>OX415235.1:33473535-34723535 GCA_948330725.1 Sherardia arvensis
ACTCAATGCTTTCTCAAGAGCATCTATCTTGCTTTTATCCTGGCCAACAATCAACATATCATAAACATAAAGCATGAGTATGAGAAAGTCTCCTCGATCATACCTCTTCAGGAGAACACAATGATCAGTGTACGTCTTCTTGAACTCATGACGATTCATGAAGGATTTGAACTTCTTGTACCATTGCGGCTTCGCACGATCTTCTTCTGTGCTGGATCCCATAACCGGAACCCGAATTCGTCCTTGGGAGAACCAAGATAGATGCACTCCTTCATATTTGAGTCTAACTTGGCGCGCTCGTCCTTGGGAATGTGTACAAATGCTTTGCATCAAAACACCTTCAGATGGTCATGCGAAACATTCTTTCCTGACCAAACTTCTTCTGGTACATCTCCATCCAAAGGAACTGAAGGTGACATGTTGATGATGTCAACACCGGTCTTCACAGCTTCTCACCAGAATGACTTAGGGAGGTTTTCATGAGATAGCATACATCTAACTCGCTCTTCGTTGGTGCGGTTCATCCTCTCCGTAACTCCATTCAACTGTGGCGTCTTTGGTAGGGTCTTCTCAAGTCTGATTCCGTAAGACTTGCAGTACTCTTCAAATGGACCGTGATATTCTCCACCATTATCTGATCGGACAGATTTTAACTTCTTGCCCATCTCACGTTCCTCCCTTGCATGGAACTCCTTGAATTTCTCAATAAAGACACCCAAACTTTGCGAGAATGGTCATCAATGAAACTCACAAAGTATTACGCACCTCCAAGAGATCTCTCAGTCATAGAGCAAACATCAGTGTGAACTAAATCAAGAATATGCTCTCTTCTTCTTGGATATGCAGGCCTTTGGAAAGAAACTCTATGTTTTTTACCAGCTAAACAATCAACGCAAGGGTCAAGTGTGGTACCTTTTATGCCTGGGACAATATTTTCCGTGCGAGAATTTGTAGTCCCTTCTCGCTCATATGGCCGAGCCTCCTGTGCCACAACTCCGTGTTCGAGTCTTCATGGGCCGCATTTGCTTCTCCCTTGCATATTTGTCCTTGCATGACATACAAGAACCCTTCCTTCTTTCCTTGACCAATCACCATATTTCCATGAGTGATCTTCCATTTTCCTTCTCCGAAATGGTTTATCATTCCAGCATCGTCAAGCTTCCCGCCGAGATAAGATTGAGCTGCATTTCTGAACATGTCTTACATCCTTCAGCTCGAGCTTGTGTCCCGTGTTTGTCATTCTGATGATGTTGCCTCGACCAACGATCTTGCTAGTGATTTAATTTCCCATCTTCACAGTGTCGTAGTCTCTACGATGATAGGACGAAAGAGCCCTTCACGTGGGGTAACATGGAAGGATGCACCGGAATCTCCAAGCCATAAGTTGTCTTCTTATGCGAGATTGACATAGTCGTTAATAACGAAAATTTCGCCATTCTCCGCAGATGCAACTGTTGTGGTGCTTTCTTCTTCCTTCTTCTTTGGGTTGAACTGGTCTTTCTTGACCGTACAATTCTTCTGGTCTCTCTTGAGATTGTGACATTCATCTCTCTTGTGACCCGCCATGCCACAGTAGTAGTAGATAACTCAGGAGTGAGACTTTGATCTCCCCCGTGATTTTTCACGTCCGCCTCCTCATAATCTTCCACGGGTGTCACTCCTTCCTCCATTCTCGATCACATTTGCCTCCGAGTAGCTTGATTTGCCACGATCCTTTCTCCGTGCTTCTTCATTTATCAGGCTATCGGCTACGCCGTCCATGGTAAGATTTCATTCTGGAGCTGAGTTGCTAAGTGTGACCACCAAAGTGTCCCAACTTTCAAGTAGTGAGCTTAGGAGCAGCAAGGCTTGCAACTCGTCATCGATCTTCATCTCGATCATCCCCATTTGATTCACTAGCCCCTTTAAACTATTCAAGTGCTCGATCATATTTTAGCCATCTTTGTACTCCAACTTTACCAAACGCCTAACAAGGTGGCTTTGTTGCATGGTGTCTTCTTTTGAATCATGGACTCAAGTTTCGCCACAACTCAAAGGCATTTGTGTAAGAAGCAACATGTTCAAATAAACTCCGATCGATATACTTACGGATCATGGCGACCGCCTTTCGATTAAGAAACTCCCATTCTTTATCTTCCTTGTCCTCCGGCTTGATCTTCTCCGTGATTGGTTCGTACAAATCTTTGCAATACAAGCGGTCCTCCATCATGGGCTTCCAATATGCATAATTCTCCGCCGTGAGTTTGAACATGTCTCCGTCATGAGTGATGCTTCCCTCCATCTTGAATGAATCACACAAGAAAACAACGCCAACGAACCAAGCTCTTGATACCACTGTTGGGAAAAATTGAGTATTTCCCTCTTTTTGTGATTAAGATGATGAATGAAAATAAAGAAAAGAATAAACAAGACACCAGAATTTGGTTACGCAGGAAACCCAAATTGGGAAAAACCGCGGGACTTGAGAAGTCCAACTCTTCCACTATGTGTTTATAGGGTTACAAAGATCTCACCCAAGGTGGATGGATTACAAGAACACTCTCACACAATGGTGGATAACTAGACTAACTAGAGAGGATAAAGACTCTCTCTAACTCCTCACTTTAGAAGTGGCCATCTATCTCTCTCTCTAGGAGGCTAGAAGAAATGCTTTGTTCTTGGATGATTAGATCTCTCCAAGAGCACCCCTTTTTATAGTTGATACTTGAGGTCTAGAATACCTCTTCACATTCTCCAACTCCTAGGATGAATGCCTGGAGCCTCTAGAACTTCCACACACACCATTCATCTCCCATCATCTAGAAGCATCTCTATCTTTCCCCAAAAGAATATTCTAGAAATTAGGGAGGAAACCCAACATTTAGGCCTTCAGCACCTGAATTGAATGAAATATCAGCAGTAATCCAGTCCAGATAAAACTGCAAAAACATGTCAATCTAATCTCACATTAGACATTCCCATGGATTCCAAATTTATGAATTCCTCAAAGAGGTCGGGACATCGTATAACTTTATTTCACCGGTCACTAAAGTAGATGAAAACTGTTTAGCAAGTTAGACAACAATTTAATTTGACTATCTATATATATGATGTATACAATGGCCAGTACCAAATATGTTGAGATCATCGCATAGACTAAAGCATTTTCACTCAACGGTATTTGGTTTACAAATACCATTCACATCAACTAGAAAGAGATTCTATAGTAAAGAAAGCATTCAAGTCCAGGCCAATCTGAAAGCCCAGTTCAATAGCAAAAAGTTTGGACTATATATAGAGGTGAACAAGCAGAGACCAGCTTCATTAACATTTTAATTATCTTGCCTATATGGTCTCTAGCTCCAACTCCCAGTCCATTTCTGTCATGAGCAATATATGATGCATCCACAATTATTTGTATCCCTAAAATAGGTGAATTCTACTCTAAAACCCTGACTTTTTTTGGTCTCTTCTTTTTCAAATAAGGCACAAGTCCCACATTATAAGCTCCTGATATTTGAGTGCATTTCCAACTAGTGGAGTTGCACTTAATATCATATTTATATTTATTTTTTAAAGTAATTTGGAAGACCCCCTGAAGGGTAGTTTTTATATTTTCATAAATGTAATTATATCTGCTCATCCAAATAGTCCATAGAGCCATATTAAGGGTTGTGACTATAGATCTAGTGAACACTTTTATTTTACCCCTACATCCAAGATAAAATCTAAGTATGTGCCTTAATGATTAGAACTGGGGTACATGGATGTCGAGTACAACATGCAAATAGTTCAAAATAACAATGTTTTGTCCAAATTCATTGGAAAAGTGATTCAAACATCAGAGTTGCACCAAACGGGACATTTCGAAGGGAGATTAATTAATTCCAAACTTTCTCAAAATATCATGAAAATGCAGCAAGCAGTTATATAATCTCCATATAAAATACACATATTTTTGGTGGAATGTTTTGAGACCAAACCTAAGAAATGCATTGGAACTCTCCTCTTGTCTTGAGAGATTGATCAGCACTTTTGACTGAGAAGTTTCCATCTGGTGAAGGTTCCCATATTAACTTGTCCTCGGGTTGATGTTGGAGTCTGGTTTCCTGCCCGAAGAAAAGTGAGCTGGTAGCCAAGATTAGCTTCAAGGCAGGCAGGTATATATGTTTATTAACACAAAAATCAAAAAAAGTCAGGTTCTGAAAAGGGATATCCTCTCTTTCTGGCCATTCTAAATAAAAGGCATCACTCCATTTATAATTGGCAAACCTGAAAGGGGAAGAGCCCTTCCTAACTATAACTTTAGACTTTAAGTTTGCAAATTCAGTGATTAAGCATATCTTTCTCCATTTATGGGATGTCTTGTAAGAGACGAGTAATGAGCATAAATAGGCTGTCCATAAGTGCTCATGTTTTTGGAGCTTCCACCAAAGCTTGCATGAGAAGGCCTGCAATATTGCTCTTAGAGCAAGTCCAACATTTTCTCCATTCATATTCTCTATAATAGGGAAGCAAATCTCATATTCCCCATATTTTCGTACCTCAAATCTAACCGTTTATCCATTTTTCATTCTCCATAATTTATTGATATTTAATACTACATATTTTTTTTAATCAAAACCACCTTTTGGGTGGGGGGAATTCATTGGCACCCCATGCCTAGAGAGGGACATAAAATGTATTTACAAGAGTGAGCATATCAGCTCAGCCACTGTGGTAATGGCTCAAAAATGGGTATAGTTTCTATCAAAATACAGTAGATAAACTAAGGCTCCAACCCCTGATCCAACCAGAACTCCGAGCATGTAAGTGAATTGTTAGACAAAACACAGATCTGCCAAGAGTGTAGTTGGATGGGGGTGAGCTGTCCCAAAAATCTAAGTCTTCCCAGACATTGTTTCTGTGTGGTTAGTGATGCTTGGCACAGGTTGCTGCAGCTCGATTGTACCCATTAAGGACTCCTTCCAATGGGTCTTGAAGTTCCTGCATAGTGTTTATATCAGTAGCATCTGCCCAGAAAAAACAGCAATCTACACTGTTCTAATATTTCTAAATCCTGATCTGTCCAGAATTATCAAACTTCTAATTATAACAGGTGCTTCATGTACAGTCATAGAAGTTGTGAGATCATGTTGGCAACTCATTTTGGCTAGACAGTCAGCTATAGAGTTCCCTTCCCTGTGTATGTGTGAGATGGTGACACCACTAGATCTCATCTGTAGGCTGTGACACTGACTGAAAATATTCCAGCTTCCTAGGTATGGATTGGAAATACATTGTATTGCCTGCATACAGTCTGACTCTATAGTAATAGGACCTGTGAAGAGATTCCCAATCTGTAAGCCAAAATCTATGGCCATAATCTCTGCACCAAGGGGTGATGTACCTGTCACAGACTTCAATTCCATGCCTATTACATTCCCCGAGATATCTTTAACAACCAGACCAAGTCCTACTCTATCTGGGATGTGAAAAGAAGCATCAACATTAATTTTAATTCCTCTATCAGGAGGAATCCATTTGATTGATCTAGCAACTTTTAATTTCTTGGCTCTTAAAAAAGGAAGCAGTCCTGTCAGTAAGTTCCTATATTTGACAGAATTACCATGTAGGGGTAAGGCTGTAAAAATATTTGAAACCTTTTTTGCAATCTGAACCAGCAAAGCATGATTTGAAGTGGATTGACCCTCAAAAATTAATTTGTTTTTTCTACACCAAATAGACCAATAAGCAGTAATCACAGTGGTAAGAGTAACCTGAGTATGCACTTTTGAGGATCCTTTGAATTCTAAGTAATATTTCAATCTATGCTTATAGGACATGAAGCTGGGGACTGGCACTTGCAACACAGCATGGATAAAATTAAAAATTGATATGTTTTGCTCACAGTCATTGAAAAAATGATTTATAGTATCACTATGGTTGCACAGAGGGCATTTTGATGGTAAGTTGATTCCAAGTCTGATCAAAACATCATCAAAAGGTATGATACTATTAACAATTCTCCATATAAGAACTGAGAATTGAACAGAGATAAATTTATTCCAAACCTTTTTGATGTTGTGTGTGTCTTCCCCTTGAGCTCTCAGAAGCTTGAATGCTGACCTAACTGTGAATTTTCATGTAGCCTCTGGTCTCCAAATTAGTCTGTCTTGGTGTTGAAACTTGATCTCTGCCACCTGCAATTTATCACATATACTGGTAGCCAAATGAGGCTCCAAAGATGTTAAAACATGCTGTTTATGAGCACAGAAGTTAGCAACTGTTAGCTTTTTAAAAGGAAGAGTCACACCCTCAGGCCAACTATATATCAAAGCCCCTTCACCTAGCCAGTTTGAGTCCCAGAAAGGTGCTTCTCCTTTACCAATTATAACTTGTGAGTGCTGGTTTGCAAATTGTGTAACTGAGCAAATCCTCTTCCAAGTATGTGATTTTCTGTAAGTTCCAGGCAGTGACCATATAAAGCTTGCCCACTGAGTATTATTTTCCTGCATTTTCCACCAGAGCTTGACTGAGAAAGACTGTATAATGGCATTGATATCCCTAAAACCAAGCCCATTTTCCTGCTTTGACACTGCCATTCTGCCCCATTTTCTCCAGACCTTCCTTTTTCCTAGCTCACTTATCTCCATCTTTTTAATTACTGTCTGAGGAGGGTGATGTACACTGAAAGTGTGTGTTGGAATAGATAGATATACATGATTCAGAAGTATTATCCTTCCAGCATAAGTGAGCCACCTGTTTTTCCAACTGGTAACTGCTTTCTCCATTCTTTCTAATAAAGTCTGATAGTAACAAACCTTGTTTCTCCCTTTAAAAATATGGACACCAAGATACAAGAATGGCAAATTTCCCTGTCTCATACCAGTTATCCTCCTGATCACCCTTAGCCTTGTAACTGAGGTGTCACCTTGTAAAAAGAATTCTGACTTTGCAAAGTTAACCTTCTGACCTGAGCTGATCTCATAAGCATGCAGAAACTTCATTATTCTCTTTAGGTTCTTTTTGGTAGCTGATGTAAAAATTGCAGTGTCATCTGCATACATTAAGTGTGAAACCATACTTACACCCTTTGGCAGTTCAAATCCTTTAATGTACTGAACCTCCATTAGCTTTTTAAGACTTCTGGAGAAGGCTTCAGTAACAATATTGTAAAGGAATGGGGATAAGGGGTCACCCTGCTTAATTCCTCTGCTAGAGTTGAAGAAGCCAGTGGCAACACCATTAATGAGGACTGAGAAATGAGAAGCTTGTATGTTCTGCATTATAATCTTTACTATTTTTTCATGGAAACCAAAGGACTGCAATACTGAGCTCAGAAAGTGCCAAGATACCCTGTCAAAAGACTTCTGCATATCAAGCTTCATTATAATATTTTTGCCTTTTTTTCCTAACAGTCTGACCATCTCCTGCATCTGTAAAATATTATCAGTGATGTCCCTTCCACTCAGAAATGCAGAATGCTCAATTGATGTTAATCTTCCCATTAATGGCTTAATTCTCTCCATGAGGATCATTGTAAAAACCTTGTTGACAAAGTTTGAGAGGCTTATTGGCCTAAACTGGGAGAAGGATGATGGGTTTTGGACCTTAGGTATTAGTGTAAGCTAGGTTGAGGCCATGGCTGTTGGTATTAGGCCTCCTTGTATGAAATCGTTTGCTGCCTATAGGAGATCTTGCTTGATTAGCTCCCAGCAGAATGTGTAAAACTTTCCACTCTATCCATCAGATCCTGGAGCACTATTTTTATTAAGGTCAGACACTGCAGTTTTGAGTTCAGCCATCTCTACTGCTCTGAGAAGCAAGTCATTGTCCTCTGTTGTTAAGAGCTTAGGTATTGCATCCATAAAACTCTTGAAGTGCCTTCCTTGTTTGGATTTTCCTCCTTGAGGAGACTCTCAAAATAAACAACTCCTTCATCATTAATTTTACCAGGATCAGAGATCCAATTCCCATCTGCATCCTTTATCTTTGTGATTTTTCCTTTTGCCCTTTTCTCTTTAACCACCTGGTGGAAATACTTGGTGTTGGCATCCCCCTCTCTGATCCATTTTATATTGGCCTTCTGTTTCCAGAAAGTTGCTTGCTCCTTCTGGGATCTAATAAGAATAGCCATTCTTCTACTGAGCTCCATTTTGTCTGAGTCTTCCATTGTTGTCTGATATCTGATTTCAGCTTCAGAGACCTCTTTTTTAGCAGTTTCTAAATTCTTATTGACATCACCAAAATGCTGCCAGTTCTAACTTTTCAGTACAGACTTCAACCTTTTTAATTTTGCAACCATTCTTCTCATACCATGCTCAGTACACTCTTGGTTCCAGCTGTCTGTTGCTAGTTCTAGGAAACTGGTTCTATGGGTCCACATCTCCTGGAATCTAAAAGGCTTTGGACACTGAATTTCAGAAGTCTGGATAGATAAAATTAGTGGATTGTGGTCTGAGGTTGTTCTACTCCTAACTTGGATGGAACTATGGGGGAAAAGGTCATTCCAGTCTGAGTTACACAGCCCTCTATCTAATCTTTGGAGAAGCATATCCTCTTTTGTTCTATTATTTGTCTAGGTGAATGGGTTCCCTACAGTCTTAACCTCCATCAAATCCATGGCTGAAATCATAGCATTGAAGTCTCTTATACTTCTTGCGGTGGGGGGTGCCTCCCTCTCCTCTCAGTTGCAGCAGCCACTGTGTTAAAGTCACCTATAAACAATGTGGGTGCTTTTGGCAAGCTCTTGATATCCTCCCAGAGCTGCTCCCTCAAAATTCTGGTAACCTTTGCATAAACAAAGAAACAATTCCACACAATATTTGTAGCTATAATATTTACAGACACTAGAATGAATTGATCAGACTGATGCAAAATATTTACAGAAACATTATTTTTCAAAAAAATCCAGATTTTGGCATTTTGTGCAGGTATGGCATTTTGGAATTGTAAATCAATTTGCAATTGAGTAATATTTGTGCTGATGTGCATAGGCTCTATAATGCATGCAACATCTATGTTATGTGATCTAATTAGGGTTTGAAGCCTTGTTGCAGACTTTTTGTACCCTCTTATGTTCCAGACTAATGCATTTCCTATTATGTTGTGTTTAATCATTAACTTGACTTTTTTGATTTTAGTGAGGATCTAAGCCATTGTTCTACTGTTTTACCTCCCTCTGGCATACTTCTTTTACTCCTCTTTTTTACAGTTGTAGATATATTACCTTGAACTGATACAGTGTCTTCACTGCTGTTGTTGTCCTTCCCTTAACCTGAGTCCAAGTCACTTGCAACCTCCTCATAAGCATCAGAGCTGCTCTCTTACTCATAATCTTGTAGTGGCTGAAAAGTGTTAGAAGTATGGACCTCCCTTGGAGGATTGTATGGAACTAGGGCAAGGTCATTTATTCTGGGGTCCTTTCTTTTTGGTTTGGAATGCAGAGATCATCATAAGAATAAAATGGTGGCTGGGTGGCTCTATTGGCAAGCTGTAGTATATTAGTTGGAGGGGTGACAATATGTGGTGCTTTGGTTAATTCATGGCTGGGAATTTCTGAGTGAGTTTCAGTGGAAGTTTGGCTCTTTTGGGGGTTGAGGTCTTGTGGTTGGATTTCTGGTTCTAGTATTTGTATTATAGGATTGGTAGTGTTGCTAGTGCTACACAGTATATTCTGCAATTGTGGAACTACAACTAGTTGCTCTTGGAGCACTTGGTTTTTCTGAACTCTTGACAATCCAGATCCCTGAGCATTGTCTATAGGCTTCCATCCCTGGTCAACAGGTTTCCTAACTGTATTCTTCCTATTTTTCCTTAATTCAGGGTGCAAAAAACCACAATTGTTATCATCATGGCCTATTCTTTTGCAGTAGGTGGAGTACAGGGGTACTTTCTCATACTCAATATCACACTCAATATATTTTGTTGGTGTGCCTATAATGATTGATGAAGAGAGGGGTTGGAGCAAGTCTACCTCAACGCAGATTTTGATTGCTGATGGTCTGGTGAGAGATGCAGTTGCTGCATCCATCTTCACAAACACCCCTATCTGGTTCCCAATATCTTGAATGGCAGTGGTGTTGTAATATAGGATTGGTGGTTTATGGACGGTTGCCCACACCGGTACGATGGAGGATTCGGTGTCAGTTGAAAACTCCGGCGACCACTTCAGAATCTTCATCGGTTTTCCTCCAATGCTGCAAACTGCTCGCATCCAGAATCGATGATAATCCTGCTTGTCTTCGACTCGGATGAGTATGTGTCGAAAATCTAGGGACCCTATCTGATATTTTCCGGCGAACCCCATCGCCTGAAAAGCTTTGTGGATCTGCTCCGTTGAAGGCTTGCCGCTGGTGAATTTACCGATGAGGGCGTTTGTATAGTGACTGGCAAAGGTCTCAATGGCTTCTGGTGTATATATGCAGGCAATTTTCCCATTAACTCTGTACGAGATGGGTTTGATCTCAGGATTGGAAGGAAGGGTTGTGGATAGTGGTTGGCTTTTGGGGGCAACGGCGTCGCGGAAAGTTTTTCCGGCGAAATCGCCACCGTCCCCAGGCGGAGGAGCCGCCATGGGCTAGCCGTTAAATGACCGTTTTTGTGTCAGTTTGCCGATAACGACTAGAATAATAACTGTTCAGGCTTGGATTTCAGTGACCGGATTAATAATTTAAAAGAGAAGTGAGAGCATGTGTTATCTAGAGAGAGAAACTTCGCGATATGTAATGAAAGGGCATGCTTAAACTTTTCATCCTAATACTACATATTTAATTATCCTATTGTCTTCTATTTTGTAACAATATATTCAATAAGTCCAAATAATAATGAACAAACAAATAATGAATTTATAATACACGTTACAATAACATTTCATATTTTAAATTACTTACTCCATAATATAAAATGATAAAAATACATTTTATAAAAATAAGACATTACCAATTACAATATTATTGTTTATGTGATGTATTATGAATAATTAGACTGATTTCTTTTTTATTATTTGTTACAACTTATTCTTTTCAACCATTAGAAATAAAATGTTTAATAATGTTTTTTAGTATAGACGTTATGACTTATTAAAAAACATCAAAATAAATATATTTATGGCCTTAAAATTTAGTTAATTTATACTGGAAAAGAGATTATATTTGTTTATTAAATATCAATAGACATGTACATGTAAACATAGTCATATGAGATCTTTTCATAATCGTTTTTATGCATATTTGTAATACATATTTTTGGTAGAATTTTATTGTAATTATTTTAAGATATTATCATTTAAAATTATTGAAGAGAAACAATTCATGAATGAAACAATTGTTTAACTCTATACAGCAACTGCCACATTCTGTTAGGGGGTTATACATTCTTGACAAGGTGGGTACTCCTTCCTTAAGGCTGCACCCCTCTTGAATTGATACTACTCTCATTCTCTTCTGTCTGATCTTAAATTGCAGATTAATCCATAAACAGAAGTGTGTAACTGTCCCCCACCAACAGTCAAGAACCATCACCACTGGAACTGATGATATTACACAAAGTGGGAGCTCCTGGACTTCTATACAGATTTGACACAAAGTGGATCCACAATCTGAATGCTGAACCAAAGCAGGGATTCAACAATAGCATAGTTTTCTGAGTGGTTTATGTTTTTTATTGGGGCTGCATTGAGTTTTGCTTAGCAATTCTCTAATAGGTCCTAATAACTACATAACTACATTCTTTTGTATAACGCTTTATAGCCTATTCTTTTGAAAAGCATTACCAATGCTTTTGGAGTTTATCTCCGTACAATTTTGCCTGTTCTCGGGGCATAAGTTGTATCATAATATTTTTTAGAGGTTTGGGAAGCCGAATATAATTTCCCCCACATTAAAGTGATTTTCTAAAAAAATAAGAATGAATAATAAAAAACAATGCAAGTAGCATTAAATTTTGCTTCCCCAAATCTTTTTCCTCTTTCTCCAAATTTGGGAATCAAAATTTTCCTCTCTTCAAACTCCCTATTATGGAGAATAAGATGGAGAAGCTGTTAAAGTTCAAAAAGGCTCCAAATTCCCCATATTTAAGTAGAATCTCCATTATAGCAAATATGTTGGACTTGCTCTTAAATCTCTAAAACCAACTCCATTCTCTCTATTAGCACATCCATTCTAGTCCATCTCCTCCGTATCTTTTTTTGAAAGGGCCTTGGCTACCATGGTCTCGATTTTCCTAATCACAGTCAATGGAGGTTGGAGCACAACAAATAAATGAACTAGGATAGATAGAAAGACATAATTAATCAGAATCATTTCCCCAGCTTGTGAGAACCACTTATATTTCCAGTTTGCCAATGTCTTCTGAAGCCTCTCCGTTAGAGGCTGGTAGTAAACTACTTTGTTCCCGCCAGTTAAAACCGGAACTACCAGGTACTTAAAAGAAAAAACTTTCATGCCTCATTCTAGTAGCTCTCTTAATCATTCTATATAGAATAATTGTGGCTCTCTGACTATTATATAATTCTAATTGTAGTACCCCTATGGGAAAAATTACCTTGCCAGTGCGAGTGGAAGACGGCCCTCGGAGTATAACTCTCCGCTGTGCCTTTGCAACAATTGACTCTATGGCGCCGTACAACATCATACGTCGGCCATGGATGTGCCAAGCAAGAGCCATATGGTCACCCTACCATCTAGCCATGAAATTCCCCACAAATTAAGGAATAGCTACGGTTCAAGGTGACCAACAGCTAGCTCGAGTTTGCACCATTCAAGCTATCAGAGAACCTGAAAGGGAAGATCCTGAACCAGCCAAGTACTCTGAGTCCATATACGGGCAAAACAGTCATTAATTTCTGTTGGAAAAATATTGTGTGTCGCTATGGCATCCCAAGATACATAGTGACTGACAGCGGATCACAATTTGCCAATAACCCCTTCAAGATATGGTGTGAGGACTACGGCATACATCAAAAGCTCACCTCGGTGTACCATCCAGAAGCCAAGTCAAATCATAATTATTATATTTTAGTTATTTTCAAATCAATTAATTATATGAACTAAAAATCGTCTCCTTCATCATCAAATCATTATCGTTCATCATCAAATCATAGACATTCATTACCAAATCATCAACGTTCATCATCAAATCATCGTTGTTCATCAAATCATTATCGTTCATCATCAAATCATCGTCGTTCATCATCAAATCTTCGTTGTTCATCATCAAATGATCAAATCATCAGTCATTTATCATCAAATCATCGTCCTCATCATCACTAATTATAAAATTATCATCAATAAAAAATCATCAATCATCAAAACAATGTAACAGACATGAATCATCAATCAAAACTCACCAATCATCAAAAATTAATAATCAATCATCAATATCAAATCATCAATCGATCATCAGATACACGGTCATCATGAATCATGTCATAAACATCATCAATCATAAATATCAAATCATCAATTAAATTGTACACATAATCAAATCGTCAAACCGTGAAACTGAATTCTCGTTGGTGAATATATATGAGAATGACGAAAATGAGGTCTATTTAATGATCTAAGCCACGATTCTACGAAAATCTAGTTTCCCGATTTGACGGTTTGATTATGCGTATTTTATAGTTGATGATTTTATGTCTATGATTGATGATTTTTTATTGATCATTAAACGGATTGATGACGAGGATGAGTAATGTTGCTGACCGAGCTATGTTTCTACGTGAATTTAGTTTCCCGATTTGACAATTTTTGATCATTTGTGTATTTTAGTTGATGATTTTATGTTTATGATTGTTGATTATTTTTCGATGATAGAAAGGAGTTGACGATCGGATTGACAACGAGTATGAGTAATGTTGGTGACCGAGTATATATATATATATATATATATAATATATAAATATATACGAGGATGACGAAAACGAGGTCTATTTTATGATCCGAGCCACGATTCTACGAGAATCTAGTTTCCCAATTTGACGGTTTGATTATGTGTATATTTTAGTTGATGATTTGATGTTTATGATTGATGATTATTTATTGATGATTTTACGAGAATCTAGTTTCCCGATTTGACAATTTTTGATCATTTTTGTTATAGTTGATGATTTTATGTTTATGATTGATGATTATTTTTCGATGATAGAAAGGAGTTGACGATCGGTTTGACTACGAGGATGAGTAATGTTGGTAACCGAGTATATATATAGGATGACGAAAACTAGGTCTATTTTATGATCCGAGCCACGATTCTACGAGAATCTAGTTTCCCGATTTGACGGTTTGATTATGTGTATATTTTAGTTGATGATTTGATGTTTATAATTGATGATTACTTATTGATGATTCTACGAGAATCTAGTTTCCCGATTTGACAAATTTCGATCATTTGTGTATTTTAGTTGATGATTTTATATTTATGATTGATGATTATTTTTCGATGATAGAAAGGAGTTGACGATCGGATTGACGACGAGGATGAGTAATGTTGGTGACCGAGTATATATATATATACGAGGATGACGAAAACGAGGTCTATTTTATGATCCGAGCCACGATTCTACGAGAATCTAGTTTCCCGATTTGACGGTTTGATTATGTGTATATTTTACTTGATGATTTGATGTTTATGATTGATGATTATTTATTGATGATTCTACGAGATTCTAGTTTCCTGATTTGACAATTTTCGATCATTTGTGCATTTTAGTTGATGATTTTATATTTATGATTGATAGTAATTTTTCGATGATAGAAAGGAGTTGACGATCGGTTTGACTACGAGGATGAGTAATGTCGGTGACCGAGAGCCACGATTCTATGAGAATTCAGTTTCCCGATTTGACGGTTTGATTATGTGTATATTTTAGTTGATGATTTGATGTTTATGATTGATGATTATTTATTGATGATTCTACGTGAATCTAGTTTCCCGATTTGACAATTTTCGATCATTTATGTATTTTAGTTGATGATTTTATGTTTATGATTGATGATTATTTTTCGATGATAGAAAGGAGTTGGCGATCGGATTGACGACGAGGATGAGTAATGTTGGTGACCGAGTATATATATATATACGAGGATGACGAAAACGAGGTCTATTTTATGATCCGAGCCACGATTCTACGAGAATCTAGTTTCCCGATTTGACGGTTTGATTATGTGTATATTTTACTTGATGATTTGATGTTTATGATTGATGATTATTTATTGATGATTCTACGAGATTCTAGTTTCCTAATTTGACAATTTTCGATCATTTGTGCATTTTAGTTGATGATTTTATATTTATGATTGATAGTAATTTTTCGATGATAGAAAGGAGTTGACGATCGGTTTGACTACGAGGATGAGTAATGTCGGTGACCGAGAGCCACGATTCTATGAGAATTCAGTTTCCCGATTTGACGGTTTGATTATGTGTATATTTTAGTTGATGATTTGATGTTTATGATTGATGATTATTTATTGATGATTCTACGTGAATCTAGTTTCCCGATTTGACAATTTTCGATCATTTATGTATTTTAGTTGATGATTTTATGTTTATGATTGATGATTATTTTTCGATGATAGAAAGGAGTTGGCGATCGGATTGACGACGAGGATGAGTAATGTTGGTGACCGAGTATATATATACACGAGGATGACGAAAACGAGGTCTATTTTATGATCCGAGCCACGATTCTACGAGAATCTAGTTTTCCGATTTGACGGTTTGATTATGTGTATATTTTACTTGATGATTTGATGTTTATGATTGATGATTATTTATTGATGATTTTACGAGAATCTAGTTTCCCGATTTGACAATTTTCGATCATTTGTGTATTTTAGTTGATGATTTTATATTTATGGTTGATAGTTATTGTTCGATGATAGAAAGGAGTTGACGATCGGTTTGACTACGAGGATGAGTAATGTTGGTGACCGAGTATATATATACGAGGATTACGAAAACGAGGTCTATTTTATGATCCGAGCCACGATTCTACTAGAATCTAGTTTCCCGATTTGACTGTTTGATTATGTGAATATTTTAATTGATGATTTGATGTTTATGATTGATGATTATTTATTGATGATTTTACGTGAATCTAGTTTCCCGATTTGACAATTTTCGATCATTTATGTATTTTAGTTGATGATTTTATGTTTATGATTGATGATTATTTTTCGATGATAGAAAGGAGTTGACGATCGGATTGACGACGAGGATGAGTAATGTTGGTGACTGAGTATATATATATATATACGAGGATGACGAAAACGAGGTCTATTTTATGATCCGAGCCACGATTCTACGAGAATCTAGTTTCCCGATTTGACGGTTTGATTATGTGTATATTTTACTTGATGATTTGATGTTTATGATTGATGATTATTTATTGATGATTCTACTAGAATCTAGTTTCCCGATTTGACAATTTTCGATCATTTGTGTATTTTAGTTGATGATTTTATATTTATGATTGATAGTTATTTTTCGATGATAGAAAGAAGTTGACGATCGGATTGATGATTGATAATGAACAACGATGATTTGACGATAAACGACGAAGATTTGACGATGAACGACAAACATTTGATGATTTGATGATGAACAACGATGATTTGATGATGAACAATAATAATTTAATGATGAACAATAATAATTTGATGATTGATGATTTAATGTTGATGATTGATGATGGTATTGGTTAATAGGGAGATTAAATATGGAATATATTCTTATTTCAAAATGGTCCCTGAGTTTTATTAATATTTACTGTAGGGGCACCGAAAAATTAATATTTATATTCCAGCCCCAAAAGTATTTTGCCCCTTAACCTTATACCCCTTGCCTTACCATAAGGCTGCCTTACCAGAGAGTATCTCCAACCAAGAACAGCTATAAAACCCAATTTTACTAGGGTTAAAAATTAATTATTATTCAAACAATTACGCGCGCACGATATATAGACTTAATCGCACAATTCTTAAATTAGAACATATCATTCATGTGCACTTTGAGTAAGTTTTAAATAGTTATGTAAGATTGTGCAGTTAAAATTTAGACATCGTTTACATATTGCGAGATGAATATTTACATTATTCTCTTACAACAGTTTTTGGACTTAACTACACTATTAACTTATTGAATATGTGTCCTTTTCGGTGAGCTCTAAATAGTTGTGCGAAAACCGTGCGGTTTAAATTTAATAATTTGCGTGTGAGATGAATTTTTTATTATGTTCTTACAACCCTTATTGTTTCAATCAAATAAAGTTACACATTTAAAAATAACAAGTCATAATGATATTGTATATTCCAATATCGGGATGCATCGTGAGAGTTTAGAGGATAAAATCACTAAATAAAACAGCTAACAAGGGATGGGACAATGAATTAGTCATGGAAATTGATTTAATATCTCTAAGTTTCAGAAAAGTATTGCAAGGTTGATTCCAACAATTTTAATTCGGTATATTTGGTATCCTAGGTTGGAAAATTTATGTTACGATGTTGAGCCTAACTACTAGGTTGATAAGTCCATGTTTCGTATTCGGACCTCATTCATACTCGGACCAGGACCCGAGAAGGGTCGTGGGCTCGAGATACGCGGAGGGTGGATCCACAGGTCCATCAATCCTAATCCTTATAAAGAATGCGTATATTATGAATGTTCTACAAGGAATATACATCTTCCCAAAGATGGTAATACAGCTATCCTAAACATGGTAATACAACCATGTCCGAAATACACTTCTATTATACATGGTAATACGACCTCTATTCCCATAAGAGTTGTATTCATACCATAAATACATATCTTGGTGATCTACGGATTGTAGCCATATAAATACCCTAAAGGTTTGGTAGACCTCTCCATCTAATCTCATACTTTATACTTTACGCCTTAAGCAAATATACTGACTTGAGCGTCAAAGTGTCTATCCCCGGGACACCCGGGGCCTTTGTCCTGCAAATCAGTTCGTGAGCAGGGTTCGTGATCAAGTGCGGGTCATAGACATCCATCAATTTGGCACGCTCGGTTGGACCCGCAAGCTAATCTTGATCTACACGACCTTCTAACTCATGACTGATCAGGCCGAAAACCTTCGTGGGAGTACGCGAACCCGTTTCTCGGCCCCGACAGGAGTAAGAAGCATCAACAACGACGAGACAAGCCACGTCAACAACCAAGGAGCAGAAAGGAGCATCAATGGAGTGCATCGATCGACGCAAGAAGCCTCTCCCTGGGAATGGGAAAAAGATCTCGCTTAGACGGAACTGTTACTTTTTCATCTGAAGATGCGGTTCCTAATCAGATTCCCCATTCAGATCCCCTAGTGATTACGGTTGACATAAACCATAACATGATCAAAAGAGTTCTGGTAGATGGAGGAAGTGAAGTAGAAGTCATGTTTCTCAGTTGTTATGAACAGCTGGGATTGGACAAAAATAATCTCACACCCACAAGCCCTATCTCAGGATTTACCGGCAATCCTGTCATTCCTTTGGGAAAAACTATTTTACCAGTGCATGTGAGAGACGGTTCTCGAAGTATAACCTTGCACTGCACCTTTACGATCATCGATTCCAGGTAACCGTACAACATAATCCTTGGAAGGCCCTGGATGTATCAGGCAAAGACAATCTGGTCCCCTTACCATTTGGTGATGAAGTTCCCCACCAACAAAGGGGTTGCCACAATCCGAGGTGATCAACAATTAGCTCGAATATGCACAATTCAAGCTATCCGGAAACCGGAAAAGGAGAATCTTGAACCAGCCAAGTACTCCAAGTCCGAACCGATGCAGCTCGGAGAATCAGGAACCGTTGAGGTTGGAACTCTCCTACCCCCTGAGATAAAAGCTAAACTACGAGATCTTCTCAACCAGTACATAGATATTTTTTCTTGGGACACCAATGACTTGGTAGGAATATCCCCTCGATTGGCGGAACATTGCCTGAATATCAATCCCTCTAAGCAGAAACGATGCATCTTTGCACTGGATCGAGTTGAAGCCATTGGAGAGGAGGTAGACAAGTTACTTAAAGCCCGTATAATCAAAGAAGTGCAGTACTCAGAATGGATAGCTAACCTAGTGATGGTCAAGAAGCCAGATGGAAAGTGGAGAATGTGCATCGACTTCACCAACTTGAACGATTGTTGTCCTAAAGATAGTTATCCCTTATCCTCAATCGACCGATTAGTGGAAGCGATTGCGGGATACCAAGTACTAACCTTCTTTGATGCCTTTAAAGGATATCATCAGATCCCTATGGCAGAGCAAGACAAAGAAAAAACCTCCTTTATAACTGACAGAGGGACTTTCTGCTACAAGATGATGCCTTTCGGATTGAAAAATGCCGGGGCTACTTACCAGCGACTGGTAGACAAATTATTCAATTCTCAGATAGGGCGCAGCCTCGAGATTTATGTGGACGACATGGTAGTAAAGAGCCGCAGCTATGATGCCTTCTTTGAAGACCTAAAGGAAACCTTCGACACGTTACGGGCCTCCACCTTGAAGCTGAACCCCGCTAAATGTACCATAGGCGTGGGAGCGGGAAAATTCCTAGGGTATATGATATCCAATCGAGGAATCGAAGTAAACCCCGAGAAGATAGAGGCTTTGCAAAATATGGCACCTCCAAAAACCGTCAAGGACGTACAGAAGCTGACAGGGTCCCTTGCAGCCCTTAGCCGTATCCTATCCAAAGGAGCAGAAAAACATCTACCCTTCTTTAATATCCTTAAGAAGGCACACCAGTTTGAGTTGTCGCATGAATGCGGAGAAGCTTTCCAAGAGCTTAAAAACCATCTTCGGAAACTTCCGACATTGTCAAAGCCAGATAAAGGAGAGACTCTTTACTTGTATATATCTGCATCCCAGCTAGCCATCAGCGCTGTATTGGTCAAGGAAAAGGAGGGATCGCAACATCCCATATATTATGTAAGTAGGGCCTTACAAGGACCCGAGACCAGATATACTCCCCTCGAACGCTTGATATTAGCCTTCGTCCACGCTTCTCGACAGTTGAGACCATACTTTAAAGCACATACAATAGCCTGACGCTTCGGGACGAATGATGAAGTGGGCCATCGAGTTTGGAGAACATGACATACAATATAAACCTCGGACAGCCATCAAGGGTCAAGCCTTATCTGATTTCATAATGGAATCTGTTGAACCAGTGGAGATCGACAAACCAAACCCAACTCCGGACTCCGGAAAATGGTAACTATATGTGGATGGATTCTCTAACTCGGGGGGAAGCGGTGTTAGAATCTTACTCACCAGCCCCGAGGGAAAGGACAATACTTACATTCTCCATTTTGATTTTCGAGCCACTAATAATGAAACAGAGTATGAATCCCTCATTACGGGGCTAAAGCTAGCAAATGACCTTGAGGTCGAGGATCTTGAAATCTTCAGTGACTCACAAATCGTGGTTCAACAGGTCAAAGGCGAATACGAAACTCGAGAATACAGTCTCCAGAAATACCTTGAGATAGTTAAGCCTCTCCTAAATCAATTCCGACATTATGAGCTAAATCATGTCCCTTGAGAAGGTAACTACAAGGCTGACGCACTTAGCAAACTTGCCCCCTCGGATCTCAACATAAGATCTTCTCAAGAATTGCTAATGGAAACCCTGGCGAAGAGAAGTTACGAAGAGAGTAGCATCATGGCTGTTGATATCTCAGACATATGGATGAACCCCTACATTGAATACTTCCAAACTGGAACACTTCCCGCGGATAAGCACCTTATGCGGAAGGTCCGAGTTAAAGCTCCGAAATATGTCATCCACAACAGTATCTTATACAAGAGAGGATACCTCCAACCCCTACTTAAGTGTGTCGGGCCTTCTGACGCGAGACACTTAATACAAGAAACACATGAAGGGATCTGCGGTAGCCACCAAGGTCCACGTACCGTCACCCTAAAGCTCCTACAGATGGGTTATTTCTGGCCTACGATGCTACAAGATGCCAAAAGATATATCAATTCTTGCCACCAGTGCCAAAGATTTGCCAAGATGATCCACGTGCCACAGGAAAATATGATTACTATCCGAGAATCCTGGCCATTTGTTTGATGGGGCATAGATCTCGTCGGACCTTTTTCTACGGGCCCTTGTAACTTCAAGTACCTCATTGTGACCATCGATTATTTCTCAAAATTGGTTGAGGCTAAAGCCCTAACCAACATAACTGGCAAGACAGTTATCAACTTTTGCTGGAAAAATATCGTGTGTCGCTATGGCATCCCGAGATACATAGTGACCGACAATGGAGCACAATTTGCTAATGATCCCTTCAAGACATGGTATACGAAGTATTGCATACACCAGAAGCTCACCTCGGTATATAATCCAGAAGCTAATGACCAAGTAGAGGTTACGAACCGTACCTTGGTAAGCGGTATAAAGAAACGCCTCAAAGGAGTTAAAGGAAACTGGATCAAAGAACTACCAAGTGTGATCTGGACCCATAGAACAATACCAACGACAGCAACAAGAGAGACTCCTTATAGCTTAGGCTATGGGTCCGAAGCGGTTATCCCCATGGAGATTGGGGTCCCGTCTGCCCGTACCTCTCAATCAGATGATGAAGATGACACGACCAACGAAGAAAACCTTCGTCTCGACCTTGACCTCATAGAGGAGAAGAGAGCAAATGTTACAATCCATGAGGCCAAAGTAAAAGAAAGAGTCAAGCGCTATCATGATCGAAGAGTCCGCTTAGCCACTTTCGTTAAAGGGGACCTTGTCATGAGATTAAATGAAAAAAGCAAGAAAGAGGTGGAAGGGAAGCTAGCCCCGAACTGGGAAGGTCCATATCGAGTCCTAGAATCCCATCCAGGGGGAAGCTACCTCTTGGAAACCATGAAGGGGGAACCTATACAAAGAAGATGGAATGTGATTAACTTACAAAAGTATCACGGAAGATAATAACTCAATGGAGAGCCTCACAAAGGTTCGAGACTATCAAGAATGTCCGAGAAGCCTCATCAAGGTCCGAGATAAGTATGCTCTAGCACAAACGGGTACTCAAAGGCCTTGTCAAAAGACACCTAAGGAAGAAGCCAAACAATATTAAGCTCGCAGAGTGTTCATCATGGATAATTGCGAGAACTTAACAGCCGAGGCTGGTGCTCCTTTCTAGTAAATCATGAAGACCGAGGTTGACTAAATGATGCTAGCAGGTAAGGGAGCAAACATGCTGGAACTATTCAACCTTGCCAGTAGAAGGATCAAGCACCTCTTCAGAGAAGGTAATTCAGGATACTTGGCTCTAATAAGCCTCGATAAATCTCCTCATGTTACTATCTTCTCGGAGGGATCCAATGCATCTAAAAACTCGGCCCCAGGGATCCAGCGTTTAGCAGTAAGAGCAGAAAGTTTATCAGCAGAATTGGGATGAGAATAAATTTCCTTCATCATCTTCACCTCTTCCTCGGACTGACATAGTTGCAGAACGCCACCCAAGATAGCATGCAGCTCAGAGGAATTGAATAAATCTCCATACTCCTCCCTATGGCTCTGAAACTCGGGGCTACAAGCAACGAAGGCACTTCAAAGCTTTAGGAGTCGTTTGATCTCCTCTGGGTCCTTCTCCGCAGCTTGATTTCACGCCAGCTCCTCTGCAATATCCCGATAAGTCTCCAGCTCCTTATCTTGGAATTTCTTTGCCAACAGCAAGTCCTCCTTCTTGGCCTCCAGCCGTTTTACCCTGGCTTCCAGTTGAGTCACCTCCAATGACGCCTGAACAAGAGGAGTAGGTGTGGCAGACTCGGCTGTCAGAGTCAAAAGGGCAACTTCCATCTCCTCTTTCTTCGCCCTGAAGGCCCGGCACTTGGCATGTAACTCCATTACAGAATCAGACAAGTACCGGATCACATCGTTAGCTCGACCTCCCACTATGGACAGATTCGCCATCAACTGTAAAAGTAGAAGACATATGAAAACTCAATAGTTGAAAAACTCATATAGCAGAATGGAAGGAATAATTACCTCAGCGACGAAGGGATACTTCTTAAAAGACCTCCGAGAAGCCTGACCATCCTCTTCCTCTGGGCACTTCAGATAGTACTTCAGTTTCTTCAGAGAAGTATCTTCAGACACTACCAGCTCAAGGTCAGATTCATCATCATCTGAGGACTCCCTAGCCTCCACTTCAATCTCTTCTACCTCCTCATCTATGATCTGGAGATTGGCCTTCCCTTTCTTGAACTTTTTCTTCGGAGGAGAGGCTGTATACATAAGGAAGAGTGTAAATACGCTAGGTAAAAGAAATATATCAGACTGCTAATCTATTTTGAAACAGAAATTACCTGAGGAAGATTGATTGGAAAAAGATTCACCCTGACTTCGGGGTGACTTCCTAGAAGTCCGTCTCCTGGCCTCCTTCTCATCTCCCTGGATTTTATCAGGGAGGGTCCAATCTCGATCCTTTTTCAGGAAGATAAGTATAGGTGATAGCAGGCCACTGCCACACTGAGCTGTGAGCCCCCCGCACAAATCCTCCCTCCTGGAAGACAATCTTCTCCTTCAAGAGCTTCTCAACGATGCCCTTCAAATGAACAGGCATCTCAAAGACATCAAGAGGCACAGTGTCCTTCGGCTTCGGATTCCAATCAGGAACCTCATATTTTGTTCGATCAAAAGTTAGCCGAATGTCCTCCTACTTGCCGCTATTGTCAGGAAAAGTGAAAACCTTGCCCTTTCGAGGGGTAAGGGTAATATGCTCGCGATCCTTGAAGCAGAACAGCTTGAACAAGCTCCTAAACAGATCCAGGCTTGGCTCATTGTCCTTCCGGGAACACCAGGAGATGAAAGCCACCATTGTCACCACCACATTGGAATGAATCTGGCAAGGGTGAAGCCGATGATGCTGAAAACACAGGGGGGAAAGGGAAAACTCAAGCCCTGTTGTAAGAACCTACCATATACTACCCCTCGCGTGGGGCTCACAAGATCCTTGATCGGAGTGGTCTGATTCTCGATCCTTAAACCAGCCTCGATGGGGTACGACAACCTGCATGACTTCAAAAATTGCAGGATATTTTCGTCGACCACCTTGGTGACATCATTCATACCTTCGGTGGACGGAACCCGTTTATCAACTTGGGGCTCCACATTGGGGTCTATCTCCGACCCGGAGGCACCGTCATCTACCACTACAGCTACCTCCTGCAGCAGTGTCGCCATAGTTACCTCCATCAATTCCCCAGACTCAACCTCCAGGAATAAAGTGCGCAAGTCACGAGCTAAGGGAACATTCTCTCCATCGCCAGAGGGAAGGCTAGAGTTTGCTGATGACATGGCAATGCAGAGAATGGGGGGAAAAAGGGTTGTTATGAGAGGAAGACGATGAAGAAAGACAAGAGTTTGGTTGAGAATTTTTGCAGAGATGAAAATGCAAAATACTTGGATGAAGATTGATGATAAACGCAAGGAAAATTACTTGGTTATATAATCAGTAATTAGCATGCATTTAAGTGGAGTAATTACCTCGACTCGCGAAACGATGCAGGAAATTGGAAGGTTGGTCCTCCTCACCGCCAGAAGATTCAATGAATCAAGACCACGTGTCAGTCTCCTCAGAATTCAAAAAGGAAGATTCAGATCCAACCGTCCACGTGTCCTGATGGAATACGAAAGAACTTGAAGCTAGATATTCAGAAGGGTAAGCCCGAGAGGAGAGTCCCTGAAGGACACCCGAGCTTAACATCCTGAGTTATTCTCCCTCGAGTTATTGGTCTTCCCTCGAGAAGCAAGCCTCTCCTTGAACCTTCAATATGGAGTACTCTATATTCTGAAGATCTACCTTGGGGCGACTGATAAGTCCATGGTTCGTATTCGGACCTCATTCATACTCGGACCAGGGCCCGGGAAGGGTCATGGGCTCGAGATACGCGGAGGGTGGATCCACTGGTCCATCAATCCTAATCGTTATAAGGAATGCATATATTATGAATGTTCTACAAGGAATATACATCTTCCCAAAGATGGTAATACAGCTATCCTAAACATGGTAATACAACCATGTCCGAAATACACTTCTATTATACATGGTAATACAACCTCTATTCCCATAAGAGTTGTATTCATACCATAAATACATATCTTGGTGATCTACGGATTGTAGCTATATAAATACCCTAAAGGTTTGGTAGACCTCTCCATCTAATCTCATACTTTATACTTTACGCCTTAAGCAAATATACTGACTTGAGCGTCGGAGTGTCTATCCCCGAGACACCCGCGGCCTTTGTCTTGCAGATCAGTTCGTGAGCAGGGTTCGTGATCAAGTGCGGGTCGTAGACATCCATCATAGGTAATTGTAATGCAATCCAGACTATGATACAATTTATCATCTAGATAAATTTTAAATATTGGAAGAATCTCCCTAATCTTTTAAATGGTTTAATACATTAGTACTCAGAAAGAGTATCTATGCTAGGCATGATGGTTTCATAGTAACGGAATTTTGATGTTTCTTTTTTTTTTGAGAAACGAAAAAAGCATGGGAGCAGATTTTATTTTAATGAATACCTTTGGTTTTGTATGTCAAACCACGATCTTTGAAAGCTGGCGGTAGTTTGGACATAAGCAATAACTTTAGCTATAGACTTCAAAGCAACATATTTTGGTAATCATCAAAGTGTAGGTGGAAATGGATTTCTTGTTGCTACTCAAGATTTTGAAGAGTTAATATATACAAGACACTTTGGAGGCTACCAACAGTTATTAGAGGTCTTCGAATATTAGAAACTTGTAATGCGAGGTTGATATATGATAGTGTTTTAGTGTTACATTTCATTTAATTATAATCTTTAGCTATTTACTTATCAAGTTGTAAACTAACTGGGCTTAAGCTTTTTAAATGGTTATAGGAGTGCAATAAAAATTTCCACCGCCAATATAGTGGTTTAAAAAATATATATGCAATTATCACGTGTACATATGTTTAAGTATTTTAATTGTTAAAGATGGACGGAGTAATAATAACTTGAGGGAAAAAATGATTGTGTGAAGAAAATAAATTGAGGTGGTACATGGAATAGATTATGTGAAAATCTATTCTTCGATTTTCCTATAGTTGGAAAACATATTATACAGAAGTTATGGGAAACTTGTAAGATTAGTTTTGTGATAGTGGATTCTCTACAAGGCCCCAATCAATAATGCTTAGTTGTTTTCTATATTTAAAATATACACTTTTGATAATTTTTCTTTGAGTTAAATTCACAAATATTTTTTATTATTAAAAACAAGTCTTACTAGGAATTGAGTTTATTTGGAACCAGCAAAATATTTCTAGTGACTTGGGGAACTGATATGAAAATTTTACATCAAAGTAAGAAACACAAATAATCACTAGGACCATGCTTGAAAATATTACGTGGAACAATAGGTTGAATAACCCATTCTAAAATAGATATTTTCAGCCACTTGCAAACTTTTTGGTTCATTACAATTTTTATTTGTAAATTTACTATTCAGAGACTTCTGTCTTATTCGTAGAGTTACTTGGTGAGGTCGGTACTTAATCTAGCAATGGTTTCGGTGCACGATGGAGGTAGGTTTAAGACAATGTTACGCAGTGATCAGAATGTATTTCCTTTGAAAAAGAGAACATAGAGTTGTTGGATCATCTAATAACATTCATAATGTTCCTAACATGCATGCAAACCATGTCAAAAGTTTGAGGTGCTTTATATTGAATGATTAAAGTGTTGTGCGAATTGATGCTACCAGTCAGGTGCTCGATCTGGTTCCGTACGGAGGAAACTATTTGGAAAGTCCGATCACCAAGTCTGTGCGATTGTCTCTCACTAGTCCCTGCAAATCAGACCCCGAAGACACCTCGAGGGTAGCTATTCTGACGTGATGATGAAAGATGGGCCTTTGAATAGATATTGGACTAGTTTGATGTTGAATCGTGTTTATTTTAAAAACTTGTCGGTTTTGTTAGCTAGGAGTCGTCGTGGAGCACTTCGTAGTAACCACTCCCACCCCAGCACTTTGAATGGTTTATTTGGCAATTAATGAACGGGTGTACATTTGACCACCATATAGGTATAGGTGGCAAGGCTGTGGAAAGTATTTTGGTTTAACGGTGGTTGCCACAAACTGCAGTTGTTTTCATTTTATTAATACTGGAATAGACCACCGTGATTTTTTCATGCACATCGGAACCAAAACAAATGGTGAAAATTACTTTTGATTCCGAAGTCGGCAACTTCTTATCATTGAATCATTGCTGACGCGTCGGATTGGAGCCCTTGGCTACCCGCGTCTGCACCGGGCTAGTCTTTTCCAGCTTGATCTGATACATCATCGGTGCTGACCAGGTCTCTAGCCGTCGGCGGTCCAGATGTCCGGCGGCTGGGCTTCTTCTGTGCGGGGCTGGTGGCGGCGTGCGAGCGGTAGCGACCCGCTCGCACCGCCTACAAAGCTGGATCGGATTGAAAAAACAGATGGGTTATGTGGAACTGTATTTTGTCGAATCGAGAAAAATTGGTTTCGGGTTATGGGGGTGAATGAGGGTGGAATAGAGTTAGACGATGGTGGGGGTGGGTGGGGTGACCGGCACTGGCGGTCACCCTATCGAAAACAAATCTGAAGGGGGATTTTGGGGGAGAGAGTGGCGTCCGAAGGAACATCTAAATATCTAATGTTCTATTTCACCGCGGAACCACTATCCTTCTTCACCAATCATTTTTCCCTGACCACTCATCTGAAGAAGAGTAAAAACACAAATGATTAAGGCAGTGTCAATGACGCCAACTGAGGACTTGGCCGACTTCACAAAAGCGGAATCTTTTTCGAGTTGCCAGCAATATGGATGGGTCAATCGAGGTGGCGACGAGGTTAGACTGGATCCACGGCGGTGGCAGCCAGCCAACTTTACTCTGGGGAAGTTGAAAGGATGGTGTTTAGCATTTGCATTCTTGGGATAATTGGGTACCCAGATTTCGCCCAAATTTCACGAGGGAATTTTAGGTTGGATTATTCGAATTTGTCCATGAGAAATCCACGGATGAATTTGTTGGATACCATTGGATTAGTATTAGATGGATTTGAATTCCTTGGATATTTTTTTTTGTTTTTTTATTGTCGATTCAAATTCGCTTCTGACGAACCCTGCGATGATTGTGTGGTTTGTTTCTAGTCGGATTTGATTTTTCCGATGATGTTCTTCGTGTTCATGAAACTGCTCAGACACCAGACATTTTGTATCTATACTGTCAAATTTGTATGAATATCGATCATGTTGTAGAATTCAGGAAACTAACAGTAATCCATACGACCAGATACTACCCACAATTTCAGCCAATTGATGTGAACCTTGGTAGGTACTGGAGCAAAGAGCATACGTTATTTAATTTGTGACCATCAGATTTTGATACCCCATTTTTCCATAGTTTTGATTACTCCTAGACAATCATTATATAAATCCCTATTATGAACATGTAGACTCGATTGATTCTGATGAAGAGGTGGATTTGGCATCAAGAAAAAGAATATGGGAAAAAAATATTGATATTTATATTTTGAAAATATCAAGTTACCAAAATACCTTTACTGTAACTAGATTTTTCAAATAAAAATTGACTCATGACTATATTTTGTTCAAACTTATTTGTTGGGGCTACAAACAATGCAAAAAATATATATTGGGGCTAAAAGTTTTTCTTTTTATATATGTTAGGGCCATAAAATCAATTTAGTCGGGAAATTAAATACAAAGCCTCAAAACTCACATAAGCCTAGAAAGTAATTTTCTAAACTAATAAGTCCAAACAACGCACAAGGCATCAAAGCCCACATAAGCTATACATAAGGGAAATGGTGATGTGGTGGCTTAGTGGTCACTTCCAAGCGTAAAAGGAAAAGTAAAAATTGGATATTTAAGTTGACTAACCTACCATTTCTCTCATACGCCATTCACTCCAAAAAGAAAAACCCCTCTAATTTGAGCATCAGAGAAGGTAACATACGACCTAGGCCATTTGACCTGGATTTTTTCGACTGAAGATAGGAATAAGGTGAACGGCGGCATGGCATAAGTTCCAACCAGTTTAAGATTTCATAGCTGATTCATCCAACCAAGGGATTGTTGGTACGTGTGAGCTTTTAATCTCTTTCTTGATTAAAAAATCTTATGAAAGTGATTGTTTTTCTTGATTCATTTTATCATAGCTTTTTATGTTTGAATCTTTGATTGCATATGTGCATGTTTGATTTTAATGTAGATGATGGATAATGGTTGGGTAAATTGAAAGGGGTTGATTAAAATCTTTTTAGAACGGTGGGGTTTACTGTTGAGATGGATCTTTCGAAGAGACGACCTGTTGTAGGTAGATGATTGTGGGTGGTGTGATGTAAATAAGGATATTATGATTGGGTGGGTCGGCCGAAATTGAATTGGTTATGACGAGATTGAAGTGGCTAGGTCAGACTAAGTTATAATTAGCTATTGAAATTGAACTGGTTAAGATGAAATTTAACCAATCTAGTAAGTCATTGATGATGAATGTTTAGCTATTGATATTGATTTGGTTAGGCTAAAATTTAACCCAATATTGGTCGGATCATTACCCATTTAATTCAAAATAATTTATATATCACATAATTTACTTTGAATAAGGCTAAGTGGGGTAACAAATGATGATGAATTCCAACCGATTCGTTGTTTTTAAAATAGCATTGTCCTAAGTCCTACCATAAGTTTAACCGCAATATTTGATTGGTCTAGGCTATGTTAGCATGACTTTTTCATTTTAAAATGCTTGATCCCCCTAATTCAATTTAGTCAATTATGGTTTTAGGTTCAAGATAACTAAATTTTCTATGTTTTGTAAATTTGCTCAAATATTCTTTCAAATGTACAAGAAAGATAATTAAGTGGAATATATAAATCACATTACATTACATTAATATGTAATACAATGACTTGGACATGAATAATGTCCAGCGTACATTGAATAAAAATCATGAGTATAGGACCTTCGTGCTTATTTACCAAAAGCAAATTAAGTATATCTTTTAACATAAATAAATCAACCATGCATAAAAAATAACATGCAAAATCAATTAGAGAATTATTAGCTTATTGTGCATATATTAGGTTCAAGAGTTTAAATGAGTAGGATGTATTTAGATTACAGTTGAAATCACTTTTCTTGAGTTCATCGAAATGGTGTTGAAATTATGTTCCCCTTTCAAATTATTTTGTAGAGTGTTTACGAGAAGAGTATTATGGGTTTATCAAGACATATCGAGAAAATCAGAACAGACTTCAGAGCTAGCAGAGTTTCTTCAATTAAAGTACGTATCACAATCAGATAATTATCTGATTCATCAATTTTATTTTTGGGGCTAACAGATCATTTTCTTTGTACCAAAAAATTATAGGAAGGACACATAAAAAATTTGAAGCGGTTGCAAACTTATGTTGCCAAACATTCTAGCTTGGCCGAATCAAGGGGAACTGGTTCAGACGGGATGCTTTCAACTAGGATGAAAAGTCCTCAGCTGAAAATAATTGATGAACGCACAGATTGCCTTGGCGATGAAAACATATTCTCTTCAATTAACCCTAAGAATATCCCGTACTTAGCGCAAATACCCCGATACACTACATCGACTTACTTGGCTAAGTATTAAAACAATTTTTTTTTTATATTTTCAATTCGATTTGATTCGATTCTTGATAGCTAATATCTTTATGCATTGTGACTTTACTTTCATGTTTTTGTAGAAATATGCTGATGGATGAAGATGATTCAATTATCGGCAAGAATATCACCTACCATGAAGATAGAGGTATTCAGAAGCCGGCATGTAGAGACAATGAGGATGAGCTTGTGGCAGATAACCAAAAAAAATACAAATTCACCCTGGAGGATGACCATATTTTGCGGTAATTTATTAATGGGTTTAAGTACTTTAAATACCTAAAATAATTCATGTGTGTGGAGTCTCGCTATCATATATAACTGGAAATTTTGTAGGATACTTAATGAGGAGTCTGACACTGATAATGCATACAAAAATTTGGAAAAGCAGTTTGTTGGAGCATTTGATTCAGATATCCAGGTAAACCTAGGTTAGGCCTAATATACTATAATTAATTAGATTGTCCTTCTTGATGATTCTTTAGAGTCATATATTTTATTTACAATATTTAAAGTATCATTTATATTTTTATTATATTTAAATTTATTTGTTCTTCTTTCAATTGCAGGAGCGCGCTAAATTATTAAAAGTACATGATTCAAAAAAAAACAATTTCTCTAAATGGGCGATGGGGTATCTTGATAATAGTCTCAACGAAGCTCTAGATTCATTTGACATTATTTTCTGCAGGCGTTGCTTGGTAATATTTTGACAATATTTCTGAGAAATTATATCTTCTGAGAAATTATCAATATTTCTGTTACTAATAAGTTCGATTCTCTTTCTCGTGTGATGTCATCAATAGTTTTTTTTATTGTAATCTACATGGTTGTTCACAACCACTTATCAACTCTGTAAGTTATTACTACTCTTAGAATTATTCTTATTCTCCCCCTTTTTTTGTATAACTAAAGGATCTATCTTTTGCAGATTGAAAAGAAACCTTGTTTATTAGAATCTGAAGTAGAAGAAATTCCATGTGGTAATAAGTGTTACCTTCGTAGTAATCACAACAAGCCAAGGTCTTCGAAAATGAGAAAAAAATCTCACTGGAAACCTGTTGAGAAAGATTTAGTCTTAAAAGGAATAGAAATATTTGGAAGAAAAAGGTATGCATTGTTTTTCTATTATGTTATTTTCCACCTTGAAATTCAATATAACTGATTTTATGGTGTTCAATAATTTTTGAATGAGTTGGGCTAACAATGTGTTCCCAAAAAAAATTAAAAACAATATTTAATTTAAACTATCATATTTCATGAACTTTTGTTCATCTTTAGGCTTTAGTAGGAGAATATAATTAATATGAGCTTAACTTTTTGCAGCTGCCTAATTACCAGGAACCTACTTGTTGGTTTGAGGACATGTGATGAAGTGTTTAGATATATGAAAGAATATGTCACACCGGTTATTGCAGGCACTCCATACGTAAATATTCTTCTCTTTTTCTATTCTCTTTTCCTTCCTCGCGTTTATCTTTCACAATGTATAATAAATAATCTTTATTTTATTTAATTTGGTGGGAAAGGCTCCAACAATGGAGGGAACAACTCGCAAGAGAATGGATCGTAAAAAGAGAGGAAGCTGCAAACTAAGATTCTCTTCAAAATCCAATGGTCGTCTATCAAGAAATATTGGCCATAAAAATGTCTGCAAAGAGTATACACCTTGCGAATGCCTCCAACCTTTATGTGGGCCCGAGTGTTCCTGTATACTAAGTGGAACGTGTTGTGAAAAATATTGCGGGTAACTGATCAATTCATATTATTTATATTTTTCAAAATTCTTTTAACAAAACATTTTTGAATTTTTTTCAGGTGTTCCAAAAATTGCAAGAATCGATATAAGGGTTGTTATTGTCCATTGGGTCAATGTCGAACCCAATTATGCCCCTGCTTTGTTGCTGTACGGGAATGTGACCCCGATGTTTGCCGCAACTGCTGGCTTAGGTAATATACATAGTATATTTAAGTGTAATTTTTTTTGACATCTTTTCATGAAATTCCGTATTTATCAAAGATAGCGAGAAACTTTTTATATGTTTCTAGTATTTCGTTGAAAGGTGGTTTATTGTTTTCAAGTTTGTTTTTTAACTCTATGTTTTTTTATAAGTATAAGAGTTCCAGATACTTAGACTTCATATATTTGCAACTAAGCCAATTCACATTAGTTAAATGGAGACTTTTCTTATCTAGTACATTTTGTTCTTTGCACTAGAACTAGTATGATTGTTAATTATGAAGTATAATGCATGATTTTGTGCATTTTTTTAATAGTGACTTATAAATTTTAACCTTCAGTTGCGGTGATGATATTTTGGGTTCATCTTCGGGACAAGGAGAGAGCACATGTGATAACATGCAGATTCTCCGCAAGCAGCACCAACGAGTAAATATTTAATAAGCTATTGTTTTTTTTACTGATATTCTTTTTTTTCACCGGGTGGACTTAGTTTTAATTTAATTTTAAAACATAGATTTTGTTGGGAAGGTCTGATGTTTGTGGATGGGGAGCCTTCTTACAGGTACTAAACTACAACTTTTAGATTTTTATACCTTCATTATATTTCTTGAGTGAGATGGATTTCAATGTTGTAGAATACTGCTGAAAAAAACGACTACCTTGGAGAGTCTACTGGTGAGATGATTTCACATTTGGAAGCTGAGGAACGTGGGAAGGTGTATGATAGCATCAATTGTTCATACCTCTTCAACTTGAATGATCAGGTTAGTAACTTTTCAAGAGTATTATGTTGTGAATATACAATTATGATGTTATTGTGATCATAGAACTAGGAACCTAATACTTTTTCCATTTCTTTAATATTATAATAATTGAAATGGTCTTCAATATTATCACTGAGTGGATCTTTCACAAACTGGTGTTCATTTATTTTTTTTAAAGAACAAAATCCTGTTTATTTTTTCCTGTAGCACTGAGCCCCCTATTTGCTTTTTTTTTGTTATAAGGAAATGTTATTTTCATTTAATAAATGCTCATAATTTCTTCATCCATGCAGCATGTGCTTGATGCTTTTCGCAAAGGAAACAAACTAAAGTTTGCGAATCACTCCTTTGAACCCAACTCTTATGCAAAGGTATACTTGATAGTTTTTTATATTATTGTTCTACTATCTGGAAGATTGATTGATTAAGCTAATAGCTAAAATATACTTTTAGGTAATGTTTGTTGGAGGTAATCATAGAATTGGAATCTACGCAACCAAACAAATTGAAGCTGGGGAAGAGCTCTTCTATGATTATGGGTATGCTCCTGGTGTAGGACCTTCGTGGGCCCATAAGCCCGACACCTCCAGAGAGAAGAATGATTCAGCGACAACAACAACACCACGAGGTTCGGCCAAGAAACACCACAAATCATGAGGACATTGTTAGATCACCTTTTCTTTGTCCTGAAATGTTTTACAATATGGTTTGATATTTTTCAATTGTCCTACCCTCAGAAATAATGTTTAAGAAATATTGTGGTTTTTTACTATTAGAATCTTATTAGTGCCATATATTTATGAAATTATTAGTTTGATATGTATTTGACTATAAGGGATAAATTATTTTCCGGTCAAACTAAAGTTGAGGCAATAAAGCAACGAAGTTTCCCAAGTGTTATTCATATTTATTGTACAATTTAATTTCTTCTAGACGTTGAAAAAAATATTACCGGCTACATATTACGAGCTCTTAAAAGTTAATAACAATATTGTTCATATTTTGCTCGTGGTGAGATCTTTATTTCTTATCTGTAACTGGTTTCAAAAACCACCGGGTGATTTGAGTCAAACCAAAGACCACATTAACATATACACCACATGACCAAGGCAATGGCATAAAAATTCACAACCTTAACTTTAAAATCCGTGTGAGTTTGTAACTCCTGAACACCATTTTTAGTACTTAGCACCATGAATAATACTGGCATTAGTGGATATTAGAATGAAATATAACATTTGATCCTTTATTTTCCCTTTTTAAACCAAAACACCAATGGTGGGTGCACTTAATTAGATTCCTTAATCCTACAATATAGAATTTGTCAATCATAATGACTTCCATTTGCATATGAACTGATATGTCTGTGGTTCGTATTCGGGCCTCATTCATACTCGGAACAGGGCCCGAGAAGGGTCGTGGGCTCAAGGTACGCGGAGGATGGATTCACGGGTCCATTTTAATCCTAATCCTTATAAGGAATGCGTATATTATAGATGTTCTACAAGGAATATACATCTTCTCATTGATGGTAATACAGCCATCCTAACACATGGTAACACAACCATGTCCGAAATATACTTCTATTATACATGGTAATACAACTACTATTCCCATAAGAGTTGTATTCATACCATAAATACATATCTTGGTGATCTACGAATTGTAGCCATATAAATACCTGAAAGGTTTGGTAGACCTCTCCATCTAATCTCATACTTTACGCCTCAAGCAAATATACTGACTTGAGCGTCGGAATGTCTATCACCGGGACACCCGGGGCCTTTGTTTTGCAGATCAGTTCATGAGCAGGGTTCGTGATTAAGTGCGGGTCGCAGACATCCATCAATTTGGCACGCCTAGTGGGACCTGTAGGCTAATCTTGATCTATACGACCTTCTAACTCATGGCTGATCCGGCTGAAAACCTTCTTGGGAGTACATGAATCCGTTTCTCGGCCCCGACAAGAGTTAGAAGCATCAACAACGACGAGACACGCCACACCAGCAACCAGAGAGCAAGAAGGAGCATCAATGGTGTGCATCGATCGGCACAAGAAGCCTCTCCCTAGGAATGGGAGAGCAAAAGATCTCGCTTAGACGGAACTGTTACTTTTTCATCTGAAGATGCGGTTCCTAATCAAATTCCCCATTCAGATCCCCTAGTGAATACGGTTGACATAAACCATAACATGATCAGAAGAGTTCTGGCAGATGGAGGAAGCGAAGTAGAAGTCTTGTTTCTCAGTTGTTATGAACAGCTAGGATTGGACAAAAATAATCTCATGCCCACAAGCCCTATCTCAGGATTTACCCGCAATCCTGTCATTCCCTTGGGAAAAACTATTTTACCAGTGCATGTGAGAGACGGTTCTCGGAGTATAACCTTGCATTGCACCTTTACGATCATCGATTCCAGGGCACCATACAACATAATTCTTGTAAGGCCCTTGATGTACCAGGCAAAGGCAATCTGGTCCCCTTACCATTTGGTGATGAACTTCCCCACCAACAAAGGGATTGCCACAATCCGAGGTGATCAACAATTAGCTCGAATATGCACAATTCAAGCTATCCGAGAACCAGAAAAGGAGAATCTTGAACCAGCCAAGTACTCCGAGTCCGAGCCGATGCAACTCGGAGAATCAGGAACCGTTGAGGTTGGAACTCTCCTACTCCCCGAGATAAAAGCTAAACTACGAGATCTTCTCAACCAGTACATAGACGTCTTTTCATGGGACACGAACAACTTGGTAGGAGTATCCCCTCGCTTGGCAGAACATTACCTGAATATCAATCCCTCGAATAAACCCATTAAGCAGAAACAACCCATCTTCGCACTAGATCGAGTTGAAGCAATTGGAGAGGAGGTAGACAAGTTGCTTAAAGCCCGTATAATCGAAGAAGTGTAGTACCCAGAATGGATAGCTAACCCAGTAATGGTCAAGAAGCCAGATGGAAAGTGGAGAATGTTGATAGGTCGTTTTTCTACCAAATAAACCTGCAAACAATTTGGTTTAAATTCAAGTATAGAGTAAGTAAGGTCGATCCCACGAGGAACAGTGTAATCAGATTCTTATATCTAAAGATACAACTTTTGGTTAGAAACCACCTTTTATGTTGAAAGAGTTTGTATTAACTATCTAAGAACTAAATTAAACTAAACTAAGAAGCAAATAACAATTAAAATAAACAATGCAAATAACACGAAGACACTCAAACAATGCAATCCGGTTAAGGGTAAATCCACATTAACAATTCATACGATCACTGGCTCAGTAATTTATTAAGTTGTATAAACCAATCAGTTATAGACCTTCGAGAATAGCACACCCAATCCAATTTCTTCTTACTTTGTCGATAGCCGGCAAGAATAGCTAAACTGACTATTTCTTTAATCAAGATACAACCTAGCCGGAATAGCCTACCTCAACAGCATTAAGCACCAAAGAAACCCGATTTAGATAATTTATAATCAGAACAACTGTCACAAATTATCTACCATGTATTCCCAACTATTGGCGTATAGTTTCGCCACTAATTGAATCTACCCCCTAGGTACAGATAAATAGAGGAACTCAATTGGCACTATTCCAAATAACAAAAGACTGATCAGATCTCAAGCAATTCAGAAATAAACAGGATACACAGAGAATAACAAGGAATCCACACAACATAATTATCAAGCACATTTAGGCCTCACATATGAATCATAGTTAATGCTTCAAAACCCTTACCGGAAACAAACCTAGCTACTAAACATACTAAACACAAACAAATAATTAAACATGAAACTAATTATAAAGAAAAGTAAAAGAAAACTTAGTCTTGATCAATGATGAAAAACGTATGTGTTGGCTGGCTCCAAAGCCTACGGATGGCCTCCAAACTCCCGGAACCCCCAAAATAATATAATGTCTAAGTATATATAGGTTTTAGGGTAAACAAAACCCTAAACCGAATATTACAAGGAATTGGACTAATAAATTAATATATTATAATATAATTGGGCCTTCAAATAAATCTTCAATGTCTTCTCCATGTAGCCCAGTTAAGCCCAATTTATTAAGACCGCGACTACAACAATTTAGCCCAATACTGATTTCTTCAAGAACGTATAGCTGATTAGTGATCGACATGTCGAAGAACAACTTAGCCGCCCGTAGAAAAAACCAGTAATAGAATTATATATTCAACTCGCAGGCGTCTTCTTCTTCCCGGATTAATGGAATTGACTATCCATTATCCGTTGGAGCACACTACCTCATTAAAAAAACCTTTCGGAAAAAAGAGTGTAGTGTCTAGCTCCTCTCCATGGCTCCAAGTGCTTGATTTTGCATCTTTTTCATCACTTCTCCATTTGATTGTATTCCACCATTTTTCTTATAATTCCTGCACCAAAAACACCTTCGTGCACATCAAATGGCAAAAGAGACATATAAAATCATATAATTAGATGCATAAAATACGCCTGATCAAATATCCCCACACTTAGATCATGCTTGCCCTCAAGCATGCAACCATAAAACCATAGGTAAAATAAACATTCCCACAAAACCAAACCAAGCAACATCTACAATGGAACCAACCATCTTACCACAAACCATTCCTCTTTGCTTATAAAACCACTTCACCCTTATACTCCAGTCAAAAATGTGCAATCAAGTCCAGCCTCACCAAGATTCACTCACTATCTCTAAAATAATAGGGACAATCACACACATAACATATCAGCACACTCTACAGTAGGAATTGCAATGCCACTCTCTCAACCACATAAAATAAATACTTGAGCACAATAATTAAGAATTTTATAAGGTAGGCTTGGGGCAAAGGTAGGATATAAGGTAAACGAGGTATAATAATCTAAGACATATGCAAGCAATTAAATTCACGATAATGTTTCTCAATTGTATTCATACTTCAACTTATATATATGCAGCAATGATAAGCACCGAAATATAAATATCATCACTTTTTGCGAACTTTTATGATTTTTCTTTTTCTTTTTATAACCTCATTGTCAGCTGCCCGATGTTTGTCTTTATTCTTTTTTTCTTTTTTTTTCTCTATTTTTTTCCAAATTTCACGAGTTTCAGCTGCCAGATTTTTGGTTTTTGTTCCGCAGAAAGTGTGGGAATCAACAACTTCAAATTATAAAATCATCCCATGCATTCAAACTCAACATATCATGAAAATAAATAACTTGCATACTCTCAGAGGGGTAATATAAGGCTAAAGTCTTTGGGTTTATAATATTTAGTAGGTTAATAACAAAGAAACGGTCAGGCTTCAACGGGGTTCACTAGGGGTGTCGATATAATCGATAAAAGGTGGGAAAATATATGTAGAAGCTGTGGGGTTTTATTCCTAATTTCCTACATGCTCAAACATCATTTAGCAGCTTTGAATCATGACATACAAACCAAGTAAAAATATACCAACATGTGATCACTCGAAAGACAAAGAGCTATTTTATATAATGCCTATATTTTTCTTTCTTGGCTTTTGCTCTTTCTTGGGCTCAAATCCTCACAATATACTAGGTTAAATCAAATGACTCATTATTGCACTTTCATCGTTCCAGAATATATACAAGGACTACATGATTTCTTTCACAAAGAGGAATACATTCAATCTTACCACTACCCATGTTCCATAGCAAAATCAGCTCAATTAAGTTTATAGGAAAAGTCTCACTCACCAAAAATCAAATCATATTGTGTTTTCTTTTCAAATATTTTGAAAAATGTTCAAAATTTATGGAATTAAAGCATCAAAGAAAAATCACAATAACATCCTCCCCACACTTAAAATCTTGTTTGTCCTCAAACAAAATAAAAGTGTAAAAATATAAGCATGCTTGTATAAGAAACAATTCAACCAAACAAAACGAGCAAGCACATTTAATACAGGCAGATGAAAACATTAAAACATGGATTAAAAGAACCTGGTTACAAGGAGCAGCAAAATTTCTCAGTTTCAGCAACTTTCCGCAAACTGCACCCCGCCTGTATGGGCATACGATCGACTAGATTTTCTTCAAATCATTGAACTTATCACCTCACCTGCATTTAGAAAATTATCAGAAACCATTATAAGCCCTTAAATCGTATTTTTGTAATTTTCAAATTTTTAATTTTGTTTTGGATTTTTTAATAAAAACTGAAATAAACAAAATAGCAGAAAAATTAAAACATTGGGTTGCCTCCCAAGAAACGCTTTGTTTATAGTCTTGGCTAGTCTGTCAGCCGGTGGAGATGTTGAAAATCAAGCTTTCCTCGGTCCTTATACCAAGTAACAATGTCAGGAACGTCTTTTCGATCATCGCCAAAATCCACAAGATGAGATCTCATATTCTGCACACACTTGAACTCTTGCATTCTCATGCCTTTTTCAAACCGATCACTTTGTTGCTCTAACTTAATAGGCAAGTGATAAAACTTCCAAAACTCCAAATCATGGGAAGATAAGCCAGCTGAATTTTCATGAACCATGTGATGAACCAACAAACCACCATTCAAAGGTAAATCCCAACCCTTTATTGAAGGGTTTTCAACATCCTCATGCCATAAGTTCAAAGGTTGCATATCAGATGCTACAATTGTAGGTTCGTTCACTTCATTCAAGCAGTCATTCAAAGATGTGATGGTTATTTCCTCCACAGAAAAGTATTTGACATCCTCTTTTCCTTCATTTATGATCATCTCATGCCCATCGAAATCACCAGTACTGCTTTCCACCACGTGCTCCAGAACTTGGAGAGCGGAATCAACATCCACTTGCTTTTGAACGAATGACTCATCTTCATCAATCTCAGAATTATCAAATTCAAGAATGTAGTCCAATAACGTATATGTAGGCTCAGGAGGATCTATAAAAGTCTGCTCATTAACTCCACCCACTTCGCTCATGTCTCCATCTTTTTCTTGATCAACAATAGATTCAAGCAAAGATTCATGGGTTGAATTACTTGTGTACTCCTGGTCATATACGGATTCTTCATAGCTATTTTGCTCGATTGGTTGGGAATCTACATCATCATCATCTAGAGCTTGCGAAGACAGTTCATCTTGGTGTTCTCTACATTCATCAAGGTAAGCTCTAATGTAAGCCAAATTTTTATTTATATTATCATGGTGCTTTTGATGTTCTTCCTGCCACCTCTCAAGCTCTTTTCGTCTCTGCTCTTCTTGCTCTTTTCGTTCTTGTTCTTTTCGTTCTTCCTCCCAGTTTTTCATTACTTCTGCCATCCTATCCAATTTTTGGTTCATCTCTCGCATCATACCCATCATCGCACCAAACATGTCTTGAATTTCATTCGATGCAGGTTGTTGAGGGTCGAACTCATGGTCATAATATTGTCCTTGATATTCTTCATAATTACACCCTGAATTGTACGGTTCAAAATGGAACTATGGTCCACTCCAAGGTTCATAATCATTGTATGGTGCAGCTGAATATCGAGGAGCTAAGTTGCATTCATAACTCCAATGACCATAATTTCTGCAATAATCACAACTTGGCGGTGGAGGTTCACTGTATTGATTCCAATAACCCGACATGGTACAAGGTTTTGAAAATCGAAATCAGTTGGGTCGCCCGTATGGCCTAACGGTCGAGTTTCAAATTCCAGAAAAGTGTTCTCCTCCGCGTGTCCGACTTTCAACACTTTCTTGCTGTATTCTTGGTGCAATCAAAAGCAATACGGATCAGATATCCTGCACACTAAAGTAACAAAATCAATAGAATAAGAAAGTAAACAACAACCATTCCCCGGCAGCGGCGCCAATTTGATAGGTCGTTTTTCTACCATATAAACCTGCAAACAATTCGGTTTAAATTCAAGTATAGAGTAAGCAGGGTCGATCCCACGAGGAACAGTGTAATCAGATTCTTATATCTAAAGATACAGCTTTTGGTTAGAAACCACCTTTTATGTTGAAAGAGTTTTTATTAACTATCTAAGAACTAAATTAAACTAAACTAAGAAGCAAATAACAATTAAAATAAACAATGCAAATAACACGAAGACACTCAAACAATGGAATCCGGTTACGGGTAAATCCACATTAACAATTCATACGATCACTGGCTCAGTAATTTATTAAGTTGTATAAACCAATCAGTTATAGACCTTCGAGAATAGCACACCCAATACAATTTCTTCTTACTTTGTCGATAGCCGGCAAGAATAGCTAAACTGACTATTTCTCTAATCAAGATACAACCTAGCCGGAATAGCCTACCTCAACAGCATTAAGCACCAAAGAAACCCGATTTAGATAATTTATAATCAGAACAACTGTCACAAATTATCTACCATGTATTCCCAACTATTGGCGTATAGTTTCGCCACTAATTGAATCTACCCCCTAGATACAGATAAATAGAGGAACTCAATTGGCACTATTCCAAATAACAGAAGACTGATCAGATCTCAAGCAATTCAGAAATAAACAGGATACACAGAGAATAACAAGGAATCCACACAACATAATTATCAAGCACATTTAGGCCTCACATATGAATCATAGTTAATGCTTCAAAACCCTTACCGGAAACAAACCTAGCTACTAAACATACTAAACACAAACAAATAATTAAACATGAAACTAATTATAAAGAAAAGTAAAAGAAAACTTAGTCTTGATCAATGATGAAAAACGTATGTGTTGGCTGGCTCCAAAGCCTACGGATGGCCTCCAAACTCCCGGAACCCCCAAAATAATATAATGTCTAAGTATATATAGGTTTTAGGGTAAACAAAACCCTAAACCGAATATTACAAAGAATTGGACTAATAAATTAATATATTATAATATAATTGGGCCTTCAAATAAATCTTAAATGTCTTCTCCATGTAGCCCAGTTAAGCCCAATTTATTAAGACCGCGACTACAACAATTTAGCCCAATACTGATTTCTTCAAGAACGTATAGCTGATTAGTGATCGATATGTCGAAGAACAACTTAGCCGCCCGTAGAAAAAACCAGTAATAGAATTATATATTCAACTCGCAGGCGTCTTCTTCTTCCCGGATTAATGGAATTGACTATCCATTATCCGTTGGAGCACACTACCTCATTAAAAAAACCTTTCGGAAAAAAGAGTGTAGTGTCTAGCTCCTCTCCATGGCTCCAAGTGCTTGATTTTGCATCTTTTTCATCACTTCTCCATTTGATTGTATTCCACCATTTTTCTTATAATTCCTGCACCAAAAACACCTTCGTGCACATCAAATGGTAAAAGAGACATATAAAATCATATAATTAGATGCATAAAATACGCCTGATCAAATGTGCATCGACTTCACCAATTTGGACGATTGTTGTCCTAAAGATAGTTATCTCTTACCCTCGATCGACCGATTAGTGGAAGCGATTGCAGGATACCAAGTACTAGCCTTCTTTGATGCCTTTAAAATTATATCATCAGATCCCTATGGCAGAGCAAGATAAAGAAAAAACCTCTTTTATAACCGACAGAGGAACTTTCTGCTACAAGATGATGCCTTTCGGATTAAAAAATGCCGGAGCTACTTACCAGCGACTGGTAGACAAATTATTCAAATCTCAGATAGGGCGCGATCTCGAGATTTATGTGGACGATATGGTAGTAAAGAGCCGCAGCTACGATGCCTTCTTTGAAGATCTAAAGGAAACCTTCGACACGTTACGGGCCATCAACTTGAAGCTGAACCCCGCTAAATGTACCATAAGCATGGGAGCGGGAAAATTCCTAGGGTACATGGTATCCAATCGAGGAATTGAAGTAAATCCCGAGAAGATAGAGGCTTTGCAAAATATGCAACCTACAAATACCGTCAAGGACGTGCAGAAGCTGACAGGGTCCCTAGCAGCCCTTAGCCGTTTCCTATCCAAAGGAGCGGAAAAACATCTACCCTTCTTTAATATCCTTAAGAAGGCAAACCATTTTGAATGGTCGCACGAATGCAGAGAAGCTTTCCAAGAACTTAAAAACCATCTTCGGCAACTTCCGACATTGTCAAAGCCAGATAAAGGAGAGACTCTTTACTTATATATATCTGCATCCCAGCTAACCATCAGCGCTGTATTGGTCAAGGAAAAGGAGGGATCGCAACATCCCATATACTATGTAAGTAGAGCCTTACAAGGGCCCGAGACCAGATATACTCCTCTCGAGCGCCTAATATTAGCCCTCGTCCATGCTTCTCGGCGGTTGAGACCATACTTCCAAGCACATACAATAGTCCTTCTAACCAACTATCCGATCAGGCAAATCCTAAAGAAGCCTGACGCTTCGGGACGGATGATGAAGTGGGCCATTGAGTTGGGAGAACATGACATGCAATATAAACCTTGGACAGCCATCAAGGGCCAAGCCTTATCTGATTTCATAATGGAGTCTGTTGAACCAGTGGAGATTGACAAATCAAACCCAACTCCGGACTCCGGAAAATGGCAACTATATGTGGATGGATCTTCCAAATCGGGGGGAAGTGGTGCTGGAGTCTTACTCACCAGCCCCGAGGGAAAGGATCATCCTTACATTCTCCATTTTGATTTTCGAGCCACTAATAATGAAGCAGAATACGAAGCCCTCATTACTGGGTTGAATCTGGCAAAGGACCTTGAGGTCGAGGACCTTGAAATCTTCAGTGACTCACAAATCGTGGTTCAACAGGTTAAAGGCAAATACGAAACTCAAGAGTACAATCTCCAGAAATACATCGAGATAGTTAAGCCTCTCCTAAATCAATTCCGGCGTTATGAGCTGAATCATATCCCCCGAGAAGGTAACCACAAGGCTGATGCACTTAGAAAACTTGCCTCCTCCGACCTCAACATAAGATCTTCTCAAGAATTTCTAATGGAAACCCTGGCGAAAAGAAGTTACGAAGAGAGTAGCATTATGGCTGTTGACATCTCAGACACATGGATGATCCCCTACATTGAATACCTTCAAACAGGTACCCTTTCCTAGGACAAGCACCTGGCACGGAAGGTCCGAGTTAAGGCTCCAAAATATGTCATCCACAACAACATCCTATACAAGAGAGGATACCTCCAACCCCTACTTAAGTGTGTTGGGCCTTCCGATGCAGAACACTTAATACAAGAAACACATGAAGAAGTCTGTGGTAACCACCAAGGTCCACGTACCGTCACCCGAAAGCTCCTACAGATGGGTTATTTCTGGCCTACGATGCTACAAGACGCCAAAAGATATATCAATTCTTGCCACCAATGCCAGAGATTTGCTAAGATGTTCCACGTGCCACAGGAGAATATGATTACCATCCAAAAATCCTGGCCATTTGTCCGATGAGGCATAGATCTCGTAGGACCTTTTCTTACGGCCCCTGGTAACTTCAAGTACCTCATAGTGGCCATCGATTATTTTTCAAAATGGGTAGAGGCCGAAGCCTTAACCAACATAACTAGCAAGACAGTTATCAACTTTTGTTGGAAAAATATCGTGTGTCGCTATGGCATCCCAAGATACATAGTGACCGACAATGGAGCACAATTTTCTAATAACCCCTTCAAGAAATGGTGTACGGGGTACGACATACACCAGAAGCTCACCTCGGTATACCATCCAGAAGCTAATGGCCAAGTAGAGGTTACGAACCGTACCTTGGTAAGCGGTATCAAGAAGCGCCTCGAAGGAGCTAAAGGAAACTGGATCAAAGAATTACCAAGCGTGACCTGGACCCATAGAACCACACCAGCAACAGCAACAGGAGAGACTCCTTATATCTTAGTCTATGGGTCCGAAGCGGTCATCCAAATGGATATTAGGGTCCCTTCCGCCCGTACTTCTCAACCAGATGATGAAGAGGGCACCGCCAACAAAGAAAACCTTCGTCTCGACCTTGACCTCCTAGAGGAGAGGAGAGCAAATGCTACAATCCACGAGGCCGAGGTAAAGGAAAGAGTCAAGCTCTACCATGATAGAAGAGTCCGCTTGGCCACTTTCGTTAAAGGAGACCTTGTAATGAGGTTAAATGAAAAAAGAAAGAAAAAAGTGGAAGGGAAGCTAGCCCCGAACTGGGAAGGTCCATATCGAGTTCTAGAATCCCATCCATGGGGAAGCTACCTCTTGGAAACCATTAAGGGGGAACCTATACAACGAAGATGGAATGTGATTAACTTACGAAAGTATCACGGAAGATAATAACTCAATGGAGAGCCTCACAAAGGTTCGAGACTATCAAGAATGTCCGAGAAGCCTCATCAAGGTCCGAGACAAGTATGCTCTAGCACAAACGGGTACTCAAACTTAAACCCACTATCAACTTTGCTTCTATAAGCATAAGTCATTTTTATACCTATCCTTATAACAAGCAATCTTAAATTCCTTTTCTAAAAAGAGGATTGTTATCTTAAGCATAACATTGATTGCTATTCAAAACAATATACTTTATAAAGTATATGATTGGTCAACTTATAAATTGTTTGGATCCAATATTCGAATGCCAATCGTTTTGAATAAAAGAGATAGGTTCGAGATAAGGTATTTTCAAAAAGTGCTTTATTGAGGTCTATAGACCAATTGGGCAGACGTGCTCGAGAATCAATCATCTCAACATAAAGAGGAGAAACCTCAAAATCAAAAGTTGAAGATCATATCAAAGGTGTTATTACATCAGAATATGATACTTCTAAAAAAGTCCCTCAAAAGGGTACACATAGAGGAAAAACCTTGAACACAAATAGTTCATATCAAAAGTGTTATTACATCAGAATATGATACTTCTAAACAAGACCCTTAAAAGGGCACCTAAGAGGCTAAACCTCGAACCTAAAAAGAACATATCAAAGATGTTATTACATCAGAATATGGTACTTTTAAATATACCCCATAGGGTTTCCTAGAACTTCACCAGAAGTGACACTTGAGAGATGAGCTATTGTCAACTTTTTTACACGCTGTGACATTAAAGGCCTTGTCAAAAGACACCCAAGGAAGAAGCCAAACAATATTAAGCTCTCAGAGTGTTCATCATGGATAATTGCGAGAACTTAACAATCGAGGCTGGTGCTCCTTTCCAGTAAATCATGTAGACCGAGGCTGACTAAAAGATGCCAGCATGTAAGGTAGCAAACCTGCTGGAACTATTCAACCTTGCCGGTAGAAGGATCAAGCACCTCTTCAAGAGAAGGTAAGTCAGGATATTTGGCTCTAATAAGCCTCAATAAATCTCCTGATGTTACTACCTTCTCGGAGGGATCCAATGCATCCAAAAACTCGGCTCCAGGAATCTAGCGTTTAGCAGTCAGAGCAGAAAGCTTATCAGCAGCATCGGGATGAGAAAAGATTTCCTTCATCATCTTCACCTCCTCCTCGGACTGACATAGTTGCAGAACGCCACCTAAGATCGCATGCAGCTCAGAAGAATAGAATAAATCCCCATACTCCTCCCTATCGCTCTGAAACTCGGGGCTACAAGCAACGAAGGCACTCCAGAGCTTTAGGAGTCGTTTGGTCTCCTCTGGGTCCTTCTCCGCAGCTTGATTTCGCGCCAGCTCCTCTGCAATATCCCGATAAGTCTCCAGCTTCTTATCCTGGAATTTCTTTGCCAACAGCAGGTCCTCTTTCTCGGCCTCCAACTGTTTTACCGTGGCTTCCAATTGAGTCACCTCCGATGGAGCCTGAACATGAGGAGTAGGTGCGGCAGACTCAGCTGTCATAGTCAAAAGGGCGACCTCCATCTCCTCCTTCTTTACCCTGAAGGCCCGGCACTTGACATGTAATTCCACTACAGAATCAGACAAGTGCCAGATCACATCATTAGCTCTACATCCTAACGTGGATAGACCCGCCATCAACTGTAAAGTGGAGGATATATAAAAAACCTGATATTTGGGAAATCCATACAGTATAAAGGGAAGAATAATTACCTCAGCAACGAAGGGATACTTCTTAGAAGACCTTCAAGAATCCTGACCATCCTCTTCCTTTAGGCAGTCCAGATAATACTTCAGTTTCTTCAGAGGAGTACCTTCGGATATCACCAGCTCAAGGTCAGATTCATCTATGGCCTGAAGATGGACCTTCCCTTTCTTGATCTTTTTCTTTGGAGGAGAGGCTATACACATAGACAGGAACGTAAATATGCTAAGTAGAAGAAATAAACTAGACAACTACGATGTTTCGAAACAGAATTTATCCGAAGAAGATTGACTGGAAGAAGATTCACCCTGATTTCGGGGTGACTTCCTAGAAGCCCGTTTCTTACCCTTCTTCTTTTCTCCCTAGATTTTATCAGGGTGGGTCCAGTCTCGATCCTTTTTTAGGAAACTAGACGTGGATTTGGATCGTGGAACGTCTAGTAGATAAGAATAGGTGATAGCTGGCCACTGCCACACCGAGCCATGAGCCCCCCGCACAAATCCTCCCTCCTAGAAGACAATATTCTCCTTCACGAGTTTCTCAACGATGCCTTCCAAGTGGACGGGAATCTCAAAGACATCAAGAGGCACAGCGCCTTTCGGCTTCGGATTCCAATCAGGAACCTCCTATTTTGTTCGGTCAAAGGTCAGTCGAATGTCCTCCCACCTACCGCTATTATCAGGGAAAGTGAAGACCTTGCCTGTTCGAGGAGTAAGGGTAATATGCTCGCGCTCCTTGAAACAGAATAGCTTGAACAGTTCCTAAATAGATCCAAGCTTGGCTCATAGCCCTTCCGGGAGCACCAGGAAATGAAAGCCATCATTGTCACCACCACATTGGAGTGAATCTGACAAGGGTGAAGCCGATGATGCTGAAGAAACAGTGAAAACACAGGGGGAAAGGGAGAACTCAAACCCTGTTGCAAGAACCTGCCATATATTACCCCTCGAGTGGGGCTCACAAGATCTTTGACCGGAGTGGTCTTGTCCTCGAGCCTCAAATCAGCCTCGATGGGGTACGACAACCTGCATGACTTCAAAAATTGCAGGGCATTTTCATCGACCACCTTGGTGACATCATTCACACCTTCGGCTGCCGGAACCCATTTATCAACTCGGGGCTCCGCAGTAGGGTCTATCTCTGATCCGGTGGCACCGTCATCTATCACTACTGCTACCGCCTGCAGCGGCGTAACAATGGTAACCTCCATTAGTTCCCCATACTCAACTTCCAAGAATAGAGTGCGCAAGTCACGAGCCATGGGAGCATTCTCTCCATTGCCAGAAGGAACGCTAGAGTTTGCTGACGACATGGCAATACAGAGAATGGGGGGGAAAAGGTTATGGGAAGAGAATATATGAGGAAAAGAAGACAAATTTGAAGAAAATTTGTTTGGAAATTTGAAACGCAGAGATGAAGATTGATGATAAACACAAGGAAATATTGGTTATATAGCCAGTAATTAGCACGCATTTAAGTGGAGTAATTACCTCGACTCGCGAAACGATACAGGCAATTGGAAGGTTGGTCCTCCTCACCGCCAGAAGATACAATGAATCAAGACCACGTGTCAGTCCCCTCAGAATTCAAAAAGCCAGATTCAGATCCAACCGTCCACGTGTCCTGATGGAATACGAAGAAATTTGAAACTAGATATTCAGAAGGGTAAGTTCGAGAGGATAGTCCTAGAAGGAAACCCCGAGCTTAACACCCTGAGTTTAACACCCCGAGTAGAAATTTGGAGTGCCTATTGGATGATAGAATAGGCACTCAAAATTTGAGATTTCACTGGCCTTAATAAATATCAAGAAAATGGTACTGCTGTTATTTCCTTTTTTTTTGCAGCACAGGGCATGGAGGCTTGGAAAACCAGTGGGGAAGCTCATACTAAGGAACCTACTGACTTTTGCAATGGTTTAACCTCTTTCAAAAGTCTGAAAATGAAATGTTATGTACATCTCAACACCGCTAGGAGGATGACATACTTCCCTCTAATTATGAGAATACGATTGTTATTATCATAAAAGTTGTATTCTTACTTTAATTACAAAACCTGCCAATCTACGGATTGGAACTCTAAAAATGGTTTGGTAGATCTCTTTAATTATCTTACACACTACGCCTCACCTGAAGCACTCACAGTTTGCCCTCTGTTATGATAGATGTAAGAACGTGGAGTAAGGTGGTGGATTTGTTTGGTAGAAGTCCATTTTGAGAGTCTTTGTTTGGTAAACAAATTCCACTAAACTTGTTATTGTGAAATGAACATAAATTTAGCCTTTTTTTGGTCATTCAAACAAGCTCCAAGTTACACATACTACTATATTATTATTATTATGCACTATGGAAGATTATAACAAACAGCTCACATGACAAAACATTTTTGGCCAATTTGTGGTTCAATACTGCTATGATGATACTTGAAGAGTTCAGAAGTTTCAGAACGATTTAGTTGGCTATTTTGTAGAGGTAACTATGTACAGAAAGTGCCTACGGCAGGATAACGTTTTTTTTGAAAACATATGACAAAAAAGAAAAAAATACCAAATGAACTCCATTAAAACTCTATTCAATCGATTATTTCTTATAATTGTACAAGTACTTGAACGGCTGAACCCAATCTCCATAGTCTTTCCGTACTTGCTCAATGTTTCTGACAGCCAATGACATGAATCTGCTCAAGTGTTGGGATGTCCTCCAGCCAAGAAGTAGGAATCTCTCTCCAATCACCAGCATCTCCAAACAGCCTTTTTGCTCATCTGAACATTGTCCACACCTCTAAACTTCCGGTAAAAGCCACTTTCAAGATTCCAAGTTTGACAAATTCCTCCTCTTCCATCTCTAGGATGTTCCCCGGATAACATATATCAGACAAAATGACAACTTATCTTCCCTGGACATCTCCACTCCTTCCAGACTCAACTTTAAAAGACTTTGAGCACTTGAACTGAACTCAATTTTAACTCCACTACCCCCTTGCATGGCAATCACAATCTTGTGGACCTTCTCTTCACCCCTCTGTACAATTGTACACTTCAGAGTCCGGATGTTTGGAAACTTCCTTTGATTCCAACTCCTTAAACCAGTGAAAAAAGTGTTTATCAAGAAAACATCCAATGGTAGGGAGGGGTACATTGTCCTGGGTAAACACACTGGCTGCATTGATGGCAATAGGCTGAATGTGAGGCACACCAGCCTCGACTGTAAAGTGTAGCAATTGTTTGTTGAATCTCATCTGCACACCAAAGGCTTCCAGCACTTCAAAGGCATCTGTTGACTCGCCAGTCGGTTTGTATGAGGCTGCAGAGAGATATTCAGCCGTGTTTTCGAGAACACCGTCAAAGATGCTGAGAACTTCATCCGCCTCCAACAGCAGAGAAGATTGGTTCATCCAGCCATTTGAGAGTCCATTGCGTGTGCACTCCGCCACCATCTGATCATCGATACAGTCATAGTGATGATTCAGCTTTCTGGTATAGAACTCCAGCCCTGGGCAAAGAAATCTAATGTGTATTTCACCCTCACCCAGCTTTCTTAAACAGACAAGCAGGGATCTGAGATTCCTTATCCCAATCTTCAGTGAACATGTTATATGATGGTTCATGTTGATTCTGTCAATATTTGTCAGGACAGATTGAAGAAAGGTAATCATACGGGGGTAGTAGAAGGAAGAAGCCAATGCTGATCCAAATGCTGCAAAGCAAAATGTACCAGAAACTGGGATTAACAGGTGTGAACTTTTACTAAAAATGCAGTGTTTTATAACAAAAACGGTAGTTGTGAAGTTGCAACATTAGTATCAATAGAGTGTATCTGTGTTTGTTGTTTGAATTTCTCACTTTCTCAGTCATCAATGGACAAGAAACATCTACTCTTTGTGCTGTTTCTTGGCTGATGGATATAAATATTTTATTTTGATTGAATTCAACACACACACACACACACATTATAAAACCTTGACACCTATTATTGAATGGTTGGAAGAATGCAATAAAGAATAAAACAAAAAATCTGAAATTTTGCTCTTACCAATGAGCTGGTTGCTGTTGTTGACACGACCACGACCTTTGATGCGATTTTTGCCTTTAATTTTGGCAACCCCTACATTCTTGGACCTTGTTGGGGTAGAAGAACTGGGTGAGTGAAATGCTTCAAACACTATGTGAGAAGATGCACCAGAAGAGGGAATCGAATTGATGTGATGGCATGTCCAGAATTTGAAGCTGCAGTGGTATCCGGATACTGGGTTTGCTGAAGAGAGGCTGATCCGGAGCTGATGATCAAAGCAGAAGCAAACTCCGGCAGAACGCTGTCAGAGGCAATGCTTTGGTTATCACCAGAACCAGATCGAATCTCCGGCTAAGCAGCCATGGCAGGAGCAGTTGAACAAAATGACTATGATACGTACTGGTGTGTTGCCTTATAGGAGTTGGAGTCTGCTGGTGTTCTCACATCTCATCTTACAATTAGGGATGATGAAAACGGAAGTTGCTCCATAGTTTTTCTGAGCTCTTACTTAACCAACTTGCTCTTTGGACCATCTTGTCAGTTCATAACACCGTGAAAAAAATGCCCAGTCTATGGAGCTGGGGTTACGTAAAATAAAACATATCCACCTAACCCTGACCTCTCTAACAACATGAGCACTTTAAAAATTAATAAAAGTTTATCATAAATCATTATAATTTGCTAGAAATGTGAAAACAATAACTGGTCTACCTGTATTATAAATAAGTTAATGGACCCTAAAATTCTGAAGATTATCATTTATAGCAAGAAAAATACATATATGGAAGTAGAAAATATATTAAACAATCATAGCACACATAAAAATGTAATCATCAAGTTTCATTATAGCGGATTTTAATATTTATCCAACATTATAACTTAAAATTAACACTATAATTTGGTAAATAATAGTTGAAATTAAAAGTGAAAAGTTTTCAAGTAATGATTCTCACAACGAGCAAATTCAATGGTAATGTATTTTTGGTAATTTTTATACTTAAAGCGTCGCTAAAATTTTTAGCGACACTTAAGAGCTTTCCATGCAGGGGCAGATCCATCAATTTTGTTTAGAGAGGGCCGAGTCTATATACTTTTCACTGTTTTAAACTAATTTGAAGTTGACTTTTTTAAATCTAAATATAAATATTATAATTATAATGTTAGAAATTGTTAAATTTCTTGTTACATATATATTGTTTTTAAAGTAATTTTGTATTTTTTTCGTCTATGTAATAAAATGTTTGAACAAAATTGTCTTCCTTCAATCTATCTCTCCCAACATTCACTACTAGAATATCAAACCATTTAAGACAGTTCATCCTTCATGTGTTAAGGCAGAAAACAAATGCCTTCCCTGGTTGTGACTTGAATGAGAAAAATCATCTAAAGCGGTTCCTCTTCCGCCTTAGATGTTTTTGGGTTTAAGGCGTTTGTTTCCGCCTTTGATGTAGACTTATACGACTTGCTAACAGCTTACGAACTCGCTAGCGTGAAAGTCTGTATGACATGAATTGGTTCGTTGCGATACCGTAACTAGCAAACGCTAGCCCAAACAAATGGTTGATTGTTATGTTACGACAGAAGCTTACGGATCGCCAGATGAAATACTAACGAGTTCGCTACATTGAAAAGCCTAGAATGTTATGAATGTGTACGAGACTGGTTACGACTTCCACCGTGCGGATCGCTAATATTGGTTACGATCTCGTAAGTGAACCTAGTTTGTCATATATTTATCTGCTGACGAGACTGGTTACGACAAATAGAGGTGAATCACTCGGTCATAAGTAGCGAACTCGTTACAAGCCAAATTAAACATTTCTGGTTAATCAAAACGAGCCAGGTTATGACAGCCACTAGCTACTCGCTAGTAACACCGTAGCGAGGTCGCAACCGGACAATTGTTTTTCATAAAAATTGTAAAAATATAAAAAATGGAAAAATGATATTATAAAAATATAATAAAAGTTGTTGGTTCGAGAGAGTTAACGATATCGTAAGAAAATCGCTTATGTGTATAGTAACGAATTCGCTACTGATCTCGCTAACATTAAACGACGTCGTTTTAGCACTGGGTGAGCGAGAAAAAAAATGACGTTACGAGTAAGCTAGACATTCGCATGGCTTTGACGTGTATGGTTACGAGCTCGACAGAGATCAGATTGGAGAGGCAGAGAAAAACGAGCGATTGGGTAGCGAGGGCGCAAAAACTAAGCTCAGAAATATAATTCGGGCGATAGAAGTAGCGATAGTACAAGATGATCGCAACTATTTTAATGTTACGGGCGAGAGAAGTAACGATCTCGCAGGGAATTTGTAAGTATCACAAAATTATAGGAATTGAGCCATTTCCACCCATTTCCACTAAAATTGGGTTTCATTTTAATTGTCTAAACTGTCAATTGCAAGATGCATGGTATCTAAGCACAAAACATGAACATGAAACACTATCAAGCCACACTATATAAACTAATGGAAGTAATGGAACTCAAAAGTATATGCATCCATTTGACAAAAAAAAGAAACTAGCTTTTATTGGGAATGTGAGGCCTAGAGATGTACCGAGATCTAATAAGGACCAAGTGTCAAGCCAATGCATCTCTACCATCCTCCAACTCCTTCTTGGTGTACCGTGCATGATTTTCCTCGATAATCTAAGAATATGAAATGTTTTTTTAATACTATTAAATGCAACGTAGATAGTAATAGGTACAATAAGTAGGTTATAAGAATGCTTACGCGATGTAATTCCAAATTATCTTGAACAAGGCCAGCTACACACTCGCTTGCGTACAACATCATATAGTAACCGCACTCCCAATTTGACAATTGCTTTCGGTGCTGAAAGTGAAGAAGTATAACAAATGATTTGAAATGAAATCATAGTGGAAATAAATGAGCATTGGATTTGTACTGTCACCTGAATTTGTATAAGGTTGAAGGGAAGTAGTGTGTCGTCATGTGCACTATGCATAGCAACCTCTAATAAATCTGCAAATTTTGTAGATGGACCAAAGTGTAGCGGGTCCATCCAATACACTCGCTTCAACGATGGTATCATAGCTACAAAACTCCAATGGCCGCTACATATTTTAAGAAATGAAAATGTAAGAACCCGGCTCGTAGATTAGAATGTTTACGAAATGCAAATATCTAATTGTAAAAAAGAAAACTAACCCCTCTAGATATGGGCCTATGTAAATTGTCTTGGTCTTGTCACTAAGGATCTTAGAGAGATAAGCAAGTCGTGATTGATTACTTTCATTCATTTCTTGCAAGCATATTGGGTGCAAAAAACCAATGAAAGTCTTTGCGTTTAGAGCAAGGCATTGCATGTACCTAAATAAACAATAGATGGGATATGAAAGTATAATAGTGCAAAAGTAGATGAAAATTCGTAACTTGCAATACGATAGAAGAGAGTAGATCAAGTAGCTTACATTTGATGTAGTATAAGGATTGTTTCGGGAAGGGTTTTATAGTGCCAGAAAAGGGCAAAGTCTTCCCATGGAACGACTAATTCCCTCGCTTCACCGAACACCTGTTTATTGGAGTAGAAATAGTAAACAGAATCCCGACTATGGTGGCCCACCAGATCATAAAACGTGCGAAGGAATCCCGGGAGTGATTTTATGAATCCAACTTCTCCCACCGACATCGGTTTCTTAGCTACCGGAAAATGTAGCGGGTCTACGACGGGTGAAGGTGTGTTTTTATCAATTGGGATAGAATTAGAATTCACATCAATGACCAACCATTTGGGCCACACAAAAAAACGGCCCAAACCTTTACCCACTGTCGTGCACTCTTGATCCGCGACCGGTACCAACGCATCCTCGACTAACACATGTAGTATAGAAACCCTAACGAAACCAATAGGGACTTTGGCTTCATGATGTAGTGCCATGTCAGGATATGAATTTCCCATTGCAACGTGGCGGGGTTGAGAATTCATCCCACATTCAGCGTACAACTTGCAAGAAGGGGAGTTCTAATATACAAATAAGGCATGTTTAATTAGGTTGAATTAGACATATGTAGGATGAGTATATTTAAAAAATATCAATAATCATGAGTTGTGTAGAATTATTCAATTGATTGAGGTGCAAGTAATTAAACGTACCTTTGGTTTAGGATTGGATGGTTGTATGTGAACTTGCTCTTTGATAGGGGCCGAAGGTGTGCATATTTCCTTGTTGGGTTCAACAATAGGTTCGTCAAAAATAGGTTGGTCAAAAATAGGTTGGTCAACCTCATGTTGTGGTGGGGAAGGATGTGAACCTCTAGACGAGGGTCCATTGATTGGATCGGTGTCACAAAAATCGGATGGAAGAGGATACTTTATAAAAGAACATATATTGGCCAACATTGTTTTCAATTTCTTGATCTCTTGGTCGGATTTTTTTGCTTGGTTCAATGCTATTTGGAGTTTGAATGGTTTAGGGTCTTTCCTACTACGTTTGACACCAAACGCCTCTATTTGAGTAACATAACCACCAATTCCCTTAGCTCTTCCCGGATGCTCGGCCTTCCCAAGTGCCCTACGTAGCACATCGTGTTTACCGACATGGATGAACAAGCCTTCTTCAACTTCACGCTCGACCTCGTCCTAAAAAGGTAATATAGTAAATGAAAAGTTATTATCGTCATCAATTGTTGTGTTTGATGGTGTGATTGTAGATACTAAAATGGAACATGGTATGGCGAAGTAGGTAAAGCGTACCACTCGATTAGCCACCCTTTTTGCCTCATCACTTGAGAAAGTCCCGTCTTTTTTAATTCTACCAAAGACGAATAATTGTTGTCTACTATATGTTGTAGGGTCTTCAGCAATGACTAGCTTGTTCGCCTCTTCCGCGTCCATGCCCCCATCCACAAGCTCTTTCACCTCGGTTTCATGTTTTTTTTTTGAGGTCTTCTTCCCCACACCCAAGTACCCCGCCCTACCCCCGGTGTAAGGCATAACATTATCAGCACTGACTTTGCGCTTCCTATCCCCCAAACCCTTTTAAAAATTCTATGTTATTTTAGGAATAAAGCACTAACCGAAACACAAATATTTGGCTAATTCGCATGGCACTATTATTGCAAGATGTAGTAAGTAAACTAACCTTTGCGTCATTTTCTAACCATCGTTTCTTGAATGCCTCCCAAGTAAGGGTTACAATGTGATTGTAACGCGTACTTGGATCTTCCCCAAACCTCGTGCCCTTCGGTTTGATATAATCCTTGGCAAGGGTATATTTGTGTTCTCGATGAGCTTTTGATGCGATTTGAAGAGTCTTCTTCTTCAATTGATCATAGGATGTTGCCTCGATAATAAAGGGGCGCTACAAATGTGATCATAAAATTAGTCACACTCACAATTTTCAATTGAAATTAAAAATAACAAGTACCACACTAACCTTGCATTCCTTCCATATATCCTTTTTGATGTCGATGCTTAGTAGCCTCCAATCCGTTGTGTCTAATGGTGTGTTGTATCCTACCCGTCTTAGCACACCAACTCGACCATCGCGCGGCATCATCGTCGGGTGAAATAGCAACACCAATGTCATTAAACTTGACATGTGTTAGTATTTTGTTATCGATCCTAATCTCTAATTCGCGACAATGTGTGAGGAGTTGAGCTTCTTTCGATGCGCGAGTCACTTCTCGTTCTCTTCTAACCTCACTTGAACCGCCAACAACATTTTCCCCCCCACTTGAGTCGGAGTTAACGGAACTTGAAGGGCTCTCCATTAAGCTTTCCTTTGTATATTGAAATTAGTTAATTAGTAACACAATACTAATAAATCAAATTTGTACTTTGTAGTAAAAACATTATATTTCATAATCCTAAAATTTAGGGCTAAGCAAGCTATGGAGAATTTTAAAAGAAAATCTTGATTTTCGTTCAGGACATGCTTCTGACATGATATTTAGTAATAACATGATAAATGGAGGCACTATGTACAAGAAAATCAATTTTTTAGCAAATAAGAATGAAAAAAATCGTACCTTTGGTATATGACAAAGTTGTGTCGGTAGAATTGATTATTTTGGTTGGGGATGGTCTACCTTGTTTGTCCCTCTCCTACCATAACAAAGGATGTTACAAAATTGAACAAGAACAAATAAAGATTGACATTAATTGCAAAAACTATAGGCAAAAATGTGGTTGAGAATTTATTGCAAAAGTTACCAATCTTTTGCATGCAATTAGTGGCTAGTTCCACTTTGTTTTGACACAATTGATGTGTCCAACATGTATGGGATGGGTAATGGAGATTTTATGTGAAGAAAGTTGAGAACATTTGAGAAGATGTGCAAAATTTTGAACTTTTGGAGATGAAACCCGTAAGTAGTGATGGATAAGATGCCAAAAGTGTTGTGTTTTTCAGTTCTATAACGTGTTTACTTTATTCTAGCTTACCTTGTTGCGAAATCGGAACTCTCTCGTTACACCTGACGTGGCTATTTACGAAGTCGTTACGTGCTCATGTGATTGCCTTTTATGGTCTACTTTATCCTTCTAGCGACATCGTAACTGAAAAGCTGACATAAAGTATGTTACGAGGATGTTGCGATTTCGTTACGGATGCTCGATAGAACCCTACTTAAGATATTTTTTTTAAAATGCACTCATACATTGTTAAATCACGATTTAAACGATTTAAACGAAATGATGGTATAAGACACTAATCATTCTATTTTAAGAATAATTTTCATTTGTTCCGTCGTATGCTCATGTATAACGGGATAGGGATTTGGTCACTTAATCTGCAATTACATAATTTGAAAGAGTTTTAAGAAACTTAGTATTTAATTGTAAGACAATAAGAAACTCTACACATCATGTCTACGCTTGAAAACGCTATCCATCACTTACCTTTAGAGACAACAGCATAGTAGAGCTTCACTCATGAACTACATATATATATATATATATGCGCAGTTCACGTGCATTTCATTAGAGATACTTAGTTTATTACAACTCATTTATGTGATTACAAGCACGATTCTTGAATTAAACAAACTATCATGCACACGTTCACTCACCAACTGTCATCACTCATCATACTACCGAGTATCGCTTAATAACATTGCATGCTGATGTACTGATGTACTCTGCTTGACATAATGTGATGTTCGATATTTTCCAAATTGAGTATTATACTGTTTATATAAAAAATGTACATATTTAAGAATATGATATTGCGTTTAAAAATTTAAACCGGATTATTGATGTTTTACATAGAGTTATGTCATACTGCTTATGTACAAAGATGTACTCTACCTATGTTAATATCATGATGGATATTTAACAAATAGAGTATTGTACTGCATTTATATAAAATATGTATATGTTAGAATGTAAAAATTGCTAATAAAAAATTAAAAAGTTTTATTTTTTAGTTACAATCTAATTAGCTCGTGTAGTAGCGAAATCGCTAGTATACACGTTACCACAGTTAAACCCTAAACCCTAAACCCACAAACCCGCAAACCCACAAACCCACATAACCCAGAAAACCAGTTGGCGACGGGGTTGCGATAGCGCTAGTTAGTAGTTCAAATAAAAAAAGGCTTTTTGGGTTACGACCTCGCTACTAATTAGAATGATTCTTCTGTAGCGAGTTCGCTACTCAAACGCTTGCCTGGCGAGGCTTTTTAAGACTCGCTACTAGATACTCAGGCTTGAGCGAGATATTAACAATTTCGCAACATACAGATGCGTGTGAGCTAGCGATCTCGCAGCATGTACATGCGTATCAACTAGCGATATCACAAGTAACAGTACTATAAATAAAAAAAGGGGATCGGGCTAAAATTAATTAGCCCCAAATTGAAAACCCTACTGCCATTATCACCGGCGACGACCCTGTAACTTCTCCGACAAAATGCGGCCAAAGACCAGAGGAGCGGTGCGGGGACGGGGTGGTAGAGGCTCAGACAGTGGACGGGGAAGTGGTTCAGCGGTGGGAAATAAACGGCGTCGGACTGAGGAGCCTGAGGTTCAGGCAGAGGTTCCAGTCGCCCCGCCGCCGCCGGAAGTTCCAGTCGTCCCTGCCGCCGCCGCTGCTGCCGGAAATGATGGTGGGGAAGGTCCTCCAGTGAGGAGGAGGACACTCCTGAGTTCTTCAACGACGCCGCCATAGCTAGGTATGAGCGTTGTTCCTCTCGGAAACTTGTAAATAATAATGTGTTTGATAGTAGTGTGGTGCCTTCGCTGCAACTAGATTACGTGCTAGACCATTTTAGGGCACAACATCTAGATACATTGCTTATGTTGCCTGAGCCTGTTTACCATGAAGAGGTTCTCCAATTTTATGCGAACCTAGGTTTAGAGGAAGGGGTGGAGGAAATAACTACAATGGTGCGGGGTGTTAAGTTTACGGTCGATAAGTTTAGCATCAATGAAGTTCTGAAATGTCCTTATCTGTCTCGTAACGAGCTGAGGCCTACCAAAAAGGATGGTCCGTACGAGGTACATTACGAGCAGAGGTTTCCTTCTGTTAGCCCCAAGCAACCGTTGAAGGCCGGTGAGATGGGTCAGAAGTGGTTTAAAAGGACTTCTGATAGGCCGGGTATAGCTAGGAATTACCCGATCCACAGGCTTACCGAGGAGCAGAGATTAGTTTTTGAGCTAATCTGCGGTAATGTGGTCCCGTCCCTAGGGCATGCATGTGAGCCCACAGTTTGCAGTCTCATGGTGTTCTACTATATCATGGAGAAGCTTCCAATCAACCCCGGCTTCACAATTCTGACTCAAATGATGAAGATGGCCAGACACAAGAACGCCGCGCTTCCGTATGGCAATTTGATTGTAGCTCTGATCAGGAAAGCGGGTATTTTTCCAAGAGGCCGTCCCATGCCGCTCGGCAAATACGACAAGGAGTGGCTCAAGCACAAGAGGTTAGAGTTGAAGGTCGATGGGAAGTACGCGAGAAAGAAAGAAGCTGAAGAGGCAGCCAGAAGGGCAAGGGGTAGGATGGGAGTATCAGGTATGATTCTAGCTTGTTATTAACTGTAGTTGGTTCAAGTTGTTTAATTTGTTAATAATTGGTTCTTATCAACCTTGGTTTGTTTGAGTAGATGCTGTTTTTGATGCCCGTGGTAGGCTTGTGGTGTTTATGGGCCAGTTATTGAATAAGATTGAAATGGCCGAGAACAGGGCATGTGCTAACAACGAACGGCTCGGCGAACTGATATCCAGCGGGGTAGTGGAGTGCGATCTGAGCGATGAGGAGGAGGTACCTGATTTCCGCACCACATTTCCCAAGCAAAAAGACACCGCGGGTCCTAGCCAAGATTTGCCTACAGCCAGCGAGAAGGAGCCATCCGATGGGAAGCTTGTTGCTGATCATGTAAGGGATGCAGATGCGGATAGTGATGATGGTGATGATGGTGATCATCATGACAGCGACTCTGATGCAGAAGATGAGCCGGCGAGGTATGAGATGATTAGGAAATAGAGGCTGATCGGAGAACCCGACGAGGATGTGAACCGGGCCAACGCAAAGAAGAGAACACCTGCATCGAGACTGAAGCTCAACCAGCAGGACAGAACGAGCAAGACAAGCAAAACGATGGAGGCAGTTCGGGGGAGAAGGCTGAAGGCAGCGACAAGATGTGTGTTGATGACTTGCATGATATTTTAGTCGCCGGCCTGTGATTTCGTAGTTTAGTTTGGTTTAAACATTTACTTTTTTGAATATTAACTAGTTTTTAGATTATGATCACTTGTGTACGCGTCACCAAAGATGCCGTTTTGGTTACAAGAATGTGGTCAATAAATTTTAAAATTTTTAGATGTATACTGTTCAATTTTTTTATAGAGTTGTTGTTACTTCAGTTCAGCAAAATCAAGTACTTTTGGTATAGTGCTTTCTCCTAGCGATGTCGCTTGTTCCTCGCTCCAGTTTACGTGTAACTTGCGAGATCGCTACGTGTCGTACTCAGTCAACAAAGCCAAGTTGGCGCTTCACTAGCGAACTCGCTACCTATGTAACTGAAAAGTAGCGAGCTCGCAACAAGTCGTATTCAGTCAACAGAGCCAAGTTGGCGCCTCACTAGCGAACTCGCTACCTGTGTAACTTATGGTAGCGATCTCGCAACAAGTCGTATTCAGTCAACAGAGCCTAGCTTCAGATTCTCTAGCGAGTTCGTAACAAACAAAGCTTGACACACCTGACAAACAATTGTTAGGCTTGGAGAGTAGCGATATCGCTACAGTCTACGAACCCATCAGTAAAAACCTTTGAAATTCCATCAGTAATTCTTTTGTTTAGGGGTGTGAATGTGGTCAATGAAAATGTGTGAATGCCTTTACATTTTTCTTCTTTTAATACAACAATTACTAATTTTAGTCTCGCAACTCTCACATTTTTTTGACCAATGTAGAACGTCACCCTTATAAATATCAGCCTCTTCTCCCTTTAGAGCCCCATCAGAGCCTTCATTCCCATATTCCTTTCTCCCTTATCCTATTCTTTGCCTTCTTCTTCCCATGGATTTGACATTTTTCAGCGCCCTCCCAGATGACATGATTCATCTCATAATGATTCGTGTTATGTTCAAACACGTTCTTCGTCGGTATGTGAGCTTTAGTGCGACCGATTGGGCTCGACAGTGGCTCACCGAGGCTTCTGCAATAGGTCACAGAGAGTCGGCCTATGCCTTGGCTATATTTGCAATCTGCGAAGGTGATGCTCAGAGAGGCATGGATGTCATCACCACCATGAAGAGAACCGACAAGAAAGGCCTCAAGGAAGTTCGGGTACGCGTCATAGCCGAATTGGCTTATGCCTGGGGCAATGCGCACTACTTCGGGTACCTCGATGAAGTAGTGCCTAGGCCTAGATGCTGCCAGGAACATGCTGACCTCAATCGCGGCTTCAGGTACCGTCGCTACACGAGGGTTGATCCAGCGGACATCGAATGTGATGCATGCACTTGCGAGCAGGAAGTGCTTCACGTCCTTCTAACCCGTCCGCCAGTTGAAATATTGTAGTTTCTTTCTTATTTTATTCTGTTTTTTTTTATGTAAAATTTGTTAGGATTGTAATAAGTTTATGTCTGCCATTTTGGCACATTAAATTAATTATTGAATAGCTTTTCTTGTTTTGATACCTTGTCCCTTACATTTTACTTCTTCATCGGAACGGTTATTTTTTCAGCAAAATCGCTCGCTAAATCACTAGCTTCATCGTAAATGTTACTTTTTCTGCAAAATCATTTACTGTTGCTATAATGCGTGTTCCTAGCGATATCGTTAGTGTCACGTTTATTAGTAGAATCAGCACAAGCAAACTCGTCACATACTCGCTTATATGTTACATGGTCCTAACGATATCGCAACATGTCGTATTCAGTCAACAGAGCCTAGCTGGCGATTCTCTAGCGATATAGCAACGAGATAAGGACTTTTGGTAGTATATTGGGCTGTAGTAGTAGTGATAGTATAAGTATTGGGCTTTGTCTGACCTGTGACATCAGTAAAAACCTTTGAAATTCCATCAGTAATTAATTTATTTTGGGGGTTTGCATGGGGTGTCCATGGAAAGGTGAGAATGCCTTTACATTTTCCTTCCATTAATACCATAATGACTGATTTTTGTCTAGGAACTCTGACATATTTTTGAATAATGGAGCACCTCAACCCTTTAAATATCAACCCCTTCTCCATTTAGAACCTCATTAGACCCTTCATTCCCACATTCCCTTCTGCCTTCTCATATTCCTTGCCTTCTGCTTCCCATGGATGTGTCTCTATTCAACGCCCTCCCAGATGACATGATAAATCTGGTAATGATTCGTGTTATGTTCGACTGGGTTCTTCGTCGCTACGTGAGCGGAAGAGCGACCGAGTGGGCTCGACAGTGGCTCACCGAAGCTTCTGCAGTAGGTCACACACCGTCGACCTATGTGTTGGCTGTTTTTGCAATCTGCGAAGGTGACATTCAAAGAGGCATGAATGTGATCACAACCATGAAGAGAACCGACAAACAGGGCCTCCGTCTAGCTCGGGAACGCGTCAAAAGAGGTATGAGATACGCTTGGGGTTGGAGACACTACCTCAGGTACTTCTCAGAAGCAGCTGTTAGGCCTAGGCCGATCTGTTGCAATCCGCATGCTGGCCTCAATAAGTTTGTGAGGTACGATCCCTGGGCACCCCTTGATCCGGCGGACATCACCTGTGATGCATGCACTTGCAATCAGGAACTGTTTCATGTCCTCGGTGAACGAACGATCTACTAGTATTAGTTGTTTGTTCTTCACTATGTATTTTTGTATCACCAGTTTGTTTCGATTCTAATGAACTTGTGTTTTCCATTATGGCACATTTAATTACTGAATAGCTTTTCTTGTTTTGATATCTTGTCCCTTACATTTTATTTTTCATCCTAAGAGCCCATATCGTATCAGCAAAATCATTTACTCTTTGTATAGTGCGTGGTCATAGCGATCTCGTCACTTTCATGTTTCATGATGATTTATTAGTAACAGAACACCAAGCGAACTCGCAACTAACTAGCGCCTGTTTACGAGGTCCTCACGATATCGCAACATGCCGTATTCAGTCAACAGAGCCTAGTTAGAGAATCTGTAGCGATGTCGCAGCGTACTTTGTCTACCCTTGCGAATTCGTAACAACAAAGATTGACACATAGAACAACAAAACTTATGACTGGCATAGTAGCGACCTCGCTAGGTTAATATGAATAAAATTAGTTGCGAGTTTGCTAGTAGTACTGCTGAGAATTAATATAATATGAATTTAATTAGTTACGATATCGCTAGTATTACTGCTGAGAATTAAACCCTAGCAGCATGTTACACGGCGTTGTTTACTTTTGTGCGTGGAAACTTACGATATCGCAACCAACTTGAATATAAGCTGTCTTGGTAGTTACGATATCGCAAGACGCTAACCTTTAAAATTCAAATTTGGGGATCTTCTGATTTCAAACATCGATCGAACGTCTCAGAGCTTAGAAAAAATAAACCTACCAAAATCTCACATACCAATCCGACAAGAGTAATGGCAAGGACGAAGAATTTGGCACCCAATCCGTTTGTGCAGGGTGCCCGACGTGATGAAGGTCAGGCTTCGGGATCTCAGCCACGGGCGACGGGATCTCAGCCCCGGGCGACGGCGGGAACAAGTTCAACCAAATACGATAAGCAAAGATTTGTAAGTTTGGATGCATCCCAGGCCTATTCTAATTACATGGAGCAAAGTCAATTGCTAGATTGTTATGTTGTTGATTTTAATCAGATAGAAGAACTAGGTTTGGGGAATTTGTTAAAGATATTTCAATTTCATAAGTTGGGTGACTTGTTATGTTTGAATTATCCGGCACATAAGGATGAGATGTGCCAATTCTATGCTAATTTTCACCAGTTGATTGAGGAACAAAAGGAGACGGGTAGGTGGTTCACCAGGGTTAATAAGAAGGACTACGAGATTGGGGAGGAGTTTTTTAACATGGCATTGAACGTGTCCTATGCTGTTAACGAGGACTATAGCAACCAACCCCCTTCGGGGTTTTACATTAGAGAACAATGGCCTGAGTGTGGGGTTTTGGATCGAGCCCAAGTTGTAGAGTATGCTTAGAAGTACTTTGATAGAGATGCTGACGATTTAGGGGTGCCTAGATCTTATAAGTTGGATAAACTTAGTGGTGAGGAGAGGAATGTTTATAAGATGGTCGCTAGGAGTGTCGTGTCTAAGGGTGGTTGGATCACCGAGATGAACTATACTACTGTGAGCATATTTTACTGCGTCATGGAGGAGATACAGTTGAACCCGGGCAATGTCATTTTCGAGCACATGAGACAAAGTGTGGTCGAAAATAATAGGACAGTCAAGAAGCTCCATTACGGTAATTTCATAACCATGTTTCTTACCTCACTGCATCCCAAGATAAATTATCTCCAATAGCCCAGGAGTGTTGCTTCTATATGATGTCATATTTTTAGAGGAAAGGTAAGTTTGAGTTGATTGATGGTGTGTGGCAGAAAGTAGCGGATTGACCCAAGAAACCGCTACAGTTTAATCCTGAAGAAGTCAGAGAGAATGTCGAAGGTTAGCCACACTAAACCGTCGAAGGTTACCCCTACAGTTTAATTTCTGTTTTATACAATTTATTTGCTATACTCACCCTTTTTTTGTTTCACTTAAATGAACAGGTGTACCCTCAGAGGCATACTACAAGGGTGTAGAAGACACGGTCGACCTTTTCAGGGATAAGACGGCCAAAATCAATCACGCAAACTGGTTAACGGAGAAGGTGATATGTGGCATTGAAAGGGCTAGTGCAAGGAAAAAATCGAAGGGGGATCCACCAGCACCATCACAGACACCACCTCCTAACAATGATGATTAGATTTGCATTCGTTCATGTTGGCTAGTAGTTGTACTCAAATCAAAACAATTTCATTTTCAATTTGTTTTTGTCAGTTTCTCTAACAACATTGCAAAGAATATTTGAATTTGAATGTCATCTATTTTATTATGTATATTTGATTATTTAAACTTCCATTATTTATTTAGTGTGGCTAAATTTTCAAAATATAACACCATTTTACTAAGGAGTTAAAATTAAATTTTTGGTATGTGGCTTTAGACTAGCGAGCTCGCCAGTATCAAGTTACTCACCCGGCGAGCTACTACCGAGTTCGCTAGTATAAAGTTTATTAAATTTATACAAATTTTTACCCATCAAGTGAGATCGTAACCTGTCAGACTCAAGAGACAGAAGCTCATCTGCTAATTTCAGCCTTTTGTTGCGAAAGCGTAACCGGTTCGCCAATGTTACGAACTCGCAACACAACAAGTTAACATGCATTGGTTTCTAGCGTGTTTAGTTACGGTATCGCCACGTCTACAGCAGTGTACAAATTTTTAAGAATTAGAAGATTTAGTGTACTAAAATTAATTAAATCAAATTTAACTACATGAACCATGAAATACAGCATAATATTCAAAAACAATGGTTATCAAATAGCTACTTTTGTTTTTTAATCTTTTTAGTCTTCTTCTTCTTTGGTTGCCTCCCCTTCCTCTTAGTAGTTTTCCCCGCAGGATAAATCCACATGCCTTCCTCATGATCCATTCTGCACACCGACGCACAAACAATGCCATCATCCTCCTCCAGAGTTTCGTACACCGAGGGCGGAATGGTGTCTGTAGAAACAGTGGAGTCATCGTCGAACAAGCCGTCACCATAGATGAATGTTTTCTTACCATCAACAACGATCTCCCATCGAGCATCAGTTGGATCTTCCACATAGAATACCTGATGAGCTTGAGCCGCCATGATGAATGGATCATCCCTAGACCCGACAATTCCTCTATTAACTAGAGTCATGCCTAAATCCTCTGTGCGCACCCCTTCACCTTGATCTACCCATTCACATTTAAACAATGCGATTCGGACATGAACAAAGTCCATTTCCCATATATCAGTAATGGTACCAAAAAAACCATTATCACCCTCTCCAGGTACTGATACGCCAGTATTTTGGGTTTCAGATCTATCATCACTCCACTTAGTACCAAACGTGTATCCATTGATGTCATACCCGCTAAACGACGTAATTGTGCCTAGGGGTCTCTTGGCAACCCATTTTACAACGTCGGGGTGTTCACCGCCATTCTGCACATGTATTTTGAGCCAACTAGTAAAGTCTCTACAATGAGCTTCTGGAACTCTAGGTTCCGACCAGCTCGGGTGTGCTGACCTAATATCATTAAGGTGAACATCAACATTAGGACTCACTGAATGATGGTTGCGCAGAATGTACAGATGTGCTGCAGATATTTCATCGGAAGAAGGGCTAAATTTAGACTTATGGCGTAGTCCGACACCATCCAATCTACCATCGTGTCTGGAGACTGGCAGTCCTATAGTAGGTACATCCTGTAAATAGTTGGTACAGAATTCTATTACCTCTTCCGCGACATATCGCTGCACTATACTGGCATCTGGTCGATCACGATTCTTAACAAAATGCTTGAAAATGCTCATGTACCTCTCAAATGGGTACATCCATCTCAAGTACACCGGCCCACACAGCTTCACCTCCCGCACCAAATGAACTATCAAATGAATCATTATGTCAAAAAATGAAGGGGGAAAATACATCTCTAGCCTGCACAGTACTTCAACTACCATATCCTGCAATTCATCCAACTTACGACGGCTTACTCTCTTGCGGCATATTTGTTTAAAAAAATAACAAAGCCTTGCAATTTCGTCTCCAACGTGAGAAGGCAAGCAACCTCTCAGAGTAATGACATTCAAATCCTGCATCAGGTTGTGGCAATCGTGCGACTTCATTCCCACTAATTTCAACTCGGCAGTAGATAAACAACTACTAATGTTCGAACCATATTTAGAAGGCACCTTTACTGATTTTAGAGTTCTACAAAAACTCTCCTTCTCCTCAGATGACAAGGAATAAAAAGCAGGTGGTAAGTATGTCGTACCTGCTTCCTCTTGCACGGGAGCAAGTGACGTCCTTATGCCAAGATTGACTAAATCCTTTCTACTTTTCAATCCATCCTTACTCTTGCCCGGTGTATTCAATAGCGTCCCAACCAAAGCTTCGCATACATTCTTCTCTATGTGCATGACATCTAGACAGTGGCGCATATCCAAGTGCTTCCAATAATCAAGCTTGAAAAATATCAAACATTTCTTCCAAATCGTAGTTTGAGCGCTTTTCGTTTTTCCCTTTCCCAACACAAACTCCATGCCCGCTACCTTTTCCAATATTTCAGTTCTGATAGTGTGACTGGGGCAAAACCGTGCTCTTCCTAACCGTTAAACCACTTCTTTGCACTCCTCCACGGATGACTTCTAGGTAGAAATCGTCTATGACCTAGATAAATAGGCTTGCCACCGTGCTTTAATTGACAATGACTAGTATGGCTCTCACAAATGGGACATGCAAAATGCCCTTTCACAGAACACCCTCCAAATCATTGATGCTCTGCATCAACATGGCTTTAAGTTTGAATTTCGCGTCCCCTCGACTTCCGTCAGGAATATGCATCCCATGCTTAAATAAGGATTCCAACTCCTCAACAAGAGGTGCTAGATATACATCAATGTCATTGCCAGGTTGCTTAGGCCCCGAGATCATAGTGTTCAAAAGCACATACTTTCGTTTCATTATCAACCATGAAGGTAGATAACAAGCATCACTGTCCATGAACTGTGGGTGCTGGACATGTTCCCGAAAGGGTTCATTCCGTCAGTAGATAGTCCTAAGCGCACGTGTCTAGGTTCGTCAGCAAATTCTGGGTACATAGCATCCATCTTCTTCCACTGATCACCATCAGAAGCGTGAGATATAATATCATCATCTTCCTCTCGAACCCTATCGGCATGCCATGTTAACAATTTTGCATCAACTGGATTGGCATACAAACGCGTCAATCTCGGTTTCAAGGGCATGTACCACATCACCTTAGCAGGACCTTGCTTTGTCGATGTTATCACTGTTTCACCACATACCTCGACCTTTCCCTCCTTCCTTTTTCATCTAGACTCACTGCATACCTTGCAATCATCCCTCAAGGAATCAACAATTCCCCTATACAACATACAATCATTCGGGCATGCGTGAATCTTAGTAAACTCCATGCCCATAGGACACAATATCTTCCGTGCAGCATAAAACCTGTCAGGACATAAGTTGTCCTGAGGAAGTAACTCTTTAACCAACTCTAGCAATTCCGTCATTCCTTTATCAGAAACACCATGCCTTTCCTTTAGATTCATTAACAACAATTTTGCTCCCAGTCTGGAATGCCTAGCCCCAACATATAAGCTTGTCTTTTTATCGTCATACATTGCCTCCAGCATACTTTTCTTCCCAACAAACTCCATAACAACATCGTCGCACATGTCTGAAAGCTGTTCATTATACTGCAGGATTTCCTCGGCGCTTCCCTCCTCCAAATCCACCTGGTCACTTCCATAATGGCTTTCCCCATGCCAAACCCATTCTGTGTAGGATTTGTCAAAACCTTTACAAATTAAATGTTCACGCACGACAACAATATCTTCAAATACGGCGTTGTTTCTACACTTGTTGCATGGACATCTAACCCCTCCTATGCTGTTCTGTCTACAATGTCGCAACCCAACATCTAAGAAATGTTCAACCAAATCTAAGTACTCCTTCGATAATCGAGCATTCTCCTTCATTATTCTTTCGCGGTCCATAATTCACAAATCAGACGAACAGCTACACAATACTACTAACCCACTAACTTTAGATGATCAACACATAAACTACACACTGCATTAACAAAACAACCAAGATAAACCAAAATGCAACCAAAAATTATGCATAAAATCAACCAAAATCAAGAGACAAGCCAGTACATTACGCAAGTTAAACCTTATCTACACCAACACGGGAACAATGAGACCTTCGAGAACACTTCAACTGATCACCCTTCAATACCCACCTGTTTAGACCCTTTTAAAGTTTTTGTTTTTGGAGTTAGAACGGCCAGTTCAGCTTAAATCTGTGACCCATACAGACGCGCTTGCGATGTCGCTAATACGTCGCTAACATCTTTGAATAGCCAACGAACTCGTAACATTTCAATCACCCTCACATGCAATGTACATTGAACAATGACAAATTTGATGTGCACAGAAGCGATACCGTAACATCAAATGCAATATACTAGCATCCCAGTTACGACATCTGCCATATCCTCGCCTGCTAAAATTAGGGTTTAGCAAAGCTTACGATATCGCAACGCACAAACCTACGACTAACGAGCTAACCTACAAAATCGTTATGGACACGTTTATTATACTACAACAGTTACGAGATCGCAACAACCAATTCAATTTAAGGCGGATACATTTTTTCCGCCTTGGTCAAGTATTTTTTAACGTCAAAACCCATTTCCGCCTTTAACTGCTTCTTTCCGTCTTGAATGTAATTTTTTTTGCTAGCTTGACATGGTAGCGAGCTCGCTACTATCAATCAAGGCGTAAAAAAACGCGCCAGGATTAAACGCCTTAAATATGTGTCTTGCATCTACCCCTTTGTAGTAGTGATTGATACTGTTTTGCTCCATTTCTTGCAGGATGCTGAACTTAAAGAACAAAGAGAAGATAAGCTCATATGGAAGCCAAGTGTTACAGGACAATTCACCTTCAAATCAGCCTATGAAAAACTCAGACCCCTTAAAGGTACATCTCTTTCATTATCAATAATATGGAATAAGAGAATTCCAAAAAAGGTCTCAGTTTGTATGTGAAAGGTAATGAATTCCCTACTGCCCTTTGATAATGTCATGACATATTATGGCTTTCATATTGTTTCTAAATGATGTGCCTGAGGCTGGGCTTTTTTCTCTCCCCCCTTCCCCTTTTCTCTCAAAAGTCTCCAGATCTTTATACTGAGGCCGCCGGAGCTACACCGGCCGGCGGCCTCCACCCACACCTTTACTTTCAGTATCCAAACCACCCCTCTCTACCCCACACCCGAAATCACCTATCTTTTTCGATAAGTTACAGTTCGATAATCCATCTGAACTGTCCAGCGACTCCGTTGCGTGACTTCAGATCTGGCGAAGTTAGAGCCCGGGATGCCTTGTGGTCGGTGCGAGCGGGTCGCTACCGCACGCCGCCACCACCGTTAGCCCTGCTTCCGGCCAGTTGTCCGGTCAACGCTCTCGCAACTAACGGCGACCAACGAGCACCCAAGTGATCGGCCACACTTAATTAGTAAACTTAATTAGCCCAAGTTGTCCGGTCAACGCTCTCGCAACTAACGGCGACCAACGAGCACCCAATTAAGTTTACTGAACTCCTCCAAAAGACCTAAGTGTAGAATTAGTAAACTTAATTTCTCTCTCCCACTTTGTCTCTTCTGAGTTTGTAGTTGATCTTTCAACAGTTCTCTCTTCTGCAACCGTTTCTTTCCTCTTGAAAGTCTCTTCATCAGGTTTCTTCTCAAAAATTGGTTTGCATTGCTTATCCTCTTCAACATCTTTAGCCACATTAAAATGCTCAAAGGCGTGGTCACACTTTGTTTTCTCTTCAGGATCTCCTATAACATGTACATTCTCTAAAGTTTGACTGCACTTTGTATCTTCCTCGCTTGCTTCAACCTTCTCAATCATTACCTTAGCGCTTGTTGGCTTTACAAATTTCTGCAAACCGTCTGGACTCAAAGACTTTAAGACAATGTGCTCATTGTTGAAGTTGAAAGAGTAAGTGTTGGCATGACCATTATGCAAAACATTCCGATCATTTATCCAAGGACAACCTAAGAGAACATGAGTAACCCTCGTAGGCACATCACACCAAACAGAATCTGAATATTTACCCTTCTTCAGGTGTACTAAACATCTCCCTTTTACCAGAATATAAGTATTATCCACCCAAGCAATCTTGTATGGTTCAGGATGTGGTTCAGTTGATAGTTCAAGTCTCTCAATTGTAGTTTCTGAAACCATATTAATACTGCTATCAATGGTGAGTTTTCGGTAATCCCTCCCACGATTCACCGTATTCTGAAAAATTGTTGACGTGCCATTAAAGATCCTTCTGCTAAGATTCAACAAAGACTCATCTTCTTTCTCTCGTTCATCGACACTTGGCGATTCGACTTGGGACTTAGTAACTGCAGTTTTATTGAAACTCTTTGGCAGTGTGAACCTCTCTGCAATTCCTTCCCGTGTAGTGTTCACCTTCGTGAAAGAATGAAGTTGCAGATTCTTCTCAAATTGAAGAGCTAGTTGGAAAGCTGCAGTAACGGTAGCAACTGGGTGAGGCATGATACACTTGTCGATCTATCGATTAAGGCCTAACTTGAATCTAGCCAAAGTCATCTCTTCGCTATCATAAGCTCTCCAATGCACCTTAGACTCCTCAAACTTCTTCATGTACTCCGTAACGTTCATATCTCTTTGGCTCAAAGAAAATATGATAGATGGATCATCGTCATCCTTGTCATTCTCTTTCTGTCTCACCATGTTCGACCGAGCTCTTGAAGTTAAATCTTAATCCTCATCTTGGTATTAAGAGCTCGGTCGAACATGATGAACTCGAAGTGGCCACATATTCATGAACCCCCGGATGGTAGATTTGTTCCTCGAATATTTGAAGACATAGCGAGTTTTGAACAAGGAAGCATGACAGTCATAGAATATATGAACAAGTTTGAAGAATTGAAGGTTCATTGCAGAGTTCATGAGGGTGAAGAGATGGCTTTGGCTAGATTCAAGTCAGGCCTTAAGCCAGAGATCTGCAATTGTATAATACCTCACCCAGTTGGTACTGTCACTGAAGCCTTTCAACTAGCTCTTCAATTTGAGAAGAGTCTGCGACTTCATTCTTTCAAGAAGGTGAACACTACACGGGAAGGAATTGCAAAGAGGTTCACACTGCCGAAGAGTTTCAATAAAACTGCAATTACTGAGTCCCAAGTTGAATCACCAAGTGTTGATGAACGAGAGAAAGAAGATGAGTCTTTGTTGAATCTTAGCAAAAGGATCTTTAGTGGCCCGTCAACAATTTTCCAGACTACAGTCAATTGTGGGAGGGAATACCGAAAACTCACCATTGATGGAAGTAGTAGTACTAATATGGTTTCAGAAACTACAATTGAGAGACTTGAACTATCAACTGAACCACATCCTGAACCATACAAAATTGCTTGGATGGATAATACTTCTATTCTGGTAAACAAGAGATGTTTGGTACACTTGAAGAAGGGTAGATATTCAGATTCAGTTTGGTGTGATCATGTACCCTCTCGGGTTTGTTTAGAAGTATCATGTTTTGATGTAATGACACCTTCGATATGACTTCCGGTTTGTTGACTTCCAGTTTTGTTGCAGGCTTTGCCTTTTATTGCTTCGAGATGATTGATATTTGAGCATGTCTGCCCAACTTGTTAGTCCGTAGACCTCAATCAAATACTTTCTCAAGTATTTTATCTCGATTCTGATCCCATTTATTTTATCAAAACGATTGGCATTTGAAATTTTCATTCAAACAACTTATTTTAGATAAGTGTGCCAATCGTATACTTTTTGAAGCATACTGTTTTGAGTAGCAGTCAGACTTATACTTAGGATAACATTCCTCTTATTAGAAAAAGAATCATGACTGCTAAAATAAAGATAAAGATAGACACAAATAGGATATATTTAATTCAAGCTCGTGGCTTTTAAGAATAACTACAGAAAGTAATAGTTCAAGTTTTGTACCCGTGTTTTATGAAATGTGGTTGCCTTGGGCCCTCATGGGGCTCTTCCTCGGGCTTCATCTTCCATGGTACTTTTGTAGGTGAACCACGTTCCATTTTCGGGGTATGGGTTCGCCCTTCATTGTTTCCAAGAGGTAGCTTCACCCTGGATGGGATTCTAGGACTCGATAAGGGCCTTCCAATTCGGGGCTAGTTTCCCTTCCACTTATTTCTTTCTTCTCATTCAACCTCATGACGAGGTCCCTTTTAGAAAATGTGGCCAAGCAAACTCTTCTGTCGTGGTAGCGCTTGACTTTTTCTTTGACCTTGGCCTCACGGATAGTAGTATTGGCTCTTTTTTCCTCGAGTAGGTCAAGGTCGAGACAAAGGTTTTCTTCATTGGCATTTCCATCTTCATCTTATGGTTGAGAGGTACGAGCAGAGGGGATGCCAATTTCCATGGGGGTGACCGCCTCGGACCCATATACCAGGCTATAGGGAGTTTCCCCAGTTGCAGTACCAGGTGTTGTTCTGTGGGCTCATATCACGCTCGGGAGTTCATGGATCCAGTTTCCTTTAGCTCCTTGTTGGCACTTCTTGATGCCATTTACTAGGGTTCGATTCGTGACTTCTACCTAGCCATTGGCTTCTGGACGGTACACCGAGGTGTGCTTTCGCTGTATGTTGTAATCCTCACACTAAATTTGAAGGGGTTGTTGGCGAACTGCGATCCGTTGTCTATCACTATGTATCTTGGGATTCCATAGCGACATACAATATATTTCCAACAGAAGTTGATGACTATTTTGCCGGTTATGTTGGATAAGGCTTCAGCTTCCACCCACTTTGAGAAATAGTCAATGGCCACAATGAGGTACTTGAAATTTCCGGGGGCCGTGGGGAAATGCCCGGCAAGATCTATGCCCCATCGGACAAATGGCTAAGACTCTTGAATTGGTTATCATGTTCTCTTGTGGTACATGAATCATTTTGGCATATCTCTAGCACTAGTGGCAGGCTTCAATGTACTTTCTGGAATCTTCTAGCATGGTGGGCCAGTAATATCCCATCTGTAGGATGTTGCGGGAGACGGTTCGTAGACCTTGATGACTGCCACAAACGCCTTCATGTGCTTCCTGTACCAAGTGCTCTACGTCGGAGGGCCCGACGCATTTGAGTAATGGCTGAAGGTATCCTTTTTTGTACATGCTACCTTTATGTATGACGTACTTTGAGGGCTTTACTCAGACCTTGCATGCCAAGTCTTTCTCTTCCAGGAGGGTTCCTGTTTGTAGATACTCTATGTAGGGGTTCCCGTTCAACAGTGTGGGTAAGTTGGGGAGATGGTCTTTGAGTACTTGAAAAGTTTCACCACATTCATGTGACCATTCAAACTTGTTGGCCTTCTTGAGGATGTTGAAGAAGGTTAGATGCTTCTCCGCTTCCTTAGAGAGGAAACGGCTAAGGGCCGTCGGGGATCCCGTCAGCTTTTGCATGTCTTTCATGGTCTTCGAGGGCTGCATGTTTTACAGGGTTTCTATCTTCTCGGGGTTATCTTCCATTCCCCGATTGGATACCATGTATCCTAAGAATTTTCCCGCACCTACACCAATGGTACACTTAGCCGGGTTTAACATCAGATTGGCTACTGATAGTGTATCAAAGGTTTCTTTTAAGGTTTTCAAACAGTATGTCATGGTTGCGGCTCTTCACCACCATGTCATCGACATATATCTCCATGTTGTGCCCTATTTGGGACTTAAATAACTTGTCAACTAACAGTTGGTAGGTGGCTCCAGCGTTCTTTAGTCCAAAGGGAATTTTCTTGTAGCAAAATGTCCCTTTGTCTGTTATGAAGGAAGTCTTCTCCTTGTCCTTCTCCGCAATGGGAATTTGATGGTATCCTCGTTGGGCATCAAAGAAGGCTAACACTTGGTACCCGGCGATTTCCTCAACCAAGCGATCTATCAAGGGTAGAGGATAGCTATATTTGGGGCCGCAATCGTTCAAGTTTGTGAAGTCGATGCACATCCTCCACTTCCTATCAGGTTTCTTGACCAGTACTGGGTTGGCTATCCATTCAGGATAATGCACTTCTTCAATTACATTAGTTTCGAGTAGTTTGTCTACTTCCTCTTTGATGGCTTCGAATCGGTCCAGGGCGAAGATACGATGTTTTTCCTTTACAGGCCTCTGTGCCGGATCAATGTTCAAGTAAAGTTCTGCCAAGTGAGCAAGTACACCTACCAAGTTGTTGGTATCACAAGAGAAGACGTCTATATACTGGTTGAGAAATATCTCGGAGTTTCGTCTTTATCTCGGGGAGCAGAAGAGTGCCCACCTCGACGTTTCCGGATTCTCCAAGTTGCATACTCCCTCCGTCCCAGCCTAATTTTCACACTTCCCTTATTGTGGTGTCCCAACTCAATCTTCACCCTTTGGTTTATTTCCTTTTATGGTCACTCGATTGTATTGAAAAAATTGGCCACTTGCAAAAAAGTACAACAAAAATTATATTTAATGGTACCTTTTCACCATCTTAATTTTTGCCCATTTTCTCTCTCATGAAGATTAGGCTGTGACAGATGAGTAGGCTCGTACTCGGAATATTTAACTGGTTTGGGATTTTCCTTCATAATCAAGCCAATTGCTGGTCACCTCGTACTGTGGCTATCCCTTGATTTGTGGGGAACTTCATGGCTAAGAGGTACGAGGACCAAATGGCTCTTAATTGACACATCCATGGTCGACCAAGTATCACGTTGTATGGCGCCAGGGAGTCAATTATCGCTAAGGTACAACAGAGTGTTATACTTCAAGGACCGTCTGATACTCGTACCAGCAAGGTGATTTCTCCCAAAGGCGTGACGGGATCACCTTCGAACCCCGAGATTAGGTTAGTGGGTACGAGATTGCTTTTGTTTTATCCCAACTGTTTGTAACAGCTGAGAAACATAACTTTCACCTTGCTTCCACCATCCACGAGGAACCTTCTAACTGTGTTGTGGTTTATGGTAACAGTAATCACCAAATGATGAGAGTGGGGGTACTAGTTAGGAACTGCATCTTCTGGCGATAAGGCGACGGTTCCATCTAGGCAAGATCTTCTGTTGTCCCACTCGCAAGGAGAGGCTTCTTCGGGCGATCGGTGCACGGTGTTAATGCTCCTTCTGGCTCCATGGTGGGTTGTTATGCGCACATCATTGTTGCTATCAAGGCGGCCGGCGTCGGTGCTTCTTACTCCTGTAGGGGCCGGAGAACGGACTCGCGTACTCCCACGAGGGTTCTTAGCCGGATCAGCCATGAGTTGAAGGTTGTTTAGATCAAGATTAACACGCGGGTCCCACCGGGCGTGCCAAATTGATTGATGTCTGGAACCCGCACTTGATCACGAACCCATCTCACGAACTGATCTGCAAGACAAAGCCCTTGGGTGGCCCAGGGGTAGACAGTTTGATGCTTAAGTCAGTGACAGTTTAGAGAAGGTTATAAGCGTAAGGCGTAGTGTATGTAAGGTAATATATAGAGAGGTCTATCAAAACTTTGTTATTTATAGGGCTACAATCCGAGATTGGTAAGGTATGTAATTGTGGTAAGAATACAACTCTCATGGAGATAAAAGTTGTATTACCATGTTTAGAGGAAGTGTATTTTTTGTAGAACATTCAGAATAAACGCATTCCTTATAAGGATTTGGGCCGATGGATCTGTGGATCCATCTCCCGCGTATCTCGAGCCCCTGACCCTTCTCAGGCCCTGATCCGAGACTGAATAAAGCCCCAGAGTGCGAACTATGGACTTATCACTTACTCAGAGGATATACCCTGGTGTTCTCCGACCAGGGTACCCTGGTCACATCAAACTCTTCAAATCATGTTGCCAAGGTTCTGACCTTGGCTAAAAACTTGATCATGGATTGTTCTTTGGCCGCTTAAGCCCCGCTGAACTAATTTCTACCAGAGCAATGTCCCCGTAGGCATCCAGCTTAGTCGCGCCCAGCGCCAGGACAATTTCCATGCCGTTAATGAGCGCTTCATATATGACTTCGTTATTCTTGGCCAGGAATTGGAAACGCAATGCATATGTGGTCTTCGTTATTCTACTCCGGATGCGCCATCCATTTGCAACTTCCACCAACTGATCATGTCTATGCGATGCGATCTTTTCGGCTTTGGTTTCTCCATCGGGACCGCCTTCAAGTTGATGGTCACGCTCAGCGTCTCGACTAGGAAGTCGGCCATGACTTGACCTTTTATGGCTCTTCTAGGTAGAAACTAGATGGCATGCTCTCCTAACTCGATGGCCAACCGCACCAACTGACCAGATGATTCCGGTTATGGCATGATCATTTTCAGTAGCTCATTAGGTAGGACAATCATCGGGTGCGCTTGAAAATAAGTGCGAAGTCGCTTGGCTGCGTGAACTAAGGCTAACGTCATTTTCTCATGATCTCTATATCGCATATTTACATAGTACACCGGGTGTTGCACTCTATCTACTTCACGCACTAGGGCGACACTGACCACCTCAAGACCCGCCGGCAGATAGAGAAACAACATTTCACCAAGTTTTGGTGGCGACAACATGGGGAGCTCTTTCAAATGGTCCTTCAACTTGGCTAAGGCTTCTTCCTCAGCTATGCCACATTGGATGGCCCCGCCATGGACCACAATCTTTTTCAGCACCTTTAGGAATGGCATGGATCTTTCCGCCTCTCGAGACAGGAATTTGTTCATTAATCCTAGCTTTCCGTTGAGGCGTTGAATGTGCTTGACCGTGCTTGACCGTGCTGGTGGCCGGCACGTTAAGTACGGCTTGAACTTTCTTCGGGTTGGCTCCTAGGCCTTGGTTTGACACCACGTGACCAAAAACATTTCTAGCCCCAACCCCAAACTGGCATTTTTCGGGTTCAACTTCATACCTGAGTCTACCAACTTGACCATCGTCTGGTCTAAGTCTTGCACTAGCTCTTCAAAGGTATGGCTTTTGATGACCATATCGTCGACGTAAATCTCGATGTTTCTTCCAATCTAGTCATTGAAAATTCGGTCCACCACACGTTGATACGTTACGTCGGTGTTCCTCAACCCAAATGGCGTCGTCTTTTTGTGATGAAAGCAGTTTTCTCAACGTCTTCTAACTTCATTGGTATTTTGTGGTAGACCTTGTATGCATCGAGAAAACATTTGATCGGATACAGTGCTAACGAGCCCACCTTCTGGTTGATGACGGGTGTCGGGTAACAATCCTTAGGGCACGCTTTGTTGAGGGACTTGTAGTCTATGCGCATCCTCCAGCTACCATCAGGCTTTTTAACCAACACCAGGTTGGATAACCATGTCGGGTATGGGACCTCGACCAGGATCCTGACATTCATCAAGTTTGTCACCTCCTTGTTCACTGCTTGGTTTCACTCTAGTCATAGGGGTCTCCTTATTTGCATGACTGTCATATGGTCTGGATTCATATCCAGAGCATGCATACCTAGGTCAGGTTTGATTCGCTTCATGTCTGATGGCTTCCAGGCAAAAACCGCCTCGTGTTTTTCTAACACCTTTATCACACTTTGCTGAACTTCTTCCGACAAGTCAGCTCTGACTTACACCGAGCGACATGTTTCACCTTGAAACCCAACTTCGACCTCCTTCCCTGTCAAACTCAACGGGTCTGCTGACCCGATTCATGTCGTCGGGACATGCCGTCTTGATGACGATGGTGGATGTTAGGGCCGAGCATTCGGCTGACCTGATGGCTAATCAGGACCAACAGCTTGGCCGGTTAGCACACATGGCGCTCGGGCCAGCCCGGACGAGGCATCAGATCAGAACCCCAATTGTCTGGGCCGGGCATCTCGCCATCCTGGATGACTCATCCCGGCCCCTCAACACACATGGCATCCGGGCCAGACCCGATCGCAGACTAGAACCCTACTTGGACTGGCATGAGCATCTTTCCAGACAACCTAACAGCGTGATGTGACTGACCAGGCCCCGGTTCCCTTCTATAAATACCTCACTAATTACAAGTAGAGAGGTATGTTCACCATTCAATATTCTCTACCAAAATTACTTCCAACATGCTTTCTGACTTAAGCATCAGAGCGGGAACGACATCGGAGCGGGAACGGCATCAAGCCACCCCGCCTTAACCGTGATTGCTCTTATGGTCTTAGCAGGTAGAGTTCATCCGTCGCCAATGCGGATCAAGAAACGGTGCAGCACGGCCTGGATCGACAGTCCAGGCCACCATCTAGCAGCACCGTTAACGATCTGGATATTCCTCCGAGGGATTTTCCGGTCGTAACATTGGCGCCGTCTGTGGGGATTAAACGCCTAGTCACCCACGCAGCTCGGAGATGTGAGGGAATCGGCCTCCAACGAGCACAACCGAAGCACATCTCCAAATCTGAGCAGACAAAGAGCCTCTAAGTTGGTTTCTTGGTAAAAAGGTACAAACTTTCACCAAAAATGCCTTCTTTAGAGCCTAAACTTTCAGATTTGTTAAGCACAGCTTCAAGAAAGCTTAAACAGATTAAGCCCATTCTTTTTTAGCCAAAAACGGGACGACTTTCACCAAAAAATCCCTCATTTAGAGCCGAAAATTTCAGATCTGTTAAGCATAGCTTCAAGGAAGTTTAAACAGGTCAAGCCCATTCCTTTTTAGCCAAAAAGGAGATGACTTTCTCCAAAATAAATCCCTCGTTTAGAGCTGAAACCTTCAAATCTGTTATGTATACCTTCAAAAAAAGCTTGAAGAGAGCAAGCCCATTTCGTTTTTAGCAAAAAAGGGGAATACTTTCACCAAAAATCTGACCTTTAGAGTCAAAAACCTTCAGATTTGTCAAGAATAGCTTCAAGAAAGCTTAAAGACATTAAACCCGTTCATCTTTAGCCAAAAAAGGAAAGATTTTCATAAAAAACCGACCTTTAGAACCAAGCCCCCATATATGTGTGAAAAAAGCCATTGAAAAGGGGAAGAAGAGGATATCATACCTCTGCCATATTTGTGTGGTACAAGGAGACACGATATTCAAAAAAAAAAGGAGGGAAAAAGTTTCTGCAGTTTGACTTTCTCTAGCTGATGCATCAAACTGCCCAGATGGGCGGGCCGGTCGCCGCGCCCAGATTAGCGGACCGGATGCCTCGTCCAGATGAGCGGACCGGACGCCGTGCCCAGATGAGCGGATATGACGCCTCGCCCAGATGAGCAGAAAGGATGCCGCGCCCAGATGAGCGGACCGGACGCCGCGCCCAGATGAGCGGACCGGACTCCGCGCCCAGATGAGCGGACCGGACGCCTCGCCCAGATGAGCGGACCGGACGTCGCGCCCAGACGAGCGGAGCAGTCGTCGCACCCAGACCAGCGTATCGGTCGCCGCGCCCAGAAAAGCGGACCGGTTAGCGCAGACGAGACAACATATATACGAAGGTCATCAGCGACCGGCCATGATATGCCCACATCGGTAAATACCATCATGGTCATAGGTTACCATCCTGTAGTGAGCTCCACTGGCGAGCGGTGAGTGTTAATGTGGCACGGTGTAGGCCATTTATGGAAAGCTGAATACCACATAGCCTAGTTCATCAGGCCACTTCAACAAAATCGGCTAGTTCATCAGACCACTTCAGCAACATCGGCTAGTTCATCAGGCCTCTTCAGCGACATCGGCTAGTTCATCAAGCCACTTCAGCCACGTCGCCCTGTTCATCGAGTCACTTCAGCCACGTCGTCCAGTTCATCGACTCTCTCCGGCGACATCGCCCAATTCGTCGACCCATTTCAGCGACAAGGTCAACCACCCGGTTCATCGATCATGTCCACTTCCCAAAGCCGTTTCATCAACCCAGTTCAGCGGCCTCCTCCGCCATCCAGAGCTTATACGGCAACAGTGCTTCAAGTCAACACTCATTCGTGGTAAAGAGAGTCATCCAGATGCAACTCCTACCAAAAGACGAATAAGACTGCCAAGGTGAACAGCCGCCCAGGTGGGCCGACCCATCCAGGATCAGGACCCGGGTGATGACGCTGACACATGAGTGCACGGGAACCTGGTGAGCCAACTAGATCAGAAACGTCTCTTAGACAACTGAGCCAACTAGGCGAGCCGACCAGATGACGAGGTCAATCCCGCTCTAAAAATTATTGTTTTCTCCCCCACTATCAATGTATTTCAAGTGCTAAGTTCACGGACATGTCACCCCTTGTTTATCCATTTGAACCTTATTTCGAACGTCGAATGACCAACTCGAAATTTGCAACAATGGATACAACGAACGGAGGTCCAACCCACCGCCCCGGCCAGCCGGACCGGGCGGAGAGAACACATGGCACATTTCGCACCTTGATTGTAAAGCGTCCGGGATGAATCTTTGTCAACGAGCCAGGATTGTTGCCTGGAGAAACAAGGGTGTACTTCTGTGCATTTTACTCTCAAGGGCAAGTCGGTCGACACGATCACGATCGTGACCGCCGGGCCGTGACTGAGGCTTAGCCGCCCTTCTCGCGCACCGAACGTAGGCGTTGTCCTGTTCAGACGCGAATACGCGAAAGGGGCAGACCATATCCTTTCCCAACCACGGGTATCAATCGTTTGGGGAAAAAGATGGGTTTCTTCTTCATTGAAGACCCATGCTGGGCAAGGACCGATAAGCAGAGTTTGAGACTTAGCAGTACCAACTCTAAATAAAAATCCCAGGAAAGGAATGACCATTCCACAAATCTTGGTGGCTTGGAAAAGGTTTAACGACTCCCAAGTTTCAGGCAACTTTGCCCAGAATTCACGGCCATGTGCGCCAACTTCCATCAGAACTAGCAGGCATCCAGGACTGTCCATCCGGTCAAGCCATCCCTCTTCCTGAAGGGGAAAACCCATATGGACGATGATATGGTTCTAGATTTCCGGTATTGATTGGACTTCCAGCAAGGTGATGATCTTCTTCTCGTATCTGCACAGAGAGCAACGTGAGCTCAGGCGGGCGGCGTTCGGCCGTCGCACTCTCCGACGCCCAAGTAAGATTCGGGGTGTTTTAGAGAGAGAAAATCCAAGTAACAGGAAGAGAGAATCTGAGGAAAGAGAGAGGAAGCTCTCCTTCCTTTATACCTGTTGGGAGCCTCATCCGGTGTGAGCATCTCCATGGATTCTGTTGTGTTCCTCCATGCGTGCTGCACGTGTTGAGCACGGGGTCTCACTTGTGGGTACTTTATGTGAGCTGTCAAGCAAGGTGGGGGTCCTCATCTCGTGTGGTCTGCTTGACCTTGTATGGGCTTTATGGCCCATACCCTATCAGACTAGATGGCCCATCCCACTTGGTGAACGGTAAATGAAATAATCACTATGAGCATGCAGGTTGTAAACTAATGAAGAAATGCTAAAGTGGCGCAAGTTTAATAATTTATTATGCAAACATATAATATTTCAAAAGAAAACAAGCATAACCAAATGTATCCCCTTATGGGTTATTACATAACTAGTAAATTGTTCAAATGGAAAAACGCAGGAAAGGAAAACAATGAAACCCAACTGGACTGGTCGCCTTGGCCGGCAGACCAGTCAACCCAAGAGGGACGACACACCGCGAAGCGCATGCCCTTCCACGATCACCATCTTGAAATCGGGGGCCACGGCTTTGTCATCCAGGATCGCGGTTCCGATCGCCAGCCTGGGCCACGGTTGTGCCATCCCTGATCACGGTTCCGACTGCCAGCCTAGGCCGCGGCTTTGCCATCCCGGATCGCGGTTTCGACCGCCAGCCTGGGCCACGGCTGTGCCATCCCTGATCACGATTTCGACCACCATCATAGGCATGTTTCTGCCATCCTAGATTGCGGGCCCGTCATAGACACTTTTCTGCCATCCTAGATCGCGGTCCCGTCAGCCATCATAGGCACTTTCCTGCCATTCTAGATTGTGGTTTCGACCGCCATCATAGGCACGTTTCGGCCATCCTAGATCGCGGTCCCGTCAGCCATCATTGGCACTTTCCTGCCATTCTAGATTGCGGTTTCGACCGCCATCATAGGCACGTTTTGGCCATCCTAGATCGCGGGCCTGTCCGTCATCATAGGCACGTTTCAGCCATCCTAGATTGCGGTCCCGTCTGCCATCATAGGCACGTTCCTGTCATCCTAGATCGCGGTTCCTACCGCCATCATAGGCACGTTTCTGCCATCCTAGATTGCGGTTCCGACCGCCATCATAGGCACGTTTCTACCATCCTAGATTGCAGTCCCGTCTACCATCATAGGCACTTTCTTGTCATCTTAGATCGCGGTCTCGACCACCATCATAGGCACGTTTCTGCCATCCTAGATCGCGGTCCCGTCCGTCTTCATAGGCATTTTCCTGTCATCTTAAATCGCGGTTCCGACCGCCATCATAGGCACGTTTCTACTATCCTAGATCGCGGTTCCGACCGCCAACCTATGCCACGGTTTCAACCGCTCAATATTCATCAATCATCTGCAGCTCCCTCTTCTAGCCAACGAGAGCTCTTCAACTCTCACTAGAAAGAGGGGAAGGGAGACCAGATAGGTCGTGAAGCCGGACAGCCGATCCTGCCAAGTCAAGGGAAGTCTGTAACAAAGATCAGCCCAGATGGAGCGTCCGGTTGACGAACTGGAAAGCCAAGTGGTTGAATGGTTGAGAGAAGCGGATAAACCAAGGAAATTAGTGAATGAAGTCACTCCGATAAACCACTTGGCCTAACATGCCGAGATGCAACATGCCAAGAAGCGCAAAGACCGACAACGCAATTCACCTCAAGAGGCTTACGAGTCAAGGCGTAGCAAGAAGAGGAAGGCTCCCACGACCGCGGTCACGGGCCACACGTGGCTATGAACCTGACCAGAGATCCCGCTTGATGATCAATCCTCACCAGGTTAAGGAATCACGCAGCAACCTAGATTATGATGTGGGATGCCGAACCAATCTTGTCCAAATGAGGAGCCCAGATCCAGAAGTTGGGTTACCAGATGATACAATTCAAGGCAGTTGCCAGATGATACTATTCAAGGAAGTTTCCGGATGATACTATTCAAGGCAGTTACCGGATGGGGCTATTCAAGGTGGATCAAATGCTAAACTCAACAAAATGAGAAGTTCAGCTAAGAGGCTTCGGGTGTCAGCCCAGACCGACCTCCCAAACCAGCGAGTTCATCCGCCAAGTCCGTCCAACATGTCTGACCAACTGGCCGATGCCACGGAACGATGTGTACCGAAATCGCAAGCATTCCCACGACCATGGCCTCAAAGGAAATTGTCTTCACCGAAAGCAACATGGTCTAGGCACAAATCCACGATAAGCAATTTTTCCCCGACAAATATGGCGAATAAAATATTGAGTCACAAAGTGGTAGAGAGATCCAGAATCCCACCGCGACAAGCAGTTGATGAACTGGACGTCTCATCGAGGCGGATCGCCAATAAAATGATGGAACCACACCAACGGTCCGATCCGCCCATCCCGACATGGCACCATGGCAACAGGACATCTACAGCCAAACTCATCAACCAGATCAACAATCCGGGTCAAGTAAGAACCATCATGGTGGAAACACGACACGGTGCAAAAGCATCACACCTACCTACGACCCATACGCCTACCCTAGGCGACATCGTGATCAAACTCCATGGCCAAGGCTAGCAAATCCCACTCGGCCCAAATGGAATACATTGCAAGTAAAAATGGGGGCACGTGAGCAATAAGTGGAGGACATTCCTTACCACGAATCTTATGATGGTGTGAACCCTGCTTGTTCGAATCGGTCCAACAACCCAAGCAACAGCCCTGAACTCGAACCGTCAGTTCGAGCTTGGACTTGGGAGGACTTGTTAGGGCCGAGCATCCGGCTGACCTGATGGATCATCAGGACCAACAGCTCGGCCCCTTAGCACCCATAGCGCCCGGGCCAACCCGGACGAGGCATCAGATCAGAACCCCAGTTGTCTGGGCCGGGCATCTCGCCATCCTGGATGACTCATCCCGGCCCCTCAACACACATGGCATCCGAGCCAGACCCGATCGCAGACTAGAACCCTAATTGGCCTGGCAGGAGCATCTTCCCAGACAACCTAATGGCGTGATGTGATTGACCAGGCCCCGGTTCCCTTCTATAAATACCTTACTAATTACAAGGAGAGAGGTATGTTCACCATTCATTATTCTCTACCAAAATTACTCCCAACATGCTTTCTGACTTAAGCATCGGAGCGGGAACGGCATCAAGCCACCCCGCCCTGACCGTGAGTGTTCTTATGGTCTTAGCAGGTAGAATTCATCTGTCGCCAAGTTGGATCAAGAGACGCTGCAGCATGGCCTGGATCGACAATCCAGGCCACCGTCCAGCAGCACTGTTAACGATCTGGATATTGCTCCGAGGGATTTCCCGGTCGTAACAATGGACGATGCATTGACTCGTCGTCACGTTTCCTCTTTTGCAAGGCTATCTTGTGACACTCCCTTCCACCGTCGTTAAGACATTCTTAGTTGGAAATCTCAACAACAACTGAAGGGTAGACACTATTAGGGGTGTTCAAAATTACCCGACCCGAGCTACCCGGCCCGAAACCCGAAATACCCGAATGCTAATGTCCGGGTAATTATAAGTTTAAGCTTGTTGGGTACCCGGCCCGATAATTATGTTTATAATAGGGTTCGGGGGTCACTAAAATTGAGTTTCCGGGTACCCGAAATACCCGATTAAATATTATTATTACTAATAATAAGATGATAACAAATATGTTTGTTATGTTGAGTACTCGTAAAAAAATGTTAATGTGTATTTTCTTATTTAGTACTTTAAATATTTTCGATAACACATTTTTTTCATGTACATATTACATAGAAAAGAGATGTAATGAATAATTTTGGCTTATATTTGCATCATTTAAGCATTTTTAACAAAAAAGACACTATTTCTTGTAGTTATAAAATATTTATGATTTAATTTAATGTGTTGGTTGAATTTTTAGATTTTGTTTACACTTACATATGTGCAAATATAAACATAATAATTTAGCAAAAGGGTTATAGGGTACCCGGTACCCGGCCCGAACTTTTCGGGTACCCGAAAGTGCGGGTACCCGCATTTCCGGGTTAGGGTACGGGTCACATATTTTACTACCCAAAAGTGCGGGTACCCGGAAGTGCGGGTACTCGAAAGTGCGGGTACTCGGTTATGAACACCCCTAGACACTATACCATTCAACGCCGCTAGCGCCGATCGACCAATGACGATATTGTATGCGTTGTGGGCCTTGATGACAATGAACTCTTTGTCGACCTCCTTCCTTGTGGGTCTGTCACCTATAGCGACGGGCAAGATGACGGTGCCTTCTGGCCAGATTGTTTGATCAGCGAAGTCCACCGACGGGGAGCTAATCAGTACCTGCTTCACTTTGGTGTTATCATCTAGCTCAAGGGCGGATTTATAGTTGGCTAGGAAGGGCCTGGCCTACCCCAAGAAAATCCGGCAAAATACTATTATTTCTGTATGATTTTATCTGTATTTGACGTTTTCTGTATTTGCTAATTGTTTGTGCTTCTGCATTTGAAAATAAGTGGAGAAGAAAAAAAGAAATGTTATTCTCTTCACGTTAAAGGATTTAAGGTCCAATATCTTTCTTTCTTTTATTTATTACATCATTTAGTGATTTATTGTTTCTTTTTTCAAAACCCCCTTATTTTTTAATAACCAAAAATGTGTTTTTAATCCAATTTTATTTTAATTAATTATCTGTAATTTTAATCATTTCCTTATGTCATATATAATATTTTAACGTTGAACTTTTTATTCTACTTAAATATTGATCATTTTTTAAGTCTGAATTCAATTTATAATCTTTTATAATAAAATACAAGTCCATAATATTTCGAAATTAAACAAAAACATCTTCCAACAACAGTGTAACAAAATCTTATACTCAATCTATCTCATTTAAATGTGCATTTTACATGATTTTCAATAATAATGGTTGGATGTTAATACATTTAATTACATAGAGAAAACAAATATACAAAATTACTTTAAAAACAATATATATGTAACAAGAAATTTAACAATATATAGCATTATAATTTTAATATTCATATATAGATTTACAGTCGAAAATTACTACTTGATCCTGAAAAGTCAACTACAAACTAGTTTGAAACAGTGAAAAGTATATAGATACGGCCCCTCTGAAGAAAATTGCTGGATCCGCTCCTGCATGGAAACCTCTTATTAAGTGTCAATAAATATTTTAGCGATGATTTTTAGTATAAAAATTACCAAAAAATGCATCACTATTGAATTTGCTCATTTTAGTGAGAGTTATGACATGAAAACTCTTCAATTTTCATTTTAGTTAGGATTTATCAAATTATAGTGTTAATTTCAGTTATAATATTGGATAGATATTAAAATAGGCTATAATTAAACTTGATGATTACATTTTCATGTTGCTTTGATTGTTTAATATATTTTCTGCTTGCATATATGTTTTTATCTTGCTATAATATTTATTCATATAAAATACAAGTAGACCTGTTATTGTTTTCACATTTCTAGCAAATTATAATGATTTATGATAAGATTTTATTTATTTTTAAAAATGTGGTCATGTTGTTAGTGAGGTCAGGTCTAGGTTGATATGTTTTATTTTACGTAATATTAAAAAAAATCAGTCTATATTATTATTAAAAAATTATAATGTAGTAGTATTGTTTTAATTGTTGTCATACTCTTGACTAAAAATGTAATATTACAAGTTATTTGGCGTCACCCTCTATTTAAGACACATTTAATTTTATTGATGTTTGACTAGTATATTAATTGCACCGATGAGGAAACTATGACTACAAAACTTGTTGTACGTAGTATATATCTCTTTAATTTTTCTGAATATTTTTCAGTTCAATTTAATTTAGTTTTGGTTTTGATTAAACTTAATCTTCTCTTTCAATATATGTGTCTTTTACTTTAGTATATTTCAATCAATTCAATTTTATCCCATCTAATTCAGCTGGATAACATAATTCTTTATAATATATTTTTAAGGAGAAGGATAACATAAGTTCATTTTACAAGTTTAATGAAAAAAACACAAAATTAAATCGGAAGATTCAATTTTTTTGGCTTGCAGTTTCTTCAGGATGATTCTTGCTATGATAGACTTTGACGTTTGAAGCGGTATTGAAATTCTTGAGAAATTTCTTGGCGTGATAAATGATAACGTTTGCTGCCGTATCAAATGTCTTGAGAAACTTCTGATCCAATGGCGCACCGCCTTCCACCTGTCGCTGGATAATCACCGGCATGGCTTCTCTGCCCATCGCAGCGCCCCAGTACTCCTCGGGCTGCCGTCCGGCACTTCCGATTCCAACGTTAATCACCTGTAAATTGATTAAAAGTCAGCATAAATTTAAAAATTTTGGAACCATAATCATAAAAGTATTGGAAAATCATTTCAATGAAATAATTTCATCAAAAAAGGTTCAATTTTAAAAATGATTTGGATGCTTATTATTTCATGAAAAAAGGTTTTGATGCTTACAACTAAGAGGGCAAGAAGAGCAGAGGTTGTTGAGAAGAATTTCATGATGATTTGATGAAAAACTTGATTTTTTGTAACTTTTTTTATCAAAAGAGGTGAATGTAATGCCTCTTATATAGAGAAGAAGAGATTAGAGAAAATTCTATCTTCTTCTTTAATTATTGAGAGAATCCACACATAGTGCAAGTGGTATATGCTAAAATAGTAATAAAAAATATGACTAAATTTTTATTGTATTCGGCCATTAATTACTCACATTGTATTTGTTATTGCTTTATGATGATATCCGTTTTAATTTTGACCAAATATTTTGGATTCATGTGTTTGACACCTTGAACACACATTAAGAGCTTGTTTGTTTGGACTTATTTAAAATGAATTTAATTGAGTTAAACTGAACTGAATTGAAATTATAATTAATTTGTTGAACATAAATCGGTATGAGTAATTTACCGGAATTCATCGAATCATTATTTACTGAACTAGACTGAATTTAACTGAACTAAACTGATCTATTTATAAGATACATCAAATAGAGCCTCATTCAAGAATAAAAATAATATAATAACATTATATATAATATTAGTCAAAGATATCCTTACGAAAACATATAATTTTCTTCTAATCCATCGCCCCTAGTGTTTCAATAATTCTATTTAGTTTAATTCAATTCATCACAATCAATTTAATTTAATTTAGTTCAGTTCAACAAATATATAATTTGTTGATTCGGTATCAAGCTTATCTCTACTGTTAATCCACCAAGCCTGCTGATTTGGTCCAGGAATACATGGTTATTCGGGACCCATTTCGTGTTTTGGTCTCGAATGTGATGGCTTGTCACACAATGCCTTACCCGTACACGGTTTTCTAGTGCCATTATGGATACTTCTGAATGGAGCCTCGATCATATTTCGTTCAGGTTTTTCGGATTAGAGCACGGGTCGAGCCCTATTTGCCATTTTCCCGGAGGATAACTTTGTTTTGGTTTCACCTGCATTTGTTTCGTTCGCTTCGTGATTTCAGGATGAGTACAACTTGTATTTCTAGTTTGTGTATTTTATTCAGTAATAATGTTTGGCAATAATTAACATATCATGATACACTATAAAAGCATAGTATTGTTTCACTTTGTCTTCATTTTTTTTATTAGTTAGAATCAGCTCGGTTGGAATTTATTCAGTTCGATAAAACTGCAATTTTTAGTGACAATTAAGGAAGTCTCGAAATAGAATATCTAGTTTCACTTGTCAGTTGTCAGTAAGTTTTTATTAACATTGGCACGTGTCACTAATCTGTTTGCATAGTGTTTTCATGTTAGTTATAGTGACACTTTAGAGTGTCATTAAATATCACAAACTAGAGGTGTTTACCAAGTACCACGAAATAGAGCATCATTTCCAAAACATTTCCTCTTACCTCCCTGGTCAAGTCTTCCAAAGTGCTCATACAACGAGCCGGGAGCTGCATCGACGGTGTCCAGAGCATGGGGAGCACCACGGGCCGGTGTAAGTGGAATCTTCACTCCACTCAAAACATCAGGGTGAGGATCTCGGCAACTCAGCGTACTGGATCAGTAGAATAGAATAGATTAGAGTAGGGTTAGAATAGTTGTACGATCCTTGTACTTGATTATGTCGTTGTAATTAGAGGCCAATAGTGCCTCATTCAAAAAAAAAGTGCCACGAAATAGATTTTAGTTACCTTTAGAGTGTGAAAGATACCAAAAAAATGCACCACTATTGAATTTGCCTTTTGTAGTGAGAATTATAACACGAAAATTCTTCAATTTTCCTTTCAGGTATGATTTATCAAATTATAATATTAATTTCAGTTATAATGTCGGATGAATTTTGAAATCAGTTATAATTAGACTTAATGATTATATTTTTGTGTGCTATAATAGTTTTATAAATTAGAATAAGTTCGGTTGGAATTTATTCAGTACGATGAAGTTGCAATTTTAGTGACAGTTAAGGAAATGCAAACCTATTTTCTAATATCACTCGCTAATCATCACTTAACACAAGCACGTGTCACTAATCTGTTTGTTTAGTGTTTTCCTGTTAATCATAGTGACACTTTTTTTTATAACTAAAACCTTTCATTAATATAAAGTAGAACAATAAATTTTACAAATATTTGTAGCTCTGTTATGCTCTTGATCAAGTAATGATCTAGCTACTTTTACTGCTTTAACTAAAGCAAAAAAAGAACTTGATATTTTCCTGATATCTGCAACAAGAGAGTTGAGCTTCCACGGAGGTTTTGTCTTCGGATCATTTATGAGATCAACCAACACTTGGCTATCCGAAGCAATGACCAAAATTTTGATCTAGCTGCGTTACACCAGGTTTTATTTGTGCCAGGCCATTCATTACTCCCATTAACTCTGCATGCAGAGGGGACAATGCCTGAAATACCGCATCTCCAAACACCATTGATATTCCTTGAGTTGTATGTCTTCTACAGGTCTATGATGCTGCTCCAACTTCCTTGTGTTTCTGAAACGCTCCATCTGAGCTTATCATCCATCTCACTTGTGGAATTAGACTGTGAATTTGTTGAACTGACTCTGATTGATTTTGTACCTGTAATTCTCTGGAGCCAGTGCCCTTCCTTTCATCAGATTCACATCTTCTTGTGCTAGATTGACCACTATATGTGGTTCAATGTCTTGCTGTTCAAAAACCTTGCTATTTCTAGCTTTCCATATCTGCCACATGATACTTAGTGAGAAGCAAATGTCCTTCTGTAGTGGTGCCATTTTCATCCACTGCTTTAACCATCCCAAAAAACTGATATTCTGCTGATATTGATAATCAAACCCCAACCTGAAACATCTCCATATCCTCTGGGACTCTGTGCATGTGAGGAATAAATGTGTGACATCCTCTTCAGCTGAGTTACAACGAACACATGTAAATGTCTCTGAGAGTTTTCTGATTCTTCTATTCTTTCCAGTCGGCAAAGCATCTTGTGTAGCTCTCCAAATACAAGTTAGTATTTTCTGGGGCAGTTTACATGACCATAACTTGGTCCATATTTGATCAGGTTGATGTGTCTGATGCATTCCATTTGTCTCCAATTGTCTCAGTATCATGTACCCCTTGGCTACCTGATGGTCCCCATGATCATTTCCATCCAATATTAGCTTATCTTCCTCTATATTTTGAGTAGGAATATGCATTTTTGCAATTTCCTGTATAACTTGAATTGGGAAGATAGCCTTCAGCAATGGTAATCTCCACTGTGTGTTGTCATCTATGAGATCTCCCACCCTCATGTCTGTTTGTTGTGCCACTACATTATTTTCCAATAATGGTTCCTCTACAGTGGGAATCCATCTATCTGACAGCCTTATTAGATCTCCTTTTCTCAATTGCCACCTCAACCTTGGAATAATATGTTCAAGTCCCCAAATTATTGATTTCCATCCCCAAATATCGTGTGGCCAAATACTATGATTCCTGCAGTACTTTTTTAGCAATATTCGTCCCAAAAGGGAGTCTGGTTGGTGCACCAATTTCCATCCATGTTTAGCTAGGAGTGCCTTATTCATATGTTCCGCTTTCCTTAATCCTAGACCCCCATCCCTCTTTTATTTGCACATTTTATCCCATGACATCCAGTGTAAACCTCTTCCTTCCAGCTCCCCTTTCCAAATAAACTTTGCAGTCAGTTTGTCAGTCTTTGTTAAAAAACATTTTGGTAGCTTAAAGATTCCCATGGGATAGATAGCCAAATTGGACATGGTATGTTTTGCCAATGTAATCCTCCCTGCTAAGGTCAGGAATTTTGTCTTCCAGGTGCCATATCTCCTTCTTATCCTATTGATAACTTCACCAAATATTTTCTTTCTTCCTTCTTCGAAGTTCAGATTTATTCCAAGATATTTTGCACCTATACCTCTGTTGTGTATATTGAGTGCATATCTGACCATCATCTCTTGTTCTTCAGAAACATTTGGGCTGACTATGAGGGATGGTTTTTGAAAATTAATTCTTTGACCAGAAAACCTTGCAAAATGATCCAACACCTTTGCTAGTCTGAACACCCTTTCTTGTCTGTATTTCAAAAATATAATACAGTCATCTGCATACATTAAATGACTGATCTCTGGCACACCTCTCCCACAACTGTACCCTAATTTCTGCTCACTTCTGAGTCCTAAAGTGGAATCTATCATCCCAGACAGGAATTGCTGACAGAGGATAAACAAGTAGGGTGACAATGGGCAATCTTGCCTTAATCCTCTTTTAGGTCTAAAGAATGGTAGTTGAGTACCATTTATATTGAGAGAGTATTGCACAGTTGTTACACAGTTCTTTATCAATGATATCCACTGGTCTGATAATCCAAAATGTCTCAATACTCTTAGTAAGAACTCCCATGATACCCTATCATATGCCTTGCTCATGTCTATTTTAACAGCCACTAATCCTTCCTTACCTCTTTTTTCTTTCTCAAGGTTTCCAACATTTCATGAGGTATGAGCACATTTTCTCCAATACTCATGTTTTTGACAAACCCAGCTTGGTTCTTAGATATTAAAGGATCCACCACTTGTGCCAATCTGTTTGCCAAAACTTTTGCCAAGAGCTTGTATTTCACATTACATAGTGCAATGGGTCTGTAATCCTCTACTCCCTTTGCTCCCACTTTCTTTGGAATCATCACCAAACTAGTCTGGTTCCAGTCATGTGGCAACTCACTTCCATTGAGAAGTCCCAATATAGTTATACTTACCTGCACTCCAATCTCCTGCCAATGTTTCTTATAAAATCCTGCAGGCAATCCATCCAATCCTGGAGCTTTCCAAGGTTGCATTTGTTTAAGAGCTGCCTTGATCTCAGTATCATGAAATTGTGCTTCTATTACCACCAATTCTTCCTTTTGCAATCTGTTCCCTGTATAACTCATGAAGGTCTCCATAGAGATAACATCTACTACCTATGGGGGAAATGCTCTGGTGTAGTGAACAAATTTATGTAGTATTGTTGGAAAATTGCCTGAACACTTGCCTCATCCTCCACCAACTGTCCTTGAGTTGATTTTATGCCCAATATTTGATTCCTTCCTTTTTAATTGTCGCCCATTTATGATAAAATGTTGTAGTTTTATCTCCCATTTTCCCCCAAGAACTCCTAGCTCTCTGTTGCCAATAGTCTAAATTTTTGCTTTGCAACTCATTTATGGTTCTTCTGAGTTCTTTCTCCTCCTGAGGATTCACTTCTCCTATCTTATTTTTCATTACTACAAGTTCATCAATTAATTCCTTTATTCTCTTTTCCAGATTTCCAAATGTGGCCTTACTCCACTTTGTCAGATTTCGCAAGGATGTCTTCAAAATTCTGGATAATCTTTGAGGAGAAGTATATGTGCACTCCTCTCCTTGCAACTCCATAACTGTGCTCCTCACAATCTGATTTGGTGCAGCTGAATGTATCCAAAAAGCTTCATATCTCTTGATATAAGTCCTTTTTGTCAACTTTGGGATCAACTCCAGCAACAATGGACTATGATTTGACTCAAGTATTGGTAGAGTTTTTGTATGAGCTGCTGGAAATAAAGCCCTGCATGTCTGATTTATGAAACCTCTGTCTAACCTTTCAAATATAAGATCAGCATCATTTCTATTATTTGTCCATGTATACCATGGCCCTTCATTTGTAATCTCTTCCATACCAAGAAAATCTAACAGATTTTGAAGTTGTGAGCTTGGACCATTTTCTGGAAAGGGCCTACCTCCCAACTCATCCTCCGGGCTTAAAATTTGGTTTGTGTCACCCAATATGATCAAAGGGGAGGTTGATAATTCAGGCAATTGTCTAATAGACTCCCAAACTTCCGATCTGGACTGTCTATCAGGATGTCCGTACAAGAACAAACACAAATACTTCACTCCGTTACTTAATGTACATGAACCCAAAAAAGAGCTAGAACTACTATATCAAGTGAGCTAGTCCAAAAGAGACACAATCCCCCAGCTCTACCTACTGCTTCCACAACATGAACAAAAGGAAAATATGTACATTACTTCCACTTTTCCACCAATTCTAAACTCCACTTAGTTTCCATTAAGAACAACACTTCTGGATTTAAGTTCTTCAGCAGACGTTGGACTGCCTGCTGTTCAGAGGCCTTATTCATGCCCCTGCAATTCCATGCTAGTGTCTTCATATCGGATTCTGCGGTTGTTTTGGGACAACCGCCTGCAAACCCTTGTCTGTTTCTTTTCCTAACTGACTTTTCTCTCTTATCACTTGTGTTTCCTCTCCCATCACCTTCCATCGTTTCTGATAAGAAGCCACTGTTATCCCCTTCCTGAGTGGACCAGCTTTAATCCCCTCTAAATCTTTATCTCGCGCAATTACATATTCTCGGATGGCTGCTTTCCTTTTACTTGTTGCTAATCTATCTTCTTTAGTTTTCTTATCATAACCTGATGCTTCTAACTCCTGCATACTCTTCACCTCGCCACCCTCACCAAGCTGCTCATTCCTTTTCTCCTCTAAGGTGAATTGTGACTCATCTCCTGCATAACGCACTTTCTTATGGCTTTCCTAACAATCTGTCTCATAAGGCACCCTTGTCTTCACTACTACAAAGGGGTGGATGCAAGGCAGACTCTGTATGGGTCGTAGCGAGTTCACAACAGACTCTGTATGGGTCACAGATTTAAGTTGAACTGGCCGTTCTAACTCCAAAAACAAAAACTTTAAAAGGGTCTAAACAGGTGGGTATTGAAGGGTGATCAGTTGAAGTGTTCTCGGAGGTCTCATTGTTCCCGTGTTGGTGTAGGTAAGGTTTAACTTGCGTAATGTACTGGCTTGTCTCTTGATTTTGGTTGATTTTATGCATAATTTTTGGTTGCATTTTGGTTTATCTTGGTTGTTTTGTTAATGCAGTGTGTAGTTTATGTGTTGATCATCTAAAGTCAGTGGGTTAGTAGTATTGTGTAGCTGTTTGTCTGATTTGTGAATTATGGACCGCGAACGAATAATGAAGGAGAATGCTCGATTATCGAAGGAGTACTTAGATTTGGTTGAACAGTTCTTAGATGTTGGGTTGCGACATTGTAGACAGAACAGCATAGGAGGGGTTAGATGTCCATGCAACAAGTGTAGAAACAACGCCATATTTGAAGATGTTGCTGTCGTGCGTGAACATTTAATCTGTAAAGGTTTTGACAAATCCTACACAGAATGGGTTTGGCATGGGGAAGGCCATTATGGAAGTGACCAGGTGGAGATGGAGGAGGGAAGCCCCGAGGAAATCCTGAAGTATAATGAACAGCTTTTAGACATGTGCGACGATGTTGTTATGGAGTTTGTTGAGAAGAAAAGTATGCTGGAGGCAATGTATGACGATAAAAAGACAAGCTTATTCGTTGGGGCTAAGCATTCTAGACTGGGAGCAACATTGTTGTTAATGAACCTAAAGGCAAGGCATGGTCTTTCTGATAAAGGAATGACGGAATTGTTAGAGTTGGTTAAAGAGTTACTTCCTCAGGACAACTTATGTCCTGACAGGGTTTATGCAGCGCGGAAGATATTGTGTCCTATGGGCATGGAGTTTACCAAGATTCACGCATGCCCGAATGATTGTATGTTGTATAGGGGGGTTGTTGATTCCTTGAGGGATGATTGCAAGGTATGCGGTGAGTCTAGATGGAAAAAGAAGGAGGGAAAGGTCGAGGTATGTGGAGAAACAGTGACAACATCGACAAAGCAAGGTCCTGCTAAGGTCATGTGGTACATGCCCTTAAAACCGAGATTGACGCGTTTGTATGCCAATCCAGTTGATGCAAAATTGTTAACATGGCATGCCGATAGGGTTCGAGAGGAAGATGATGATATTATATCTCACGCTTCTGATGGTGATCAGTGGAAGAAGATGGATGCTATGTACCCAGAATTTGCTGACGAACCTAGACACGTGCGCTTAGGACTATCTACTGACGGATGAACCCTTTCGGGAACATGTCCAGCACCCACAGTTCATGGCCAGTGATGCTTGTTATTTATAATCTACCTTCATGGTTGATGATGAAACGAAAGTATGTGCTTTTGAACACTATGATCTCGGGGCCTAGGCAACCTGGCAATGACATTGATGTATATCTAGCACCTCTCGTTGAGGAGTTGGAATCCTTGTTTAAGCATGGGATTCATATTCCTGACGGAAGTCGAGGGGACGCGACATTCCAACTTAAAGCCATGTTGATGTGGAGCATCAATGATTTCCCTGCTTTGGGTAACCTTGGAGGGTGTTCTGTGAAAGGGCATTTTGCATGTCCCGTTTGTGAGAGCCATACTAGTCATTGTCAATTAAAGCACGGTGGTAAGCCTGTTTATCTAGGTCATAGACGATTTCTACCTAGAAGCCATCCGTGGAGGAGTGCAAAGAAGTGGTTTAACAGTCAAGAAGAGCATGGTTTTGCCCCAGTCCCACTATCAGGTACTGAAATATTGGAAAAGGTAGCGAGCATGGAGTTTGTGTTGGGAAAGGGAAAAAAGAAAAGCGCTCAAACTACGATTTGGAAGAAATGTTCGATTTTTTTCAAGCTCGAATATTGGGAGCACTTGGATGTGCGCCACTGTCTAGATGTCATGCACATAGAGAAGAATGTATGCGAAGCTTTGGTTGGGACGCTATTGAATACACCGGGCAAGAGTAAGGATGGATTGAAAAGTAGAAAGGATTTAGTCAATCTTGGCATAAGGACGTCACTTGCTCCCGTTCAAGAAGAAGCAGGTACGACATACTTACCACCTGCTTGTTATTCCTTGTCATCTGAGGAGAAGGAGAGTTTTTGTAGAACTCTAAAATCAGTAAAGGTGCCTTCTAAATATGGTTCGAACATTAGTAGTTGTGTATCTACCGCCGAGTTGAAATTAGTGGGAATGAAGTCGCACGATTGCCACAACCTGATGCAGGATTTGAATGTCATTGCTCTGAGAGGTTGCTTGCCTTCTCACGTTGGAGACGCAGTTGCAAGGCTTTGTTATTTTTTTAAACAAATATGCCGCAAGAGAGTAAGCCGTCGTAAGTTGGATGAATTGCAGGATATGGTAGTTGAATTACAATGCAGGCTAGAGATGTATTTTCCCCCTTCATTTTTTGACATAATGATTAATTTGATAGTTCATTTGGTGCGGGAGGTGAAGCTGTGTGGACCGGTGTACTTGAGATGGATGTACCCATTTGAGAGGTACATGAGCATTTTCAAGCATTTTGTTAAGAATCGTTATCGACCGGATGCCAGTATAGTGCAGCGATATGTCGTGGAAGAGGTAATAGAATTCTGTACAAACTATTTACAGGATGTACCTACTATAGGACTGCCAGTCTCAAGACACGATGGTAGATTGGATGGTGTCGGACTACGCCATAAGTCTAAATTTAGTTCTTCTTCCGATGAAATATCTACAGCACATCTGTACATTCTGCGCAACCATCATTCAGTGAGTCCTTATGTTGATGTTCACCTTAATGATATTAGGTCAGCACACCCGAGCTGGTCGGAACCTAGAGTTCTAGAAGCTCATTGTAGAGACTTTACTAGTTGGCTAAAAATACATGTGCAGAATGGCGGTCAACACCCCGACGTTGTAAAATGGGTTGCCAAGAAACCCCTAGGCACAGTTACGTCGTTTAGCGGGTATGACATTAATGGATACACGTTTGGTACTAAGTGGAGTGATGATAGGTCTGCAACCCAAAATAGTGGGGTATCAGTACCTGGAGAGGGTGATAATGGTTTTTTTGGTACCATTACTGATAGATCAAGGTGAAGGGGTGCGCACAGAGGATTTAGGCATGACTCTAGTTAATAGAGGAATTCTCGGGTCTAGGGATGATCCATTCATCATGGCGGCTCAAGCTCATCAGGTATTCTATGTGGAAGATCCAACTGATGCTCGATGGGAGATCGTTGTTGATGGTAAGAAAACATTCATCTATGGTGACGGCTTGTTCGACGATGACTCCACTGTTTCTACCGACACCATTCCGCCCTCGGTGTACGAAACTCTGGAGGAGGATGATGACATTGTTTGCGCGTCGGTGTGCAGAATGGATCATGAGGAAGGTATGTGGATTAATCCTGCGGGGAAAACTACAAAGAGGAAGGGGAGGCAATCAAAGAAGAAGAAGAGTAAAAAGAGTAAAAAACAAAAGTAGCTATTTGATAAACATTGTTTTTGAATATTATGCTGTATTTCATGGTTCATGTAGTTAAATTTTGATTTAATTAATGTTAGTACACTAAATCTTCTAATTCTTAAAAATATTTGTACACTGCTGTAGACGTGGCGATACCGTAACGAAACACGCTAGAAACCAATGCATGTTAACTTGTTGCGTTGCGAGTTCGCAACATTGGCGAACCGGTTACGATTTCGCAACAAAAAGCTGCAATTCGCAGATAAGCTTCTGTCTCTTGAGTCTGACAGGTTACGATCTCGCTTGATTTAATCAAATTTGTATAAATTTGATTAACTAGAGCTAGCGAATTCGCTAGTAGCTCGCCAGGTGAGAAACTTGATACTGGCGAGATCGCTAGTATAAAGCCACATACCAAAAAATTAGATTTAACTCCTTAGTAAAGTGGTGTTATATTTTGAAAATTTAGCCACACTAAATAAATAATGGAAGTTTAAATAATCAAATATACATAATAAAATAGATGACATTCAAATTCAAATATTCTTTGCAATGTTGTTAGACAAACTGATAAAAACAAATTGAAAATGAAATTGTTTGGATTTGAGTACAAGTACTAGCCAACATGAACAAATGCAAATCTAATCATCATTGCTAGGAGGTGGTGTCTGTGATGGTGCTGGTGGATCCCCCTTCGATTTTTTCCTCGCACTAGCCCTTTCAATGCCACGTATCACCTTCTCCGTTAACCAGTTTTCGTGATTGATTTTGGCCACTTTATCCCTGAAAAGGTCGATTGTCTCTTCTACACCCTTGTAGTATGCCTCTGAGGGTACACCTGTTCATGTAAGTGAAACAAAAAAAGGGTGAGTATAGCAAATAAATTGTATAAAACAGAAAATAAACTGTAGGGGTTTAGTTTGGCTAACCTTCGACGTTCTCTCTGACTTCTTCAGGATTCAACTGTAGCGGTTTCTTGGGTCCATCCGCTACTTTCTGCCACACACCATCAATCAACTCAAACTTACCTTTCCTCTCAAAATATGACATCGTATAGAAGCAACACTCCTGGGCTATTGGAGATAATTTTATCTTGGGATGCACTGAGGTGAGAAACATGGTTATGAAATTACCGTAAGGGAGCTTCTTGACTGTCCTATTATTTTCGACCACACTTTGTCTCATGTGCTCGAAAATGACATGGCCCGGGTTCAACTGTATCTCCTCCATGACGCAGTAAAATATGCTCACAGTAGTATAGTTCATCTCGGTGATCCAACCACACTTAGGCACGACACTCCTAGCGACCATCTCATAAACATTCCTCTCCTCACCACTAAGTTTATCCAACTTATAAGATCTAGGCACCCCTAAATCGTCAGCATCTCTATCAAAGTACTTCTTAGCATACTCTACAACTTGGGCTCGATCCAAAACCCCACACTCAGGCCATTGTTCTCTAATGTAAAACCCCGGAGGGGGTTGGTTGCTATAGTCCTCATCGTTCTCGTTAACAGCATAGGACACGTTCAATGCCTTGTTAGAAAACTCCTCCCCAATCTCGTAGTCCTTCTTATTAACCCTGGTGAACCACCTACCCGTCTCCTTTTCTTCCTCAATCAACTGGTGAAAATTAGCATAAAATTGGCACGTCTCATCCTTATGTGCCGGATAATTCAAACCTAACAAGTCACCCAACTCATGAAATTGAAATATCTTTAACACATTCCCCAAACCTAGTTCTTCTATCTGATCAAAATCAACAACATAACAATCTAGCAATTGACTATGCTCCATGTAATTAGAATAGGCTTGGGATGCATCAAAACTTACAAATCTTTGCTTATCATACTTGGTTGAACTTATTCCCGCCGTCGCCCGGGGCTGAGATCCCGTCGCCCGTGGCTGAGATCCCGAAGCCCGACCTTCATCACGTCGGGCACCATGCACAAACGGATTGGGTGCCAAATTCTTAGTCCTTGCCATTGCTCTTGTCGGATGGGTATGTGAGATTTTGATTTGTTTATTTTTTCAAAGCTCTGAGACGTTCGATCGATGTTAGAAATCAGAAGATCCCCAAATATGATATTTAAAGCTTCGCGTCTTGCGATATCGTCACTGCCAAGACAGCTTATATTCAGGTTGGTTACGATTTCGTAACAGATTTACGCACAAAACTAAACGACGCCGTGTAACATGCTATTTAAGGTTTGTTGTTCGTAGTGTCAATCTTTGTTGTTACGAACTCGCAAGGGTAGACTACGTACGCTGCGATATCGCTACAGAGTCTCTAACTAGGCTCTGTTGACTGAATACGGCTTGTTGCGATATCGGAGGTTCCTCGTAAACGTGTGCTAGTTAGTTGCGCTATCGCTGGGTGTTCTGTTCATAATAAATCATCATGAAACGTGACAGTGACGATCTCGCTAGGACCACGCACTATACAAAAAGTGAATGATTTTTCTGATACCATATTGTCTCTTAGGATGAATAAATAAAATGTAAGGGACAATATATCAAAACAAGAAAAAAATACATGTACATGTGCCAAAATGTAAAACACAAGTTCATTACAATAGAAACAAACTGGTGATACAAAAATACATAGTGAAGAACAAACAACTAATACTAGTAGATGGTTCGTTCACCGAGGACATGAAACAGTTCCTGATCGCAAGTGCATGCATCACAGGTGATGTCCGCTGGATCAAGGGGTGCCCAAGGATCGTACCTCTCAAACTTATTGAGGCCAGCATGCGGAATGCAGCAGATCGGCCTAGGCCTAACTGCTACTTCTGAGAAGTACCTGAGGTATTGTCTCCAACCCCAAGCGTATCTCAGACCTCTTTTGACGCGTTGCCGAGCTAGACTGAGGCCTTGTTTGTCGGTTCTCTTCATGGTTGTAATGACATTCATGCCTCTTTGAATGTCACCTTTACAGATTGCAAAAACAGCCAACACATAGGTCGACGGTGTGTGACCTACTGCAGAAGCTTCGGTGAGCCACTGTCGAGCCCACTCGGTCGCTCTTCCGCTCACGTAGCGACGAAGAACCCAGTCGAACTCAGCACGAATCAATACCAGATTTATCATGTCATCTGGTAGGGCGCTGAATAGAGACACATCCATTGGAAGCAGAAGGCAAGGAATATGATAAGGCAGAAGGGAATGTGTGAATGAAGGGTCTAATGAGGTTCTAAATAGAGAAGGGGTTGATATTTAAAGGGTTGAGGTGCTCCATTATTCAAAAATATGTCAGAGTTCCTAGACAAAAAGCAGTCACTATGGTATTAATTGAAGGAAAATGTAAAGGCATTCTCACCTTTCCATGGACACCCCATGCAAACCCCCAAAATAAATTAATCACTGATGGAATTTAGAAGGTTTTTACTGATGTCACAGGTCAGACAAAGCCCAATACTTACAGCCCAATATACAACCAAAAGCCCTTATCTCGTTGCGTGACAATTGTGTGAAGCTTTTGTTGTTACGAATTCGCTAGAGTATCTCACAACAGGCTCTGTCGACTGAGTACGACTTGTTGCGAGATCGCTACTATAAGTTACACAGGTAGCGATCTCGTAAGAAAGATCGCCAACATTTGTCCCACATCGGCTGATTAGAAGGTGATTTTTCAGTTTATATACACTTACATTTTACAAGGGTTCGATAAGTCGCCGACCAGCGCAAACTGAACATGAAACACCAAGGCTGAGGCCCAATACTTACATAGGCTATGGCCCAATACTTGCACAAGCTAATGCCCAACACTTATACCCCCAATATAGACCCAAACCCAAAAACCATTTTTTGATGGGTTCTTATCATCTAGCGAACTCGCTACGGAAGAATCATTCAAATTAGTAGCGAGTTCGTAACCCAAAAAGCCTTTTTTTAATTGAACTACTAACTAGCACTATCGCAACCCCGTCGCCAACTGGTTTTCTGGGTTATGTGGGTTTGTGGGTCTGCGGGTTTGTGGGTTTAGGGCTTAGGGTTTAACTGTGGTAACGTGTATACTAGCGATATCGCTACCACACAAGCTAATTAGATTGTAACTAAAAAATCAAACTTTTTAATTTTTTATTAGCAATTTTCACATTCTAACATATATATATTTTATATGGATGCAGTACAATACTCTATTTGTTAAATATCCATCATGATATTCACTCAGGTAGAGTACATCTTTGTACATAAGCAGTATGACATAACTCTATGTAAAACATCAATAATTCGGTTTAAATTTTTAAACGTAATATCATATTCTTAAATATGTACATTTTATATCGAAACAGTATAATACTCAATATGGAAAATATCGAACATCACATTATGTCAAGCAGAGTACATCTTAGTACATCAGCATGCAATGTTATTAAGCGATACTCGGTAGTATGATGAGTGATGACAGTTGGTGAGTGAACGTGTGCATTATACTTTGTTTAATTCAATAATCGTGCTTGTAATCACATAAATGAGTTGTAATAAACTAAGTATCTCTAATGAAATGCACTTGAACTGCGCATATATATATATATATATATATATATATATATATATATATATATATATATATATATGTAGTTCATGTGTGAAGCTCTACTATGTTGTTGTCTCTAAAGGTAAGCGATGGATAGCATTTTCAAGCGTACACATAATGTGTAGAGTTTCTTATTGTCTTACAATTAAAGACTAAGTTTCTTAAAACTCTTTCAAATCATGTAATTGCAGATTAAGTGACCAAATCCCTATCCCGTTCTACATGAGCATACGACGGAACAAATGAAAATTATTCTTAAAATAGAATGATTAGTGTCTTATATCATCATTTCGTTTAAATCGTTATTTAAAAATGTATGAGTGCATTAAAAAAACAAATAAAAATCTTAAGTAGGGTTCATCGAGCATTTGTAGCGAACTCGCAACATCCTAGTTACGATGCTTTATGTCAGCTTCTCAGTTACGATGTCGCTAGAAGGATAAAGTAGAGCATAAAAGGCAATCACATGAGCACGTAACGACTTCGTAAATAGCCACGTCAGGCGTAACGAGAGAGTTCCGAATTCGCAACGAGGTAAGCTAGAATAAAGTAAACACGTTATAGAACAGAAAAACCCTACAGTTTGGCATCTTATCCATCACTTCATACGGGTTTCATCTCCAAAAGTTCAAACTTTTGCACATCTTCTCAAATCACCTCAACTTTCTTCACATCAAATCTCCATTACCCATCCCATACATGTTGGACACATCAATTGTGTCAAAACAAAGTGGAACTAGCCACTAATTGCATCCAAAAGATTGGTAAGTTTTGCAATAAATTCTCAACCACATTTTTGCCTATAGTTTTTGCAATTAATGTCAATCTTTATTTGTTCTTGTTCAATTTGGTAACATCCTTTGTTATGGGTAGGAGAGGGACAAACAAGGTAGACCATCCCCAACCAAAATAATCAATTCCACCGACACAACTTTGTCATATACCAAAGGTACGATTTTTTTCATTCTTATATGCTAAAAATTTGATTTTCTTGTACATAGTGCCTCCATTTATCATGTTATTACTAAATATCATGTCAGAAGCATGTCCTGAACGAAAATCAAGATTTTCGTTTAAAATTATCCGTAGCTAGCTTAGCCCTAAATTTTAGGATTATGAAATATAATGTTTTTACTACAAAGTACAACTTTGATTTATTAGTATTGTGTTAGTCATTAACTAAATTCAATATACAAAGGAAAGCTTAATGGAGAGCCCTTCAAGTTCCGTTAACTCCGACTCAAGTGGGGGGGGAAATGTTGTTGGCGGTTCAAGTGAGGTTAGAAGACAACGAGAAGTGACTCGCGCATCAAAAGAAGCTCAACTCCTCACACATTGTCGCGAATTAGAGATTAGGATCGATAACAAAATACTAACACACGTCAAGTTTAATGACATTGGTGTTGCTATTACACCCGTAGATGATGCCGCGCGATGGTCGAGTTGGTGTGCTAAGACGGGTAGGATACGCACACCATTAGACACAACGGATTGGAGGCTACTAAGCATCGACATCAAAAAGGATATATGGAAGGAATGCAAGGTTAGTGTGGTACTTGTTATTTTTAATTTCAATTGAAAATTGTGAGTGTGACTATTTTTATGATCACATTTGTAGCGCCCCTTTATTATCGAGGCAACATCCTATGATCAAGTGAAGAAGAAGACTCTTCAAATCGCATCAAAAGCTCATCGAGAACACAAATATACCCTTGCCAAAGAAGTACCAAGACAAAGTGAAAAAGTGAAAAAGAAGGCAACATCCTATGACCAAGACAATTTACATAGGCCCATATCTAGAGGGGTTAGTTTTCTTGGTTACAATTGGATATTTGCACTTCGTAAACATTATAATCTTTGAGACGGGTTCTTACATTTTCATTTCTTAAAATATGTAGCGGCCATTGGAGTTTTGTAGCTATGATACCATCGTTGAAGCGAGTGTATTGGATGGACCCGCTACACTTAGGTCCATCTACAAAATTTGCAGATTTATTAGAGGTTGCTATAAATAGTGCACATGACGACACACTACTTCCCTTCAACCTTATACAGATTCAGGTGACAGTACAAATCCAATGCTCATTTATTTCCACTATGATTTCATTTCAAATCATTTGTTAACTTCTTCACTTTCAGCACCGAAAGCAATTGTCAAATTGGGAGTGCGGTTACTATATGATGTTGTACGCAAGCGAGTGTGTAGCTGGCCTTGTTCAAGATAATCTGGAATTACATCGCGTAAGCATTCTTATAACCTACTTATTGTACCTATTACTATCTATGTTGCATTCAATAGTATTAAAAACACATTTCATATTCTTAGATTATCGAGGAAAATCATGCACCGTACACCAAGAAGGAGTTGGAGGATGGTAGAGATGCATTGGCTAGACACTTGGTCCTTATTAGATCTCGGTACATCTCTAGGCCTCACATTCCCAATAAAAGCTAGTTTCTTTTTTTGTCAAATGGATGCATATACTTTTGAGTTCCATTACTTGCATTAGTTTATAAATTGTGGCTTGATAGTGTTTCATGTTCATGTTTTGTGCTTAGATACCATGCATCTTGCAATTGACAGCTTAGACAATTAAAATGAAACCCAATTTTAGTGGAAATGGGTGGAAATGGCTCAAATCCTATAATTTTGTGACACTTACGAATTACCTGCGAGTTCGTAACATCTCTCGCCCGTAACATTAAAATATTTGCGATCATCTTGTACTATCGCTACTCTAATCGCCAGGATTATATTTCTGATCTTAGTTTTTGCGCCATCGCTACCCAATCGCTCGTTCTTCTCTGCCTCTCCAATCTGATCTCTGTCGAGCTCGTAACCATACACGCCAATGCCAGGCGAATGTCTAGCTTACCGTAACGTCATTTTTTTTTCTCGCTCACCCAGTGCTAAAACGACGTCGTTTAACCTAAGCGAGATTAGTAGCGAATTCGCTACTACACAAATAAGCGATATTACTTACGATATCGTTACCTCTCTCAAACCAACAACTTTTATTATATTTTTATAATATCATTTTCACAATTTTTACATTTTTATGAAAAACAATTGTTCGGTTGCGACCTCGCTACGTTGTTGCTAGCGAGTAGCTAGTGGCTGTCGTAACCTGGCTCGTTTTGATTAACCGGAATTGTTTAATTTGGGTTGTAACGAGTTCGCTACCTATAACCGAGCGATTCGCCTCTATTTTTCGTAACTGTCTCGTCAGCAGATAAATATATGACAAACTAGGAACTCTTACGAGATCGTAACTACTATTAGCGATCCGCACGGTGGAAGTCGTAACCAGTCTCGTACACATTCATAACAGTCTAGGCTTTTCAATGTAGCGAACTCGTTAGTATTCCATCTGGCGATCCGTAAGCTGCTGTCGTACATAACAATCAACCATTTGTTTGGGACTAGCGTTTGCTAGTTACGATTTCGCAACGAGCCAATTCATATCATACAGACGTTCACGCTAGCGAGTTCGTAAGCCCTTAGCAAGGCGTATAAGCCTTCATCCAAGGCGGAAACAAACGTCTTAAACCCAAAAACATCTAAGGCGGAAGAGGAACCGCCTTAGATGATTTTTCTCATTCAAGTCACTACCAGAGAAGGCATTTGTTTTCTGCCTTAACACATGAAGGATGAACTGCCTTAAATGGCTTGATATTGTAGTAGTGCTTCCGTTTCTGAGGCAATACTTTACCATATACCCAACTACATTTATCTCTTTCGTCAACTAAAATTTGTTTCAGCCTTCTTCGTTTGCCTTTAATTGGGTGGGAATCAAATTGATCATTGCAGACAGTAGATTGGACAATCCTAACACATTTTGTATTCTCTACTGCCTTCTTTCTATATACCAAACATGGGGCAGAAATATGGCACTCTCTAGTATTCCTATATGACATATTATGAGCAGAATTTTGAGGTTTATGTGACGCACCTGTTTGTTGAAACTTACTTGAATAATTTTCTTGTTTCTTTTCTGAGCTCCCCTCGGCTACTTTTCCAACCTTCTTTTGCCATTTTTGTTGATTCTGACGCAAAGTCGATGGCTGTATAAATTATGTAGCTTGAGTGCGTCATCGTCGAGGTTTTGAATCAATTTCCTCCGTCTTCGTTGTACCTGTTGTGGTATCATGTAACCCCGCTTCTTTAGTTCTTGAATCCCTGCATTCCATACGTGATGAGCTATATGTGGTTTTCCCCAAATTTACTGAGTCGCATAGCTCTCCTTCCATTTGCCCCATGTCTTCATCGCTCTTTATCCCCGAACTTTGACTTGATTGTTCACCTGCAGACCTCTCACTTCCTTTCCCAGCTTGTAAACAAATCTCGATCCTTGCTTTTCGAACTTTCTGATTTTGATTTCTTATATGCTCCACCATTGATACCCGAACCTCATACTCGATACCCGACCCGGAGTTCCTCATAATCTCAGCTACAATTATTGCGGGGTGGATTGCCGTTCCCAAAGCCAAAATCTGAATTATGTCTTGCTTTTGAAGCTGTTGTGTGACAATAGAAGAAGACTCAGAATAGGGTTTTGTTTGTATTTATTGTATCTATTGTATATTGCAGTTATGTCCTTAGGGTTTAGGTAGTTTTCATTAATTATTATTAGACCCTTGTATGTAGTATAAATACTTATGTAAATCCTAATGGAAATCAGTTTGGGAATTAGTCTTTACATGGTATCAGCAGCCTTTACGATCCTCTAAAACCTCCCCTCTTTTTTCTTCTCTTTTTCTCACGGCCGCCGACCAAAATTTCTGCCTCCCTCCCCTCATCAAAATTTCTGCTTTTTGTATTTTTCCTGCTCTACTATGGCTAGTGGACGTCATGAGAAGTTGTCCATCAACACGATGATTCACATGCTTAATACAAAGCTTGATGTTACTACGTATTTAAAGTAGAAGCAACATGTTCAGTATGTTCTTCGTCCTCAAGGTTTGTTTGTCCATCTTGATGGCTCCTCTCCCTGTCCTGAACTTCCGGTGCCCGTGCCACCGTCCTCCTCCACCGTTCCTCCGGATTATTCTGCTATGTTGAAGGCCAAGGAGGCCTATGATGCTGCCAAGGTGGCGTATGATGCCTGGATGTATGATGATCAGGCGATTTGTGGTGTTTTGTACTCCTCGCTTACCCCAGAAGCGAAGAATGAAACCTCCCAGTGTCACACTTCCAAGGCGATGTGGGATGCCTTTGTGAAGGACTACCAGCATGGATCTGCGGTTTCCAAGTTCAGCCTTCGCCAACAGGCTGCCTCACTCAAGAAATCGGGTACCGTTCATGAGCTACATCTATCTTTTATGTCAATTTTTGAAAATTTGAATGCTATGGGTGATCCGGTTGATAACCGGGAGAAGTTGATTTGGATTTTGAATGCTCTGGGACTTGATTTTAGTTCCTTTAGTGCCCCTATTGCCTCTTGAGATCCTACCCCCTTGTATCAGCAGGTTGTTGATGAGGCACAAGCTCATGAAGCGTTTTTGGCCAATTTGAGGGGTTCTGCTAGTCCGAATCCAACCTCGGCAGTCTTCATGGCGAGCTGTCACACTCGGGAACAAACTGCCCCACGCGCCGCCGGTTCTGGCCGGTCCGGTTAGCGGCGAGCGGCAGGTTCGTCGGCAGGTTCTGGGCGTGGTCGTGGTGGTCCGATTCAGTGTTATACCTGTGAGGGTTATGGTCATGTGTCCAAACAGTGTCCGTTGTCTACTCCTCGTCCGGCACCTCAGAAATTTCAGCCATATGTTCAGCCCTATGTCCAGCCATATGCTCAGCCGCAGTTTCTGCCTTTTGTAGCTCAGCCAGGTCAAATTCTGCGGACTCCTCAGGTCAATATTGTTCAGATGCAACCATATGCAGTACCTCAGCAGCCAGCGCCGCAGTATGTCATGTATTCTCCTCAGCAGCCCCAGCAATACTTGACATACCCAACTCAGGGATCTACTCAGTATCAGCCCTCTTTTGTTGCTTCATCTTCTACTACTCCGGAATGGTACATGGACTCTGGAAGCACGAATCACATGACCTCCTCTGCATCGAATTTGTCCAGCATTACGCCTTATAACGGTAACACTCTTGTCTTTGTTGGTAATGGTGCGGGTATTTCGATTACTGGTATTGGTGATGCTCGTGTTAGTCCTTCTTTGCATTTATCTGATGTGTTGGTTGTGCCTGCTATTACTAAGAACTTGTTGAGTATCAGTAAGCTAACTCGTGCGCTTGGTGCTGTTATTGCATTTGATGATCAGTCTTTTCTAATTCAGCACAAGGCCACCAGGGCAATTCTGGGTCGGGGCAGATGTGAGGATGGTCTCTATGTTTTGGACCATGGTGAGGAGGCATTGCTGTCATTTGTGGTGAAGAGTAAGAATAGAGCATCGTTTGAGACTTGGCATGCTCGTCTGGGACATGTGTCCCCTAGTGTTATTTCCCTTTTGAATAAGACTGGTTGTTTGTCACTTACTTCTTTGCTCCCTAGACCTGGTGTTTGTGAGTCTTGTGCTATGGCTAAGGGACATAAATTATCTTTTGTTGAGAATTCTAAACGTGCTGCTCACGTTCTTGATTAAATTCATTGTGATTTATGGGGACCTTCTCCGGTTTTATCTGGTAATGACTTTGCTTATTATGCTGTGTTTGTGGATGATCACTCGCGTTTTACTTGGTTTTATCCCTTACAACGGAAGTCAGATCTTGTTGATATATATCTCCAGTTTGAGGCGTTTGTTGAGAATCAATTTTCTTCAAGGGTCAAATTCTTTCAGAGCGATGGTGGAACTGAGTTTACCAACAATCGATTACAGACTCACTTTAGCACTCGAGGCATTCATCATCAGATGTCTTGTCCTTACACGCCAGAGCAGAATGGTAGGGCTGAACGGAAGCACAGACATATTACGGAGATGGGGCTCTCCATGCTGTTCCACTCACAATTATCTCTTTCTCACTTGGATGATGCGTTCAGCACTGCAGTTTTCAACATTAATCGTCTGCCTACTCTTGTTCTAGGTAATGTATCCCCTTTTGAGGTTTTGTTTGGTCGCTCTCCAGAATACTCCAACTTTCATCCTTTTGGTTGTCGAGTATTTCCATATGTTCGTCCTACAACAGCTCATAAGCTGGCACCACATAGTCTTCCATGTGTTTTTCTAGGCTACAGTGCGCAGTACAAGGGGTTTAAGTGCTTGGACACGGCTACCGGTCACGTTTATATGACTCGCCATGCCAGATTTGATGAGACTCATTTTCCTTTCTCAAGTGCTACTTCGGAGGCTCAGTTTACTTCACTGGATGTCTCATCGTTCTTGGATCCCTCCACTCCTGACTTGGAAATACCTTCTGTTGGGTCTTCTCCAGCGGTATCATCTGCTCCTTGCCTTGTGTATCCTGAGTCTCCTGTTTCTCCTGAGCCAGTACCATATACGGTTGTTTTGGATGATCCTGTTACAATTGATGAACCTGTTACTCCTCCTCATTCGCCTTAATCCTCGACTTCATCGCCTGAGTCCTCGGCTCCTGCATCCTCGCCTTCAACTTCAACTCCTCCTGCTCCTCGGGCTCATAGGATGGTCACTCGTCAACAGGATGGGACACGTGTGCCTCGTGATCTTGGCCCTGACTTTGTTGTCACTGGACTGGTTGTTGAGCTGATTGCTAAGAAGGAACCCCGCACTTATCGTAGTGCTGCTAAGGACTCTCGATGGGTGGCTGCTATGGGTGAAGAGATTGCTGCACTTCGTCATCAACACACGTGGGATCTTGTTCCGTGTCCTCCACAGGTTAATATTGTTGGTTCCAAATGGATCTATCACCTCAAGTATCGACAGGATAGATCTATTGATCGCTACAAGGCTCGCCTAGTTACTCAGGGTTTTTCTCAGATTTCGGGTTTTGATTTCGATCACACTTTCAGTCTGGTGGTCAAGGCTAGCATTGTTCGCACTGTTCTAGCCATTGCTACAATGAGGAAATGGCGCTTCATCAGCTGGATGTCAAAAATGCCTTTCTCAATGGCATTCTTGATACTCCAGTTTATATGGCACAACCAGCAGGTTATCAGGATCCAACTCGTCCTCATCATGTGTGTCTTCTTCGGAAGGCTATCTATGGCTCCTAGGGCATGGTTTGATAGGTTCAGTGCGTTTGTTCGGGATCTTGGATTTGTTGGGAGTCTCTCGGATCCGTCTTTGTTTGTGTTTACTCGTGGTGATGTTATTCTCTATCTGCTTGTCTACGTTGATCACATCATTCTCACAGGAAACAGCAGTACAGCCATTCGCCAATTTATTACTCGAGCTGATCGTGAATTCCAGGTCAAGGATCTTGGCTCTCTGAGCTATTTTCTTGGTCTGGAAGTGACTCCCACCTCCACTGGTTTGTTTCTGGGGCAGGCCAAGTATGCCAGGGATATACTTCAGCGCGCTGGGATGTTGGATGCCACACCTGTTTCTACTCCGTTTCTACCTTTGTCTCAGCTCCATAGCAGCACCAGTGGACCTTTTCATAATCCCAAGTTGTATCGTTCCCTTGTTGGAGCTCTTCAGTATCTGACCATCACTCGTCTGGATTTGTCGTTTGCGGTTAACTCTGTGAGTCACTTTCTTCAGGATTCTCGTGATGATCACTTCTCTGCGGTGACTCGGATTCTTCGGTATGTTCATGGTACGCAGCATTGTGGTTTGACTTTTTCTGTTGGTGGTGTTTCGGAGGTACTTGCTTACTCGGATGCGGACTGGGCTAGGTGTTTGAAGACTCGGCGTTCTACATATGGATATGCTGTATTTCTGGGTGGCAATCTGTTTGCTTGGAGTGCTAAGAAACAACCCACTGTTTCTCGCTCGAGTTCAGAGTCGGAGTATCGAGCGCTGGCTAATACAGCTTCAGAGGTTGTCTGGCTTATGCATCTTATTCGTGATCTGCGCTTTCCTCTGCAGGCTTCTCCTTTTCTTCTCTGTGACAATAACAGTGCTATATTTTTGGCGGAGTATCCTGTTGCACATAAGCGAGCTAAGCATATTGATATTGATTATCATTTTGTGCGAGAGCTGGTAGCTGGAGGCAAGCTGCGTGTTGGTCATGTTCCTACATCTTTGCAGGTGGCTGATATTTTTACCAAAGGTCTCAATCGTGCCTTGTTTGATTTTTTCTGGTCCAAGCTTTGCGTCTCCATCAATCCGACGCTTCGCTTGAGGGAGGGTGTGACAATAGAAGAAGACTCAGAATAGGGTTTTGTTTGTATTTATTGTATCTGTTGTATATTGCAGTTATGTCCTTAGGGTTTAGGTAGTTTTCATTAATTATTATTAGATCCTTGTATGTAGTATAAATACTTATGTAAATCCTAATGGAAATCAGTTTGGGAATTAGTCTTTACATGTTGTTTAGCACGCTTGACTGCTAGGCCTATGAATTTGTGAGAGTTTGATATATAGATCGGCAAGGGCGGAACTAGTAGAAGGCGCGGGTAGGCCTTGGCCTACCATAAAATTCGAAACCGAGCCTATTTTACTGTTCTCCGGCAAAAATTGGGGCTTTCCGGCCTTCGGACGAGCCTCCAAGTTCACCGGTGTTTACCTGCTTCACGTCTGCGATCTGCAGCTTTTATTTCCTTTTATTTTTATTTTTTTAATTCATTAATGAAACGACAGTCGTTTTGTGGACATAATTTTTTAAAAAAAAGGAAAGAAGATAAAACATAAAAGGAAAAGGAAAATTTGATTGGTCTTTAACAACCAATCTAAAACTGCTCTCGGGCAAACTCTGTCCCCTGCTCTTGGGTCTTACTCTCGGCCACGTTCCGCCTCAAGCCGCCGCCTTCTGCCATCACCATTCATCCGCCGCCGCCAGCATCTCCGGCCACTCTCCGCCACCACCGACCGCCACCTGTTTTTAGGTATTTATAAAAAGTTTTAAACTAGAATTTTACAATGAATCTTTAGATTTTACGTATTTAAATTTTATTTGAATTGTGATTTGTGAGATATTATGAATTGATGAATGATTATGAATTTATGATGTTATTTAGATTCATATACTTATATAGAAATTGAATTGAGTTATTCAAAATGTAGGGTTTATCATTCATGTTGAATTGATTTATTTATAATTTAGGGTTTATCATATTTCTCTTGTAGAGTTGATTTTATCATAACGAATTTAATGTGGTGCTTGATAGGTTATGAAGAAAAATTTAGTGCAATCGAACTTATCATTTTCACGTTTGAAGAAGAGAGGTCTTGAAAGTGATGAAAGTACTCAAGATGGTAGTAGTAGTGCACAATCTCGTTTGGAGTTTGATCCCGGTGATATTGTAAGTGATCCCGCCTTAAGAAAACCTATAAATGAGTTTCATCCTTCTATTAGAGAGAATGTGAAGTGTGAATATGTGAAAAGAGGGCCTCATCAACCTAGGAATTTTCCTTTTCCTAAAATGTTCGATGGAAGTGATGGAAGTGGAACGAAGTATAGAATGTTTCAAGCGAATTGGTTTGATAGGTTTCCTTGGTTAGAGTATAGTGAGTCAAAGGATGCCGCCTATTGTTTTCCTTGCTTTCTTTTTAAGGATGACACAAGTAATGATACTTATAGTAAGATTGGGGTGTCATCTTGGCACAATGCCCTACAATCATTTAAGAGGCATATGGAAAATGTGAAAGGTAAGCATAATAAGAAATTGGGAAAATTGGTAGGTTATAGTAATCCAAACCAAAGTATCTCACATTGTTTTGAGGTTCATAGCCGAGAAGAAGAAGAGGCATATCGCCTCCGTTTGACCGCGATTTTGAATGTGATAAGATTCTTGTTGAAGCAAGGTTTGGCTTTTCGTGGTCATGACGAGAGTATGGATTCTCTTAACAAAGGTAATTTTCTTGAATTGGTTTATTGGTATTGTGATCGGAGTGAGGATATTGCCAAGGTAATCCATGGTGCTCCGGGAAATAACAAGTTGACATCCCCCTTAATTCAAAAACAACTCTCACAAGCTTGTGCCAAAGAGGTTAGTGATGCTATCATTAATGATATTGGAGATGGTGTATTTTCCATTCTTGTTGATGAGGCTAGAGATTTTTCAATAAAAGAGCAAATGGGAGTTATTTTGCGATATGTCAACGACAAGGGATGTGTTCTTGAGCATTTTCTTAGTCTTGTGCATTTGGATGATACTAAATCTCTTACTTTATTTCAAGCTCTTGAGACCCTTATTGGAAATAAGAAATTGTCATTGTCAAGATGTAGGGGACAAGGATATGATGGGGCTTCAAACATGCGAGGAGACTTTCATGGGTTGAAAGTTTTGATCTTGGAAAAAAATTCTTCGGCAAGGTACATCTATTGTTTTTCCCACCAACTTCAATTGGTAGTTGTTAGTGTTGCCAATGGTACTCTATCCGTGTGTGAATTTTTTTCGTATCTTGTTGACATCGTGAATCTAGTTGGGGGTTCTTGTGTTAGAGTGGATATGTTTAATCGCTTAGAACATGATAGAGTTGTAGAGGCACTTGAAAGAGGAGATATTGTTAGTGGAAGAGGCAAAAATCAACAAATGAGTTTGAGAAGGCCGGGTGATACCCGTTGGGGGTCACATTACACTACTATTCTTCGCTTCGAGGTTATGTGGTCTTCCATTGATCAAGTTCTTCTTAATATATGTGAGTATGGCAATACAACTTCTAATGCATCCAAAGCAAAGGGTTTGATGGATAGAATGGATAGTTATGAATTTGTGTTTTGTATGTTTTTGATGAAACATTTGTTGGGAGTTACAAGTCAATTGTCTATGGCCTTGCAACAAAGAGATCAAAATATTGTACAAGTTGTGCAATTGATGAAGATAATGAAGCTTGAACTTCAACAATTTAGAGATGGGGATTTTGAGATATTGTTGAATAAAGTCGAGACCTTTTGTATGAAGCATGGGATCACAGTATGCCACATGGAAGATCAACGAAAGATTCGTCACCGTTTTACACGCCGTGGACAGATGGCAACCAATGGTGACTTTTATCGCGTTGACATTTTTCTTCAGTTACTACTTAAATATACATATATGTATATGTTAACTTGAATATATTTTTAAGAATATTTAACATGTGTTTCATTTTTTTTTCTAGACCGTGGATACTATGATTGTTGAAATGGATGCTCGATTCTCTGAAGCAAGTTCGGAATTACTCACTTGTATTGCATGCCTTGATCCGAGAGATTCATTTTCCAACTTTGATGTTGGTAAGTTAGTTCGCCTTGGTGAACTATATCCAGGTGACTTCTCTCGAATTGATTGTGTTCGACTTGAGCAAGAACTTAACACTTTCATTTGTGTTGTGAGAGATAATAATACTTCTTCGTCAAAGATCAATGATCTTGGAAAATTGGCTCAGCATATGGTTCAATCACGTTGTAATTTAGTCTTCCCCTTGCTATATCATCTTATTGAGTTGGCATTAGTTCTACCTGTTGCCACTGCTTCAGTTGAACGCGTTTTTTCTGCCATGAAAAAAATCAAGACTGATCTACGCAATAGAATGGGAGATGATTGGTTGAATGATGCCATGAAGGTTTATGTTGAGAAGGAGGTTTTTTCTAAGATTGAGAATGAAGCAATTATGCAAAATTTTCAAAAGCCGGAGCCACGTAGGATCAAGTTGCCTCCACTTCCTAGCTAATTCTGCTTCTTGTATTAGAATGTAGTGATTTTAGTACTGAATTTGTATAACTTATTATACTGTATTGTACTTATTATATTATGTGGATTAATCTTTGATATTTGAGTTGTGCAAAAAAAAAAAATTGAGTTGTACAAAATTTTTTTGAGTGGTACAAAATTTTTTTTGGAGTTATACAATTTTTTTTTGATTAAATCGACTAAACTATTTTAGCCTACCCTAAAATTAGAACCTGGTTCCGCCACTGTTAAGATCGGGTGGATTGGGGATGATTCAGGCTTGTCACCGGAATAATGCTCCGGCGTGTGCTCGAAGTGTCTCGAAGTCATGGGAAAGCTTTTTTTGTTCAGATATGCTTTGAACGTTACGCAATTTTTATTGAAGAATGTCAATATCCTTCTGTCTAGAGGAAATGTAAATTTTATATTAATTGTTCGGAGAGGCGGAGGTTGTATTATACCTAACTTTGATTTTCATTAGGGAAATATGACTTTTGATGTTTCTTTCTTGATTTGGTTTCAATTTTTGTTCAAGGTGGTAAAGACACTCGTCATAAGCGTTTTTTAAGTTTTTTGATTTTGTTGCTTATAGTGATACTTTAGAGTGTCATTAAATATTACGATATTACTTCGTTTCCCTAAAAGTTAAGTGACGCTTTTGAGTGTCAAAATCACCAATAAATACATCACTAATGACTTTGCCTTTTGTAGATTGAATTATATTATAAAAAAATATTTAATTTTCATTTCAGTTGTGAATTATCAAATTATAGTGTTAATTTCAGTTATAATGTTGGTATCATCTATAATTAAACTTGATGATTACATTATTATGTGTGCGATGATTAAACTTGCATATATGTATTTTTCTTGATATAAATGATACTATCAGAATTTTAGGGTCCATTCATTCATATATGTTACAAGTAGAACTGTAATTGTTTTCCTATTTCTGGCAAATCACAATTATTTGTGATAAAAATACTATTGATGTGGTAATTTTGTTAGAGAGGACAGATTTAGGTGGATGTCATAAAAATATCTAGGTGGATATGTTTGATTTTAAGTAATATTAAATACCTATCAACTTATATTGTTATAAAAATAAGGGAAAATTTTTATTAAGTGCGGTATAAATTTCATAATTTGTCATAGCCTTGCAGCTATCAAACGCTCTCAAAAACGCTCATTTCTCTCTCCTCCTTACTTTTCCAAAATACACACTTTTCCAGTCAGAATCCCAAAATTCCACACATGTCTCCACCATTTCTCGCCTGAAACAGTCATATAATGGTAACAAGCATGGCGGATCCACGGCAGCCCCGCCATAGAAAACTGTCTAAGTTACTGACATAGAAATCATTTATGATAACCTACCCCTTTATTGCTCTCATTGTCTTAAGCTTGGACATAATCTGGAACACTGTATCTCTGCAAACCCCCAGCTTAGACAGTCCTATAACCCTAGAAAACCAATGTCTTTTGATCCATCCAATCAGCCTCACAAACCAGCCTCTGCACTAGATACTACTACTCCTCCAAAACAGGCTCGGAAAGTTGGAATATCTGGAGTTACTGCTTAGGAAAAAAATAGAGCTATAAAGTCTCAAATGGTCTATGTTAGAAAGGAACCCTTGTTAGTGCAGTCTACTATATATACCATCACTGCTAGTGCAACCTACTATCCCACTATCACTCCTCAACAAGGGCAAAGAAAAAATGCTAGAGGAAGATCCCCTTCAGTCACAGTCCATTGATAGCCCTTCTTCTCCATGCAAGGCTCCACAGTGCAGTGCAACTCCCTCACATCCTAAAAAATCCCGAAATTCCCCAAGCCATGACAATGATATTCTCTCCATACACTCCTCACCCTCCCAGAGTCCCTCAGCCATTTGCACAGAATCACACAAAACCACTGATGTTACTCCAATTCTTAGACTAGAAGAGAATGACTGGCTGAATATGAATTATAAACCTAAAATATATGCCTCTGATGATTCAGTACTGAGTACAGGTAAATCCTCTTTTGAACATGCAACAGATGCTTCTAATATGGTTCCCTATTTTTCTCAGGACAAAAACAGGCACAATAAATTTTTACCCCTCATAGAAGATGAGCAACTACAACTGCTGAGACAGGAAGCTGAAACCAACTTAAAGGCTGGAGAGGATGTAGATGAATTACTTGCTGCAGAAAAATCCCCAGTAGTTGAAACTCAGGTACAAAGTGATGAGCATCTGAAAGATCCAAAAAAATCTCACAATAAGGGGCAGGTAAACACTCAGGTGAGAAAATCATCCAGATTAATTGCTAAACATACTCCCCCTATTAAACTGCACACATATGTCACACAGCTTAACCAAATTATAGCTGGAGCTGTAACCATTAGCCCTAAAAAATATTTTTAATGATTAGTACAAACCTCAAAATTAAATTCCTTGTTTGGAATGTGAGAGGAATGGAAACATCTTTGAAAAGACTTGATGAACTGATATTAACTCACTGCTTTGACCTTGTGTGCTTAATTGAGCCTATGCATGAAAATCCAAAAATTTTGCATTACATGAGAGTTCTCAAATACCAAAATTGCCTAGCTGCTCAGAATGAAAGAATCTAGTTGTTCTGGAAAAATGATATTCAAGTCTCCATGTTAACTGATCATGCCCAATTCCTACATGTTTTAATTCATAGTCAGAAACTGAACTCCTCCATGGAGACTGTTTTTGTTTATGGATTAAGAACTAGAAAGGGTAAGGAAGACCTCTGGATTGATTTACAGAACATAATTTGCCCAGAAACTATTTTCATTGGTGATTTTAATGCTATAGCAACTCTTACTGAGTACAAAGGTAGTTCTACTCCCAGCCTAAAAAGCATCAGTGATTTTTCTAAATTTAATGATGATATGGAGCTAGAACATATTAATACTGTTGGCAATCCTTTCACTTGGAGTAATGGTAGACAGAAATTTCCTCTTGATCTGAGTATTACTGGTAGATCTAAACTACCCACAATACAAAGACTGGATAGAGGACTTGCTAAGGCTCAGTGGAAATTCAAATTCCCTGACTCTCCCATCCTTGTGCTTAGTAAATTGTCCTGTGATCACTGTCCCACACTTTTAACAATTGGCAGTACTATTAAATCCTCTCCTAGACCATTTAGGTTCCTTAACACTTGGTTCAAGAGACCAGATTTTCTTGAAGTGATTAAGGAAAACTGGGAGAAACAGGTTGACAACACTGGCATGATTGGACTTTACATCAAACTTCTCTGGCTAAAAAAATGCCTTAAGATCTGGAACAGAGAAGTTTTTGGTAATGTCCATGATAATGTTGTTAAGGCTGAAGAAGAACTGAGATTGATAGAACTGGCATATGATAGTGATCAGAGTGAAACAAATCTGGTCATTCTCAAAAATGCTAAATCATTACTCTCTAGAGCAACACCATTTTTGGAAATATAAATCCAAAATCAAGTGGCTCAGAGAAGGTGATGATAATACTAAGTTCTTTCATAATACAGTTAGGGAAAAGAAGAGTAGAATGAGTATAACCAAAATTAAAGATTCCAATGATGACTGGTTAGATGAATTTGCAGATATTGAAGCTGAAGCTATTAAATATTATTCTGAGCTTGTTACTGCAGAGGATAATCCATAACAGAGTGATTTCTATGCTCATTTTTGACTCGATTCCCTTGCCTTATTACCAGAGAAGACAATGAGCAACTAATTAAACCAGTCTCATCTGATGAGCTTAAAGCCATTGTTTTTTCTCTTAATAAGAAAAGTAGCCCTGGCCCTGATGGATTTAGTGCTCAATTTTACTTTAAAAGTTGGGACCTCATTTACATGGATCTTTTGAGGGCTGGAAATGATTTTCTTTCCAGTACTAATATTCCAAAAGGGATAGCAAGTACCTGGATAGCTATTATACCTAAGATAGATACCCCCTCATCTTTTAGTGATTTTAGGCCTATTAGTCTCTCCAATGTAGCTGATAAAATTTTCTCAAAGATTTTAATGGAGAGATTAAAACCATTCATGCAAAAAAAATCATTTCTCCCCATCAAACTGCCTTTTTGAAAAATAGGGATATTTCAGACGATGTTTTGTATTTAAAAGAAATGGTTAGGTTTAGTGACAAAAAGGGCAGAAATCCCAACTGCATTTTGAAGCTTGATCTCAGAAAGGCTTTTGATAGAGTATGTTGGAAATTTTTAACTAGTATACTCATCAAATTTGGTTTCCATGGTAAATTTATTTTCTGCATTATAAAAAATCTGTCAAGTGCATGGTTTTCTGTGTTAGTTAATGGTAGTCCAGTAGGTTTTTTCCAGGCTACCAGAGGCATCAAACAAGGTGATCCACTTTCTCCTTTCCTCTTTAATATATTCTCTGAAGCATTCACTAGGAGTCTTGCATATATTTTTCACATAGGAAGTTTACAGTACAACAATCTCCCAATCTACTTCTGTGATTTCTCATTTAACATATGCTGATGATACTGTTATTTTCATGCAAGCTAGTAGGCCTAATTTGTTAAAAATGAAAGCTTTCTTGGCTGTTTTTGAGTGTGTATCTGGCCAAAAAATTAATTATGAAAAAAGCGATTATTTTGTTAGCAAGCATGCTACTGTGGCCAAAATCAGAGAAATAAACACAATCTTATGCATGAAAAAAGGAACTTTCCCATTTAAATACTTAGGAGTTCCCATTTTCTCTGGCAGAACAAAAAACATTTCCAATTTTGGAGATGATTGATAGAAAAGTGCATAACTGGAAAAATAAATGGTTGTCTACAGGAGCTAAAATGGTTCTGATAAATTCATGTCTGTACTCTTTGCCACAACATATATGGTTTGCCACAACATATATGGTCTGTAATGAAGCCCACAATGCATGTGATTAAACAGATTAGAAAGAAAATATCTGTCTTCTTTTGGGGATCAGTAGACGAAAGGCTAAAAAAGGCTTGCAAAAACTGGAACTCTTTATGCTTTCCTATTGCTGAGAATGGACTAGGGTTCAGAAATTAACATACCATTGTTAAATCCTTCTCAGTAAAACTATGGTGGAAATACCAAAATTCACAGGCTCCATGGACCACTTTTTTAGCCTCCTTACCCAAATCATCCCAGACTTCCCAAACTTGGAAAAGAATATGTGAAGTTAGCCAATTTTGTGAACAGCACACTAGGGTTATACTGGGTAAAGGAGACTGTAATTTCTGGGAATCTAATTGGTCAGGGATTGGAATTTTATCTGACATACTGAATCCTCAACAGATAGACACTCCCATGGATAGAACTGTGGGCCAATTTGTACAGACTAGACATATCACTCTTCCAAATGCTGCCCATCCTATGGACGCTAACTTACTGTCTATAATGCAGGAAACTACCATCAAAGAACACAGGGAAGATAGATTAATATGGAAACCAGAGATCATTGGAGCCTTCAGTTTTAAATCTGCATATGATCAACTGAGACCAAAAAGAGGCACATCTATCTCCCTCTCAAAATTATGGAACTCAAGAATTCAGAAAAAGGTATCTGTATTTATGTGGAAATCGCTTAACTCCCTGCTCCCATTTGATAATGTACTGGCTTATTATGGATTTCAGATTGTGTCTAAGTGCTGTTTTTGCAAAAATACAGATAGCTTAGATCATTTTTTCAATGAATGCCAGTTTGCTGCCTTGATATGGAAAGGGGTAGATAATTTCATAGGTATTAGATTCCCTAATTTTACCACCATCTGGGCTAGAATTTCTTACTATCTCTCTAGACCAGGAATTTCTGCAATTCAGACAATTCTTATAAAAAACATTGCTTTAATATCATGCTGGATTCTATGGAAGGCAAGGAATAATTTTTCTTTATGAAAATATTATCCCCAGCCACACTAAAGTCCTCCATGATATCAAGTCAATGATCTATGACTCTTTTGCAGCCAAACCATTTTACATTCATAGAACCTGTGATCTGGAAATTGCTTCAAACAGATATTTCCCTCCCAGTTTAAGACCTCCAAAACCTGCCATATCCAAAGTGCTCTGGTCAAAACCTTCCTCCCAGTACAAATTAAATACTGATGCTAATTAGAGATCTTTAAATTCAGTTACAGGGATTTGCATTATCATTAGGGACACTGAGGGAGAATTTGTTCATGCACAATGCTTATACACTAAAGCTCAATCTCCCTTGCATGCTGAACTTCTAGCTATAGGCTTAGGTCTGTCCATTTCAGTCAATTTAAACTGCCCATGCTCATTTGAGACATATTGTAAAAAGGCAATTAATATGATTAGACAGCCTACTTTAGCTCCATGGAAACTTTTCTCTCTAGTTAATGAACTACATGTTGCACTGAAAGAAAAAATTTTGGTTCATACACTTAGAGAGGGCAATCAGGTTGCTGACTCTTTAGCTACTCATGCTACGCAATCTAAAGTTTCATATGTTTATCACCAATCTGTGGACTTACCTTGAAACTGTAAAAGGTCTATATATTTTGGACAAATGTGGAGTTCCATCTCTTAGGCTGCATCCTCCATGAACAGATACTACTCTCATCTATTTTCTTTATTTCTGTGATTTACTTTTCAGAAAAGGTTCATGGAAGGAAGGACAATACAGAGACAGCCTGATGCTCACTAATTTCCATCCCCAACTCTGGACATGTCAAGCCTGTGACTAACTGAAACTAGAGTTTTGAACTTCAGATCAGACAGTACTAGCTGCCTCCTCATGACTTCTTAGTCTCATTTTTATTGCCGCGTTGAGTTTTGCAACGCAATTCTCTAACAGGCTTTAAAAGGAGTACCGAGAATAGTCTTTTTTGAATAGAGCTTGTATAGGCTTCTATCATTTTTGAAAAGTATCACTATGCTTTTGGAGCTCATGCTCCCACAAACTTTGTCTGTTATTCCTGGCATTGATTGTATGTTTTTGTTCTATTTTATAGGTTTGGGAAGCCAAATAAAATTTCCCCCGCTAAGGTGGTTTAATCTTTAAAATAAAAAGTTTCATAATTTGAAAGTGGACTTTCACATAATTTCTAAAAAGGGCGATAATATGTTAGCCTATATTCATATAATTTAATTATTGAATTAAAGACATGTATGCCCCTATTTTGAAGTCTAAATTTGGTTATAAATTTAGTTTAGTTTTGTGGAATCTAAACTTGTTAAAAATTAATTCAACCATGGCTAATACTTTACTATTTTTTGAATATTCACATTGAAAGAATTCAATTCAGTTCATATGATGGCTTGTCATAGACTTGGTTGGCGAAATTGTGCTTCGTTTACGATCACTAAGGTGCTCGCCAAGTTACTATGACCCCATTGTATTTTCTGACCAACTGACCTCCTCATGTAATTGATAGGTAGATTAGTTTTAACATATTCTACATTCATTTTGACAGCAGTATAGTTGTACCATTCAAATGGTTGTAACAAACTTGGCTGATAGCCATATTTTTGATGGGACTGGGGATCCTTTATAAATACCCTCCACCTGATGGTGGTTTCAATTAAAAAAAAAAAGAATTCAATTCAGTTCAGTTTTACTAAATTTCATGAAGTTCATTTAATTTAAAATGTTGGTTAACTTAAACAAAATTAGTGTTTCATCCCAATTTTATTACATAGAGTAAAAAATATACAAAATTACTTTAAAAGAATACATATGTAAAAGAAATTTAACAATATCTAACATTATAATTTTAATACTTAGATTTAGATTTAAAGTCGAAAATTACTAAGTTTGACTCTGGAAAGTCAACTACAAATTAGTTTGAGATAGTGAAAAGTATATAGATTCGGCCCCCTCTAAACAAAATTGTTGGATCCGCCCCTGATCTAACTTCTCGAAACAATGCCAGTACTTTATCTCCGCCAAACTGCAACCATCCACGTAGGCTCGGTGAACCATCTTTTGTACATGATATGGACCGTGATCGCAATGGTGTCCCCTCCCACGGGTCGGTGGGGGATCGGGCTGGCGCTGTTGAAGGTGATGGTCTCATCTGCAGCCAAACGTTTGCTGGCTGGCACCTTGCCCTCTTTTGAGACTCTGTTCTGCCACCGGCGTTTCGTCCAATAATTGTCAGGATGTTGGTTTTCAGGCTCATGTCCTCATCTGTGAACGAGGAAGAATTATCGTCATGCTTCTGTCTCTTCCCATCGTCTCGAGGCTCGGTTCTGGCCACCTCCTTTCCCTTTGTTCCGTACGCACGTCCCGTGGCTCGGAAAGGTTTGGGTCACTCGTCTCGACCTTGGGCTTTATTGCATACTTTGCTCGATTTTATTCCTTGGCGGGTGCCATGAAGTTGCTACCCTCTTTGGATGCACGCCTCCCTCTTTAACTGGAAGTATTCATCAGTGTCATGACCATGGTCATACCGATAATCACAAAAACATTCAGTGTTGCGCTTGCCGGGAGTTGCCCCCGTGTGAGGTGGGATTGGTAACAGATCATTTTCGGCTGTGGCCAGAAACACTTCTCTCAGAGTCTTGGTCAACGGCGTGAATGACCTCTCTGGATCTACGTGCTTCCCTAGCCTCTCCTTGCCTGGCTTTTTCTTCTGGCTTCTGTGCTTCCTTTGCTCATCATCGCAATCATCAGCTGGGTCCTTGTCGAGGTTGCGGGTTTTTCCCTTTGTGGAGTTGTCCGCTCTGTGGAACTGCTATACGATAAAATGAAGGTCAGCCGGCGTGTAGAGCGGGCGCATTGACAGCTCCTTCTCAAGGTCATAATGGTCCAACCCCTGGACAAAAACCTCGATTAGCCACTGTTCCTCGCATCGATCCGGGACCTGGTTTACGAAGGTGATGAATCTTTCGTAGTATTCCATCAGCACCTCGTGATGACTCTTCCTCATCCTGATTTTCATCGGATCTTGGGTCATCTTTGTGAATTTTGCTTCTGCGTGAATCTTGTCATAAATGCCTCTTCTAATTCCGTGAAAGTGCCTATGTTGTCGTTGTCGAGCTTCGCGAACCATATCCTGGCCGCATCCTTCAACGTGGTTGTGAATAATCGGCAGCGGATCGGCTTCAGGGTCCCATGCGTAAACATACTCATGGTGAAGGTATGTATATAGTCTGTTGGATCCATGGTCCCATCATATGTCCCTAGCTGGGGTGCTATTTATTCGCATTGACACGCCATACTCCATCACTTCCCACGTAAACGGGCTCCATCTCATGTCACTCTCCGAAGGAGGATCCCATCCCACTGACATTCGTTGACTCACAGGGACTTTGAGCTTCACTTTAGGCTTGTGCACGTACGCCTCAGTCCACTTGGCTTTCGTCGACGGTGCTGATGGCAGTTTGGCCTTTCTGGCAGCTTTGCCGCGACTTAGCTCACCGTCTTTCGGCGTGTCTTCGTTGTCTGAAATATCTTCGCTCCTGTATTCTTCTTCATACTCGTCTTCACTGACGATATCTGTCGGCTCACGACCTTCTGTTTCCCCGTCGTCTTTGCTGAGAAAAAACGCTTTCGGGTTATTTTACTGGCGGCAGGAGTCGCATCCTGCAACCGCTGGATCTGTGCCGCCATTCTTTCTTCTGACAAAATGAGATATCTTAGCATTTCAGAGTTGTCGGTCGAACTGGTGAGTCCGCCCGTCCCGCTCTGGCTCGCCATCGGGGTTGCTGCCACAGTCGGGGTGGTGGTGTTTTGCATCCCACCGACAAGGGGCGGATCTACCGCGGCCTCGCCAAGAGTTCCATTACCGGAGCGCAGAGGCACCTACGGAGGTGTTTCCCTGCTCATTGCAAATCAAAGTGTGGGCTATGAGGATTTTTTTATCCCCACAGACGGCACTGATGTTACAGCTAGTATAGGCTGTGTGGTTCGTATTCCAGATGATAGACATGTCCCTGCTAAGAAAGGAAGAGTTTCGGTGAGGGCGGAGAGGCTTTAGCCTTTTCCCACTCCGACGCTCAAATTAGAGTGTTGTGAGAGATATAAATCTATGAACAGTGTATTAGTAAACATACCTTCCATACTGTGGATATAGATATATATATATAGTGTGGAAGTTGGGTCCACGATGGGCCTTATTAGCCTCTAGGGCCGTCACTTGGATCGTAATCCAAATAATAATAATGAAAGACCGGATCAATGGATTAGGCAATGGTTAGGATGCACTACAAACTTCTTCATCAGGTTTAGTAATAGTACTCATACATTGTTCCAAATTACATGAACGGTTGGATAAACTTTAAAGTAATGATTAAAGAAATAGTTTTAATGCCTCCATGCTATGCACGACCCTATTGTAAAATTAATTTTAAATTACATTACTATTACAAATAATAGAATGTTATGTTATAAATACAAAAACATTGTTCCATGATATGTTTGTATAAGAAACAATATATGTTGTACAAGCAAATTGCACATTAGAAGTAGCCATATGAGTTTGCATCTCACTTTCTACTAATATCATTCAAAATCTTCACGACTGCGTCACATGGAGTAAATTGTCAAATACAAATAGATGGTACAATGCCTATGCATGCTATCTAATTCTTCCACAATTCTTTACTATCTAGTACTATCTCACTTCATACTATAACTTTAACTCTTTACATATATTGCTTACAAGAAGTCAGATGTAGCGAGCTGTAAAAGCTACAACAAGCATGTGGATAACATGGAAAACACATATTTCTTAATTAATGCAACATCTAAGAAGTTACAGCATATTGGTTCACTTTACTCCAGAATAATGAACAACTCTAGACTCATCCACAAGCAACCATGACCAGCACATTGAATCTGCAACAAATAACCAAGTTCACTGCAACAAAGCACCAAAAGAGCTCAGCTTATGGAGAACCTACTTCCCTTAAAAATACAAGGGATCACCTACTTGTCTTTTATTTCACAGTTTTCTTTGACACATCATCCACTAAGCTTCTCTCAGACTTCTGTTGCATACTGATAATTTTCATATGTCCAGATTGATAACTATCTGCACCGATATAAAACAAATTAATGGAAAACACCATTATAAAGGTGAGGGAACATATTTGGCTCCCTAAACCAAAGGGTAAAGATGACAAAATTTACATCTTCTAACCGCTTAAGGGACACTAAGTCCCTAGAAGCATGATAATGCTCCTCAAAATAGAAGAAATAAAAACAAACTAGGTTCTTTTTAGTCGCATATCACCTAAAACCTATTTGTGAATTTTCAATACAAAACACAATGGGCATTAGGTTAGAGACTATAGGAACAAAATTAATACAAGTGCACCCAATACAGGCATATGATGGTGCAGTTTAACTTTGGAGCCCTTTGTGGCATGATGATGTAGAAAAGGATTGTTGCCCAGAATGATGAAGAGCCTTTGTATTAGCTGTTGAGTGGCTTTCTCAGCTGCCTGGAGATATGTGCTCATCAGAGGCTTAGCCCTTGCCTGGGAGTATAAGGAACTACAACATAAATCTGCAAAATAAAATTGGGGACCTAGCAGCAGTATCAGGCATGAGACTCAGGGACCCTAATAGTAGGAATCCCTGCAGCATCCAAGATGATAAGACCTTTGGCATCATTTGGGAGAGTGGCCCATGAAAAGCACTGAGCAGTTTGATTTTTGAAAGCCCATTTGGATAGTAAATCAGCAGACTGATTTCCTTCCCTCATTATATGCATCAAAGTACAGGACTTAATCATTGAATGAATATCATCAAACTGCACCGATATGTAAATGAAATACTTAATTACTATTAAACATTGGACCTTTAATTTAAGACTCATAAGCCAAAATTAAAAATGCTTATTAGATAACGAAATCCATATGTTGTTCAAGTACCAAGAAATAAAGCTTAGTTGAATACTATCTAATAAAATTAGTGGTAACTACGTCTCACAAAGCTATACAAAATTGACATATGATCTACCACATATATAATGATATTGTAACGATGCATAGTTTAATGGCCATAATAGTATAAGTCATAACAAAGAAAATGCAAAATACTCGTAGCAAAGCATATGAGTAATTTAAATCAGAAACCATCAAGAAAATTTGGATTCAAATCCTTAGCAAATGATCATAAGCAGCAAATTCATAAACCAAAATCATTGCTCCCGATACCTTTGCATATGTGTTGTGATCTTTTTTGAACAATTGCATGCATTACGTTGCTCAAAATCTCCATGCCTTCATAAGCAGACTAACCTTTCGCAATGAATGGAACTGTAAAAATGACAATACCCTATCGGAATCTCAAAATTAAAAGTACTATAGAAATACGTCAATCTAAAACACTGGTCAAATTGAACAGACAAGTGGAGAGTCTTTAAGGGATGACACTTGTAGGCGATGGATGCAAAAGAACAGAGGTGATTACCCAGCAGCTACAATAACACCCAAAAAAACCAAACGGGGACTCAGAGAAATTGATAGCTGGATCATGGGACGTGGGATATGATGAAATACTAATTTCAACTTGGGGGAAATTAACTTTCAGAATAAAAAACGACGTGAGATTACCTGCTAGAAATCACTTAGAAGAGAAAAGGTCATGTATAGAGCCCTGACCATAGAGAAGAACAATAAAAACACAAACCTTATGGGGTGGTGGAAGCCTAAGAAAGGACCTTTCATTCCTCTGGACATCTTCTTCGACTACCTTTGGATAGCTGCAAAACAAATGAACACATTTGGGTATCCACACACACAAACACATTCAATTACAGTAAAATGCTGTGAAATTTAGGGATAAAATGTGTACTGTAGATAGGCCCTGATGATCCGCTTCAGGGATTTGACTTCTAGAGCTACTTCTATTGCTGTAATAACATGGGGAGAAACCTCCGTTTCATTGTCGGAAAATCGTGTAAGGTTAAAGGCAATCGAACAAAAACTTCATGTATAAGATTAAAGCCATGGAATCATGAGACACAACCCGAACTCAAAAAATGGGACATGAGATGGGGGCATAAAAGAAGCGATCTAAAGCGTGGATATTGAACGAGGTTCTTTCAACCCAAAATCGAATTGTAATTGGAGGCATCAAAAGCGTGGATCTTGAACTGAAAAGAAAACTAAAAGAAAACGGTCGGAGGCAAGGTAGGAGATTATCTACCTTTGCCGGAGAACTAACAAACAGAAACCAAATCAATAGGTTTTTATAATCATCACAAATACGCCCATAGATGTAGAGGTAGATCGTCGGTCAAGAGTCAGCAGAGCAGTGGATGATCGTGGTGGAACGAACCGTGAGAAATCGTGGAGGAGGAGGAGAATTGAGAGGTTACTGCGGAGAAGAGGATTTGAGTGTTTACTGAGAGAAAAATAAAAAGAGGGATAAAACTGAAAAAATTGTTATTAATAGAATTTAGTTATCATCGTAAAACTAAAATAAACTTGTCTCATGGGCTCTCTGACCTCTCTCCTCAATTGACTACACGCGCCTCCACAAATGCAACTTTCTGTGCCACTTTTTTTCACCCAATAGAACCGTTGGGCACTGAAACCCACTGATAACGGCCACAAAACGGCCAGAAATGGGGGCGATCCCCCCCTTTTCCGGTGGCTTACCACCGGAAAATCCTACTCACAAGCTCTTTCAGGCTCTACTCCTGCTCCCTCTCTCTCCCCCTTACCGACAAACCTAGATATCCGGCCAATCACCAGTTTCAACGGCAAACCGGCATGTCTGTACACGACGGAATCCATCCACATCTTGTCTAAGCACTACCACAATGCACTGATCGGAAAATTCCCAAGAGCTAAGCCATCAATGATAAGCATCCAAACAGCTTTCCAGTATATGGGATTTTCCGGCCGGTTCCAACTCGGGTCGCTGGACTACAAGCACGTCCTCATCAGATTCTCGACGGAGGAAGAATACCAGCGTTGCTGGCTTAAAGCTTTCTGGCCGGTAGCAGGATCGTCGATGAAAGTCCTGAAATGGTCACCGGACTTTTCACCGGAATATGAGTCACCGGTGGTTCCAGTTTGGGTCACAGTCAAAGATATCCCTCTGTATTATTACAACAATACACTGATCCAAGATGTTGGGAACCAGATAGGTAAGTTCATCAGGATGGATGCAGCCACTGCTCACATCACCAGGCCTTCATCCCTAAAAATCTGTGTCGAGCTTGATGTTACAAAGGAATTGATGCCCTCCATCCTAATTGGTTCTCTAGAAGACCATAAGGAGTGCGAGTTGGAGTACCAGAGTCTCCCTCTCTACTGCCAACATTACAGGAAGTTGGGTCATGAAAATGCCAATTGTAGGATACTCCACCTAGAGCTCAACAAAATCTGGCAAGAACAGCACCAGAAGGCTCAACCTAGAAGTGAAGCAAGAAAGAATGTAGCTTCATCTGATAGAGCTGGATCCTCAGGCTTGACACCACAGCAGAAAGATCAGACATGGGTGAAAATCCCACAGAAAAAGCAAGAGACTGATATGAGGATGGTCTTATACAAGCCAGCAGTGAAAAGAAATGTTTTTGTTGGCCTGAAAAAACCTCAACTTACCACTTTTTCTCTAGATGAACTAGACTTATCTAGAAGGAAGAGCCTAGTTAAAATGCACCATTACACAGGCACAAGTTTTTCACACACTGCCTCTCAGCTTACTTCTTCCTTAACACCAATCCTCTCTCACTACCTCAACATACAGCCATCCCTTTTTTCATCCCACACCCCACACAGTCTAGCTATAACTCCATACCAAAAAATAGAGCTATCCAATTCTTTTGATGTACTGCAGAGCAACACAGATGATGGTAGCTCAGAAGAGTCATTGGAGGATGAGCAAGAAGACACAGGGTGGTTTCACTCCAAGTTTGCAGTGCAGCCCCTCATCAGTCAATCAGAGAACAGCTCTTCTTCAGGAGAACTCACCAAAGATGTACAGACAGACTTTCACTCACAATTGGTGGATCAAGGCAGTCAACCTCTCAACTCAGCAAAAGAAAAAGATGAGGAGGACCAGCCACCTTCAGGTAAGCCCCTAACCCCCATACAATCACAACCTAAGCTTCCCACTGAAAGTACTAGTAGGAACCTTAGACCAAAACCAAAAATTGCTTATTTTAAATGAATGGATACAAAACTAGTATGTTAGTTTGGAACATAAGAGGGTATGGCACCTCTATGGACAGACTTAGGTCTCCACTCTTAATGCACCACATTTCAATTCTCTGCATAATTGAACCAATGCATGATAAAACTGAACTTAGAAACTTACAGCATGAAATAGGTTTCTAACATAGTATAGCTGCAGATACTGCTAAAATTTGGATTTTTCACAGAGATTTTTTCAATATAGAAATAATATCAGAAACTGATCAGTACATTCAGATTAAATTCATTGATAAAATTCTACCATTTCTTTGCACTCTATCTTTGTATATGCTCATGTCACTAGGACCCCTAGATTACAATTGTGGTCTGATCTGCATAATATTTCTAGCTAGCCTGCAATGTTTGTTGGTGATTTCAATTCTGTGGCATCAGTTATGGAAAGGAGAGGTAGAAGTAGGCCCCCATTAGGTAGCATTAGGGAATTTAGTAGCTTTATAGATGGGAAGCAACTCCAAGAAATACCAACAGTAGGGAGCCAATTCACATGGACCAACCATAGGCTGAAGGGAGACAGGCTACTTCAAAAGCTTGATAGAGGCTTGTGTAGTTTAGACTGGATTACCAAATTCCCACACTCATCCATACATGTGCTAAATAAAACCTCTTCTAACCACAACCTACTACTCATCACCATCCAAAATTCCATCCAACACATACCCAAGCCATTCAGATTTCAGAATATGTGGCTGAACAGAAAGGATTTTTTGGACATTGTCAGAAATAGTTGGGAACTGCCTTCTCACTATGATGGAATGTTCAACATGGTCTTCAAATTAAAGAGATTAAAGTCAGCTTTGACTTCATGAAACAGATCCATTTTTGGCAATGTACATGAGAATCTTCTGAATGCTGAAAAGATAGTCACTGATCTGGAAGACAAATACCAAGAATCTGGTTCAGATAGGGACTTGCAGGCACTTAATGAAGGAAAGGAAAGGCTGCTAAGTGCAGAAAAAGAGAGCACTGAGTTTTGGAGACAGAAAGCTAATGTTAAATGGTGTAAAGAAGGTGATGCCAACTCCAAGTTTTTCCACAACTCAGTGAAAGAGAGGAGATGCAAAGCTAAAATCATAAAGATCAAAAATAGGGAAGGCTCATGGATAACAGATACCGAGGAAATTCAGAAAGAGGCAGCATATTTTTATGAGGACTTATTGAATGAGAATATTGATGAGGTGGACCTTTCTGGGCAATACATGCAAAACTTTATGTCAGTGATCTCTAATTCCATCTCCATCTCTAAGGAAATTAGACATGGAGGAATTAAAGAGTGCAACTTTTAACCTAAACAAAGATAGTGCAGCAGGGGCTGATGGCTTTACAGGAAATTTCTACACTAGCTGCTAGTAAATAATAAAGATTGACCTTTTTAGTGCAGCTTCAGAATTTATGGAGGGAAACAGACTGCCAAGAGCCATATCCAGTACATGGTTAGCCTTGATACCTAAGAAACCTAACCCTAGCTGTTATGGGGACTTCAGACCCATAAGCCTATCAAATTTCCTTAATAAAAAAATTTCAAAGGTGCTTATGGAAAGATTGAAGATTCTAATGCCTAAAATTATCTCAGAGGAACAGTCAGGGTTTATGCATGGAAAAGACATTTCAGACAATATTCTGCAAATGATGGAAATGGCTAGGCTGCTTCCAAAAAATCAGAAATTAGGCAACCTGATGGTAAAATTAGATATGCAGAAAGCTTTTGATAGGGTGTCCTGGAGTTTTCTGAACTCAGTAATGCTGAATTTTGGGTTTCATGGTACTTTTGTCAAGCTAATTATGCAAAATATACAGTCTGCCTGATTTTCAGTGATCATAAATGGAATTGCCTCAGGCTTCTACTCATGAAGCAGGGGAATCAAGCAAGGGGACCCAATTTCACCTCTCCTTTACAACATAGTCACTGAGGCATTTTCAAGAGGTATAAAAAAGCTGTTCTCTACACAGTACCTGATCCCTTTCTCCATGCCAAGAAATGTCAGCTTTGTATCCCACCTGATGTATGCAGATGATACTGCAATTTTTGTCAACAGTAGCAACAGAAATTTGAAAAGACTCAGACACTTCCTCTTTGCATATGAATCTGTTTCAGGGCAAAAAATTAGTTACCAGAACTCTGAATTTTATGTGCATCACTCCACCTCTCAAGCCAGAAAGAAAATCATTAAAAGAGTTTTGGGGATGAAGATTGGTTCCATGCCATTCACTTACCTTGGAGCACCAATTTTCCAAGGCAGGAACCTAGTCAGATACTATCAGAGTCTTCTAGAGAGGATGGAGAGGCCCCTGAATAACTGGAAAAACCAATGGCTGTCACCAGCTGGCAGACTTGTTCTAATTAATCATGTCCTCATGTCTATTCCCACACATATATTCTCAGTCCTTCAGCCTCCCAAAATGGTGATTCAGAAAATGGAAAAAATGGTATCAAAATTTTTTTGGGGCTTTTCAGAATTTGGACAGAAAAGGAGTTGGTGCAGATGGTTAAAATTGGTCCTGCCAACTGATGAAAATGGAACTGGAATCAGAGACATCAGGGCTGTTATCAAGGCTTTTTCTTGCAAGTTATGGTGGAAATTACAGAAAAATGAGACATTGTGGACAAGGCATATGTGGTCACTTCCTGATACTTACAAATCATCTCCAACATGACAAAGAATATGTGGAGTAACAAGCATTGCCAACAGTCTCTCCCAAGTCATTAGTGGAATTGGAAAATGCTCTTTCTGGAATTCAAAATGGCTGGGAATTGGTGCATTATTTTACCACTGGACTGAAAGCACTTTACCCTTCCCCAATCTTACAGTAGCCCAGTTTCTGACCAATAAGGCTTTCTACACTAACCAATTGGAGCAATTTTTTGCTACCAATATTCTTGTCTTATTGCAGAATGCTCAGCAGAAATCACTCCATGCAGACAGATTGATCTGGAAGCCAGGTTGGAATGGAAACTTCTCAGTCAAGTCTGCATATCAAGCTCTTAAAGAGACAGGCACCAAAAATCCAGTCTTTAATCAGGTTTGGAGATCAAAAATTCCAAAAAAGATTGCGATTTTTCTCTGGAAGATGAAAAACAATTTTTTGCCTTTTGATGACATTCTCATTAAATAGGTTTCAAAATCTCTTCCAAATGCCTTTTTTGCAGCACCACCTCTGATTCTTAAAATCACTATTTTAATGAGTGTAGCAGTAGCTTGCAAATTTGGAATGAAATGCATGCTAAATTACTGATGCAAGTCCCTCAGTTCAGAAACACAAAAAGTAGATTGAGTTTTTACTTATCATATTCAGGCTCCTCTAAAATTCACACAGAGGTGATCAGAATTTCAATGATGGTCACTTTCTGGCACTTGTAGATTAAAAGGAATAAGCTTCTATATGATGAGATAAAACTCTCTACTGCAGATCTTATTGGAAAAATCACAAAATTCACATCCATTATCTTTACAGCTAAGCTTTTGTCTGGAAATAGGGAGAGAAATATGTTTTTGATCTGTGCCAGGTTAATACCTTTTATCAAGCATAAGAGGCCTCTGAGAATTAATATTATCAAATGGCACCCTCCAGACATTGGTTACAAAATAAATGTGGATGCATCTTTTAGAAATAGAGAATGTGGTATTGGCATAGTTGTTAGAGATCAGAGATGCTCAGTGCTAATTCTGAGAAAATTTCATACACAGGCAGTATCTCCACTGCACTAAGAACTGATTGCAATCAAAATTGGAATTTTAACAGCCCAGGATCTTAATATTAATCATTTTACAATTGAGTCAGATTGCAGATTGGCTATTAATGGATCACTTAACCCCCTGGACTGTGCATGGGAATTTTATTCACTATGTAATGAGATCACTGACTTACTGCCTCCTCATGCTAAAATTTCACACACACACAGAGAGGCAAATAGGCCAGCTGATTTTTTAGCAAGATCATCTCTTTCTCAGCAGCAGAACTCTATTGTAGAGCTAAGAAATGCCCCTCATGAGCTGAGAGGGTTAATTGCACTGGATAGGATAGGGCTGGCTAACATTAGGTCCTATTAAATATTTTAGAACAGACTCACTTTTTGGTGATACAGGTTTGGAGATTTTCAGCTCAAGCCATCATCTCAGGCAAGGACACTACTTTCTGCTCAGGCAAGGTTTTTACTTTCTGCTCAGGCTAGGTGTAGCATCTCTGCTCAGGCCAGAAGGCACTTTTATCAAGACCTATTTTCACTCTTAAAAACAGCTATTTTTTAACCTTTTCAGGTTTTTTTGGGCTTCTTGTATATATTCAAGTTTCTGTTGGCACTCATTTTTTTGGATTTAAAGGGTGGTTGATTTGTGTTTCGGTATTTGTTTACTCGATCACTAACAAACTCCCCTTTTTTGAGTCCAAATCACTTGAGCTTAAACCTGCAGAACTTGCTAGAAAGTATGCATTTTTGAGAAGGTTAAATGCTTCTGAGAGCTCAGCTCACTCTTGTAACATACTCTATTTGGGTTCCAAAATGGTTAGGGGTGATAAATAAATCCCCCACTAAGGTGGCTTAATTTTTTTTTTTTTTTTAAAAAGTTATCATCGTAGGATATATCTGACGGTGGAGATAGAACCTTTAAGGGAAATATATAATAATTTAGACAAAAAGAAGGAGAGGGTTGCCATATTTCCTACTTTGTGTGAACCTTTTAGTCTAAAGTCTAAACATAATCACACGAATCTGTATCACATAGATTAAACAAGTACATACTGATGATTAGGCTGTTTGTACAGTGTAAATACGTCGATGATTAGAGAAGTTAACAAATGAACAAACCGGTGGTCCTGATGATGGATAAGCGAATGGAATCCCAAGCATGTGGCTGTGCAAATTGGGGATTTATGTTTGTGCTAAGAAAAAAAGTCAAGAACATTAATTTAACGAGGTTGATTAGCCACCACTCCACAAGTTCATTCAAATATGCCAAGGAATTTTTGAATCTACATTTTTTAAGACAAAATCTTCTTCGTAGGAAATGGTACAGGGAGCATAACATTGTAATACAATTATTTCCATGAGACAAATCATTAAAAATGTGAAATTTAATTAAATGTATTAAAATAATTAAGAATTAATTGGTCAAGTTCTTGATTCAAGGAAAGCATGCATGTTATACATGAACCTGGGTGAAAACTAATTCAAACATGAATGCATTTGTTTAGGCTGCCTGGGTAAAAAGTTCTATCATTTTGAAAATTGGTTGGTTTATTCAATTAAAATTTAAAAAGTGTCCTCTAGTTACATCATAATACAAGCAATATATATTTTTATTCTAATTATTTTAGACCTATTTTTCATATTTTTTAAAAAAATTTCTTAATTCTATTTTAAGGTGAAACAACTTAAAAAGTGAGGTTTGATGAGAATTTTGTTTTTTTACCTAAAATAGATATTGACTGGTCAAACAGCTACTGCATGTATTTGGTGAGAAGATTTTTTCATTGAGGTGTTTGAATGAAAACGCTTGTTTTCAAAACGTTGGAAAAACAATATTTTATATGTTTTAATTGCATAAATGTTACAAATTTTTCTTATTATCCCCGCTTTATCTTAGATAATATTCTTTATTCTTTCGTCTGTACGTAACTCTTTTGAAGAAAATTTTGTGACGCACTACACAAACTCAAACATTCTCCGTTTGTACATAATTTATACTTTTGTTTTGTACTAATTGTTTTTATCATTTTAATTTTAGATAATGGCTTTAGAATTTTAGAGTATATTATCTTATATGCTGGGGTGATAAGTCTAAATTCAATTAATTTAACAAATAAATATACATTCTTTTACATATATGTGTGTGAATATCATCTCAAAAAAAAATTAAGATTAACCACCATTGATGGGGGGAATTTTATTAGGCACCCCAAACCTATAAAAAAGGCAAATTAACCTTTAAGTTTGTTACAAAATGTGGGAACTAGCCCATAGAAACATCTAAACTTCTCAAAAAATAGCTAAAATCTAGCTTGGTGGTATGTAAATATCAGTCAAAAGATAAAAACTACAAGGGGAGCATTTTAGTGATCGAGTAAACAAATATCGAAGCACAATTCTGCCACCCTCTGATTTATCTCTAGACCAATTCTACCACCTATTTACAGATAGCCCAAAAAACCAGAAAACTGGTTCAAAAAATGGCTAGTGTGTCATGAACTTTCAGACAGTGAGCAGCTTGAGTAGCTTGAGAATACAGTGAGCAAAAAATAGGAGAGTCTTCTGGCCTGAGCAGCTTGAGAATCTCTGGAGATTATCTGCAAATCATGAACAAATAGTGAGCCTGTTCAATTTTAAGAAATCCTTGTGGATGGGAATCCCAGTCTGTCCAATGTGATCATTCCTCTCAGTTCAGGGGAAACTTGTTGAATCTGAAAAGTGGCATCCCTCTGCTCATATAAGCATTGTTTAGCTAGGAGATCTGCAACTCTTTTGGCTTCCCTATACACATGCTTAATTACTACTGAACTTGTCAGCTGATCATGGATTTGAGTACACAGTGAGAAGAATTTCCATTCACATGAGTGGGGCTTATTAATGCCTTTGACTGCTTGATAGCAATTAGATTCTACCTCCACAACATGGAGATGTAATTCTTGGGCTGCCATCATACCAAATTTTATTGCAAGTAACTCTGAGTGCAGGGGAGAGGTAGCAGGCAAATAGATCATTTTTAATAGCTTGACTGAACCCATTAAATTCATAATAATAATCCCTATGCCACATCTACCATCCTTGAAAGAAGCATCAACATTCACTTTAACACCTAGATCAGGGGGTGCCATATTATTATTTTAACAGATCTAGTCCTCATATGCTTGATAAAAGGTAAAAGTTTGGCACATATCAAAAATTGATTTCTTTCCCTGTTGCCTGATAATGGCTAATATGACAGCAGTTTGTTTGATTATCCTGTTGCATATGTCAGAAGTTGAGAAATTTTGCTCATCATATAGAAACTTGTTTCTTCTGATCCATAGTTGCAAGAAAGTAACCAACAGTGTAACTGTGGCTACCTCTTTATGAATCTTAGAAAATCCCTTATATGATAGGTAAAAATTCAATCTACTTTCTGAACTTCTGAAATCAGGGATTTGCATGATCAGAGTTCTATGCATAGCATCAAAAATTTGCACACTACTGTCACATTTATTGAAAAAATGGTTCATGGTGTCAGTGTTGCAACAGAAGGGACATTTGGAAGGTAGTGAAAATCTAATTTTTTAGAGAATGTTATTAAAGGGAAGTAAATCATTTTTCATTCTCCATAAAAATATTGCTATCTTTTTAGGAATTTTGGATTTCCAAACCTGTATGGAACAGCCGCCCAGGTGGGCCGACCCATCCAGGATCAGGACCCGGGTGATGACGCTGACACATGAGTGCATGGCAACCTGGTGAGCCAACTAGATCAGAAACGTCTCTTAGACAACTGAGCCAACTAGGCGAGCCGACCAGATGACGAGGTCAATCCCGCTCTAAAAATTATTGTTTTCTCCCCCACTATCAATGTATTTCAAGTGCTAAGTTCACGGACATGTTTCCCCTTGTTTATCCATTTGAACCTTATTTCGAAAGTCGAATGACCAACTCGAAATTTGCAACAATTGATACAGCGAACGGAGGTCCAACCCACCGTCCCGGCCAGCCGGACCGGGTGGAGAGAACACATGGCACATTTCACACCTTGATTGTAAAGCGTCCGGGATGCATCTTTGTTAACGAGTCAGGATTGTTGCCTGTAGAAACAAGGGTTTACTTCTGTGCATTTTACTCTCAAGGGCAAGTCGGTCGACACGATCACGATCGTGACCGCCGGGCCGGGACTGATGCTTAGCCGCCCTTCCCGCGCACCGAACGTAGGCGTTGTCCTGTTCAGACGCGAATACGCGAAAGGGGCAGATCATATCCTTTCCCAACCACGGGTATCAATCGTTTGGGGAAAAAGGTGGGTTTCTTTTTCATTGAAGATCTATGCCAGGCAAGGACCGATAAGCAGAGTTTGAGACTTAGCAGTACCAACTCTAAATAAAAATCCCAGGAAATGAATGACCATTCCACAAATCTTGGTGGCTTGGAAAAGGTTTAGCGACTCCCAATTTTCAGGCAACTTTTCCCAGAATTCACGGCCATGCGCGCCAACTTCCATCAGAACTAGCAGGCATCCAGGACCGTCCATCCGGTCAAGCCATCCCTCTTCCTGAAGGGGACGACCCATATGGACGATGATATGGTTCTAGATTTCCGGTGTTGATTGGACTTCCAGCAAGGTGATGATCTTCTTCTCGTACCTGCACAGAGAGCAACGTGAGCTCAGGCGGGCGGCGTTCGGCCGTCGCCCGCTCCGACGACCAAGTAAGATTTTGGGTGTTTTAGAGAGATAAAATCCAAGTAACAGGACGAGAGAATCTGAGGAAAGAGAGAGAAAGCTCTCCTTCCTTTATACCTGTTGGGAGCCTCATCCGGTGTGAGCGTCTCCATAGATTCTGTTGTGTTCCTCCATGCGTGTTGCACGTGTTGAGCACGGGGTCTCACTTGTGGGTACTTTATTTGAGCTGTCAAGCAAGGTGGGGGTCCTCATCTCGTGTGGTCTGCTTGACCTTGTATGGGCTTTATGGCCCATACCCTATCAGACGAGATGGCCCATCCCACTTGGTGAACGGTAAATGAAACAATCATTATGAGCATGCAGGTTGTAAACTAATGAAGAAATGCTAAAGTGGCGCAAGCTTAATAATTTATTATGCAAACATATAATATTTCAAATGAAAACAAGTATAACCAAATGTATCCCCTTATGGGTTATTACATAACCAGTAAATTGTTCAAATGGCAAAACGCAGGAAAGGAAAACAAAGAAACCCAACTGGACTGGTCGCCTTGGCCGGCAGACCAGTCAACCCAAGAGGGACGACACACCGCGAAGCGCATGCCCTTCCATGATCACCATCTTGAAATCGTGGGCCACGGCTTTGCCATCCAGGATCGTGGTTCCGACCGCCAGCCTGGGCCACGGTTGTGCCATCCCTGATCACGGTTCCGACTGCCAGCCTGGGCCGCGGCTTTGCCATCCCGAATCGCGGTTTCGACCGCCAGCCTGGGCCAGGGCTGTGCCATCCCTGATCACGATTCCGACCGCCATCATAGGCATGTTTCTGCCATCCTAGATCGCGGGACCGTCCGCCATCATAGGCATTTTTCTGCCATCCTAGATCGCGGTCCCGTCAGCCATCATAGGCACTTTCCTACCATTCTAGATTGCGGTTTCGACCGCCATCATAGGCACGTTTCGGCCATCCTAGATCGCGGGCCCGTCTGTCATCATAGGCACTTTTCTTCCATCCTATATCGCGGTCCCGTCAGCCATCATAGGCACTTTCCTGCCATTCTAGATTGTGGTTCCGACCGCCATCATAGGCACGTTTCAGCCATCCTAGATCGCGGTCCCGTCTGCCATCATAGGCACGTTCCTGTCATCCTAGATCGCGGTTCCTACCGCCATCATAGGCACGTTTCTACCATCCTAGATTGCGGTTCCGACCGCCATCATAGGCACGTTTCTGCCATTCTAGATTGCAGTCCCCTCTACCATCATAGGCACTTTCTTGTCATCTTAGATCGCGGTCTCGACCGCCATCATAGGCACGTTTCTGCCATCCTAGATCGCGGTTCCGACCGCCAACCTAGGCCACGGTTTCAAACGCTCAATATTCATCAATCATCTGCAGCTCCCTCTTCTAGCCAACGAGAGCTCTTCAACTCTCACTAGAAAAAATGGAAGGGAGACCAGATAGGTCGTGAAGCCAGACAGCCGATCCTGCCAAGTCAAGGGAAGTCTGTAACAAAGATCAGCCCAGATGGAGCGTCCGGTTGACGAACTGGAAAGCCAAGTGGTTGAATGGTTGAGAGAAGCGGATAAACCAAGGAAATTAATGAATGAAGTCACTCCAATAAACCACTTGGCCTAACATGCTGAGATGCAACATGCCAAGAAGCGCAAAGACCGACAACGCAATTCACCTCAAGAGGCTTACGAGTCAAGGCGTAGCAAGAAGAGGAAGGCTCCCACGACCACGGTCACGGGCCACACGTGGCTATGAACTTGACCAAAGATCCTGCTTGATGATCAATCCTCACCAGGTTAAGGAATCACGCAGCAACCCAGATTATGATGTGGGATGCCGAACCAATCTTGTCTAAATGAGGAGCCCAGATCCAGAAGTTGGGTTACCAGATGATACAATTCAAGGCAGTTGCCAGATGATACTATTCAAGGCAGTTGTCGGATGATACTATTCAAGGCAGTTACCGGATGGGGCTATTCAAGGTGGATCAAATGCTAAACTCAACAAAATGAGAAGTTCAGCTAAGAGGTTTCGGGTGTCAGCCCAGACCGACCTCCCAAACCAGCGAGTTCATCCGCCAAGTCCGTCCAACATGTCTGACCAACTGGCCGATGCCACGGAACGATGTGTACCGAAATCGCAAGCACGCCCACGACCATGGCCTCAAAGGAAATTGTCTCCACCGAAAGCAACATGGTCTAGGCACAAATCCACGATAAGCAATTTTTCCCCGACAAATATGGCGAACAAAATATTGAGTCACAAAGCGGTAGAGAGATCCAGAACCCCACCGCGACAAGCAGTTGATGAACTGGACGTCTCATCGAGGCGGCTCGCCAATAAAATGATGGAACCACACCAACGATACGATCCGCCCATCCCGACATGGCACCATGGCAACAGGACATCTACAACCAAACTCATAAACCAGATCAACAATCCGGGTCAAGTAAGAACCATCATGGTGGACACACGACACGGTGCAAAAGTATCACACCTACCTACGACCCATACGCCTACCCTAGGCGACATCGTGATCAAACTCCATGGCCAAGGCTAGGAAAGCCCACTCGGCCCAAATGGAATACATTGCAAGTAAAAAGGGGGGCACGTGAGCAAGAAGTGGAGGACATTTCTTACCATGAATCTTCTGATGGCGTGAACCCTGCTTGTTCGAAACGGTCCAACAACCCAAGCAACAGCCCTGCACTCGAACCATCAGTTCGAGCTTGGACTTGGGAGGACTTTCTAGGGCCGAGCATCCGGCTGACCTGATGGCTCATCAAGACCAACAGCTCGGCCCCTTAGCAAACATGGCGCCCGGGCCAGCCCTGACGAGGCATCAGATCAGAACCCCAGTTGTCTGGGCCGGGCATCTCGCCATCCTGGATGACTCATCCCGACCCCTCAACACACATGGCATCCGGGCCAGACCCGATCGCAGACTAGAACCCTAATTGGCCTGGCAGGAGCATCTTCCCAGACAACCTAACGGCGTGATGTGACTGACCAGGCCCCGGTTCCCTTCTATAAATACCTCACTAATTACAAGGAGAGAGGTATGTTCACCTTTCATTATTCTCTACCAAAATTACTCCCAACATGCTTTCTGACTTAAGCATCGGAGCAGGAACGGCATCAAGCCACCCCGCCCTGACCGTGAGTGTTCTTATGGTCTTAGTAGGTAGAATTCATCTGTCGCCAAGGTGGATCAAGAGATGCTGCAGCACGGCCTGGATCGACAATCCAGGCCACCGTCCAGCAGCACTGTTAACGATCTGGATATTCCTCCGAGGAATTTCCCGGTCGTAACAGTGGACGATGCATTGACTCGTCGTCACGTTTCCTCTTTTGCAAGGCTATCTTGTGACACTCCCTTGCCTTCGGTTGGTCCCCCTTCACCGTCGTTAAGACATTCTTAGTTGGAAATGTCAACAACAACTGAAGGGTAGACACTATTAGGGGTGTTCAAAATTACCCGACCCAAGCTACCCGGCCCGAAACCCGAAATACCCGAATGCTAATGTCCGGGTAATTATAAGTTTAAGCGGGCTGGGTACCCGACCCGATAATTATGTTTATAATAGGGTTCGGGTACGGGTCACTAAAATTGAGTTTCCGGGTACCCGAAATACCCGATTAAATATTATTATTACTTTTATTTTTAATTCAAACCACTGTAAAAGTGGAGGGATGTTCATTGGGCTCCCTTAACCCTAGATGAATAAGGCCTGAAAGCCATAGTTATCTGTCATTGACAGTTACATATTAGAGCATCAGCTCATGAAGCATAGTGCTTCCAAAAAAATGAAAGGAATAGGGTGGCTAGACCTTGCCCTGTGTAATCCATCTGATCCCATTAGATAATTTTCAGAGCCTATTAGAGAGTTGCAAGCAAAACTCAATGCGGCACCAAAAAATTCCATGAGACAAAAAAAATTGGAGATGATACTGCCTGAATCTAGATTATGTACAGAGTCAAAAGACATTCACTTTCACAGGGGCAAAAGAAATAATTTTGTAGCCTTTGATTATGAGCTTATCTAGTGATAGAGCTGGTAGTGGTTCATATCTGCTCCATGGCCTCCCACTGGTCTTCAACCAGTGGGTCTTCATTTCCTGCAGTGACCAAGGCATCAGTAGCATCTGTACTGAGTAGTAACTACAATTCATGCAGTCCTAAGATTATGCAATCCCTGTTTATCCAATAAAATTAAATTTTTCAGCAAGTGAGGAGCCATGTAGTTAGGCATAGATTGGATGTGGGGATTGGCAGCAATAAATTTTGCCAGGAAGTCTGCAATCAGGTTACCCTCTCTAAAAATATGTATTATGTCATTTCCAAGTAATTTTTCATGAATGTGGTGACATAAGCTCATATGTTTCCAATATGCCTCTGAGGGATTTTTAATACACCTAACTGCAGACAGACAGTCAGACTCAATAGTGTAGGTATGAAAAGCTTGTGCAACAGAAACACCAAAATCTATTGCTAATATTTCTGCATGCAATGGTGATATTGCAGAGCATTGTTTAAGAGCCATTTTGATTACCCTACTATGCCTATCTCTTACAACCAGACCTAAACCAACTGAGTTGGGGGAGAAAGATGCATCCACATTTATTTTAAAACCTAAATCAGGGGACAACCACCTAATAGATCTTGCAATTTTAGGTTTTTTCTGTCTCAGGAATGGAATAAGTCCAGACCTGAGAAGATCTCCATGTTTCTCAGCCTTTCCAATCAGAGGGAAGGCAGTGAAAATCAATGAGACCTTTTTGGCCACCTGAATCAAAATTGTCTGGTTACAGTCATACTTGTCTTCAAAAAACATTTTGTTTCTTCTAGTCCACATAAACCAGAAGGTAGAAACAATTGTGGTGAGACTCACTATATTGTGTACCTTAGACAGATTTCTATAAGACAAGTAGTATGCAATTCTATGCCTAAAAGATAGAAATGTAGGGACAGGCATCAGGAACAGGGAATGCATAAAATCCAGTAACTGCATATTTTTTTTACACTTGTTAAAAAAGTAATCTATTGTATCACTGTGACCACATAGTGAACACTTAGATGTCAGGGAGATCCCAATTTTTTCAAGTATGTCATCAAAAGGGATCAGACCATTTACTATTCTCCATATCAGTATTGACATCTGAACAGGTATGTATTTATTCCATGCCTTTTTAATTGAGTGTCTGTCACTTGATTGTGCTCTCAGAGTTCTATATGCTGATTTAATTGAGAATGATCCATTTTGTTCTGGCCTCCAAACCAGCTTATCATCATGGTGGTACTGCACCACAGCTTCCTGCAATATTGAAAAAATATTGGTAGCCAAGAAAGGCTCCAGAACAGGTAAAACCTGAGATTTGTGAGCACAAAAATTTGCAACAGAGAGCTTAGGAAAAGGAAGTTTGACCCCATCTGGCCACTTGTAATACAGTGCTCCTTCACCTATCCAGTTTGAGTCCCAGAAAGAGGCTGAACCTTTTCCAATTAGGACCTGTGATTGAGAGTTGCAGAACTCTGTGACAGAACATATTCTTTTCCATGTATGGGATGCTCTATAGCTCTCAGGGATGCTCCATAAAAATGATGTCCATATAGCACTGTTACTTTGCATTTTCCACCACAACTTGCTTGAAAAAGCCTTTACTGAAGCCCTAATATCTCTGAAGCCCAAACCATTTTGTTCCTTTGTTGCTGCTATTTTTTTCCAATTTCTCCAAACTTTTTTAGGCCCCATTTCAGACTCTCCCCAGAAGAATTTTGCTCCCATCACTTCCATTCTCTTAATGACAGTTTCAGGTGGCTGAAGGACAGTGAAGTAGTGTGTTGGTAGTGTTATAAAAACAAAGTTCAGTAGGACTAATCTTCCAGCTTTTGTCAGCCATCTGTTCTTTCATCCATTAAGTGTCCTTTCCATTTTCTCCAATAATTGCTGGTAGTAACATATCTTGTTTCTACCACTGAAGATAGGGATTCCCAAGTAGTGGAATGGCATTTTCCCTTGCCTCATGCCTGTCTTCCTTTTTATTACTCTAATTCTTGTTTTCCCAGCCAGCCTATTAACATAGAATTCAGATTTTTCAAAATTAGTCTTCTGGCCTGAACAGATCTCATAAACCTGGAGGAATCTGATAATCCTTTTGAGGTTTGTTTTTGTGGCTCTAGCAAAAATGGATGTATCATCAGCATACATCAAATGGGAGACCATGTTTGCCCCATGTGGCATGATAAAAGGTTGAATGTACTGTATCTCCATCATCTTCTGAGGCCCCTTGAGAAAGCTTATGTGGCTAAAATGTATAGAAAGGGGGAGAGGGGGTCCCCCTGCTTTATTCCTCTAGATGCTGAGAAGAAACCAACAGCAATTCCATTAATTAACACTGAGTACCATGAAGCCTGTAAGTTCTGCATCACCACCTTGACAATATTACCATGAAATCCAAAAGCTAGAAGAACTGAGTTCAGAAAGGTCCAAGATATTCTATCAAAGGCCTTCTGCATATCTAGTTTGAAAATGATATTTTTGCTATCTGGATTAGTGCTGACAGCCTTAACCATCTGTTGCATCTGGATGATGTTGTCTGCTATATCTCTACCCCTCATGAAAGCAGATTGCTCCCTTGATATTAATTTTTCCATCACTGGTTTAAACCTCTCCATCAATATTTTAGTAAGCACCTTGCTCACAAAATTAGATAGGCTTATGGGTCTGAGCTGGGAGAAGGAGCTAGGGTTAGGCACTTTAGGAATGAGGACAAGCCATGTGCTTGCCATGGCTTTTGGGATCATTTTTCCATCCATAAATTCAAGAGCTGCACTCAGCAAATCATCTTTGATAGTTTCCCAGCAGTGAGTGAAAAAATGGCTTGAAAAGCCATCAGGCCCTGGTGCACCATTTCTGTTTAGACTAAAAACTGCTTCTCTGATCTCCTCCATTTGAACAGTTCTACCAATCTGCATATTATCCTCCTCAGTCAGAATTTTAGGGATCTGATTTATGAAGAAATTTAGGTATCTTTCACAGGTATTAGGTGCCTCATCATTCAGCAGATTCTGATAAAAATTAACACCTTCAGCGGCTATCTGTTGAGGATCAGTGACCCAGACACCAGTTGTAAGCTTTATTTTTGTGATCTTGGATTTCTGCCTCTTTTCCCTGACCAAATTATGGTAATATTTGGTATTTGCATCTCCTTCCCTAAGCCATTTAACATTGGCTTTTTGCTTCCAGAAAACTCCATACTCCTTCTGAGATCTGATGAGCACAGCCATCCTCCTATTTAGTTCCACTCTGTCAGTTTCTTCACCAGAGTCCTGATATCTGATTTCTGCTTCTGAGACCTCCATTTCAGCCTTTTCAAGGTTGTTGTGCACATCCCCAAAAACCTCCTTATTCCAAGTCCTAATTTCTGGTTTTAGCCTCTTCAATTTACATATTAGCCCTCTCATGCCTGTTTCTGAGCAAGGTTGGTTCCAGCTGCAATCTACTAGCCCCAAAAAATCTTTTCTGCAAGTCCACATCTCCTGGAATCTGAATGGCTTTGGTGCACTAACTTCTGATGTTTGGATAGAAAGGAGGAGTGGGTTGTGGTCTGAGGTAGTCCTACTCCTGACTTGAATAGAGCTATGTGGGAAGAGATCACTCCATTCACTGTTACACAGGCCTCTGTCCAATCTCTGAACCAGTAGATCACTTTTTGTTCTGTTGTTGGTCCATGTGTATCTATTTCCAACAGTCTTAACCTCTATCAAATCTTGAGCAGAAATGAAGCAATTTAAATCACTGATACTCCTTGCTGATGGAGGTTTTCTGCCCTTTCTTTCTTCACATGCTGCAATGGTGTTAAAGTCATCAATAAATAGAGTGGGGACTCTAGGCAGAGCCTTAAGATCAGCCCACAGTGGTTCTCTAAGAGCCCTAGTTACTTTGGCATATACAACACAACAATACCACATTGATTGACACATAGGTTTATGTACAGAAAGCAAAATAAATTGATCAGTTTGCTTAACTATGTTAATTACTAAGTTATGGTTCCAAAAAAGCCAGATCTTTGCATGGTTTGCAGGAGTGGCATTTGGAAATTGTAGCTCAAATTGCAGTTGGGAGATGTTTGTATTAAGGTGCATTGGTTCTATTATACATGCTAGGTCAATTTTATTTGTTCTAATCAAATGTTGTAATCTAACTAGTGAAGTTGAGTATCCTCTAATGTTCCAAACAAGCACATTTCCATAAATATTGTACCTAATCATTGACTAGATTTTTTGGACTTATGTGATGACCTTAACCATTGTTCAACTGTTTTCCCACCCTCAGGTATGCCCCTCCTAATTCTTTTTTTAGGTTCAGGACTGGGCAATGGGGTTACAGAAAGTGTACCTGTTGTGTTGGCATTGGTGGTTTCAGCCTGTGTGTGATAATTATTCTTGTATTCCAGTTCACTGGTGGCTTCTTCATATGAGCTACTGCCATCATCATCATCTTGTTCCTGTAAAACATGAAAAGAGTTAGATATTGTAACCTCCCTTGGATGTGCATATGGTACCAAGGCTAGGGCATTTGTGAGATTCTCAGGTGGCCTATTTCTGATATTCAAATCATCATAGGAGTAGAAAGGAGGCTTTGTGGGATTTGTTACTGCTTTTAGAATGTCAAGGGGGGAGGCATGGCTTGGTATAGAAGTGGTGATGCTGGTTTTAGGGATAGGAGGGGTGGTAATATCTAATGGTATCAGTTGTTGTTGCTCCTCATTAGGCTTAGGTTGGGAGATTTTTGATTGAGGTGGTGTTGCAGGTTCTAAGCATGTTGGTACATCTTGTGGGATGCTATTCTTCTCAGCTCTAGATAGGCCTGAACCTCCAGCAGCTGCCATTTTCCTCAATTCTTGACCCTCCTTGTCTTGCCCTCTGTTGATCATTTTCCGGCCATGGGTCTTCTTTAATTCCGGGTGCAGGAAGCCACATTTTTTGTCTTCATGTCCAATCCTCTTGCAGTATGTGCAGTAGTAGGGAACATTCTCGTATTCTATGTCGCACTCCACATATTTATTGGGTGCTCCAATGATGATTGATGGTTGCAGAGGCTGAAGAAGGTCGACCTCCACACATATTTTGATTGCAGATGGCCGGGAAAGTGATGCCGTTGCAGAATCCATCTTAACAAACACACCAATCTGATTCCCAATATCTTCGATGGCAGAGCTGTTATAGTATAGGATGGGGGGCTTGTGGATGGTCGCCCAGACGGGGACTATGGATGATTCGGTGTCGGTGGAGAATTCCGGCGACCACTTCAGAATTTTCATAGATTTCCCGTTGATACTACAGACCGCTCTCATCCAGAATCTGTGATAATCTTCCTTGTCCTCCATTCTGATGAGGATATGCCGGTGATCAAGGGAACCGATCTGATATTTTCCGGCGATCCCCATTGCCTGAAAAGCCTTGTGTACTAACTCCATCGGTGGTTTCCCACTGGGAAATTTTCCGATCAGAGCAGTCGAGTAGTGAGCAGCAAAAGTTTCAATTGATTAAGAGGCGTAAATGCAAGCAATCTTGCCATTCACTCTGTGGGAAATAGGCTTAATTTCGGGATTAGAAGGTAAGGTTGAAAAAAGGGGCTGACATTTAGGGGCCAGAGCATCCCGAAACGATTTTCCGGCGAGATTTCCGCAGGTCCTAGGCGGAGGTTCCGCCATGGGAGAGCTGTTATCTGACCGTTTTTTGTGTCAGGAAGCCGATAACAGTCAAAAAAGGAAAGAAAAGGTGGTTGTGTGAGTGGCGCGTGGAAAAAACGGTTAAGAGAGAAGGCAGAGCATATTGATGAGAGAGAAAGTTGGTATTACATTGACACACGGGAGAACTGATCAATAAAATATTATTATTACTAATAATAAGATGATAACAAATATGTTTGTTATGTTGAGTACTCGTAAAAAAATGTTAATGTGTATTTTCTTATTTAGTACTTTAAATATTTTCGATAACACATTTTTTTCATGTACATATTACATAGAAAAGAGATGTAATGAATAATTTTGGCTTATATTTGCATCATTTAAGCATTTTTAACAGAAAAGACACTATTTCTTGTAGTTATAAAATATTTATGATTTAATTTAATGTGGTGGTTGAATTTTTAGATTTTGTTTATGCTTACATATGTGCAAAATATAAACATAATAATTTAGCAAAAGGGTTATAGGGTACCCGGCCCGAACTTTTCGGGTACCCGAAAGTGCGGGTACCCGCATTTCCGGGTCAGGGTACGGGTCACATATTTTACTACCCGAAAGTGCGGGAACCCGGAAGTGCGGGTACCCGGTTATGAACACCCCTAGACACTATACCATTCAACGCCGCTAGTGCCGATCGACCAATGACGATATTGTATGCGTTGTGGGCCTTGATGACAATGAACTCTTTGTCGACCTCCTTCCTTGTGGGTCTGTCACCTATAGCGACGGGCAAGATGACGGTGCCTTCTGGCCAGATAGTTTGATCAGTGAAATCCACCGACGGGGAGCTAATCAGTACCTGCTTCACTTTGGTGTTATCATCTAGCTCAAGGGCGGATTTATAGTTGGCCAGGAAGGGCCTAGCCTACCCCAAAAAAATCCGGCAAAATACTATTATTTCTGTATAATTTTATCTGTATTTGACGTTTTCTGTATTTGCTAAGTGTTTGTGCTTCTGCATTTGAAAATAAGTGGAGAAGAAAAAAAGAAATGTTGTTCTATTCACGTTAAAGGATTTAAGGTCCAATATCTTTCTTTCTTTTATTTATTACATCATTTAGTGATTTATTGTTTCTTTTTTCAAAACCCCCTTATTTTTTAATAACCAAAAATGTGTTTTTAATCCAATTTTATTTTAATTAATTATCTGTAATTTTAATCATTTCCTTATGTCATATATAATATTTTAATGTTGAACTTTTTATTCTACTTAAATATTGATCATTTTTTAAGTCTGAATTCAATTTATAATCTTTTATAATAAAATACAAGTCCATAATATTTCGAAATTAAACAAAAACATCTTCCAACAACAGTGTAACAAAATCTTATACTCAATCTATCTCATCCAAATGTGCATTTTACATGATTTTCAATAATAATGGTTGGATGTTAATACATTTAATTACACAGAGAAAACAAATATACAAAATTACTTTAAAAACAATATATATGTAACAAGAAATTTAACAATATATAGCATTATAATTTTAATATTCATATATAGATTTACAGTCGAAAATTACTACTTGATCCTGAAAAGTCAACTACAAATTAGTTTGAAACGGTGAAAAGTATATAGATACGGCCCCTCTGAAGAAAATTGCTGGATCCGCCCCTGCATGGAAACCTCTTATTAAGTGTCACTAAATATTTTAGCGATGCTTTTTAGTATAAAAATTACCAAAAAATGCATCACTATTGAATTTGCTCGTTTTAGTGAGAGTTGTGACATGAAAACTCTTCAATTTTCATTTTAGTTAGGATTTATCAAATTATAGTGTTAATTTCAGTTATAATGTTGGATAGATATTAAAATAGGCTATAATTAAACTTGATGATTACATTTTCATGTTGCTTTGATTGTTTAATATATTTTCTGCTTGCATATATGTTTTTATCTTGCTATAATATTTATTCATATAAAATACAAGTAGACATGTTATTGTTTTCACATTTCTAGCAAATTATAATGATTTATGATAAGATTTTATTTATTTTTAAAAATGTGGTCATGTTGTTAGTGAGGTCAGGTCTAGGTTGATATGTTTTGTTTTACGTAATATTAAAAACAATCAGTCTATATTATTATTAAAAAATTATAATGTAGTAGTATTGTTTTAATTGTTGTCATACTCTTGACTAAAAATGTAATATTACAAGTTATTTGGCGTCACGCTCTATTTAAGACACATTTAATTTTATTGATGTTTGACTAGTATATTAATTGCACCGATGAGGAAACTATGACTACAAAACTTGTTGTACGTAGTATATATCTCTTTAATTTTTCTGAATATTTTTCAGTTCAATTTAATTTAGTTTTGGTTTTGATTAAACTTAATCTTCTCTTTCAATATATGTGTCTTTTACTTTAGTATATTTCAATCAATTCAATTTTATTCCATTTAATTCAGCTGGATAACATAATTCTTTATAATATATTTTTAAGGAGAAAGATAACATAAGTTCATTTTACAAGTTTAATGAAAAAAACACAAAATTAAATCGGAAGATTCAACTTTTTTGGCTTGCAGTTTCTTCAGGATGATTCTTGCTATGATAGACTTTGACGTTTGAAGCAGTATTGAAATTCTTGAGAAATTTCTTGGCGTGATAAATGATGACGTTTGCTGCCGTATCAAATGTCTTGAGAAACTTCTGATCCGATGGCGCACCGCCTTCCACCTGTCGCTGGATAATCGCCGGCATGGCTTCTCCGCCCATCGCAGCGCCCCAGTACTCCTCGGGCTGCCGTCCGGCATTTCCGATTCCAACGTTAATCACCTGTAAATTGATTAAAAGTCAGCATAAATTTAAAAATTTTGTAACCATAATCATAAAAGTATTGGAAAATCATTTCAATGAAATAATTTCATCAAAAAAGGTTCAATTTTAAAAATGATTTGGATGCTTATTATTTCATGAAAACAGGTTTTGATGCTTACAACTAAGAGGGCAAGAAGAGCAGAGGTTGTTGAGAAGAATTTCATGATGATTTGATGAAAAACTTGATTTTTTGTAACTTTTTTTATCAAAAGAGGTGAATGTAATGCCTCTTATATAGAGAAGAAGAGATTAGAGAAAATTCTATCTTCTTCTTTAATTATTGAGAGAATCCACACATAGTGCAAGTGGTATATGCTAAAATAGGAATAAAAAATATGACTAAATTTTTATTGTATTCGGCCATTAATTACTCACATTGTATTTGTTATTGCTTTATGATGATATCCGTTTTAATTTTGACCAAATATTTTGGATTCATGTGTTTGACACCTTGAACACACATTAAGAGCTTGTTTGTTTGGACTTATTTCTTATTGATCAAAACTTATTTAAAATGAATTTAATTGAGTTAAACTGAACTGAATTGAAATTATAATTAATTTATTGAACATAAATCGGTATGAGTAATTTACCGGAATTCATCGAATCATTATTTACTGAGCTAGACTGAATTTAACTGAACTGAACTGATCTATTTATAAGATACATCAAATAGGGCCTCATTCAAGAATAACAATAATATAATAACATTATATATAATATTAGTCAAAGATATCCTTATGAAAACATATAATTGTCTTCTAATCCATCGCCCCTAGTGTTTCAATAATTCTATTTAGTTTAATTCAATTCATCTCAATCAATTTAATTTAATTTAGTTCAGTTCAACAAATATATAATTTGTTGATTCGGTATCAAGCTTATCTCTACTGTTTATCCACCAAGCCTGCTGATTTGGTCCAGCAATACATGGTTATTCGGGACCCAGTTCGTGTTTTGGTCTCGAATGTGATGGCTTGTCACACAATGCCTTACCCGTACACGGTTTTCTACTGCCATTATGGATACTTCTGAATGGAGCCTCGATCATATTTCGTTCAGGTTTTTCGGATTAGAGCACGGGTCGAGCCCTATTTGCCATTTTCCCGGAGGATAACTTTGTTTTGGTTTCACCTGCATTTGCTTCGTTCGCTTCATGATTTCAGGATGAGTACAATTTGTATTTCTAGTTTGTGTATTTTATTCAGTAATAATGTTTGGCAATAATTAACATATCATGATACACTATAAAAGTATAGTATTGTTTCACTTTGTCTTCATTTTTTTTATTAGTTAGAATCAGCTCGGTTGAAATTTATTCAGTTCGATAAAACTGCAATTTTTAGTGACAATTAAGGAAGTCTCGAAATAGAATATCTAGTTTCACTTGTCAATTGTCAGTAAGTTTTTATTAACATTGGCACGTGTCACTAATCTGTTTGCATAGTGTTTTCATGTTAGTTATAGTGACACTTTAGAGTGTCATTAAATATCACAAACTAGAGGTGTTTACCAAGTACCACGAAATAGAGCATCATTTCCAAAACATTTCCACTTACCTCCCTGGTTAAGTCTTCCAAAGTGCTCATACAACAAGCCGAGAGCTGCATCGACGGTGTCCAGAGCATGGGGAGCACCACGGGCCGGTGTAAGTGGAATCTTCACTCCACTCAAAACATCAGGGTGAGGATCTCGGCAACTCAGCGTACTGGATCAGTAGAATAGAATAGATTAGAGTAGAGTAGGGTTAGAATAGTTGTGGGATCCTTGTACTTGATTATGTCGTTGTAATTAGAGGCCAATAGTGCCTCATTCAAAAAAAAGTGCCACGAAATAGATTTTAGCGACGCTTTAGAGTGTGAAAGATACCAAAAAATGCACCACTATTGAATTTGCTTTTTGTAGTGAGAATTATAACACGAAAACTCTTCAATTTTCCTTTCAGCTATGATTTATCAAATTATAATATTAATTTCAGTTATAATGTCGGATGAATTGTGAAATCAGTTATAATTAGACTTAATGATTATATTTTTGTGTGCTATGATAGTTTTATAAATTAGAATAAGTTCGGTTGGAATTTATTCAGTTCGATGAAGTTGCAATTTTAGTGACAGTTAAGGAAGTGCAAACCTTTTTTCTAATATCACTCGCTAATCATCACTTAACACAAGCACGTGTCACTAATCTGTTTGTTTAGTGTTTTCCTGTTAATCATAGTGACACTTTTTTTTTATAACTAAAACCTTTCATTAATATAAAGTAGAACAATAAATTTTACAAATATTTGTAGCTCTGCTATGCTCTTGATCAAGTAATAATCTAGCTACTTTTACTGCTTTAACTAAAGCAAAAGAAGAACTTGATATTTTCCTGATATTTGCAACAAGAGAGTTGAGCTTCCACAGAGGTTGTGTCTTCGGATCATTTATGAGATCAACCAACACTTGGCTATCCGAAGCAATGACCAAATCTTGATCTAGCTGCGTTACACCAGGTTTTATTTGTGCTAGGCCATTCATTACTCCCATTAACTCTGCATGCAGATGGGACAATGCCTGAAATACCGCATCTCCAAACACCATTGATATTCCTTGAGTTGTATGTCTTCTACAGGTCCATGATGCTGCTCGAACTTCCTTGTGTTTCTGAAACGCTCCATCTGAGCTTATCATCCATCCCACTTGTGGAATTAGACTGTGAATTTCTTGAACTGACTCTGATTGATTTTGTACCTGTAATTCCTCTATGTCTGGAGCCAGTGCCCTTTCTTTCATCAGATTCACATCCTCTTGTGCTAGATTGACCACTATATGTGGTTCAATGTCTTGCTGTTCAAAAACCTTGCTATTTCTAGCTTTCCATATCTGCCACATGATACTTAGTGAGAAGCAAATGTCCTGCTGTAGTGGTGCCATTTTCATCCACTGCTTTAACCATCCCAAAAAACTGATATTCTGCTGATATTGATAATTAAACCCCAACCTGAAACATCTCCATATCCTCTGGGACTCTGTGCATGTGAGGAATAAATGTGTGACATCCTCTTCAGCTGAGTTACAACGAACACATGTAAATGTCTCTGAGAGTTTTCTGATTCTTCTATTCTTTCCAGTCGGCAAAGCATCTTGTGTAGCTCTCCAAATACAAGTTAGTATTTTCTGGGGCAGTTTACATGACCATAACTTGGTCCATATTTGATCAGGTTGATGTGTCTGATGCATTCCATTTGTCTCCAATTGTCTCAGTATCATGTACCCCTTGGCTACCTGATGGTCCCCATGATCATTTCCATCCAATATTAGCTTATCTTCCTCTATATTTTGAGTAGGAATATGCATTTTTGCAATTTCCTGTATAACTTGAATTGGGAAGATAGCCTTCAGCAATGGTAATCTCCACTGTCTGTTGTCATCTATGAGATCTCCCACCCTCATGTCTATTTTTTGTGCCACTACATTATTTACCTGTAATTGTTCCTCTACAGTGGGAATCCATCTATCTGACAGCCTTATTTGATCTCCTTTTCTCAATTGCCACCTCAACCTTGGAATAATCAGTTCAAGTCCCCAAATTATTGATTTCCATCCCCAAATGTCGTGTAGCCTGCTCTTGACTTCTGTTATACTATGATTCCTACAGTACTTTTTTAGCAATATTCGTCCCAAAAGGGAGTCTGGTTGGTGCACCAATTTCCATCCATGTTTAGCTAGGAGTGCCTTATTCATAAGTTCTGCTTTCCTTAATCCTAGACCCCCATCCCTCTTTTATTTTCACATTTTATCCCATGACATCCAGTGTAGACCTCTTCCTTCCAGCTCCCCTATCCAAATAAACTTTGCAGTCATTTTGTCAGTCATTGTTAAAACTTTTTTTGGTAGCTTAAAGATTTCCATGGGATAGATAGCCAAACTGGACATGGTATGTTTTGCCAATGTAATCCTCCCTGCTAAGGTCAGGAATTTTGTCTTCCAGGTGCCATATCTCCTTCTTATCCTATTGATAACTTCACCAAATATTTTCTTTCTTCCTTCTTCGAAGTTCAGATTTATTCCAAGATATTTTGCACCTATACCTCTGTTGTGTATATTGAGTGCATATCTGACCATCATCTCTTGTTCTTCAGAAACATTTGGGCTGACTATGAGGGATGATTTTTGAAAATTAATTCTTTGATCAGAAAACCTTGCAAAATGATCCAACACCTTTGCTAGTCTGAACACCCTTTCTTGTCTGTATTTCAAAAATATAATACAGTCATCTGCATACATTAAATGACTGATCTCTGGCACACCTCACCCACAACTGTACCCTAATTTCTTCTCACTTCTGAGTCCTAAAGTGGAATCTATCATCCCAGACAGGAATTGCTGACAGAGGATAAACAAGTAGGGTGACAATGGGCAATCTTGCCTTAATCCTCTTTTAGGTCTGAAGAATGGTAGTTGAGTACCATTTATATTGAGAGAGTATTGCACAGTTGTTACACAGTTCTTTATCAATGATATCCACTGGTCTGATAATCCAAAATGTCTCAAAACTCTCAGTAAGAACTCCCATGATACCCTATCATATGCCTTGCTCATGTCTATTTTAACACTAATCCTTCCTTACCTCTTTTTTCTTTCTCAAGGTTTCCAACATTTCATGAGGTATGAGCACATTTTCTCCAATACTCATGTTTTTGACAAACCTAGCTTGGTTCTTAGATATTAAAGGATCCACCACTTGTGCCAATCTGTTTGCCAAAACTTTTGCCAAGAGCATGTATTTCACATTACATAGTGCAATGGGTCTGTAATCCTCTACTCCCTTTGCTCCCACTTTCTTTGGAATCGTCACCAAACTAGTCTGGTTCCAGTCATGTGGCAGCTCACTTCCATTGAGAAGTCCCAATATAGTTGTACTTACCTGCACTCCAATCTCCTGCCAATGTTTCTTATAAAATCCTGCAGGCAATCCATCCAATCCTGGAGCTTTCCAAGGTTGCATTTGTTTAAGAGCTGCCTTGATCTCAGTATCATGAAATTGTGCTTCTATTACCGCCAATTATTCCTCTTGCAATCTATTCCCTGTATAACTCATGAAGGTCTCCATAGAGATAACATCTGCTACCTGTGGGGGATAATGCTCTGGTGTAGTGAACAAATTTATGTAGTATTGTTGGAAAATTGCCTGAACACTTGCCTCATCCTCCACCAACTGTCCTTGAGTTGATTTTATGCCCAATATTTGATTCCTTCCTTTTTTAATTGTCGCCCATTTATGATAAAATGCTGTATTTTTATCTCCCATTTTCCCCCAAGAACTCCTAGCTCTCTGTTGCCAATAGTCTGAATTTTTGCTTTGCAACTCATTTATGGTTCTTCTGAGTTCTTTCTCCTCCTGAGGATTCACTTCTCCTATCTTATTTTGCATTACTACAAGTTCATCAATTAATTCCTTTATTCTCTTTTCCAATTTTTCCAAATGTGGCCTTACTCCACTTTGTCAGATTTCGCAAGGATGTCTTCAAAATTCTGGATAATCTTTGAAGAGAAGTATATGTGCACTCCTCTCCTTGCAACTCCATAACTGTGCTCCTCACAATCTGATTTGGTGCAGCTGAATGTATCCAAAAAGCTTCATATCTCTTGATATAAGTCCTTTTTGTCAACTTTGGGATCAACTCCAGCAACAATGGACTATGATCTAACTCAAGTATTGGTAGAGTTTTTGTATGAGCTGCTGGAAATAAAGCCCTACATGTCTGATTTATGAAACCTCTGTCTAACCTTTCAAATATAAGATCAGCATCATTTCTATTATTTGTCCATGTATACCATGGCCCTTCATTTGTAATCTCTTCCATACCAAGAAAATCTAACAGATTTTGAAGTTGTGAGCTTGGACCATTTTCTGGAAAGGGCCTACCTCCCAACTCATCCTCCGGGCTTAAAATTTGGTTTGTGTCACCCAATATTATCAAAGGGGAGGTTGATAATTCAGGCAATTGTCTAATAGACTCCCAAACTTCCGATCTGGACTGTCTATCAGGATGTCCGTACAAGAACAAACACAAATACTTCACTCCGTTACTTAATGTACATGAACCCAAAAAAGAGCTAGAACTACTATATCAAGTGAGCTAGTCCAAAAGAGACACAATCCCCCAGCTCTACCTACTGCTTCCACAACATGAACAAAAGGAAAATATGTACATTGCTTCCACTTTTCCACCAATTCTAAACTCCACTTAGTTTCCATTAAGAACAACACTTCTGGCTTTAAGTTCTTCAGCAGACGTTGGACTGCCTGCTGTGCAGAGGCCTTATTCATGCCCCTGCAATTCCATGCTAGTGTCTTCATATCGGATTCTGCGGTTGTTTTGGGACAACCGCCTGCAAACCCTTGTCTGTTTCTTTTCCTAACTGACTTTTCTCTCTTATCACTTGTGTTTCCTCTCCCATCACCTTCCATCGTTTCTGATAAGAAGCCACTGTTATCCCCTTCCTGAGTGGACCAGCTTTAATCCCCTCTAAATCTTTATCTCGCGCAATTACATATTCTCGGATGGCTGCTTTCCTTTTACTTGTTGCTAATCTATCTTCTTTAGTTTTCTTATCATAACCTGATGCTTCTAACTCCTGCATACTCTTCACCTCGCCACCCTCACCAAGCTGCTCATTCCTTTTCTCCTCTAAGGTGAATTGTGACTCATCTCCTGCATAACGCACTTTCTTATGGCTTTCCTAACAATCTGTCTCATAAGGCACCCTTGTCTTCCGTTTCTGAGGCAATACTTTACCATATACCCAACTACATTTATCTCTTTCGTCAACTAAAATTTGTTTCAGCCTTCTTCGTTTGCCTTTAATTGGGTGGGAATCAAATTGATCATTGCAGACAGTAGATTGGACAATCCTAACACATTTTGTATTCTCTACTGCCTTCTTTCTATATACCAAACATGGGGCAGAAATATGGCACTCTCTAGTATTCCTATATGACATATTATGAGCAGAATTTTGAGGTTTATGTGACGCACCTGTTTGTTGAAACTTACTTGAATAATTTTCTTGTTTCTATTCTGAGCTCCCCTCGGCTACTTTTCCAACCTTCTTTTGCCATTTTTGTTGATTCTGACGCAAAGTCGATGGCTGTATAAATTCTGTAGCTTGAGTGCATTGTCGTCGAGGTTTTGAATCAATTTCCTCCGTCTTCGTTGTACCTGTTGTGGTATCATGTAACCCCGCTTCTTTAGTTCTTGAATCCCTGCATTCCATACGTGATGAGCTATATGTGGTTTTCCCCAAATTTACTGAGTCGCATAGCTCTCCTTCCATTTGCCCCATGTCTTCATCGCTCTTTATCCCCGAACTTTGACTTGATTGTTCGCCTGCAGACCTCTCACTTCCTTTCCCAGCTTGTAAACAAATCTCGATCCTTGCCTTTCGAACTTTCTGATTTTGATTTCTTATATGCTCCACCATTGATACCCGAACCTCATACTCATAATCACAGCTACAATTATTGCGGGGTGGATTGCCGTTCCCAAAGCCAAAATCTGAATTGTGTCTTGCTTTTGAAGCTGTTGTGTGACAATAGAAGAAGACTCAGAATAGGGTTTTGTTTGTATTTATTGTATCTATTGTATATTTCAATTATGTCCTTAGGGTTTAGATAGTTTTCATTAATTATTATTAGACCCTTGTATATAGTATAAATACTTATGTAAATCCTAATGGAAATCAGTTTGGAAATTAGTCTTTACATGGTATCAGCAGCCTTTACGATCCTCTAAACCCTCCCCTCTTTTTTCTTCTCTTTTTCTCACGGCCGCCGACCAAAATTTCGGTCTCCCTCCCCTCATCAAAATTTCTGCTTTTTGTATTTTTCCTGCTCTACTATGGCTTCTAGTGGACGTCATGAGAAGTTGTCCATCAACACGATGATTCACATGCTTAATACGAAGCTTTATGTTACTACGTATTTACAGTGGAAGTAACATGTTCAGTATGTTCTTCGTCCTCAAGGTTTGTTTGTCCATCTTGATGGCTCCTCTCCCTGTCCTGAACTTCCGGTGCCCGTGCCACCGTCCTCCTCCACCGTTCCTCCGGATTATTCTGCTATGTTGAAGGCCAAGGAGGCCTATGATGCTGCCAAGGTGGCGTATGATGCCTGGATGGATGATGATCAGGCGATTTGTGGTGTTTTGTACTCCTCGCTTACCCCAGAAGCGAAGAATGAAACCTCCCAGTGTCACACTTCCAAGGCGATGTGGGATGCCTTTGTGAAGGACTACCAGCATGGATCTGCAGTTTCCAAGTTCAGCCTTCGCCAATAGGCTGCCTTACTCAAGAAATCGGGTACCATTCATGAGCTACATCTTTCTTTTATGTCAATTTTTGAAAAGTTGAATGCTATGAGTGATCCGGTTGATAACTGGGAGAAGTTGATTTGGATTTTGAATGCTCTGGGACTTGATTTTAGTTCCTTTAGTGCCCCTATTGCCTCTTGAGATCCTGCCCCCTTGTATCAGCAGGTTGTTGATGAGGCACAAGCTCATGAAGCGTTTTTAGCCAATTTGAGGGGTTCTGCTAGTCCGAATCCAACCCCGGCAGTCTTCATGGCGAGCTCTCACACTCAGGAACAAACTGCCCCACGCGCCGCCGGTTCTGGCCGGTCCGGTCAGCGGCGAGCGGCAGGTTCGTCGGCAGGTTCTGGGCGTGGTCGTGGTGGTCCAATTCAGTGTTATACCTGTGAGGGTTATGGTCATGTGTCCAAACAGTGTCCGTCGTCCACTCCTCGTCCGGCACCTCAGAAATTTCAGCCATATGTTCAGCCCTATGTCCAGCCATATGCTCAGCCGCAGTTTCTGCCTTTTGTAGCTCAGCCAGGTCGAATTCTGCGGACTCCTCAGGTCAATCTTGTTCAGATGCAACCATATGCAGTACCTCAGCAGCCAGCGCCGCAGTATGTCATGTATTCTCCTCAGCAGCCCCAGCAATACTTGACATACCCAACTCAGGGATCTACTCAGTATCAACCCTCTTTTGTTGCTTCATCTTCTACTACTCCGGACTGGTACATGGACTCTGGAAGCACGAATCACATGAGCTCCTCTGCATCGAATTTGTCCAGCATTACGCCTTATAACGGTAACACTCTTGTCTTTGTTGGTAATGGTGCGGGTATTTCGATTACTGGTATTGGTGATGCTCGTGTTAGTCCTTCTTTGCATTTATCTGATGTGTTGGTTGTGCCTGCTATTACTAAGAACTTGTTGAGTATCAGTAAGCTAACTCGTGCGCTTGGTGCTGTTATTGCATTTGATGATCAGTCTTTTCTAATTCAGCACAAGGCCACCAGGGCAATTCTGGGTCGGGGCAGATGTGAGGATGGTCTCTATATTTTGGACCGTGGTGAGGAGGCATTGCTGTCATTTGTGGTGAAGAATAAGAATAGAGCATCGTTTGAGACTTGGCATGCTCGTCTGGGACATGTGTCCCCTAGTGTTATTTCCCTTTTGAATAAGACTGGTTGTTTGTCACTTAATTCTTTGCTCCCTAGACCTGGTGTTTGTGAGTCTTGTGATATGGCTAAGGGACATAAATTATCTTTTGTTGAGAATTCTAAACGTGCTGCTCACGTTCTTGATTAAATTCATTGTGATTTATGGGGACCTTCTCCGGTTTTATCTGGTAATGACTTTGCTTATTATGCTGTGTTTGTGGATGATCACTCGCGTTTTACTTGGTTTTATCCCTTACGTCGGAAGTCAGATCTTGTTGATATATATCTCCAGTTTGAGGCGTTTGTTGAGAATCAATTTTCTTCAAGGGTCAAAGTCTTTCAGAGCGATGGTGGAACTGAGTTTACCAACAATCGATTACAGACTCACTTTAGCACTCGAGGCATTCATCATCAGATGTCTTGTCCTTACACGCCAGAGCAGAATGGTAGGGCTGAATGGAAGCACAGACATATTACGAAATGGGGCTCTCCATGCTGTTCCACTCACAATTATCTCTTTCTCACTTGGATGATGCGTTCAGCACTGCAGTTTTCAACATTAATCGTCTGCCTACTCTTGTTCTAGGTAATGTATCCCCTTTTGAGGTTTTGTTTGGTCGCTCTCCAGAATACTCCAACTTTCATCCTTTTGGTTGTCGGGTATTTCCATATGTTCGTCCTACAACAGCTCATAAGCTGGCACCACGTAGTCTTCCATGTATTTTTCTAGGCTACAGTGCACAGTACAAGGGGTTTAAGTGCTTGGACACAGCTACCGGTCACGTTTATATGACTCGCCATGCCAGATTTGATGAGACTCATTTTCCTTTCTCGAGTGCTACTTCGGAGGCTCAGTTTACTTCATTGGATGTCTCATCGTTCTTGGATCCCTCTACTCCTGACTTGGAAATACCTTCTGTTGGGTCTTCTCCAGTGGTATCATCTGCTCCTTGCCTTGTGTGTCCTGAGTCTCCTGTTCTCCTGAGCCAGTACCATCTACGGTTGTTTTGGATGATCATGTTACAATTGATGAACCTGTTACTCCTCCTCATTCGCCTACATCCTCGACTTCATCGCCTGAGTCCTCGGCTCCTGCATCCTCGCCTTCAACTTCAACTCCTCCTGCTCCTCGGGCTCATAGGATGGTCACTCGTCATCAGGATGGGACACGTGTGCCTTGTGATCTTGACCCTGACTTTGTTGTCACTGGACTGGTTGCTGAGCTGATTGCTAAGAAGGAACCCCGCACTTATCGTACTGCTGCTAAGGACTCTCGATGGGTGGCTGCTATGGATGAGGAGATTGCTGCACTTCGTCATCAACACACGTGGGATCTTGTTTCGTGTCCTCCACAGGTTAATATTGTTGTCTCCAAATGGATCTATCACCTCAAGTATCGACAGGATGGATCTATTGATCGCTACAAGGCTCGCCTAGTTGCTCATGGTTTTTCTCAGATTTCGAGTTTTGATTTCGATCACACTTTCAGTCTGGTGGTCAAGGCTGGCACTGTTCGCATGGTTCTTGCCATTGCTACAATGAGGAAATGGCCGCTTCATCAGCTGGATGTCAAAAATGCCTTTCTCAATGGCATTCTTGATACTCCAGTTTATATGGCACAACCAGCAGGTTATCAGGATCCAGCTCGTCCTCATCATGTGTGTCTTCTTTGGGAGGCTATCAATGGCTCCTAGGGCATGGTTTGATAGGTTCAGTGCGTTTGTTCGGGATCTTGGATTTGTTGGGAGTCTCTCGGATCCGTCTTTGTTTGTGTTTACTTGTGGTGATGTTTATTCTCTATCTGCTTGTCTACGTTGATCACATCATTCTCACAGGAAATAGCAGTACAGCCATTCGCCAATTTATTACTCGAGCTGATCGTGAATTCCAGGTCAAAGATCTTGGCTCTTTGAGCTATTTTCTTGGTCTGGAATTGACTCCCACCTCCACTGGTTTGTTTCTGGGGCAGGCCAAGTATGCCAGGGATATACTTCAGCGCGCTGGGATGTTGGATGCCACACTTGTTTCTACTCCGTTTCTACCTTTGTCTCAGCTCCATAGCAGCACTAGTGGACCTTTCCATAATCCCAAGTTGTATCGTTCCCTTGTTGGAACTCTTCAGTATCTGACCATCACTCGTCCGGATTTATCGTTTGCGGTTAACTCTGTGAGTCACTTTCTTCAGGATTCTCGTGATGATCACTTCTCGGCGGTGACTCGGATTCTTCGGTATGTTCATGGTACGCAGCATTGTGGTTTGACTTTTTCTGCTGGTGGTGTTTCGGAGGTACTTGCTTACTCGGATGCGGACTGGGCTAGGTGTTTGAACACTCGGCGTTCTACATATGGTATGCTATATTTCTGGATGGCAATCTGGTTGCTTGGAGTGCTAAGAAACAACCCACTGTTTCTCGCTCGAGTTCAGAGTCGGAGTATCGAGCGCTGGCTAATACAGGTTCAGAGGTTGTCTGGCTTATGCATCTTATTCGTGATCTGCGCTTTCCTCTGCAGGCTTCTCCTTTGCTTCTCTGTGACAATAACAGTGCTATATTTTTGGCGGAGAATCCTGTTGCACATAAGCGAGCTAAGCATATTGATATTGATTATCATTTTGTGCGAGAGCTGGTAGCTGGAGGTAAGCTGCGTGGTTGTCATGTTCCTACATCTTTGCAGGTGGCTGATATTTTTACCAAAGGTTTCAATCGTGCCTTGTTTGATTTTTTTTCCGGTCCAAGCTTTGCGTCTCCATCAATCCGACGCTTCGCTTGAGGGGGGGTGTGACAATAAAAGAAGACTCATAATAGGATTTTGTTTGTATTTATTGTATCTGTTGTATATTGCAGTTATGTCCTTAGGGTTTAGGTAGTTTTCATTAATTATTATTAGATCCTTGTATGTAGTATAAATACTTATGTAAATCCTAATGGAAATCAGTTTGGGAATTAGTCTTTACATGTTGTTTAGCACGCTTGACTGCTAGGCCTATGAATTTGTGAGAGTTTGATATATAGATCGGGTGGATTGGGGATGATTCAGGCTTGTCACCGGAATAATGCTCCGGCGTGTGCTCGAAGTGTCTCGAAGTCATGGGAAAGATTTTTTTGTTCAGATATGCTTTGAACGTTACGCAATTTTTATTGAAGAATGTCAATATCCTTCTGTCTAGAGGAAATGTAAATTTTATATTAATTGTTCGGAGAGGCGGAGGTTGTATTATACCTAACTTTGATTTTCATTAGGGAAATATGACTTTTGATGTTTCTTTCTTGATTTGGTTTCAATTTTTGTTCAAGGTGGTAAAGACACTCGTCATAAGCGTTTTTTAAGTTTTTTGATTTTGTTGCTTATAGTGATACTTTAGAGTGTCATTAAATATTACGATATTACTTCGTTTCCCTAAAAGTTAAGTGACGCTTTTGAGTGTCAAAATCACCAATAAATGCATCACTAATGACTTTGCCTTTTGTAGATTGAATTATATTATAAAAAAATATTTAATTTTCATTTCAGTTGTGAATTATCAAATTATAGTGTTAATTTCAGTTATAATGTTGGTATCATCTATAATTAAACTTGATGATTACATTATTATGTGTGCGATGATTAAACTTGCATATATGTATTTTTCTTGATATAAATGATACTATCAGAATTTTAGGGTCCATTCATTCATATATGTTACAAGTAGAACTGTAATTGTTTTCCTATTTCTGGCAAATCACAATTATTTGTGATAAAAATACTATTGATGTGGTAATTTTGTTAGAGAGGACAGATTTAGGTGGATGTCATAAAAATATCTAGGTGGATATGTTTGATTTTAAGTAATATTAAATACCTATCAACTTATATTGTTATAAAAATAAGGGAAAATTTTTATTAAGTGCGGTATAAATTTCATAATTTGTCATAGCCTTGCAGCTATCAAACGCTCTCAAAAACGCTCATTTCTCTCTCCTCCTTACTTTTCCAAAATACACACTTTTCCAGTCAGAATCCCAAAATTCCACACATGTCTCCACCATTTCTCGCCTGAAACAGTCATATAATGGTAACAAGCATGGCGGATCCACGGCAGCCCCGCCATAGAAAACTGTCTAAGTTACTGACATAGAAATCATTTATGATAACCTACCCCTTTATTGCTCTCATTGTCTTAAGCTTGGACATAATCTGGAACACTGTATCTCTGCAAACCCCCAGCTTAGACAGTCCTATAACCCTAGAAAACCAATGTCTTTTGATCCATCCAATCAGCCTCACAAACCAGCCTCTGCACTAGATACTACTACTCCTCCAAAACAGGCTCGGAAAGTTGGAATATCTGGAGTTACTGCTTAGGAAAAAAATAGAGCTATAAAGTCTCAAATGGTCTATGTTAGAAAGGAACCCTTGTTAGTGCAGTCTACTATATATACCATCACTGCTAGTGCAACCTACTATCCCACTATCACTCCTCAACAAGGGCAAAGAAAAAATGCTAGAGGAAGATCCCCTTCAGTCACAGTCCATTGATAGCCCTTCTTCTCCATGCAAGGCTCCACAGTGCAGTGCAACTCCCTCACATCCTAAAAAATCCCGAAATTCCCCAAGCCATGACAATGATATTCTCTCCATACACTCCTCACCCTCCCAGAGTCCCTCAGCCATTTGCACAGAATCACACAAAACCACTGATGTTACTCCAATTCTTAGACTAGAAGAGAATGACTGGCTGAATATGAATTATAAACCTAAAATATATGCCTCTGATGATTCAGTACTGAGTACAGGTAAATCCTCTTTTGAACATGCAACAGATGCTTCTAATATGGTTCCCTATTTTTCTCAGGACAAAAACAGGCACAATAAATTTTTACCCCTCATAGAAGATGAGCAACTACAACTGCTGAGACAGGAAGCTGAAACCAACTTAAAGGCTGGAGAGGATGTAGATGAATTACTTGCTGCAGAAAAATCCCCAGTAGTTGAAACTCAGGTACAAAGTGATGAGCATCTGAAAGATCCAACAAAACCTCACAATAAGGGGCAGGTAAACACTCACGTGAGAAAATCATCCAGATTAATTGCTAAACATACTCCCCCTATTAAACTGCACACATATTTCACACAGCTTAACCAAATTATAGCTGAAGCTGTAACCATTAGCCCTAAAAAATCTTTTTAATGATTAGTACAAACCTCAAAATTAAATCCCTTGTTTGGAATGTGAGAGGAATGGAAACATCTTTGAAAAGACTTGATGAACTGATATTAACTCACTGCTTTGACCTTGTGTGCTTAATTGAGCCTATGCATGAAAACCCAAAAATTTTGCATTACATGAGAGTTCTCAAATACCAAAATTGCCTAGCTGCTCAGAATGAAAGAATCTAGTTGTTCTGGAAAAATGATATTCAAGTCTCCATGTTAACTGATCATGCCCAATTCCTACATGTTTTAATTCATAGTCAGAAACTGAACTCCTCCATGGAGGCTGTTTTTGTTTATGGATTAAGAACTAGAAAGGGTAAGGAAGACCTCTGGATTGATTTACAGAACATAATTTGCCCAGAAACTATTTTCATTGGTGATTTTAATGCTATGGCATCACTTACTAAGTACAAAGGTAGTTCTACTCCCAGCCTAAAAAGCATCAGTGATTTTTCTAAATTTAATGATGATATGGAGCTAGAACATATTAATACTGTTGGCAATCCTTTCACTTGGAGTAATGGTAGACAGAAATTTCCTCTTGATCTGAGTATTACTGGTAGATCTAAACTACCCACAATAAAAAGACTGGATAGAGGACTTGCTAAGGCTCAATGGAAATTCAAATTCCCTGACTCTCCCATCCTTGTGCTTAGTAAATTGTCCTGTGATCACTGTCCCACACTTTTAACAATTGGCAGTACTATTAAATCCTCTCCTAGACCATTTAGGTTCCTTAACACTTGGTTCAAGAGACCAGATTTTCTTGAAGTGATTAAGGAAAACTGGGAGAAACAGGTTGACAACACTGGCATGATTGGACTTTACCTTAAACTTCTCAGGCTAAAAAAATGCCTTAAGATCTGGAACAGAGAAGTTTTTGGTAATGTCCATGATAAAGTTGTTAAGGCTGAAGAAGAACTGAGATTGATAGAACTGGCATATGATAGTGATCAGAGTGAAACAAATCTGGTCATTCTCAAAAATGCTAAATCATTACTCTCTAGAGCAACACCATTTTTGGAAATATAAATCCAAAATCAAGTGGCTCAGAGAAGGTGATGATAATACTAAATTCTTTCATAATACAGTTAGGGAAAAGAAGAGTAGAATGAGTATAACCAAAATTAAAGATTCCAATGATGACTGGTTAGATGAATTTGCAGATATTGAAGCTGAAGCTACTAAATATTATTCTGAGCTTCTTACTGCAGAGGATAATCCATCACAGAGTGATTTCTATGCTCATTTTTGACTCGATTCCCTTGCCTTATTACCAGAGAAGACAATGAGCAACTAATTAAACCAGTCTCATCTGATGAGCTTAAAGCCGTTGTTTTTTCTCTTAATAAGAAAAGTAGCCCTGGCCCTGATGGATTTAGTGCTCAATTTTACTTTAAAAGTTGGGACCTCATTTACATGGATCTTTTGAGGGCTGGAAATGATTTTCTTTCCAGTACTAATATTCCAAAAGGGATAGCAAGTACCTGGATAGCGCTATTATACCTAAGATAGATACCCCCTCATCTTTTAGTGATTTTAGGCCTATTAGTCTCTCCAATGTAGCTGATAAAATTTTCTCAAAGATTTTAATGGAGAGATTAAAACCATTCATGCAAAAAAAATCATTTCTCCCCATCAAACTGCCTTTTTGAAAAATAGGGATATTTCAGACGATGTTTTGTATTTAAAAGAAATTGTTAGGTTTAGTGACAAAAAGGGCAGAAATCCCAACTACATTTTGAAGCTTGATCTCAGAAAGGCTTTTGATAGTGTATGTTGGAAATTTTTAACTAGTATACTCATCAAATTTGGTTTCCATGGTAAATTTATTTTCTGCATTATTAAAAAGCTGTCAAATGCATGGTTTTCTGTGTTTGTTAATGGTAGTCCAGTAGGTTTTTTCCAGGCTACCAGAGGCATCAAACAAGGTGATCCACTTTCTCCTTTCCTCTTTAATATATTCTCTGAAGCATTCACTTGGAGTCTTGCATATATTTTTCACATAGGAAGTTTACAGTACAACAATCTCCCCAGATCTACTTCTGTGATTTCTCATTTAACATATGCTGATGATACTGTTATTTTCATGCAAGCTAGTAGGCCTAATTTGTTAAAAATGAAAGCTTTCTTGGCTTTTTTTGAGTGTGTGTCTGGCCAAAAAATTAATTATGAAAAAAGCGATTATTTTGTTAGCAAGCATGCTACTGTGGCCAAAATCAGAGAAATAAACACAATCTTATGCATGAAAAAAGGAAATTTCCCATTTAAATACTTAGGAGTTCCCATTTTCTCTGGCAGAACAAAAAACATTTCCAATTTTGGAGATGATTGATAGAAAAGTGCATAACTGGAAAAATAAATGGTTGTCTACAGGAGCTAAAATGGTTCTGATAAATTCATGTCTGTACTCTTTGCCACAACATATATGGTTTGCCACAACATATATGGTCTGTAATGAAGCCCACAATACATGTGATTAAACAGATTAGAAAGAAAATGTCTGTCTTCTTTTGGGGATCAGTAGACGAAAGGCTAAAAAAGGCTTGGAAAAACTGGAACTCTTTATGCTTTCCTATTGCTGAGAATGGACTAGGGTTCAGAAATTAACATACCATTGTTAAATCCTTCTCAGTAAAACTATGGTGGAAATACCAAAATTCACAGGCTCCATGGACCACTTTTTTAGCCTCCTTACCTCAAATCATCCCAGACTTCCCAAACTTGGAAAAGAATATGTGAAGTTAGCCAATTTTGTGAACAGCACACTAGGGTTATACTGGGTAAAGGAGCCTGTAATTTCTGGGAATCTAATTGGTCAGGCATTGGAATTTTATCTGACATACTGAATCCTCAACAGATAGACACTCCCATGGATAGAACTGTGGGCCAATTTGTACAGACTAGACATATCACTCTTCCAAATGATGCCCATCCTATGGACGCTAACTTACTGTCTATAATGCAGGAAACTACCATCAAAGAACACAGGGAAGATAGATTAATATGGAAACCAGAGATCATTGGAGCCTTCACTTTTAAATCTGCATATGATCAACTGAGACCAAAAAGAGGCACATCTATCTCCCTCTCAAAATTATGGAACTCAAGAATTCAGAAAAAAGTATCTGTATTTATGTGGAAATCACTTAACTCCCTGCTCCCATTTGATAATGTACTGGCTTATTATGGATTTCAGATTGTGTCTAAGTGCTGTTTTTGCAAAAATACAGATAGCTTAGATCATTTTTTCAATGAATGCCAGTTTGCTGCCTTGATATGGAAAGGGGTAGATAATTTCATAGGTATTAGATTCCCTAATTTTACAACCATCTGGGCTAGAATTTCTTACGATCTCTCCAGACCAGGAATTTCTGCAATTCAGACAATTCTTATAAAAAACATTGCTTTAATATCATGCTGGACTCTATGGAAGGCAAGGAATAATTTTTCTTTATGAAAATATTATCCCCAGCCACACTAAAGTCCTCCATGATATCAAGTCAATGATCTATGACTCTTTTGCAGCCAAACCATTTTACATTCATAGAACCTGTGATCTGGAAATTGCTTCAAACAGATATTTCCCTCCCAGTTTAAGACCTCCAAAACCTGCCATATCCAAAGTGCTCTGGTCAAAACCTTCCTCCCAGTACAAATTAAATACTGATGCTAATTAGAGATCATTAGATTCAGTTACAGGGATTTGCATTATCATTAGGGACACTGAGGGAGAACTTGTTCATGCACAATGCTTATACACTAAAGCTCAATCTCCCTTGCATGCTGAACTTCTAGCTATAGGCTTAGGTCTGTCCATTTCAGTCAATTTAAACTGCCCATGCTCATTTGAGACATATTGTAAAAAGGCAATTAATATGATTAGACAGCCTACTTTAGCTCCATGGAAACTTTTCTCTCTAGTTAATGAACTACATGTTGCACTGAAAGAAAAAATTTTGGTTCATACACTTAGAGAGGGCAATCAGGTTGCTGACTCTTTAGCTACTCATGCTACGCAATCTAAAGTTTCATATGTTTATCAGCAATCTGTGGACTTACCTTGAAACTGTAAAAGGTCTATATATTTTGGACAAATGTGGAGTTCCATCTCTTAGGCTGCATCCTCCATGAACAGATACTACTCTCATCTATTTTCTTTATTTCTGTGATTTACTTTTCAGAAAAGGTTCATGGAAGGAAGGACAATACAGAGACAACCTGATGCTCACTAATTTACATCCCCAGCTCTGGACATGTCAAGCCTGTGACTAACTGAAACTAGAGTTTTGAACTTCAGATCAGACAGTACTAGCTGCCTCCTCATGACTTCTTAGTCTCATTTTTAATGCCGCGTTGAGTTTTGCAACGCAATTCCCTAACAGGCTTTAAAAGGAGTACCGAGAATAGTCTTTTTTGAATAGAGCTTGTATAGGCTTCTGTCATTTTTGAAAAGCATCACTATGCTTTTGGAGCTCATGCTCCCACAAATTTTGTCTGTTATTCCTGGCATTGATTGTATGTTTTTGTTCTATTTTATAGGTTTGGGAAGCCGAATAAAATTTCCCCCGCTAAGGTGGTTTAATCTTTAAAATAAAAAGTTTCATAATTTGAAAGTGGACTTTCACATAATTTCTAAAAAGGACGATAATATGTTAGCCTATATTCATATAATTTAATTATTGAATTAAAGACATGTATGCCCCTATTTTGAAGTCTAAATTTGGTTATAAATTTAGTTTAGTTTTGTGAAATCTAAACTTGTTAAAAATTAATTCAACCATGGCTAATACTTTACTATTTTTTGAATATTCACATTGAAAGAATTCAATTCAGTTCATATGATGGCTTGTCATAGACTTGGTTGGCAAAATTGTGCTTCGTTTACGATCACTAAGGTGCTCGCCAAGTTACTATGACCCCATTGTATTTTCTGACCAACTGACCTCCTCATGTAATTGATAGGTAGATTAGTTTTAACCTATTCTACATTCTTTTTGACAGCAGTATAGTTGTACCATTCAAATGGTTGTAACAAACTTGGCTGATAGCCATATTTTTTATGGGACTGGGGATCCTTTATAAATACCCCCCACCTGATGGTGGTTTCAATTTTAAAAAAAAAGGATTCAATTCAGTTCAGTTTTACTAAATTTCATGAAGTTCATTTAATTTAAAATGTTGGTTAATTTAAATAAAATTAGTGTTTCATCCCAATTTTATTACATAGAGTAAAAAATATACAAAATTACTTTAAAAAGAATACATATGTAAAAGAAATTTAACAATATCTAACATTATAATTTAAATACTTAGATTTAGATTTAAAGTCGAAAATTACTAATTTTGACTCTGGAAAGTCAACTACAAATTAGTTTGAGATAGTGAAAAGTATATAGATTCGGCCCCCTCTAAACAAAATTGTTGGATCCGCCCCTGATCTAACTTCTCGAAACAATGCCAGTACTTTATCTCCGCCAAACTGCAACCATCCACGTAGGCTCGGTGAACCATCTTTTGTACTTGATATGGACCGTGATCGCAATGGTGTCCCCTCCCACGGGTCGGTGGGGGATCGGGTTGGCGCTGTTGAAGGTGATGGTCTCATCTGCGGCCAAACGTTTGCTGGCTGGCACCTTGCCCTCTTTTGAGACTCTGTTCTGCCACCGGCATTTCGTCCAATAATTGTCCGGATGTTGGTGTTCAGGCCCATGTCCTCATCTGTGAACGAGGAAGAATTATCGTCATGCTTCTATCTCTTCCCATCGTCTCGAGGCTCGGTTCTGGCCACCTCCTTTACCTTTGTTCCGTACGCACGTCCCGTGGCTCGGAAAGGTTTGGGTCACTCGTCTTGACCGTGGGCTTTATTGCATACTTTGCTCGATTATATTCCTTGGCGGGTGCCATGAAATTGCTACCCTCTTTGGATGCACGCCTCCCTCTTTAACTGGAAGTATTCATCAGTGTCATGACCATGGTCATACCGATAATCACAAAAACATTCAGTGTTGCGCTTGCCGGGAGTTGCCCTTGTGTGAGGTGGGACTGGTAACAGATCATTTTCGGCTGTGGCCAGAAACACTTCTCTCAGAGTCTTGGTCAACGGCGTGAATGACCTCTCTAGATCTACGTGCTTCCCTAGCCTCTCCTTGCCTGGCTTTTTCTTCTGTGCTTCCTTTGCTCATCATCACAATCATCAGCTGGGTCCTTGTCGAGGTTGCGGCTTTTTCCCTTTGTGGAGTTGTCCACTCTGTGGAATTGCTATACGATAAAATGAAGGACAGCCAGCGTGTAGAGCGGGCGCATTGACAGCTCCTTCTCAAGGTCATAATGGTCCAACCCCTGGACAAAAACCTCAATTAGCCACTGTTCCTCGCATCGATCCGGGACCTGGTTTACGAAGGTGATGAATCTTTCGTAGTATTCCATCAGCACCTCGCGATGACTCTTCCTCATCCTGATTTTCATCGGATCTTGGGTCGTCTTTGTGAATTTTGCTTCTGCGTGAATCTCGTCATAAATGCCTCTTCTAATTCCGTGAAAGTGCCTATGTTGTCGTTGTCGAGCTTCGCGAACCATATCCTGGCCGCATCCTTCAACGTGGTTGCCAATGCTCGGCAGCGGATCGGCTTCAGGGTCCCATGCGTAAACATACTCGTGGTGAAGGTATGTATATAGTCCGCTGGATCCATGGTCCCATCATATGTCCCTAGCTGGGGTGATATTTATTCGCATTGACACGGCATACTCCATCACTTCCCACGTAAACGGGCTCCATCTCATGTCACTCTCCGAAGGAGGATCCCATCCCACTGACATTCGTTGACTCACAGGGAATTTGGGCTTCACTTTAGACTTGTGCACGTACGCCTCAGTCCACTTGTCTTTCATCGACGGTGCTGATGGCAGTTTGGCCTTTCTGGCAGCTTTGCCGCGACTTAGCTCACCGTCTTTCGGCGTGTCTTCGTTGTCTGAAATATCTTCGCTCCTGTATTCTTCTTCATACTCGTCTTCACCGACGATATCTGTCGGCTCACGACCTTCTGTTTCCCCGTCGTCTTTGCTGAGAAAAAACGCTTTCGGGTTATTTTCCTGGCGGCAGGAGTCGCATCCTGCAACCGCTGGATCTGTGCCGCCATTCTTTCTTCTGACAAAATGAGATATCTTAGCATTTCAGAGTTGTCGGTCGAACTGGTGAGTCCGCCCGTCCCGCTCTGGCTCGTCATAGGGGTTGCTGCCACAGTCGGGGTGGTGGTGTTTTGCATCCCACCGACAAGGGGCGGATCTGCCGCGGCCTCGCCAAGATTTCCATGACCGGAGCGCAGAGGCACCTACGGAGGTGTTTCCTTGCTCATTGCAAATCAAAGTGTGGGCTATGAGGATTTTTGATCCCCACAGACGGCACTGATGTTACAGCTAGTATAGGCTGTGTGGTTCGTATTCCAGATGATAGACATGTCCCTGCTAAGAAAGGAAGAGCTTCGGTGAGGGCGGAGAGGCTTTAGCCTTTTCCCACTCCGACGCTCAAGTTAGAGTGTTGTGAGAGATATAAATCTATGAACAGTGTATTAGTAAACATACCTTCCATACTGTGGATATAGATGTATATATAGTGTGGAAGTTGGGTCCACGATGGGCCTTATTAGCCTCTAGGGCCATCACTTGGATCGTAATCCAAATAATAATAATGAAAGACCGGATCAATGGATTAGGCAATGGTTAGGATGCACTACAAACTTCTTCATCAGGTTTAGTAATAGTACGCATACGTTGTTCCAAATTACATGAACGGTTGGATAAACTTGAAAGTAATGATTAAAGAAATAGTTTTAATGCCTCCATGCTATGCACGACCCTATTGTAAAATTAATTTTAAATTACATTACTATTACAAATAATAGAATGTTATGTTATAAAATACAAAAACATTGTTCCATGATATGTTTGTATAAGAAACAATATATGTTGTACAAGAAAATTGCACATTAGAAGTAGCCAAATGAGTTTGCATCTCACTTTCTACTAATATCATTCAAAATCTTCACGACTGCGTCACATGGAGTAAATTGTCAAATACAAATAGATGGTACAATGCCTATGCATGCTATCTAATTCTTCCACAATTCTTTACTATCTAGTACTATCTCACTTCATACTATAACTTTAACTCTTTACATATATTGCTTACAAGAAGTCAAATGTAGCGAGCTGTAAAAGCTACAACAAGCATGTGGATAACATGGAAAACACATATTTCTTAATTAATGCAACAGCTAAGAAGTTACAGCATATTGGTTCACTTTACTCCAGAATAATGAACAACTCTAGACTCATCCACAAGCAACCATGACCAGCACATTGAATCTGCAACAAATAACCAAGATCACTGCAACAAAGCACCAAAAGAGCTAAGCTTATGGAGAACCTACTTCCCTTAAAAATACAAGGGAGCACCTACTTGTCTTTTATTTCACAGTTTTCTTTGACACATCATCCACTAAGCTTCTCTCAGACTTCTGTTGCATACTGATAATTTTCATATGTCCAGATTGATAACTATCTGCACCGATATAAAAAAAATTAATGGAAAACACCATTATAAAGGTGAGGGAACATATTTGGCTCCCTAAACCAAAGGGTAAAGATGACAAAATTACATCTTCTAACCGCTTAAGGGACACTAAGTCCCTAGAAGCATGATAATGCTCCTCAAAAATAGAAGAAATAAAAACAAACTAGGTTCTTTTTAGTCGCATATCACCTAAAACCTATTTGTGAATTTTCAATACAAAACACAATGGGCATTAGGTTAGAGACTATAGGAACAAAATTAATACAAGTGCACCCAATACAGGCATATGATGGTGCAGTTTAACTTTGGAGCCCTTTGTGGCATGATGATGTAGAAAAGGATTGTTGCCCAGAATGATGAAGAGCCTTTGTATTAGCTGTTGAGTGGCTTTCTCAGCTGCCTGGAGATATGTGCTCATCAGAGGCTTAGCCCTTGCCTGGGAGTATAAGGAACTACAGCATAAATCTGCAAAATAAAATTGGGGACCTAGCAGCAGTATCAGGCATGAGACTCAGGGACCCTAATAGTAGGAATCCCTGCAGCATCCAAGATGATAAGACCATAGAAATCACTTAGAAGAGAAAAGGTCATGTATAGAGCCCTGACCATAGAAAAGAACAATAAAAACACAAACCTTATGGGGTGGTGGAAGCCTAAGAAATGACCTTTCATTCCTCTGGACATCTTCTTCGACTACCTTTGGATAGCTGCAAAACAAATGAACACATTTGGGTATCCACACACACAAACACATTCAATTACAGTAAAATGCTGTGAAATTTAGGGATAAAAATGTGTACTGTAGATAGGCCCTGATGATCCGCTTCAGGGATTTGACTTCTAGGCTACTTCCATTGCTGTAATAACATGGGGAGAAACCTCCGTTTCATTGTCGGAAACATCGTGTAAGGTTAAAGGCAATCGAACAAAAACTTCATGTATAAGATTAAAGCCATGGAATCATGAGACACAACCCGAACTCAAAAAACGGGACATGAGATGGGGGTATAAAAGAAGCGATCTAAAGCGTGAATATTGAACGAGGTTCTTTCAATCCAAAATCGAATTGGAATTGGAGGCATCAAAAGCGTGGATCTTGAACTGAAAAGAAAACTAAAATAAAACGGTCGGAGGCAGGGTAGGAGATTATCTACCTTTGCCGGAGAACTAACAAACAGAAACCAAATCAATAGGTTTTTATAATCATCACAAATACGCCCATAGATGTAGAGGTAGATCGTCGGTCAAGAGTCAGCAGAGCAGTGGATGATCGTGGTGGAACGAACCGTGAGAAATCGTGGAGGAGGAGGAGAATTGAGAGGTTACTGCGGAGAAGAGGATTTGAGTGTTTACTGAGAGAAAAATAAAAAGAGGGATAAAACTGAAAAAATTATTATTAATAGAATTTAGTTATCATCGTAGAATATATCTGACGGTGGAGATAGAACCTTTAAGGGAAATATATAATAATTTAGACAGAAAGAAGGAGAGGGTCGCCATATTTCCTACTTTGTGTGAACCTTTTAGTCTAAAGTCTAAACATAATCACACGAATCTGTATCACATAAATTAAACAAGTACATACTGATGATTAGGATGTTTGTACAGTGTAAATACTTCGATGATTAGAAGTTAACAAATGAACAAACCGGTGGTCCTGATGATGGATAAGCGAATGGGATCCCAAGCATGTGGCTGTGCAAATTGGGGATTTATGTTTGTGCTAAGAAAAAAAGTCAAGAACATTAATTTAACGAGGTTGATTAGCCACCACTCCACAAGTTCATTCAAATATGCCAAGGAATGTTTGAATCTACATTTTTTAAGACAAAATCTTCTTCGTAGGAAATGGTACAGGGAGCATAACATTGTAATTCAATTATTTCCATGAGACAAATCATTAAAAAAGTGAAATTTAATTAAATGTTTTAAAATAATTAAGAATTAATTGGTCAAGTTCTTGATTCAAGGAAAGCATGCATGTTATACATGAATCTGGGCGAAAACTAAGGCCCTGTACAGTTCAACTTATTGCAACACATTTCAGCACAGCACAGCACTCATCAGCACAGCACAGCACTCATCAGCACAGCACCAATTCAGCTCAACACATTTAAGCTCTAAATGGACACTATTTTTATGTTTTGTAAAAATAATATTAATTAAGTGAACTTTTTAGTTCTTAAGTAATAAACATTATGTTTTTTTTTCAACTCAAATGAACACTATTCAACACTTTCAAAACTATTCAGCACAAGATCAGCACAGCACAGCACTCATCAGCACAGCTCAACACTCATCAGCACAGCACAGCACTCATCAGCACAGCACAGCACCAAATAAGTTGAACTGGACAGGGCCTAATTCAAACATGAATGCATTTGTTTAGGCTACCTGGGTATAAAGTTCTATCATTTTGAAAATTGGTTGGTTTATTCAATTAAAATTTAAAAAGTGTCCTCTAGTCACATCATAATACAAGCAATATATATTTTTATTCTAATTATTTTAGACCTATTTTTCATATTTTTTTAAAATTTTCTTAATTCTTTTTTAAGGTGAAAGAACTTAAAAAGTGAGGTTTGATGAGCTTTTTGTTTTTTTACCTAAAATAGATATTGACTGGTCTAACAGTTACTGTATGTGTTTTGTGAGAGGATTTTTTCATTGAGGTGTTTGAATGAAAACGCTTGTTTTCAAAATGTTGGAAAAACAATATTTTATATGTTTTAATTGCATAAATGTTACAAATTTTTCTTATTATCCTCGCTTTATCTTAGATAATATTCTTTATTCTTTCGTTTGTACGTAACTCTTTTGAAGAAAATTTTGTGACGTACAACACAAACTCAAACATTCTCCGTTTGTACATAATTTATACTTTTGGTTTGTACTAATTATTTTTATCATTTTAATTTTTAGATAATGGCTTTAGAATTTTAGAGTATATTATCTTATATGCTGGGGTGATAAGTCTAAATTCAATTAATTTAACAAATAAATATACATTCTTTTATATATATGTGTGTGAATATCATCTCAAAAAAAATTAAGATTAACCATCATTGATGGGGGAATTTTATTAGGCACCCTAAACCTATAAAAAAGGCAAATTAACCTTTAAGTTTGTTACAAAATGTGGGAACTAGTCCATAGAAGCATCTAAACTTCTCAAAAAATAGCTAAAATCTAGCTTGGTGGTATGTAAATATCAGTCAAAAGATAAAAACTACAAGGGGAGCATTTTAGTGATCGAGTGAACAAATATCGAAGCACACCTCTGCCTCCCTGTGATTTATCTCTAGACCAATTCTACCACCTATTTACAGATAGCCCAAAAAACCAGAAAACTGGTTCAAAAAATGGCTAGTGTGTCATGAACTTTCAGACAGTGAGCAGCTTGAGAATACAGTGAGTAAAAAATATGAGAGTCTTCTGGCCTGAGCAGCTTGAAAATCTCTGGAGATTATCTGCAAATCATGAACAAATAGTGAGCCTGTTCAATTTTAAGAAATCCTTGTGGATGGGACTCCCAGTCTGTCCAATGTGATCATTCCTCTCAGTTCAGGGGAAACTTGTTGAATCTGAAAAGTGGCATCCCTCTGCTCATATAAGCATTGTTTAGCTAGGAGATCTGCAACTCTTTTGGCTTCCCTATACACATGCTTAATTACTACTGAACTTGTCAGCTGATCATGGATTTAAGTACACAGTGAGAAGAATTTCCATTCACATGAGTGGGGCTTATTAATGCCTTTGACTGCTTGATAGCAATCAGATTCTACCTCCACAACATGGAGATGTAATTCTTGGGATGCTATCATACCTGATTTTATTGCAAGTAACTCTAAGTGCAGTGGAGAGGTAGCAGGCAAATAGATCATTTTTAATAGCTTGACTGAACCCATCAAATTCCTAATAATAATCCCTATGCCACATCTACCATCCTTGAAAGAAGTATCAACATTCACTTTAACACCTAGATCAGGGGGTGCCATATTATTATTTTAACAGATCTAGTCCTCTCATGCTTGATAAAAGGTAAAAGTTTGGCACATATCAAAAATTGATTTCTTTCCCTGTTGCCTGGTAATGGCTTGGCTGTGAATATGACAGCAGTTTGTTTGATTATCCTGTTGCATATGTCAGAAGTTGAGAAATTTTGCTCATCATATAGAAACTTGTTTCTTCTGATCCATAGTTGCCAGAAAGTAACCAACAGTGTAACTGTCGCTACCTCTTTATGAATCTTAGAAAACCCCTTATATGATAGGTAAAAATTCAATCTACTTTCTGAACTTCTGAAATCAGGGATTTGCATGATCAGAGTTCTATGCATAGCATCAAAAATTTGCACACTACTGTCACATTTATTGAAAAATGGTTCATGGTGTCAGTGTTGCAACAGAAGGGACATTTGGAAGGTAGTGAAAATCTATTTTTTTAGAGAATGTTATTAAAGGGAAGTAAATCATTTTTCATTCTCCATAAAAATATTGCTATCTTTTTAGAAATTTTGGATTTCCAAATCTGTTGGAAAATTGGATTGACTGTGCCTGAACCTCTGAGTGACTTGTATGCAGATTTAATGGAAAAATTTACATCCCATCCTGACTTCCAAATCAATCTGTCTTCATGATCTGAATGTTGGATCTGTTCCTGCAATTGTAAAATATTGGTAGCAAAAGCATGCTCCAAGGAGTTAGTGTAAAAATTCTTGTTTGTCAGGAATTGGGAGACTGTTAGGTTAGGGAAGGGTAATGATGGTTCTGTCCAGTGGTAATATAAGGCACCTATTCCTAACCAGTTTGCATTCCAAAAGGAGTTCTTTCCTTTACCACAAATGACCTGAGTGTTGCAGTTGCCAAGCTCAGTAACACCACAAATTCTGAGCCAGGTGGGAGAGGTTTTATAGGAGTCTGGCAAGGACCATAAGTGCTTAGTCCACAGAGTGTTGTTCTGCTGTAATTTCCACCAGAGCTTGCAAGAAAAAGCTTGAACCACTGCTCTTATATCCCTAAAGCCAATCTCATTTTCCTCAGTGGGGAGTGCTAATTTAGCCCATCTTCTCCAGTTTCTCTTTTGTCCAAATTCTGAATTTCCCCAGAAGAAATTTGCTGCCAGCCTTTCCATTCTCTGTAGAACAATCTTAGGGGGTTGCAATACTGAGAAGATGTGGGTTGGGATGGCCATTAGAACATGGTTAACCAGGACTAGTTTTCCAGCTGGAGATAGCCACTGATTCTTCCAGTTAAGTAGGGGTTTCTCCATTCTTTCCAGCAGGCTGTGATAATACTTAACTAGGTTTCTGCCACTAAAAATTGGAGCTCCGAGGTAAGTGAAGGGTAGCTTTCCAATTCTCATTCCCAAGATCCTTTTGATTTTTTTCTTTCTGGCCAGAAGGGTTAAAGGGTGAACATAAAATTCAGATTTTTGATAGCTAATTTTCTGTCCTGAAACTGCTTCATAGGCATACAAAAAATGCTTCAATCTCCTTAACCTCCTGTTCTTGTTGTTAATAAAAATAGCATTATCATCTGCATACATCATTTGAGATACTGTATTAACATTTCTAGGCAACACCCTAAATCATCTCAAAAAATAAATATAAGTATTAGAAATATTTTTCTATACTTCAAATAAGGCAACACACTAAAATTAAAATTAAAAATATAAATTATATTGGTGTCCTTTCTGTCATTTAACATAACAGAAAAAACTAACATCTATTTATCATTTACCAAACAGCAATACGGAAACCGTTAGCGAGAATGGTTAGACCCTGTCCAGTTCAACTTATTTGGTGCTGAGTTGTGCTGATAAGTGTTGTGCTGTGCTGAAGAGTGCTGAGCTCTGCTGATCAGTGCTGTGCTGTGCTGATTTTGTGCTGAAAAGTGTTGAAAATGTTGAATAGTGTTCATTTGAGTTGAAGAAAAAACACAATGTTTATTAATTAAGAACTAAAAAGTTCACTTAATTAATATTATTTTTACAAAACATAAAAATAGTGTCCATTTTAGAGGTTAAATGTGTTGAGCTGAATAGGTGCTGTGCTGACTAGTGCTGTGTTGTGCTGATGAGTGTTGTGCTGTGCTGATCAGTGTTGTGCTGTGCTGAAATGTGCTGCAATAAATTGAACTGGACAGGGCCTTAGTCAAAACAACTCATACAATCATCTAACAGTTAACAGTTATACAATCCGCTAACAGCTAGCTACCAAACAGAACCTAATATTTATTTTTATTGAATTGAACCGAATTGAAGTGAAAATTAATGTATTAAAAAATAACATCGATATAACTAAGTTTAATCAAATTATTTTTTAAATTAATTGAAGTAAAATTAAATTAAATTAAATTGTATCAAACTGAACTGAATTAAACTATAAGGTCAAGCAAATCGGACCTAAAATTAAGAAGTGAAACTTTAATCGAAATGGTGACACGTAGGAAATCAAGGATGGAGGTTGTCGGTGGCCGCAGCTGGTGCCACTACGAAGACATGGGTGGAGGAGGAGGAAGAAGCATCCAAGGAGGTGTTAGAAATTGAAAGCTTAATTTCTAATTTTGTGGTCCACTTATGGGTTTGGGACAAAACAAACACATATTCTCTCCACATCGTGCGTAATTGTCAACATTCCAAACCCCCCCTGTAAATTAGAGTATGGGAACCCAGATTATTACAAACAAAAGGTCGTTGTTGCCCACCGTCGCTTTCTTTTCCCAAATTTTGATTGCTTCATAATCATATCAAACGGATAAATTACTAATCTTTCTGCCAAACAGTGTGCCTAGTAGCTGTGATTTAAAAACAAATGTACCTCGTATCAGCGAATTCGATTAATTATTCACACCAATACGATGATACCAATATTTAACCCGTAATGATATTCATATGCATACTTGCAAAAGGGAACCATGCTTGGAATCGGAGTCTATCCTAAAATTCGAAATCCAACTCATATTACTATTTTTCGGTTAAATTTGTGCATTTCCGACCTCCGGCAAGATGACAATCCTGAACCTGCATTTCTGCCGTCTGGAATTCTTTTAAAGTCATTTAAACCTACTCTAAAATAAATTTCTGGTTCCGACACTGCATACATGCAGTTAGAAATGAAAATAAAATGAGTGTTTATGTTGCACGTTTGCTGGATCTGAACTGAGCAGAAAAATAACCGTCTCAGATTTAAATCGATCGAACGAAACTCAACCTGCAAACTTATCTAATTCGATAATTTTGATCTGAATTTAATTGATATCGGATTTTTATCGGGCCAAATTCGATTTGAACCGAATATTGAAATTAAACCAAAATCTTTATAGCAAACTTTCTTAAAAGATCAATTTTCTTAAATGGTATGAAATTACCACTATATATATATAATCAAATGATTTGTATTAATACATTGATCATTTTAAAGTAGAGATATAGTAAAAATTATGTTTTAATGCAAAAATTTAAGAAATTTTATATAAAATAATAAAATTATTAAGTAACAAGATATATATTTCAAGCTAAAAAGTGCAATTTTCTTGAAAAGTTCGGAGTTCGGGAGACATTTTCACCCTATGTAGGAAGTCAATTAAGAATTGACCTTTAATTAGTTAAAACTCAATTTTATTGATTTTTATAAAAATTCATATAACCTTGGATATCTTTGATTTCATTTAGTTAGCACTTATAAAAAAATTAAGTAAGGTTAGTCATATTTTTTTTAAGGAAGTAAGGTTTTTTTTTTGAAATGTTTAAGGAAGTAAGGTTAGTCATATGATTAGTGTACATACAAATTTTAGTTAGCACTTATAAAAAAATTAAATAAGGTTAGTCATATTTTTTTAAGGAAGTAAGGTTAGTCATATGATTAGTGTACATACAAATTTAAACTACCAAAATTCAAAATTAACATCTCATTTTGAACCCGAATCATATGAATCAATTAACATATGACCGAACATGATATAATTCAAATCCAAAATGATCTGATTAAATTTAAACAGATGATACCTAACCAAACCGATATAAATTGATAAATAAAAATTTTACCGACTCAATCGTGTTGATCAGAAATCGATTTTAGTGGAACCAAATTTTCACTACTCACCGATCTCAACACACGCTCGACACGGATGTTCCTCTTGCACCATGTAACATTAATGCAGTTTTACAAAAACGACGTATTACTCTACTCCCAAGTTCCATGAAAACGGGAGGAAAAGTGTGAACTAGGAAACCAGGAAAATTGTACGTCACATGAATCTAGTGAAACTCTAGGGTGTGTTTGGTTAAGCAAGATTTTACAAAACTTAAACTATCCAAATTCAGTTTTGTAAGGTTTTGTTTGGTTATTTTTTTTGGAAAGTTCAAATTTTGCCATACAAAATTCAGGTTTTGCAAAAGTCAAAGTTCAAACTAGATTTTAGTTATAAACTTACAAAATTCACTCCAACCAAACAAGATTTTTGTTTTAAACTTACAAAATCCCAAACCAACCAAATAAGATTTTAGCAAATTCAGACTTATAAAATCTCAAATAAAATCTCAGACTCTCCAAATTCCAAACTAAAGTTCAGTCTTTCAAGCTCCACTCCAACCAAACACACCCTAGTGCTTTTATTTGAGTCACTATACAAAGTACAAACATGGATTGGAGACGTGGAGTGAAGTAGATTGTAATTATAAGTGATGTCTACATTATTTTTAGTAATAATATTTTCAGTTATTTTGTTCAATAGTATTTTAAACAGTAAAATAGTAAAATAATTATATTTATCATTTTAGGATGTTTTACATTTTTCGTTTCTTGTTTTCTCATAGTTACCTTTTCTTTTTTGAGATACCGAAAATTTTAAATTTATAGTAATTATGAGTAGGTCTTTCTAAAGGTTTCCTTAAAAGTGTACGACTTAAGATTGGATGGAGCCTAGAGATATGCATGGAAGGAGGATGAGTTTCATGGGACGTCGACAAACTTTAAATTTATTGTATCTTGAAAGAAAGGTATAGGGGAATTTTGAGTTTTGACTATAGTTACTCTATTTAAATAATTTCAAGTATACTCATTTCAGTCATTTGGTTCCGCCACGTAAAATATGCATGTTTGTTTAAAATGTACTATTGCTTGTGATTTAAACTTAGTTTGTACGTGTGAGTTGTGACTCTATTCTATCTTAATTCTAGATTTCTAGTTATGTAATTTGTTTAGGTTTGACTTTCGGGAGTATACAGGAAATATGGATGGTAATATAAATTCTTTTTTCAATGCAACTGCACTTTTAATTAAGTACAGTTGAATATAATACATGAAATACGAGGGTGTTTTGGTGTAAATTTGATTGGAATTAAATTAGTTGTTTGTGACATATTTGCGGTTTGACCAACTCAAAAGCTTAATAAATTTATTTTAAAATGGATTAGAAGTGTTATTTTCAATTACATATTTATATACTAAACGAAACTGTTTTGGGATCAAACACCATCCTATTATTACCATCAACCGCCTCGTTTACTATTTTTCTATTTATTCACAAGCGTGCCTGACTAAACACTTAGAGGAGGAGTCAATAGTGTAAGGTATGATCTATTATACTAAACACTCTCCATTTATTCATATTCTCTCTCCTCTACAAAGGTTCTATTTTCATCATCACGTCGGAGTGGCTATTTTCGGGCAATTCCGGGGCTCTGTTTTGCCGGACATAGTAGAGAGACACCGCGTGCTTGAATATCAACGCTTCTTTGGCTAGACACGGCACAAGGTGAGCTATTCCCGGAACAGACTAATAGCATCAATCAACACAATAAATCACTGATCAACACATCACATCACCATATAACCTCAATTGAACATGACCTTACGTAATGTATGTCTTATTAATGAATTATTAATAATATTTACAATAAATTATTTCACTGAATTATTTGATTAATTTTTAAATATCTAACTTTGGTGATTATTAACTATAAGAGTTTTAATTTCAAAAAATATATAAGAGTTTTAAAAATCAGAACACAAAAATATACAAAAAAGTTATATTTTAATTGTATGAATTTCATGTTGAGAAATTAGAAATATTTATAATTCAATTATCTATAATTTTAGTTTAGTTAATGAGAAATAATTTATATAATGTAGCTACTTTTTAAAAAAATAGAAATTATAATCCTTAAATGTCATTTTACAATATTTAATTAAGTAAATTGCTTGTTGCTATCAACTAATATTACCAAACATTTTTTAATATAATCGCCTGGTCAAATCCATTAATACAAACAACCAGTCAATGAACATAAAAGCATCTTCAATGGTAAGCTACACTACATTGTAGCTTACATTAATTCAAGCTAATTTGCTAGCAAGTTGCAAAATTCTCCAATGGTTAGCAATAGTATAGATTAGCTTGTATGACCACATATTTCTAATACACAACCAAATAAATTGAATTATTGATGTGGGGTCTACTAAATGAGACTCAAGCTAGTTGCTTGACAAAGCTAGTGCTTGTGTAGAGTAAAACAATGGTAAGCTAGTGCTTAATAATTTATAAAAATTGCCAAGCAAGTCCAAAATGCAACCATTGGAGATGCTCTTTACAATCAGCAAACATCTAAGAGCATCTCCAATGGTTGATTTTTTGGACTTGCTTGCAATTTTTTTAAATAGTTGAGCTAGTTGCTTACCATTGTTTTTTGCCACGTCATTAGCCTTCTGAAGGAAGGGCCGCCTTCACAAGCAACTAGCTTGACATTATTTTTGTGGGCCCTACATTACTAATTCAATAGTATTTGGTAGGTATTGTGTATATGTGGGACCATAATAGCCAATATTCAAGGTAGCTTACCACTAATTGAAACACTAGCTTCACAAGCTACTTGCTTGAAAAAATGATGTGGCATGTCAAGCTACACCATCATCTTGCTTACCACTGAAGATGCTCTAAGAGCATCTGCAATGGTGCTAAAAGTGTACCTGCTTGTAATATTTCAATAGTTGTAGCAGTACCGCTTACCATTGCACCTCGCCACGTATACTGCTCTCATCTAGCAGCACTGCTCGCCCAAGCAGGCATGCTGTCATAAATACACACGGATTCCAATTTAATTTGAAATCATTTACGTACAGCGTTTACTTGATATTACCGTTTTTCCAATTCAAATTCACGTTATATACGTATATATGAGACCCTTCCAGAATAAATAATTGTTGCTTGCCATTGTTAGATATTGTAGTCTGCCAAATCATTTGCCTAAAATGTGACATGGCAATTTAAACTATACATTCATGTAGTTGGCCATTGCGAATGCTCTAATAAGTGTCAGCTAATCAAACATAAGTTTTGTTGGAAAATACTGAGCATGAAAAGAGTTTAGTCAGACACGCTTGTGAATAAGTGTCAGAGTAATCAGGATTAGTGCACTTCCTCCAACCTGTGTGGTGGTGGTTTTGGCGAATACTTAGGAAAAAGGGTTGGTTTAGGAAAGCATAAAACACATTGTTAGGCACGTTTTTCATCAGGTCCACTTTTATTCAATTCTCGGCTCTTCCTCCTCACGGGACGGACCTCCCTCCCTCCGTTTAGTTGTTGCCTCACATGCCACCCATGAAAGTTCAATTTCGTGAATAGACTTTACTCCCTTTTGTTTGACAAAAATGTTGTATATTGAGAACTAAAATCAATACAAACACTTTGGTTTAGGAAGCCCGATTAACTTATTTTGGCGATGCACCACGGCGATTAACTGATGTTTGTAATTCTGTTAAGTATTCGATTAAGACATTGTATTATTTTATCACGATTACATTGATATTTACATTATAATTGACATGATTTCTCGACCATTGACATTATTTTTCTATACTCGACAAGATTTCTCAACCATTGGCATGAATTTCTCGTACTTGGGATTTAGTTCGGATCCCACTATTCATTCCGAGACTCTAAATACTCTCACTGGCTGACGGGCATGACAAATGAATTCAATACTCTTGAAAGAAATGACACCTGGGTGTCATCTTTTTCTTCCACAAGACAAGATTGTTGCTGGCTTTAAATGAGCTTTTCGCACCAAATACAAGTTTGATGGATCCATTGAGTGCTAAATGGCGAGACTAGCAGTGATGGTCAATAGGAAAATCGAAGGAACTTATTTTACTGAGACTTTTGTTCCTGTTGCTAAGATGAGGTATGTTCGACTGTTCCTCTCAGTTGCAGTCATCAAGGGTTGGGAAGTTCATCAGATGGATGTTCATAATGTCTTTTTACATGGCGAGATTGAGAAGGAGGTTTACATGAGTCCTCCCCCTGGTTATACTACTCCACCTGGTCTTATTTGCAAACTTCAGAATCATTGTACGGACTGCGCCAGGCTCTACGAAATTGGTTTGCGAAACTTGCAGCATCTCTTCGACTTTTCGATTTTGAGCAGAGTAAGGCTGACTACTTGCTTTTCTCCTATGTTCATGGATCTGTTTCCTTGCTTGTCTTGGTATACGTGGATGATTTGGTTATCGATGGGAGTTCATTGACCTTGATGAATGAATTTAAGTCTTACTTGAGTTCATGTTTTCATATGAAGGACCTTGCCCTTTGAAGTATTTCCTTGCTATTGAGCTTGCTCGGAGGCTTGATATCCTGGCTGACACATGTATGTTGGCTGCGAATCCTACCGATTTTCCTATGTATCAACAACATGACCTTGGTAGTGTAGAAGAACGATGACCCCAAGCAATATCGTCGGCTTGTTGATCGGCTTATCTACCTCACCATTACTCGACATGAGCTTAACTATTCTGTTCATACCCTTGCTCAATTTATGCAAGCTACACGTGTTCCGCATTGGTAGGCAACTCTCCGCGTTCTCTGTAATCTGAAAAGTCATCCAGGTCAATGACTGTTATGATCCGCTCGCAGTTCTCTTCAGCTGACGGCTTACTGTGATTTTGATTGGGCTGCTTGTCCTATTACTCAATATATCTTTCCTGATACATTGTGGTACTTGGTGATTCTCCAGTTTCTTGGAAGACGAAAGAACCAACCAACAATTTCTCGTTCTTCTGCCGAATTTGAATATCGGGCTATGACTGTTGTGTGTTGCGAAATTGATATAGTCCAAGTCGCTTCTTCGATCTTTGGGAGTTGCTCATTCGTCTTTGATGCGCCTATTTTGTGATAGTCAAGCAGTTCTGCACACAACGACAAATCCAGTTTTTCAGCGAACGCACAAAGCATATTTAGGTGGATTGTCATTTTGTGCGTGACCTTGTTCAACCAGGGGAGATTTCTACATTTCATATTTGGATTTTAGATCAACCTGCTATATGTTTACCAAATCCCCTGATCGTCAACAATTTCAGACATTATTTTGTAAGTTTGACATTTTAGACCTGCATGCTCCAACTTGAAGAATGTTTGAGAAATATATTGTAAAATGTGAGCAATTGCGATTATAAATAATTACTCACTTTATCTACAAATACAATCAATCACATATTACAATATATTCCTCCAATAATATCCATTTCTCAAACACATATATTACTACATTAGATATTCGGCATGGTTTCTCGGCACCTAACATGATCTCTCGACCATTTACATCCCAAACACGATTTTTCCTCCCTCAGTGAGTTATTGAGATCTTAGTTTAATGATGAACATAATTGTGTAAGTTCATAAAAGGACTAATAATTGTGTTAGGGAAATTGAACGAGTTTGTTGGTGGAGGTCTTAAATTATTGGTAAACATAATCGTTCACCCTCCTTTATTGACCTTTTTGAAAAAGCTTCGAGAATAGATTCTGAATCAAAATCTTAATACAACGATTCACGGGTATAATATTACCATTATCGACTAGACCACCGTTAAATGCCTATTAAACCGAATAACTAGTGCAAACAGCCCAATTCTCCACTGTCGTGAGACTTTTAGAACAAGACACGTTATAAAACTTGTTAATCCGCCAAACGAAAGAAGAAATTGAAAATAAACAAAAGGTAAAAAAACCGTTTGGTGGAGTAAAACGTGGAAATGGAAGAGACAGATTGAGCATGTGAATGTCAAATAATTGGATTTGACTCCAAAAACCATATTCTGCAGCTCTGCTCCTCTCCATCTACACTATTATTAATGCACCTTCACACTTGCCAGAAATTACATTAATTGCCCTGTTCCAATTCACTCACCGTCGGCCCCATGCGACACCGTTTCCCTGATATTTGCAAATTCCATTATTTCTCATTGCTTTCTCATCATAATAATGGGAGACGGAAGATTATAGAGATTTGTGGGGCATTAGGGCATTAATATTGTCACTCTTTTTTTTCCCTTATTCCATAAAGAATACTCTTAATCACAGTCGCAATCGCTATATTAAACGTAAGCTGTTTTGAAAAGGAAAGAAAATGGACAAAATTTGCAAATAATTGATTTGCTTTCTAAACGAATTGTATTTTCCCTTTCCTGTTTTTAGCTACAATTACAAACAGTTGCTGTAAACCGAATTATGCAGTGGGGATGAGCAGAGTATATCTTTCAATGCTGTAGAATTTACACTAAAGTTACTGTTACCGCGTCTCACCGCGGTAACATTTCGCCCTTGCTTACCGCCACCGAGTGAACTCAGCTCCGGGACGTACTCGGCCGCGGTAACCAGCTTCACGTTCTTGAGCAGGAACTCATTTCCGACCAGCTGGTTGAACACGCCTGACTCGGTAACCGTGTTTTTCTTCTTCTTGCCAAGCGTCGCTCGGACAATCTCGTTCAGCATTGCCTGAGATACTCTCCTGATTCCCCTTGCTCCGCCTCTGATCACCGACGGGCTCACCGACTTGCTGTGCCCGGCCTGGGCCTTCTCCGAACCCTTACGCCCGTGCCGGCCCTGCCCTGCCTGAGTCGCCATCGATAAATGCACCGTCTCCGGGCTCGCAGTCCGAACACGGCCCATTGCATCGCCGACGAGCACCCATTCCTTGACGTCGATGAGCATAATGTGCTTGAAATTCCTGCGGATTCTCCCCAGCAGCATCGGATAACAAGCCCACCTTCGCAAATTCATCGGAACATGATCCATAAACCCAGCCAACGAATTCTCCGGGTCGACCTCGTCGACGTCGAACCCAACAACTGAGCCGTAACTCACCCGAGTCGACTCAGTCTGATTATTCCCTCCAGTTGACGAATTGCCCCTCAATTTCACACCCCAGATCGGCTCCCCGGCGGCCTTATCGTGCTTGCTCCGTTTTAAAAACGCGGGAATCGTCGAATTCGCACTCACATTATTAACTCCGGCGACCATCTTAAAAAACGAGTCACACTCGTCGAGAATCACATTGTCAAAAGCGACCGATTTGGACGGAAACAGGAACTGAAGGTCGGCTCTCGAGTTGAGAGCCGACCCGAAGAAGAGCCTGAGAAAAAGCTTGAGCTCATGCAGATTCAGCGACTCCACAACATGGACCACGATCAAGTCAGTCATCGACTTGGTCCCCCTTCTGTACAGACTCCCCATCCCCTGCAGCGCATGCCCCGGAGCCGCAAATTTCTTCCCCTTCTTAACGTTACCGTTCCGGTGAGGTTGAGATGAAATCAGCTGCCGCCGGGAAGGGTAGTGAAATCCGGAAGATGGCGAAGAAGAAGACAAGGAATCGAAGGTGGAGAGCGTGAAGAAGAGGAGGGTGACAAAGATTAGGAGCGCGCAGATGGAGATGATGGACTGGGCGGTGGAGAGGAGGTGGGTGGAATTGGTGCGCTTGATCGACGGCAGGCTGTACTTTTTCCGGGCGCCGGAATTGGAGTTTTCGGGGTGGTCCTCCGGGAAGAAGACGAAGAAGATGCCCATTCCCCAGTCTTGATGGTGGTGGTTTTCACTGGAATTCGCTCCGGTGAGACCCATGGTTTACTTAAGGCCTTTGTCTTGGGGGTCTCTCTCTCTCTAGGTATCGCTGTCTGTGCTGTAGCTTTGGGTTTATGGAGTCTCGTGGCTCTCTCTCCAAACTAGGAAATGCGTGTGTGCGGTTATGTTAACTCTGCTTATTTAGGGAAGCCATTAATTTAATTAGTGGTAAACCACGTCTCCATTCTTAAGCAGATTGTACCATTCCATACCATACACATACGGAGTATACACCCAACCTACTTCAAGGTGGGACCCTCCACGGAGTGTACACTGTTCATCCTTCTCTATTTTTGGAATATTTCTTTTCTTTTTTCTCATGCGGACTATCTTCATTTTAATTTACTGAAAGTTAACCATGTCCCATTTATTCTCAATTCTTTCTTCATGAGATAAATGTGCATAATGCGCTTGAGGAGGAGGTTTATATGAAACCCTCCAGGTTATAGTTTACCTCGTTTGTAACTTTCAGAAGTGGGTCTATAATTTTCGCCAAATTACTCGTAATTGGTTTGTTAAGTTAGCTGAAACATTGCGCATATATGGTTTTGTTCAGAGTAGAGCTGATTGTTCCTTGTTCTCATTTATCCGCAATGGTGTTACTCTCTATGTTTAGGTTTACGTAGATGATCTTGTGATTGCTGGTTCATCTAGAGAAGTTTTGTCTGCATTCAAGAAGTACTTGAGTTCTTGTCTTCACATGAAGAATCTTGGAGTATTGAATTATTTTTTGGGCATTGAGATTGCACGTCGCTCTGATGGTATGTTTTTGTCTCAATGAAAATATACTTTGGATATTATTTTAGCCGATGCAAGCTTATTGGGAGCAAAACCCGCTGCTTTTCCAATGGAGACACAACATCATCTATTGAAAGATGAAGGTCATATGCATGATGATCCTGTGCAGTATCGACGTCTCATTGGAAAACTCATCTACTTGACTATCACTTGTCCTGAATTGAGTTATTCAGTTCATACTTTAGCTCAGTTCATGGAGGAACCTCGAGTTGCGCACTGATAAGCTGCACTTCGAGTATTGCACTATCTCAAGGGCCATCCTGGTCAAGGATTTTTTTCCACCTTGTAGTCCCTTGCAGCTTATTGGTTTCTGTGACTCAGACTGGGCTGCTTGTTAGATATCTCGCCGCTCTTTGACTGGATACTTTGTAACACTAGGTGATTCTCCTGTTTCGTGGAAGACAAATAAGCAACCAACCGTCTCCCATTCTTCTGCAGAGGCTGAATATCGTGTTACGGCCTATGTTTGTTGTGAGCTTATTTGGATGAAGTCTCTTCTCAAGTCATTGGATGAAGTCTCTTCTCAGCCGATGAAGTTGTTTTGTGATAGTCAAGCAGCTCTCCACATTTCCGCTAATCCAGTGTTTCATGAGCGAATGAAACATATTGAACTTGATTGACTATCACAAAACAACTTCATCGGATGAGAATTGAAAACATCTTCATTCCTAACAAATGGTGTAAAAATTTACTCCCTCCGTTCTAATCAAAGGGTCTGCAGGGACGGATGCTCAATTTTTAAGAAAAATGATGTGCCAGTGGGACACGTGGATAAAAGAATGGCAAAAGAAAATTTTAACCCCCATAAGTATGTGGGTCAATTATTTTTTAGAGATTCATTAAGGGTAAAATAAACAATTTACTTTATTTACTTTTCCCAAATGAGGAAATATTGAAAGTAAGACATTTTGGTTTTGGGACATTCCAAAATAGAAAGTAAAACACTTTGGTTGGGACGGATGAAGTATACCACAATTTGTAGAACTCAAATAATGAGTATGAGAAATGCCTTTGAAAAATTGTGCGTGGTTCATATCTTAAGTTGAAGTCGGGAAATTTGCACATGAGAGGAATTGTGGATGTGGAAAGTGAAAATTGCAAAGCAGGTCGGACAATCTAAGATTAAGAGTTGGAATGAGAGATCTCAAGTTACTCCTTGGCGTTTCCTAAAACACCATCAAGAAAATAGTATAATGAAGAGTGTTCTAATCAACACCTCGAAAGAAGTTATAGGTACAAAAAATTTATAATAAAGACCGTCACAAATTAATTGATAAGTTTTAGTAATTGTCGCAAAAGTTTTAACATTAAGAAAATACAGAAAAATTCACTCGTAAAAGTTTAGTTACGAGGAATTATGGTGAAATATTCTTCAACACACTTATCAAGAATGATTGCACATTCTCAATTTATGGTTCTATCCTTAATCATCAACTTCATCGTCAACATAAAGGTCTAGTTCGTCGGTTTTACATTATCACGACCGTATTGCAACTACCAATTCAAGTTCCCCGCAATTAACCCATCAACGCTCGCCTCGCCGAAAAGTATTAGAGCAACTACAACAATTTTGATATAATAGTAAATTTGCTCAAATATGGAGAATTTATCCTTTTTTGAACTCCAACAGATTCTCCATCCCATTCTCCATAATAGAAAAATTGAAGAGAGAGAAAATTTGCTTCTTCAAATTTAGAGAATGAGGGAGAAAATTTGGAGAACCAAAATTTAATGCTACCTGCATTGTTTTTTGTTATTTCACTCATTAATTGTTTCTCTTCAATAATTTTAAATGATAATATTTTAAAATAATTACAATAAAATTTTATCAAAAATACATATTCTAAAAATATGCATAAAGATGATCGTAACAAGATCTCATATGACTATTTTTACATGTACATATCTATTGATATTTAATAATTAAATATAATCTATTTTCCAATATAAATTTACTAAATTTTAAGGTCATAAATATATTTATTTTGATGTTTTAAATAAGTCATAACGTTTAAATTAAATTTTTTTACTAAACATTTTATTTCTTATGGCTGAAAATAATAATTTGTAACAAAAAATTGAAAAGAGATGAGTCTAATTATTCACAATACATTACAAAAATAGTTATATTGTAACTCGGGATGTGTTATTTTTATAAATGTAATTTTATTATTTTATAAGTTAGAGTAAGTAATTTCAAATATGAAATATTATTGTAATATGTATTTTAAGTTAATTATTTATTTGTTCATCATTATTTGGACTTATTGAATATATGATTAAAAAATAGAAAACAATAGGATAAATGTATAGTAATAAATGTCAATAAATTATAGGGAATGGAAAATGGAGAAACTGTTGGAGGTGAGGTAAAAAAATATAGGGAATATAGGATTTGCTTCCCTATTATGGAGAATGTGAATAGATAATCTGTTGGACTTGCTCTAAAAGAGTTATATCTGAAATATTCCTCTTTTATCTCTTTCGGAGTAATATTTCTCATTATCAAAGTAATACTCCAAAATTATTGAAAATTGTAGTAAAATTTAATAAATACATATGAGAATACAATAAATCTAGACTTCCGTTGTTCTTCAGTTCTACTTCTTCTAACTATGAAAAAACAAACCCAACAGTGGTAGACTCTTTTCCGACGGTTTGAACTTTCTAAATATAGACATATACGTAAAATTAGAAATAGTTCACTACCTCAATTCATCTTCCATAACCATAATACCTCAAGGTTGTGTTTGTTTCACCTTGACTTTGCAAGAATTCAACTTTTCAAAATTAATTTTGAATTTGTTTGTTTAGTTTGATTGAATTTTGAAAGTATAGATTACTTAAAAAATAAAGTTCGGATGGAGTATATGAATGGATTTGGTCATATAAAAAAGAAAATTTTAAAGGCTAAAACCATCCAAAAATGGGAGGATTATTCATACCCCCTCAACCCATACTGAAACCATAAATTACTCGTAGGCTTACATGTGTTTCCCGAATGCTATATTCCGATCTAGATCGAAAGTAAAGTGAGATATCAGAGAGTGTCTGAAGATAATACTATAACTAAATCATCTCTGTATCGATGCCGGTAACATCATATGTAAAAAATATTTTTTTCTTCCTCTTGCGTATAGACATCTCCAAGTGCAACATTCTAGAGCTCCCAAGAATTTACCCTCTCACTTTCTCAAAACTAAAACAGAAAACCCAGTTCTATTTTAATAAATACCCACTATCTGAACCTCAATATGCAACCCATTGAACTCGTTGGGCTCTTGACCACCGGAAGATAGCAAGTCTTTACGAGGTTGAACATCATAGTAGACTGTAAAGCATACCGAATTATTCTATCTGGCCATGTGACTAAAAAGAAAGATCATCAAGAGTCTAACTAGAGATTGCTATAAAGATTTCTCTCATAAGGTGATATTCTATGGCACGAAATTAAAAAGAAATTTATAAAAACCTAAAAACAGATATATGTTAATTAATATCAGTACTAGAGCAATCCCAACCAATTTTGGTCTGACTGGCTGGTGGCCAAATATTGGACAGAGCACTTGCAATCTAACTCGATATAAGCATAAAGTTTAACCGTTCCACAAATCTAGAAGCAGTATCGCCATCAGTAAGTATTCAAACTACTCTAACTCTGTTTTCTCCTAATTGCACTAACCAGATCGGAAGTTAATCAAAATTTTGCTGAGCCAAAGGACCCATAAGAAAACTAAGATTAGCATATCACATTTAGTCCAATATTTTAGTACAAATATTAGTAAACAATTACACACTAAAAAGACTGAAAATAAATTTTATAAAAAAGAAAAAAGAAGAAGTAAAATCTCCTTCCCAAACTAATGGTGCTAGCTCCAATCCTGTCTGAACCACTTCCAGACCCGACCCGGTACACTGACCCGACCCGACCTGACTGGGCCGGCCGAAAAGGCCCTCTAGTCAGGGCTCCTTGTCTTCGTGAGCATGGGCACGCCCGCAACCAGCCCGCCTGAAGCCCCATTTGCCGGAACCAGATCGATCGGGATCGTCGTTCACACCGCCCGAAGCCTCGTTCACACTGGGGAGTGGCCGTGATCACTTCCCAGCACGCGGTGGTCCTGTCAATGCTGATTTCATCGGTCCATGGAGCGTAGATCGGACGTAGATCTGAGAGCGTATTATTAGGGATGTAGATTGTCAAAAAAAGAGGAGGTCTCGAGTGTGGGATAGGAAGGGGAGATTTGGAGACTGAATATAAAACGTGAGAGGAGGCCGCCGGCCGGTGGTATCACCAACGACCTCTGAATAAAAATTGAATATGGAGGGAAAGCTTTTTTTAGAGAAAAAGTGAGCAGACGAAAAGGAGAAAGAAGTAACGCTCAATTCGATCTAGAAAAAAAAAGCAGTTAAACTATTTGAATACATGATATTTGGATTAATAGGTTATTAAAATCTTAGTCATATAAACTCGATATTATTCATCGTATGTACGTGCTTCGTGGTATATTTACGTAAAGATGAAAACATTCACGTACATAGTCTAGCGCACTAGCGAAGAATTATAACTTTTATAGTCTTATTGCACCGAACCTAGTCGACAAAATCAAATTTCTGACAGGTGATTAATCAAGTTTTCAAACAATAGTACAAGAAAGTACTAAGCAAGATATTTTGATGCAACGAGGTGAGTTCACTGCTGATGAAGTCAAACGTACTACAAGTAATATTTTGTCACAAGTTTTACTAATTTTTGAATTCTACCATTCAATATATCATGAAATATGTATAGATGGACATTTATATACACCATTCAGTTACTGGAAACTACTTGACAATCGTACAAACTACAACATATATTTTACATTGATGTATTAATATATTTATTTGTGTACCAAACTATTAGTGTGTATACATTTTAAGGAAAACGCAATCTTAATCTTGAAAAAGGAACCCCACTTATGTCCTCGTTATATTCCCTTAACAAAGGGGGCAAATTGAAAAGGTTGAAGTACTGATGAATGATGAAGGTATTGTTTTCAAATAATGTATAAAATGAAGAAAATTATGACGTAGAGAATATCTCATATTTTTTATTTAGATTTTTTTAAACGTGTTTTGACTTTAAATCTAAATGAAATTAATTTAAATTTTTATTTTTCAGTGGAGTTTAGTAAATAGTACATTTTTAATACACTGGAAAGCATGGAAGCAAATCAAATTTTGAAGGAGGATTAGGTCTGAGATCTACCATTGAAATGAACAAAGCATTGCTTGCTAAACACTCTTGGAATCCGGTGGAAAATGGAAACTCTCTGCTCCATAAGGTCTATAAAGCCAAATACTTAAAACATGACAGTATTTTGTCAATAAGGTCAAAAACTGGGATACTTGGGATTGGAAATCAATGGTTTGGGCATCAGAGCTAATTGACAAAAACGTCCACTGGAAAGTAGCAAACGGTAAGAGTATTAAACTCCATGATCATCGGATTCCCACTATAAACAATCTCATTCAGAATTGCACAGTTCTATCAACCCACACAAACCTCAGAGTTGAACATCTGATTGATCAGAGAGGCAATTCATGGAGAACACCATTACTTAGAACTATTTTCCAGCAACAAATTATTTCTCACATCCAAGCCATCCATATAGACACATCTGCTCAAGAGTCAAGACACTCCATATTGGAAATGGACTAATCATGGCCAATACACAACAAAATCGGGGTACCATGTGGCCATGCAGTCAGAAAGAAATGGCACATGGGAATGAAGATTTAGTAATTCTGCACGAAAATTTTGGAGTCGTTTGTGGAGTCTCAACATACCACATAAATATTAACTTTAATTTGGAAGGCGGTGAATGGAGGTCAAGCTATTGAAGTGAATATAAGTAAGAGAAAGCTGACTACATCTTCAATGTGTATTAGATGCACGGCTTCAGATGAGGATGAACTACACCTCTTCTTAATTTGCGAAGAATCTAATAATATCTGGAGGGCTACGGGACTCATGCCACGAGTATCTGCTAACATGACTTTTAGTTCTTGGTTCTTTCACCTAATATCTTCCACAACACAAAATGAGCATCTCATAGACAACATTCATTTTGTGGGAAATATGGAGGCAAAGAAATATAAGGGTGTTTTGACTAAACTTTAACACTTGTTGTGTGGTGTGTGGAACAAGGCAGAGCAGCCGTCAAAATGATGGTACATAGGACAACAACACTCCAACGGATGGGAAGCAGAAATTCATTACAAAATGACGGGGACAATGATGATCAGGCTAGGGATCATTCCATGATCTCCTTAGATCAGATTAAACAAGGAAAGATAAAACAACTACTTCCAAAGGCGTATATGCTAAGTTTTGATGACTCCTTCAAGAAAACAAAAATGCTAGGATGTAGAGGTTAGAGATTGTGAAAACCAGGTTGGCCAGCGAACACCATCATAAATGGCTCGAATTTTTTCACTGTTTTACTCCGCTACAAACAGAAGTTGAAACTTGTTGGAGAGCGCTTAAGGCAGCAACTCGCTAGGGTGTTCGTCAACTGAATATGGTTACAGACTCAATAATGTTCGTCAACTGAATATGGTTACAGACTCAATAATTTTGCATCAATCAATAGTAAAACTGCAAAAGACCCCATTGAAAATCAAAAGAACTGTCTCCAGTATACAACGTATACTAAACTCCTACCTAGAGTTTAGGGTTAAACTCCTACCTAGAGTTTAGGGTCATTAAAATTAATCGAATATTCTTATCTGTCGAACATAACATAAGTACTAGGTTTAGTAGAAGGCTATGTAACAATAATTTTATTTCCCTTTAATTAATATATGTATTTAATATTAAAAGATAGTGTCAGTGTTTTTTGCTATATGTTTGACGAATTAAAAATTTTCATGTCCCCAAATATACAATTTATAATTTAGAAATAAAAACTACATGAAATTCTATTTGTATAATTTATGGTTCTTTACGCTCAAAACGGATTGATTGAGAGATATTTATGTTTTCTAGGGTCATATGGCTGTCTGAGTTGGGGATTTGCTGAGATACACTCCTCTAGACAGTGACCTAGCTTACAGCAGTGGGGGCAGTATAGGGGAAACTGATCATAAATGATCTCTAAATCAGTGACATGACCTGTTACTCCAACAATTATCTCATCATGCAATTTCTTTTGTAAGTCAACCTCAATACAAAGTTTAACAGCAGGTGGTCTAGTCAAAGAGGCTGTAGCTGCATCCATTTTAATAAAACTGTCAATTCTATTTCCAATAAACTCTAACATAGCCACATTATAGAAGAATATTGGAAGATTAGGAATTGTTACCCATGCTGGAACAATTGATGATTCACAACTAGGGCTGAACTTAGTGGTCCACTTAAGCACCTTCATAGGGACACCTTTGAAGCTCCAAATATCCTTGAGCCAACATCTCTGATAATCCTGGGGATCTTGGAACCGGATTAGGACATGTCGGTAGTCTAGTGATCCCGGTTGAAATGCTGAAGCAAAACCGATTGATTTGAAAGTTTCGTTCAAAGCCTCCATGGATGGCTTCCCTTTTTCGAACTTGCCTATCAGTGCATTTGTGTAGTGGATCGCGAGCGAGGCTGCTTGATCTGGGGACACAATACGCGCTATTTTGCATTTGTGCTCACCAATAGGGAGGATTTCTAGGTTTGTGGGAAGGGTATTAGCAAGCGGGGGCGGTTTGGATGAGAGAGCTTGGGCGAAGGTGCGTAGATTGGGGTTGCCACCGCGGAGCTGCGGTGGCTCCGCCATGAATGTTGCCGTTTTATGACCGTTTTAGGTAGTCAGAGGTGGGGTCATATCAGAAAAAGAGGGGACTCTATCGGGAATAGTTGTTAATTGAGGAAATAGAGGAGGAGAGAGGTTAGAGCGTTTTGGGAGTGTTTTGATCCCTCAAACTAGCAAAATAAACTCCCCAAGAGACCTGCTCCACAGCCATCTGCAAAACCTCAATTCCCCCTAACTAGTGAGGGTGTCTCAGGGGTTTCTGCAAAAGAAAAAGACAGAACTATCAAAGCTCAGATGATTTATGTCAACAAAGTTCCTGTCCAGCTTCAGCCTTCACCAAATCTTGTCATAGTGGACAAAGGCAAAGAGAAGATGTGTACATCAGATGATGAACTCCTGCTACTTGAATCCTTATCACACAACGCTGCTCTTTCCCAACTGACCAGACTGAAAAAGACCCTATTTTGATTCAGGATGATATTCAGACTATTAATCTCCTAAACAAATCCCAACAGCTACCTAATCCCTTGCCTCCCCCCCGTTTACCTCTCCCTCTGCAACCAACCTACTGAGATAATCACCACCCAATCCCTTGATACACCTAAATCCCCTCCTCAAAGCCATCCAATCACTACTTTGCTTCAGCCTGAAGAAACTGAATGGCTAGCTAAAAATCATAGACCTAAAGTTTATGCTTCAGATGATACAAAGTTGGGATCAGGTACACACTATTCCTTTGTAGATAGTCCTTTTACTTCTAATGCTGCTCCTTTTTTTTCTCAGGAAAAACACAGACATAATAGGTTCCTCCCCTTGATGGATGATGAACAACTCCAGGAATTTAAGGCTGTAACTGAGAACTCTCTGACCTGATCACCTGAAACTGCGGACACTGGCAAGGATATGGCAATTTCTGATGATACTCAAAATGTTGCTGATCAGGTAAACACAAGTCAGGTAAGGAAATCTTCTAGACTCTTGGCTAAACAGAGACCTGGTATCAAATTGCAATCCTATTTTACTCAATTGAACCAAATTGTCTCTATTTCAATTACTAATAGTCCTAAAAATATTTTTAAATGATAACTACATCCCTCAAATTAAAATTTCTAGTTTGGAATATTAGGGGTATGGAAACATCTTTAAAAAGACTAGCTGAACTGATTGATACTTACATCTTTGACCTTATTTGTCTTATTGAGTCTATGCATGCTAACTCTAAGTGTCAGTAGTACATGAATATCTTTAAATACAAAAACTGCCTTTTTGCTCATAATGAAAGAATCTGGCTTTTTTGGCAAAATGATATCCAGATCTCTCTGACCACTGATCACCCTCAATTTCTACATGTTTCAGTCCGGAGCCAAAAACTGAATTCCTATATAGAATCAGTATTTGTATATGGACTAAGAACAAGGAAGGGAAGAGAGGATCTATGGATTGATTTACAAAAAATAAATTGCCCATATACAGTTTTCATTGGAGACTTTAATGCAATAGCATCTATCTCTGAGTATAAAGGTCAGTCAACTCCCAGCCTTCATAGTATCAGTGATTTTACTAAATTCATTGATGATATGGCTCTGGAGAACATAAACACAGTAGGTAATCCTTTCACCTGGTCTAATGGAAGACATAAGCTTCCCCTTGATCTCAGTGATAGTGGGAGGATCAAAACCCCCACAATCCAGAGACTTGACAGGGGACTATGTACAGTCCACTGGAATTCAACTTTTCTGGACTCTTCCATACTAGTTTTGAATAAACTAATTAGTGATCACTGTCCACTCTTTCTTAGTATAGGCAGCAAAATAAAATCATCACCAAGGCCTTTCAGATTTCTTAATACTTGATTTAAGAGGGATTCCTTTATGAACCTAATTAAAGAAAACTGGACAACTTCTATTGATAACTCTGGAATGTTAGGACTGTACCTTAAACTCCTTAGGTTGAAAAAACAACTAAAGATTTGGAACAGAGAAGTTTTTGGTAATGTCCATACTAATATTATCAATATGGAGGAAAATATGAGATTATGTGAAATAGCTTATGACTCTGATCAGAGTGAAATAAATCTGGTCAGCCTCAAACAGGTTAAAACATCCCTCACTAGAGCCATTAAAGAGCAACATCATTTCTGGAAATACAAATCCAGAGTTAAATGGCTTAGAGAAGGGGATGACAACACAAAATTTTTCCATAACTCAGTAAGGGAAAGGAAGAGCAAAATGAGCATTACTAAAATACAAAACTCTCTGGGTGAATGGATTGAGGAATCCTCAGACATTGAATCAGAAGCTGTTGCTTTCTATTCAAATTTACTGTCTGCTGAGGTGAATCCTAACCAAGGAGATTTCTATTCTCATTTCTTGTCTCAGATCCCAAAACTTATAAATGATGAAGACAATGTTGAGCTTATTAAGCATGTTTCAAAAGAAGAACTTAAAAGCATTGTCTTCTCATTAAATAAGAACAGTAGCCCAGCCCAGATGATTTTAGTGCACAGTTTTATATAAAGAGTTGGGAAATTATTCACTTAGACCTCCTTTGGGCAGCCAATGATTTTCTTTCCAGTACAATCATGCCCAAAGGCATTTCCAGTACCTGGATTGCTATAATACCAAAACTGGACACTCCCTCTTCATTTAGTGATTTTAGGGCAATCAGCCTCTCCAATGTGGCTAACAAGATCTTTTCAAAAATTTTAATGGAGAGGCTGAAGCCTTATATGCAGAAAATCATTTCCCCTACCAGAAGCTTTTTTGAAAAATAGGGACATATCTGATAACATTCTATACCTGAAAGAAATGTCTAGATTTATTGATAAAAAAAGGCAGAACTCCTAACTGTATCTTGAAACTTGATCTGAGAAAACCATTTGATAGGGTTTGTTGGAAATTTATTACTAGCATCCTTATTAAATTTTATTTTCATGGAAAGTTTATTTACTGTATTATAAAAAATCTTTCTCAAGCCTGGTTTTCTGTTTTGATTAATGGTAGTCCAGTATGATTTTTTCAAGCTACTAGAGGTATCAAACAAGGTGATCCACTCTCTCCTTTCCTCTTTAATATTTTTTCTGAAACTTTCACTAGAAGTCTATCATTCATATTTCAGTCAGGAAAGCTCAAATATTTCAATCTGCCTAGATCTGCCTCTTCGATTTCTCATTTATCTTATGAAGATGATACAGTAATTTTCATGCAAGCTAGCACTACTGATTTAAATATAATGAAAGCTTTTTTAGTGGTTTTTGAATCTGTCTCAGACAGAAAATTAACTACGATAAAAGCGATTTTTATGTTAGTAAGCATGCCACTCCAACTAAGATTAGGGAGATTAGTAACATTTTGGGTATGAAAAAAGGATCTTTTCCCTTCAAACACCTAGGAGTTCCTATTTTCACAGGCAGGATAAAAAATGTGTATTTTCAGCCATTATTGGAAATGATAGATAGGAGGTTAAATAATTGGAAAAATAAGTGGTTATCCACTGGAGCTAAAATGATTCTGATTAACTCCTGTATCTATTCCCTACCTCAGCACTATTGGGCTGTTTTGAAGCATACTGTGCAGGTCATCAAAAAAATCAGAAGGAAAATCTCTATATTTTTTGGGGTACTATAGATGATAGGCCCAAAAAATCATGGAGAAACTGGAATGACCTATGCTACCCTATTTCTGAGAATGGTTTAGGATTTAGAAACATGAACACCATTATTAAATCATTCTCTGTAAAGCTTTGGTGGAAGTTTCAAATTTCCTAAGCTCCATGGACTGTTTTTCTTGCATCTTTACCAAAATCTGCTCAAACATCTCAAACTTGGAAACGAATTTGTGATGTGACCCTTTCTGTGAGGAAAATTCTAGAGTTATCCATGGGTTAGGGACATGTAGTTTCTGGAATTCTAATTGGCTAGGAAATGGGATTCTTAGTGATACTCTAGATACTGAACTTATTGATATTTCCCTTGACTGTACAGTAGCCACTTTTATTCAAAATAAAGATTCTTTCCTACAATTACTATCTGCTCATACTGATCCTGTCCTTTTTTCCTCATTACAGGAAGCTAAGCTTACTCATGATAGAATGGACATGCTAATTTGGAAACCCGAGGACTCAAGAGCATTTTCCTTCAAATCTGCATACAACCAGCTGAGAGCCAGGAGAGGTAACTCTGTATCTCTACTAAGAATCTGGAATGCTAGGGTCCCCAAAAAATATCAATTTTCATGTGGAAGACTCTAAACTCTATTCTTCCTTTTGACAATGTTCTCACATACTATGGTTTCAATATTGTTTCAAAATGTTGTTTCTGCAACCATAATGATGAACTGGATCACTTCTTCAATCAGTGCACTTTTGCTAAAGCTATATGGTCTGAAATCAATAGATTTATAGGGATCCATGCTCCTGTTTTCTCCACTATATGGTCTAGAGTCTCCTACTATCTGTCCAGGCCTGGTCTATCAGCTGTGCACAATCAAATAATAAAAAATATACTTCTCTTCTTCTCATGTTGGTCCCTATGGAAGGCTAGGAACAATTACATCTATGATAACATTGTACCCAACCTACCTAGAATACTACATGAAATAAAAAGTATGATTTTTGACTCTTATGCAGCTAAACCATTTTATATTCATAGGCCTGTTGACATTGAATTTACTACCAATGGATATTTCCCTATGTGTCTAAAGCCCCCTAAGCCAAATATACAGAAAGTTGCATGGTCTTGTCCATCTGTGGGTCTTAAAGTTAACATAGATGCTTTCTGGAAGTAGAACAGCAGACTGGAATTGGTATGATAATCAGGGATGTTTCAGGAAGTATTATAACCTCTGAGTGTATTTATACTCATGCTCAGTCCCCTTTGCATGCTGAGTTACTTGCAATTGGTTTTGGGGTCACAAATGCTAGAAAGATTAGCTCTGATTTTGTGGTGGAGTCTGACTGTAAACAAACTATAAATAGTATACACAACCCTCAGTCTGCTCCATGGAAGCTATTTGCTCTATCTGATGAACTGCATAAAGAATGTTCTGACATTCATATTCTTCATATCTATAGAGAAGCCAACTCTGTGGCTGACTCCCTTACTAAATATGCAGTTCTTACTAAGTCCTCACATGCTTTCAGTTCTACTTCTCAGCTTCCCTCATTAACTAGAGGCCTATACATGTTAGATAAAAGTGGTACTCCTACTATTAGATTGCACCCCCCTTAGACAGATATTACTCTTACTTGCTTCATTTTCTGTTTTTTCAGGAGATTTGGCTGGCACATGGCTGTCTTTTTTGAGAAAGACAGTAATACTTTTTAGAGCTTCACCACTCACTCTTGGCAAGAAATCAGATCACTCTCAAGATTTAATGGCTCTCTTCTCATGGCTCTGATCCTCACTTTATGCTCTGGCTGCATGTAATAGCTATAAACTTATTCTTTTTAGCATGACTAACTTTCAAGGCCGCATTGAGTTTTGCTTAGCAATTCTCTAATAGGATTTGTTTTTAGATCATGTATAATTTTGGCCTATCATTGTATAGAGCTTGTCGTCTAGTTTAGAAATTTTTGACAAACTAGGTTTGGTTACTATGGCCATGATTTGTACTATTTTTATAGGTTTGGAAATTCGAATAAAAATTCACTCGCTCTCGAGCGGTTTAACGTTAAAAAAGAGAGAGATATTTATGTTATTTCATTGACTGTTGACCTAATCCACGTTTGATCCCTCGTGCGATTTCCCCTCAGGTTTGAGTGTTCTCAATCCCGCCATTCCATTGAGCGTTGGCGGAAGCTTTCACTGAGGAGATTGCTAGACAAATTGATGGTATTGAGTCGTTAGCGACATTAACATCAACACCAAAGGAATGTAGAATAGAATTAGATTAGAATAGTTGTAGATTCTTATACTTAAATTTAAATTGACTCAATGTAAACGTATAAAAAGTAAAATCATTAGCTATGAAGCACATGACCATCAAGGAAGAAGATGGATGAATTTTTTTCCTTTCACTTTCATGAGTTATGATATTAATTCAGGAAAAGAAGAAATGGAATAGTGGAGTATAATACAAGCAATGACCTGTTTAGCATATTATAATTATTTGAGTTAGGACTTAATTCAGTTTAAACACGTGACTTAATAATAACATCAGGATGGCTGTAAAGAAAAAGGGATATGGCGTGAAGAAAGAAAACAATGAGGGAAAGGCAAATACTTATTGGGCAGTAGATTGTCAAAATGATCATTTCTTGCCATATTCTAGGCACTCATACCTCAAAGAATCCAATTCGGTTATAATCTTTTATAGTTGCAAATTTGCAATGGCATAATACATGTTATATTCTATTATTCCCTACCTAATACATTTTATATTCTTCATTCGATTTCGGTGTATTTCTTGTTGAATTAAAAATTTAAATTTAATGTATTGAGAAATAGCGTATGTATAATTAAATTTAGCTAGATTAAATAGAATACCGATAAAATTAAGAAAACATATCTTAATTATTCTTCAATTCTTTTCTCCTAGGATTTTGGACTGAGATCGATATTATTTATGTAATCAGTGATGAGTGTTGGTTATTTTTCAAGCGTTTAATAACATGGATATTTTTAGTTTGTAATCTTTTTTTTTTTGAGTTTAACTGTCAAGTGGCGGGGAGATATTTATTAGATTCCCCAAACATAATAAAATATCTCCATGAAAGGAGTTGACACGAGTGCAATATTTCCATGAAAGGAGTCAAAGTGAAAAGTACAGTGGAAATAATGTAAAATACAATCTAATCCCTATTTCTGCCGGAAACAACATATCAAACATCTACATCTATATTAACATAGAAGTAACTTCTCCCTGTAAATAAGAACGATAGTTTTTTTCTTTATTTTTACTATGTAGTTTCATATTGTTAATATATTTATACAAATTAATTACAATCTATTGCATGTTCAATATATATTTAAGAACATGAATCGGATCAAAACTCAAGGTACAGCACTGCATACTTTGACGTGTAAGTTAAGATATAACGAATCACGAACGTATAAAATGGATCTTATATGGGATGACGAGCGAGGGAGGAGAAAGTTAAAGCAGAAAGAGGCAAGGCGAGAAAGGCTCAAAAAGGTCCCCTCGAAGCTAATTAACAACGCCCAGTAGTGGTTTAAGGTTGATGCTTCATTCTTTTGATGCACAAGCAGTGGTCCTCTTCCTCTCCCAGAGTTTCATTCATAAAATATAAAGATGGTTCTTTGATCTTTACCCAGGCAACTCTCTTTTTTATTTCATTTTCAAATTTTAATGTACAGACACTGGTAAAAGCATACCAATGTGGTAGTTCTGTCTCTCATATATATACTCAATATTTACATGGAAAAGTCCATACTTACTTTTACCCTAATACACCCCTCAATCTTTATGGGGTACAATTACGAATAGATTGAATCTATGTTTACAAAATAAATCACTAGAAACACCCTTAGTAAATATATCAGCAATCTGCGACTCTGTCGGAATCGAATGAACTCAAAAACCACCATGGGCAACCATTTCTCGAACAAATAATGAACATCAATATATTTACTACGACCGTGCTGAATCCGATTGGCAACAAGATATGTCACAGAAACAGTCACAATAGAGAGTGACCGGATGACGAATAAAGTATCCCAAATCTGCAAGCAATTAACGAAGTCAAATAGTCTCTGTCGCGGTGTAAGCAACATCACGATATTCTGCCTCCGTAAAAGATTTCGACACAGTGGGTTGTTTCTTAGAGCGTCAGGAAATCATATTCTTCCCAAGGAAAACAACATAGACAGTGGTGGAGCGACGAGTGTCCGGACAATTGCAAAAAGGAGATAGCTTATGGGCTGATTTCATGTGGTCTTTGCCAAAGCACCCGAAGAATTCAAAGACCTGGCGCAGAATCAAGGAAGTGGAGCACACATCAACTGAGAACACTATTATACAGATTAGGAAAGGACATGTATCTTTTTGGAATGCTCAGTGGTTGGGAGGTAAAGTTTTAATTGATCAATGGGATGAAACTCAGTAGATACTTGTTCCCGAGTTGACTGTTGCTGAATTTATTAATCATCAAGAGTACTATATTGAATTACTGAAACATGGATTCACTGATATATGTGTTATTATGCTATCCTTAATCAAAATATTTTTTTTGCAAAGCACATAGTAATTTTAGTTCATGATTTTTTTTCATGAAATTCACATTCATCAAGTTCATATTTGCTGTAAAAAGAATTTGACAATAAAAAGATGGTCCTATCTCACCAACAGTCCTATTGCAGGTTTTGTGGTCTCGAAGATGTACCTACATTCAGACCTTTTTTGCTGGCTTCTGCAAGTCTGTCAATGGCAAGGCTCCTTCATAGTCAATTTATGGTATGCAAATTCAGGTATTGTTTGTTTATACTTATAAAATTTAGGTTTTCTAATCTTTATTTGCTGGCTACTAATTGAAGTCAGAGTGAACTGTTGTGTCTTAGCCATGGAAATACTGTAAATTCATGTTCCCTGTTTGCTGATATGGTCTTTATTAATACTGCAAATCAGTGTAAGAACTTATCCAAATGTTAAAAAGTAAATGGAAATCAATCTCTTAATTAAAAATAGCATATGAACAAGTTTTCTTACACTGATTTGCAGTAGAATATATATATTTGGATAGGTTATTAATAGAGTTGCTGTTAGCAGAGAAAAATGCGGTTATCTTCAACTGAAAAAACAAAAATTATTTGTAGCAAAGTAGTCATTGATCAACATTTACATGTTGAATTGTGGCTTAAGAAGACTTTTGTTGCGTCAGTCTGATATATTTTTGCATTTGCTGCTTTATTATTAAGTTGTTTATAGTATCAAATTGTAGAAGTAGTAGTTTACATGGCTTTATAACCTTATTTTGTACCCTCACACAGAGGTAGTACCTCTGCTAAAGTAGAACTTGATTAGGCCGTCCACTATGCCGAATTAGATGTTATTTTGTTGCTGAAGGGCTATCATTATATTGAAATTTTAGTTGTTTTGCTGATGAAATGAAGCATGTTTTGGTTTGAACTGGAAGTTGGTTTATTGCTGCTAAATTTTGAGGCTGATTTGCTGCTGAAACTTTTATTACTTGTTGAAATTGAAGCCGTTTTCCGCTTTGTTGTGAAATGGTTGGTGAAGCTTCACGCCGAGATGGCACAATGTTTAGTAACATTTTAAAGTAAAGAAGTTACAAGTAATGTTAATTATCTAAATTTTGGAAGTGATCAAATTCTATTGTGTTAGGAACTCATCGAGTTCTCTGTTTTGTGTATTACTCTCTGGTGAATGGAAATGTATATCGAGGATGAATGGTTTTTGGATTAGTGCAGTCATTGGAGCTGCTTTGGTTGACATGAATGCCAAGTGTGGGAATTTTCAATCGGCACAGCAGGTTTTAGTCATGCCAAGGAAAGAGATGTTTGTACTAGTGTTATGATACATGGTTTTGCCGTTCATGGATATGTCAAGGAGGAAGCTCTTCTATGTTTTGAAAGAATAAAGTTGTCAGGTTAAACTCGTACTGCTGAATTGCTTTTTATTTATTCTGGTCATTAATTCAACTAACAATTATGATAATCTTGAATTGCATTTTCAAATCTATTTGCAGGGATGGCACCAGATGAAGTGGCTTTTCTTGCAGTTTTAACTGCATGTTCGCATGCCGGGAAAGTAGATCGTGGCCTTAAAAGTATGAAGCTTGACTATTCCATTCAACTGACCATAAAACATTATGCAGCAGTAGTTGATTTATACGGACGATCGGGTTAGCTGGACAAGTTTTAAGATTTATACAAAGCATGGAACAGACTCCTAATCTAGATATATGTACCCTATATAAAGCATGGAGAAATTATTAGCGAATTTAAATATCAATAAACACAATTCCAAAGCTTGCGTATATTTAGTTTGTATTGTGTTGAAATATGTATTCATGCATAGTTTTTATTGATTTTATTTAACCCCACTATTTTAGTGATTTAAATAAAAAATTTTATTTTATTTTATTTGCATCTATATATAACATTACAATTGAATTGTTAAATTTAAATTATATTTCATAAAATTTGCATGCGTATATTATTGATGAATGGTATGATTAAATCATTATAACTTTAATTATTTTTCATTTGCTCTATAAAATTCGTACATACGCATGATTGATATGTAAAATAATTTTTAAAAATCTCTATACATCGGCACGGGTATCATCTAGTATATACTAAAGCAGGTCATTTTTACCATGGGTCGCTTCCACAATTATTCCCCAAACTTACCAAAAAAACTTTAAATAAAATTCATTTTCAGCAGCGGTATTTTATTATTCCTTTTTTACTATCCTAATTACTGCTACTCTTCAGTCTTCCCTACGTCTACTCCTCTTCTTCCTGATGCTTCTCCACAATTGATCTAACTTTTTTTTTTTTTTTTGGAAATCCTGCTCATTAAATAAATCAGGTACCGATGAGACTTGAGAGTCTTCCTCCGTACTCAATTCCCTCCAAATATTTAAGGAGAATTCTGGAATATGCCTTCATTGACAGCACCTCAGCAATTTGGGTATGTATCAACGCAAGCTATGGCATCAGCTCACCCAGACGCTGGAGTGATTCCTAGCCACCCTTCAGGTAATCACAGTTGATTCTCTTTATTTCCTTCTCCTAAATAAATGCCTTGTCTTTTGATCTTTCATATTTCTGTACGCTCACCCAACATTTTCAATTCATCTTCTGTATTCTCCTTCTCCCGGAATTTCCACTTCCTTCTTCCCTACTCATCTTCTCTTTGTAAACCCTTAGAAGATCCGGTTCTCTCTTCTAATGTCAAAGGTTTTATCTTTGTTCATAGATCATAACAAAGACAAATAATCTACACAAGTTGATAAAAAAAACACAACTCTACTCATAGCACCACGACCAGGCGTCTACTTTCATCAGGTATCATGAATGAAGGATAAAAAAGTGTATTTTAATGTGATTTTGGGATGCCTTTCTTAATCCCCTTTCTTATTAGTATCCGATATTTTGACAATCATACTCTTTTTGACTCCAACATTATAACTGAAATTAACACTATAATTTGGTAAATCAGAACTGTAATGAAAATTGAAGAGTTTTCATGTTATCATTCAAACTACTAAAGGCAAAGCCATTAGTGATGCATTTATTGGTGATTTTGACACGCAAAAGTGTCGCTTAACTTTTAGGGACACACAATAATTTCATGATATTTCATGACACTCTAAAGTGTCACTATAACTAACAGGAAAACACTAGCAAACAGATTAGTGACACGTGCTTGTGTTAAGCCATGACTGACGAGTGATACTGGAAAAAATGTTTACACTTCCTTAACTGTCACTAAAATTGCAACTTCATCGAACTGAATAGATTCCAACCGAGCTGATTCTAACTCATCAAACAATCATAGCACACACAAAAATATAATCATTAAGTTTAATTATATATGATTTCAAAATTATCCAACATTATAACTAAAATTAATATTATAATTTGGTAAATCATAGCTGAAATGAAAATTGAAGAGTTTTATGTTATAATTCTCACTACAAAAAACAAATTCAACAGTGGTGCATTTTTTGGGATTTTTCACACTCAAAAGCGTCGCTAAAATCTATTTTATGGCACTTTTTTTTTTTGAAAACATAGATATTTATTTTTAAATAAAAGCAAGGACATTATTACATATGTTCATACTAAGGCATGTGGCCAAGTTATGCTCCTTCTCTAAGAAAGAGCGATTGACCTTTATCATTGCAAATTCTATCATAGAATCTAGCAGTCGCCTAATACTATTGATAATTCCTTTGATCGCTATTGGAGCCGACAAAGGATTTGAGATTGCTTGCTTTAGAAGCATTGAGTCAGTAACCAGATTAACTCTTTGAACTCCATTTCTTCTCCCTGCTTTGAGTGCGCGCCAACATGTTTCCGCTTCAGCTTGTAATGGCGAGACAGCAGAGAAGAAATCCGAGCCCGAGACCTCCTTCTCTAGGTTCCAACCTGGTTTCCAGATTTGTCATCCAGCTGCACCTATTTTCATATGATCTTTGTACGATCCATCAAAACTGATTACACAAGCCTGTGGGATGCCCTCTGACGCCTCATCTTGCCTGAGTTTATCCACTGACAGTTGTTGCTGCGCCAAGACTTCTGATGAGCTCTCTAAAGTTTCCCCTGATTCTTGAAGGTTTCTAATTCCACTGATCTTCTGTAGTATCAGATCTATTTCTGCTTGTATATGTTGTACACATTGCACCGGAGGTAAGTCTTGTTTATCAAATACCTTGCAATTTCTGTTCTTCCGTATACCCCAGAGAAGCATTGGTATCTTGATAATTTGCTGAAAATTTCCTGCTTCCATTACTACCTGAAAGAGCCAATTATTGAAGGCATGGACTCCCTGTTGGTTAATATGTACATTGGCAGCTGTCCATATCTGTCTAGATGTCCTGCATTGTAGAAAGAGATGTGTCTCATCCTCAAGTGCCTGTGAGCATTTTGCACATGTGCCATTGTTGTCTAGATTACTCTTTGTTCTGTTGACCCCTGTTGCAAGACAGCAATCTCCAGATGAATATTAGCTATTTCTGGGGAATATTAGCTGTTTTTGGGGAATATTTGAGCCCCAGATTTTGGCCCAAAATTTCCTCACAACTGTGCTTAGTCTATGACGAGGGATGAGTGGATTTACTTTCTCGATTGCCTTGTGATAGCCTGATTTAGAAGTGTATCTACCATCTTTAGTCCATCTCCAGAGAGCCTCATCATGCCCTTGGGTGTCTAGATGTATAGATGTTATGTGTGGGAAGAATAATATGATGAGGGGTAGTCCTTAAGAAGCTTTCCCTTGGTCAATTAAGTGCTCCACCTTTAGATTTGTGTGAGTAGCTATGACATCTGAGTTCTGGATAGTGTTCTGAGCGATAGGAATCCATTGTGCATGTATGTTAATCTGTTTTACATTTGCCACCCTCCAACAGAGATTGCCCTTTATTAATTCCGATGCCCATACCACTGACCTCCATCCCAAAGAGAGTCTCCAGCTTTGACTTGTATTGATAGGATATTATCACTTTTCAGGTATTTAGATTTATATACTTCAGTAAGGAGAGACTGGTTTTTGGAGAGCAGGTTCCATGCATGTTTGGCTAACAGAACTTTATTCATTCCTACTGTTGATCTGAGACCTAGACCACCCTCTGACTTTGATTTGCTCAAGTAAGTCCAAGATCTCCAATATACGGTCTTCTTTTCCATAGATCCTCCCCATATAAAGGCTGCTGTCATGGCATCTAGTTTCTTTAGCACCTTAACTTGAATTCTGAATATTCCTAAAGGGTATATTGCTAAAGATTGCAGCACATGTTTTGCCAAAGTAAGCCTGTCAGGGAGATTCAATAACTTTGCTTTCCAGGAATCATATTTCTGCTTGAACTTACTTATCAGGTAACTGAAGATTTCTGTTTTGTGCTGATCAAATACTATAGAATTTCCCAAATAACTTCCTCCAATCCCTTAACCTTGAATGTTGAATTGTTCCCTCATGTGGTGTTGATTTGTAGGAGGGGTATTTGGACTAAAGTATATTTCACACTTTTCATTGTTCAGTTTCTGACCTGAGATTGCTGTGTAGGTGTGAAGCATTTGCTTTAGATTCTGGATAACTTTTGGTGTGCATTTTAGGAACAAGATGCAATCATCTGCATACATAATGTGAGATATCCGTGGTCCACCCCTTGAAACTTGTATTCCCAGCGACTTGTTTTGACATACCATACTTTCTCGGCCAGATGACAAGAATTGTTGGCAGAGTATAAATAGATAAGGGGACAGTGGACAGCCTAGTCTCAAACCTTTGGTTGGGGTGAATACTGGACTGATTAAACCATTACCACTACCTGATATGTAACTTTCTGGACACACATCATGATGGTAAGTTTTACTCATATCCAGTTTTACTGCAGCCAAGCCTTTTTTGCAGTTTTGTATTTTCTGATGTGTTCCATCACCTCATGTGCCAGGAGAACACTTTCTGATATGCTTCTACCTGGCACAAAACCATTTTGTGAGGGTGCAATCAATGACTCCATGTGTGCCTTGAGTCTATTGGCTATGGCCTTAGCAATGATTTTATACTTCACATTGCATAAAGAAATTGGCCTAAAGTCGGTCACCATCTTGGGGAGCTTCTTCTTTGGGTGAGTATGATCTGAGTCTTATTCCAGTGTATTGGAAATGGTTCTCCTCTAAGCACACTCATGATTGTTGATGATAGGTTACCCCCCCCCCCACACTTCTTTCCAATAGTTTTTGTAAAAACAAGCAGGAAAGCCATCCTCCCCAGGTGCACCCCAAGATTTCATCCCTGTTAGTGCTTCCTTGATGTCATTTTTGGTGAAAGGCCTGTCGAGATCTTGTATTTTTTACTGTGGAGAGTGTTTTTGTGTTGGCATGTGCAAGTATTCCCCATTCTGGATCTTCATCTTTTGAGCTTTGGTTTCTGTAATCCTCAGTCAGAATGCCTTTTAGATGCCATGTCATTTCCTGTAGTAATAGTTGTTGATCTGTGATCCAGCTGCCATCAGGCCTTAGTAGTCCTTGTATAGTGTTTGACTATTTCCTTCTGGTTGCCCACTTGTGGAAGAATGCTGTGTTTTTCTCCCCGTGTTTAATCCAATTGACCTTTGCTCTTTGTTGCCAGTACTCAGATAATTTATGTTCTAATTCCTCCTTCTGTGTCATTACATTCTTTATGTGTTCTACATTTATAAAGAGGACATCCCACTTGTAGTTTCTTTAGCTCCTCCTCTTTCTTGGAAATCTCTTTTTTCATTTTCCAAATGTCTTTTTTATGCCAATTTGTTAGATGTATGAGTAACACCTGAAGTTTGGCAGAAAAGACATCTCCATTTTCTACCTGTGTGGCTGGTAATTGCACACTAGACCAGACTCTTCTTAAGATCTGTCTTGGAGGTTCCATACTTGTCCAAATAGACTCAAACCTTAACAATCCCTGAATCCTTTTTCTGGTTCTACTAAGTGTAGCAAGATAGGACTATGATCAGAATTAGAGAAAGGTAGGTTAGTTACCTTGCTGAAGGCCACATATTCCCCCATTCATCATTGACAAAGGCTCTATCTAACCTTTCCACTATTGTGTGAGGCTGATCCTGTGAGTTTGTCCAGGTAAACCAGAGACCTTTGAACTCCAGCTCCTTAAGTTGATGCTGCATAATAAGGTTTAACAATGCATTTTGAGGGGTTATTTGTACAAGTGAGCCCCTTCTTTTATCATCTTGAGAGATGATTTTGTTAAAGTCTCTATGATGATGCAGGGGAAATCCCTAAGATAATGCAAACTAGCCATGTTATTCCAAAATGCAGGACTCTCATGAACAAGAGGAGGGCCATAAACAGCTATTTTCAAAGGTTGAATGGTTGTTGACTCTCCTGAGTGCAAAAGTTGTGCATCTCCTCACTGCTGTTCTTCTTCTTGGCCTGATAGGGAGCTTGGCTTTCTTCTTCCGTCTTTCTTCTCCCTCTTCTGTCTCCTGTTTGTGCCTCTTTGGTCTTCTTTGTCTCCCAATCACTATTGTTGTTCCTCTTGGCATGGGATCTTCACTGCTCTCATCTGTACTTGTGGTCGAATCTGAGTCACTGTCATCTGAAAACAGCACTATGAGCTCCTCCACTCTCGAGTTTATTATTACTCTCGTCCTTGAGTCCGTTTCTTGCTCTTCCGCAGGTGGTGGTGTTTCTGGGATCGCTCCTCCCCAGCCCGGGACTGCTCCTACATCATTGACTCTTACTCCCAATCTTACCATCTCTCTATCTGAGCGGAGCGCCGCCTGCAACACTGAAGTTAACATGTTCTCAGCTGCCATCGGGTCCCTCAAATCAATTGTCACTACACGCATCTCTTCCTGCATTGCTTGTTTCAAATTTTGTTGTTGTGTCACCCAGTCTCCCATGTTTGGATTATCAAAGGCACGAGGTTATGGAGAAGCGTTGTCTTGATCAATCTGCATCTCCGATGGGACAACTTGGATTGGGACTGGACCTGAAGGGGCCGTTATTGGTTGGGTGGGAATTTCCCGCCTAATTCTAAAATAAGGGTCAAAGACTGGCCGCCTTAGCTGAAATAAGTCTCTCATGGTCTGTCTCCTATCACCGCCCGCCTGCTATTGCCTGGTTTCAGTCTCATGGAGATGAGGAAACCCTCATGTATCTGTTCGTCCCTCATGTACAAGTATCTTAGTCGTCTTGCTTCATAATAATCCATAGGGATATTGGTATTTCGGTGCCTGCGACGGTGGTTATATGCTCGTACATCTCCAGCATATAGTTCCCTATTAGGATCATACACTATTTACTCCTCACTCCTGGAAGTGTCTCCCGACCTTGTGTTCGATGAACTCATCCAGCACTGCATTGTTAACAAACGGGCACCTATTCATCGGATGCCCCACAACACCACACCTCTGACAAAACCTATACATCCTCTCATACTCATTTACCCAGATTCTCCTATTTTTTGGAATCTGAATGTAATCCAGATAATGTGCCATGAATATACTCTAATCTTTAGCACACTTAAGCTTTATATCGAACTCTATTTGACACTTAATGTAGAATTTTAAAGTCGATTACTAGTTTAATGCTCTATGGGTAAGACTTGTAAAATCCTATGTAAAGTACATGTTTTGGAAGGTCTTGATGGAAGGGATAGAAGTGGTAGAAGTTGCCCAGAAAAGTGTCGGCCTTGCCCAGAAAAGTGTCAGCTTCACCCAGAAAAGTGTCAGCTTCGCCCAAAAAAATGTCAGCTTCGCCCAGAAAAGTATCACTCAGACTTGAAGGAAGTGTCACTGAGATTTGAAAGAAGTGTCGCGTAAACCCAGAAAAGCGTCACTCTTTATGAAGAAGGGGTGCCAAGATACAGTGACCAAAATAAGCGTCGCTAAATAAGTGTCGCTAAATTTCCAGCTAGTTGACACTACCAGCGTGTTGACTTTTGCGCCTATAAATACCCATCTTCTCCCAAAGGAAAGGGGATCGAATTTCACCCCCAAAAACTCTATCTTTCTCTCTTCTCTTAGGTTTTCTTCCCCATTTGATTCTATGAACATGTTTATGATTTTTATGATGATTGTAGTAGGCTAAATAACTCTTGGGAGCATTTGATGCAGATTCTTGACTTAGATTTTGAGCACTTAATATGTATTGCATATGGGTTGTGGATTGTCAATTGAATGTGTAGTTTTTTTTCATATATGTTTGATGCATGAATTGATTGGGTTATCTCCTAATTGTATGAGTGTATTGAATACTTGCTAATTTCATGGGTAGATTGTGATCAATTACCTATTGGGAGATTGTAGCGAAAATGGAGTCATGATTTATATGTGATCATTGTCTTGATTCCTACGAACATTCAATTGGCTTGTTATATGTTCGCGTGGTCGTAGAGCATAATTGAGTTTATCGAGTCTCTAAGTTCGAATGCCACCATTGAATATACTTGAAGTGTGATCATCTAGGTTATTCAATGGTGAGGTCTAGGAAGTAATGTGATCATTCTTCTTAGTTGGAAACGAGAGAATATAATAGTTACTTTGAAAGTGATTGTCCTCGATAATTGGTCTTAAATTTCAATAGCAATGCCTTGTAGTGCAATGATAAATCGAATGTCAAGAGTTGAAGTCAAGTGCCCCCAAGTCTAGTAATCTCATAGTTAATCTATCTTTTATATAGTTTAGTTGTGATCTTAAGCTCTTTCTTAGCATAATATTGTAGTGTTTTCTACAACCAAACTCCATATCCCCCCCTACTTACATCGCTTTATATATTATTATATTATAGGTTTTATAGTAGTTAGAGTAGTAAATCTATTTGAAATACTTGAAAATCCCCTCTTCTCTGTGGATACGAAGCTTACTTGCCACTATATGCTTAGTTGTGTGTAGAGCTTGTGAACGAATATAAATTGTATTTTTGGAGAGGTATAACGACGACCTCCCAAATTTTGGCGCCGCTGCCGGGGAAGAGGCGTATTTTTAGGTATTGATTGTAGTTTTTCTCTAACTCTATTTTCATTGTTTTTGTTTCTTTTTCTTGGAGACGTATTGCTCTAGCTCTTGGTGCATGGTTCGTACTCGTTCCTCGAACCAAGACCCTTTGCACTACGACTCCGAATTAACTAGGACTCTTCGACAACTCAGAAGGAGTACACAAGAGAGTATATCTTCCAACAATCTTTCAGAAAGTGAAGCATCCAATTCCAACATGGCGGGAGAAGAAGTACCCCGTGATACCTTTTTCAACCCATTCCACCGTGCCAACAATCCTCCCACCAACATTCCTATGAGGGGATATATGCGTCAAGCCTATGATCAAGAACAATCGAGTATCGTCTTTCCGACAGGTACTGAATGTGAGATCAAGTTGGGGGTTATACATGCACTTCCATCCTTCTATGGTCGAGATACCGACGATCCCAACTACCATCTCAATTCCTTCTTTCGAGTTACTAGTAGCATGAAACCCCCTGGAGTCAATGAGGATCATTTCAAAATGAAAACCTTCCCTTTTACCTTGAAAGACAAAGCCGAGGTTTGGTTGAGTCGTCTTCCGTCCAACTCCATCACCTCATGGTCGGAATTGAAGGAAAGGTTTCTTGACAAATTCTTTCCCCCATCTAAATCCTCGGTGATAGTTAAAGCCATTAGCAACATTCTTCAGGAGGACGAAGAGAGCTTCCAAGACTATTGGGAGAGATTTCAAATGCTTGTAGCAAGTTGCCCCTATCATGGCTACACCGAGTCTCAGTTGGTTGCCTTCTTCTACAATGGTCTTAATGAACAAATTCTCGGCTAGTGAAAAGTGCTTGTCTTGGTTCCATTTCCTTAATTGGTTCCACCGATACTATGGAGTTGTTTGAACGTCTAGCACGTGAGGAAGGGCCTTAAAGTAGGAGGGCAAGACCAATTGTCTCCAAGTTGGCTAGAGATGACACTACTCAAGCGGAGATAAGAGAGCTCATGGCCGCGGTGAAGAGCTTAGTTATGGCACAAAGTGGTGGAAACATGGGAAACAATATAAGGCAACAAGTATTGACGTGTGACACATGTTTTCTTAACCATTCCACCGATTCTTGCCCCCAAAGTCAAGATGACTACGAAGAAGAAGTGAATGCCATAAGTTTTGATGGGGGAAGTCAAGGTGGTAGATGATTCCAAGGAGGTAGGAGTTTTCAAGGAGGTATGGGCTACCAAGGTGATAGACCTAGAGGGTATCAAGGTGGTCAAGGCCAAGGGAGTGATATCGGTTTTCAAAGAAGATAAGACCCTTATGCTCAACAATATAACCCCGGATCTAGGGATCATCCTAACTTTCGGTGGAGAGATGAACCGAGGGAACAACAAGGCCAACAAACTTCCTCCAATGACCAATCCTACCAAGGTCAAGGTAGTCGATCCTATGATAGAGCACCTCCCCAACAAAACTATCCTAGAAACCCAAGGCAATCAAGGTTATGGGGGGTATCAAAGCTACCAAGATCAAGGGTATCAAGACTACCAAGACTACCAAGGAGAAGGATACCAAGGTGAAGGGTATCGAGGATACCACGATAATCACAACCAATACTATCAACCTCCACCTCAACCATACCCTAGGAATCAAGGTCAAGAGAGATCCTACAATAGGGGACCTCAAAATTTCCAAAGATTTGAAGGAAAATCACATGACCAAGGGGAAAGCTCGGGGCAAGCCACACAAGATCCCCTCATGAAGACTTTGGAGGTGCAAATGAGTCGAATGTCTACCACTATGGGACAATTGGTGGCCCGAAACTTCGGGAAGTTATCCTTTCAAACGGAAGTGAACCCAAGAGCCAACGCGAGTGCCATAACTTTGAGGAGTGGTAAAGAGGTCCAAAAACCCGAGGTCGTAGTTGAAGAAGAGGCCAAAAAGGAGTTTGTTGTGAAACACTTGACTAATGAGGTGGTTGAAGAAACATTAGCCAAGGATGATGTTGTATTGGTGAAGGAGACCGAAGAAAGAGCCGATAAACGGGGTGTAGAGAAAATCCTTAAGGGAAAAGGGGTCAAAACGGAGATACTTGTTCAAGGGACATCATCTAATGGCGAGCCACCATCTCCTCCATTTTCTCCCCCTCACAAGAAGAAGAAGGAGACTCAACCATTTGATGTGGAGCCCCTGTACCCCGAGGCGTTGAAAGATACTCGAAAGAAAGAGGTTGACAAGGACGTTTACGAAGTCTTTCGTAAATGTGAGGTAAACATTCCTTTGCTCGATGCTATTAGTCAAGTTCCTAGATATGCTAAATTTTTAAAGGAGCTATGTGCTAATAATCGTAAACAACGTTTAAAAGATGCCACTAAGGAGGGGATGAATGTTAATGTTTCGGCTCTATTTCAAGTTAAACTCCCTCCTAAATGTGGTGACCCCGGGATGTTTACCATTCCTTGCACCATAGGAGGGATATTTTTTCAAAAGGCCATGCTAGATTTAGGTGCATCAATTAACTTGATTCCATTATCCGTGTATAAATCTTTGAATATTGGGCCTTTACTTAAAACCGGGGTGGTAATTCAACTTGCCGATCGTTCTAGTGCATACCCTAAGGGTATTGTGGAGAATGTGTTGGTTAAGGTCAACAAGTTGATTTTCCCCGCGGATTTTTACATTCTTGACATGGAACATGATAACTATGCCGCGCCAATTCTATTGGGGTGCCCATTTTTTAAAACGTCAAGAGCCGTGGTTGATGTGTTTAATGGTAAACTCACCATGGAATTTGATGGGGATAAAATATAATTTCACAATCATGATGATATGGAATCCCCAATTGATGACCATTCTTGCAATTCTATTGATCTGGTTGATAATTGTGTGCAAGATGTTCTTAGAGATGGTGCTCATGACCCTTTGCTGAATGCTATTGAAAGGAGTTTGTGTAGTGATGACTCAACCTTTCGTAGTATTGGTGCTAGAGTGAAAGAAAGTGTGAGTGCACTAGATTCATACGAAGAACTTTCCCTTGATACGCCTATCTTAGGTTTTTCCGACTCGAGAGCATTAGGAGACCGATCTTCTCTCGAGACGTCTCCGGTGGTGGAATTGAAACCACTACCCCAAGACCTCAAATATGCTTATCTCGGTGAAAGTAAGAAACTTCGTGTGATCATATCTAGTAAACTTACTGAAGAGCAAGAAGTGAGGTTGATGAAAGTGCTACATGATCATAAGGAGGCCATAGGGTGGACTATATCCGACATAAAGGGTATTAGTCCAAGCACATGCATGCATCGAATCTTATTGGAGGATGAAGCCAAACCCGCGCGACAACCTCAACGACGGCTAAATCCACCTATGATGGAGGTGTGAAAGCCGAGGTGATCAAATTGTTAGATGCAGGGATAATCTATCCAATCTCTGATAGCAAATGGGTGAGCCCAACACATGTGGTCCCTAAGAAAACTGGTGTCACAGTGGTGGAGAATCAAGAGGGAGAGTTGGTTCCTACCCGTGTTCAGAATGGATGGCGTGTTTGCATAGATTACCGCAGGTTGAATGCGGTGACTAGGCTAGATCGTTTTCCTTTGCCATTTATTGACCAAATGCTTGAGAGGCTTGCATGCCATTCTTTCTATTGTTTTCTTGATGGCTATTCAGATTATTTCCAAGTGCCCATCGCGCCAGAGGATCAAGAGAATACCATATTCACATGCCTCTATGGTATGTTTGCTTACCGACGTATGCCTTTTGGATTATGCAATGCACCATCTACTTTCCAAAGGTGTATGGTGAGTATGTTCTCAGAATATGTGGAAAGGTTTGTTGAAGTTTTTATGGACGATTTCACCGTCCATAGAAATTCTTTTGATGATTGTTTGAAACACTTGTCATTAGTCCTTCAAAGATGCATTGATTTTGATCTTGTACTTAATTCTGAGAAATGTCACTTTATGGTTGAAAGGGGCATTGCTAGGTCATGTGGTTTCTTGTAAGGGTATTGAGGTAGATAAAGCTAAAATTGATACAATTCAAACTTTGCCTTACCCTACTTGTGTGCGTGAAGTTCGATCTTTTCTTGGTCATGCGGGTTTCTACCGCCGTTTTATCAAAGATTTCTCAAAAATTGCTTCTCCTTTGTGTAAGTTGTTACAAAAGGATGTAGAATTTGTGATGGATGAGAGTTGTAAGAGGGAATTTGATTGTTTAAAGCTTATGCTTGTGTCCGCCCCCATCATACAACCTCCTAATTGGTCTCTTCCTTTTGAGATTATGTGTGATGCAAGTGACTATGCCGTTGGCACGGTATTAGGTCAAAGGGTAGGAAAAGTGCCCCATGCCATCTATTATGCATCCATGACTCTTAATGAGGCTCAAAAAATTTATTCTACCACAGGGAAGAATTGTTAGCGGTAGTTTTCTCACTTGAAAAATTCCGGTCTTATTTGCTTGGTACCAAGGTTATTGTTTACACTGACCATGCAGCACTTCGTTATTTAATGACGAAGAAAGACGTGAAACCAAGGTTGCTTCGATGGATTTTACTCTTGAGTGAATTCAACTTGGAAGTGAAGGACAAGAAGGGTGCCGAAAACCTTGTGGCCGACCACTTGAGTAGGTTGGTGCCATGGATAGGTGGCGAAACAAATGGGCAACAAGAAAGTCTTCAAGAAGAGTTCCCTGATGAGCATTTATATGCCATTAGTGTTTCTCTTCCATGGTATGCTGATATTGTAAATTATCTTGTCACTCACAAGTTTCCTCCTCGTTTCACCACATCTCAAAAGAACAAATTGAGGCATGATGCAAAGTTCTATGTATGGGATGATCCATATCTTTGGAAACATTGTTCCGACCAAGTTGTGAGGAGATGCATCCCTGATAGTGAGGTTAATTCTATTCTCACCTTTTGTCATTCTTATGCATGTGGTGGTCATTTCGGTGCTAGGAGAACCGCCCAAAAAGTGCTTGATTGGGGATTCTATTGGCCTAGTTTGAATAAGCATCCACATAGTTTTTGCAAGTCTTGTGATAAATGTCAAAGAGTAGGAAATATCTCTTCTCGTAATGAAATGCCCCAACATGCTCCTTTCTATTGTGAACTTTTTGATGTGTGGGGGATTGATTTTATGGGACCGTTTTCTAACTCTTTTGGGTTCAAATATATTTTGCTTGCGGTTGAATATGTGTCCAAGTGGGTTGAAGCCATCCACACTAGAACTGATGATTCTAAAGTGGTTGCAGAGTTTATCAAAGCCAGCATATTTTCTAGGTTTGGGATTCCCCGAGCTTTGATTAGTGACAGAGGCACCCACTTTTGCAACAGAACCATTGCCGCACTAATGAAGAAGTATGGTGTGAAGCACAAAACCTCCACCGCCTATCACCCCCAAACAAATGGCCAAGCCGAAGTTTCCAATATGGAGATCAAGTCCATTATCGAGAAAACGGTTAAGCCATCTCGAAAAGATTGGAGTACTCGGTTGGATGATGGATTATGGGCGTATAGGACGGCCTATAAAACACCAATTGGTATGTCTCCATATCGATTGGTTTTTGGGAAGCCATGCCATCTTCCGGTGGAGTTGGAGCACAAGGCTTATTGGGCGATTAAGGAGTTCAGTCTCAACCTCAATGAGGTGGGCAAGGAAAGGAAATTGCAACTACAAGAGTTAGAGGAGCTAAGGAACGAGTCCTACGAGAACGCCGCCATTTATAAGGAAAAGACGAAGGCATGGCATGATAAGATGATCATTAGGAAGAACTTTGACGTTGGTCAGAAAGTTCTCCTATTTCAATCGTGCCTTTGCTTGTTCCTGGGAAATTGCGTTCTCGTTGGATGGGACCTTTTGTAGTGGTGAAAGTTTATCCACACGGAGTGGTGGATATTAAAGGTGAAGATAACCTTCATATTTTGAAAGTGAATGGCCAACGGTTGAAGCCATATTATGAAACTTTTAAGTTGGAAATACTCGACGAGGTCACACTCGCCGATCCGATTTATGAGTCATGAGGTAAGTCGTGCCGACGACGTTAAATAAACGGTTTTGATCGTTCTTGGTTTTCCAAATCAATCGAACGATAACCTCTTTTCTATTTTCTATTTAGTTGATTTTGTTGATTTGTAGTTTACTATTGTGCATCTTTATTTTGAGGAGATTTTACGCTCGGTATATGTTTGATTGTGCAAGAATTAAACCGGAGTAATTTCATGGATTCATGAAGAATTAAAATAACAGGGGAAACACTCGACCGAAATAGCTCGCTCCGAGCGTTTTGGCATGAGGAATCAAAGCAGCGCTCGGCCCAAAAGGCTTCCCCCGAGCGTTTTCAGCCGAAATATTCCTCTCCCCATACTTAGCCAAATTTCCTCTCTTCTCTTTTCCCTCTCCCACTTTTATTCCTTCACCTCTATCTCCTAAACTATCCCTTCACCACCACCATCACCGAACCACCGACATCCACCACCACCGCCGGCCACCACCACCACTTTGCCGGCCGACATCCACATCTCCGCCCACTCACAACCACCGTCCCCACATCTCCACCATCCATCACCCCGCCACCAAGCTTCATCATCACCACCGCCTTGACCTCGCCGCCGGAGCTCTGCTCTCCGACTGCTCGCCGATTTCCACCTCTGCTCTCGGCCGGATCAATCCCAATCACTCTCCGCCGATTGATTCCATCTGCACTTCTCCAATCTCCGTCTGCCGCCGACACAACACCACCTCACCACCACATCTGCGACTCCATCCACCTCTGATCGGCGCAACCACCGCTCACCATCATCATCCCCGCCGTACGCTGTCAGCTTCACCGCCAACATCTCCGACACTATCCACCATTTCTGCCACTGCATTGCCGGAGCCCATCACCACCGCAACTAACCAATCGGCGATTCTGCAACACTATGCCACCACCATCAATTCGCTGGCCGACAACCACTTCGTCAGAGCCATCCCCACCGCGACTCACCAGCCGTCCATTACCCACCAGAGCCCATCACCGCCACCCAACTTCGTCTGCTCCGACAACCACAAGGCCATCACCTCCGACGGACCCATCGCCTGGACCGTTTCCGACTAGCCTGGTCTCGCCCGCGCCACGTCTACGCCTCCTTCACCAATCTCGTCGCGACTCCGATTGCTCGGTGCCCGACCATTAACATATCCTTCCCTGATGCTTCTTCTCCGACTCTTGGGAACCCGCCAGCTTTTCTGTTCCCCCCACCACACCACGGTGCACCATCCCACGATCACCCCATAGCACTCTGGCACCTTCGCCGACTCAGTCTCGGTCTCTGCTCCAGCACCTTCCGGCTCGACACTATCTGCTCGATCAATCATGATGGTGCTTGCTGATTACCTTAAACTTCCGGCGGAGCAGTCTCTGGTCAGTGTATCTGCACTCTTGTGCTTTCCCTGCCTCTCTGTTTACCATTTTTGTGCTTGTTCTTGTCACATTGAGGACAATGTTCTGTTTAAGTGTGGGGGAGGAGGTGTTACATCTATGTTCTTGTGTTTTGCTAAAAAAAATAAAAATAAGTGAAAAGCCTGGATAGGTCAAAACAAAATTAACAAGGCCTAGACAAAAGTGAGAGGCTTAGAGAGAGGCTACGTGAAAACCGAAAGGCACATAGGCAAAAGGAGAGGTTTCTTTTTCTTTTTTTTATTATAATGATTTCATTTTGAGGTAAATGTGTTGGGGGTGATTGTGTTTGGAGTAGAGTTTAAGCACTCTTGATATGATTCTATGATTTCAAGTGCTTAGAACTATAGAAGATGAATGTGTACTAGGATAGCTATGGACGTTGATGTAGCCATATCATTTTGCTATGCCTAGTGGAGGTTTTGATGCCATGAGGTATTTGTTCTATGAGTAGATTGGCATGTTAGATGGTGCCTACATTATGCTTTCGAGCATTGGTGATGTAGAGAGGCACCCTTAGGATATGTGGTGGACTATCCGATTCTATCAGATGGAGGATCATTATGAGTCCACTACATTGGGTTAGACTTTTGATTGGTGATACATATTTAGGAGATGTAGATCGTTGAAGTCGATCACATGGGTAGACCCTAGGAGGGAAGGTTCCCCAACTTTAAAGCTTAATCTTTGATTCTCGATTTAGAGATGTTTAACAATAATTGTGGGGGACCTTGAGTGATTTAGGAGAGGAGATGTAGAAAGTAGATTGAGGGTATTTTGTGAGATTCATATTATGAGGGATTGCATAGGGTGATTTACTCGAGGACGAGTAAAAGACTAAGTGTGGGAGAGTTTGATGTGCCATGAATATACTCTAATCTTTAGCACATTTAAGCTTTATATCGAACTCTATTTGACACTTAATGTAGGATTTTAAAGTCGATTACTAGTTTAATGCTCTATGGGTAAGACTTGTAAAATCCTATGTAAAGGACATGTTTTGGAAGCTCTTGATGGAAGGGATAGAAGTGGTAGAAGTTGCCCAGAAAAGTGTCGGCCTTGCCCAGAAAAATACCGGCCTTGCCCAGAAAAGTGTCAGCTTCGCCCAGAAAAGTGTCACTCATACTTGAAGGAAGTGTCATTGAGATTTGAAAGAAGTGTCGCCTAAACCCAGAAAAGCGCCGCTCTTTATGAAGAAGGGGTGCCAAGATACAGCGACCAAAATAAGCGTCGCTAAATAAGTGTTGCTAAATTTCAAGCCAGTTGACACTTCCAGCGTGTTGAATTTTGCGCCTATAAATACCCCTCTTCTCCCAAAGGAAAGGGGATCAGATTTCACCCCCAAAAACTCTATCTTTCTCTCTTCTCTTAGGTTTTCTTCCCCATTTGATGCTATGAACATGTTTATGATTTCTATGATGATCGTAGTAGGCTAAATAACTCTTGGGAGCATTTAATGTAGATTCTTGACTTAGATTTTGAGAACTTAATATGTATTGCATATGGGTTGTGGATTGTCAATTGAATGTGTCGTTTTTCATAAATGTTTGATGCATGAATTGATTGGGTTATCTCCTAATTGTATGAGTGTATTGAATACTTGCTAATTTCATGGATAGATTGTGATCAATTACCTATTGGGAGATTGTAGCAAAAATGGAGTCATGATTTATATGTGATCATTGTCTTGATTCCTACAAACATTCAATTGGCTTGTTTTATGTTCTCGTGATCGTAGAGCATAATTGAGTTTATAGAGTCTCTAAGTTCGAATGCCACCATTGAATATACTTGAAGTGTATCATCTAGGTTATTCAATGGTGAGGTCTAGGAAGTAATGTGATCATTCTTCTTAGTTGGAAACGAGAGAATATGATAGTTTCTTTGAAAGCGATTGTCCTCGATAATTGGTCTTAAATTTCAATAGCAATGCCTTGTAGTGCAATGATAAATCGAATGTCAAGAGTTGAAGTTAAGTGCCCCCAAGTCTAGTAATCTCATAGTTAATATCTATCTTTTATATAGTTTAGTTGTGATCTTAAGCTCTTTCTTAGCATAATATTGTAGTGTTTTCTACAACCAAACTCCAAATTCCCCCTACTTACTTCGCTTTTATATATTATTATATTATAGGTTTTATTGTAGTCAGAGTAGTAAATCTATTTGAAATACTTGAAAATCCCCTCTTCTCTGTGGATACGAACCTTACTTGCCACTATATGCTTAGTTGTGTGTAGAGCTTGTGAGAGAATATAAATTGTATTTTCGGAGAGGTATAACGACGACCTCCCACCAGATCCACATGAAAACCTGTCACCAGTGGTTCTCCCGGCATGATCCACATCGTCACTCCTAGGTAGGTGACATTCCTCGCCGGCGGAGGCTCTATATCCACCAGAGTAACTTCTCCCGCCACGTTTGCAACCTTGATCGCCGCCATCGGTGCGAATGCCTCCGCCGGCAAACCATGGATTTGAATCCTCACTTTCACCTTATCAACCTTGATTTTGTTGAGAATGATGCCCGCTCCCCATCTTCTAAACGCCAGCATCCCTCCTGCCATCGAATAGAGGCTCCTATGAAGGACTGTTAGAGCCTCCTCTCTTGAATCAAACTTGACCACAATAAACTGGTCGTGGATGTTGATGACCTCAGCCGGAATGGACCAATATTGATTGAAGTACTCATCCAAATCCTTTACCGTAAAAGGTCTGTCATCCATCCAGTACGCCAGAAGACAGTTCTGCTCCACTGGTACCGCTTCTGCAATGTCCGCCTGAGTAATCATCATCACTCCCCCCTTTTGACTAGGCGCGAGAAGTGTCTAAAATTTACGCCATTGCTGCCTGGATCTCGTCTTTCCTTTGAGTATTCTGAGCCCCTGGGAGATCTACCTCGTTCTAGTGAATTTAGCGAGGGGCTATCCCCCATTTTTGATAAAGAACTATATCTAGAATGAGAAGGGTTTCTTTTTTCCCAACTCTTGTGTTTGATGTTCAGGAGAGAATGTTTTCCCCCCTCTTATTTATAGCAGGCTCATCTGACTCCACCTTTTCCTCTTCTAGTCGGCTAAATAGAACTGAATTTAGCTTTCTCTTGGGACTATACACCGGCATGATTATTGACCTCGAATTACTAAATTTGTGTCTGTATGGCTTTCCAGCCTCCCAATGGGAGAATTAAATCTCCACCGGGCACAAGTTTTAAATGATCTTGGAATTCACAAAGCGTTTAAGTGCACGTCAATTTACCTTTACCGATGTCAAGTGCGTTTTGAAAAGACTCCGGCCAACCAGTGAGTTTCCCGAGCGCCAATTGAAACGTGAATCTCCCTTTTTAAACTCCGTCCAAGCCAGAAAACTCCAAATTTCCAATCACTATACTTTCTTGTTGCAGGTTTGATAACGTACCCGAATTACCTTGCTGACACTAAGATTTGACGGTAATGATGCAAATGCATTGCAAGATTACTCCGGCCAACCTCCCATTTCTCCATGCTCCAATCAGAATTAGGATCCCAACTTAAAACCACGTTCTTCTTGAGAAAACCGTGTTCCGAGCTTGGTATCTTTAACTATGGATTACTCCCAAAATCATTATTGCATGTTCTATTTCTTGCTCACCTAGCCTTCCTGACAAGCTGATGTGACAAAAACCCCAAATTGGAAACCCCAGAAGCATAGATCGTGCTTTGATTTGATAGATTAAGGGTCCAGAATACCCTAAAAGAGGAAGAAAACTACTCTCTTGTGTTTTAGAGAGAGAAAGTGTTTTTCTCAGTTAACTATAGTTTATCAATATTATTATTTTATGGCACTTGATAAACACCTCTAGTTAGTGATATTTAATGACACTCTAAAGTGTCACTATAACTAACATGAAAACACGAAACAAACAGATTAGTGACACGTACCCGTGTTGATAAAAATTTATTGACAACTGACTAGTGAAACTAGAAATTCTATTTTGACACTTCCTAAACTGTCACTAAAAATTGCAACTTTATCGAGTTGAATGTATTCCAACCGAATTGATTCTAACTAACCAAACAAAGTGAAGACAAAATGAAACAATTAAATGCTTTTATAGTATTTTGTGATTTATTAACTATTCCCAAACATTATACATGAACAAACCACACACACTATAAATACAAATTGCACTCATCCTAAAGTCATGAAGCAAACGAAGCATATGCAAGTGAAACCAAAACAAAGTTATCCGCCAGGAAAAAATGGCAAACAAGGCTAGACCCGGGCCCGAATTCGAGAATCCTGAATGAAACATGATCGGGGCTCCATTCAGAAGTATCCATATGACAAATTACAAGAGTTTCAACCTGGTTCCCATCATTCTGACCCGTTAGAGAAACCTTGTAGATCCGGCTCTCACTCTCCCGGTAATGGCAGTAGAAAACCGTGTATGGGTAAGGCATTGTGTGACAAGCCATCGCCTTCGAGACCGAAACCCAAACCAGGTCACGAATAACCACGTATTCCTAGACGAATCAGCAGGCTTGGTGAGATAAACAATAGAGATAAGCTTGATACCGAATCAACAAATTATATATTTTTTGAACTGAACTAAATTAAATAAATTGAAATGAGATTAATTGAATTAAACTAAACTGAATATTGAAAAGATTTGGGGCAAAGGATTAGGAAACAATTATATGTTTATGTAAGGATATCTTTGACTATTATATATAGGGATATATATATGGGAAGGGATCAAGACACTCCCTTATTCTCACTCAATTTTCACTCCAAAATAAATTGAAATGAGATTAATTGAATTAAACTAAACTCAATTTAACATTTCCAACTGAATCATATTTTCTGGCAGTGAGCTTCGCCAGTATTCCCGTCGACGAAGGTGAATTGCTCAACCATCTCAAATTGATTCCACCTCTCACCGTACTACATCGCTCCGTCTCCATTACACCGTCTAGCGCCTGCTCAACCCTTGGCAACACTCTTCTGTCTTCGCTCTCCGATTACTCCGCCATGGCCAATTATCACGGACTCAACGACACCGTCGAGCGATGAAGCCCTTATACGGTGGGATTTAGTTTATCCCGAATATGAATTGGGGAAAGTGAAACTAAGATGATTATTCGATGATGATGATAAAAATTAAATAAGAATTATTCTAATTAAAGAGAACAGTTGCAGGAAGAGGGATTGCTACAGACACAGACAGGCGGTGGTGGATTTTGGAAAGGAAAGGACTGAAAACTAAATATAAAGAGTTTATATTTTAATTAATAAAAAAATAGCAAATCAATGGCCCGGATTAGATAAAATTAAAGGTTGAGATTTAGAGTGAAAATGGAGTGAAAGTAAGTGAGTGTCGTGAACCTATTTTGATGAAATTATTTCATTGAAATGATTTTCCGATACTTTTATGATTATGGTTCCAAAAATTATAAATTTATGCTGATTTATGATCGATTTATAGGTGATTAACGTTGGAATCGGAAGCGCCGGAAGGCAGCCGGAGGAGTACCGGGGCACTGCGATGGGGGCTGAAGCCATGCCGGCGATTATCCAGCGACAGGTCGAAGGCGGTGCGCCCTCGGATCAGAAGTTTCTCAAGACATTCGATACGGCAGCAAACGTCATCGTTTATCACGCCAAGAAATTTCTCAAGAATTTCAATATAGTTTCAAACGTCATAGTCTACCACAACAAGAATCATCCTGAAGAAACCGCAAACCAAAAAAATTGAATCTTCCGGTTTAATTTTGTGTGTTTTTTTTCATTGAACTTGTAAATGAGCTCATGTTATCTTTTTCCTTAAAAATATATTAAAAAGTATCATGTTATCCAGCTGAACTAAATGGAATAAAATTGAATTATTGAAATATACTAAAGTAAAAGAAACATATATTGAAAGAGAACAATAACAATTTAACTAAGATTAAGTTTAATCAAAATCAAAACTAAATTAAATTGAACCAAAAAAATATTCAGAAAAATTAAAGAGAAATATACTATGTACTACATGTTTTCTATCATAGTTTCCTTATCGGTGCAATTAATATGCTAGTCAAACGTCAATAAAATTAAATTTGTCTTAAGTCAAGCGTGACGCCAAATAACTTGTAATATTACATTTTAGTCAAGAGTATGACAACAATCAACACAGTAGTAGTACTATACTACATTATTTTTAAAATAATGATATAGGCGGATTGTTTTTTATATTACGTAAAATAAAACATATCCACCTAGACCTGTCTTCTCTAACAACACGAGCACATGTTTAAAAATTAATAAAATTTTATCATAAATTATTATGATTTGTTAGAAATGTGAAAACAATAACAGGTCTACTTGTATTATATACAGATTAATGAACCCTAAAATTTTGATGAGTATCATTTATAGCAAGAAAAATACATATATGCAAGTAGAAAATATATTAAACAATTATAGCACACGTAAAATATAATCATCAAGTTTAATTATAGCTAATTTTAATATTTATCCAACATTATAACTGAAATTAACACTATGATTTGGGTATTCAAGAAAAACACTATGATTTGGTAATCATTATTATTAAAATGAAAATTGAAGAGTTTTCGCACCATAATTCTTACCACAACAAGCATATTTAATAGTGATGCATTTTTTGATACTTTTTATACTAAAAAGCGTTTAGCGACACTTAATAAGAGGTTTTCATGACATTAGTAAACATAAAACATGGCCTTAGCTTAATCTTGGTAAAAAATTATCTGAAATGCTATACGCAGTCCAATATTTTACTCAACGTAGTCCAAAATATTATGAAATGATACTACTGCCCCTTGCAAGTTGGTTAGTTTCTCAAAAATCAAATAATTTAATGTAACTTTTGTACTTTTACCCAATATTTTGAACTATAAAAGTAAAATACTGAATTGCGTATAACAACGCCCAAAATTATCCACTACTATATAACCTTTTTAACCTTTTAGGTTAGCTTCTCTAGTAGTAACGTTAAAATATAAAAACTGGCGAGTCAACGCTTTTTTCAGCCTGATGATGTGTTTTGAACCATACTATCAAGTCTGACTCTAAACCCCAACCCTGACCTTAAACCTCTCCCTCCCGCCACTGTGAGTGAGGTCTGCTTAACAATATGGAGGACATATGCCAGCAACTCATCGACCGTTTCGGAAAATCCTCCGCCGAGCAGCACCGCCACCTCTGCGCCACCGCCGCTGCGACTCGCTCCCTAATCCACTCAGAATCCCTCCCGCTTACTCCCTTCTCCTACTTCGCCGCCGCAATCTCCACTCTCTCCGACCAAGATCCCCAGCTAGACCCAAACGCCGTCGCCGGCCTTTCTTCATTCCTCACCATCGTACTTCATTTGGTACCTCAAGGCGCCATCTCGCCGGACAAAGCCAGGGAGGCGGTGGAGGTTGTGGCCGAGAAAATTAACGGCGAGGCTTTTCTGGGAACTGCTACTGTTAAGACCTTAATTAATTCTCTTGGTGTTCTTCTAGGGTTCTGTAATTTGGAGGATTGGGATTCTGTCAAGCCGGGGTTCACTGTACTTCTCAGCTTTTCAAATTATAAGCGACCCAAGGTCACTTACTATTCTCTCTGTTAATGTTTCTTATACTATTGCCCTGATTACCTCTCAAGGTATGTTGGACTTGTAATTTTTCTAATTATGTGTATCTATTCAGCCAAGGAAATGTGCTCAAGATTCTCTTGCTGCCTTTTTCAAGTCATTGGGATCTTCTAGTGTGACAACGGAGGCTAGCAAATTAGTGTACTCATTTTCAAAAGAACAGATACAGTCTGTGTTGAAAGCTGGAGTGATACCTGAAGACCAAGAACTTGTCCATACGCTGAACTTGTTGAAAGTTGCTGTTCCTCATCTCTCTGTCAAACTATGTGGAAAAGTGCTTCATCAGTTGATAAAGCTCTTGAGGAGTGAATTGGCAGCATTGTCGAAGCATGTGTTTGAAATTATGCTTGGAGCTTCGACTTTTGAAGTTACAGATGCTGATGCTAGAATGCTTCTCAATTATCTGGTCTCGTACATATCCTTGAAAGAGAAGCATCCTTTGGATTCAGTTATCTGTGCTGCTTCTCTATCAAAACGTGTTATAGAACACCTTCGTACTCGTGATTTTACGGAGTGGATCAGTCTTCTGCCGCCAGTTATTAGTGCTGTAGCTGGTACGGTTTCTCAATCATATTTTGATTTGTTTTCCATGATGCAGAGGAAGTTTGGTGGGGTTTCTCTTAGACCATGCTTTTAACTAGTATTGGAAAGTCATTTTTATTTTGGATGTCAGTGATGTGCAAACGACAATGAAAAAATTGCCATCCTGGATGGTCTGAACCACTTCTAATATGCGCTTTCAATTTTCAAACTTAGGATTTGGTTTTATCTCCTATTGAATAAACTTTTCTTTCTTTCTGCTTTATTGACATCATTTTGCCTAAATTACTAATATGAACTTCCCGTGTTTGGCTGCTTAGGTCTACTCAATTCCGAGGCTGGTACTGCTTTGCAGGCATCAACTATATTGAAGGGTTTGATCAATCAGTATCTGGATGACAACCTTGTATCTGAAACTGATGGTCAGTTGGAAGATGATAAATCTGGTTCTTGCATGAGTCTTACAGCAGTGAAATCTATCTGTGGAGTCTTTGATGACTTGTTGATACCTGGAGTTGTTCCCAATGAGTACTTTTTGGGAGTTGTCTCAGCAATGTTTCTAACTCTTGGTAAGTTGATACCCAAAGTTGTTCCCAATTATTTTCTTCCTGGTTTCTCTTTAACCTATAGTAATCTCATAATCATAGTAAACTTCTCTCTTCAAATGATAGTGCGTAAGCGTGTGTTTAGTTGCTGACAATATAGAGAAAACTCTCATCCGTTTTGTGTAGCTTTTTTAAAAACCTGGTGTAGACTCCTCACTCCTCTGTTGGATACTATTGATCCAAGTAATGCTGTCTAGAAATATTTAATGATTTTTACTCACACCCTTCTCGTGCATGTCTGTGAAAGCTTGAATCCCTTACAGGTCTTACATTTGGTTTTTAAAATTTTCTACTGAGTAATGAGTGACATCTGATTCAAGTCCTCATTGAATTTATGAGGTAGTTGAAAGTGCAAATCTGTTTGCAGAAATTAGTTATATACTCACTGCATGGCATATAACTGAACCACTATGGAGAATCCAGTACTTGACTCAAGATTACTTGTTTATCTTGGCTTACATTTTGTTCCTTACTAAAGTGAACAAATAGACCCACTCAGCTAACACTTTGAAATCAGATATTTTATATAAATGCTCCTGGGATGATTTTCTTTTCACCTTTTAGCTCATCCTTCTATCTCAATTGCAGGAGAAGCTTCAAGATTTTATATGAAGAGTATCCTTGCCAAACTTGCTGAAGTAATGAACTCCCCATCTGAAGTTTCTGACACAGAAAATGTAAGTTATAATTGGAAAAATAAAGTTTTTATAATATTACTCTGTCCTTTCCCATTAGTGAGCCTACGTGAGTACGTGTATTGGTTATGCCCCCATTGTTTTGATTTTCTTCCTCTAGATGTTTGCATGATTGGAAGAGATGTGTATATTTGCTTTCATATGTTTTTAAGACAATTGCTCTCTTGATCTTGCAGCTCAAAAAATGCTTAGGAAGTGCTGTTGCTGCTATGGGCCCCAGAAACTTACTTACTTTGCATCCTATATCCCTTAGCTCCAGAGGCTTTTCCTGTTTAAATATGTGGGTGTTACCTATTCTTAAGGAGTATGTTGTGGGATCATCCCTTGAATTCTTTATGGAATATTTTGTGACTCTCTCAGATTCATTTCTAAAGGAGGCCAAGAAAGGTATGGGTTAATAATATGGTACAGTTATCCTTGTCAAGTTCTAAAGTTTAGTTCAGAAAAAGGCTCAGTTGGTTAATACTATAAGAATAATACACAGTTTTTATTCAGAAATTGCATTTAATTTGCTATATTTTCTGATTAATCTTAATTTTATCTCATTAGCTCATGAATGGAAAAGTATAAGAACTCGAATAGTGGACCACTCTCTCTCTCTCTCTCTCTCTCTGTGTGTCTCAACATAAGCGAAAAAAGGATAAACTTTGCTCCATATTACTGTTCTGCACATTATGCGAGCAGTTAATATATCTCTAGGTTTTCACTAATATTTTAGTAGAAAGTGATATTATTTTGAGAAAGTTGACTTTTCAGGGGATTAATAATGTCTTAATTCCCTAATTTCTGTCTTAGCGTGACTCAATTTTTTGGCAATTGAGGTCCTTTCTCTCTCTCTCTCTATCACACACACATAACAAGTATTCTATGCTCACTAATCGGTTACGTTGCCATCTTTGTCATCTCTATTACTTGTCAATATGCGCTGACAGTTGCTTTCTTGTATTTCCATCTCTTTATATGGTTTATCTATGACCTTGCCAGTTGGAAGACCAGAAATCAGCAAAAAGTTGGAGGTTTATTCCAATAGATGTTGGGAATTGTTACCTGCCTTCTGCCGATTTCCAAAAGACATGCACAAGAACTTTGCAACTCTTGTCAAACTTCTGATTCCATATATCAAGGATTCACCCGTGCTTGAAAACATTTCTGTTTCCTTGCAGGTAGTATTTTACATTTTGTTAAAGCAATCTTTAAGTTTTAGTGACTTTTGCAGATAGTTTTGCTGTTTTTAGTAATTTTTGAATCCTTTTTATAGGGTCTAGTGAATCAAAACAAACAGATACTTGCATGTGATGGCCTTCCCGGAGAAAAATTACCCTTGTTGGAAAATATACCTGATAATAACAGGATCAGAGGGTCTTACTCTAAGAAAATTGCAGACAAGAACATCAAGGCTTTAGCATCATGCTCAGAACAATTGCTTCTGGCACTAGTTGATGTTTTCATGGAGTTACCCTCTGATAGGCAAGGAATTTTGAAGGTATACTTTCTACTGTTCCTTTTATTTTCATAATTAGGGTCGTTGACTTTCTGAAGTTCTTACTCAGATAAATTTTAGAAAATTTGACGCGGAGGATTATCTTTTATTTGCTCCTTTTCAGTTACCATGCATTTTGTGTTTATACATGCTCATCTACTAGATTAGTGAAGAAAATGATTACCTGGAGGTTATGTGCACATACCATTATGTTTTTGTTTTTTATATAGTCAAATTTTGATAATTCCCAGACACAAAGGACCATGTTTTATAATTCTGGGCTGTTTCCATATTTTATTTATTTCAGCTTTTAGGAAGCTATTAAAGGCTTAGCACCCATTTCTGATCCTTCAGTGATTAAACTACATTTTTTGAACTTCGCTCAAGAAGCTCATAAAACCCTTCATTTCGATTAGTGAAAGCAACTTGAAAAAGGATTAGATCCTTTAATAAAAGCAACTTGAATTTAATGATAGTAATACCCTTCACTGAAAGCAAGACCAACGGGTGTAGTCTAACATGTAACTCAATTTAATCTTATTATGTGCTCCTCTACGTATTCCTTAATTTTTTAAAAATAATTTCCCCTTTTGTGTCTTGCTGCTAGTCATTTGTTGTGGACAACTTTTTTGGTTACGTTAAATCAGTTTCAGTTTTAGTAAGAACCAAAAGGTTTAGGGTGGTTAAAGTTGTGCACAACTTTGGTTTTGGTTTAAATCAGTTCTGATTTATCGTGTACCAAAACTTTGGTTTTTTGTGATTATGAATTGCTAAGAATTTTGATGGTCCTGGTCTTATGCTGACTTGTTTCCATTTGGTATTTCAACTCTTAGGACGCTATAGGATGCTTGACATCCATTTCTGATCCTTCAATGATCAAAGACATTTTTTTAGCTTCACTCAAGAAGCTTCAGCTCATTAAAGAGTCAGGTGAATCTTTGGAACTAGAGTCTCTTACAAATAGTTCAAGTGAACTAAAGGAATCAGGGGCGACTTCCACTGAAAAAGATGCGGAGAGGTAAAACTTAGCTTTGACATATAGTGTACTGCTCGATCCTTCCATTGTCATCCATCAATAATCAACTTCCTCCTATTATTCATTTTGTTGTTACAAAATGTTTCTTATTTGAAATATTTACTGACCAAGTAAATGTCTGGAGGCATTGCAACATTACTGGATATAAAAATAACCCTAACCTTCCTTTTCTGGGCATCATGAAATAGTCAAAAAGTATTTCATTTATGTTCTTGACATCCCCTTCCTTTGGGCTTGGTGGGTAGGCAGCCTGTGGTAATGAGGTTATGCATCATGTAGAGTGTCAGAACTAGTTGTGGATGGCCATATGGGGGTTGATGATAACCATGCTGCTCATTCTCTTTGACGGAAAATAAATATAGCTATAATCATGTACTTACCTGCGCAAGGTTTCTCTGTACAATTACTCCCTTAGAAATGAAGACACTCAAATCTAGTTATAGCACCAGTAGAAAAGTTCTATGCTCAGACATCTGGTGTAATCTCATTGATGATAGTGTAATAGGTCATGGGTAAAGGGTATACAAAGAATGATCTTCTCTTCTTCAAACTGCACATCCATAGCTTGCATTCTACTCTAAACACAGGAACATCTAATACATCCGCAGCCAGTCTGGATAGATGGCATGATACGGTTTATGTTTGTGGCTTGTTGCTACATTTTAGTTGCTTCATTTCTTGTGCAAATCCTGATTAGGCTGTGATACTGTGAGAAGTATGTTATTTGCTGTGACCTAATTGGGCCAAAAAAAAGTGGTTAGAGAATGCAAGAGATGATTTCCAATTTTTTACATCTCTTGGATATTCTTTTCAGGTGCCTGGTACTAAAACTAGGATCTTGTTTCGTCCAATCGGCGAGTGACGAGCTGGTTAATTTCCTATTTAAAGTTACTTGCCATTCTTTAGAGGTATGCTCATATTGAACCCTCAGAGGTCATGCTTGTAAAACCTGATTGTTATGATGAGTGAACACCTAAATTTTCAATCTTAGGTGACTGAAGGAACTGTCCTGCTCGAGGCATATCAGACCCTGAGCTCCATATTAGAGGTGTGCTTTAGTCAAGTATATTGAGAAAAATTTCAAAATGTCACCTTTTTCTGAATTGTTGTTTTATTGCCTGCAGAAACATGCATCTTTTGGCTCTTCACAGTTTGCCGGGGTGTTGGACTTGTTACTGAAACTAAAACCCCCTTCAGATATTGCTTCTCTCAGATGTCGCTTTAAATGTCTCCGAATCTTGTTGATTCATGCCTTAAAGGTGGGTTTAGTCAGTGATCTTGCTTTTACGAGCAGCAGTAGATTCTCTTACAGGGAAAGTAACTTCCCTTTTTAAGGAGTATTTGGTTATTTGCATTTTTTAATTATAGTTTGAATATAAGTTGACCTTTACATTTTTTATCTGCAGGAAAATTTGGATGAGGAGAACACTCAGGCTTTTCTAATACTGAATGAGATCATTATTGCACTAAAAGATGTAAGTATTGTTATAGAATTGAATATTCTGCATTCTAATAAACTATACAAGCTCTGGCCAAACAAGTATGAATGATATTATTTAAATAGAAACCTGCTAACATGAAGATAAACGAACAAGAGCAAGGCCTTAGGGAAGATAGCTCTTTATTGTTATAAACCAATGTTAGGAGGAATTCCCTGTCAAATTGAACTCTTCCTTAGCACTATCTTTTTGTTAGTCTAGTTAATTTGTGGTTGTTAGCTGCTGTTTTACTTGTATCTCTCAAGCTAAAGTAGCAGTTTTTGACAATCTTGTATCAAAGTTTAAAGTTTGTGTTGGTTAGTCTATTTCAGTTTTTGTTTTGTGTTGACAAGTCAGTGCTCATGTCTTTATCGTGGTTTAGTCTTCAGAGGAAGGTAGAAAAGCAGCCTACGACATTCTTGTTGAGATCAGTGCCAGCTTGCAAAACATTTCATCTTCCACTTCTGAAGGAAATTATCAAAAGCTCATGAATATGGTAAATGCTTCATGTTTTTAATGTTAACCCACGTTTGTATTGCAAATTAACTTTTCACCAAGTGTCCCAGCTCGTATCTTCCTTCTTACATGATACACATATTTAGGCATTGTATTGTTTTAGTTAATGGTGGGAACAGTTTAGAGTAGTTATCTTTCTCCATACCTTTTCTCTGTATACATTAGCTAATTGTCATGCGAATTTGAATTATTGTTTGTGTATTATTTATCATCAGGTGATGGGTTATCTTGAGGATTCTTCACCCCACATAAAGAGCGGAGTAGTTTCTGCATTGTCCGTACTCGTTTACAGTGATACTAATGTCTGTGTCGTTATGCCTGAACTGGTTCCGTCGGTCTTGAGACTGCTGCAAGATAAAAAGAAAGTTATTGAAGTTATAAAAGTGAGTTTTCTGCGTTTCAAATATATGTTTGTGTATGTAATTACAGAATTATATAATGGCATACCCCGATAGAAAATTGGTGGTAAAGAAAAACTAAGATCTCTGTACAGCATTTCACTTTTATTTGCTTAAATAAAACTAGGGGAAGAGAGCCTTTTAATCCACTTGAACTTGCAGAAAACTTGATTAGAATTTCATTATATTGGTTTAAGAAGATTTGAAAGAATAGGCGGAAAACATTTAATGTTTGCAAGAATGTTTGCTTATGAGTTATCTGTATGGAAACATGTTCCAGGCTGTTCTGGGCTTTGTTAAAGTATTGGTTTCAGATCTGCAAGCTAAGGATCTGCAGATTTTTCTCCCCGACATTCTCAATGGGATTTTGCCTTGGACATCAAAATCTCGCTATCATTTCAAATTGAAGGTATGCAATATAATATCATATGACCATAGAAGGATTGTGAGAATCTTGACACTGTAATATTGTCAGATTCTGAAAGAATCTGTAGCTGACTTGCTCCATCTGATCAAGCCATTAATGTTTAGTATATTATTCCTGTGAGCTTGCTTTGCATACCATCACAGATTTGCATGCTCCTAAAGATTTAAAATTAATGTTCTCGTGGTATTTAAATAACAGGTGACTATAATCCTGGAGATCATGACAAGAAAATGCGGAGCTGCAACAGTCAAGTCACTTGTCCCCCCGAAGTACAAGGATTTTCTAGAGGGTGTGTTGGAGGTATCATTCCTTCTTCCTCATTAGACTGAATTTAAGTTATTGAAATCAAATCTTTCTTCACATTTACTGATGCGTTTATGATACTATCGATAACTGACTTCATGGATGCTTCACTATAGAACTATGCAATACTATTTGGGTGCTGTTTGGTAATTTGGACCAGATAAAACATTTGTTGATAATTTAGTGCTAGTTAACACTCATGCTATGTGTTTCGAAATCTCATACCAGAGCAGCTTGAACAACCCAAATTAAGGGAGTAACTGTATAATTTGCCATCTGCAAGTGAGCTTATTAATCTAATCTTAGATGTACTCCTTTTGAAAATAGAAGTAACAATGATTATGGGTGTCCATTTCGTGTCATGCTTATGCTTAATGGCTGTGTAGGTTCTTGTTGAGCTTGTTAAACTGAGATTTGTAATCAGATTGAGATTTCTGTCCTAGATTATAGGAAGACCTTTTTAGCAATCCGAAAATTTTAATTGTTGAGGTTGTTGATGATGTTCGTCTCATTGCCATAATTGCCATATATATGATGTGGTCAACCTCTCTATTTCTCATGCATGGGTCTTTTCATCCTGTACAGAATCGAAAGACAGGCTCCAAGAGGACTAGCAGTAATGAGACCGAATCGAAACCTTCAGATTCTTCCCAGAAAGGGTAAGCCTTGTTGCTGTATAAAACATTTCCATTTACAACTGCACTTTCTTGTTGAAATTAAAAGTATACAAATATTCTTGTTTCAGGTGGAGGAAGAGGACACACGAGGAGTCAACAATTTCGCCCAACGAAGAAGGCTCAAAGGTTTTTAGAAAGAAGCCAAGAGAGAGTAGACAGAAAGGGCCCCCCTCGACGAACAGTACAGTAGAGCCTAATAAATCTGCTGGCTATTTTAGAACACAGAAGTCAGTGGGAAGAAACAAAGAGAATCCCAATAGACAAAGAACACAATGGCAAGGTAGGAATAATAGGGAAAGTGCTCTGAAGACCAAGTCGGGGGAGAAGAGAAAGATGGACGGGGCAGAAACCACCAAGAAAGGTAAGCCCGGCAGACCTAAACCTGCTGCTACGTTAGCCAATAACCAGAAACGTTTGAGAGTCGAGAAGTAAAGTATTGACTGCCATAAAGATATTAATTATGAAGGGCTTTTGGTATGACAGTGCACCATGCACCAGTTGATGAACAAGACGGCATTTTGGTGGTCACTGTGAGCTTTATCAACAAAGAAGTTGCAGGCATACATCTCCATATTATTCAATATCCGTCAACACAAATCTTCACCCTACTTCTCAAAGTTTGTAGTAAAGCAGTAGTTATTTCGATGGCAGTGCATTAGTGCAAAGCTATTAACAAAGCTTTTCCGTTCATATTTTGGTGAAGCTTTCTAATGAATGAATTAAAGATTCTGTGATTTCAATTCTAACTACTAACCACTAGACCAGGATCATTTATGTACCCGACCACACTAGTATTTTGTGTGTTTATCATGCGTGGACATTGTTAAAGATTAATATTTTTATTGAACTAGCGAGGTTGCACCGTACGATGCGCGGTGAATTTTGGCTTATATATCGGAGAAAGCAAAAACCTTGATTAAAAGGGGTTGAATTTTTGGTGATACAACCATACCGTAATGATCTAATATTATTTCAAATAAATTTGGATACACCATTGTCAATGTAAGGGTTGTGGATTGGATTGATTTGATTAATAATGCGGAGAATTTAATTGAACTGACTTAATTGAACCAAAAGAAATTAAAAAAACAAATCAATGTATTGTTTGAAATAGAATGGATATTGCAACCATATCCAATGAAAATCTCTATTTAATGGTAGAGAAATCTCCCGTCTCGGCCAAATATCAGTACAACTGATTATCCTCATCGTAGCTATCCTCATCTTCACTCTCATGACTTGACTCCTAGGCTCATGGTCGTCGCTCCCTTCATCCTCATCTTCACCACCATTAGTTTGATCATCACTTACAATCTCGATTTGGTTTGTAAGTGTTTTTTTTCCCCTGCATGATATTATTATATGAGACACTAATGTTGAATAAATCGTTTAAATATAAAGTGTTTGTAGCAAATTCTCTACAAAGTCCAACTTTCCTAAATGATATGGAACTACCACTTTATGTTTAAACTCAAATAATACAATTTTGTGTCAAAATATTGATCATGTTAAAATAAACATATAGTAAAACATGTTTTAATGCGTAAATTTAAGAAATTTTATTTAAAAAATTATAAAAATTTAAGTGATAAAATATACAGTTCAAATTGAAAGGTACACTATATAAGTTAAAACGTATAAAGACTTTCATGGAAAATCAGGAAAGTTGGGAGTTCAAGAGATTTTCTGGACCTCTCACGTGATTAAGTAGAAGTCTTAAATAGTATCTTTCCCCTTCCCTTGGGCTAACAGCTACTAATCGTCCAATAACTTGTTTATTTCTTCTCTTTGTCCAACACCTGTCTGAGGGTATCCATACAAAATGCTCCGGAAACTCCTTGTATAGTAAATTTAAGGTTTTGGCATCAGCATTAAATTTATTCATCAGGAAGAATTTTGTTAGTCTCGTTCTCTTGTAAAATTCATTTGCTACAACTGTTTCAAGGTCACGATCTTTTCTAAAAGTTATAAACTGTTGTCCTGGTAGATGCACTTGTAAGGTGTACACAACAGGGTTCATGTAATTTAGTTTAAAAGTAAAGATTTCAGGCTGCTATCGATGGAATAATCCAGCGAGCATTTTGAAAATTTCTAATCTCATCAACTGCTTCATTATCCTTGCCATTACCCTTACCATTATCCTTACCAGTTCCAAGTGCAAAGCTAATTTTGTCGCTCCCTTTGAAGATGTACTTGTGGATATATTTGATGAGTTTAATGGTAGAACATATCTCAACATTGATGTGGCATCCATAGGTTGCAAGTAAATATCGATTATACCCTGCTACCCAGTTATTGTCCATCTCAAGATTTCGTATCCTAACCGTTCTTCCGTTGTCTCTTCTTCTGTACAATGGATATCCATCTTCAGGATGACAAGTTGTTTCCTGAAATGGTTTAGGAAATCCAAATTTACACTTCCCAGTCTTAATTGTACATGGACAATTTGGATTATACTATCCACATGGACCGTGCATCTTTTTTTTTAACCAGCTCAAATAAGTGGGGTTCTTTGTCAGGATCTGGTATCTCGGCACAAACAATTCGATCATATCCATCTGTTCCCAAGGTTTTATTACCAGGTTTTAAAATCACCATCATATGAACATGTGGTAATCCTCTTTTCTGATATTCAATGGCATATATAAGGTAATCCACACTACCAAAAATTTCTCTAGTTAATAAATCCTTTTTCAAATCCTCAACTCTGGCTTTAAAAACTCTAGCACACAGAGCAGGTCTATCATTGGTAGATTCTCCATATCTCAAATTTCTTTCAATTTCTGGCCAAGATGGGTTGCAAGTCATTGTCAAAAACACATCAGGCTTACCAATTTTTTGTACGATGGCCATTGCATCAAGGTAACGTTGTCGTACATCTCTAGGACCACCGATAAATGTGGCGGGTAAAAAAACACGTGTACCAACCTCATTACCAATTTCTAACCATGCCTCTACACCATCAATAATACCTTGAACCATCTAAATTCTGAATTCGCCTTGTTTCTCTCTCAAAAATTCCAATCTGCTGGTCTCAATTTTGATATACATATCAACGATATATTGTTGAAATAATCTACCAAAGTGTATTAGCATTGTCTTATCATCCTCTCTCATCTGAAACTTGTAAGCATAATATTCTCTGGCAATAACAACATATTTGTTTTTTTTCCGTCTCTCACAACTGACTGGGGAAAAAAGAAGAGTTCATCGTTTAAAATATTGCAATTTCTAGGCCACAACTATGTAAATCGAGTATTTTCTTAGAATAAAAATATGCATGTATTTTTAAGAAATTTAAATTAATTACCTCTCATTTCTTCATCAAGGAGGCACTCGGGAGAATCAAATTGTATCGTATTCCCCCTCCTTCTCCTTTGTCCTTTTTCATAACGTTACGATCCCATCCAGGCTGACCGTGAGGAAACATAAGAGGGTATTGCATTGGATCATAGCAACTGTAGTATTGCTTGATAGTATAAGAATTTTTATTTTTACCAGTTACTTGAACTCTAACGGTTCTTTCTCCATCATCTTTTCCATTATCTACACATATTCCTCCAACGTGACCAACACTTGGGGGAGTTGTATCTTCTCTGATCTAAATTGAGATTCAAGTTGAGGATAATTTTTTTGGTGGGAAGATCTGGCTCACTCTTGAGTCCTCTGAAAAAAAAACAATATGGATTCTTTTCATTAAAATATCCATAGTTTGCTTGTCAAACCTTTTGTTGTCATACCAATTGCCCACCTCCATCCTTTCTTTTAATTCAACATCAACTGTCGAAAAAGTAGAGTTGAACTCCAATCGTACTAAATCCATCATATTTGCCTCCCTTATTTTTCTCCAATGGATTCAGATAAAAAAAATATACTTGACCTTGCATTCGGAAAGTATATATTCCATTTGTATTTGCAGTAAGTGTTTCGTCATACGATGCGCCAAAACTGGTGAAAGCAAGGTTGTTATTGTATGACCTAATATTATTCCTAAAATGTATAGATTGCTCTGCTTCTCCAACTTATAATAAACGCAACTTCTCAGGTAAGTCATACCTATCAAATTCAGTTTCACCCTTGCAACAACAAAACACAGATGACTCTCCTTTAAACAGTTTAGCCTTGCAGTATTTACAATCAGGAAGAGTTTTAAGGATTCTACAACAATTTTGAGCACTCTCCAACAACCCAACATTTTTCTCTTTCCTGTAATTGACCTAAATAAAAATTATTTCTTTCAAATTCAGATATTTATAAGAGGGTAATATGTAATTTAAACAATATAACATATTCAAATCATCATACTCAAATATTGATACATGTTGTGTATTGAAACAAACATGTATTGTTATTGATAGTCGGGTTAGCTTCGCTCTCTTGAAGTCGCTTTTTTTGTTTCTGTTCAGCATAATATTTTCTCCTCTTTGCATTTTTTTCAACTTCACCTACTGCATCAATATGAAGTTTAAAATCATAAAGTTAAAATATAATAATATATTGTACTTGTGTTTCAAAACTATATACTAAGTATCAGAAAAATAATAAAAATATAGCTACTACAATTTATAGTGTGTATATTTAAACAAACCTGTATTATTGTTGGTAGTTGGGTTAGTTTCTTTTTCTTGAAGTGTTCTTTTTTGTTTATTTTTAGCATAAACTTTTCTCCTCTTCACATTTTTATCAACTTGCCCCCCTGCATCAAAGTTTCAAATTAAAAACACAAAATTATATACTAAGCATTATTAATTCTAAATTAGCAATAACATTAATTAGGGCAAAAACTTATAAACGGCCCCTAAATCAATTGAAAATCAGGAAATAATTACGAAAACAGGTCCAATTGAATAAGCAAAATTAGTAAAAGAATGATATTATGGTATGATTGAGAGAAATATTCTAAGTAAATATAATTAAAATAAAAAATAAAAAATTAACCACTGATAAATACTAATTAAATATATTACGAGAATTTGTATTATTAAGGTGTCATGTCATAAGGGAAAAGGGTAAAAATTTATCCAATAAAATAAGGAGGAAAAATAAGGGAAGAAACATAGGACGAAAGAAAGAACTAAAATTTGGTCAAAAAAAGTGAGAATAACTATTTATTAGGAATGACGAAAAACTTTTATAAAGGACTAGCATTGTGAACCGCGCGTTGCGCGGTATGTAAGAAAAAAGGTTGAATATTTTAAAATACTGTATACTATTAGATAGCTTAAAAAGTTCATTATTTTTAGCTCGGTTCAATATTTTTTAATTCAATGCATTATATTGTGTATCTTTTTAAAAAGAAATTATACATTAATCATTCCGTTCAAATTTATGTATGACGACATTCTTGCACGGGCACATCAATGAGGGCTTCTCCACAACCTGAAATTAACAATCAAGATTTATATGAAATCGATAACCTTTTAATTTGAAATCATTAACCCTAACCTTAATAGATATATTAATCATAATTCCTAATAATATCACTGTGGAACATGCATATATCCCACCACCCGGTGGATCCATCTGTTTATTAATATGGTTTTTCACCTTTTTATATATTATATATTTATAGTCTCATATAAAATAATTTAGGTATTATAATATTAATTCCATATTTAAGCGGTGTTATAGTGTAATGAATTACCATTTATATTTTACTAATAAAGTGAATAAAAAATATTAGTGGTATTTCGATTGTAACTTTAAATTTAAAAAGATAGGGGTAATATTTAATTAACTTACCTGGTAATCAAATTTAGAAATATTATAACCACCGAGAACAAATGCAGAATCCTGCAAAGACTTGCATAAAGTAATAAAACTTGAAGCACCAAACACTGAGATATAAGACTATTTTGTTTGAACATATGATATAAAGGCATATAGTACTTTTAGGCTCCTCGATCATCACTTGTTGTACAAAGCATGATTCAAAGAACTTGTACCGTCACACTCACGTTGTTAATTAAAATCCGTCAACCCCCATACCATTGTTACAAAATTTCAAGTTTCAACCATGATGGACGGATTATTACCAAGAAAATAAATAGAAGATTTAACAAAAAGCATAATTAATCAGAATCAAAATCATAAATTAGAAGAAATACCTTTAGTGTTCGTTCAACATGGACGATTAAACTTTGCTTAACATCAGAAGTCAATGCCAGTAAATTTTACTCGCCACCATCGCTGGCTCGCTCTTCACCCTTACTGTCATCGTTCCATTTAAACCTTAAAAAAAAAAAACATCAAAATATTGTAATTAGGATCCTAGTTGTATGACATACAAAAAACAATGAATTTCAATGTTGGATAAGAAAGTGACGATAACAAACCCTAAATATAACACAAAATAGATAGTTCGTTGAATTTTTTACATGTATTTATACCAAACCAAATGATGTATGAGACAAATATTTTGAAAGGAAAATATATTAATACTATAAATATTAACAAAATAATAGAATAATAATATGTGATGTATAAATGCGGTAATCTAAACATAATTGCCTATTAACTTTGAAAAGCACCAAACCTATTCATCACATGTTATATATTTTTAATATATTTCAACCAAATATAATTATCATATGCATTACTGTGAATATTTGATGAATATTAATTTCTATATTTAAAGGGTTTGATTAAAATTGTGTGAAATTATATTAAATATGGTAAGTACAGTATTGATAACCAAAAATAATTATATTCCAAGTGAATGCTAAATATAAGAAATTAATATCATCTTTGATTGGGAAAGAATAAGTTTCCATCTTATAATTCGTGCGCCCAAACGTAATTAGGGCTGGCTGCAAGAATATTTAATAGGGTAATATTTCAATGGTGATTATACTATATGACAGCTACATACAGTGAGTATGGCAATCAACTATATATGGCATACATATACCGTATACCAATCATGCAGTTGGGCTAAATTTGCAGTTACTTTCAAAATTTTATGACAATTATATATGACATACATATACATATCTCAATACTATATATACATCAGTGCCTACTGCCTAATTTTCCCGCAGACGTGTTAATTAGCATGATGGACTAAAATTGCTGTGTAAATTAACGTGTAAATTAGGATTTTATAGGTGGAATGAGTTGTATTTGTAAAAATAGAAGGTGGAAGTTATTGGATCAGCGATGAAGAATGAAACAATAAAATTAAAAGAACAAAAAAAAGGAATATATAAAAATGGTAGGCGCCGGAATATGGTGAACTTGCGGTGGTTATGTGGTGGCTTTGGTCAAAACTACGTAGTTTCGTCCATTTAAATGCTTTTTATTAATTTATTTATTGACAGGAGCAATAACTCTTCTAGTTCCCTTTAGGAGGAGGAGGAGGAGGGGAGGAAGAAGGAATATATTAAAAATATATTAGGAATCAAGTTTGAAATCGATTAGGAATTAAGTTTTTATAAAGAAAGACTAAAAATTTGCCCAAGAAAATAGGAGAAAAAATAAGGTACCAAAATTTGGTAAACAAAAAAAGTGAGAATAACTTTTTAGTATTAACTAGCTAGCTAGGTGACACCGCGCGATGCACGGTGAATTTTGGCTAGATATGTCGGAGAAGGCAGTAACCTTGATTATAGGTGGTTGAATTTTTGGTGATACAATCATACCGTAGTGATGTTATATTTTTTAAAATAAATTTGGATACATCATTGTCAATGTAAGGGTTGGAGACTGAATTGATTTGATTAATAAAGCGGATAACTTAATTGAACTGACTTGATTGAACCAAAAGAAATGAACAAAAAAAATCAATGTATTGTTTGAAATAGAATTGATATCGCAACCATATCCAATTAAAATCTCTATTTAATGGTAGAGAAATCTCCAATCTCGGCCGAATATCAGTACGATTGATTATCCTCAATCGTAGCTATCCTCATCTTCACTCTCGTGACTGCTAGGTTCATGGTCATCGCTCCCTTCATCCTCATCTTCACCGCCATTATTTTGATGATCACTTACAATCTCGATTTGGTCTGTAATTGTTTTTGTTTTGGCCCCTGCATGATATTATTATATGAGACACAGATGTTGAATTAATCGTTTAAATATAAAGTGTTTGTAGTACCTTTAGAAAGTATTCTTTTTTTGAATAAGCGATTGAGTGGGGTATTTTTGTCTAATTCATCCATATTTATATCTGCCGTTTTTTGTTTTCCTGGAAGGACTGCATAACCCATGTGACCCCGTTGTTCGTTTGTATTCTTTTCACCTGTTTTTAAAAGATTAGTTGCAATTTGGTACATGATTGGTTATGAGGCAGAAAGAAATTACGATTTTAAGAGAAATTACCTCTACGAAGTCTCCCCTTCTTGACATGTTGTCTGACTGGATTGTGTAAAGCTGGAAAGTTATCGTCACCTTTTTGTTTGTGTCCTTCATCTTTATACAGTAAAAAGTTTACTGCAATTAGTATTAAAAGATGTCTCGGTATTTGTATGAATATCATATATTTGTGTAATTACATACCATTTGGAAATTCGAATTCCTGCAGTTCATCCACACTATCCTCAGAATCCGGAATGTATTCCGTGCTCACTGAAAAGTTGACATGAAAGAATTTGTATAAAGGAAAGTAAGAGTTAGTCGTGGGAAGTATGAAAACATAGTCTGATGTAGCACAGTACCTTTACTCGTATTTTTAGGATTTGTGTTTGATGGTTGTCTTTTTCCCCTCTCTTTGATTGTCACGATGATGTACCTAGGGTTGATTTCATGTTCTTTCTGGGTTCCCATCACTTTGACCAAGTATTCCCTAACTGATATGTCTTTATCACGGGAGTTGATGTATTTCTGTTTATAAAAAAGGACGAAAGAATTTGGCACGTATTTGTTGAATCATAAAATCCCTCATACAGAATAGTAAAAGTTGCAAACAATCTCATTGGTGCATTCCATAAGTTATCAAATGCAATTCAAGTTATCTCGCAAATGTAATGGCCATAAATACCTGAATCAGATACTACAATGAATCAGATAAGTTATGATATTAATTATTCTAACCTCAGTGGTTTGGGTCATTACTTCCTTGGCATGCAGACCCAATATTTGTTCAGCCTCGTCGTTAAACATAGTAGCTTGCTCCCACTTTCATCATTTAATGTAGCTTTCAAATTGCACCTGAATAGTATAATCATTAGTTGATGGTTAGATAAATTGTATAGAGCTTATTTGAAAAAATTTAATAGATATTACCTTGGTGTGGATTTCTGCTTCATTCCACACACGTTGCATTCGAACATAGCTTGGAATGGTGCATCTGTAGTGGTGCTACATCCTCTGCATGCCATGTAATAGTATTTTTGCTTGATATTTCTGAATGAAAAGTTCACTCTTGTAGTTATCGCCTGGGGGGGGAATTAAGTTGGATTGTAATTAGTAAAGAGTGTTGAATTTTGACAAATATAAAGCCTTGAGGAAATTAATTAAATTAAACTATCAGAAAGCTTTATAAAATTGATAGGTTGCATAAATTACCTTTTGATTTGGTTCAATGTTTCCTACAAGAGTTAATGTCGTGCCTTCTTTTATAACCAATTGATTTTTATTCTGCACTCCATGCCGAGTTTTCATGGTCCTTTGAATTTTGATCTTGTTTTTCTCAACCCTGCAATACGAACAATATAATAAATAAATAATTTAGCAATGTTTTGATAATGAAAATTAATATAAAAATATAATTTTGTATAACCATAATTTCATCTTTGTCTCTTCCTGACTATCATTGTTTAGTTGGAATTTGCTCCTTGAGTTATGTGTTGCTTCTACAGCTGTTGAAGTTAAAGAATAATAAGTTATATAAAAAATCATAGAAAATTTAAAATTATGTAATAAGATGTTCTCCCTCTAATTATCTCCCCTGTACAAACTGATGTGGAGGTTTGTACCGATTAGAACGGGCATGGAGTTGATATTTTCAAGTAATTGTTTTCCAATCGTTTCAACGGATTCTGCCCGCAGCGTCAAAACACAACAAAGAGATTGCTCTGCTTGTAAAATGTATAGATTGCTCTGCTTCTCCAACTAATAATAAACGCAACTTCTTGGGTAACTCATACCCATCAAATTCAGTTTCACCCTTGCAACAACAAAATATAGATGACTCTCCTTTAAAAAGTTTAGCCTTGCAGTATTTACAATCAAGAAGAGTTTTAAGGATTCTACAACAATTTGGAACACTCTCCAACAACCCAACATTTTTCTTTCTCCTTTTCTGTAATTGACCTAAATAAAAATTATTTCATTCAAACTCAAATATTTACAAGAGTGTAATATGTAATTTAAACAATATAACATATTCAAATCATCATACTCAAATATTAATACATGTTTTGTATTGAAACAAACCTGTTTTGATATCGATAGTTGGGTTAGCTTCGCTCTCTAGAAGTCGCTTTTTTTTGTTTCTTTTCAGCATAATATTTTCTCCTCTTTGCATTTTTATCAACTTCACCCACTGCATCAATATGAAGTTTAAAATCATAAAGTTAAAATAGAATAATATATTGTACTTGAAAGCATCAGGAAAACAATAAAAATATAGTTACTACAATTCATAGTGTTAAACGTTGTATATTTAAACAAACATGTATTATTGTTGGTAGTTGGGTTAGCTTCTCTTTCTTGAAGTGTTCCTTTTTGTTTATTTTTAGCATAAAATTTTCTCCTCTTTGCATTTTTGTCAACTTGCCCCCCTACATCAACATAAAGTTTAAAATTAAAAACACAAAACTATATACTAAGCATTCTTAATTCTAAATTAACAATAACATTAATTAAGGCAAAAACTTATAAACGACCCCTAATCCATAAGAATTCCAGATAAACTACAAATTACATGTAAATAAAAAAATATCAAACTTTAAAAGTATTTACAATCAGGAAAAGATTTAATGATTCTATAATAATTTGGAACACTCTCCAACAACCCAACATTTTTCTTTCTCATTTTCTGTAATTGACCTAGATAAAAATTATTTCTTTCAAACTCATATATTTACAAGAGGGTAATATGTAATTTAAACAATATAACATATTCAAATCATCATACTCAAATATTAATACATGTTTTGTATTGAAACAAACCTGTATTGATATATATCGATAGTCGGGTTAGCTTCGCTCTCTAGAAATCGTTTTTTTTGTTTCTTTTCAGCTGTATATTTTCTCCTCTTTGCATTTTTATCAACTTCACCCACTGCATCAATATGAAGTTTAAAATCATAAAGTTAAAATAGAATAATATATTGTACTTCAGTTTCAAAACCATATATTAAGCATCAGGAAAACAATAAAAATATAGTTACTACAATTTATAGTGTTAAACGTTGTATATTTAAACAAACATGTATTATTGTTGGTAGTTGGATTAGCTTCTCTTTTTTGAAGTGTTCTTTTTTGTTTATTTTTAGCATAAAATTTTCTCCTCTTTGCATTTTTATCAATTGGCCCCCTACATCAACATAAAGTTTCAAATTAAAAACACAAAACTATATACTAAACTTTATTATTTCTAAATTAACAATAACATTAATTAGGGCAAAAACTTATAAACGACCCCTAATCCATAAGAATTTCAGATAAACTACAAATTACTTGTAAATAAAAAAATATGAAACAGCAGTGCACCGCAATTTAGTTATAATATTGTATATTTAAATCAACCTTTATTATTGTTGCTAGTTGGGTTAGCAAACATACCGACAAGGGAATCTGTTGTTGGCATTCTGTGGCGCGGTTCATGAAGAATACATAATGAGTTCAGTAACTTGAAATAATATATAAAACTATGTAGTATAAAACTCATAACACATTCTTAAGTACATTAATGAACATGCACAATACATCAATTTACGAATAACAGGTGGACTTTCATACTAAACTAAAGAAATTCACTTAACATCTTACTTGCAAGTCTTTTTACTGTGACCCAAACCCTTGCATTTGCTACACTGTCGTTGAAGTTTCATCTTTGATTTTTCCCCTAATTCTGCCTTTGTTAAACTCCTGAGAAACGATCCCAATCAAATCTAACATTAACCGTAATAACACTAACAATAATAACAAAAGCAAAGAATATCCTTACCTTGAAATATTGATTGTTGCAGATTGTTATGATCCTAATCAGATTCTTGTGCCTTGTTCTTCTCAGGATCTCACACTCTTGCTTAAATCTACCCGACAACTTGCTTAAAATTTTCACGGCTACCTGAGTGTTATCTTGAAACAACACAAATTCATCCAAATTATACAGTGAAGCAAGAACGCAATAAGGAGGCTTGGCTAGGTGTATGAAAAGTTGAATATTCTGGGATTGTTCACTTTCTTTCGTTTCCGTCTTTGTTCATGACAATTTCGCACAGTATACAATTATTCGAGCACAAAATTCAGCCACCTTTACTCAAATATTCCTGCCAAATATCACTACGGTATGGTTGAAATCGATTAGGATTGAATTTCTATATAAAAAAAAAGGCTAAAAATTTGCCCAAGAAAATATGGAAAACTTGAAGTTTGTATAAAATAGAAATCGATTAGGAATTAAGTTTGAAATCTATTAGGAGTTCAAGTTTGTATAAAAAAATACTAAACATTACCTCAAAAATAGAGAAACAAAATCTGGTACCAACAAAAAGTGATACCAAAAAAAAGTGAGAATAAAAATACTCATAACTTAAATTTATCACTATGATTAAATTTTATCGAGTTTGGCATGGATTTAGTTTCTATCATGCACTTTTCCTTTTCCCAAATGGATTTAGGATCTGTTGAACCGCTTCATGATGTTCCTTATAATTATCCTCGCACTTTGGCAGGAATTAATAAAGTAATTTAGACATTCTATTTTGCTAAGCATGCGCCCGCCGGCAATTGGTCGTTACTGTGGAGTAATTTGATATGTACAATATACACATGTTATAAATTTACTAATAATCCTTTTATATTAATCAATTCAAAATTTTTTCTTCATACTATGTATATATAATTCAAACAAATTGTGTAATCAAAGTGTTCAAATTCCGCCAGATTCAGACACTAATTCAATCAATTAACCATATAATAAACGATAAATAATTTGTGCATGTATACAATAAACAATTTCTCCGTGAATAATGTAATTTGATTATTTTTTTTAAATATAGAATTTGTATTAACCAAACTGAAATGCACGGAGAACCCAAAACTCTTATCTAATAATGCCTAATACGACCACCAAGCTGTGTTCCCCCGACCAATTCAGCTAGAAGAAATATTCTACTAGCTAGAAAAAAATATGATAGTTATTAAATATAATTATTAATCATTTATTTTCTCCAAAAAATACGAAAATGAAAGTAAAATTGGGCATGTTGACCGCGAGACGTGATATAAATACAAATATAGCCGTGACCATGTTGAGCATATTTCGTAATTAAATTTAATTGGGTTTTTTTCATTTGCTTAGGGTTTATTCTCTGCGCATAATTAACTCACGGCTATCACTGATCTAATTAGGCCGGTCAGTAGTGACATTTATTAAAAATATATTACATTTATTAGAAATCAAGTTTGAAATTGATTAGGAATTAAGTTTCTATAAACAAAGCCTAAAAATTATTTTCAAAAAAAAAAATCCTAAAAATTTGCCCAAGAAAATAGGAGAAAAAATAGGGTACCAAAATTTGGTACCAAAATCAAGTATCAAAAAAAAGTGAGAATAACTTTTTAGTATTAATATAGGGATAATATAGGGATATAGAGATAAATTTCTTGATGGACAAAAGGATGGTCCAAACAATTCACTCATACTTTAATATTCTAGTGTACAATTGCAAAAATCATGAAAGCCATTAACCATCACAGACTTCACAAAGATCATGAAAGCCTTACCATATGATCTGTGCACATAGTTCTCCATGTTCAGCCTGATGACTTCATCTCCAATGATATTAGGCAACATTCCTTCCGAGGTACCATCTTCAATATTTATAACCTTACATGTTCCTTCTTTAATACTTTTTAAGTTTTAACAGCATTCCCTGGGAGGTTCCTCCTTTAAGTTCTCCTCACTTCTCCTTCCATCTCAGAGATTGTTATTATGCTTCAGAAAACCATATATGGCATTGCAAGAAAAAGATTTGTGTTTGGGTGTTTTCATTCGTCGTCTTGTCTGTTAAACATGATACTCCATTAACCTGATACACAACAACGCCTGCAAACACGCCGAGGAATAGGCCAGGTACAGCTACAACCGAAATGGCAAAGCAGTGGTCATGAATTAGAACATCCCTTAAATAGCATGTCCGTCGCTATTGTGGAAGATGCAAACTATGAGCTGCAAGTGCATCAGAACCATATCTATCTATAATGGTACCACTAAAACTTCATTTTTTATATACCAGGTATTCAGTAATTGGCAGAATATTGCAGGAACTAGAAATATTGCCTGAGATTGTATACATCATAATACCACTATATATAAGGCATTGTAATGACCTTAGGTTAGACAGAGAAATAGAAGCTAGCATCAATATAGAGCTATTTCATCAGGAAAAAAAACAGATGGCTCAAAAGAACATATGTGACTAAAACCAACACAATATCAATTTCGCCGTCAACACTTCAATTCTAAAGGGTCTAAACTAAGAACAAGCTTCAATTTATCTGCAAGCAACCACTTTCAGTTTCACATCAGAGCATAGTATAGTAGGGTCATCAGATAAAACTTGAGGGAGGAACATGAATATATATATATAGCATCACAAACCATCATACTGATAAAAGGATAAGCTCCAGAAAGCATAGCCAAAGGCCATAGAACTGGAAAATGCACACAACATATAGGCGATGCCATATATGTGTAACATGAACACCTGCAAATATATACTGATCTGTTCATAACTGGCTACTCTGTTCAGATGAAATGAATGGTAAGGGCATGTAACAAATACATAAATACGGAAAGAGACGTATGAAAAAAAACTATATACTTTGATTGAAAAATATGTGCAAAAGTATTACAAACAGAAGAACTTGTGTTCTTCATTGAGTTCAGACTTATGAACTTTTCTGATTACATTACAGTGCAGAACACATTCTAGATTCTAGAACACCTATTTCATCTATACTATGAAGTTTTCTGATTACAGTGCAGAACACATATGGTAATATGCATTGAGCCAGAGTAGCTGCCTCCATTTTCAGAAACCTTTCCAGAATCAATCTGATCATGATTCCACCGCACTGACAAAGTGTAGAAAAACCTGATCGCCTCCTTTGGTGATAGTGACGAGGGCAGCTACGATGAAAAGGGTCCAGGAAAAGGGAGCACAGGGCGTGCTCCAAAATCCAAATAATCCCCCAATTCGTGTCAAAATTCCAGGGCCTCCTCCGTACTGACATAACACCAGCACAAAAACTCCAAAGAAACCTGTCAAGAACCACTTGACAACATCACCCTCCTCTGTACTGATTTCAAACCTGAAAAAACCCACAAAAGATTTATAATTTGTGATTACTAACAGAACAAGAACAATAAGAAAAGCGCAGAGAAAGGGAGCCCTCGAAATCCCAAAGAGGCCGCAAAGGCGAGTCAAGATTCCTGCTCCAATTGATGCTATGATCCTGAACAACAACGAAAAGCACCAAATCACGCTGACAATCTCCATCAACTTGGCAAGAAAACGAATACAGTTAGGAACGTTGATCAAACAAGAGTAATTGAATGAATTCGGGAGATTCGGAAATAGCAATTAAGAGCGTCGATCAATCAATAGTAATTGAAAGAATTCGGGAGATTCAGAAATAGCAATTAAGAGCGTCGATCAATCAAGATTAATTGAAAGAATTCGGGAGATTCGGAAATAGCGATTTGGTGGAAAATTTAGGGTTTAAGCGATTTGGGAGAGAAAGAGATTAGAGGCGATGGGATGATTCCAGAACTGAGAAACGAGAGAGAAATAATGGGAATTGTGTCTGATCTGTCCGTATATATTGGCGGAACCCTAACTGGTAAAGAGATAGTACCGTTACGACACCGACTTTAAGCGGTTTTACAAAATAGAAACTGGGAAGAGGATGCGTGACAGCTGGCGTATTGGGTCCGATGGGCCTATGAATCTGGTGGGCCTTTTCTTTTACTGCAAATTAAAATGTTGTAATGAATATCAATTAAATCCAAAAATCAATCGGAAATCAGCTAAGAACAATAGCTATCAACATTACATGAACAAGAGAGAGAATATGAGTTTTCTGTAGCTAGCTAATCTCTAACCAACTAACTACTAACAGAATTGATAATTGGCTAACCGAAATGATTCCCTTCCCCCTCCCTTTTATCATTTCCCGATCCAGCAACCTCTTTCTGCAACCAACTTCCGCTGCCTCCTTCTGGTCAATGGTCCTTGACCAGTAAAAGTGAAATGACCTTTTTACCCCTGGTGCCAAGCATCATGATAATCCCCTCTTCTTAAAGAATGCTTGTCCTCAAGCATCAACTTCAATCTTTAAATTTTGGAAATAGCTGTTGTATGACTTCAGCTTCCTCCCAAGATGCATCTTCACTGGATAAATTTTTCCACTGTATTAGCCATTGTATAATTTCCCTTCCAGAAATGGTGACTAATCTTCTTTGTAATATTCTGTGAGGTTCCAGTGAGCTCATCTCCTCATCATCATAATCAGGAGGTCCACTCTGAGTAGAAGGAGCAGTGCCAATAAATTGTTTCAACAATGACACATGGAATATTGGATGAACTCTACTGTGGTCAGGGAGTTTGAGTTTGTATGCAACTGATCCAATTTTTCTCTCCACTTGAAATGGACCACAATATTTTGCTGAGAGTTTATCCAATTGTGTGTCATGCAGTGACTGCTGTCTATGCCTGTTGATCTTGAGGTATACCCAATCACCAATATTAAAAACTCTGTCAGTCCTCTTTTTATCAGCATAAAATTTCATCCTTTCCTGAGCCTGCTTCAAATGTAGTTGAAGTTTCTGTTGAATTTCTTGTCTTGTTTGCAACAGATCAGCAGCAGCTGGCACTAAAGAATCAGTCAATATTCCCATAGGAATATTTAGAGGTTTTACTCCATAAAGTGCTTCATGTGGTGACATGTCCAAACTAGTATGATGACATGAATTATACCATCTCTCAGCAAGGCTTAAACAACTTTTCCAAGAACTGGGATACTCTCCACATACACACCTCAGATAATTTTCCAAAACTTGATTAATCCTTTCTGTTTGTCCATCTGTCTGTGGGTGATATGCAGTACTGAATTTCAACTTAACTCCCAGCTTAGTGAAAAGTTCATTCCAAAACAAACTTGTGAAGATCTTATCTCTATCACTCACAATTGACTCAGGAATTCCATGCAATCTGAAAATTTCATCCATGAAAAGTGTTGCTACTTGCTTAGCTGTAAATGGATGAGTTAGAGCTAAGAAATGAGCATACTTTGTATATCTGTCCACTACAACCAATATAGTGTCAAATCCTTGAGAATTTGGAAGTTTTTCTATGAAATCCATAGACAGATGAGTCCAAGATTGAGTAGGAATTGGTAAAGGATTTAACAGACCAGCTGGATGGCAATTTTCACTTTTATTTTTCTGACAAACCTCACAATTTTTGATGAACTGAGCAATCTGATCCCTCATACCTGGCCATATGAAAATAGCAAGTACTCTTTTGAGAGTAGCAAATTGACCAGAGTGACCACCTATAGGAGAAGAATGAAGAGCCTGTAATATATCAGTCCTCACTTCTTTTGATTTTCCAACATATATTTTCTGCCCTTTCTTTAAAATTCCCTCATGGAATTTCAGTTGCTCCACATTGTTGGCTTCCAAAATAGCTTTAGAAATCAATGCCTGAGCCTCATCATCTCCTTCATAACTTTGCTCCAGTTGCTGCAACCATGTAGGTAATATAGTAGAAGATGTCAATTCTTTCCTATTACATTCCTCAATACAAGCTTCACTTTCATTCATGCCAACTTGTGGTGTAGATTCCACTGTCTTTGTGGTTGCAACTAGTTCTGTTACTGCATTTTCTGTAACCAACTCAGTTACAGTGATCTCAGAAATTAAATCTTCTTTGTCCTCATCTGAACTGTAATCCTAGAGACAATTTTGGCATTGCTCTTCTTCCCTTTCATCAGCTACATTCAGAACTTCTGGCTTTCTTGAAAGAGCATCTGCCACCACATTAGTTTTTCCAGTTCTATACTGAATTTCAAAATTAAGCCCTAATAATTTTGACATCCACTTATGTTGAATAGTACTGTGCAGTTTCTGATCCATAAGATGCTTTAGGCTTTGGTGATCAGTCTTGATGATGAATTTATTTCCCACTAAATAATGCTTCCATTTTTCCACAGCCATCACCAATGCCAATAACTCCTTTTCATAGGTAGAAAGCCCTTTATTTTTCTGACAGAAAGCTTTGCTTAAAAAAGATATAGGTCTTCCTTCTTGTAACAAAACAGCCCCCATTCCTTCATTGCATGCATCTGTCTCAACAATAAATGGTTTATTGAAATCATGCATTCTTAATATAGGAGCAGAAGACATTAACCTTTTGAGCTTTTCAAATGCAGCTGTAGCTTCCACTGTCCACAGAAATGAATCTTTTCTGAGCAAATCATGCAATGGTCTGCAAGTAATTCCAAATCCAGATATAAATCTTCTGTAGTATCCAGCAAGACCTAGGAATCCTCTTAGTTCTTTTAAATTCTTTGGAATAGGCCAATCCATAATAGCTGAGACTTTCTTTGCATCCATACTGACACCATCCTTTGAAATAATGTGTCCAAGATACTCAACTGTATCTACTGCAAAAACACATTTTGAACCTTTTGCATACAGTTTGTTGGACCTCATTATGCTTAACACTTCTTTCACATGTATTAAGTGTTCTTGAAGTGTTTTACTGTATATGAGAATATCATCAAAAAACACCAACACTGATTTTCTGAGCTGTTTCTGAAAAACTTTGTTCATTAAAGCTTGAAATGTTGCAGGAGCATTTGTCAAACCAAATGGCATAACTAAAAACTCAAAATGTCCACTGTGAGTTTGAAATGCAGTCTTTTCCACATCAGCACTTGCCATTCTTATTTGATGATAGCCTAACCTAAGGTCCAACTTAGTAAAAAATAACATGCCATTGAGTTCATCTAACAATTCTTCAATAACAGGAATAGGAAACCTATCTTTAACTGTAAGATCATTTAATCTTCTGTAATCAATGCACATCCTCCAGTTGCCATCTTTTTTCTTCACTAATATGACTGGAGAAGAGAATGGACTATTGCTTTATTGAATCACTTGGCTCTTCATCATTTCTTGAACTTGTCCTTCAATTTCTTCCTTGTGTGAGTGAGGCTGCCTGTATGGTTTTATTTTGAAAGGTTCAGTACCAGGCTTCAAAGGAATTTTATGGTCAATATCTCTCATAGGAGGTAAAGAGTTAGGTGTTTTAAAGATATCAGAAAATGTATGCAAAATGGACACCAAACCTGAAGGAACTTTACTGATATCAAAGTCTGGAATCCATGTGCTGGTGCAGTTATCTTCTGTGGCCTGAAAAACCTCCTCTTCCTCTCCTTCCATAGTATAAGCATAACCTCTCTCCCTGTACTTCTGACTGCCATACCTCCTCCTCTTATAACCAGAGTAACCATTTTCATAAGAAGGACAATCAAAATTCCCATAACTGTTGTTCCTCAGATGGTCATACACAGCTCTTTCCTTCCTGAATTCTGACAGTTCTCTTACTTCTCTATCTCTCAGAATCTGAAACTTTGTTCTATCAGCATTTCCATGAAGTGTATAGTAATGACCTTTATAGCAAATAGATACATCTTCTGTGTTAAAATCAAATGCTATTGGACTTAAAATCTTCATCCAATCAACTCCCACTATCATCTGCAAACCATTTCCCATTTTCAATAACCTCATACTGTAAGTGAAATGATGATCTTGAATTCTCCAAGGCACATCTAAATCATAAGTGTCACCACCCAATTTATCTCCACCAGCAATAGCCACTGTATAAGGTTTAATGGCCATAGTTTTCAGCTTCAACTGCTTTACCACATCAGGGTCAATAAAAGTGAAAGTACTCCCAGTATCTAACAACATATTCACCTTGACACCATTAATGTACCCCACCATTCTGATAGTATTAGCTTTCCTCCTTGTATGATCACCAATAGAATTCAACTCAATTTCCTCAGGTTCAGATGACTCCCCTGAAGCTAATTGTTGCAGCTCTTCACAATTCCACTCAGCAACCAATATATCACCACTAGGTTCTTCACTCACATCAGTGATCTCATAAATTTGCTTAAATCTACAAACATGCCCTGGATGGAATTTTTCAGCACATTTAAAGCACAGCTTGTTGTCTCTTCTGTATTGCAATTCTTGAGCACTAACTTTCTTGATGCCTTCTCCCACTAATTTCTTGTCTTTATCATTAGTAGACACATTAGTTTTCCAAGTGTTAGCAGGCTTCCAAAATGGCTTATCCTTACCATTATTTCTGAAATTATTGCTCCCAGTATTGTAACTGGAATTAGAACTTCCGGACTTAAACTTCTTTTCCATAACCTTCATAACCTTCTCTTCCATTAATGCCAATTCCACAGCTTCATGCAATGAGGTAGGCTTACAAGGATTAACTAAGACTCTAAGTTCTTCCTTTAAACCACTCAAGAAATTCCCTACAAAATATATTTCAGGCATCTCAGGATACTGACTCACTAACTGTGATTTTAACTCCTCAAAAGCTTCTTGATATTCTCTCACAGTAGCAGTCTGATTAAGTTTGTTAAAATCACCAAACATATCTCTATAGCTAGCATCACAGAACCTTTGTAATACTGCCATAGTGAAAGCTTTCCAACTGTCAAAAGGTTTTGTAACCTTTTCTGCATTATACCAGGTCAAAGCCTTCCCCTCCAAAATAATTTCCATGATTTCTAACCTCTCTCTATCCACAACTTGAAAATAGACAAAGTATTTCTCACATCTTGACAGCCAATCCCTAGGATTCTGACCAGAAAAACTAGGCAATTGTATGTTATTATACTGTTTCCCCATCAACTGTCTCCAACCCTTAGTTGTAACTGCATCATCTATATTCATTTCATTAGTAGCACCTCTAGCTTTAGGATCCTTTTCCAGTTCATTAAGCCTCCTGTTGTAAGACTCTCTATCCATATCCAACAAGTTTCTATCAATTTTCAAATTCTTATCTGGCCAAACTACCCTAGCATGCTCTGAATTAGCATTCATTACTACTCTAGGGCAAAAATGAGTACAAAACGGATCACACTTATGAGAATTTGAAGCTGAAGATAACTCAACCGGAATTTGATGAATACCTTGACCGGAGCTGATGAATGCCTGTGCCTGAGCACCAGAATTACCAGGAAATGCCGACTGCAATGCAACTGGTACCGGAGATCCCTCCTTGCGCAATTGATCAGTCACTGAAACCGCTACCTCCGAGACTTTCAGAGATCCTTCTCCGGCCGCCGGATTCTTCTCGATCGTCCACTGTAGAGCTTCCAATTTCTGATTCAATTGAGTAAGTGCTCTCCGATTCTCCTCGCGTTCTTGCTTATCAGCTTCCCGTTCTTCTTTGTAAAGCTCAGCTGCCCGATCAAGCGCCATTGCCACTGCATGCTCGAATTTCCGGTCAATCTGATCGGAAAATTCGGTCTGGAGTTTCTGCAGTGACTCCTCGATGTGCTGCCTCAAATTTTTTTCAATTTTCTTGTTTGCCATGGCCGGAATCGTACGGCTCTGATACCAAGTGTAATGAATATCAATTAAATCCAAAAATCAATCGGAAATCAGCTAAGAACAGTAGCTATCAACATTACATGAACAAGAGAGAGAATATGAGTTTTCTGTAGCTAGCTAATCTCTAACCAACTAACTACTAACAGAATTGATAATTGGCTAACCGAAATGATTCCCTTCCCCCTCCCTTTTATCATTTCCCGATCCAGCAACCTCTTTCTGCAACCAACTTCTGCCGCCTCCTTCTGGTCAATGGTCCTTGACCAGTAAAAGTGAAATGACTTTTTTACCCCTGGTGCCAAGCATCATGACAAATGTGTCACAAAGGGGAAAATGGTAATTCACTAGATGGTCAAATCATTGGCGTTCAAAGGCAACGCAGTGCAAAGAGTGAGAATGATTAATCGGTTCCGTGGAATATTCTGGTCACGAATGTTTCTCCCTATTCTCTCTCTCTACTCTATCCCCTTTTCACCAGGGGGTTTGACGCACATTCGATTTAGCTTCTTGGGAAGAATTTGCGGAAATTCTTGTTCGTCGATATGGTGAAGATGAAGAATGTCAACTGGAAGAATCTGCTGCAGATAATCCCTGGCGAAAAATCTCAGACAACAGTTTCAACTGAGGCAACTCATCTCCTCAAATCTTGTGGTATTCAATATCCTAATATGTATGCCAAGGAGTTTGAGGTGAAGGTAATTTCGTCTGAATATGATGAAGATCAGTTTGGTATTAAAAGTTGTATGAAATTGAACGGAGTTGTTAAAGCATGTGATAATTGGCCTTCTGAAAATAATATAGATATGATTGTAACCCTTTGGTGGGTTTTGATCCTGGAATCCGTGAGACACGTGGCTGTCTGAATCTTGTCAGTTAGTCGAGTGTTTTGATCAGAAAGATAGTCTTGAAGTAGAAATGGATGAAATTGAGGTCCATGACAATTTTGTTCAAACTGGAAGTAATATAGATGCTGAGTGTTGTGGAAATCAGGCTTGACAGAATTGTGTTTGCATGGAAGAGCCAATCTATGATGATGATATTGGATTGATTCAAACTTATGGTTGAGCATTATCTCAGTTGTCAGTGCTTGTGTGTGGAAGGAATGATTGATTCCGAGCATCAAATGATTTTTGATTCAAAGGTAATAAAAATTGCAGCTGAGCATGAGAGGGAAACATCACAGTATTATGAAGGAAAATTGTAGACACTGCACGGTTTCTAATGCTGAATATGCAGTTGTTTCGTAAACCTGGAGAGAAAATATTAGTGCTTAATTTTGGTACTTGATAACAGGAAAACAAGAGCGATGCCTGCTTTCCAGATACTCTCATTGGAAACAATCCATACGAGTGCCAAAAGACAATCCATAGATAGTTGCATGCTCTCAATCTAAAGTACATTTCATATTCAATATTAGCGTTCTTGAAGATCAATCTCACAATTCTGTGAGAGACAATCAAAGTTGCGATATAGATTCAAAGTAGACTGTCTCCACTCAGCAGTCTTGTGCTTTGAATGCCCAATACTCATCCTCCCAAGCATTGCTCCGTGTTGCAATAAATACTCAACTATCTCTGCGTGACTGCCTACCTCATCAACTTCTCCAATCTCATCGGCCTCCATAACATCTTCATACCATTTGTAATCTCTGATTCTAATTACTTTAACACTTTGAGACAAACAAAGCGGCACATCTTCTGGGGGCCAATAATCTTCATATTTAAAGGACTGCAGAAAAGAAGGCAGGTTATATTCTGATACTATTCTTACATTTTCTTCAAGGAACAAGGAAAAACAAAGAAACACAATCATCTGTAGTTTATAAATTTCGCTCCTTGAAAAAGTAAGAAATCACACAATCCCTATTTACAGCACCAAAGTTCATACTTTATTCGATAGACAACCACAAAACACTGATAAACTAAGTTCAGGAAATCAATCATTTGGGGCTTTTAGTATCATATGCAATGACAGAACCTTTTATCATCAGAATCAACTTTGACCAGTCTGTTCACAGAACTGGCAAGAAACCCAGACTCAAATAAAAGATTACTAGTAGTCATGGCATATATGTCAAAGAAAGAGAAAAAAGAGAGTACTGTTCAACATGACAGACAAGATTTTACATACCAATGCATAATCAATGACTTCCAGGTTTGGTGCAAGATGGAGCAGAATCCATACTGATTGATGTGCAGCTTGCCACAATTCTAAACGAGTCAAATGGATAAACAGAGGAGAAGACCCAGCAAAATCATCGTAATCCTAAGAAAAAGCAATCAGTTAAATCAAGAAATTCACGCTATGGAAATAAATCAATTCTCTAAAATTTGAATACCTCGTAGTCACGGTCACGGTCTGAGAACCGGATCGTTTTGACATTGTTGATCTGACTTAAAAATTTAAAGAAGGATTCACCACGACCGAACCTATATATGTGTGCATACGCCAGTGATTCAGACCTGATAAAATTTACTACCTGCTTATCGGAATGTGTTGCAACCGTAAACTCTAGATGCTCGAGATGTTGAGTATCAATATCAACCCTTCCCATCATCCCAAAATCAGAGTTGAGTACAAGCTTTTTTAGGGTAGTCAGGGATATGGTGAGCTTCATTTCAACACCTTCAAATCTCAATCCCTCGTGAGCTTCTCCAGCCAAAATGAAATTCACAGAGTCCAAAGAGAGCTCTTCAAGCCTTGGATAGCTGGCATGTACAAACCCGAACTGCCCAGACTCATCAACAACATGCAAGTCTTTAAGGCAGAGGGTCTTGAGGCTCGAATAACAAATGACATCTGGAATCTCGAGGATAAATGCATTTCCATCAATTTTTAAGTCCACCAAAGATTCTGATCGAAAAAAACCCTCGGGTGGATACATAAGCTTAGGTGGCCGAATATAGAATCCTTCACTTCGAAGATGAAGAACTTTGATGCCACGTGAGAGTAGGGTAGTAAGCCATAAGTAGAACACTGATTCTTCAGGGAAGTTAGTGGTTTTGTATCTGAATTCATTCACAGAAACTTCTTCAGATGACATAATCCACCTGTTGACAAAATTATTCATCTCCCGATTCAACTCAGGATCACGGTCGAAAGAATCACTGTGACCCATGGCAATTAATTTTGGAACACGGAGAAAGAGATATCTCCACCTCCTTGATACAACACATGTTCTGGCAGCCTCCTCTGAAGGTAACAACAAGAGGATGTGGCAGAGTATGTCATCAGGGAGTTGGCTGATTTGGGCTTCTGCACATGTAACACGTTTTGGACAGGAACTCATCGCAGGAGACCTAATTATGTTCACAGTACCTTTATTAATTAAGGGGGGTGTTCACGGCTGGAATCCTACAAACAAGGTACGCCTATTGCAGAATTCAAATAACCTAGGCACAGATATTGCAGAAATTACCAGAGTTGGAAGCATCATACAGTAAAGAGATATAGAAAGGGTGAGCTGTACCTACCCACCACCGCGGCACCGCCGTACTGCGGATCCACCGACAATATGGACACGATTGCTATGTAATTGCTCAAATGGGGCTACTTTCCTTCGAAGACGTCTGGGACCTCAGGTCTGGGTAAATGATAAAAGGAGCTAGTATTAACGATCGTTTCCAGTAAATTGTCCTCTTTTTTATTGGACTAGCCCAACCGGACCGCGTGTTGCGCGGTTCTAATGATGTAATTGTATAATAATAATAATAATAATGAGCATGTTGATACAAAGTAAATATTTGTTATAAATGTTATGGTAAATAATGTAAAATGAATAATTTTTTTTTTATAGAAATCTTCAAAAGTAAAATAATTGAAAATAGCTTATTTTTGACATCTTGCTTTCTTCAGAGTCGACTTCAGTGTATTATTGTATTTGTGTATCCGCAGTCTTTGTGTTTTAGTTCGTTTGTAGTTGTATTATTGGAAGTTGTATTCATCATGTTGAGGTAAGGTTGTCATTTTATTTTATTTCTCTATGTTTTGGTTTTGAAATTTGGAGGAACACAATGTAATTTTTACTTTCAACAACATTTTTCATTTCTTATAAAAATTCCTGTTTTTAGAATGTAAGAAACTATAAGATTATATGAAAATAAAGTAATTAAGAACATTTATCCATGTACCCTGCATTTTATAAACCTAAATTTATAATGGTGGCATAAGTTTTATGTAAAATATAACTTTACATAAATATATAGTACTAACAAAGGTTTTGAATTTATATATTTAAAGAGAATTGTATATTTCATTACTTGAATTTTTTTAATTTTGATATGGAAATTTCTTGAATTTTTGCATTAAAACATATTTTACTATATATTTATTTTAAAATGGTCAATGTTTTAACACAAAAATGTATCATTTGAGTTTAAATACATAGTGATAGTTCCATATCAATTAGGAAAATTGTTCTTTCGAGAGAATTTGCAATATCTAAATAGCTTGTGTTAAATTTGACAACTACAAATAGAATTAAAAATTCTTCAATTTAAGAAGCAGATTTTAAATATATAAAGAATGATTTAATTAAGTAAATTAATTTGATGTCAATTCATAAATAAAAATAAAACAAAAATAAAAATTCGTAAATGGGTAAAACAAATGGACTTCGAAGAGATAAAAAATATATCATCGATAGGGTTTAGATATACTAACAAAAATGGTGGGAATTATCTAAATTAGTAAGTTAAATTATTTAAATATTTTTACCTACCTTAATTAATCAAAAGACAAAAAGGAGGGATAGTAAAAGTAATAAGTTGATTAAATTAGTTAAATTTTTGAACCTACCATAATCAAACTGGAGGCGGCATAGTGGCGGGGCGTGAAGACAAAACGCACAACCCTGTGTCGTTTTATTCTATACACCTTTTATTCTGGTGGCGGTATTTTTTTATATTTATATTTATACCGTCACTCTCTGCAAAAATATATTATTACATTCAAGTAAGGATAGGATTATACATTTATTTAATTTTCCAATTATTCAAAGCATCTTCTACACTCCTGATGAATGGAGCAAATAAATATCACTGTAATAATTCTAAGAAAATGCTACATGGATAAAATAATATGACATCCATATATTGGTCGGATCAGCAAACAAATTATACATCAGTTATACCAAAGAAATGGGAGTGGAAAGCAGGAGTACGGTTGGAAAATGCGCATAATTCTGTATTTGCTTCCAACTCTGCAAGAATCTCAATTGCACAATATAACCTTGTTTTCCATCACCACATAGTAATTTAGATGGTGATAATTAGAACCACAGTTCTAGTCAGCAACCGTGAGTCGTGATTCTTATAAATGGTGATGATTGATGTGTTCTACAAGTGCGGTCATCAAAGCAATCAATAATATTAATTTCTGAAAGATCTCTCGACTTATCACTCAAATATCAAAAGTAAAGATGGGCTGAGGAGATGCCCTTGCCGCCTTGACATATACCAAGGATCAAATACATACACACCACGAACAATAATACAATCAGAAAATATATCAATACTTACATCTCAAATTCTCAATGTACAATGATATTAATAGACGAACTCGTGCTATTGGTGTGCAAATAAGGAAATAAAATATATAAGAATATTGTTTTTAAAAGAATTAGTTGATCATATTATATGGTAATGGCACCACATACTATAAAAACATCATGCTTGCAATGGAAAAAAGGGAAAAATGTACATGTACGTGTATTAATAAGAATACATATAGAAATTAAAGCAAAGATGACATATTAATAAGAATACATATAGAAATTAAAGCAAAGATGACAGTACTATGTTTATGTAAATTATTAATTACCATAACTAAATAGCAAAGTAGGTGCACCGATTATTTTTATAATATGTACCGTGTTCAGAACGATGATGCCATATTTAATCTTTTGTTTCAATGCAACCCATACAGCGGCGGCCAAACATATTAAACGCAATATTATATGTCGTTTGTAGTTTTATTAGTAATTAAGGGTAGCGGCGGTGGTGATTGAAACGCGGTGTTTCTTTTTTAATTTTTTATTTATGCCGCCACTCTCTACTTTTTAATATATACCTAGGTCCTGTCCAGTTCAACTTATTTGGTGTTGTGCTGTGCTGATTAGTGTTGTGCTGTGCTGATGAGTGCTGAGCTGTGCTGATCTGTGCTGTGCTGTGCTGATCTTGTGCTGAACAGTGGTTAAAGTGTTGAATAGTGTTCATTTGAGTTGAAGAAAAAACACAATGTTTATTACTTATGAACTAAAAAGTTTACTTAATTAATATTATTTTTACAAAACATAAAAATAGTGTCATTTAGAGCTTAAATGCATTGAGCTGAAAAGTGTTGTGCTGATGAGTGTTGTGTTGTGCTGTTGAATGTTGTACTGTGCTGAAATGTGTTGCAATAAGTTGAACTGGACAGACCCCTAGTAAAAAGATAATATTCGATCGAACCCAATACAAAAAGTGAATTACTATTTGTAGCCCTGAAAAAGTACTGGCCTGCGATAGTATATATTCAAAAAATTTTAAACAGTATATATTCAATTGAATTCTGAATATAACGAAAAAAAAATTGAATCCTAAAAATAATGATAAACTTTTAGCTTGGGTTGAAAATATTTAATTTTTGGATTAATTTTTTAGCACATCATGTTACTTTTTTTTTAAAAGAAATAGATATCATATTCAACTCACTGGAAAACGTTCATAATCATTTGACAAGAGGAAGGGCGGTATATTTGACTATCAAGCCTAGAAATTTTTTCACCAATCTTTGTTCAGTGAAACTCTCTCTAAGTGATGTCATTTTATTGATGATATCTCTAACAAACTGAATAATAGACTCATCTCCCTTCATATTCAGCCTTTCAAATTGTGAAGTCAAAGTCTGCAATTTATTTTCTCTACCCTTAACCTCTCCTTCATGAACAAATTTGAGAATTTCCCAAACATCAAAAGCAGTGTCACAGTTGACTACCATCTTGAATTGTTTTTGGTCAACACCGTTAAATATAGCATTCAATGTTTTGACATTTGCAAGACACATTTTGTTTTCATCAAGACTATAAGCTGCTCTAGCCTCCAGTACTTGTAATGATTTACCACTGCTTGTGACATCCTTCTTTGTCTTCAGTTTTGTATCAACGGGTGGAAACCATTTTACCGTAACTGAGTTCCATGCCAGATCATCTAGAAATGTAATAAACAACTTCATCCTTGCTCTCCAGAATGCATATTTTTGTTCGCCTTGCGATAGTGGAGGCTTAATAGTACGTATAACCTCCTTCACTCGCTGCCTTAGACATAATATTGTCCTGATCGAACTCTCCTTGAATCAAGGGCACGTAAGTGACTGGTTTGATACCAATTGAGAATTGGATTATGTCTAAACTAATCCGTTTTTGTTCAATGTTAACTTAGAACAATTTCTGAAATTGATATTGAAATATGGGATTTGAAGTTGATATTCTAATATCAAAAGTGTAGTGCAGAAATTTAAAGAACACATAAATTATTTACGCAGTTCGGTGTGAATAACACATACGTCTGCGGAGCAGCTATGCCCAACTCAAAATCTTCACTAGAATAACAGTTCAGCCTACAATGGGTTCCTCTTATTGTATCCAACTTTTATTCTAATGTGCAAGCGGTATCTTACCACCAACGCTTTGGTTTCTACTCAATACCATAGTATGTTTTGTAGATTCTAAGGTCGCATTCTATGAGCTTTTCCAAACACAAGTTGCCGTTTTGGTAAATTAATCTCTTGATGACTTGAAATTTGGGACTTTTGCTTTGTGCTTAACTTCTCCTCGATTCTCCTTGCAAACATCAAAGATGGTTTCTTCTACTTTGAATGTCTCCATAATTGATGATGAGTATCGCCAATAGTCCTTTACTTTTATAAACTTGGTTGCACGTTAATCCTTTTCATGTGCAACAATTACAATTCTTTTTCTACTTGGATTTCTATAATTACAAAGCTAGTGAAAAGGGATAAAAAACTATTCTAAATCTATATAGGAAAATATCACATGAATCCCAGATCTTTTTCCTTTTATGTTTATATACGAATTACAACAGAAATAGGAATATCATGGTTGATTAGAATTGTACTGTAATTAGAACATTCAGTCATATTCACTTGGACATTTTCCTCGTTCTCAGTTATAAATCCCATATTCAAATATGAGTGGTCTGATGCAGCTACTGGCTGTTATTCCAATAACAAAACTACACTTCACAAAACTTGCCAATCTGAGTTCATTTTACTTTCAGAGACATTTTGTATATGATGATTATATTATACACAATATTAGCATAAATTAGGGCATTAAAAGCATAAACATCAACCATTTTTTAAATAGCATAAACATTCAAACTATGAGGTTCATTATCTCTCTTTAAATTCCACGGTTTTGATATGGGCGTAGGTTACTTGTACTAACATTATCAACAATTATCTTTTGAAAATCAACGAAAAGACAACTTCCAAACATGTAAAATAGGTTTCCAGGTAAAGAACTCAAAATCATATATTATCAAGGGCATATTTAAGACTTGAAATGTCTAGTCATGACGTACATATATTTTAAAATTGCTATCAAGGGCATTACATAAGTTCTTTGACAACTTTGCCCATTTTCAATAATGGTGAAATTGCATTATACATATGGGAAGCAAAACACTGGACCTTCTAAGGAAAGTCGTCGCGTGAGTAATCTGCTGTTGATGAACACAGAGTCGCTCAATTATTCGAGTTCTCCATGAGCACAGGCCGGAATGGAGGCTTCATATTCGCATTAAGATTTCTCCGATCTCTCGTCACTAGACATCACCCAGCTCAAGTTCTCCCTTCCACCACCAATGTGTGGAATCTAATGGGAAGAAGAATGAGACATAATGAGCAACGTTCATCCTCGAAAGCTACTCCTCCAATTCACTCTCCCCCATTCTGGCATGCACCTCATCCATCCTAACCTTGATGTAAGGAAGATTTGTCATTGACGAAGACGAGACGCTTGACTAAAAAGATGGCGTCATTTCCACCATCTAAGAATCGGCAAATGTCATGGTTGACATTGTTAATATAATGATTTTGCTCCAATTGATTCATCTGATTAATATGATTTAATTCAGCCCTCAAATCATCGTGGAACTCCGTGAAATTATAATCGACTGCGCTTCGACGTCGTGCGGAGCAATTCGGCACCGTTTAGCGCGTCGACGAACCACGTGTCCGATCAGCGTTTAAGGTCATGTTCTCAAGGTCCACATCGGTGGTTACCGAATCGAGTAAGTCGTGGGGAGCTGGTACTTGAGCGTGAAGGTGCGTTGTTGAGAAAAGTGTGGAAGATTCTCGAGTGATGGTCGGTGATGATGGAGGGTCCGTTGCCGACGTAGCAAAGAGTCTCTCAAGCGGAGGTGGGGATGGGGAATGATGTCGCAGCCATATCTGCACATCAGCCACCATAGTAAATTGATATTTCAAAAAGCAAAACTAAATGTAAATAACAAAATGATAAATTTTCAATCATTTAACATTATAAAGCGAAATTAAGATTCATACACTACAATAGAACACAAGAGTTACATTATTCACCCCAACAAAATAACTTAAAATAAAATTTTAAGACTAATTAAAATAAAATAGAAGTACATGTTAAATAAAAATAAATTATTCATGTATAGATTAATCTAAATATGAATTAGATATTTAATTTAATGAATTAAATTTAGTTGGATCGCAATATTTAACAATATGCAAGCTAAAATTTTAGATATAAGACAATTTTAAAGCATAAAAATAAAAGTAAATGAATATAGTATGTAATGGAACATTCTTTTTAATGTAAAATATATTGTTGTGGTTATGCGTCGGAAAGAAATTGTATAAAATCATTGTAGCAACATTATATATAGTGTAGAGTACACCAAATTTTGTATTTCTCACTTGGAAATGCCAAATTTAGTAAGAATTTTGAAACTATTATACTCAAACAAGATAATTTCAAGTTTTATTACTCCCATTCTAAAAACATTCCTAAAAAGTAATAGAAATTGTCTAAGATTCCTATTGTTTTATATAATTATTTTTTTTGTATCTGGTATCACTTGATTCCGCTTTGAGTTTTTCTTTGACAATTCTGAAATATGCTTTGGGTAATTTAGTGATGCATATATTATTTTGTATAGAGTTGTATCTCCATTCTTTTGTAAATCATTTTTAAGTTTTTTGGTCTTTTGTCCATCCAAACTTGTCATTGAGCATGCATGCAATTTTTAGCCATTTAAGATTTTTTAGCTTTGAGTGATTCAATTTTTTTTAAAGAAAATTGCATTCATCTTCATCTTCCATTATCCATGAATGTGGGCTCATGGTGTTTCATCTCGCTTAATTGAGAATCCAAAAGACATTTACACACACGAACTTTGAGTGTCGTAACAGCAAGCAAATTGAAGAAATATAGTAAAACATGATTTCACCAGAGACTGTAGCTTAATATGGCTGCAGAGGCCGAGCCATCACCGGGAAAGGGTGAAACCCCCTGAGGTATAAATCAACAACCCAACAAAAGCATTTCCCTCATTCATTTACTCAGCTCATAATTTCCCTCATTTCTTCTTCTTCTTACTCATTCCTCTCTCAATATTTGTTTCCTGAATCTTCCGGGCAACAAGAATTCATCCTCCGATAATTCAATAAATGTTCTCCTCAGAAGCTGTTGTTAAGTACTCGAATGGCAGAAGCAAGGATTTGACAAAAGAGCAGGTTTTCAAATCTGAGATTCAGCTCAAGCTTTACAGTCATCTGGGATACTCTAAAACGATGTCGAACCAAAGCTGATCTGGGCAATCTATTTGAGACTGTTTGATGAAACTTGGCCTTGTATCCCGGGGGATCATTCATCTCACCATCTGTCACGCAACTTCGAATATCCCTGCTTCTACAAGATGTTCCTTCCATTAAAACAACATAGATCTCGTATTCTGGAAGCTAAGGATCCATGCGTGCTATCCTATTCCTTTGGAAGTACATGAGAATAGTAAAGTAAATGGAGTTTGTCTCCGGAGATGTGATACAAGCAGCCCAAGCCCAAACAGATTTTGATTAATTACCCCGATATATATCCCACATCGGTATTATAAGCCTTGAGAGTTTCCTCAAACCCTTCACTCATTATTTAACCCACGCAGTTGGGCAATGAGCACAAAGCGAACTATTCTATCGCGTTTTACTAAAGAGTATTGTGTGTGCGCTGCATTTAACTAGCATACACGTATTTTTGAAAAAGCGTCCCTACTTGACTCAGCAAACACATTATTCAAACATTTTTATAATTTTTTTAACTTTCTACAGCACGGTTAAAGTAGCAACGAAGAATTGTTGTTCACTACTACTAAAAATACCATTTGGAGGATTGGTACCACATTTCTTCTGGTAGTAGGAGTCTCCATTCAACAATGACAAACCATTTGAGTAATCTTTTCCTACGCCTTTGTTTTGGAAAACTAACTCCATCAAGAAACAAAAAAAGAAGAGCATTTGAATGTATAGATGGAGAGACCGATTGGGAGAAGTGAATGAAAGTTTAATTACGGCCAAGTGTAATGAGAGTTTACCTGTCTAGAAGACTAGAACATAGCATCTTAGGTTTTCGTTCCATGAGGAACAATTAATTGGGAAGCAAGCCTGCATTCAAGCAGGGTTCTCCAGAATCATGTTCATAGTAGAGTATTAGAGGCGGATCCAAACTGATCGTCTCATTGTTATGCACAATATAATTTTTTTTGATAAATGTCTTTCACATATTCTCAGACACGGAATTTGTGTTGCTGACTTGATAGCTAGAAATAGCTATTCACTGACCTGTATGAAATTTTGAGTCTGAATGACGCATCGCAGTCCTTAAAGGGCATTATTGCAGTGGAGCAAATTAAAATGCCTAACTTAAGATTCCACCATGAACACCTTATTGCTGCTTTGTTTCTTTCTCGGGTTGAAGGTCAAAAGGTTGGGAACCTTATGGGTTTGAAGTGCCAGCCAACTACTCTATGATGACCATCTTCGGCCTCAATCTACACCAACATTTCCTGCTGGTAGAAGATGTAGTGAACCACTTGGCGACTGGACCAAGACGCCACTTTTCTGGAATGCTTATTAGTACTCAAGCAGTGTGCTTTTGTACGGTACAAACCTTGATCCAAATTTCAACTAGCAGAGTTGTGGTTCATTTAATGATCACTAATTTGCTCATCAGCATCAACTTGGATCAAGATTTCCTCTTTTGATCATACAAATTGCCACTACCTACTTTTTTCATTCATTCTTTTGGAGAGCTATGTGCTGCTGTAGAACTACTATCCTCTTTTGTAATGAATTATAGGCTCATGCCATTTGGGATTGCGGTGAGACCAATAAAATCACCCCATCGTGATGTTGTTTCATCTAAAAAATAAGATCGTAAATTTGGGCTTAGTGCTCTCAATAACTTTTTTTTTTCCACTAAAATTGTTGTAAAAAATTTGGAGATTATAAAATACTCTCGTAACCAAAACTTCATTAAGTAAAAGCCTGTTCTAATGTGACACTTCCCATTCAGACATTTTTTCCTCTGCGTCTTTCAGAGAACAAAGTGATGTAGATCAAAGACTTCATCAACAAAGTGTCAGTGGCTAGGTTCCAGCAGATGATTCCTGATTTTGTTCGTTGTCAAACTCAACACTGTATAACTCTGAGCGGGGAAACATTAATTTTAAACGGAAAGCATCAACCCCATTCAAATAGTAACGAAAAAGCCTCTTTGCTCTGATAAAACCAAGGCGTCCGTATAGAGCCAGTGCTCCCTTGTTGGTAACCTCTGCTTCCAAAGTCACCTTCAAGATTTTATAAAGATGTATTCAGCCATATTCAGAAGTTAAAAAAGAAAGCATTTCTCATGTCAAATCACACATTTCACATCATACGCAGTCAAACCAAAACAGGATTCTAGTTCAATTCTTAACTACCAGTTTGGTGCTTTGTGTTGGTGAATAAGAAATGACACACTTGATAAAAAAGTGGCCTGTTAAACCATGATAGCCGCAACTACTCATATAAAGGGAACACATAAACCATGAATAAGCATGTATCATCTGCAGGTGCGAGTTTGTCAGGTGGGAAGTATCATAGCAGTATGACCAAAAGAGCCTATGTTCTTAAAGCCATGAAGATGAGACAGGAAAGAAATTTAAACGACATTAACTTAGAAAAACTACAATCAGTACAATGCATACCTCTTCGCATCTTGATTCCATCATTACTCTAATTGATCGTGTAACAAGTTCCGTAGCTGCAAAGCAGAAGTATGTCAATTTCCATAGAACGATACAATCTTTAGTCAAAGATTTCAGATGCAACTTTAAAATTGAGAAAGTATGATATGAAGACTCTCACTTATCGTTCTTGGCATTTGACATTTACTGATTTTTTGGGTCAGAAGTTGAGCTATAATAGAACCAACTCAAGTTGAGCTATAATAGAAACATCTCACTCATAAATTGACCATCTGAATCTAATACTTATGTACAGCATTAACAAATGGTTCAAATGACAGGAAATCTATTTCAGTAAGGAAACCGAGCAGCATTTCTTCTAACATACTAGCAGTATATCGACCGTTTATCGTTGAAATGTATTAACTTACTTATCATGCGAACAGAATTTGGACCCACACAATCTTGTAAAAGCAGCATAAAAGAGTATTGCCAATATTAAATTCAACCTTACTTACCAACCTTAGTTATCAAGAAACCTTGTCTACAATCATTTGTACACATAACACATAGAATGCCATAGCTTAATTAAAAAAAAGAGAAGTTGCAGAGGTCGAGCATTCCAGTGGTGCGAGGGATTTGTATAGCATAGACACAGATTTGAAATAAAAATTTCAACACGCTATGGTCATGATTAATGAATATGAACAGCTTAATTTACTGTTTAACATAGACACAGTAAAATAACTAAGCAGCTATTAAACATAGAAATGCATCAAATTTAATATTAAGTTAAAAATTCTACATAACCAGAGGCATTAACCAAGGAGAACATAATTGTGTTAGTCTAGCAGCTTATGACACATGCCAGACTAAGCATAGCTAACTGGGATTTTCAAATAATGCACATATACAACTTGCTTTCAAAAAGCCAAAAGGACATTTTAGTGAAGCAAAGGTCCATACACAATAGTTACATTGACAGCAGGAATCACAAAAACAACGGACTATTGGACTTAGATTCCTGTGGCAATAAAAAGCCTCTTCTCAAAATTATCAGACTCGCCCTCAGAATGTAAAATCACCTAGACTTCTTCCAGCCAAATCAAACACAGAAACTCTAGTACCTATGAACAGAACCTATGTCATGAAAAACAGAACAGTCAAGCAACTTAACATCCTTAAAATACCTCTATAAACACCACCCAATAAAGCCAAAATGATTTTATTTTTTACAAACTCTAAAAAATTTATGCAACAACCAGCCTAAGTTCCACACCAAAATCCAAAATCAGAACTACCCCAGAAACATTTTTTTAACTGTAGAGGCACCTCATGTCATTCAACGAAAAAAACACACACACAAATTGAATGAAAATCAAAGTTAATTATTCAAACTAGATTCGGATAAACAAAAGCAATTTATACGGTGATAAATGGCCAATTAATGTATTTTGATTTGAATTTGATATATGAGACACAATTGGAAATTAGAGCCATCAATAATTGCTTTTGATACACTTAACAAGTACATATTAAGCCAAGTATACATTTTTTTGACTCGCACACAGTGACGGTGTATAGTTAATGAGAAAAAAGAACCTTACCAATGCCTTTGCCTCTGTAGGGCTTAAGTACAACAAGCATACCAATGTACCCTCTTAAAACATTTCGATGATCCCCCATTTTGCACACCACTGTTCCCACACACTTTCCTTTGTGAAAAGCCTGCCAACCAAATACAACCATTCAATCATAGGAGAATTAAGTTCCAAGAGAAAAGTGAGATTCTTTCCAAGAATCAAGTTATAAAAAGAGAAAAGCACCAAGGGCAATAGTATTACGAACAAGAAAGGAAAGTTGGGGCCAGAGATAGACAAAGTAGCGATACGTGAAGATTGAGTAGGGCTCACTGAGTTCTTGGTCAACGAGATTCATTATCAGTGGCAGGTGGTGCTCTCCTCCATAGCTCACATACTCTATTTCTGCATCCTCTATCTCACGTTCTTTATCATTCTTATCATCCATTTGGTAAACAGATGCAGCTGCTTGTTGTCAGTTCTGCGGTGCAGACACACAAAACAGCTGTGTAAGAAATAACTCATTGAAAGGATAAACATGCATCTGCGTATTACACATGTGCTGCTGAGGAATTAATATCAGTATATTGTATTGTACCAGAACTATGGACTTAAACTTCACGTTAATGGTCTGATGTGGTGGACCATACTAGAAAGAAAAAACGCCTCATTCAAATAACGATTACTTAAACTTGACAAGCTACAGCAAAGGCCTCATGGATCATTCACATCAAACAATAGAGTTTCTTATTAATACAAGCAAAAATGAAAACAGTATAATTTAAAGGGAATCGCTCACAATTGGTCTAAGCTATATGATTTAAACAGCACTTTCAAAGTATCTTAAGAGTAATTATCCCCACCAACTCTGTGAATGAAATCAACTCATAAAATTACCGCTAAATTCTCATAATCGCTATGAACATAAGGATAGTTGACTTAGTTAATTAAGTTGGGTCTTCAGCTTGTACATATATTTGGGGGACCTGGTCTATATTAAGTACTACTAAGCATACTTGAATATCACTGATGATGATACCAAAAATAAATCCACCAACTCTAAAAGAGCTAACTGAAAATCTCAAACATCAGATAAAGAACCAAATTACAGACAACAATGAGTTGCAGGACATGCGCTAATACTACTTACTACAGAGAAATATTACATGACACAAATATTACATGACATGAATGTAACTGGACATAAAAATATTTGCTAAAGAATGGCCAGATAGAGTAGGAATTCCACTATATTGGTACACATATAGTGTTTGAGTACATACTTATTGAGCTTACTACTTAGGGTTAAGAATCCATAGGTGTTGGCTATTAGGAAACAAAGGTCATGTACACAAATATAGAGAGAACCAAATTATTCAATTTCATTAATTTTACACAATCACATCAAGTTGTTTTTAAACGTTGAAGAACATACAGCATTCATTTTTCTTCTATAACTATCCCAGATGTTATCGTAAGGTCAGTCATATATCCCATGACAAAAAAAAACTTTTGAAAAGGTAGTAAGGAAAGTAACATGATTGATTAATCACACTTGCTTGTAGCTCCAACCATCCAAGGATTGCTTCATAGGTAGTGGTAAAAACAATTTTGTTAAGGGAAGATCATAATTATCGATTCATCGAAGTAAAGTGATTACTCCAAAATGTATAACTCTTGGGTATGGTATCGAAACATAAATAGAAGAATAGATAGATCCTGGATATACACTTTTTCACCTAACAGAATCGATATTACTAATCAAACGTTTCCAATAAACTGAATTCTTCAACTCTCTGCGAACTATATGGCAACAATACCTGTATGGAAAATCTTCATTCTGTAATCGACAAATAGTTCCTTGTTAAGGCTAATGAGTTGCCGTATCAAAAATTCAAGTTTTGCATGATATGTATAAGATTAGTTTTATTTTTATTCTCGAGGAGGGTATCAGTTTATGTTTTATTTTTGTCCGGTCATAGACCAACTGATTTTCTGAACAAAAGGTTAAGGGAGATACTTGGCAAGATAAAGATTCTGTAACCCAAATTATATGAATAAATGCAAGCAAAAAAGCAGGATAATGGTGAAAAAGTCTCTGTCCACAGTAAACCATAGGATTTTATCAGTAACAAGATAGTAGTTATATGTATAAAAATCCACCCATTGAATATATTCTGTCAAAACAAGACGAACTTCATCTCATGTCAAAACTAGTTTAGACTAAAAGCTTGATTATAGGGAATATGAAGTAGTCATTAAATCCAAAGTATGAACAATGTAGACAGATATTCACTTGCTCCAAAAAGCACACCATCACAAACATCATTCAAGTACACCATTAGACACTAGCAAATAACCAACGCAATTCCAAAACAGAGACGTTTAATTCATCAGAAAAAAGCACCGAATGTACCACCGACTAATTCAAACCAGGAAGTTGAAACTAACTAAAAACCCCACCAGATCGATGGACTTGGTGGTGCTGATGGACGAGAAACTGAAGAAAAAGAAACGTAAGTATGACCAATAATGGTGGTGCTGATGGTCGAGAGGCAGTACCTGTGGTTTAATGGCGATCACGCGCCGGAGGAGGAGAGGTGCCGCAGATGACAAGAAAATAATGGGTTTGAAAGACTAAAGAAAGGAGGAAAGCCCGATTCAAATTATATAGCCCAACTTGAACCCGGAATAGACCAGCGACCCTTTTCAGTCATTATTTATTGCTAAACCGCAAGCTAGTGTGAATTGGCTTATAACTCATGTCTTCATTCCCGTTGAAATCCATATCATCAGCATCACTGAGTTGCTGGAAAAACGTGATGCTGGAGGTGCCGGAGGAGTTGGTGGTGGAGATACTGGCCAGGCTACCGGGCAAGCAACTGGGGCGGTGCAGGTGCGTTTGCAAGTCATGGCGGTCGCTAATCGGAAGCCGCCTATTTGCCGAAGCTCACCGGAAACTGAATCTCTGCCTGCTTCTGTACTGGTCGGAAGAAGGCGGCTTGGACAGGCGCCTCCGTTTCTACTACTCTCCTCTCCGGCGGCGGGAAGAAGAGTTCGTGCATCTTCGAGATATTCTGGTCAACGGCTCCAACGACCCGGTGAGCCAGCTGGTGAACGGCCTGATCTGTGTGGGGAGATGCGAGAAGCTGTTCGGGTCGGACCTCCATTTGACGATACACAGCGTATTCACAGGGGAGGAGATGAAGATTCCGGATCCGGTTCAGTACTTCAACACCCAATCCACGTTTCACCTGGGGTATGATCCTCGGAGCAGGAGGTACAAGCTTCTGAGACTGATTTTCCGGCGGTTCCACCCTGTGCGAGCCGATATCATCACCTTGGGACCTTCCCGTGAAGATTTCAGGTGGCGGGTGGTGGACTGTGATTCTGCTGGGATGGCTAATTTGTCGGCGAAGACGAATCTCTATCACTACACATCCAAGTCGCACGAAGCGAGGACATTTTCCGGCGACGGGATTCTGTGCTGGATTATGCGGGAAGAAGGCCTGATTCTGTTCGATCTTAACGCGGAGGTGTTCAGGTGGGTTGAGCTTCCGAGCGGCGTGAACGAACATGGGAACCAGATTGTGCCTAGGGCTCATTTCGGGGAATGCGGTGGCCTGGCTCTTCTGTCCCTCTGGGTGCTGCCTCGAGAGGGCGATTGCTGCTGGCCGGAACATTTTGTGCTGGAAGGGGGGAAATGGAGCAAGAAGAAGAAGCAATATTGGGAGGTTGAGCTGCCTGAGAAGACGACGTCATCACGTTTTGTTGCTGCAAATGGGAGCGAGGTGCTGTTGTTAATGGATGGTTGCAGGGATGTTTATTCGAGTGAGATGGGGAGGTTTAGGGTTGGAATGATCCCTCACAACAAGGCTCTTGATTTGAACTCTATGCGTCCCGCCTGGGATGTCTACTCCACATTTGATGCGAGGCTCTGCCGCTTGCTTCATAGTAATGACCTTTATCTTCCTTTAGATGATGTGCTTACTGGTCAGTTTCATGCCTAAATATGCTTAAAGCATTCCTGACTTTTAATGGAATCCTCACTTGTTGATGAAGGGCAGTTGCCACTGCCAGTTGACACTTCCTTCACTCACTGATGCGATTTTGAATTTCTGGAAATGCCACTTTTCTCATCTCCGGCCAAATTATGTCGCAAACTGAACTGCAAAGTCTGATGCGTTCATTGCGAAGTTTTAATGCAACATGGGTCAAAAACATAAATGTATTTTTGAGTTAGAATTTTCCCTAATAGTATTTTTTTTTTTTTTTAACAAACCACCATTGGTGGAGGGATATTATATTTGGCATCCCCATACCAATAAATTAACATAAAATAAAATGAGGTAGTCTTGTGAGAGACCGTCAATATTATAGACCGGGGATTAAATAGTAAAAGAATGGTTGAATAAAAACAAGGAGATCATTAATTGCAATTTAGAAAATTACTATTCAAGCGCGCACTATTCTCAACCCGTCACTATTCAAACGCGCACTATTCACAACTCGTCACTATTCACGCGCGCACTATTCACAGCCCGTCACACGCGCACACTATTCACAGTACGTTACTATTCACACACTATTCAAGACCCGTTACTATTCATGTCCTGTTATTATTCACAGTCGATACTATTCATTTCACAATACTATTTTAATACGTTGTACATTAAAACACCGATGTTTGTGATTAAAACTACGAGGTTTGATTTTTTTAGTATGATGTGCATTAAAAACGGAGGTTGTTAATTAAAAGTATAACGTTTGATTTTTGATATGTTGTACATTAAAACACAGATGTTTTTTATTAAAAGTATACTTTTTGATTTTTTTTAATATGATATACATTAAAATACGGAGTTTGTTAATTAAAAGTATAATGTTTAATTTTAAATAGATTGTAGATTAAAACACGGAGGTTGTAAATTAAAAGTAGAATGTTTGATTTTTAATATGTTATACATTGCACATAGGTTTTTCATTAAGTGACATGTTTAATTTTAATAGATTGTAGTTAAAATAGGGATGTTTTTAATGTAAACTACTATGTTTATTTTATAACATGTTGTAGATTAAAATATGGAAAATTTTAATTACAAGGATATTGTTTTGTTTTTAATTGATTGTATATTAAAATACGGAAGTTTAATTTAAATTAGAATGTTTAATTTTAAATAGTTAATGTTTTATTTTTAATTGATTGTAGATTAAAATATGGAAGTTTCTAATTTAAATTAGAATGTTTGAATTTTAAATATAGAGGTTTTAGTTTAAAAGTAGAAAGATTTAATTGTTAATAGGTTTTATTTGTTGTATTAAACACATATCTTAGTTAAAAAAGACATGAAAAAAGAAGTGGTGTAGTGGTAAGGTCTCTCTGCCTTCCTGTGGAGGTCCAGTTTTCGAGCTATAACGGGTGCATGATTTTTGCCAGATTTAGGAAATAATATGGTGGGCCTCACACAGTACATGCGCGGCGCGTGATTTCAGGAGAGAGGGATAAGTTTTAAAAATTGCAACTAGGTCCCTCCGTATTTTGCAAGTAAGTCCCTCCATTATATTTGTAGTTAAAAATAGCCTAGTCTAAATTTTGGACGGTCTTTTTCGAGACTTTCTAAAATAAAATACAATGATCTCCTCTATGGGAGACAATTTGTAAGATTACAGAGAGGTTTCTAAAGATATAACAATTCTAAACCTTCTCTGTATCTGAACCAGGAACTCGAGCCCTAGTAGCTAGATACAGCCATACTAATTCTCTATTTCGATAGTGCTACCTAAAAGAGAGATGGATCGAAAGATTCCTAACGACCGACACAAAAGCGTCAAACTGCTTTAACAGATGTAATATCCCTAATTTGAAACATAAAGTTTGCACTAATTGCTCAAATCTACAAGTGTATGCATAGAGACGCCGTAAGTAAATTAAAAAATTTACCACGACTTGGATTTCTCCTCTACTGTAAATGCACACACCGAAACCCAAGGGGTCTTCCCAAAGAAAGAGGGAGGCGACAAACAGATGGGCATGGATACTCAATAAATTTGTCAAAACAATTTTGCAAAAAGTCATAGTTTCAACCACCCATATCTTAAAATCTAAAAACTCTAAGAAAATAAATAAAAAAGAAAAAAGAAATCAACCCACACTCCTGTCCAATCTGAAAGTAACGATAAAAAGACATCACCAGAATAAACCTGACGGCGGCACTCAAAAGAAGCTCCGGCGTAGCGCATTAGCATCTGTGTGGGGCAACCGGTGAAGGACACACTGGTATGCCTGGCGGCGGCGCGTGGAGTATCTGTGGTGGCGGGTGGAGTACCCCATAGGACCGGTGAGGTCGAACGTTGGCAGATCGGACCAAAACCTATCTTCTCAGTCTAGTTGAGCCAGCTCCAATAACCAATTCGAAACCTGTCCGACCGAGCCGACCGAGCCGACCCGAGCCGTCCGAGCAAGCAGTCAGACCCGTCGTCCCGGCCTACACCAGAAACATCAGCTCCCGGGCCTGTTGTCGATCCGTCTTCCCGGAGCTTCGTCGCCCAGTCGCCAGAACCCGACCCGGGGTCGACGTTCGTCTGGGATCGTTTGGGCTCGCCTGTTCTCTGTCATCCTTCGTCGGAGACCTGAAGATCGACGTTCCCGTCGACTTGCAGCGATCGGCCGGATCTAGAAAGCCATCGACTTTCCGATCCAATGGCCGTTGACCCAACAGCTTCCCGGAGCGACCTGGATGGAAGTGTCGGGTCTCGAGCGGTAGCGATCCGCTCGCACTCACCACTAATTTGGCCGGATTTGAAAGGTTGTTATCGGATAAGTTTGGGCTGTAGTTTTTCGACAGAAAAAAAGAGGGATTAGGGTGTGAGATGAAGTGAGGGGGAATAGAAACAGGAAAATAAACGGTGTGGGGAGGCCGCCGGCCAGTACCAGCACCGGCGCCCTCCGACGAAGTAGATCTGGGGCTGGGTTCTTTTTGGCGAGAGGTTTTTTGGCGTGGATTTCAAGATAAAATGCTGTGGGTAGATCGCTTTCAATTGAACCTGTAAGATATACTATCTCTCCATCTCACCTGAACCTATAATTTAATAATTTATTTAACTAAAATATATTTACGAGTTGGTCTCATGAGTGACGGTCTTTATATAGACCAAGAACTACATTAGAGTATAGAAGGAAAGAGATCTTTATTTGTAAATTTTTGGAAAAAAACGCGCTATTGTTCACGCGAGTAACTGTTTACCGTTACTATTTACACGTGTTACTGTTCACCGATACTATTCACGCGCGTTATTGTTCTCTGATGTTTTATTTTGAAAAAGCAGAGGTTTTATTTTAGATCATAAAAATTAAACATTTTCTTCTAAATTTAAGACATTTTAGATTGAAAAAATAGATCTTTTATAAAAGCACACACAGTTAAAATATAAGTATTTTATTCTAAAAATAAGACATTTTAGTCTGAAAAATAGAACCATTTTAAAGAAGCATAATCACACATTAAAAACATGCATTTCATTCTAAAAATAAGATTTTTTTAAAAATTAAACCACCATTGTTGGAGGGATATTGTATTAGGCATCCCCAAACCGGAAAATCTGAACATAGAGTACAATGATAAATATGGTAAAAAAAAAAGAACTGATCCCGTGGGACAGTCTACGGGAACAGAAGCTAACGCTAAATCCCCGTATAATACAATAAATCCTAATTCTACCCCAAGACCCAAACTAATGGTCGCATAGGGGACATAGTATACCACCCAAAAAATACATATTCGGGTAAAACAAATGAGGCTAAAGTCAAGAGAGTATGGTTAGGGGTGAGAACAAACTCACTACCCCAACCCATAAAACAATCCGCTTCTACCTCAATTGCGTGAGGCTTTCCAAAGATGCTAGCCGCAGAGATGTAGCGGCACTGAGATGCGAGTCCAAAGTGGGTGGACCTATATGTGCAACCAGTGGATACTTGCCCATCCGCAAATGCAAATCCAATCCTAGTATGTCACCCACCAAGAGTTTCGTTTCCCCTTTGATCTAGGATTCAATATCGACCCAGGACTGGCTACCTATTTGGTCAAGATCGTCTCCGTAGAAAAGGCTTCTTCTTCCCTCTTGGAATGGGCTATGAACAGCCGAGAATGGTCTCGGGTCTTGGGCTGTAAGCTGTGAAAGATGATGTGGATGCGCGTGCTGGTCCTGGTAGACTAGTCATGATAGTGGTAATGCTCCGACCTAAGAAGTATCTCAGCGAGCTCCATCCTAGTAGAATTTGTCATAGATGATGTTGATGATGCTAGCTGCCACAATCGTGAGTAGTAAAGTGGTGGTGCCGTCAGTCAGTCAAGAACAGACTTGACAATGCGGCTCCTGCCATGTGCACCTACAAAAAAAGAGATATGATGGTGATGTTGGCATGCAGACGATCCCGATGAAGAACCGAGGCTGAGTCTCGTGGTGTTGAGCTAATGTAAGGCGGTGCCTAGGGCTCAATCTGGTGTCCAAGAGATGCAACCTTCCGAAAGATGAGTGAGATCGGGCGCTCTTGTAGCGTGCGCCGTGCGTGACGGTTCTATAACCGCCCTCTCCATTATAGGCAAATGGACAGCCTTCACCCCTTTAGCACCATAGTGTGAACACTAACGTGCAGCGCGGGAAGAAGACGCAAGTAGTAAATGACATAATGTACAAGTTAGAGCTGGCAACAGGGTTTTAACCCATGTACCATGCAAACGGCCAGTGAGCTAGTCGAATTGCAGATGTCATCATGTACTAGGATGTCACTGATTAGGTAACAACCTGTATTGCTCGGTTAAGAGATAAATCCCAAATCCAGAGCATATCCGTCAAGTCCTTGGTCACAGTAGCTTGCAACCCGCCCAACGAGTTGGGCAAGTTACAGAAGACATTATGTACCAACATGTAATACTTGGTTAAGAGATGAGTCTCAAGTCTCAAGCATGTCGTCAGGCAAACATGTGTTGCCCGGCCAAGAGGTAAATACTAGACCGTAGCAATCCGTCAAATCTTCAGTCACATTAGCTTGCAACCGCCTAGTGAGACAGGCAAGTTACAGAAAACATCATGTACCAACATGTAGTGCTTGGCTAAGAGACAAGTCTCAAATCACAAGCATGTCCTGAGACCAACATGTGTTGCTTGGCCAAGGGATAAATCCCTAGTCCATAGCATAACCGTCAATTCCTTGGTCACATTAGCTTGCAACCACCTGGCAAACCAAGCAGCTACAGAAGACATCATGTACCAAAACAAACACTCCTCCACTAAGAGCAAGCCCTAAGTGAAGGAGTTAATCTGCCGTCAAAAACCAGTAACAACTCAGGTGAGACAGTTACAAGGGTGCAAGTCCTAGTTTCCATCTCAGGCTGTGGTGAAGCAAATCATAGATCAAACTCCCAAACACCATGGTATAATGTTTCCTAAGGCCTCATGGATGCTTTAGTACTCAGTAGAGGTTCTCTTCCGGGAACAGGCGATTGAGTACCATGTAGCAATTCTGGATGATTTGGCTAAAAACCCGAGCCGAATTGGGAGAAAACTCACCATGCCGCACCTTGTTTCTCTCATTCCATAAATAGTACACCGTCGTGAACAGAGCTAGAGGACCCTGTTTCTTCCTCAGCTTTGAACCAGTAACCTGCTTCCGGATCCATTTCTCAGCACAAGCGATGGACAGAGGACGTCTCCTCAAGCCAATCCAACTCCTGACCCGATCCCAGACAACCTGTGAGAACTCGCATTGGAAGAATAGATGTGCATTAGTCTCCACCTCGAGGTCACAAAAGTGGCACATCCGATAAGTGGGATCCTCATCATCATTTTCCCTGTGTTTATCCTTCGTATGCAGTCGACTAAGCGCAGCTAGCCATGATATGAAGGAGAACCGGGCTGGTACAAAACCCCTCCAGAGACCCCTAAATAGTCTCTCCCTCGGTTGGTCTGGCTCATGGTAGACTTGTGGGTAGGTTTTCCTGTGTATGAAATCATAAGCATTGGATGTAAACTTCCCCGAGGCTGCCCAACTCCGGAGGGTGGCAATCATCTGCCCTGTATCCCCTCCGGACATGCTTTTCAGCGTGTTCCGCAGTGTGCAGATGTCCCCAATGTGAGTGGAGCATTTGTCTTGCAATCTGTTATTAGCTATCCTCGGGTGCATCTACATGACTCCATCCTGTCGGAAGTAGAACGCATGCATCCATTTCACCAAAAGGTTGTCCTTTTTTGAGTGGAGGTCCCACAACTTCTGTGCCATAGCTGCTTGGTTCCAAGTGTGGAAATCCCTGATCCCTAGTCCTCCGTTAGCTCTCGACGAACACAACTTTTCCCAGGCTACCTTGCTCTTCTCTGATGCCCCCCAGAGGAATGAAATGCACTTCAACCGCTCCATCACTGTCACCGGGATGATGAAGTTCTGGATCCAGAATCCCGCAATGCCTCCTACAACGGATTTCACTAGTTCCAACTTGCCTCCATATGTTAGAGTGTGTCCCTTCCATTTCGCAACTTCAGAGTCCACTTTATCTAGTAGCACATCGAATTGCGCCACTTTCAGCTTGCTAGAGTCAAGAGGTACACCAAGATATCGAACCGGGAAAGATGCCCAGGGAATGCCTGTAAAGCTGAGGTCCTCCTTGATGCCAACTCCAAAGAACTTAGACTTTGTAGCATTAACAGTGAGGCCAGATGTCCTCGCAAAGTCATTCAGGGCCGTCATGAGTATATGCACTGAATCGGTATTCGCCTTAGAAAAGAGCATGAGATCATCCGCGAAGGCCAGGTGAGTGATCTTCAATGCATCACATCGTGGGTGATAGGTGAAATGACGTGAGGATGCTCGGATTTTCAGAAGTCTGGAGAAGTACTCAATACAGATAACAAAGAGTAGGGGAGAAAGAGGATCCCCTTGGCGAATACCCCGCTTTCCATCGAAGTGGTCACATAGTCTTCCATTCACTGCCGGAGAACGAGGAGGTAGAAACCCAAGTCATGATCCTACTAACCATAGTGTCTGGAAAGCCAAGTTCAAGAAGAACCTCCTGCAAAAACTCCCAAGAGACCGTGTCAAAGGCCTTTGCCAGGTTAACCATGATCATACACCTGGGGGAAGTACGTGCCTTGCCATATCCTCTGACAAACTCCTGTGCAAGCATCACATTATCTGTCAGATTCCTGCCTTTAACAAAGGCCCCCTGACAAGGATCAATAAGTCTAGGGAGATAGCGCTCCACTCTATTGGCTATAATCTTAGTAACGATCTTGTAGAGAACATTACAGCACGAGATGGGTCTGAAGTCTCCCACCTTCAAGTTATCCTTCTTCTTTGGGATTAGGACCACGGTGGTGTGATTAAGTCTCTTAAGCAGGCTACCCTCCTCAAAGAATTCCAAAACTGCATCTGTAATCTCTCCACCGACCGTATTCCACTGCTTCTTGAAGAAGGCTGCTGAGTACCCATCTGGTCCTGGTGCTTTATTGTCGTCCATCGAAAAGAGCGCCAACTTAACTTCATTCCGCGACACAGCCTGTCCCAGTACTCCTCTATCATGGCTGTCCAACAAAGGCCCAGAAGAGATCACCTCCTGATCTATTGGAACTCTATCTCTCGCAGCACCAAATAGCCCCTTATAAAATTCCGCAAAGAGCTCCTCTTTCCTCTCATTAGAGGTCACTAGTCTCTCCTTTGCATCAAGTATGGCCGGGATACCACCTCCCTTGCGATTCCCTACCTGTTGATGGAAGTAGGACGAGCCCTTATCTGCTAGGGTGATATAATTTATCCTTCCCTTTTGGGCAAGGAAGGAAGACTCGGCATTGTACAGCTGTAATGCATGCTTCTTAAGTCTCCTTAGCTCTTCCACCTCCTGTTCCAAAGGATTACGTGGGTCAAATCTTTGGAAAGCATCACTGTACTCCTTGCTAGCCCTTTTTGCCTTTTCAGATATGTGGTTATAATCCCGCTTTCCCAACTCCTTGAGTGGAGCCTTCAAGTCAGAGAGCTTGCGGGTCACTGTGTATTGCTTGCACCCATAATAATCTGCACCCCAATGATGTCGGACGACCTCGTCGCAGTCAGGGTGTAGTAACCACATGTTTTGGAACCTAAAAGGTCTGCCTCTACTTTCGATTTCCTGTGCCATGGAAACAACCATCGGAGTGTGATCTAGCTGCTCAGTGATCGGCAAGAAGGTGGTCCTGCACGCCATACTGTCCCAACCATGATTAAGCAACACCCTATCAAGTTTCTTCTGAGTCGTAGTACCATCTGCCCTTGGCTCCTCAGACCAGGTAAAGTGAGCCCCATCAGAAGGAGCATCCACCAAGCCACAACTAGTGCATGCATCACTAAATTCCCGAATCTGATACTGGCTAGGCATGGAGGGCCCTGAATAGTCATGCACACTTAGGATGGCGTTAAAATCACCCAACACCATCCAGGGTGCATTCAGAGCACTCCCAAACCGTCGAAGTTCGGCCCAAAGTGGCCTCTGTGCCGATACACCAGTACTGTGACCATAGACCATAGTACAATAGAAATCCATTCCTGTAGCCAAATTTCGTGTCTTCAGGTGAATGCACTGCTCAAATATATCCAATGCATCAACATCATACTTCCTTGGATCCCAAATGACTAGTATCCTGGAGTTTGCACAAAGGTCGAAATTGTTGACAGAACTCCAACCTCTCATAGATCTTAGGAAGATCTGGAGAACCTTTTCATTCAGTTTGGTCTCCACTAGTCTGCACAACCCAACATTATTTGCAGAGATGATCCCTTTGACCAACCTCCGCCTTGCAGGGGACGAGAGTCCCCTAACATTCATTGATGATGTATTCATTGGGAAACTGAGGTCCCTTCTGGCTTCGGACCGCCGCCATAGAGTACAATGATCTTCACAAGTTGAGGCGATTTGTGGGATCAGAAAAGTTTCTAAAGATATAACTATTCTAAATTTTCTTTGTCTAAGCTACAAGCACTAAAGCCACAGCAGCATATATATAAATATATATATATATAACAACATATTTTTCTTCCTCCTCCTGAATATAGATACTTCACCAATGTACAACATTCTAGAGCTCCAAAGAATTCTCCCTCTCAGTTTACATTACCAAAACAGCCAGTTCTATTAAAATAAAGACCCTCTACCTGAACCACAACCTCATAACCATTGAGTCCGGTGGCCAATGGACCACCGGAAGATAGCAGGCTTTTTATGGGTTGGAGAGTAGAGTAATCTATTAAGCATACCGGACTTACATCTAGCCATGAAAATTTAGAAAGATTCATCTAGAACTATTACTAGAAATTGCCATATAGATTTCTATTTTAGAGGTGATGTTGTGTGGAATATGAGAAAACAACAAGTAAAACGTAAAGGAAAAACAAGAACACAGGGATTTACGTGGTTCACCAATGATTGGCTACATCCACGGGAATGAGATTGAATGTATTAGATAAGTACCCAGATTACAATGTTCATATCGGCTAATACCCAGAAAAAAAGTATGAATTAGATTGCGGCAAGTGAAAGAGTCTTATAGAGCCTCTTTCACTAAACCCTAGATAATGGGCCCGAAAACACACTTTCGGCCCAAATCACCAACACCTCAACAAAGAGGTAACCCATACCGTTGGGCCGGGGGCGACTCCTCCCCCCTGACCCCCAAGGCCAGGGTGCGCTCCGCCCCCTTGGATACCCCGACTCGCTTACCGGTCAGCGAGAACCCCGTGCTAACTCGCAGTAGCGGCTATTATGGCATTCAAGGCATAGTCCATTATCAAGAATCATAAAAAAAATCCTAAAAGCCATATATCTAAACCATAAACTATACCTAAGGGAAAAAAAAGCAAAAATTAAAAATAGAAGTAATCTGATTCTAGCGGAAGGAGGCAGAGCGCATGAGGGCTCAAGCGCGGTGGCGCGTGGCCTGCACGCGCGGGCGCTTCAACGCGTGGGCCACACGCTCCGTCAGAGGCACGCGTCGCCAACGCGAAGTAACTCTGTCAGAGGCGCGTGATGGAGCCTGAGGCGCGTGGCGTCACGTCTTACTCCCTTTCCAATGCTCCGGTTACTCCCTCTTCCTACTCCTAGTTGGGCCGGATTTTCACTGTCGGATATCGCAAATTGAGCGGGTCTGGCCTCGCCGGCATCGCCGAAACGTTCGGTGGTGTAGATCGGGCTGCGTCTCACTCGTCGGTAGTTTGGTTCACTAGATCGGCGCCGATCGGAGCCAAAACTCGAGCAGGGATGGCCGAAAAAATTTGTAATGGAACGGAGTTGAAAAACGGATCAAGGTTTTGGGATTAGGGGAGGGGAGGTAGGGAGTTTTATTGGGGTATGGGTGGGGAGGTCACCTCCAACCGGCGAGGGGCGCCGGCCGGAGCCTCCCTAACGACGGGAATAAGTTGGGTCTGGGGGATGGGGCGAGAGGAAGGGGGGTGTGTGTTGAATTTGAAATTGATACTTTAGCCTGAAAAACATAGTTCAAAAAACAAGCATTTTATTTTAAAAATAAGACACTATCAACTGAAAATATAGAATCTAAAAGACAAGCATTTTATTATAAAAATTAGACATTTCAGACTGAAGCATTTTATAGAAGCACAATTATACAGTTAAAAACAACGATTAAAAGAATAGAATTATATTCTATTCTAAAAACAAATATTATATTCTAAAAATAAGACATTTTCGATTTAAAAAATAGAATCTAAAATAACAAGTATTTAATTCTAAAAATAAGACATTTTAGACTAAAAATAGAGTTTGAAAAACAAGCATTTTATCTTAAAATAAGAGACTTTACGACTGAAAAAATAGAATCTAAAAATATATATTTTATTCTAAAAACAAGACACTTAAAAAAAATAGGAAGCAAGGATCAATGTTCTCCAGTGAGGCGACGGTGATCAGATTCGGCAGAGCAGCGACGTCGAAGCTTCGGATCGGAATTGGAAGCTTCAGGTCCGATCGAATTGGGATTTGGGGATTAAAGTTTCAGATTTCGCATTACGGTCCATGAACTTATGCGCCTTTAGCACTTATGGCACCGAGAAACAAATATTTAGTTTTTGGCCTCAAAAATTGATTAAAAGGGGGTTTGCCAGATCTTGTTTACCATAAGGCTGCCTTATCTAAGTGTTTGTTTTTTATTTTAACAACGAATAGGTAACTGGAAGTCTGAAACTAACATTTCAAACAAGCAAATTAATGACTCGTATAACAAGCTAAAACTTCAAGTTTAATCTTGTGAATTTAACATCAAATAATTAAAATAAAACTAAGATCTCAAATTACCAAACTAAGAACCCATATACATGAACTAAAATTTACAGAAATTAGGTTTAATTTGCTTATGAATTTAACATCAACCCATCAAATTAAACTAACACTTAAAACTACTAAATTAAGAACTCATTTGATTAAAAGTATGATGTGTATATGATGATGTGACAAACTATATGACCATGAGTTAAGAAAGGTAAAAAAATGAGCATGTAAAGTATGGTATGTAGTCATATGCCTTTAGAGGTCTAACAGCTACTCTAAAACTATCTTTATAATAGAGTATCAAATTCCAAAAACTTCATAATTATTTTGTCCCCATCCAATAATTGCTTTATTTTACCATTACATAAATTTATTGCCTTAAATAATAATAGATATATTTAATTTTATTTGAAACTCCCAAAAGCACACAATTAGTTTTATTTGTAAGTTTATGTTTTAAATATTTTTATGCGTGTGAAGATGTGAATATTAAGGGCCTGTTTGCCAGAGTTTTTCTGTAAAGAAGTTCAGTTCAGTTCAGTAGTTTTTTTGTTTTTTTTCAGTTCAGTTAAATATATTTTTTATTTTTTCAATTCAGTTCAGTAATTTTTATTTTTTTCAGTTCGGTTCAGTTCAGTTCAATATATTCATATTTTTTCAGCTCAGTAAATTTCATATATATATATATGTGTGTGTGTGTGTGTGTGTGTGTGTGTGTGTGTGTGTGTGTGTGTGTGTGTGTATTATAGCTCTCTACTATTTTTTCGATTCAGTTCAGTTTATATTCAGTTCAATTCATATTAGATCAGAAAATTAATTTTTCAAAATGTGATTCGATGCAATCCAAAATAATTTTTTCAGACGATTTTTAGTATTTACTTTTTGTTCATTTCATAGAAATTCAAAATAGTTTTCTTTAAGTTCGTTGATGCTATTCAACCTAATGTAGGTGTACTATTAGTTTTTAAGTATGTCTAAATCAATAAATCTTTTTCGATCAAAGTAATTCAGAACTCTTTTGTCATACATTTAATTTTAATTCAAATCAACTCAGTTTCAAACCATATCAAATCAATTCAAAATAATGACATTTATTTCACTTCAGTATCTTCATCATGAGGGCATCTTGTAGCTATATTCAGTCGAACTTGATTAATTTCTTCATTCCTTTGAGGGCTGAGCAATTCCTTACCGGCGTTTCTTGAACATTATCGTCATGCTCTACAACAGGTATCCCAAACTTTTCCATTCGCATATAGTTATGAAGCGTGGTGCTACTATTATCTCCATTTGCCACTCCTCCTTCATTTGAGGCATCCCTTTAAGCACGCGCCATCTATTTTTCAAGTTGCCAAATAACATTTTCCACAGTGTTTCGTAGAGAAGAATGTCGATAGTTAACCAGTTCAGTTCAGTTCAATATATTCTAAATTTTTTCAGTTCAGTTCAGTTCAGTATTTTCATTTTTTTCCAAATCAATTCAGTTCAGTTCAGTATTTTTTAATTTTTTTTCAGTTCAGTTCAGTAATTTTTTTTCAGTTCAGTTTAGTATTTTTTTAAATTTTTTCAGTTCAGTTCAGTTCAACGAGAAATAAGCTCTAGCAAACAAGGCCTAAGTAAGTATAGGATAACAAAGGAAAGAAAAAGTAAGAATCAACTATAACATTGAATTTTAGAGTATGAAACAAGTCTTAACCCATATGTCTTTTCAATCTTCCAATTTTAGAGTTTTTTTTCCTGAATAATCTTATTTCTGAAACTAATAACCAATATAACACGAATTGGTCTCCTGAGTGACGGTCACTATATAGTGACGAAGGACTATATTAGAATATGGAAGGAAGGAAGTCCTTATTTGCAATTTTGACAAAAATGCACTATTCACTCACGCACACTGTTCACACGCGCACTGTTCACTCAGTCTAAAAAACAAGCATTTTAATCTAAAAAATAGACGTTAGCAAACATAACCACACAGTCTAAAAAACAGACACTTTAGACTAAAAATGCCTTCAATAAAAGTATCTGAAATCACAAAAATCAAGCCTTTTAGTTTAAAAAACAAGCTATGTAGTGTAAAAAAAAAGGTTGTGAAAAACTAAGCATTTAGTGTGAAATGCAAACATTCTCTAAAAAACAACATGTTAAGTGTGAAATGCAAGCAATCTCAGAAAAGCAACCTATTTAGTTTGAAATTTATGTACTCCAAAAAACAAGCATTCAAGCGTGAAATAAAAGCACATTCTAAAAACCAACTCTTTTAGTTTGAAATTAAGGTACTCTACATAACAACTTGTTAAGTGTGAAATGCAAGCATGTTCTAAAAAAACCTGATTGGTCTAAAAAAAAAATATTCAAGTATGATATACAAGCATGCTCTATAAAACAATCTTTTTTTGCTTGAAAATACACGCACTCTAAAAAACAACCTATTAACTGTGAAATGCAAGCATTCTCTAAAAAAACAACCTATTAAGTGTGAAATGCAAGCATGTTCTAAAAAACAACCTGTTTTGTCTAAAAAACAAGCATTCAAGTGTGAAATACAAGCATGCTCTATAAAACCATCTTTTTTTGCTTCAAAATACACGCACTCTAAAAAACAACCTGTTAACTGTGAAATGCTAGCATTCTCTAAAAAACAATATGTTAACAGTGAAATGCAAGCATTCTCTAAAAAACAACCGGTTAAGTGTGAAATGCAAGCATATTCTAAAAAAACAATCCTTTGGTCTAAAAAACAAGCATTCAAGTGTCAAATTCAAGCATGCTCCATAAAACCATTTTTTTGCTTCAAAATACATGCACTCTAAAAAATAACTTGTTAACTGTGAAATGCTAGCATTCTCTAAAAAACAACATGTTAACTGTGAAATGCAAGCATTCTCTAAAAAACAACCTGTCAAGTGTGAAATGCAAACATGTTCTAAAAAACAACCTGTTTAGTCTAAAGAACAAGCATTCAAGTGTGAAATAAAAGTATGCTCTATAAAACAATCTTTTTTTGCTTCAAAATACATGCACTCTAAAAAACAACCGTAACTGTGAAATGCAAGCATTCTCTAAGAAGCAACCTGTTAAGTGTGAAATGCAAGCATTTTCTAAAAATTAAGCATTCAAGTGTGAAATACACACACATTCAAAAACCTACCTGTTTAGTTTGAAAACACTAATATTCTAAAAACCATCATGTTTAGTTTGAAAACAAAACTGTCAAGGATGAAACCCTATCCTACATGCAATTCAGCATAAGCTACACGCAATTGAACATGAAAAATAGAGTTTAAAAAACAAGCATCTTATTCTAAAAATAAGAAAATTTAGATTGAAAAAACATAAGCATTTTATATAAGCACAATTGCAAAGTTAAAAAACAAGTATTTTATTCTAAAAATAAGACACTTTAGACTGAAAAAAATAGTTTAAAAAACAAGGAATTTATTCTAAAAAAAGACTTATAGACTGAAAAAATAGAGTTTAAAAAACAAGGAATTTATTCTAAAAATAAGACATTTTAGACTGAAAAAAATAGAAGCATTATATATATATATATTTATTTATTTAATTGAACCGTCATTGACGGGGTTTTGATGGTGTTCTCCCTTTTTTCATTAAGATCAAAAGTTGCCAAAATAGGCTTACAATTTGTTTGAGATTAGGAGAAGTTCCTAAGGCTATCACAATCTAAATTTTCTCCGTACTCATGGCGGTAACACCAATGCCGATAGCAGCATGAACATGACTCTATGTCATGATGGGAAAAAAAGGGATGAACCAAAAGATCCTAAGGACCAACACTCAAAAATGTTGAAATTATCTTGACTTATATAGCACCTATAATTGTTCGTAACAGTCTACAAGTCTATTCTTCGATCCAAACACACAATCGCTGGTAGTAAGTTGTCAAAACAACTACCAACTTGCATTTCTCCTCTATTGTGTTTAGAGAGTAGTACGGAAGCCCAAAGGGTTTTACCGCTGTCCAGCTAGTCCGGGTCAGAAGAAAACAAACAAATAGGCATAGATACTCCATAAACCAGTCAAGACAATTTTACAAAAGCCCTAATTCAAGCACACATCCCATGAAAGCTAAAAAATCTAAGAAAACAGAATATAAATAAAATAAAAAGAAAGGAGCTGTAAAACATGAAGCAGAGAACTAAACCAATCTGAGGGCGCATCCGATGGAGACATGTGGCAGCTGGTGGAGGCGTGGTGGCCGGTGATGGCGCTTGGCTTCCAGATCCGGTGATCCTCCAGAATGCGGCGGCGCTAGGCGGCCGGTGGAGGCGCGTGGCTTCCAGATCGGTGATTCCCTTGTCTTCTTCTCCTTGTTTTTCTGGGCACTGAGGCTAGCCTACCTTCAAATCGCTGTTACGAGTGTGTCCTGCACAGATCGGCCGATTCGTTGCAGGGTTGACTTTGATGCTCGAGAACGCCAGTGAAGCGGCCGCGTTCACCAAACCGATCTCCTCTGTAGCAACTTTCCGGTGAAATAGACCCAGGCCCATAGCTTGTCGGAGTCGATTTCAGCTCCGGTGTAGAGGCTGAGGGGGGTGGCTGGGCTAGACTAGAGTTGTGGGGTGGGGAGGAGGAACCAGCTCGGCATGGAGGCCGGCGACCTCTCCTCCCCGGCGATAGTTTTAGATCTGAGAAAAAGAGTAGAGAGAAGTGGGAGGTTTAGCTGGAGAGGGCAGCATTTTATAGAAGCCCAATAACAAAATAGTGGAAAGATACTAATTCAAAAGATATTCTAGTGGAAACACAATAGCTCTTTGATAAGACAGACATTCTCATAAAACCTAGACATATATTGCTCCCGGGTAAATCAAATGTGTACCAAGGATGAGCCAACATAGCTTGCTTTTCCTCTGCTTGTGCCTTGATAGTGCCTACATGAGATTTCCCTTCCTTAAGTTCCTTTTCTATAACAGTAATTCCTGACACCAAATGGAGCAGGTTGTGTTAGACATAATACGAAGTATCGTAAACACTATTGGAACCCAAAGCAAACCTGACAGATCAAAAAACAAAAACAAACCTGATAGATGATTTTTTGAAGGCTCCGTCTACCCAATTTAAAACAATCATACAGATTGTAAAGATGCTCCCTTCCAATTTATACAATCATACAGATGCTTTTTTGAAGGCTCCGTCTACCCATTCTTGAAGGTTCACTTTCTTCCTAGACGGTTCTTCAGAGCTGTAATGTGTAGGGCATGAAATAATTGTTGTAGCTCTTCAAGAAGGGCTCATTACCCACAGCAACATATCTACAAACACATGGTAAACATGATGACGAAAACACGCACACACACAGTAATTAAATGAATTCAACGATCGGAGATGAACCAACCTGATGTTTACGCCGCCTTTATAGAAATAGCTGGTCATATTTGCATCAACCCAATCAGTGGCGACCTGGGGATCCTGGCGACGTCCTTGAGCATGAAACAAACAACAATAAAAGCATAGCTTGAATCAGCAATGCAACAAAGCTTTAACTAGTACTAGCAATTCCAAAATCCCGAACGTTCCTCATATCACAGCTACATTTAGCCTGTGGCATTGAAATCCAAAGAACGACATACTAAAGACCTATTTCAAATCATCGTCATTTCATAACAGGCTCTACTTCAAATGTGAAGAATACTCTATTCAGAACTCATAAAAATGCTTCTAAATTGACAAAATGAGCTAATATACAAGACCAGATGAACTAGCTCAATTGCTACAATAAAGTAAAACCACTCAACAAGCATCCAACATCTAGTCTGTCTAAAATAGAGCTATAATCAAGAGATACACTGGTTTGATTGGTCTACCTTTTTCCTATATAGCTGCATACATTCCTGTTCTATCTCAAATATCATCCTGTCCCTCTCATTCCCAGGCTTGCCAATTTCATCCCATATTTTCTGAATTCCCAGATTTATAATAAAAAAAAGAAAGTCAACGAAACCGAACACACAAACCAAATCAAACTTTGAGAGAGAAACAATTATTTAAGAGACATCAAGATTTGCACAAATCTTCAACTCAAATAAGAGGATTCAACTCAAAGTACATGATATTAGAAATAAACACGGAAGCAACCAAATCCAGAGATTCACGCATCAAAAACATCAAAACCAAAGAAAAATACAGATTAATTTAGGATGTATAACAGTAATCATTGAGATCAGATCGATAAATTACCTGTGATCATACTCGAAAGCACGCGACGGCAAGGCAATGGCGAGGAGCGAAGATCGTACGGTGTCTTTGCAGTTTTCTTCACAAAACTGCTGCAGCGATCAGCGAATATCATTGTAGTCGATGACGTCGTCGTTGTAGAAATCTATGAACGTCGATGACACAGGAGAAACCCTAGCAACGCTAGGTTTCAGTTATGCACATCAAAGATTAGCGTCGTGGCCGCAATCTCGATGTCAGTTGAGATTTGGGGATGAAGATGCGGTTCGAGTTGAGATTTGGGGATGAAATTTTGTGGTGTAAAACCGATGATGGCCTGTGACACGCGTCGGCACGTGGCCTCAACGTACAAAATATTACATAATAAGGGCCGCATCATTTTTATTTCATTCAGTATCTTTCACTATATAGTGACCGTCACTTTGAAAACTAAGTAAAATAACACTCTTACAAGCATCTCCAATGCTAGGATCCTAATTAGAAAAAGTCAAATTCACGTCATATTGATTGTGGCTCAATCTAAAAAATTTCTCCAATGCAAGAATCAATTAAAGTATCAATATAACGTGGCTTTCCTTTTTTTTTGAAACCCCAACTAGACTTGCAAGATATAGAGGCCCAATTTGCCACTTGCAATTTTCTCTCTCATCCATTCACCCAATAAATGAACTCCACATGTCAAATTTAATTCACCTCTCTCTCATTCATTCATTCTAAATTGGTATAGTATTGGAGAGGAAAATTTTAGAATGACCCCCTTTAAATTGGTATATGATTATATCATATAGAGACTCCATTCAAAATGTGCCATGTGGAGCAATTGACACCCAAAAGCGACGCTTGCATTGGAGATGCTCTAATTGCTAAACTAACACACTTAAGCTGACGTGTCCATCACCTACAATTTAAGTAAGTTTTGGGCCAAACCTACAATTTCAATAAGTTTTGTTCTAGTGATTTTTAAAATTTTGTAAAATGAGGAGTAGTTCTGAACTGTCGTATACATGCGTGCAAGTTCTGATCAAGTTCCTGAAGTCATCCGACGAGCTTAAAGCATCCTCCATTTTGAAGTTTATCAAAAAGAGTTTGGATTTTCTGAGAGAGCGTCGGGCGGTGCTCAATTGGGAGATTTTCCAGCCGAACGGGCAATGGGAACTCCCCTTTTTTATCAAAGAAGAACTCCCCTGAAATATCTTTATTGTCAGCTTCTCGAAAATCACTATATTTTGATTAGTCCACACGTTCATAGCCCCCAGTACCCCCATTCCACCGCACCCGAATTAATCGACGTATGTTTATACTGAATTTTATTCAGATATTTCTGAAACCACCACGATCACAAACTCATGGAAAAGCAACCAATTTCTTGGCAGCAGCTTCCTTCTCTCAGCTTCATCAAAACTGGTTTTCGACACTACCGACAGCGTGGAGCTTCGCGCCGACCAATCTTACTATGCCGTTCACGGCGGAGCTCTGGCGTGACACGCCGGAAGTCGTACGAAACCAATCGTATGGTGCAGGATCATGTAAGATCTGAACCGCAGATCAAAGGAGTTACAATCATTTTCCTTCCCCTCGATCCGCTTACCGAAGGCGTGATTTAGATTGGCTCCGACGTCAAAGTTGACGCTCTTTTTTTTTCTTTCGTTTCTCTTGAATCTCAAAACAGTGAGATAAAACAACTCTGGAAGGAGTGAATTTACAGAAGAAAATAAAAGGGGAAAAAGCTTTGATTGATTAATTCTGTACAGCAACTTTACATGGGTGATGGTGCTTTATATATAGCACAGTCCCAACAGAAAGATTCCTGTCACAGAAAAAGCAATGTAAATCTTCAGCTAACTCTAGGTAAAACCGTAAAACAGTTATTGCAGTTAAAGTCAAAGTTGACTGCAACTGACTGTTGACTAAGCTAGCTAAGACTACAAAAACTGTGACTAATAACTGCTACAAACTAACTTGCTGCAATTAGTCTAATGAGCTAACTGCTGCAACTATATTTCAACACCCCCCTTCAAGATGGAAGTGGCAAAGAAGCCAATCCCAGCTTGCTAACAAAATTAGTAAAACTGGGAGTAGCTAAAGCTTTGGTAAAGACATATGCAATTTGTAGCTGAGAAGGCATGAACTTAGGATCCAAAAAACCAGCAAGAAACTGATTCCTTATTACATGACAGTCAACCTCTATATGCTTAGTTCTCTCATGGAAAACTGGATTAGAAGTAATGTATAGTGCTGCCTTGTTGTCACAAAACAAAGGAATTGGTTTGGTCAGTAGAATCCTAAGATCAGAAAGCAAATAAGACAACCACTGAAGCTCCCTTGTAAGTGCAGCCATGCTTCTGTACTCAGCCTCAGCAGAGCTGCATGACAAAGTAGACTGCTTATTTGTCTTCCAAGACACTAAAGAATGACCAAGGAATACACAGAAGCCAGTAAGTGATTTTCTTGTAGTTCTGCAGGCAGCCGAATCTGCATCAGAGAAACTGCAGATATCCTCAACTCTATCTCCAGCCTCAGCATAGCTAGAGATATTGAAAGAGGCTCCAGTTGCATAGAATAGACCAAGTGAAGAACAGCCAGACAAATATCTGAGCACATGAATGGCTGCTCTAAAATGTGCCTCAGTGGGAGAATGAACAAACTGACTTAAGTGTTGCACTGCAAAACTTATATCAGGTCTTGTAAAATTCAGATAAAGGAGTTTACCAATGAGCCTCCTGTACTGACTGGGATTAACTAGCAATGGAGTTTTGTCTTCTGACAATTGAGTGCCAGGAGGTAAAGGTGTAGTCACAGGTTTTGTATCATCAAGGCCTGCTTGGTGTAGTAGATCCAAGATGTATTTGTGCTGGTGCAAAAGAATACCAGATGAAGTTCTGGAAAGTTCAATGCCAAGAAAAAATTTTGCCAATCCCAAATCTTTGATGGAGAATTGTTTGTGCAAGAAAATCTTGACCTCTTCAACGAGAGAAGGAGAATTTCCAGTCAATAGAACATCATCCACATACACCACTAAAACCAGAAATTGTTCAGCACTTTTATAAGTGAAGAGACAAGGATCATATGGAGATTGTGTGAATCCAAAAGAACATAGTTTGGAGGTAAAAACTTGATTCCATTGCCTGCTGGCCTGTTTAAGACCCTATAAAGATTTTCTAAGCAAACATTTATGTTGTGGAGAAGAAACAGAATATCCAGGAGGTGGCTGCATATATACTTCTTCATCCAAATTTCCATGTAGAAAAGCATTATTTACATCAAAATGATGTATAGGCCAACTGTAGGAAGCAGCTATGGAAAAAAACACTCTAACAGTAACTACTTTAGCCACAGGAGAAAAAACTTCTGTATAGTCTTCTCCAAATTTCTGAGTATAACCTTTTGCTACTAACCTGGCTTTTAGTCTTTCAATGGAGCCATCTGGATTTTGTTTAACTTTGTATACCCATCTGCATCCCACAGCTTTCTTTCCTGGAGGCATAGAAACAATTTCCCAAGTATTGTTCTGTTCAAGGGCTGTTAGTTCCTTTTGCATAGCCAGAATCCAACCATTCTGAGTGATGGCTTCTTCATATGATGTAGGTTCATGAATCTCTTGAGAAACAGGATCTGAAGACTCATTCTGGCAAACTGTATTTACCACAAAATCCTTCATCCAATTAGGCTTACTTCTGGTCCTAGGTGGAAGAGGAGGAAAATTTTCAGTAGACAAATCAATGACATCACTGTTGTCTTGCTCATAAGAAAGGGGACCAGGAGCAAGTGGAGCAAGTGATGTTGATACTTCATTATCCTGAGCAGGCACAGGTAGACAAATTGAGTCAGAAGCATGAGACACGGATGAAAAAGGAAAAAAATCCTCATGAAATCTCACATCTCTAGAAATAAAGACTTTTCTAGTGATGAGATCATAGAGTTTATAGCCCTTCTGTCTAGTTGCATAACCAATAAAAATTGCCTTCCTAACTCTTGGATCAAACTTAGTCTTGGAGGGAAAATTATTTGAAGCAAAACATCCACAGCCAAAAATCCTGAGATGCTGCAAATCTGGAGGGACTTCATATAAAAACTCATAGGGAGTTTTCCACTTTAAAATAACACTAGGAATTCTGTTTATCAGATACGTAGCAGTAAGCACTGCCTCTCCCCAGAATTTTAAAGGTAATGAAGCTTGGAAAAGAAGAGCTCTGGCTAGTTGTAATAGGTGTTGATGCTTCCTCTCAACCACTCCATTCTGTTGAGGAGTATAAGCACAGCTTGTTTGATGAAGAATTCCCTTCTGAGAAAGAAAATCTTGAAATTCACTGCCCCAAAACTCAGTTCCATTATCTGATCTGACCATTTTAATAGAAGCTGAAAACTGAGTTTGTACCATCTGAACAAAAGCTTGAAAATATTTAGTGTCTGTGTTTTAGAAGACAACAAAAAAGTCCATGTCCCTCTAGAGTAGTCATCCACAATAGTCAGAAAATAAGTAGCACCACATAATGATCTTTGTTTGAAAGGACCCCATGTATCAAGATGCAATAATTCAAAACTGCTTTGTGCACAACTTTCACTCAAACCAAAAGACAACCTTTTCTGTTTAGCCAAAGGGCGAATTTCACAATAGCTGTCTTCAAAACTACTTGAAAACTGAACAGGTAAATGTTGTAAAGCTTTATGAGATGGATGTCCCATTCTCTGGTGCCACAGCTTATGTATAGGAATAATGTCTACTACATTACAGCTATGAAAAATCAAAGAACTATGCCTAACTGATGAGAGATAGCTCTTCAACTCCTGCAATGCTCCTTGTATTATTTCTGGATCAAAAGATTCTCTTGAGAGTATGTATAACCTCTTCTCTATTCTGCCAACTGCCACAACCTTTCTAGTTCTGAGGTCCTGGATACAACAAATTTTTGGATAAAAGAAACACCCCATCATTTGGTCAGATCCAAGCCTATTTACTGATATCAAGTTGTACTTAAAACCAGGCACATGCAAACACTCAGTTAAATGAAGTTTAGACTCCAGACTAACATTTCCTGTGTGTTTCACAAATTTTATAGAACCATCTGGAAGATATACTGGTGTGACATCCTTTTGCAATGTGTAAGTTTCAAAAATATTTTCATTTGAACACATATGCATAGAAGCTCCAGAATCCAGAATCCATATATTTGTAAAATCTGAGTTTTGCATACTAAGAGCATAGTATGAGCTCATACCTGCAAAGTCTTCAAAATGAGCAAAATTGATCATAGCTTGATCCTCATCAGCCTTACCTTTTCCTTTCATAATTTGCCTCAACTCTAGCTGAATGATGAGCCTAATGTTGCTGTTGTCAGAACTTGCACTGCTGTGTTGCTGCACCACATTTCCTGTAGAGATAGATTGTTGAGTAGAGACCTCATCATCATAACTTCCATCAACTTGATTAGCAAATGCTTGACCTCTTGCTTTTGTATCCCTTGATCCCTTCCACCAAACAGGAAATCCTTTCAACTTGAAACAGGTATCCTGTGTGTGACCTTCCTTCAAACAATAAGAACACTTCAAACCACTCTTATCAACATTGTCTCTCTTCTTGAAAGCATTTCTTGAAGTAGGAGGGTTCACAAAGAAGGCTGTCTGGTTCAAACTGCTATCACTATCAACAGAGAACACATTCTGAACACATCTCTTATTCTCAATCTGTAACATCATGTTAAACACTTTTGTGACAGTAGGTATAGGATCCATGACCAACACTTGGTTCCTAATTCCATCAAAATCTTCATTAAGCCCCATAACAAATTGTATGATCTTATTCCTATTCTCCTTATCAATCAATTTCTTTGCAGCTCCACAAGTGCAACCAGTACATTCACAGCATGGAATAGAATCAACAGTGGCCAATTTATCCCATAAACCTTTCAATTTGTTGAAATAGACTGCCAGAGAATTGTTACCTTGCTTAAGTGAACCAATCTCTCTCTGCAATTGATAAATCTGAGTGCCATCAGGTACACCAAAACGTTCCTGCAACTCTCTCCATATCTCCATTGCTCCTCCAGCATGCATAAATCCTTCTGCAATTTCTGGTGAGATTGAGTTTAACAGCCATGAAGTAATCATATAATCCACCTTCATCCACTGATCAAAAGTGGGATCAGTATCTTCTGGTTTCTTGATCTTTCCCTCAAACTCTAGCTTCTGTTTAGCTCCTAGAGCCAGTTTCATAGCTCGGATCCATTGTGCATAATTGCTATCAGTCAGCAGTTTAGTGACAAGAGTGATACCTGGATAATCAGAATGATGAAGCTCCAACAGTTTTCCGGTAGCACTTCCACCATCAGCTCCCATTCCAGTACCAGATCCACTCCCTGATCCACTGCCTTGACCGTTTCTGCCTGCGCCCAATCCAGCAGCATTGCGCACACCAATAGCGTTCTGATTTGCTCCTGCCATTACAGACATGCAAGCTTCCAATTCGTAGAAGATTTAACAGTGTTTATTGCCTCAATCGCAACACTGCTCTGATACCATCTTGAATCTCAAAACAGTGAGATAAAACAACTCCAGAAGGAGTGAATTTACAGAAGAAAATAAAAGGGGAAAAAGCTTTGATTGATTAATTCTGTACAGCAACTTTACATGGGTGATGGTGCTTTATATATAGCACAGTCCCAATAGAAAGATTCCTATCACAGAAAAAGCAATGTAAATCTTCAGCTAACTCTAGGTAAAACCGTAAAACAGTTATTGCAGTTAAAGTTAAAGTTGACTGCAACTGACTGTTGACTAAGCTAGGTAAGACTACAAAAACTGTGACTAATAACTGCTACAAACTAACTTGCTGCAACTAGTCTAATGAGCTAACTGCTGCAACTATATTTCAACAGTTTCTCCATTCAATTTTTCGGTGAATTTCATCGTTCTTTACTTATGACCAAGATTCTCTGAGCGGTGATCCACAATTTAATGGCCTATTGTGTTGGTCACAGGAGGTGCAGTACCGGTGGATTCTACAAAATATCATATTGGCACAAGTTTTATGGAAATTGCATGTTTGGCCTATAACATCAATCCACGGCCTGAGGTAATAGACACGTCAACTTAAATGAATTAATTTAGTAATTAGTTTCGTAAGAGTGTTATTTTGATTATTAGTTTTAGAAATAAGATTAGTTAGGAAAAAAACTCTACCATATCTATATTTTGAGTATGGAATAGAGTAGGTGTTGGAACTTGGAAGCCATAATATAGCTAAAACTCTATTATAATGCTGTAGAGCATGCTCAACAGTTACTCCTAAATGGAACTAGAAGAGTTATTGCTGCAGTCAATATTTAAATTAATAAAAAGTATTAAAATGTATTAAACTACGTAGTTTTAATGAAAACCACAACATAACCGTCACAAGATCACCATATTCCGGCGCCTATAATTTTTATATATTCCTTATTGGTGGATTTATTACGGCATTTGGTTTACACAGCTACGGCGCCAGACATCTTAATATATTTAGCATTATGTTTAAATGAGGTATTAGTATATTTCGTTCTTCATGATTAACTGCCAAGCCAATTAATATGGCATGATATATGTATGTCATAATATATATATATATATATATATGACATAATTATGTGTTAACATTAGCTAACCCCATTATGTATGTAAAGCCGCCTACCAACGTTACTAAATATAAATTCCAATATATTTTAATGATATATAAGTTTGCACATTCCTTTTATATTGACTTTCATATAAATATATTACATTGATTCTTATTCTAGCGGATATATTATTGCATTCGTTAATGCTATTATAGCACCGGACGTAATCATTATTTATGGAATTAGGTTTAAATGTAGGTATTAGTATATTCGTTTTGAAGGAACCTATGATTTTTTGTCAAAACAACATCCTTTGTTTTTTAATATAAATATGATATCGATGAATGATAAACAAACGAATCCCACCGCGTCGAACCACCTATTTTATGGAATCCAAGATATTATGAATGACTAACCATTTAAACCCTATCATATTTGCAAACCCTTCTTCTCAACAAAAGTATGATATCATTATAGACGTATGATTTATTTACAGTTCCTCGCCAGAGAGCCTGAAGAATGGATTTTGCACCGCTAGGGGTCGTCGCCGCTAAGAGGGTTGCGGTTGCAGAAACCGCCGCCGAGTCCCAGTAGACTGATTAGATCGTCGGCGGATTGCTACAGTACTTTAATCTCTGAAATGTTGTTTGGGTGTTTATATAACATAAAAGTGTGCCATTTTCTGTTAGGGTTGGGAATGCTCCGGCGACGGTGAGGATAAGTGGAAGGTGGTGGAAGTTGAACTGTGGAAGGTGAGGGGTATGGGGTGTACCGGAAGAAGGGGAAGAGAGAGGCCATGGAGGACCTTTCCTGATCGGGGAGAAAAGAGAAAATTTGTGGGAGAAAAGCAAAAAAAAAAAAAAAAACCTTATTATTTGATTCTGTTCTAAGTCTTCAGTCCAAGACGATAATCCCGGGGAATTCTTATTCCATTTTTAGGATTATCGTGCTACTATCTAGGGTGAATAACGAGAGGAGAGGGAAGTTTTTTAGCAAAAAGCCCCAAAAAATTGAAAAATTTCTCCGAAAAACCTAAATATACTAATCCGTTTTTGTCTGCTAGGGTTTTGTGTATTCTGTTGAGAATGGCCCAGGTTCAAGCTGAGCCGCCGGCGATGAATGCCAATGTATTCTGTTGAGAAGAAGGGATTGCGAAGGATGTTGTGGCTGAGGTTGGCGGCCGAGATAAGATTCAGAAGTGATGATTAGAGGAATGAAGTGGTGTAGTTCTCAACTATTACTAGAAATATTATTGTTTTATCAATTTAATGAACATCATCAAGTATTATGCCATACTTAAAAAAATAAAGGTAGATAAATAAACCAATTGAAAAATATGGGATACTGTTTTTAAAAATTATAGAAATGTTTGGGTTTTCAAGAGAACTCAGTCTTAGAATTTTCTATGTGAATGAATATTAGCAAATTTTTCCTCATCTTTATATTGTACAAAGATTATGTCAAAATATTTTGACATATTGGATATATGAAGCATAGTAGAATGTCATAATGTTACAAATATACACTTTCCAAAAATCCACCAATCATGGTAAATTATACCATACTTATGGTTTATATAAATAGTATAATTATAACAAAATACACATTGTTAATCTGTAGAATGCAAGTGACCAATCATATTAAAGTTGTTCATTTATTTTGTCAAGAAAGTAGTTTAATATATAGTTACATATTATTACAACTAGGTGAGGCACACCGCACAGAGTGCGGTGTATGCAATTTCATTTTATTTTTTTTCTTGTAAAATTAAACTTTTCTAAATACCTAGTTTATATATCTTATACTAATATTTTTCCTATTTTTTTATTATTTGATAAAACATAATGTAGTTCTAATAGATCAATATGTAAATTATTATTATAAGTCAACAACAGTACAAAGTATGGTCATATTATTCAACATAATATGGTCATATGAGCGTCAATCAATACAAAACAGAAAGGAACCCATGGTTCTCTCATTCAAAATAAAATAGGTTGAACCACTTGATCACAATTCAAAAGTAGTAAAAATTAAAAGAACTCAAACCAACATAATTTTGGATATTTGAAATTCACAGTATTTATATTTTAATGTTCCAGTCTAAGAAAACTTTATGGCTCTCTATCTATACCATGATTCACAGAAGATATGCTCCCTAATTTATTTATTTTATTTGCAATTATATTGTCCTTTTGCTTGTGGGAACAAGCGCCAACTTCTCTGGAATATCGAGCACTCAACTCTACTGCAATCAATCCAACCCTGGACTTCTGATCCACCCCAGTCCCACCACGGTTCTTCGATCCTTTACATTATATCATAGGAACCATTACATTATATTCCTGAGAAGAGCACAATTCTATCAGTATAGAATGCAACATGACTTGATATCAAAATTAATAATAACAAGCAGGAATGAAAGTATACCCAACCTAGAAGAATGTTTGATGACCTAAAATTTTCGATGACATAATGTAAAAAGGTCGCATCAGCAGCACCATGGCCACTGTCATTCTTATAAGCCCCACAGGCCACAGGTTACCACAGAAATCCATCAACCTCTTTGTTTTCTTTAGAATTACAAATTTACAACAGAGAGTAAATAAAACTCATCTTTAAAAGTGAGAAATCATGAAAAAGAGACTCCTTTTACTTCATGAAACATTCTTCTATTCAAATTCAAGAAAAGAGGAAAACAAAATTTAACATGATAACGAATACCAGATGAACCAGACAAGTTACACGTGTTTCTATGATGCATACAGGAAAAAATGAACAAGTAGTAAAATATAACAGAGTTTCCATGTGACATCCAAAGAGTAAACACTCTTCGAAATCTATAATGAAAGAGGATTAACTCACTTATCTCTTTACATCTTTAACATCTAACCTATATAATAATGCAAAGCTCATTATATTTTAGAATAATATCAACAGAATATGACTTTCAGATAGAAAAGACTGTATTCTAACAACTGATGTAAAAAAATATTTGCAAGCAGCCAACAAAAGGACCCCGAGCAATTAACTTAAAATCAGAATAAAGCTGAACATAGCATGCAAACACTTTAATACCATACATTCAAGTAAAAGTGACAGTCTTGATCAAGTAGTTGAAAAATAATCATCAAACCGCAAAATAGAAGGGACACAAACTCTGAACTCCGATGGATCTGATCATACAATCAAAAAACGCTAAATCAAATACAGAGAAACAATCACAGTGGATGGATGTTTTAGGCTTCCTTCACACTATTATGAATCATTCAACCTGGAAAAGTTACAGCTTCAATGATGATTTTACTAAAACATTTAGACAAAACGCTCACCGAAAACTGCAAAATCCTATTGACAGCGCTAGAGAAATTCTCATGCAGGACTTTTTCCTGGTTATCTTCTGCATGCTTGGGGACAGCGCTTGAGCCAGTTCGATCTTTCAGAGCTGCAATAGCTTCGACAATCATCTGAGAAAAAGAGGGGAAAACGAAATCCAGAATCAGAAACCGACTGAAATCGAAAATCAATGATCAATAATCAAAATTTGATTATGCTGCAAAACCTAACCCTCATCCAGCAAAGACCGAGTAAATCATAACAAAATTTTGATTAAACTGCCAAACCTATCTCTCATCAATTCAAAGTCAGAAACCGATTAAATTCCTAAATCAATTAAACTGCAAAACATATATCTCAAATACACTACTATAAACGATTTATAAGAATTCGATTAAACTACAAACATATCTATTCATACCTGGTAGTAGGTCTTCGTTGCTTATTGTCAACGCTGCTCAACTTCAAGCTTTTAAATCATTACTGGAGCATTTCAATGCATGTAAATTATTCCAGTAACTAAATCAGGCTTCGAGAAACACATTTTCTGAAAACATTTCCGTAGACATATATCATCACCCAAAGTTGAACAAAGAACACTACGCTAAAACACATAAATTGATCGATATGCAAGTAGCACGAATTAAAGACATGTGCAAAAGCTTCCATTCATATACAGAAGATCAATAATAAAAGCAGAAATCGATCGGAAATATCAAAAACTGAAATCCCACGGATAATGACCTTATGGAGAATGACGTTTTTTCCGACGGAGGAATCCTGTACTACAGAGGTATTCGGCAGAGGAAACCGGCGGAGGAATCCCGTTCTGGTGGAGCTCTAACTGGCGGAGGGATCCCGTTACCTGTACATGGATCGAGAAAATTCGTAAATAGAAGCGCCACATCACCAACCCCAATCTCAAACAACGATTTAGATTAACACACTCCAGTGATCAGAAATCGAATCAGACCATATAATGGCAAGAGAGCTATGATTTGAGTTACTATTACGGGCAGGGGCATAGACAAGGAATTGAAAATGACTTTGTACAATCCAAACATACAGACATCAACAGAACGACGAAAAAAATAGACAATAAAAGTCTGATTTAACCTTGAGGACGACCAAATTTTGAGTTTTGAAGCATGGAAATATCGGGCAGTTGGGCAGGGAAGAGAAAAAAATATAGCAGAAAGAAGCACGCAATAAGATGTGAAACGTCATTATCTTGAAAGAAAATGTAGTAAAAGGTCAAAAATGACCCTACGACCGTGAAGGCTCCTAAGGCGCATTCTGCTTTTGTTTTGATGAAAACACAATATATGTCATGTAGGACCAAACCCGTCTTGTAATTAGCAACCCCCAAATAAATATACTTTTCTTAATCTCAAAAAATTAGTTTTTGGAAACCCACCTAATCTTTTACTAGGTATATATTAAAAAGCAGAAAGTGGCGACATAAATAAATATGTTAATATATACATAGTTAAAACTACGTAGTATTATAGCGGTGAAGTGGTGGTTTATAACAAAAACTATGTAGTATTATAGCGGTATTGTGATTTTCCGTGACAACTTTTTATTATGAAAATAAATATTTTAATACGATATGTTTTCAAAATGCCAATATATATGGTATAATTATAAAATATGGTATAATTATATATGGTGAGCAAATGGTATGTTTCTCAAAATGCCGAGTTTATAATTAATTACCAATATATGTGGTATAATTATATAGTAATGTTTTTTTTAATTCACTTTGTTTTCCTTTTTAAATTTTGATATTTTAACAAAGTATATTACATGCTATATGTCGGTTGCCGCATCATTTATACCATATTATCCTCTCTCCTTTAATAAGATGAATTGATTTTTTTGAGGGGATATATTATGAATTGATTAATTAAGTTATATCACTTTAGTTTCAAAAGAGTATTATTTTGATTAAGTAATCAAATATTCATCAAATATGTTATTTTGAAAGTTATTATAGTAATTTTATGGTAAATACTTTACTACCATATATACCATATATACCGTATATATGACAATAAAAAAGGTATGTCAAATATGATAGTATATGGTAATCTTATTTTATTATATATTATGCGTTTATAGGCTATGTTTATGATATCATTCTCTTTGGATTTTTTTTGGTTTAAAGGGGTTTTTTTAAGCTTATGTTTGGACTTCATGAATTGATGATGATGCTGACATTAACTATGGACAATCTTGGTTTGAGTTCATGTGATTTTTAATTTGATGCATGAACCTTTATATGCGTTCTTATGATTAGTTGTTGATTGGCGTTTACTTGATGGTGTTAATACAATTGCAGGGGATCTACATCCAACTTGCTACAGTTTTGAATTGGGTAGTGCGCAGCTGGTATGTTCTAAAATTGTTCTTCATTTTTTAAACGTTTGTAGGGTTTAGAAATTAAGCCGTAAAGGATACAAAGTGCCAAATGTGATGTGTGAGGGTTGTGAATAAGAAGGAGCCAAGTACTTCTCGGTTCTTCATTATACCTTATCAAAAGGTAAGAGTAAGCTTTTCTGATTCATAATATATGTTTCTATTAACATTTTTGTTGCATTTTAACATTGATCTCTATGGAAAGTTGGAAAGGTGTGCGAACAATATTCATTTATTTCGAATTTAAAATTTTTAATCCTAAAGTTTTCCATATAGGATGCTCTAGGTAGTTATGTTGACTTCATGATTAGGCATTCGAAGTTGCAACTGATAATTTGATGTTTTAGTTCAGCCTTCTTTTTAAGGGAGATGGCATAACTCTATCTTTGTATTCTATTTTTTAAGGAAAGAGATGATACAATACATCAAGGGATCGGAGATGTTCTATCAGAAGGTGAGGCACTGAAAACTATTAATTGCAAACTAAATAATGATAAATTTTAAAGGTAAATTGAGTGTCACCTTTTTTGTTCCGTAATATGTAGTGAAATTTTCAATCTTAATTTCTTTGCAATTAATTTTTCATAAGTTATTTATGTTTTAAAGCTGATCAGTACATAAACTCAAAGATTTGTTAGATGAAAGTTCCGACGTATTGTGTCAAATTATATTATAGTGAAAGGCATATGTGGATTAAGTTTTACTCTTATTTAGGATTATTATGTAACTCTTTAGGAATGAACTATGAAGGAAAGAACTATAAATTAATTTGATGTTTGGTTGTGTTTTTGAGCAAATTCCACTATTAAAAGGACAATTAGATGGAATTATAATTAATTAATTTAGATATTTTAGATGTACACTAAAAAAATATATTATTTGGGAAACGGTATGTTAATTCATTCATGGGAGTATTAGAATTAGGGAGTGTACCATTCGAAAATTTTCATGAATTGCATTTCATTTGTTCAGTTTTTCCCCCAAAAAGTGAGCATTTTGATGGACCAAAAGTAATATATTATTTGACTAATTTTAATGTCAAAAATATGTAAAAAGATACGATGCTCTACCTATTCAATGTTAGTGAATTAATGGATATTACTAAAGCTTTTATACTACTACTAGAAAATAGATTATAAATATCAATTGATATCAATAAATCAAAGTCTAATAATCACTTTTTTAAATATTAGACTATTAAAACTCTATACCAAGAATGTAGTTTAGGCCTTGAAAACTCTACACCAAGAATATGAAACTGAAAAATCCAAAACCCTAAATCGATCTAGATTGATAAACTGAAAAAACTGAAGCATAATGAATTGAACTAAACCGAACTTAATTAAGCTGAACTTACAAAAGCATGCATTGATGTAATAAAATTAACAATTATCAAATCATATTTCATCAATTATGAACTTAACAAATTGGACCTAGCTTATTAAACTAAATTGAACTGAATCACACTGAACAAAAAAGAATTGAACTGAAATATATTGAATAGAAAGAAATGAAGAAACAAATCAATGCATTGTTTAAAATAGAATGAATAATGCAACCAAATCAAATGGATATTGCAACAAGAATTTGGCAATCTCTACCTAATGGTAGAGAAACGGATAAAAATTAGAACCAAATGGAACTACGATTAACTGAAACGAACTGAATTGAACTACACTTAACCGAAATGAACTGAATTTTCAATATAAATTTAAAATCATTAAATTATATTTTCACTGAACTGAATTATATTATATTATATTTACTCTGAAATGGGTTGAATTATACTGAATATTTAACATATAATTTGTTTTAAAATAAATTAAATTTATAATGCACTTAACTGAACTGAACTGAAAATACTGAACTGAATTGAACTAAACTGAACTGAACTGAACTGAACTGAAAAATACTGAATTGAACTGAAGTGAAGTGAAAAATATTCAAATAAGTTGTACTAAACAGATGCTAACTAGATCTAATAAGTATGAAATCTCTGACAGATCCTAAGACTAGACCTCATAGTTTTAAATTTTAACAAATATATTTTATGTAACTTTTTAAAGTACAGTAATTATTAAAGGTAAGTATAGTAATGGTGCCTTCAGTATAGTATTTTTTCCAAATGTATCGAACACACAAAAAAAAACAGAAAATATTAGATGATCCCTCTAACATGGTTTTGCAGAATTCAAAAGATCCGTAAAATACAGGAGCATTACTAAAAGAACACTGTACTTAATATGGTTATATGTTATATGTATAATATGTACATATACCGTAGCAGTGGCGGATCTATAATTTTTTTTTATTATATGTATGAATGGCATTAAAAAGAAATTCTTTCAAAAAAAAGAATCGACTTAAAATCAATAATTAATTTATATGTATATATTTTTTCCTCTTTTTAAAGTTCTTTTCCACTTACCTTGATGACGCTGTTTCAATTAAAGAAAGAAAACAAAATGAAATAAAATTTTAATCATAAAATGTTAAATACTTTCTTTTCTGACAACTCATCATAAACTATGAATATAATATGCAAAAATTCACAAATTTTACATGCTTTTAATAATTCCATTCTATTTTCTAAAATTTTGGTATGGTTATAATAGGCAAAAATCCACAAAATGTACCTGTCCTTAATAATTTCATACTAATTTCTAAAATTGTAGTATGGCTGGAGCCATACCAAACCTACATCCGCCACTGTACCGTAGAATCATGATAAATGAGTATCTTTGAGACCAATTAAAATATTCATTTAACGAAATTATTCATTTATTGATTAATAAATATAATAATTTTATATTGATAAATGAATAATAATTCATTTAGATGACATTTTTCAGACTTTGTTTTTGTAATTATATCGTATTTGTATTTATTAAGTTTAGATGTATTTGGAACTCACGGTATATATCACGAGGTTCCAATAATACAGTTGCGAACAAATAAAACCACAAAGACCCCGGAGATCCAAGAATACACAGAAGAAGAATCTGAAGCAAATAAGAGACTAAAAGTAAGGATCTGAAGTCAAAACTTTTCAATTATTGTAATTTACTTCTTTTCAATTATATTTATTTAAAAATTTTTGTATTAGAAACATTATTCATTTTACATAATATATTATTTGCAATACCATTTAATCAAATATTTACTTTAAATTGACATGCATCGTAAAACCGCGCAACGCGCGATCCGGTTAGCCTAGTTATATACTAAATAGATTTATATTAAAGAAATCGTTTTTTTTTCAGTTTTTGTAATATATATACATTTTATGGACACTACTAATATTAAATCAATTTCTTAGTTTAATTAGTGAGAAATGTGATTATTTAATTAAATATCTGTTAAATATGTACTTGATACAAAATAACTTTATATGATTATATAGAATATGCTGAATGATATTATTACATTTTATATTTTCAGAAAGGAAATTACCTAATAAAAGTATTAGACATATATGTTGGAATGGCATAATCTATCACATGCATTAACATATTTATCATAAATATCGAATAATATCATCTCGATCCAAGCTTAAGCATGGATATAGCTTTTCTGCGTTCTGCATGTGTCTTGTTCTTGATGATTAGAAACAAGGTAGAAAACAAATCATTCCTTAATTCCCGGGAACAAAATTTTAATTAAATATTATTATCGTTTCTAGCTGTGTGAGCAAACAATAAAATTTCTTGCATACAAATATGTTTAATTTTTGAGGCTCTCAACTTTCCCTTTTCTCTCCCACAGCAACTACAGAACTTTCCCCCAAATCTGTAGTCGGGGAGGGATCGCCGGCCGCGAATCCGCCGGCCGCGTCGATCACCTCACCCCTACCCCTAGTTTAATCCAGTCCACGCCTCTCCTCACCCCACACCCGGAAGTTAAAACCACATCGCCAAGCTAGGCTTTTCTTTTTTGGCCAAACCGTAGATCCGGTCGGAAACTCGTCGGTTTTTCTATCCAGATCCGGTCATCGCAGCCTAACCGCCGGTGGATTCTGGCGATTTATCCACTCGGCGCCGCCAACAATCGTACCTGATCGGGAGGAGACGTCTTCCCCAACCTCTACAGGGCAGCAGCGAGCTCCGTACGTCGACGGAGTTCACCGGAAAACCGCCGGAGTTTTCTGTCGCCAGCGACACAGTTTCTTCGCCAGATCTGATTGTCCGACCAAGTTAGATGTGCAGAGGGATGACCACGCGACACCACGAAGCAACTGGAAGGGGAGTACTCTATCAGACGCGCGGGGCACGGCAGCGCGTGCATACCACGCGCCGCCTACCGCCTGAGCGCTTTCCACACCTCACAGACTGTCAGAGAAGTCCAACCGCTTTGCTATAGTAGCAAATTTTCACAGATTCTCCATCCCATTCTCCATAATAGGAAAATGGAAAAGAGAGGAGGTTTGCATCTCCAAATTTAGAGAATAAGAGAGAAGATTTGGAGAACCAAAATTTAATGCTATCTGCATTGATTTTTGTTGTTTCTCACTCATTAATTGTTATTTTTCAATAATTTTAAATGATAATATTTTAAAATAATTACAATAAAGTTTTATCTAAAATACATATTCTAAAAATATGCATAAAAAATATGCATAAAGACGATCTTAATAATTAAGATCTCATATGACTACTTTTACCTGTACATATCTATTGATATTTAATAATCAAATATAATCTATTTTTGAATATAAATTTACTAAATTTTAAGGTCATAAATATATTTATTTTGACGTTTAACATAAGTCAAAACGTTTAAATTAAAATTTTAGACTAAACATTTTATTTCTTATGGTTGAAAATAATAATTTGTAACAAAAAATTAAAAAGAGATGAGTCTAATTATTCATAATACATTACAAAATAGTTATATTGTAATTCAGGATGTGTTATTTTTATAAAATGTAATTTTATCATTTTATAAGTTAGAGTAAGTAATTTCAAATATGAAATATTATTGTAATATGTATTTTAAGTTAATTATTTATTTGTTCATCATTATTTGGACTTATTGAATATATGATCAAAAAATAGAAAACAATAGGATAAATGTATAGTAATAAATGTCAATAAATTATAGGGAATGGAAAATTGAGAAACTGTTGGAGTTAGATGTAAAAAAATATGAGGAATATGAGATTTGCTTCCCTATTATGGAGAATGTGAGTAGATAATCTGTTGGACTTGCTCTCACACTCCATTACAGGGAGTCCTCTGCAAGTTTTGATTTCCCTTCTTTTTGATTTTCTTTATTTGCTATTTTCCTGTTTTTTAGAGTTAATAAGGGGCACATGCTTTGATTTGGTTTTTTGATAGAGTACTGGTTGGGTGTTTTGTCTGCCAGCCTATTTTTCTGACCGGTCCTTTTGTTTAGAAAAATAGACTGGTTTCTGATCTAAATAATAGGATAGACAAGAGAAATCCGAGTCAAGGGAAGTATTGACTATCCCTATGGCGACTCTATCTGAATCAGATTTGTAGTCTGTACAGGTAGAAGTGTCTTTAGACATTGATTCTTGATGCAGATGGGCAACTCACTGGCATTCTGATAATGTGTGAGCAAACTAGAAAGTCTCATACTGTCATAGAGAGCCACACCGTTAGGAATGAGATTATGTCCTTCCGAGATAGTCTCTTACAGGCATAGTCAGGACGACAGCATATAGTGAGGATTGAGACTTTCTAGGGAGTGACCATGTTGTTAGAGATGTCGATCCAGTGCTGTAGTCAGTATGCAGTTGGTTTGTTAGACTGAGATTTCTGAAAGCGCTGCTGGTTACAACCTTGACCTTATTAGACCCCATTATCCAGTATTAGGGTAGACAAGCCATTATTGACTAGTTAGACATGGTGTTACCGCCATCGATGCAGAGTATGTCTAGTAAATTTATATGTTCAGGAATTCTCTGTAAACCCTCAAACAGGGTATGGAGGAGGTGATACTCCTCCTAATCCCACAAATTGCCTCCTTTTTGGAGATGACCGGTACTTCATGGATATATTTCAGGGTGTGGTGAGCCCATATATTTCACTCCACCATAGTGTGGTTTTAATTTTATTTTTTTAAAAAAAACTGTTTAATTTTTGAAGATTTGAATACAAGATGAAGAACAAGATGAATAATGGAAATAAATTATTAATACTAAATGTTTAAATAAATGATTTAAATTCAGTAATTGTATTATTTTTTCTAAAAAATAATTATTTGTACATAACATTCAAGATTATAGATAATTATTTTTGCATTTAAATTCCATGTTGAGCGGAAGACCACGCTAGTATATAATAGAGTTTTTAACTAAATTTTTAGCTATACTATGCTTCCAACAGCTACTCTATATATGGCTTCTAACAGAAATAATAAAATATACTCTAACTTGCACGGTTTTATTCAATATCCAAACAGAATGTAGGATATAACCTCAATATTTATATCCTAAGAAACACTCAATATATATTTAACACCAACAACAACACGCAGCGGAAACTATCTCAACAAACAACAAACTCTTTATTAATCTTAACTATATTGGAGGAGGCGATCACACAACAACCACGACGTCGCAAACCCGACGTACGTTCAACAGGGTAAGTTCAACCAGACTTAAAACCCTAAACTAGACCTCAATGTCTATCTCTATTTGTTTTCCTTAACTCTCAATCTTGCCTCTGCCTCGCTCACCTAAATCAATCTCTACGTCTCTTTATATAGAGACTACATCAATCCTAATCTATAATGGAATACAACTTCTTAATCCTTAACGGATACAATAAAACATGCAATATCAAATTATCTAGAATCCTAATTAAGTTTGGTTTAATACCCAACACAGAAGTAACCGAACATAACAAAACACCTAAACTATAACTTGTACGGTTTTATTCATTACAACAACACTACATTTCCCAGTATATGTTTGACAAGGGATAAGCATTACAACAAAGGGTATCCCATACTAAGCCACCCCAATTACTTTCACTATTTACACCCCTGCGGTTCACACTAATCATGCCGAACTTTTGGGTATGAGGATCACCACTTTCTTAAAAGAATTTGTTAGATGCCTATATGCCTCAAGGGTTAGCAGCAAAATGGTTAAAAATTGTTTCGAGAGTTGATTGACCGATGCTGTACTCTGCGATCCCCAGTGAACTCCTACAGCAGAAATGTACAAATTAAACATTTACCCCTTCTACTTCTAATATATTGATGGAATCAAATTATTTACCTGTTGCGCTCTATGTGACCAAAGGCATCTGCAAGTGAGAGGCCTTCTCCATAAGGTAGCTGCAGCATTTGGAAGTATCATCAGAAACTCAATCAAACATTCACTCACGCCCATTTATACCGCTCAGTAGCCATATGCATTACCTGATATTTAGAACTCAATCCATTGCAACCTTGATAAATTGCACCAGGAAACGATGATTGGATAAAAGAATCAATAGTGGAGAACTTTTCCATGGTTAACCACCACTCAGAAAATACAGGCAGCGGAATGCCACCTACACTCATGAGTGCCAACAAATTTAGCGTTTAATAACACAAAACAGTCAATATGGGACATAAATAAGTGTTTGTTCAATTTTTTACGGTAAGTGATTTTTTTTCAACGGCAGGACCAAAACAAAGGGAGATTTGAAGCAGGATAATGGACTTTTTTGTAGAAAAAGTCAAAGTAGTGGTGCAGGGAGAGATGAGGGCATACAACAAATTTCAAAATATACAAGTGACGTAAAATTTATGTGCATGCCAGGTAAAAACTGTATCTGACGATTCAGTTATCCTTAAAGCTCAATTTATCTATTTACAGGGAACAATTTACAGCAAGTCCAAATGACTGTAGTTGCTGCCTGTCTGAACCATTACTTTTTATGTACCTCTAGTTTGTTGTGATATGATGTCATTCACTAACTACTTAAGGCTGTATAAGCATGCTATATAATATGCTAATCCAAAAATAGATAATGTAAACTATTTGTTTTTTTGATTAAAAATCATTACCATAAGTCTTGGAGGTTTAGTATCGGTATCTAAGCCAAATTGAGAAACATTACACACTCAAAATTGATTATGGATATTAAGTTGTACTTCCAACTGGAATCAGATTGACAATATTTAGTTGGCAGGTATAACTTAATTGTGCACTAGGAGGAGTATCTCAAAAGATGAAGATGTCTAGGTCAAGCACTCCAACACATTGGAACTTGTTGCCAATCAAGAGAGAACGAAGGAACTACAATATGAGCATGCAATCCTGATACATAAGAAGCCCAGAATTTAAAACGCAAAATGCTGAATGAACTTACCATCACGAACCAACTGTTCACATAGCTGCTCACCAATAGCCCCAGAATAAGTACTAGTTTCACTTGTAGCTACAAGTGCCCGTACTCTGTCTTCATTTCCAAGCCATTGTCCAATAGCAATTATGATTTGCTCAGATAAGCTAATCTCTTTCACGGATGAGTTTTCTGATGCTACAGAGTCCACTCCTCCGATGCAAACCTCCAGTTCACTGAGTAGACTTCTTCGATTTGAGGGAATATCAAAGAGCCTTTCTTGTATCATTTGGCATAGACTTTCCATATCCGTCATAGTTACTTCTGTTGGCTTGATCTGTGAGAAACTAGATATCTTTAGCTGAAAATAATAGGGCAAAAGGAAAAGCTTGAAGAAACAGAACTACATACTTCCAGTTCTAGATGATTGCCATATCGAGTTTTGAGATGCTGGGGACTTCCAATACACCGAAGTTTGCCTCCAACCTAGAAATCAGATTCATACCAGGACATGAAGGGTGGGAATTGGACAGATAGCACAATTATAATTCCAAAGCAAAATTAATACAATTAAACACAATGTCAAGTACCATAATTCCAATTCTCGTGCACAAAGCCTGTGCCTCATTCATGCTATGAGTAGTTAGAATTACAGCTGTTTTTCCTCGTCTAGTAGATATGCGTGAGATCACCTCCCACATGAATCGTTTAGCAATTGGATCCATGCCTAAAATATTTTAACATCAGATGTTGCAAATAAAAAGTCGAAAAGAATATTACTGGTTTTTGTAGGATACTGATTCTGAATTGTAACAAACAATATTAAAGGCCAAATTAGAAAAGCAAATTCAATAGAAGGTAATACATTACCGGTTGATGGTTCATCAAGGATAACAATAGGAGGGTCTCCAACCATTGCAATTGCCACTGATAGCTTACGCTTGTTCCCCCCACTCAAGGCAAAAGATGGCTTATTGGCATGCTTCAACAAATCAAAATCCACTAATTTTTCTTGAACGACCTATCAAAAATTGTTATGGTCAGAGATCACTCACAGTGATAAAATAAAATGTTAAACATTAGGTCTATATGAGTGTGACATCAGGGCTGAATACCCTATACAAATGTATACGCCAAGGAAACTAATAGGAGGATTTGACTATTTAGAAACACCGTAGATGAGTCAAGGAACTTATTTTATTTTATACACCTTTGCTTATTATGAGTTCATATCAATGGTAACGGAAATGACAAAAGAAAGCATTTATGAAAGCATAATGAGTTGCACAGCATCATCTAAGATTCTAAGATTCTAAGGTTTTAACACTATAGGCCCTAAAAGAAAAAGAAAAGAAAAAAGGTCTGCTTCATGAGTAGTAGTTCTGTAGTTATGACAGCTGGATATCATAGGCCATTGTATTCAACAATCCAGATTTACAACTCATTCATTTGGTCTATCTAATCATAATTTCTTATACTTGCATATCTCCAATCAGGAGATTGAAAACCATGGACTTGTTTTTTCTGAAGTAATTCATAATATAAAAAATGTAAAAAACCGCAATAATCAAATCATTTAAAAAAATATGCACAGTATAAAAATAACATTAAAAAGTATTGTTTATGGTAGTTCTATGACCTCTGTAATTAAATTTCACAGATAAGCACATTTTCATTTGAGAGTTCAAAAGGGCATACAGTGTCTAGATCGCACTCTGAAATTCCTTTAATTCTAGCAAATAGCTCAAGATGCTCTCGAACAGTGAGAAACTCTAGCAGGGCATCAAACTGAGGACAATAACCAATCTGATAAATCAAGAAAAAAGAGCTTCAGGAGTCAGCCAGGCAAATTTTAACTAGTCATTTAATAGAAGACTACAATAATAGAAAAAAAGTGCATAATATAAAGACTTACTAACTGACGAGCAGCCTTAGGATTTGAAATGATATCCTTTCCAAATATAGACGCCGTTCCGCTGGTTGGGTGCATATCTCCTGCAACCAATATCCATCAGTATAAGGATAGTATAAGCAAACGAATGAAGGACATACGAACAACACCAAATTAAAGGCTACAGTCATAAGTCACACAATTCTAATGATACTGGTAAGCATAATCACACTTCTTTAGCATTCCTCTGAATGAGTTATACTCAAGATACTTAGCTATGTTATTTTAATAAGGAACTACGTAAATACGCAAGTCCTGGCATTTATGTGCAACTGAGGTTTATCTGGGCATCTATCTAACCAAGCATACCTTCATTCATAGCTAAAATAACAGTTTTTTTCCGTCATCCTCAAGAGGCATTTTTAAACCTCACATATAAGTAAAACATTAACTGAAACTAGTTTTATCTTTTTGGACATGAATAGCTTGTTCGAGAAAATCCAGCCTAAGTATGTGTAAAATCTCATGTTCTTAGATCAGGATTCAGGAGTATGTACATTTCAACTTCAGGTGGCAAACGATTTCACAATTCTTGTTTTATTGTACGAGAGAAAAGTCTACGCATTAGCTTGATGTACTTGAACCATTAAAGGTAGGATTACTGCATGGCTTTATAATGTGTTGACTTATTTTGCTAGATCATATGGCTGAAGCTAATAGTAGAAGTTAAGGTTTATTATCAAATTAAACAGGAGTAGAACTTTGGCAGGCCGAGAACCTGATAGCATTGAAAGTGTGGTTGTCTTTCCAGCTCCATTAGTTCCCAGGAACCCAAAGCATTCTCCTTCTTGAACAGCAAACGTCAAGGAATGAACAGCAGTTTTTGGTCCATGATGCCTTCCACCAGGATAAACCTGAAACGAAGATGTATACTAAGACTGAACAGATGCAAATGGACCATGTTATGCAATTTTATGAATACTGAAGTCAGTGGAGAGTAAGGCGGATACTCTTGGGAGAAAGAAAGGAACAGGTAAAATCAACTGTGCCATTATTTGATGTATTCAATTCTCTGAATTCACATCTAATACCTTATGCAGATTCCGGAGATAGAGAATGGCATTGTCAGTTGAACCTGCGAGTACCCTGTTTCTCTCTGCTAACACATCATTGTCTTCATCAAATTCAAGAACAACATCTCCCAATGATGCTTTCAGGAGCGGCTGTGACAAACTACTAGAACTAGTGCATATACTCATCCACCATTCATAGACAGCTTGTAAACTCATCTTGTGAGGAGGCACGAGTTCAAGCCCAAGTGTCAGAAGGAAGTAAATGACAGCCTGTTGAAGTTAAAATGAGTTAGACACCTGAGGAAGTGAATTCAAATTGCAAGAATAAATTCAATAAAAGAAGCTTCTTTTACATGAATAAATTTGAGGAATGTCAGAACATATTCTATGTGAATTTATTCAAGTATTCTATGTTAACAAGCTTCTTCAAAAAGAAGCTTCTTTTACATAGATGTAGGTTCCACATAAAGTGACAACTCATCAACTCTAATAAAAGAAGTTTGTTCACATAGAATAAATTCTAATATTCCTCAAAGGAATTAGATACTTGAGATTGTTTTTACTATCAATCTATTTCCCAGATAAATTTACATCACCAACAGAAATGAATTGTTCTAATTTAACATTAGAAACCATCTTTATTTTTTCATACCAAAAGAGAAGAGAAAAACTTATAGAAACCATCAGATGGTCCAGAACAGGTAGAATTGATAAAATATTGTCCTGCGTTGGTTTCTAAAGAGTTTTGAGACTAGCTTATACGCTCCTGGGTCTCTCCCTCCTGGGTCTCTCCATTTATCACCAATTGGTTTATAGTTGGAAGCCAAAAAAACCTTAAGAAACTGGCAAAATGCATGCCTACAGCATCTGAGCTGCTAGTTCTATAAAAACGCCTACATTCTATGAATAGCCTTCGTAATGTTGGCATGAAAACCATACAACATTTACTAATATTAATCATAAGCTTCTGAAAATTTAGTCAATGTAGATCAATAGACCGTCATAAGAAATTTCAAAAAGGAAAAATAACTCCAACACAAGATTAAAATAACTCGGATTAATAATGATCCAAACACGAAAAAATTGCCACTTTAGTAAAAAACCCTGAGAAACACAGTTTCTTGCTTATGGAAACATACAAAGTAAAAAAAGTAAAATACTATTAAGTGACCACAAAATCAGATCGCACCTCTGCGGCCAAATAGCAAATGGAAGCACCCGTGACATTCCAATCAAGTGGTCTGCCACTGGATTCTTTCTTCATCCCTTGTCGTAGAAGAGCTAGTGAAGCTAGTCCATCAGCGAAACAAAATCCAGGTGATAATCTGAAGAAAGTCTGGAAAAAAAAGCCACTTTCAGAAGGTTGCTGTGCATAGCTAAGTGAAACCTATTAAACTCATCCTAACCAGTGATAAAATAACGGAGAATAATAAAGTCTGACCAATGTCTATTTTCAACAATGACCGCTCCCAGTTTTCCAAAAGGATTGTTGATTTAACATATTTTTTATGTAATAATTATCCTCACAGGAGAGCATAATAAAACAAGTTTATCTCAGGTAGCACATATTAGTTTGGTTATTATTAGCTTCAGAATTCATCATCTAACATATAATCATGGAATATTGGGAGTGATGGATAAAGGAACAAGTAACTAACTATTGGCAACTACAGCCTCACATACATCTCCACAGCATGCTGACTATTTTTAATTCCATTTCAAATATATGCAAGTAAGACCATCATCAACGTATCACTTTTAGAAATTTGGGCCCAGTTTCAGTTTAATAAATGATAAAAGAAACATGTGAACTTCTGCTTCATTCATGTGAACCTTCAGAATGGAATTGGCATGTACTGTGTTCTTCAATAGCCCCATAATGAATGATAAAACCATGAGGATAAGCCCACTGAAGAAATGGACCAAGAGAACCACATTCTGCATTAACATCAAGTGTTAATATATAAGCATAATATAGAAGCAAGTACATGCTTAACATTAACTACAAAGTCCAAATACACTATAAAAGAAGATTAAAATTAAAACCTGTGCCAGGCTGTGCTCGGTAAAGAAAAAAGTGAGGCAATAGGTTGACGATGCAACAGCCAGCCCATATTCTAGTAACAGGATTACAGTGGGGAAGAAGGAATCCCTTCCAATAAATTGATCAAGACCTAGATACAAATTGATAACATCAGACGCAAGGAAATAGGTAACTAATAAGTGCAGAAAAAGCAAACAAGATACTCCAGTCTCCATAAACAAGTTCATACAAAAATAATTACCCCACTAAATCACTAATTACAGGGCAGTTTCAGTTTTTCACACTTATGTTTATTTGTGTGCTTTGTCCTCAGATTTTTGCAGTTTATCCTCAAACTATGCTATTTAAATGAGCAAGAAACCATGTTCATTGTCTATACTCATACTTCAATTTTTAGTAGGTAATGCTTTACAGGAATGAAATGATGTGAAACGTCTTCAATCATGAAGCCAGGAAATGAGTCGACAAGAAACGAAATTAAAAAATACTCATGCACACTAACTATATTAAGTTGGGGTGGGAGTTTTTAACCCGGCATGGTTGAGGTTAGGGTTGAGGTTAAATGGGTCAGTAGGTCAAACAAGTTGACATAATTCATTAATTAGACTGGGGTAAGGTTGACATATATTAGCTTACAATCCCAATTAAGCCCGAAACCGCCAAGACGAAATCACAGTCACTCAAGTCTAGCCCACTAACATGAAAATTATAAGGATTAAGGATAAGAAGTTAAGAACTGTTGACCCAACAACTAGAAACAGTCAAGCCCGATAATTAAGCCACTAAATAAGAGCATGAAGTAAATTTTATCCCTCTTAGATGGATGATTTAGGTGAGGAATAGCAAATATAGATGTGAATCGAAGAATATCTCAGAAAAAACAAAATGACTTACCAAATACCGAAAAAAGTATGATGGCAATTGATGAAGGAAATAAGAAGCTGATGAAGTCCCACAGATATGTTGAAACCCAATATGAGAGTATAGATACCTGAGAGTTTGCAAATCATTGTAACATAATCAAATATTTCAGAAGCAACAAATACCACTGGTGCAAAAGATTCAATATACCCCGCTGATTAGTTGCTGATGCTTAGCTTTTACTTCATTTTCCTGGGGGAAAAAAAAGAGATCAACAATAAAATATGAAAATATATAAATAAGCTAATTTCATAATTAGCTTTTACAAAAATCCCAACTTAGCAATATTTATAGTGTTTAGCAGATCAGTAATTTTATGGTCTGGTCCACGCGATATACTTTATGATACGAAAAAGAACGAGAGAGGATAACATAAGATGAGATTACCTTCACAATAGCCACGGCAAATGATGCTGGAACAAACGAAAAGGCAATATTTACAATAATGGCAGCAGAGAAGGCATCCAGGTCCTGCCACATGGAGGAGGAAGGAAATAATGAAAAAAATAAAATAATGGTTCCTTTTAAGCAAACAAAATCTGTACTGTGGAGAGGATGGAAATATTGGCAGGGTGACTTCATATGAGAATAATAACTAAAAACAGAGGGGAGGGGGGGTTTGTGAACCCCACCAGATGACAGCACAAAAACCAGTACTACTTTGTTGAAGCAACAAGAACATCCAAATACACACACCACAACATCCCAAACATAATTTACAAAACCTAAAAAAGAACAATTGCAAGAGTGCAATGACTGTTGTAAAGTACCTAAAAATGTCAGACATATAATCAGCCAACCACAATCAGAACAATATCAATGGGTGAATCAAATAAGAAGATGTAATTTATTTATATTTATATTTAATTTGTTTTGCTCTATGAAGAAAGTAGAAGCTCAAGTTTTAAGCAAATCATACATGACGCTGCAGGTGCTGGCTCTCTGTCAATGGCAAAGGATGATTACGAGTGTTTATTGTCATATTCTCATTTGATGTAGCAAGCCTGAGTATGGCTGAGTTCATCAAATTGATGTAGGTAGGCGCAGCATGTTGAGAAGTACTATTGTGCAGAACAGTATATCCAAGCCTCCCTTCACTGTCCTGATTATCCATGACAACTGCTCCATACCTGCATGAAAGCCCGTAGTTATTGAACAATAAGTTGATAGAAACAACAAAATATGTAATATATTAGTTAGGTTAAAAAAACAAAAAAAAACATTGGTACTCTTTTAGTTTAGTCATTTTCAGTCATATTTACTTTTCCAGAATTGACCATATTTCTCTAAATATATGCTGATGCCTGATGCAAATTTCTCATCAGAGGAACATCTACTAGCATGCCTCTGGTAATTATCACATACATCCTCGTTTTATCACATGTGAGCATTTATTAAACTCAAATATCTTGTAGCTTTATGAGTAAAAGTATATAATTCAACTAGGAAGAGATGTCATATGCTGTAGGATAGCTATTGCACTTGACAGACACCCAGTTGTGATATATATATATAGATTAAAAGCAGATCCAGGCATTTCATCTTTTTAAATTTATAATTTTGGCAGATACTGTGGGAAGCTAATTAAACAATTTGGATTTTTTTTTTTTACAAAAACTGGTAAACACTTTTCTTGGTCAATCAAGTTTTCAAAAGCTTGCAACTGTTATGCTGGAATGCATATATGAATTTACCAACTTCTCAGTGATATACACGTTACTCCTGTTTTCTTTTACCAGGCATAACCTAAAACTGTCACTGAATCATCTTTTGACTTGAATCTACTTGTTTTCTTAACTCACGGAAGTTATTCCGTGAGTTAAGAAAACAGGTAGATTCAAGTCAAAAAATGAGACCTATACTTGAAAAAGATGTGGTATTTGTCATGCTTCCCAAAAGTTTTTCCGACAATAAATAGGAACTTCAACCAAATAATAGCGCTCAATAGTTGGTCACCAACATGGTTTATTAATTTAAAAATAATTTGACAAACTAACCTCGACTCATATGTTTCATTGAGGCTGGACATTAGATATTCACTCATTTCAAGTAGCTTTGGGCCCAAAATGGGCCCAGCAGCCTCAATTGCATCATTTAATGCCCCATCTAAATCAGGGAACTTATATTGACTTTTTCTAACCCTCTGAATCCAGCCACCATCAAGATGCTTCGCGACCTGAGAAGTAACAGATGACAGATGGCAATCTTATACATGCTACTAAAAGTAAGTAATGGGCACGAGGAGATGAAGTGTTTACTAACCTCTTGAGAAATAGGCCATGACATATCAAAAGGTATTGGACCTCCCCCACCACCACCACTTAATAGAGGATTATAGTAAGCAGTGGTGAATGTTATAGACTGCTGTTCAGGATGTGGCTTAAGAGTCAGAAAGAGGAGACCAACGAATAAAAAGACAGCCGGAATCAACAATTGGAACACTAGAGTTTTCCTATCTCTCTGAGCTATTCGTGCTCTCTTGATGAGCAAGGCTTTCATATGCTTCCAAAATAGAGAATTTGATATCATTAAACAGCAGCAACAGTGCATACCCAGAAACCGAAAGATACTTGAAAGAGCTGCAATTAGCATAGCACATGACCTAATGATGATGGAAATCAAAACTCCAGTAAATTTAGAAATATTGCCAACTTGTTTCGAGCCAAATCCCAGTGATGCATAGTTCTGATTGATTTCCGGAATAACAGAATCGGCTGAAACAACAGACTTATTATCTTCAATGCAATCAGTTGAATCAAAGTCACCGCCAGCCACTTTCAAGAAAACTTCCTCTAAAGTTGTAACAGATATGCCATAACTCTCAATGCCAACATGGTGGTCAGGACCACTGCTTTCTAAAATGGGGTTTGATGTTTCCATGTAATGCTCTATTTCTCTAAACATGCTCTCAAATGAAGATGAGGATGAAAGTGGAAGTTTGAATGACATTTCGGTCCCAACCTGTATCACAACAAGAAAAGCTATGACGTTGGCTTTAGAGGAAACGTGTTTCATAAGTTAACGAAAAGCCATATAATTACCTCACTGACTAACGTTGCAGTTGGAATATGGCGATAAACAATATCAGCAGCAACAGAAGCACGTGGAGCAGTCTGAAAGGAAGACCATAATGATGCTTACACAAAGTATAGAATTGAGCAAAATATGAGCAAAGAGTGCCTCTCCAACCACAAAAATATGTGATGAAAACCAGAGTGCCTCTCCAACCAAGAGGTCGATTCAAAAATATAGACTGAACAGGACTGTACCTTCACCAATGTGAGAGTATACCCAACCCCATACTGTTGCTTCAGGAAAAGAGAGCTGCAAAATTATAAGAATCAAGCTCAAAAATTGATGCCCTTATAAACCAGTTTCCTTTTCTTTCAAAACTGATTAGTGAGTTGTTTTCCTTAGCAGATAATATTTCAGTTGATACTCTACAGATACAAGGTGGAATCCATAGAACTGCTTCCATCTCGAATAATCCAAAAACAACGTTATCAACTAAATCATCAGTATGGACTTTATTTAAACTATTTGTAAAACTACTCTTTCAACAGAAGCATGCTCCATCATCCAAAATTAAGCACTAACATATCAAACTTAAAATTAATCAAGACTTAGGAACTTTGACAGGTCAACCTTTATCAGAATATGTAGTTAAGCAGCAGAAGTTTATGAAAGAGTCAAAATAATAGCAGGTCAGTGTATTGTACCTTCCACAACATTTTAAGGAACCATTAGCCATGATAGCTATGCGATCTCCCAGCACATCAGCTTCATCCATGGAGTGGGTTGTTAATAGTATTATTCTTCCTTTTTTAATCTTCTTTATCAATTGCCATGTCAACCGCATTGAATATGGATCCATACCACTTGTGGGTTCATCAAGTATAATTACCTGAAAATGTTAGCCACCATGAGGGAAATTCATAACAGAGATATCTGTCATCATTGTGAGATTTTTTTTATAATATGTACCTTACTATTACCAATCAATGCAATGCCCAGGGACAATTTTCTCTTCATACCTCCAGAGAGAGCTCTGACAGTGGTACCAATTTTATCTGCCAATCCCACCTAAAAATTATAGCCAAGAGTCAAAAAGTTTAAAACAAAACGTGAATCATAAGTGACTGAGTATCCAAAAATTCCATATCATCTAGGTGCAGCAAGATGACTGTAAAAATTATAAGCAGCAATTTTAGAGGCGAAATCTCTTTGCTCATTAGCTTATCTGATATTCCGCAATGGACGTCTCATTAAACCCACAGCAAGCAATTTTAACTTCATAGTATGATAGTTACGTGATTCATATCCCACACACATTTGATAAATCTCTCACTAATACTTTCTTGCCCATTCCCCTTATATTAAATGGATAGTATTTTCCCTTCTTTTTAGTCAAAGACCCATCAGTTGTGTTTAAATACAACTCTCAGTAGGTTTTTTATAAATTTATTGAGGACTTCCAGATTCCCCTTCAGGATGACTTTTACTTCTCAATTTTTACACTCTTCATTACAATCTAAAGGACTCCAATGCTCTGTCCAAACATCTTAAGCATGTTTCTCACTTTCATAGCATTTGGGGCTACCCAAAATTTCTCCATTGCACATTGATCCCTCATGAATCCTACTCTCGTTTTCTCATGTACTGGGGACTAACACAGTTCCTAGAGAAGCTGCCACAGCATTACTGTCTTTATCTAATTTCATAAGAGACATAATGAAGTTACAATCTGGAACTAAATTACTAGGCCTGTAAAGGTACTTACTTCATCTACCATGTCATTCACAATGCTCTCAAGTGATTCTTCATCTACGCCCTTTATTCTGGCGAATATTTCCAAATGCTCTTTTACCTGCAGAGAGCATTAAACAATGTAAATTGAAGTATTCTGGGAATTGAATTAAGAACCTCTAAGCAACCAAACACATTAAATCATATCATTCACCATAGTACCATATCCGAGTAGAAATCTCTAAATTTAAAGGTATGCAAACAGATCCAAACAACTATATTTAGCCTTTTCGAATCTTTTCAGTTATTTTTCTTAATACACTATTAATGTGGGATCAAGTTACCAGATCTTAAGAAAGAAGAATTTCTGAAAATGTTGTGGCGAAAAACATTAATTTTTAACTATTCTGGTCATATAATACTAAAGTGAGTCATAGTCTATGTATGCATTACCAATATATTATGACATACATCAAAATCAAATTCACTAAGGGGTCAAGAAATTAGAGGATTACAAGCATAAACTCCACTAGAATCAACCTTCCCAAGATAGGTGTACGTGAAATAAAGGTCAAATATCATTTAACTACAGAGGTTTACTGATACCAGTAGTCCCAGTCAACTACCCTAAATCAAGGAATTTGATTTTTGATGAAAGACAGGTTAAGGTTAAATTTCATCCTTATCATTAAATTATTTCCCTTGATAAAACAATTTTTTTAGCCCCCAAAGTGCCTCTTTAATAGCTCTATCAGGATACGATAAGACAGTATCCCCGTGTCACAGATGTTGAAATTGGCTGTTCCTACTCAACGTGGAAATGCAGGCATATAAAGCCTCCGAGTGGCAGGTCAATTTTTCCACTAATATATATACTATATACTAAAATGCCATTTTTGGTCATGTGACATTTACTTAAATTTCCACATCATCTTACAGTGTGTTTTAAATATAATTGCAAAGTCTCTTGATAGACCAACTTTCCTAAATGACATGGAACTACCACTATATATTTAAACTCAAATGATACATTCGTGTATTTAAACATTGATCATTTTAAAGTCTACATGTAGTAAAACATGTTTTAATGCAAAGATTCAAGAAATTTAATATAAAAAGTTTAGAAACTTCAAGTAAAAAAAGATAGAGTTCAAATTAAAAGATACACCGTATAAGCTAAAATGTATAAAGACTTTCCTGAAAGGAAAATTGGGAGTTCAAGATATCTTCTCATAATATAATTATTCAAGGTCTTGGGTGAGACCGTCTCACAATAAACTTATGGTAGAACCAATGAGTTCTCATATGTTCATGCTAATAATTTGCGTCATAATCTCTTTGTTGGTCGTTCTAACACAATTAATTCACCATTAAAATTAAATAAACTAAAAAACTTAGCAAACGGAGGAATGTACAACAAAATTGACTAATGACCAAAACACTTGAACTAACCACATAGACATATTTACAACATTTAAATGATTTTTTTGTTAAAATAGATAAGAGTCTAATAAAACAAACACATAAACTTGACTTATAAGAATGTGAAAAAAAAAAACGGTCCTGCTATAAGCTTATGGTGAGACCATCCTAACCATCATTAAAAAACTATACAAAGTCTTGGGTGAGACCGTCCTACCATAAAGGTTATGGTAGGACGTACGATTTATCATATGTATATTAGATTAATTTGCATGTTTGTAACTTTTGTTTGTCGTTCTAACTCAATTAATTCATTTACAATACTTGAATAGGTTAAAAAAAAATTAGTAAACGAAAAAAATTCTACAAATATAAACTAATGAAAGAAACACTCGAACAAAATGTATATTCGTATTTACAACATTTGAATGAATTTTCTTTTGATAAAAATAATCAAAAGTGTTGTACTAAGAGTGCAATAACACAAACACATAAATTTACTTCATAAAAATATGAAATAAAGGACGGTCCTTTCATAAGCTTATGATAGGACCGACCTACCCAAGACTCTCTCAAAAAACTAATAAACGTATACTAAAAAATGATACATAATTTCACTAAATAAATTCTATCGAAATCTATATCCTGAACTTCAATACTTTTATTTCATACCATTCTTTTCTATTTTCTTATTGACTAACTGTATAATACATTAATATGGCAATATAAAACTATTTATTCATTTATATTTAAAATTAAAATTAAAATTTTCCCATAATTTACGCACAGTATTTTCTTTGCTCACTTTTAAGTTTCTTACTTTTGATTTTCTAAAAGTTAAAAACACATGTGTTTGACCTTTATAGCCTTTAAATACATGTTATTAAATCTTATAACATTTTTTATGGTTAAAGTGGGACACTTTTAGCTCTCAATGGCCAAAGTAAGGATATTAACGAAGATTAGATAAGTAAATAATAATGAGAATTTGTGTTTTGTACTATCATTTATAAAGATCTCCCTTTTTTACTTTAAACATAAAAGCACAAGTATAATCTTGTGCAAAATTTTTATACCTATATTTAAATGTAATTTTGGGTGGCAGCTTATTAACTCAAATGGGTGGATCAATAATTGGTAATGCAGCAGCAATGAAAACCATTCTTAATATATTCCGAGAAGAGCACTTTTGATATCAACTTGTTGCAACTTTCATAATAGGTTAACTTAAGCGGAAACATTTCAGGAAAATAATTCTTACTGTTAACTCCGGGAAAAGAATGTCATATTGTGGACAGATGCCCAAAACTTTCCGTATCTCATCCTGCAAGATCAACAGAAGTGAAACAATATGATAACCAAATCTTGACAACGCAGTTAGGTACGAACAATCACACTTGCAAACTAACACAAATAATGGCAATAGTGTAAGAAAAAGAAGAAACATAAGTCTATCAGTAATAAACTACACAAAGTATTTCAAATCTAGAGCCATAATATTATTTGACAGCAAAGTAAGGAAGACTACAGATCCTAATTTTTTCTATTTATGTTAAAAACCGGAAGCAGTTATATAAATTCCTGTCTCGTAGGTAGATATACAAGACAATGCCCTAGGAATAGACTACACGGAGGGCCTATATTTGCATAATGATATATAAAATAAAAAGAAGAAAAGGAAAAAAAAAAGAGTGTCGCTTAACTACGTCCAAAAGTGGATAAGAAATTACTGTATACCATATCAGTTGAGATGCTCTTCCCAAACACCAAAGCATCACCAGATGTGGGAGGGAGGAGACCAACAAGCATCGATATTGTTGTGCTCTTTCCAGCTCCATTATGTCCTGCAAGATTTGAAAGAACATCCAAATTGAAAGCCATAACATGATAGAAAGCAGATCAAATGGAAAGAAAATATGAGGAAAATCAAAATCTTCAATAATATGGCTATACAAATAGCACAGTAATATGACCAATGACTTGCAGATTAAGGGGTAGTCTTAACTTTTCCAACAACAAAAGCAAAATGTCATCTCTCCAAAAGTATTTAGATAAGTAGATGAACAGGCCCAGTGTCTGATGTTAATATATCTATTATAGTACAGGAATCACAGAAAATATCTTTGTGAATCAGGGAGATGGCCCAAAGTTAACTTGAATCAAGAGTTAATTTTTCAGGCAGTGTAAATTATTCCATTCAGTCTCCATTTCATTACTGATGTATGCTACCTTAGGCTCAATGGCTTCCCTTACCAGATATTACTTAATACTTAAACATTTAAAAATACACACTGGGAATGGAAAATGGCATGTACAAAGTATTTATACAAGCAATCAGTAATTGATAGTCAACACCAACTCCAAGCATTGACATATGACTACAGATGGTATCCCATTATGGGAGAGAGAGAGAGAGAGAGAGAGAGAGAGAGAGAGAGTAATTTGGTAGTTAAAACAAATAGAGAGAGTAATTTGGGTTTAGATGAGAAAAATACCTAAAAGAGCAAGAATCTGATTCTCATACAAATTGAGTTGCAAAGAATCAACAGCACAGCAGGACCCTTTTTTTGTGGAGTATAATTTGTGCAAATTTTTTATTTGAATGCATCTGCAAAATAAACACGTGAAGAGGCTTAATATTATGAAACCAAATGTGGTAAACAGTGAAGCACTTCAAATTTCCAGAAATTTACCTCTCATCAAGCTCTTGTTGTTTCATTTCTAAGCTAATCGCTTCAATAGCTGGATTATGTACATCTTTTCCAGTAAGATTTGCCCTTTCTTTTGCATTTTCGTCATTTAACTTCTTATATGCGCAGGAAGGATCATTTGAACATCTCTTCCTCCAAAAGCGTTTCTGGCATATGAAGTTCCAAGGGTAACGGACACCACTCTCCTTGGGAAGGACCTGATAAACATTACTGGTCATCATTTATGAACATGTGACAATTCACCAGTACGCAAATTGTGACTATGGAAATGATCTACGAATATTCATACTGATAACTAGCTGATTCAAAAGATATAGGGAGCAAATGATTATTTTGAGTGCGCGTAGCCTTGGTAAAATATGAAGATAAAATCATAAAAACATATCCAGAAAAGGAACCTTATCGAGGTAAAGACCAATTGCACAGTATAATAACGTGTCGAAGAATATCATCAGGAGGCAGACCAAAAACGAGACTCCAGATGACTCCTGAAAGAATGATAACTCTTAAGAAGCACGAAAGAAATGTTTAAAGAAGGACAATATAAATGACACACCCTCCAGATATTGCTCCAGCGGAGTCCAACATGAGCACGCTCATAGTCAGCAAAATTAACAGTTCCCAGAGCAAAGGCAGTTGGCGACAACAAGGAAGCAGCAACCTTCAGAACCCTACAAGTATTACATACAGAGATTAGTTGCTTGTAGAACATAACATGTTAATAACTGCAGTAGCAATACTAACATCGAAACACCCTCGTCGTTGACGGTATAGTAGGGGAAGAAGGCTCCAAGGAAAGAAAGAGTCCCAACAGCCACAGCCGTTTTTGCCCGCGAGAAGAAAGTTGAGATTACGAAGGACAGCATTATTGCACTGAGACCAAAAGAGAAGAAGTACACAAAAACCAGTGACTTGTCACTGTACTTGAAAAGATTGTTCATTGTACAGAGAGTTATGATCCCACAAGAAATTGCAAACTGCAAGACACACAAAAAAGGGTTAGAAGAGTGCCCCCTGATCTGATCCAAGCTGTAGACTTACATATTAAGATGGTTTTGATAGAATACCCTGGTAAACTCTAAGCACACAAAAAGAGAGAATAGTGCAGTAAAAGTTTGTCCATTGGATGCCATCGGCTAGCATGCATTACAAGCATGAAACCAGTAACAGATGACCATAAAATTAGATCATATCAGTAAAACACTAGTGATTAGTATCTATTGTTAATCAAAATATTCAAAAGAATGTAGCCTCTATCATTCATGCAATGCAGACAAGAAACCCAGTTCCAGCAGTAAACCAGGTAGATAGTGTTTTTGATGAAACATATATGTTTAAGCTCAGAGTAGAAGAGGTGGGGGTGTGGCTGAGCCCTGGTGACTGACCATGGCTTTATTCATGCAAAATATTATAAATGGTGTCAATTACTACCAAAATAATATGATAAACAGAGAGACATAACTGTAATAACACAAGGCACCGCCTAGAATGAAACTAATGACTATTATATTCTACAAATCCCATAAGAGAACCTCAATTTTAGTATGTTTAGTATTTACTAATGAAGAAAAGAATGTGAAATTTGTTTTCCAAAGGAAAGAAGGACAAGTGAAGAAATCTATGCAAGATAGAGAGATAAGTTTTTTCGGCTTCTTTTTCCAGATTTAAAGACTCCACATGCCTCAATAAGCTAAAGCTCCTCATGACTACTAGAGAATGCTACATTTATACCATCTCGTACTTCCAATGTACAACAATTTAGAGCCTTCACCTTTCTGGTTAATCCTCAACGTCCCAGCTATTTCCTGACCTTGAGAAGATAATATTAACCTGTGATTTCTTGGGAATTCTCAAGATACGTTCATTCTTTTTCTTTTTGATAACTGGTCAAAGCTTAAGATGAGTTCAAAACCTACTGAGGGTTACTAGAGATCCGGAATTCCACTACAATTACAAGTCTCTTGAGAGTTCACTAATTGAATTTCAAATGAAATTTTCATACACCTGTTCTATCCAGAATGTGAAATGTGTAATAGTCATGTATGCTCCTCTAGCCCGCTTAAAAACATTACTTCTCATCCTCAATGTTAATGCTAAAACTGACTAGAGTCTGAGGGTGAGGAATTCTAAAAGTTGTAACAACGCTCATAGTCTGGCTAATTGGGAAGGGATTTACTGCCAATGTTCACTCTTTAGATATAGACAGGCAAAGGTGTTACTAAATCATATTAAAAAAAATCTCATCCAACAAAGCAGCATATAATCTAATGAATATAAATAACTTAACATTATCAGGTGACCATATAAAACCAACTTAGAGCAGAAAACCAAGATAAAGTTATACCTGCAAGGCATAAGTAATTAACCAAGAGAGGTAGAAAACCTCATCTTTCAATCCCATCATGTAGAGACCTTCTTTTATTTTGCTTTCCTGAAGTACATTTATGAATGATTTCATATAACATGTATGTAAAAGAACAACATTAAAAAATTAAAAATAAAACTATATTAATCAATACAGTTCATGACACAATAGATTTTGAATGACCTTTTCAAAGACGGAGTAGCTTATCAAACGTGATACTGGATAGAGGAACCCCAATAAGTACCTGATTCAGAAAACATTTTCAAGAAGCCTCAAAATACACACACACACACACACACACACACACACACACACACACACACACACACACACACATATATATATATAGAGAGAGAGAGAGACATACAGTACTCCCATTACTTTCTTGATTATGGACTGAAACTCATCATCAGTATATTCATGAGTTGGAAATGGCACAACATTTATATCTGAAGGACTAAACTGAGTCCAAGGTATCTTGAGGTTAGGTCCTCTGCTGGCAGACTGTTCTGGCAAGACATCTCTAATGGATGAGTTGGTAATTTTTTGCTGGGAAGCATATATAATAAAAGAGTCCATGACTTGCTGGAGCTGTAAAGAAAATTCAGAACATAAACCCGTGGTAAGATTCTAGGTCCAATGTATGGTAGAAAGTGTTCAATAATTCAGGCAAAAGTAAAACACTGCAAATAGAAATTTAGCAAAAAATGTCCAAAAAAATCGCCTCATTTGCAGAAAAAACAATTCGTCCAGGTTACTCCAAGTTGATAAATCTCCTGAAACTTTAAGAAACCCAACTAAAGCTTCATAGAACAAGCATACTGAGCTTCAAGTCACCAACCAAAGTTTTAGATGACATTTGAAACCCATTAATTTATAAAAATCCCAAATTGTGAGACTCCTACACTTAACATTCAAAAACAAATTAAGGTGATGTGTTTCCATTTCCTACTTCTGACATATTTAATGAATGAAAACGTTAACAGTAACTTACAGTCAAAAATCCACTGTAGCCATATTGGTAAATGGGAATTGGATTGACCCCTAACTGCAAGTCATTGAGATAAGGACCATTTACATCCATTATTTTGCTCACATCAGGAAATCCTGAGAGAGCCCATGTATGGTTCAACCTTATGCTGTAGTCAAATACTTCAGGACCTTGACTATGGAATACTACTGCTCCTTTAACTTTTGGATTGGTAACATTCCTGCAGTCATAGAAAGTAATACATGAAGATATTTTACCCAAGCATTATATGATGACAATTCCTGAACAGAGATGAACCCATACTACTCATCACATTAAAGAATGAAACAAATCATTTTAATGACTAAAAGTAGTCTCTCAGGCATTGTAGCAATCAAATAATACTAAATAACTCAAAAATGAACATTATAATACTAATTAAGTGTTAGTGACTGGTAGATAGTCACAGATAATATAATTTGAGAGGTACATTTAAGTACAGCAGAAAATAAGAACTCGGGCTTTGAGAAGTGGTGTAGACAGGAGAACTCAAGCTTTCAAGATTTGATGGATGTCTAAGAAAACTATAACGTAGAAGAAATGCTAGTCTCTCTATTTTCACTCTGCATTGCAGAATAGAGTTAGCCAACAGATTTCCAAGAATTCAGAAAGAAACTGCTCTTTTTTCTCTCTCATTTAATGAATTTGTCCATTTGTTCTTCAAGTGGACAATTTATCAAGAAAAACGGTTTTGATTAAGTGTCCACGACAAATGTAAAAACAAAGTACATCAATTGTCCTTTAAATACACTACTCCAGCTGTTCCACCTAGAATGTGTCACAGCAATGTGAAAGTTTTTATAGTTTGTAAGGTACAGCACCTAGAAGAAACTCTTTTATCTGTGTATTTTCCCCTTATATGTCAAGTTTTTGGTTGTAAAATGACATTTTCCTAGATAAGAAAGGGCAGGATACATTTTTTTTTATAAGAGTGTGATTCTTTGTATGGGAACGTAGGCAGTAGTATACATGGCACTTTTCATTTCCATTTCCAACAATGTTTAGAGCCACAACTACTTTTAAATAATTGTGTTTATTTCAAAATGTCTACTTAAAAAAACAGAATGGAGGAATGACTTTTAGAAAGAAGAGTGGTACAAGGCTCTCCAATAAATCAGTGACCTTGAGAGAACTGTTTTTGATAAAAAAAAAAGAGAAAATAACACAAAAAGAGTCTACCATATAAACAGATATAATTTGAATTCCTATTTTTTCTGCTTGAGCAATTGAAGCCTATTTCCAATTCTTGAACACCTAGAAAATTTCATAAAAGAATGCATAAACAGAATTTGACTTACTTTTCTCGATCATAAGCACCATAATATTTAGAACTTATGTACGTATCAAGCTCTTCCTCATCCTTGTAAACTCGTGACACCGTCTATGAAAGGGAAAAGTCACATGAAAACTCCAGTTACGTTCCAATAGCAAGAAAATTACCTCCAAAAACTATTTCTAAGACAGCCTTTATTTAGGTCACTGAACTTGTGAGGTCTAGGATCACCTTATTTGAAAAATAGTGACACGTAGTTACAGAAAGGAGGGCCAAACAATATAATGACAGTGGGCCAATTCAATTTTTATAAAAAAAAAAAGAGGAGCAATAATCTCAGGGCATCAATCCAAAACAAAAAAATGTTTTACGTTGCTCATGTTACCTGCAGTAGCGGAAATTTTATAGACAAAATGTTTATCATCATTGTTGTCTCACTTGTATCAGGAGCAAAAGCAAGATGCTCGCCATTGACAGACAGAAATTCAAGAAGGCGTTCAAAAGGCTGAGATAAATCACTTTTGCCGACTTGCACAAACATATCTTTTCTTATATACCTACACAAAGAAACATCACTTGAGATTTATATAGACTCAGAAGACCCTGCTAATAAACATAGTTCTAAGTTCTTTTTTACAATGGCATCTCTCTGGCCATGATTGACCAAAGCAAATATACACAAATAGTATACTTTCAAATTTCAGAAATCTGAAGGATGAAAATTCCACCAATGATCACGAATTTGGACCTTTTTCTATCTTGTATAATAGTGCATTTTGTTTGGGAAAACCAGAAAAGGTTTATAGATAAACACAAGTTTAAAAAAGTAATGAAAAATCTGCAATATTGAGCAATACCAAATTTATTAGCCAAAACATGCCATGTAATTTGGAACTTACGAACACAAGAAACGATAATCTACAAATAATCTAAAAACTGAAACTATAGCTTTAGTTATGGGTGGAATTGGAATGGTTATCATCTACCATTTAGGGTACCATATGTTTGGGTACACACATTTTAAAAACCATACCAACCAAATATGTTGGGAATACCATATGTTGGTTACCTATATCTTTGGTTAGAATTTTTGTATATACTGTATTGTACCAAAAATTGTATCATTTTAATAGTTCATTGAATATTTTACAAAAGCTAATCCAGATATAAGGAGCTAATCCGGCATGCACAAATAAGATGGAAAAACTATATAGAATAATGCAAAACTGAAGAGAACACAAATCCTCCCAAGTCACAATACCAAAGCCTTAAGTCAGTAATTGGTGCAGACATGAAAACAAATAATTGAAGAGACTCTAGTATTAGTACTATGGAAAAAGCTTTGCCAGTCAACATATGTAATTATTACCACTATGGTGAAACAGTATCAAGAGAAGCATCACTGGTCAACATATAGTTATAATTACAACTATGGTGAGAGGAATTATAATATCTAGTACTTCCTCCATCCCTTCATACTTATAATTCTGTCCCAGCAAAGTCTCCATACTTTTTCCTAATATAGCATCCTTTTCCTAACTACAACCCACTCATACCATTCACTACTTCACATTTATCTTAGCCTCTGAGCAAATTTATTCTCTGAGTATAAGAGAGGAATAGAGAGGGCAGCTGCTTTTTTTATTGCATGTGAGAGATCAATGATCAGTCCATGTAATCCGGCATTCATAATCAATAAAACGATAACAGCCACTCTGTGGGAGACTGAGAAAGAAGGTCACTTTTTGTTTTGATTTAATTCTTTTGTAAATCAAACTTCTTACAAATATTAATCATCTCAAAGTCTAAGATAATTAATGAAAAGTTTGTTTTAGCACAAATCCATATATATGTTGCACAACAGATATTAAAAAAAGATTGTGGAAGCATACTCTTGAGCTGGATGTACTTGCAAGTCAGTTTTAGACCTCACAGCAATGAGCATTAGCATCACAAAAGTAGGAAGCAAAATCTGCAAACAGAAGGTTGGATTAAATTGGTTAGCTTCACTTGCATATAATATAAGTCCAAAAGATAATTACGCACAACTCATAGAGCTAAAGTTAGGGCATTTAAATGACAGCTTATGCTCCATCTTTATCCTCCCAGTCCAGAAACAAATCAGATCAACTATCTTTATCTTAATCTAGCATTTCTACAAGTGATGGTCGAACATCATAAGAACACACAAAGATATAGACTTTCCTTTTACATCTTCAAAAAGTGGAAACCAACTGCTTTGATAATGTCGAGAAATGGTTAGTGAAGAATCAAATGAACAACACCTCTGAGGCTCTGATTACTTGACATGCACATAATTCACATTATGAAAAGGAAATCACTCATCCAGCAAATCAAAGTTACAAACTTTCACCAAAAGGGTAACACTTTAGCTCAAAGAACTGACCTCCATAAGAGTGACATAAGGGTGACGCCGTTTCAACAGCCAATTCTTGCGGAGCATAGCCTTCAACTGCCTGCCAGAACCCCTCTTCATTTCCCCTCTCACTCTCTCCTTCCTGCTATTACTACTCTCCACAGCCCCGTTCTGCCCCATTCTCTTATACTGACTGATCAATCTTATTTACCGGTGCATGCTCATTTCCTGCAACAAATTATCCCCCAAAAACCAATTCTGGGTTTAGTAGGTGATGGCGACAGAGAGGAACAGAACAAGTGTTTAGGTTGAACACAGAGCGCACATTCAAGAACGGTGGCTCCACAACAATTGAGTATAAAGTACAAATTGGATTTTCTGACAGTGAAGATGATCTACACACACGTTGCAAGAACTAGAGTTATTCAATTAAAACGTTTGCTTTACTTTAAAGTAATTCCATTTACTTCCCTCTTATTTATAATCTTTTGCGGTCCCATCCTCATTACTTTTCTAAATTATCGGATGCGTTTGCCTTATTTTATTGTCCTTGTCCGAACAAAGTCTTGTCTGGACTTTTCAACAACGTCAATAAGATGGTTTTCAGGTGAAAATGACATCCTTTATGCCAATTTTTGAATAAGGGGCGGCGAATATTCGGGTCCGAGGCAAATTGAAAGAAGAAGAAAATCCAATGCCTCGGATTCTAATAAATGAAATTAATAGGGGTCAAATGTGCAAAGAACACGCTAGTAGTAGTGGGACAACAACGATCTCGGCTTCGGCATCCCTCTCACTTTCGGTTGGGACATTGGGAATGTATATCTATCCATCCACGTCCATTTCCATGTCTTGTATTAAAATCAACGGCTTACAATTTTCTGACGGTCGGAAATCAACGGACTATCATTGGCTCATTATTCCCTCCGAAGCCCACCGGAGTATATTGTTTCATTTGTTACTTAGAACCAAATTTAGTTATAGTATGATTGTATCTGAGTTCTTAATATATTTAATATTTTCTACCCAATATTATGAAGAATGAAATGTATCTTGAACTATTCATCAAACTTTATAAAATATAATTGAAATTTAAGTTCGGTCACTTACAAAATACCTCGAGAGTTTCAAACCCCGTACTTGTCGGTAGAGTTGGGTATTTCATAACAAACCCTAAAATGCGTGTAAGTAATGAGTCTATTTATCGGCGGATTTGGATATCGCTCTAGCGTTCCTAACGTGCTTGTGAATTTAGACATGGGTGCGACTAAGGATCTCTTATAGATTCATTTTCTTTCGAATATTGAATTGTAAAATACTTGTCTTTATATAGACTTTTATGGTGTAGTGACCCTAATAAATTTCACTCCACTGTTATAAGTGGTTTTGTTTTCAAAAAAAAATACCTCGAGGGTGTATGGGGTAGATTTTCTAACGCTCAAATTAGTATAAGGTGTATAAAGATTTAAGATTACGAAATAAAGTATTTCCTAACATTTTAAAAATATAATTTTGAACTTTCGTAAGTTCTGTCGTTGAATCCCGTTTTTAAAATTTTACCATGGATATTAATAATCTTACTTTCATTTTGTAGTCATTTCCAACCCATTCTCACCGCAAATTAAAAAATTCCACCACTTTGTAACCACCCGGCCCAAGTTTAATATTACAATAATAAACTAAACAATAGTTTAACATCTTAACACAAAAGTTCATTATTTTAAACAGAACCTTACCTGAGGAGAAATTACGTACAAATGTTACTAAATCAAAACCACAATCATTGTTTTTCTATTTCAAAAAGTACTAAGCCATAAGTGTGTTGTAATTCAGAAGTAAAATACAACTAAGGTGGTAGATCCTCAACATCCTTCACTTATTCATCGAGAACCGCTAGTACTTGTCTTAAAACATTTACTGTAATAGAAATGGCGAGCTTGCGCTAGTGAATGTTCTAAACTTTGGAAACTTTTCATAAGTAGCAAGCAATAAGATAAAGTCATGAAAAAATAGTCTATTATCACAATTCAATAAAGGGGTCTCATTTAAAAACACAAAACAGAATTCGAAAACTTTCATGTAGCAGATAAAAAAATCTCGTTCTCATCACGCGTTTACTTTCTCTATCTCAAAGTTTAATCCTCCTCTCTAAACAAAATCTCGTCGTTTTAAACTTTTCGACCATTTATAACCGTTACAACGGCTACTGACACCATCAGTCTACCGTGAACGGTCGTATCTCCACCCCTGCTTCGCCGTAATGGCGGGGCCTCCGCCGATAAATGGTCAAAAAACCTTTCTCCACACCCTCCATTCCAAAGTCCCTCCCCTTTCTTCTGTTTAGAACACAAAGGAGAGCTAGCATGCATCTTTACCCTAGTGCAAATAGAAGTCATATCTCGCCCATACCGCAATGCTTTGATCGGAAATAAGCAAAGGCAGGCCGGCTATACCGGTTATTAAGACAGTGTTTAAAGCCGCAAAGTTCACGGACAACTACCAATTGGAGGCAATCGATCTCTGACACATTCCGATCTGATTCGCCAACAAGGAAGACTTCTAGAGAAAATGGATGAAGTCAAACCGGTCGTTGGATGGTTTTTCGATGAGGGTGCTCAGGTGGACTCTAGATTTCTCAACCGAAACGGAATCCTCTATAGTGCCGGTTAGGGTAACTCTTTTCAAACCCCCATTTTATTACTATAATGAGTCCACATAGAGAAGTTAGGCAACCATATTGGTACCTTTATCAAAATTGATGCTGCAATTCAATTGATTACTAGGCAGTTTGCAATCAAATATATGTTGAAATTAATCTCCAACAACTTATTCCTTTTGATATTAGAATAGGTTCTACTAACCATTGCCTCAAGGTTAAGCTTGAATATGACAAATTTACAAGATATTGTGGCCATTGTAGGAAAGTTGGACCTGATACTAAAATTTGTAGAGATCCCTACCATGAGCTTAACTATAAAACTAACCCTTCTACTCATAGGCGGAGAATAAGGCCAAGAACCATTCTCCTATTGTTTAGTCCATCTTCTCTCCAACTCCCCAAATTCCTATTCCATCCCTTCCCTTAAAATACTGCTAATACCACCCATTCCCCAGCCCCCACCAACACCATCACCTTTGGTCACAGGAAACTTCAAAGAGCTTTAAAACCAAAAGCAAAGAAAAAAAGCTAGCCTCTAAGGCTCTAAGAAAGGCTTCTATTGCCCCTGGTGTGATTCAAATGAAGGTAACTCAGGTTATTGTAGTTACCACCAATTTTGACACTAAGCCTAACCTATATACAAGGTGGATAAAATCACTACCATCTCTGGTTCTGAGGATAATATAACCTTTGTTGATCCCAGTGACTCATTTCCCTCAACCCTCCTTCCATCAGTGACAATTTCCCCTATTTGACCTACTCATGCTCCCTGCACCACAACTACCTCAAACACACATAGCTCCAATTCATCCTCTTTTTCTAAGCCTTCCTCTTCTACCTCATCCACTTACCAAAGGATGAGAAAAGGTTCTTTATCTGTAAAGAAAGCTCCAGTCCCCAAAGAGGATCAGTTCACTATGATCACTGCCAAGCCAAGATTGAGGAAGATATATGCAAAGGCTGATACAGTTATCCCATCAAATTTGCGATAAATCTCCCCTCCCACTTTTAGAGCTAATAATCTTATTTTTCTCTCGGTATAGAAATAAAAACATGTTTGCTCCTCTGCTGGATCAGAAGGAAGAAAATAATGGTGCTTTTATGACTGACTCGGATTCCAGTCATAATAGTCATCCACCAGATTCATCAACCAATGTAAGTGCCTCAAAACTGCCTAAACTTGCATCTTGTCAAACGACAAAGTTGAAAATTTTCTTCACTCAGTTTAACAAACTTATTCTTTTTCATAATAAAAACCCTAAAAAGTCTTCTTATGATTAGTCACCGCCACAAAATAAACTGTCTATTTTCACTAACTGTTTTCATGAGGTTTTTGGAACTATTAAAAGTAAATTCAGTACACAGGGGTTACTTTTAGGTGCCATTGATGTCATTAAGGTCCAATCTTTTTTAAACGTACCGTGCTGGTTTCAGATTATTTTGTTGAATGCTTTTCAACATATGTTGGTCTTTCTGTGATGTACGTCACCTGCTTTAGCATGCCTTACTCACTTAATTTTTTATGCACTATAACTTGTTACTCTTCTCTGACTTTGTGCTTTGTTGTGGCAAATATTTCAGTGCTATCTTTCCTCTGTTTTTTCTTTGTCTCTCTCTCTCTCTCTCTCTCTATGTACAAAGTGCAATTTTTGTGATGTAAATGGCCAGAAATCAATGCTTGTCATTTATATCTTTTGTGTGATTAAATGTGATGCTAATGGTAGAAAGAACTGGGAGGTCCTCAGTTCTTATACGTTATTTTAGCTTTACAAAGGTTTATATTATTACAGTATTTGAGGGTTTTGTTTGGTTAGTGTATCTGGTGTAGAATCCCGAGGAAATGAATACTTTCTTCTAGGTTTCATTCCTCTTCCATTCTCTATGGCTACCTATATCATTGTCGTTTTACCCTTCAAGAGTTGAATTTAATTGTACTCTGGCTTTACCCAAATCAGCTGTTTTTAATCTTCTTAATCTAAACCTTTTATGCATGTTTAGAAGCCCGGCTACTTTTGAGTTTAGAAGGCTTTTCCTTTCTGTTTATGAGTTTCTATGCGTACTTTAGAGGTGTTAGAAGAGGAGATGTATTGCTTACAAAACTAAGTAGAGCATTTTGTGTTTCCCGTGATATTGAAGTTGGTGCTTTATAAGACGAGAGAGATTTTAGATAATACCAAAGTCGCTTTCATGCTTAGTTGTTCTGCATTGGCATGTTTCTGTATATTTTTGTTTGTGGTTTTTGATGATCATCTAAGTTTTTTGTTTGTAGTTGCAGAATTATTATGACAATGAATATCTGGAAAGAAAAGGTTGTACTGAAATTCAAGAAGATCTTCATGACGAAACAAAGCAAGAAGACTCTTGCTGCTGTCATCAAAACCTTCGATGAAGCTATTAAGGTAGTTCATTTTTCTTTTATTTGGACTTTTTGGATTACGAGAAGCAACTACAATAAAAGACGTGCAATACACTTGTGGTCTGAGATTATTAAAAGTTAAATCTTTCACTTTAGAAGGAATTGAGGATATTAGTTGTTCTTACTAAAAAAATTATAAGTTTTAATTTTCCTTTGAAATGTTCGCCCTGATTAAATCATCTATGATTTAGTTGCAAGTTTACGGATCAATCATGTAATATAATACTGGAGCGCGACATGTTACTTCTTCTTCTCTATTATTAGATCATTGAATTCTAGGTGAGTGTTGTAGATTCAGAAGCATTTGACTGTCTAATTAGTGATCGGGAGCCAATACTGAGCTGTGGAATTAGCTATTACCTTATATGTGTTCCGCTTGTTTAAATGCGTGTAAAGACCGGGATCCTTCTTTCTTGTCATACTGCTCTGCCCTATTGTACCTCAAGGTATATATTCTACATGGATGCCATTCATTACAAGCACATCGGTTTGCACATGCGTTGTGGAATGAAAGTCGAAAAGTTTTGCCATCTGCCTTGCAGAGTCGTGTCAGTGGGTAGCATCAAAATTCTTGTTCTTTTCATCAAGTTATTTAGTTATTCTAAATGTATATGCCTTAAACTATTTTCATTCTTTCCAGTTATTTGGAGTTGACATAGATCCAAGTACTATTTTATGCACGCGCTTTTGTGTATTTTTGGTTTGTGAGGACCAACGATGTTAAAAAAACTTGCTAATTAGCTATCTGTTTGAATATATTGTATATTTTTCCTGAATGAGGTTTTCTGCTTTCTTAAGCTTGTAAGTGTTTGTTTTCTGTTGAATCCAATATCGGATCACATACGAGAAGATTAGTGATCATTAGTTCAAGCTTGTGATGCATATTATTATGGTGTAATATTGTTCAGGCTTAGGAAGAAACAAGCAGGTAATTGTGAGTTGATATTGATTTATATAGTGCATAATTTCTTTATCAATTCTAAGGTTTTAATGCTTCTTACATCATTGGTTTATAGTACTTCTTATGCATATGCATGAACTTTTACCTCTTCTAAATTGTTGTAGCGTTTTCATTGAGAACTTTACAAGTTCATTGGTTTATAGTTCTACAAATTCACAAGTTAAGATGAATTCGGTATTGTATACTAAACTACTGATTTTGTGTTTTTTTATGTATTGCTTGCACATATTTTTTTACCGTAGTTGTCAACTTGCTCTACTCCATGTTTTTGCTGTCTACCATTTTTACAAACAAGCTACAAACTGATATAACAAGCTTCTTTTTACCGTTCATTTTGTTTAATGTTGAACGTCGAAAGGTATATATGTTTTATAGTTTTCGTTAACTTGACTATAGCCTAATTTCATTGTACGTTGCAGAATAAGATGTTGAAGTTACAATTCAGCAGATAAAAGCTATTATAAGATTGACATTGAAACTATTTTTGCAGATGCCTTAAAGCCAAATTGGAGTTGTTTTGATTCTGGCATGAACTCTTTGGCAGCTGAAATTTGAGAATGATGTGTTGCCGTGGTTACCACAAATTCATATTGCCATTTCTGCTTAAATTGTAGCTGAATTGATTTTTTTTCTTCTAATTCTACTTATTAAACTGTAAAACACTATCAGAAAGTTGACCCATTTTTACAGCGGTATTATGCATATATTTCAGCGCTTTCTTATGATAAGGTAGCGTTGCCCATGTGACCGGTGAAACGTTATAATAAGGGGCGCTGAAAGACCAAATGGAGGGCCCCCTATGTACACGTTGGCAATGATGACTTGGCAAAGGTGACTCGGCATCAACCTCTTTCAGCGAATCTTAGAAGCGTTGATGCGTTCGAATATTGAAAAATAAAAAAAATGGAGTATTGAAATTTTTGAATTTCAAAATTCCCCAACTTGACTGAAATTTCAGTTTAGCGCTCTCACGGTGAAACCAATTTTTGGGATTATTTTACTAAAATATTACAAATAAATGGGCAATTAAAATAGAAAATTGCTTATATAAATTTAAAAAATAATAAAAATATATTAAAAATCAAGAATGTTACACCCAATGTCATAACATTAATCTATATCATCCTACACTAACCAAAAATCCTTTCTAACTTACATATAAAACCATAATGTTCTTTCTACTACATGTCGATCCTAGCTAAAACCATTACAATGTCAACGTATTCAATAAAAATGGCCAACACAATCAATCATTATACATTGAAACAGATCAATCAAGAAAAGAAAGAGTGATTACCAAGAGGGGAAGAATACATCATTGGTATTCCCATCAGCTTAATCATGTCCTTCTTCGTCTTCGAGAATCATAATCCTCAGTATCCCACATTCTCTGCAGGTCCAAGGATCGTCCTGGCTAGTGGAGTTTGTTGGAATGCCGTTGCATGCATTAACTTCCTCGACTTCACTTCCCACCTGTGACAAAATTAGGCTTTCAAATTAACATCAAATCATATTACAAAGTAGCTTTTCAAAATTATACTCCTTTCAGTATCCCTAATGTCTTAACATACAAACTTTCACAAGTCATAGTCATATCAAATGCCAAAAACTAAGAAATTGAGAACAAATAAAAGGGAGACTCAACAATATACCTCCTCCATCTCTCTGATAATGACTTGACATTCTCACTCAAGAGCTCTGCATCCAAAGAGAAGAACAACATCTTTTTAGCATCCATCAATGACAGACTGTCATAAGCTTTCTCGCTGCAACCAGCAATTTCATCCCTGTATCCATTCACATACATAGAAACTTTTATTAGCTTATGACCAGAGAGAGAATGACATATTGGCCACATACAAAAGCTCATTCACATATATCAGTAATGCACAATAATTTAGAAAGTACTACCAACCACATTACAGGTTAAAAATTGTTCAGGCGAGATTAAAAGAATACATATTATACCTGGTCATTATACATGGGCCATTATAGGTTACTTGCATCCGTAAGGGGTGTGAGCCTCATCTTTTTGTTCGAAAAGGATGAGTCTTTAGAATCAAAGTCATACTCCATTTCAGCTGAGTCAGGAGCTCCAACAAACTGGTCGCCAAAAGGAAGCTTAAGAAAACGAGCCACGCACTCGTTAATGCTTCCTTCTTCCATAATGCATAATGTGTCCCTGCAAAGAAATATACAATCTCATTCTTCACCTCAATCCAACTAATCCCAGGCAGTTTCTTCACTTCCTGATCAGCCATTTCTTGCCTCAGCCTCTCAGCCTCTTTCCACTGCCCACTAGCACAGTATATATTAGACATCAAAACATAGCTCATCTCGTTCCCTGGCTCGAGAATATGCACTTCTTGACTCAGTTCTAGCCCCATTTCAGCATCTCCATGGCCAGAGCACGCTCCAAACAGCATGCTTGGCGAAGCCAGGTATTCCCGAGTTAGATCCCGAGCTTCATTTAGATGGCCCGCCCTTGCCAGCATGTCTACTATGCAAGCGACATGGTCGTTGTCAGGGGAGATCCCGTAAACATAATGCATCGATTCAAATATATCCCGCCCTTTTTCCACGAGCCCTGAATGGCTGCAAGTCATCAAAAGGCCTATGAAGGTTACCTTATCAGGTTTTGCTCCTGAATCCACCATTGTTTCGAAGAGTTCAAGAGCTTGTGTGGATGAACCATATAGCCCGAGAGCAAACAGCATTGTATTCCATGAGATCAAATCCTTGACAGAAATGTCATGAAAAATCCTGCAAGAATCAGTCATTTCTCCACATTTTGCATACAAGTTTAGAAAACCGTTGCAAACATAGCTATAACCATGGAACCCTAATTGAACAGCTAAACCATGGACCACTTTCCCTTGACTAAGCGCGGCTAAGCTTGAACATGCGTGTGAAACTGCTCCAAATGTAAAATCATCAGGCTTAAGACCAGTCCTAACCATGTTAACGAATAAGGTTATGGCCTCCTCTCCATTTCTGTTTCTGGCACAGCCTGAAATCATACTTGTCCAAGAAACGACATTTTTCTCAGGCGCCTGATGAAAAACAGCAAATGCAGCTTCGCTATTACCCGTCTTCATATGAGCATCGATAATAGAGTTCCAAGAAACCTGGTTAAAAGCCTCCACACACTTAACTATCTGGAGAATCTCTTCCTGGCAGCCAAACCTTGCAAACATGCTAATAATCGAGTTGCTCACTTCAAGAGCTGAAATCCACCCGGTTTGGAACACAAATCCATGAACCACGCTTCCTTTTTACCAGGGACTCTATCAGCCACCTTCTTCCATAATGCATAACTGCTTCAAGAAGCATCAACGTCAAGTCAAGCTGCATGAATCAATAACACAGCATCTAGTTACTATAAGATATATTCATACAAAGACAATCCGATACAACAATGTTCTACCTTGTCATAAGTGAAGCAAGAAAAGGAGCAGACACATTTGCAGTCGCTGCAAACACGCTTCTTGAATTCTGGGAATTGTTGGCGGCGGCTGGGAATTGTTGGCAGCGGTAGCGGCATCAGAAGCAGCAGCATCTCCAGAGGGAGTGGCGGGGGTGTCTGGTACGATAAGGGACTTAGAAGGAGGTGGGAAATAGTCAATGAGGCCCCAAGTTTCGAGGAATCAAAACGCGGCGAATGGAACCTACGTCGCCGATGATGGACTTGCGAACCTCGGTGAATGAAATCCTTCTGGTCGGATTGTCCCTCATGGCATTCCTGTAATACTTGTAAACTTCAGGGTTCTTCGAGGGTGATCTTCCGTTGAAGAATTCAGGCAGATATCGCTCCTCGCACTTGTGAACCTCGTCCCGGGAGTACCATCCCGGACAAAATCAAATCCTCCGTTCAGACAGGGAGTAATACTTAGAGAGCGGGAAAATAATTAAGGATTACGGGAATAGCTGGGGACGGAGATGACGTCGGCGGGATCTAGCAGGTCGGCGTCTTGTCGGAATTTAGAGTAAGTAAAGGTTGTCGGAGTCTTGTAATGGCCGGCGGAGAACGCCATAAAAGCTTGGGGCTGCCTGTATTACCATCACTCCGGAGATTTCACGGCGGATCTGGAGAGGGCGGAGAAAGGAGGCGTTTGTGATTTCAGATTCGCATAGAAAGAAAAGATAAAGGAGGATAAGATTCAGACATTCGGTTATACTAGGTGGGGATGGTTTGCCCTTTGTGCAACCCGGACCCGAATTTTAAGCAACACATGCTCGTTCTTTTAGAGGTATTTAGTAAATTAATTCACATAAATGTACATTTTTTTTTTTTTTTTTACGTCAGTTTAGATAAATTTATATATATTCTTTAATTCAGTTTAGTTTGATTCAGTGTCTTATACTTTTCACTAAAAAAAATTATTCCATCAAATAAAGTAACATTTAAAAGACATTTATTTTTCAAAATTATGTAATTCAGTTCAGTTAAGTAAAATATATTTATATATTTTTTCAGTTCAATTCATTTCATTTACATGTATTTATATTTTCCAGTTCAATTTAGTATATTTAAATTTCAAAGCAATAAATAAATGTAACATACATACAGGTGGATTCTCGACTGACATGCGATTATTATGATGAAATAAACACACTATAATAAGAAAAGATAAAAACATAATGTACATAACAAAAATACAAATTATATATTGTAAGCGAAGATGCTTGAAAATGCATCTGCGTCATCCATTGATATCTTACACAAGAGTTACGATTTGAAGAAAAAGAAAGACTAATATTTTTTTAAGAAAAAAAAAAACAATACCGATGATTGTTTTGGAATTGTCTACATGATTTAGTTTCAGAGCACCATTACATATTCAGTTCTACATATATAAGTGGTCTTCAAAGGCACTTCAGATAGCATATTAGTATTATCCCCGTAGAGAGCAATTTTAAACTCACTGGACAGCAACTTTACTTCCCTGTACGTGCCATATGCTTGAACGATAAACATTCCTTCTGGAAATTGTAGTACAAATGACAACCAAGAAGAAATTAAGGGCCATTTATTGGTTTTGGTTTAGTCAATTTAAAAGGACTCACAGAACGCTTAGTGCTAAGAAAGAGAAGGTGCTAAGTTTAGGGGAAATTAAAAGATGGTCATGCAATTTGAAGAAAAACGCAGCCTTTATGGGCATGATCACGCTGTGCATTTATGTACTATAGAATTAAGCTGCTCTACACCTCTGATCTGCTGCCCAGTCAGTTACCCTGGTGATGCCAATCAAACGTAAAAATCGCCATCCAATCAAGCTACTAACTACTTGATTTGCCTCTGTAAAACAAAAGATAAGCAGATGCAGACACTAAGCATTCCTCACCAACAGGAGTCATTTTAGGTACTAATCATAAGCAACTAAACAGAAGCAAAAATAAATCTACAGGTTGGTCTTTTGCATAAGGCTCAGCTTCAGAAGCTGCTGCTACCCAGTCACACTGTCACAGTTCTCTCCATTACCACGTCATCCAACATTTCTCCTTCACAACCCCATTCTGAGACACAACTAAAACATGCAAATCGACCCCACCGCAACTCTCGGTCCAAAAACACTGCAAAAACACACATTATCAACCTCTAATTAAATGAAATGTAATCAAAAACAGATCAACCAACACAGAACACAAATTCCGGCACATATCTACGTATCAACACGATGAATAATCGAAAATGAACGTACTCTTATGATTCAAAGCTCAAGAAGACAGCAAAAATCACACTCGTTGAGATCTGATTACCTCTCTGCATGGTTTCATGAATATGATTCCATGAATATGCGAGTCTGTAGCAGCTTGTCATATGAGTAGCACACACCAGGAACTATAAGTGCAGGGCAGAACGCAGGCTGTTCATTCTCAGCAACTGCTTCTCAGACTCCTCTAGTTTTTCTAATATGCCTAAATGTTTCCTATTATAATCGCAGCTGAGCTTTGTAGAAAAACCGATTTTTTAAACATCAAAACATAATAGACCGATTAATGATATCTAAGTAAAATTATATAAATCATTTATGGATTAACATCAATGCATCCAAACAATATTTTGTTCTTTGTGAGACAAGATATTAGTTTACCAAAAAATTAGTTTATATATTTTTCTCACTATTTTATGGTTTGTTCATTATTCATTATATTTCACAACAAAATTATAATTTCAACATAAATAAAAAGTGTGACTATTTTTTTGCCCGCAGATGGATTGAACACAAATCTCCTTTTTAATCAAACGGCTGTATATTGAACACAAATGTAAAATATTCATGTTTTGAGGGAGAAAAGACGGAAAATTGATAACACTTGTTTCAGTTGTTTGTTTTTTTTGTGCAAGGAAAGGGGAGACAAAATCAGTATATGGAGCTGCAGAAGTTCGCCCATGAGATACAGAATCCATAGGCAAAAAAGTAGTGTCAGGAATAGCACACATCATTCTAAGCATAATGTTCTTTATACATAAGCCGGTTTCAAAACAAAAGTCATTTACCAGTTACTATTTGGAACAAAATCAATAAACAAAAAGAAAGAAAAGCAAGGGGGAGGAGGAGGGAATCTACTGTATTGAAGGGGTAAATCTACTACATATGTTGTGGACAACATGCCAATTTTTTACAAATTATAAAAGCAATTGTCTTCCTAGTTACAGCCTTGGGGAACCAAGAAAAACAAATCACACCTTCCACCCATAATATGACCTACAAACCATCATTAAAACCCTTCCTTTCCTTTGGTCAAAAGCTACAACCATCGGTGAGCAACATTCCATTCGCTCTTCTTTGATTTCCTTTGGGCGATGAGCTGAAATAAGTCAAGTCCCACTGTCCCCTCTACTAAACTAATCGCATTTGATGTTTCTGTAGATCCTTCTGACAAACAGATTAGAGCCAAGATACCCAATTGCCCCTGAAAAATAGGTAAAAGCATTAGATTTCAACAGTTTCATCTGAGCATAGAAGCTACAACCAAAATTACGATGAGTCTCGCCTCACACCAACAAATTTAATACAACATACAAGTTCAATGCTCTATCCCTTGTTTAAAAGTGTCTTCCATTCTATACTTGACGTAAAATTATTTAAAACCTTGTCAGGCAACTCTCTCTACACTTCTACCACATACTCAGGAACTCAAGGTACTATCGTCACTTAATCTAAATTTTATTCTATTATTAATGAAAAACTCAAATAGACTACAAGTATTTGACATCTCTATGCATAGAAATAGAAATAACATCAGATAGGCAAGGCATTTTAAGAGACAGCACAGAAACAAGCCTTTCTAAAGAATAGTCAGATGGAGGTTGTTCTAAATAGAATTCGAGAGAAGAGTAGGTAACTGTTTAGAGATGCCTCGCACAGAATACGAAATTCACATCATATGCAGAAAATATAAAAAGAAAAGAACACTAAAAAGATAAGTACTCACCGCAAAGTATTCCTAAGCCAAGGCAAAACATCAGAGTGTAACCAAAATAGAAGCTGGTTTGGAAGAAACCAGACATCTTAGTCTTCACGTAATAGTAATAGTTCGAATACAGGTACACATATATAGCAGTTGAGAATGCAGAGAAGAATGATGTCCATTGCCAGTGATAATTTTCAGCATTAAGCAGGAAATATGTTCCGACAATTGTCACGCAAACTGTGACAATCATGAGGATCAAGAAAACCAACAGCAAGAATCCATACACATAGTAAACCTGTCAAATATCAAAGATGTGAATATTAGAGGCAACAAAAGAAGTTAAGAGTACACGATATAATAAACAGGTCCCAATGACTATGTAGAGAAGGAAAATGGAAATATAATTCCCTTCTTGTTGTGAACATAACTAATAACTCTTTCATACAAATCTCATCGAAAAGCATTAACCTAAAACAGCCAATTAGTTGGCATTGACACCCACGACATTACTTCAAGCAAAACCCAGGTCCAATAAAATACAAATAATAACATATCTCCAAACCTCTAGCTATCATAACCTGCTACAGAGTGCAGCCTATGCACACTAATCATATATAATGATATTCAGGAAAAAAATCCCAGATTATTGAAGTGCAGAAAAATATTGAAGTTCATTCCAACCCTAAACCCTAAAAACTAAATGGCATCCTGTTAATCCTCCAAAACTCAAGGAGTAAAATAGGTAAACATACTCCCACAAACCACTAAGAGTACTTACCTTGTAGCTCCAGAAGGAGATGAAAACGAAATACATCTCAATGAATATGCTGCCAAATGGTAACAATCCTCCCATAAGAGAAACAACGGATGGGGTCAAATACCACTTCTTCTCTGGAATTGGTCGAGGAATAGTCTTCACACGGCAAGGATTGTTTGGAGCACCACTCCAGTTCCTACCAATTACTGTTCCCAGCAGTGCTAAAGGGAAGGAGATGAAAGCCCAAATGATCAGATGACCCCTTACCTGACAAGTTGGAGGCGTGCTGAATTGGTTTGGTGAAGTTGGAGGCACCAGGCTGGCTCGTCATTACCAAGATCAGCATCATCATCTTATCTGGCATCTACCCTTCTCTTCTGTGTTCTTGAGACTCGTCATTTCCAGGCCTTCTCTGATCGTTATCTTCCGGGCTGCCAGAATTCTCATGCTCTTTGCTCCCAGTACATCTTTTCCACACAATATGCTGCCATATATTCTTCAAGTCCTCGATAAGAATAGGCTTGATTAAATAGTCACAAGCCCCGTGTCGAATACCCCTCATGGTTCTGTCATCTCCAGACATCACTATAAAAGCAGCAGTAGATACAAATCAATACAATCTTAAACCAGCTAGTAGTAGTACCAAATAAAAAAATATTGAAAATTTTGCTTACTTAAAACAGGAAGGTCCATTCTAATCCAACGAGTTCGAGTAGCTTGAATCCATCCATGTCTGGCATATGGACATCACTGAGTACAACATCAAAGAACCCTTTTTTCTCCCTCAGGAGATCCAAAGAAGCAGTGGCATGAGAACAAGTAGTGACTGCAACCAAAAAACACCCAAAAAACCACCTTTTTACAACTTGGAAACAAGTATAATTGACAAATTACAAAATAAAAAAGGTAACAAATTTCAAGCGCAAACCTGTGTAGGTGTAGTTGCAGTTCTGCAGCATTTGCTCCAGGATTCTGAGGCAGGTGACATCATCGTCGACGACCAGAACCATGAGCCCTGCCGGGAACTGCTCCGCCGCAGCAACCTCCTTCCCCATTGTTGCAAAATCGAGAGATCGAGTGGAATCAGTCGAGTGGGAGGCTCTCCTCGTTGGCACGTCAATACATCTTTCCTGCAAGCCAAATCAAACAGTTATAGCAGAATATTAACAGTGAAAGAAACCATAAGCACAACACAGAAGGCTGGTGGTATTTGAACATTCAATCCGTTGAAACTAATAGCTCAAAAGATTAATATTAACACCCACAAAGAGATGAATTCTGCAGGATCACATGGAAAAGGGATGAACTTTCAAGTGACTAACAAATTAGGAACATTTTTTATGATAATCTCGGGTTAGACAATACATCAAACACGCTATGCGCGCACACAAACAAAGAGTTAGCAATGCAACAAGTTTGTAGGCTGTATAGTGCCTGATTGAGAGCTGAAGAATAGTCCTGTTGTTCAGTTACTCAATCACTCAGTAGCCACCACCAGAACACCTAAAAACCACAACAACCAATCAATAAATTCCAAATGCAACAACAATAAAATTTAAAAGAATCAGCAGCGGGAAAAAAGACTAACAAAATTAAATCTCTCTTTTTTTCCATGTGAGAATCACCAAAATTTAGGAACTATACATATACATCAAAGACTGGGTTGCTGCCGTATGCAGTGATGCAATCTGTCTTCCAATATGATGCAATATGATGAAGACAATCTTAGATTTGGATCCAACCTTATTATAATTTTATCTAACTAACACACATGCTTTACAGGCCTAATATTTAGAGTTCAGCAATATTATCAACGAATCGTGATCCATATTTTTGCATTATGTTCACACAATAATAAGGATACTTATAAAAGTACAATTTAACTCATTTTAAAGACATCAGTATCAAAATATATTAACCTATATATTATACAAGAATTGTATTTCAAACAATATATATGATGGAATAATTGTTATAGGCAGCTACATATTCCTGCCAAATGTATATATAAAAAGAAAACAATTATAGTCACACACCAGGCATTCCAACAGAATGAGGCATTCTTTTCTCATAAGGAATGATATTGGCCTATGGAGACGCTTTTAACATCCTCTATATATAACTCCAAGCATTCCCCTATCATGCCTCTAAAGTCTAATGTATACAGAAAAATAGTCAAAGTTGTTCAGGCTAAATTAGTCACCAAAACCAAACCTATTAGTGCTTTTATTTAGTGGCCAGTATGATGTACGAAGCTTCCACAAAAGGAAAATAACAGGGTTATATTGAAGGTTTTAGGATAATATAGCCTAATTTTTATTAGTGTTGTGTTCAAAAAAAAAATTACCAGGCCAATTCAGCCTTCCTATAATTTCCTTCTGGCAGCAATAGAACTATCCAGCTAGCGCAAGTCCGTAAAAACAATGCATTTTCTGATGGTAGCCATCTATGGTACTGGACTAAATGTTAGACACCATAAAGTCGGATTCACAAGCCCTTGCCTACATATAAATAAGCTAAGCTAGCTCTCCAATCTACAGGCAGTTTTCCATAATACTGAGGCATAGAGTTAGCAACTTATCAATTCAGCAAATTCCCAAATGAACAGGCAGACCTTCAATCAATCAAAACAGCAGCTAAAACAACAGCATTGGGTTTTTTCTTATAAAGTGGAAGCTGAAAAAGAAAGCCTAATTAAGTCCAACTCAAAAAGAAGGTTGATGCACGGCAAACACAGACGAAATTTAATCACAGGGAAAAAATCAAACACGTTGTGTGCGTGATTATCATAGGCCAAAAAGAAGGGGAAAAGAGAGCACATAAACCACATGCTGAACAAATTGCACAAAGGGCAGACCTTGGGGGAGAAGATAAGCAAATCGAAGAGAAGAGGGGATTGTGAAGAAGATGAGGAAGCCAAACCTGAGAACCCCAAATCAAATACATCAAGTAGGGATGAGTCATCGGCTGGAGAAGACAGGAGAACGACACGTTGCCCTGGGAAGAGAAGATCGCTGGCCTGTTGACACGTTGTGTGGTCGTCAAAGAGAAGGTCGATGGGCCGTCGACACGTTGAATGGTCATGGAACTCGGCGTTCGACTCCGGCTACCTCCTCAGGCGGTGAAGAAAACGACGTGCGGCGATACAAAAGACGAAAGAGAAATAAAATATTGGGGAAGAAAGGGAGAAAGGAAAACCGGCAACCTGCGCTGAACTTAGCATTTCTGGGACATTTAGGCTTTCAGTATAGTATAGATAGGCCGAAAAGAAGGGGAAAAGAGAGCACATAAACCGCATGCTGAACAAATTGCACAAAGGGCAGACCTTGGGGGAGAAGATAAGCAAATCGAAGAGAAGAGGGGATTGTGAAGAAGATGAGGAAGCCAAACCTGAGAACCCCAAATCAAATACATCAAGTAGGGATGAGTCATCGGCTGGAGAAGATAGGAGAACGACACGTTGCCCTGGGAAGAGAAGATCACTGGCCTGTTGACACGTTGTGTGGTCGTCAAAGAGAAGGTCGATGGGCCGTCGACACGTTGAATGGTCATGGAACTCGGCGCTCGACTCCGGCTACCTCCTCAGGCGGTGAAGAAAACGACGTGCGGCGATACAAAAGACGAAAGGAAAATAAAATATTGGGGAAGAAAGGGAGAAAGGAAAACCGGCAACCTGCGCTGAACTTAGCATTTCTGGGACATTTAGGCTTTCAGTATAGTATAGATATAGATAGGGAAGTATCAAACAGCTGAGATTAAGTAGGGAAAAATTAATTGACGGATCAGATCATGTAATATAAGTAATTTATGATGAAAATTACCAACATTTATATGTTGCTTTTTTGGCAACATGCAAATTTAATAATTGCATATTAATCTATTAATTTTAATATAATTTGAGTAATTGACCAAATACATTTAAAAAATTAATATTTGTACAAATTCTTGTTTTCAAAGTTTATATTAATTGTATATTTCGAATAATATGATTCTTACATAAAATAGTGGAAGGCAGAGGTATTGGGCCAAAAACACACATTCGGCCCAATTACCAACGCCTCAATAAAGAGATAACCCATACCGTCGGTGCGGGGCGTCTCCGCCCCCCATGACCCCCAAGGCCAGGGTGCGCTCCGACCCCCGGACCCCCAAGGCTAGGGTGCGCTCCGCCCCCTGGGCCCCCGACTCGCTGACCGATCAGCGAGACCCCCGTGCTAACTTGCAGTAGCGACTATTACGACATTCAGGGCATATACCAATGGTCTTAGTAGTACTTCTCACGTTCTTGCTATTAGAGTTCTCACTACACGTACCTTTCATCGAGTCAATACCAAAACAGATTCACACCAAAAGTGTCTTATGCATTATAAAATTAACATATCATCAAATTAGTTTGAGAGTCAAAATTTGATGTTTTATGACATATTCAAATTTTTACTCAACTGAACACATTCATATTAATGTTTTTCATGGAGTTAATGTTATAATGTCTCAAAACACTTATATATACTTAATTTCATTTAGTAATGGAAATAAATTGATCAAGATTAAGGTTGAAAAACGACTCCAAAGTATATATACTTAACTACATGTTATAGTCTTAGTAGTGCTTCTCAGGTTCATGCTACTAAAATTCTCACTACACGTACCTTTCATCGAACTAATACCAAAGTAAATTTACACAGAAAGTGTCTTATACATTATAAATTAACATAAATCATTAAAAAAATCAAGTTTAAAAGTCAATTAATGACATTTTTCAAATTGGTATACCAACAACAACAGTTCGTTGTTGCTTTGAATGCATAGAGCAACAGTTCGTTGTTGCTTTGTATACCTAGAGCATAATTTTTATATGACTTTGGTCCACCAAGCCAAACTTTCAAATTCATTTTTATTTTAAACACACCAAGAAACCATCGTATGATAATAAAATTATCACAATCATAAAAAAAAAACTAGTATAAAAGTCAAAACTTGATGTTTCATGACATTTTTTCAAATTTTTATAAAACTAAACATTCATATCAGTCATATTTCATGGACTTTATGTTGTAATGTCATAGAAACACTCAAACATACTTAATTTCATTCAGTAATGGAAATAAACTGATCACGACTATGGTTGAAATATGACTCCAAAGTATATATACTTAACTACATGTTATAGTATTAGTAGTGCTTCTCAGGTTCTTGCTACTACAGTTCTCACTACACGTACCTTTCTTGGAGCCAACACCAATGTAAATTTACACAAAAGGTGTCGTATACATTATAAATTAACATAAATCATTAAAAAAATAGAGTTTAAAAGTCAAAATTTGATAATTAATGACATTTTTTCAAATTGTTATACCAATAGTAACGGTTCGTTGTTGCTTTGAATGCCTAGAGAAACAGTTTGTTGTTGCTTTGTATGCCTAGAGCTTTGTTATTTTAATCACATCAAGAAAAAATCGTATAATAATAAAATGATCTCATAAAAAACTAGTTTAAAATTGAAAATTAAATGTTTTATGACATTTTTGAAATTTTTATACCAAGTGCAACAGTTAAATGTTGCTATATATACCATAAATTTTATATGAATTGGGTCACACCAATCAAATTTTCAATTCATGTGATATTTAAATCATACGAACAAAATATCATATACAAAGTAAAATTATCATAGTCATAAAAAACTAGTTTTAAAATTAAATTTTGATATTTTTACACCAAGTGCAGCGGTTAATTGTTACTATATATACCAAGATTATATATGAATTGGGTCCCACCAAGTTTACACCACTATATATTATCAATTCATATAAACTAAGAAAAGTTTTAATCCCCCTAAAAAAAAGAAATTTAATCAGACTCAGAGCAACAACGTCCCGCTGCTTTTTTGCGCCATATCCAATTGGATTTTTAAATGTTTAAATCAACCTATACAGCCCAACCCAATATCACAAGAATAACCCACATCTGGTGGGATCAAAATCGATATGTCAGCAACCATTGCAGCGATGTGTCAAAATATCATTGCTACTTTCGCGGGGTCTACCAAAATAATCAACGCGGATTTTAGTCAAACTGCCATGTCACCACTTATTTCAGCGAAATTGTTAAAGATGTTGAAACACTGGCCCCCTCGTCTGGCTGTTGCAGCGCACGTTCATAATACCGGTGAAATGCACTTAGTCAACTTCCAAAAATTATTGACCAGCACAGTTTTTTTCGTTGAAACAATTCCCTTTCAACGCTTTTATGCTCTCTTTCAATGAAATTTCAGTAATATCGTTGCAAACCCACCTGAACTTTCTGATAGTGAAAAAGTATTGAGAAATCAAAATTGGAGACTTGGAGTTATCCAGTGGATGTGAAGTTTAATGAGGAGGTTACAAGAAATCATATATAGTGCGTTTTTAAGTTTTAAACACTACGTGTAGAAAGTTAAAAGATTTTCTTGTTACTTCATTATTGTTTTATAGTTCTACTAGAGGATTCTGGTGTTTTGAGATATAATTACATAAAAAATACTATAAAGATGAGTATCATATTTGTAATATTATAATTTCTATATCAAACACATTGCTACACTTTTAATTTTAATTTGTAAAATATTATATTTAATAAAATAAAATTAATTTATTGCCGTGCTAAGCACAGCTGAAATTTAAACTAGTTTAATGTTATATATAGAAACTAGCAAATGCAATCCATTTTGAGTTCTAGGATTTCAAAATTGAGCTATAGGCATTTTCATCTCAAGTCGTAAATTTCTATATTTATATTTTAAAGAGCCATGAAATATACAGATTTTAAGAAACACGCATATTATTTTTCACGGAAAAATATATTTTTTCTAAGAGAATTTTCTGAACTCTCAAATTTCCTGATTTTTCATTAAAATCTTTATACGTTTTAATTTATACAATGTACCTTTCAATTTGAATTGTATATTTTATTACTTACAAAATTTAAATTTTTATATTAAATTTCATGAATATTTACATTAAAATATATTTTATTATATGTTTATTTTAAATTAACACCGATTAATATAAAAGTATATCATTTAAGTTATATAAAATAAATAACGATAGTTACGTAGCCTTTATAAAAGTTGGTATCTTAAAGAGACCTTCACTTTTTTATATTTTAATTATTCATGACTTGAGTTTTTTTATATTTTAATTATCAGGCCCAGTATCCTGATTTTGTCGCATCTTTGATAAACTGATCAAGTCAACAACTCAGTGCACAAATGCATGAAGCTCCCAACCTAGTATCTATCTCAGGAGCCCAAACTACACCACCTGCTGATCCTACTCAACAGCGAAGACTCATCAACGACTTATCCAAGGATCTACCGCCTTATAATGCTCAAAGTAGTCTGCCACCACCTCCTAAGGTATCTAATTATCAGGGCGAAGGCACAGGATTAAGTAGGGAGGAGGTAAGAAGGATGCGCATCATCAACATTGAAGAAGAGTTCAGACGCGAGAAGAGGGAGCGAACTCGAAGCGAATGGCAAAATAGCGCCGATCGGCCCTACACTCAAGATGGAGCCTACCCTACTCGAGGTAAATACGAAGTTGACCAAGAAATCACATGCATCCTCGGACCCAGAGGAAAGGCTGCTCGTTCTCCTTTCTCGCGGCATATAGTGAATCTCCCCTTCGATAACCACAAGAAGGTCCCAGAGCACTTACCCACATACGATGGCACCAGCGATCCTAGAGAATTTCTCTCGGTCTTTTTTAAGACCTTAGAAACCAGGAACTTCCATGAATTGGAAATATGCAAGATCGTCCCCAGTTATCTCAGAGGGAAAGCATAGACATGGTTTACCCAGACGAAACCAGAAAATTTATTTGATTACTGGGATTTTGCTGAGTTTCTTCTCCACGCTTTCTTCCAGAAGAAGAAGTTCACCAAATCCCTCAGAGATCTGGGGTATGTGGCCCGCCTCAAAGGAGAGACTGTGATAGAACACTATCATAGGTACATGGATCTAGCTACTGAGTGCTATGATCGGGACGAAAGCCTTCTGATAACGATGTACCGGATGAGCGTGGATGATGACGTTCTAAGGATGAAGCTGGCAACAAAAAATCCAACAACCATTCAACACCTCTAGGCCATCATGGAAAAGTACGCTAGCAAATCAAATGCCGTGACGGGCAAAAGACCCCCAAAATTCCTTATGGACAGAAAAGAGTCCAGGGCGAAGATACCGAAGGTCGAGAAAACTGATAACGCTCCAAAGCCCACCTTCGAGTCATACACTCCTCTAGCGAGATCGGGATGAAATTCTATCAATTCACAGGCACCTTTTAAAGGACCCATCCGCCATGAAGGAATCAGCCGAGCGTCAAAGGTCGCCAAAGTTCTGCCAATATCACCGAGATTGGGGGCATGATACCGAGGAGTGCTATCAACTCAAGAACGAGATCGAGCAGTTGATTCGCCAGGGAATTGTGCAGCAAATTGCACCATCAACAACCAGCGATAACCAGGAGAATCAGAGGAGGTATGGGGGAAAGCCCTGGCAGAAGAAGAATGATGGTTATCGCAATAATAACAACAACAACCAGGGTGGCGGAGGCAACAACCCTCAAGATCCTCCTCCACCACCGCCAAATGGAGCCAACCGAGTCATCAACGCCATCAATGGCTACACAGAAGAAGCAATTTCCTTGACCAAGCTGAAGGATAGTGTGCGAGCCATACCCCACACTGAGCCAGTCAACAAGAGGCTCCGCCCCGAGGAAACTATTACCTTCTCGGATGCGGACTCCGTGCCAAATCAGATGCCTCACTCGGACCCTCTCATCATCTCAGTAAACGTACAAGATACTCTGGTAAAAAGAGCCTTCATAGATGATGGGAGCGGGGTAGAAGTAATGTTCCAAGATTGCTTCCAGAAGTTTGGATTTAATAAAGATGAACTCAAACCTACGGGTCCGATCTCAGGGTTCACAGGAAATCCAGTAATACCTCTCGGGGAGATCACACTCCCCGTCACAGTAGCAGAAGGAGCCAAGAGCCTAACTTTATACTGCACATTTGTGGTAGTAGACACCGTCACACCCTTCAACATTATCCTTGGTAGACCTTGGATGTGCCAAACTAAAGCTGTATGGTCTCCCTACCACCTGATGCTAAAATTTCCAACACCACAAGGAGTAGCTTCAATCAAAAGAGACCAAGGAGTGGCACGTTCCTGCATGATTACAGCCATCTGTGATGCCAGAAAAGTGAGCAACATCTCGGCCGTTAACACTATTCTATGAGATCTGGTCCCCGATCCTGATCTCGAACAACCCATGGTGTTCCATTTTGAAGAAGAGGCCTACAACGAGATGACTACACTATGGCATAAACGCCGCCACCAAGCCTTCCAAGTGGGGGAACTGGTAATGCCAGTTGGCCCGTGGTGCACCAACAAGCTAGGAGGAGCGCTGGAGCCGAGGACCAAAGGACCATACAAAATCTCCGCAGCACAATCCGGTGGATTCTACCTCTTGCAAACACGCGAAGAAGAGCACTTGGACCCTGTCATTATGGCGCCCTTCCTACGCAGGTACCTCGGAGCTAAAACCAAGTAGTCCTTCTCCATATAAGGAGAAACTACTTCAATAAGGCCTACGGGCCAAACTCTTTTTCTTTTCATCTTTTTACATTTTCATACCCGAGCTCCCAAACTCGGGGTTGTCTTTTATAATTTTCCGAACTCTCAAGTTCGAAGAATGCAATTTCTTTTCGATATATATCTTCTATTTTATTTTGAAGCAGTCCATACTCTTTAAATACAAAGAGAAACTATGCCTCACAAAGCATAAGTAAAGACTGCTGCCTAAAGATCTATACGCTTATAAGTGTATGATTGATGCTTATCTAATATGAGCTGTTTAGACTACGCGTCTGAACTACAATCATCTTAGGCCAAAATAAAATAATATACTTATAAAAAGTATATGGTCAAAGACCAACATGATACAGGTCATGCAAATTCACAAAGTTTGAAATACGACTCTCCATGTGATACTCCTATTAAGGTACACATCACTATTCATTAAGGCTATTCATAAGCCTAAAGAGTCAATCTTCTCAAGGATTGGAAAATAAAGACCTTTATAAAGGCAAAATCAAAAAAATGTTATTACACTACGAAACTTCTTACACCTCGTGAAGGTCTTTAAATACAGGGGTACGACCCCGACCGCGAGAAGAAGTAGAGGCACGACCTCGAACACTCTGGAGGCAACGACCCCAATTACTTTCTTCTGCTATCCTCATCAACTAAGAGGACGTAGGGGATCCACCTCTATTCTCTATAATCACAGGCCGAGCAGGAGAGTCAATAGAGCCACGAGCTCTAGGAATAGGTGTCGCCTCTTTGCCCCTTCCATAAGGGATCCCTCGAGATTCACCCCCTTGGACATGAGGCCTTATCAAAGATCCTGAATATGGGACACCAGAAGGTCCACCTATCTCCCTCTTTGAAGATCCTGAAGGTATAACAAACACACCTTGAGCCTCTAGTTCCTTTATTTGGAACCTGCAAGCGTTAAGCTCGGCCTGTCACATTCTCAACTCATCTATCCTGGAGGCAATCTTGTGATTCACAGTGATATTCTCATCTCGGAGGGCAGAAATACGAGCATCATTCTCGCGACTTTCACCCTTGATCTTCAATAAGTCACTCTTGACTTTCCTCCATTCTTGCTCGTACTTCTTGTTGGTGGCCAAAGCTTTATTAAGCGCTTCTTCTTGATCCTTACACCTCTTCTGAAGATTGCTCACTTGCTGGTTCAGTTCAGCTCTCTGCTCCAAAGATACCTTCAGCCCGCCACAAAGACTCTCACATTCTTCTCGTACTATGCTGAAGCAGTCCTTGGATTCATCCAAATCTTCCTTCAGTTTTTTGCTCTTCTGAAGGATAGCATCATACTTGACCTGCAAATCAGCAGATGTGGCAGAGCAACACTGGACATAAAGGAAGGTAAAAACCAATTAATTTCAAAGACAAAACACATGTTCAGAATACATGAAACGCCAAAATCTGGCGAAAAGAGAAAGATCTTGAAGTAAAAGACAAGGCTCTAAGGAGTTACAGTCTTCTCCTGCTCATCAGAAGTCTTCGGATCCTCAAGTGAAGTTTCCACAGCCGGCTTCTCTACCAGGAATGTCAGCTCAAGATACAAACTGGACAGCTTGTCCTGGAACTCCTTCAGAGTTAAAGCCTTCTTCAAAGATTCCAGACTAGACAGTAGACTGGTCTCAAACCCCCCAATATGGCTAAACTTCGCCCGAAACTCCTTCAAATTCTCCGGCACTTCAGGCCAAGTTTAGGCAGGGGCAAGACATCCTTGAATCTCTTCATTGAGAAACCCCTTCAGAGGAATCCACATCTTCGAGAGCTCAGATTTATGGTAGAATTCACCATACTCTTGGCGATGAGCCTCCATCTCTGGACAGTTGAGGCAGAAGTCTATTATCAACCGAACTAGCCGCCTCTGGCTAACGAGATCAGCATACCGGTCTCTCTCCGCTTCCACTAAAGCCATGTTCCTTTTCAGTTCTAAGAAGGAACCATCAGACAGCCTTTTTGCCTTCTTCAAGGCTTGATTCTCCTCTTCCAAGGCCTTTATTCTGGTCTTATCCTGAGCCATCTCATTCCGAAGATGCTGTAGCATATCTGAAGTTTCCTTAGACCTCTTGGACATCTCCTCTTTCATCAGCTCGAGCTCGGACGTCTGCCCTTGAGAATGGTTGTACAGTGTCCGAATGGAGTTGTACATATACTTTATATAGACTCACCGACTGTAAAAGAAGATAAAGAGGGTTAGATAACTACACAGCTAATCCTATTGAAAGCTAAGCCGAATCATACCTGGCTAATTTTGGGACAGCCTGGTACCACCTCGACCAGAACTTCAAAAGGAGGAGGTGACACATACTTCTCGAACTCTTCCAATGGTCCGAGTTCGAGCCTTGGCTTCTTTGGAGACTTGTCCGCAGAGCTCCCTGAAGTCTCGAGATCCCTCTTCCTCTCATTACTGTTCAATAGCCCCCTTGATTCATCTATCTAAGACAACAAATTTGCTGCCCTGTTCGCCCTAGAAGCACCCATTGCATATACAAGGAAGGAAAATAGCGTAAGAAGCAATGGAAACATTGTGGACGAGAATATAACACAAGAAGAAATACCCTCTTGCAACGCATCTGACTCTACCACAGGAGTTATCATCATGATCTCATCAACATTTTTAGTCATGATGGGAAGGGCGCTAGAGGTCCGAGACATTTCCTTTCTTGGACCTCGGACTAAGGCAGAACCCTCATCCTCTTCCTCATCTGATGGATCTAAAGCCACAGGAACAAATAGGCAATCAGCCTCCCCAATCACTTTCAGCTGTGATTGAGTCTTCTTGGGTCCTTGAACCAACCTTTTGAACCGACGCCCACGTCGAGCATCTTTCATCAGACCCGAGATCTCCTCATCTACCTCTTTCTCGGATACTTCATCTCGGGCAGTCCTTTCTTCTAAGGCCCTATAGGCCTGCAACGCCTTGGCTGCACCAACTGGATCATGCTCCATAGACAGAAAGGTTTCATACCAATCCATCTCAACACCTTCTGGCTGGTCAAAATGTGTCAATTTCAAGAAGCTGCAATTTTGAAGAGTACGGCCGGATAGTTGATTCAACCAATCATACATTTTTATAGGCCATTGCCAACCCATTTGATGATCTCCAGATACAAACTTACCCTCTCTAACTTTGATCTTATCACTTACCAACTCCCTAGCTATATTTAGCAGTTGGCGAGACGACTCCACTTCATGTCAGATCTCATTTTGAACCTCTTCATTCCAATCAGGAACTTCATATTTGGTTCGATTAAAGGTTAGTTTTACCTTATCCCATTTCCCACAGTTCACAGGAAGTACAAAAAGCTTACCTAAAGAGGTATCCCGAGAGGTCAAGGTTACGTTTTGTTTAACAACGGAAACCTTATACATGGTCCTCAATAAGGAGAGACTGGGATAGTTACCTTTACGAGCACACCAAGTTATTAAGGCCATAATGATTACTATCACATTGGCATGTAACTGCCCTGGATGCAACCTATAATGTTGAAGAAATTCATCCAACAGTGGGGGAAAGGGGAAGGTTAACCCACGTTGCAGAAACCTCCCATATATGACCCCTCGGGTTGGAGTTACTAATTCAGCTGCAGACTTGTCTTCTCCAAAGTACATGAGGTCAGCATCAGAAGGAATGGAGAAGGGACAACCTTTTGTGAAGATAGCAGCATCAACGCATGCTTTATCCTCCTTCAACGACTTTCTACTACTACCTTCGCCAGCCATGGATGCTATACCTCCAGATGCATGCAATACCATGGGGCTATTCCTCTCTATTTGAGCCCTCCTTGCTATAGCCCTCAACCTCTTCTCTTCATCAGAGGCTTTTTTCTTCAAAACTACAGGTTTTTTCCCACTCGCTACCTCAGCTCTGCGGCGGTCAGGGGAGCTACTCTCCTCAGCCTGAGCTTCTACATACTCTCCCTCATCATGATGGGGGATGGAAATTGTTTTATTCCTATTACTCATGATTACAGAGAGTATGAGGGGAAATACACACACAGAGATAAAAGGAAAAAACAGACACAAGCAAATGCGCAGAGAAAGAAGATGGCACTTACTGATGATGGAAACAGAAATTTGGGGCTTCAGAAATTGATGAAGTACTGATGCGTCTTCTGAACTTGGAAAGAAGAAAATTTTTGAATAAAGAAGACAATGGGAATGATTTGGGAAATTTAATCCAAACCCAAACAACATTGAATATGAGCAATTACCTCGATTCTGTTTCCAATGCAAGTAATTGGAAGAGACGGGGGACAGACCGTCTGTACTTGCTAATGAAGACACGCCACGTGTACCCACCATCTGGATTTCAAAGAAAGCTGATCTCAGCCGTTCATATATTTGATGGAATACGAAAGAATTTGAAGCTAGATATTCAGAAGGGTAAGCCCGAGAAGAAAGTCCCCGAAGGACACCCCGATCTTAACACCCCGAGTTAATCTCCCTCGAGTTATTAGTCTTCCCTCGAGAAGCAAGCCTCTCCTTCTTCCGAGATTGAGCACTCTATATTCTGAAGATCTATCTTGGGGTTACTGATAAATCCATGGTTCGTATTCGGATCTCATTCATACTCGGACCAGGGCCCGAGAAGGGTCATGGGCTCGAGATACGCGGAGGATGGATCCACGGGTCCATCAATCCTAATTCTTATAAGGAATGCGTATATTATGAATGTTCTACAGGGAATATACATCTTCTCAAAGATGGTAATACAACTATCGTAAACATGGTAACACAACCATGTCCGAAATACACTTCTATTATACATGGTAATACAACCTCTATTCCCATAAGAGTTGTATTCATACCATAAATACATATCTTGGTGATCTACGGATTGTAGTCATATAAACACTACAACAAAATAGAGCTTTGGTGACCAAAATTCTGGTGACCACTGCTATTTTGGTCACTAATTTTAGCATTAGGGACCACAGAAGCTCGTCACAATTATATTGGTCACTAATAAAATGTTTAGTGACGAAACAGCCTTTTTGGTCAGCAAAATGGTCACTAATGCATAGAGCCCAAATGGTCACTAAATTTTTAAAGCTTTTGGTGACAAAACTTACTCACGAAAAAAGTATTAGTCACTAAAGTGTCAGATCCTCCCGAAATTTTGGTCACCAAACCAAATCCATGGCGGTGGAGTTTTTGAAAATAATTTTAAAAACATTTCATAATGCATGTACTCTAAATTTGTTCAATGAAAATGTTTTTGTTATTTTCTCTAAATTTGTTCAATAAAAATGTTTGATTATTTTTTACTTTCATGTATAATTATTGTAACTACAACATGATCTATTAGAGTCTCCTCGTCATCATCAATTTATAAATTGCATTTATGTTTAAATAAATGAATATAATAATTGTTATATAAATATATAAACTGTATAAATTATTGACTACATTTTGAAAAGAAATTAAATGCAAACAAAATAAATACATATTAATTCTGAAATCTCAGCCGTCCAATCTTGTAGTAATAGAAACACTGTCAATTCTTATCCTTGACCTCATCTCACTCTCTCCTCTCAAGATTTCTCTGCGAAAAACAAACACATCGTAGGCTCATCTCAAGGTGCCGTCTAGCTCGGTCGACGATGGCCGGTCGATGACGATTTGGAATCAGTCAGCGATGATGATATGGCCAATCCGGGCAGCCGATCGACAGTGAGGGGCGATGCCATGATGCCATGATGGTAATTGGTCAATGAATTGGTGCTGAAAATTTGGCGAGGACCGTGACAGAAAACAGGCAGAGATGCATGGTCACAGTGGCTTTGTCGAGGTTGGGATTAAGCAGTTTTTGGATTGGATTTCAGGCATGTGCCTTCTCCCCTTTCTTTTATGTTCTTTCTAATATTACTGAATTGGATGAAAGTTGATATTGAAATGCTGTAGTTTTGTGTATTTTGAACAATTTTGCTTCAAGATCATACATTGTTGGTTAGTTTAAATATATATTTGAAGAAATATATGACTAACATTATGCGCACATGAGGTGTTCGATAAAACTCCTCAATGAATTCAAAGCTCTCAGCCGGTTTATTTGATTTTGAATTGATTCTACTAATCTTTCCAGTTGTTGTACATAAACTGAAATAGATTGTCTTAACTGTTTTCTACTGGTCAAAATTGCCTCTTTGGTACTTTATCTTATTGCTACCTTTATGCTGGCAGATTATGCAGGCTTGGCATTCAAAACATTTGTTCCGCACATCATGATGTATTAACCTACAAGGCGGGGATTTGGATTGTTGGACCTATCCAGGGTTCTAGCTCTTTATTAAAACCATATCAACTCAGGTTACTCACTTGTTTAATATGACTGTTAATGTCTTCTGTTAATATTAAGCAAAAGATTGAACCCTGGACTGGTTGTACAAAGCTATAGTTTACTTGTAAACATGGTTCTGATTTTAGGAAGTTGCAAGTAAGCATTTTTATGCTGACCGGATTTGTGAACTTATCCTTCTACGTGCTAACAGAACTTTGACTAGTTGTATCCCTTGCTTATGCTCATATCTGTAAGTATTTATCTTTTCTCCCAAACCTTTAATCTTATATATGAAATGAACTGAGTTGGTTTTTTATGTCTTTGTGTGCTTTCGTATAATTTATCAGAACTTTCTTTGAAGTCTGGTTCTGGATGTTTGTGACTTTGAGGATTCCCTAATCATGATTTTGTGTTTGAATTGCACAGGAATATTCAAGGTGCAATTCATGTTTTTGGCTATGGCAGAATTTGCAGTAAGCTCATCTCTTTCGAAGGTATATTGCATTTATTTTTATTGAGCTCAAATCTGATTGATAGGCTGTTTTTCTTAATAAAGCTAAACTAGAAATATTAATGAAGATATTACACTATTTGCTAAATGAATCTGTATCAGTAGTTTAGCTGGTTGAATTAATTTGCTGTATCATAGAAAAGGGAGAAGAAAGAAAAGCTCTTTATCTGTTTGATTTGTAGTGAGAGGCTTGGTTTCATTCTATTAATTTGATAGAGTGTATATATTACTCGCTGTCATGAGTATCGGATCTTTGCATGTTAATTTGTTTGATTTTTCTTAGCACTCAAAGAATTTACATTAACAACTTTGGTAGACTCTTTGCATAGACTTTTCTAAGTGAAAAATTCACAAGCTAGCAGTTTTGATAAATACAACACTATGACAAGTATTACCAAGAAGTGGGCTCTGAGTCTATTTTATAAGTTGCAGCAATGACTAGAGCAAGATTTATATATTAATGCATTATTATGAGCTATCCAAGTTACTCTTGTTTCTATCTTTTAATTGGGTTCAGACTTTGAATTACTAATATTCTATTCAAACTTTAGATCAGTTTGGTTTCTTGTTTATGGTTAACTTTAACGAATCTTTCGTGAATGACCTGTACTGATTCTATGAACTGGGTGTGATCCTGTGTTTTTAAACATTCATCTGTACTACTTGTTAACTAAAGGTTTAATGTTTGAGAAGACCTCCAATGTTACATCTGCTGCTTCTAGGTAGCTGCTGGAGTAAAAATGATTTCAGTACTACATATATTCATCTCCAGGTTATTTGCTATTTTTCATACTATGTATTTTTGTCTTTTAGATGTATATCTGTTTTTAAATATTAATGAAGTTCCAGAATTCTTGCAGAGTAATGAAGAATTTTAATGAAGAAGAGAAGGAAATTCCAAGGATTATGGAGTGGAGGTTAGGAAAAGGTCTATTGTCTCCCAAGCTTAGTTAGTTTATTTAAAATTTTAATCATCTTAGTATGTTGATTCTCTATGAATTTAATCAATTAGATGTATATAGTGTTGTGAATAAGGGTACTTTTGATTTTTATTCTATGCTAATGTTAATTTTTAGCAGTTTACTGTTTTATTTCATTATAATTATTTTTAATTATGGTAAGACACCCCATGATTAGGTGACCAAATAAGTTGTCACTAATTCATGAGTGGTACCCCATGAATTGGTGACCAAACAAATCGTCACATTGCAAGCGGGATTTCCCAGTTCCCAATAACTTTAGTGACCAGAAAAGTCGTCACTAATGCATGAGGTTGAATTCCAATTCCTTCCCAAATCCACAATTTCCCGCAGCTTTAGTGACAATAAAAGTAGTCACTAATGCATGGGGTGAATTCCAATTCCTTCCCAAATCCACAATTCCCCGTAGCTTTAGTGACCATTTTAGTGACAACATGGCTTGTCATTAATTAGTGACTATTCGATTTCGTCACCAAAATGTACCCTTTAGTGACCACCAGTATTGGCCTTTGGTGGCGAGATGTGGAAAATGGCCTTAAGTGACGGAGCTAGGGAGACCAATCGTGGTGACTAACTTTTGGTCACCAAAGGCAAAAGTCAATGAAAAATGAGCCTTTGGTGACCAAAACTGATTTGTCACAAAAGCAGTAATTTCTTGTAGTGAAATACCCTAAGAGGTTTGGTAGACCTCTTATCTAATCTCATATTTTATACTTTACGCCTTAAGCAAATATACTGACTTGAGCGTCGGAGTGTGTATTCCCGGGACACCCGGGGTCTTTGTCTTGCAGATCAGAGCCTGGTTCGTCGTCGAAGACACTCGAGGCCTTTGTCTTGCAGATCAGTTCGAGAGTCTTGGTTCGTCGTCGAATTATTGGTGTCTGGCATACATCAACAATATCAGGTGGAAGAAAGAAAGAAATCAAATTTCTGAGATGATGGTTCTCACACTTCAGTTTGGTATTTAGAAGAACGATTCGGACAAATTAATTTGAAATAGATATGGAGATACTCTATAATCGCTTATCAGTTTCTTTAACGCTAAAAAAAAAAAAGTTGTACTACTTTTGTATATTACCACCATGATTTGGGTTGTGGGGATTTCAACGTTGCCGGAAAAGTCACAGTAATCTTTCTAGTCTAGTATACAGACTTCAACATATATACAACCAGCTCTGCAAAAAGCCAATTAATTTGTCGCTGATCATTTGGAGAGTAAAATTAGTAATGAAAGATGAAGTTATTCCATTGTATTCTGCTCAAAACAGAAAATACACAACCAAAGAAACGGAAAATACACAACAACGAGGAAACTATTACACCACCCTTAAGAAGATGGTTGATCATTCTTTTTCTCATCAGTAGAAGTTGCAGATGCTTTTGCAGATTCGGCTTGGTCATGTTTAGCTTTCTGGATGTTGTGAGCGTTGGCCAAGAGGTCGACGGGCTCAGAGTCGGCGATCTTGCCACCTTCGAGCGGTGTGCCGGACTTGTATGCAACTCTCAGCGCATCGTCTTCCGAAAGCTTCGCCTGAGCCGTTCCGTACCGAATATCTTCCTTGCTGTGTGCCATTTTTTTGAGCTATGCTATCCTAACTCCCAAGAGAGAGCCCATTCTGGTTGGCCTTTTAAATGATGAGTTTTCAAAAGGCGGTGGTGGATTAGTGGCACTGCAAATAATTGAGAAGCTGACACGTGTTATGCAAAGGAGTATTGAGAACTTTGGAGAATTAACATTTTAGATCTAAAAAGATAGACAAGGCCAAGGGTGTATAATTGGAGCAAGTGATGTTGTCGGAATTTTCTTATTTCAAAAGTCTCAGTGTAGGAATTTCTTAGTTTTGAGTACATCCAAATGATTCCTAACTTGAAATTAACTATATTTATCTCTCCATTAAAACAAACATGTGATGTTGGGTTGACGAGAGATATGAGCGAGCATGTCGTATCGGATGCGGATAGTTTTTAATTCTGGTTTATCATAATTTATCTCATCATCAAGACATGCACCTAGATAAAGTAGTATGTGCGAGTATTATCGTTTTTTTATCACGGATGCATGTGATCAACACTTTTTATACATTATATAACTTTTTGAATTTTATATATATAACTTTTTGATTTTCATAAGAAACAATTTCATTAATTGTAAATGTGTAAATTTATGCAAGCGACACGACAATGAAGATTATTTGCAAATGCTCATATAGCAAATGTATTTACACATATGCTCATATAAGAACTCATATAGCAAATGCTCTTAATTTTTGTTTCTAGCCATTTTATGAGAAAATGATTTACTGTTACTTTCTCTTTATTGTTTTTAAACGGTGTAGATTAAATTTTTTTTTTTCTCATTGCTACCTTTTTTTTTAAAAATAAAAATAAAAATAAATCACCGTTGGTGGGAGATTTTATTTGGCACCCCAAACCAAAAAATAGGCAAAAACCTAGAGTTCAGTACAAGATAGATCTCTGATCACAGAAGCAATTAAGCTTCACAAAAATGACTAAAAACTAGTTGGCTCTGTCTGACAGGCTTTTATGAATCAAACAATAGAGGGGAGCTTTTTAGTGATCGAGTACACAAATATCGAAGCACAGATCAGCCACCCTCTGAGTCTGAAACACAAAGAAAAACCAACAGAGGCTAATTATATTTACATTGGCCAAAAAACAACCAATCTTGGTTCAAAATTATGGCCATGTTGTAGGAGAATAGTGTGAGTGCTGAGTAAGCTGCTTTCTCTATCTGGCCTGAGCAGGTAGTTGATTGGTGCTTTCACATCTATCCAGCTGCAATCTATCTGCACAGACAACACACCTGGTAGCATCTATTTTATAAAATTCTACAGGAAGGTATACCCTAGCCTTCCAATCTGATGAGGCCTTTTAAAATATCAGGTGCATTTCTAAATGAAATTATTTCAGATGAGCACATTTCCAGACACTTTTTAGCTAAGTAGTCTGCAGGTTGATTGCCTTCTCTCAAGATGTGTGTGATATTGTCAGCATACTCATTAAGTTCAGTAGAGAGTATATGGACCAATCAGTTTGAAGAGATTTGGTGATACCTTTTACTGCCAGTAAGCAATCAGATTCAATCTGGAAGTGCATAAATCCTCTTTGTTGAGCTTCTTTTAGTCCTTCTTGGATTGCTAATGTTTCAGCATGGAGAGGGGACTGAGCCGCCACATATTTCATTCTCAGAGTAACAGCAGAAACCAATCTCACAGAAACCATTTTTAAATGCTGCATCCACATTAATTTTGAAGCCCCTGTCAGGGGGAAACCACTTGATAACTTTGATCAATTTGGTCCTTTTATGTAAAATAAAAGGAGCCAATTTTGAAGTGATTAAAAAATGGTTCCTCTCAGGGTTTCCATATAATGGGTGAGCAGTAAAAATAAGTGAGACTTGTTTCAAAATGTCAGTGCATATCTCAGAAGCAGATTTATTACTATTCTCAAACAAGAGCTTGTTTCTCCTCAACCACAAGTGCCAGAATATCATCAAGGCTGTTATTCTGATCACTAAAGTGTGTATTTTAGAGAAACCTCTACATGATAAGTAGTAATTAATCCTTGATCTTAAATTGAGGAAGGAGGGTGGATGAATTAGCAGCACTCTATGCATTTGTGACCAGACATGAGCATTTACCATACATCTATTAAAGTAGTGTTCTATGGTATCATGATTACTACATAGCAAGCATTTAGATGGCAGATGATAACCAAATTTTACCAGAATTTCTGGAAAAGGAAGTAGACAGTTTCTCAGCCTCCATATAAAAATTGATACTTTTTTTGGGAGATATTTGTCCCATATTTTAGCATAAGATGAATTGGTGCTGTGTCTGCTTCTGAAGGACTGGTAAGCAGATTTTACTGAAAATTCTCCATTGATCCCTGGTTTCCAAATGAGCCTGTACTGATGCCCATATCTGAGTTCAGCAGCCTGCAATAATACAAACTGATTGGTAGCCAAGTGAGGCTCCAATATGTTAGAGTAATAAGCTTTTCTGTCAAAAAATTCTGAGATGGTGATGTTAGGGAAGGGGAGGTCAATAAGTTGAGGCCATTTGTAGTAAAATGCCCCATCACCCAACCAGTTAGCATCCCATAATGGACTGTTGCCTTTACCCACCAAGACCATGGAGCAAGTGTTTGCCAGTTCTGTGACTTCACAGACTCTCTTCCAAGCTTGTGAAACTTTGTATGTCTCTGGGAGTGACCACAGATGTCTGGTCCATATGGCTGAGTTTTGTTGCATTTTTCACCAAAGTTTAGTGGAGAAAGCAGTGATAACAGTTCCGATATCTCTTATTCCTAGACCATTTTCTTCAACTGGTAAACACAATCCAGGCCATTTTCTCCAGCTTCTCTTTTGCCCCTGCTCATTTTCTCCCCAGAAGAATTTTGAGCATATCCTCTCCATCTTTTTCACCACTTCCATAGGAGGTTTCAGAACTGCTATAATATGTGTAGGGATGGATAGCAACACAGAATTGATTAGAGTAAGCTTTCCAGCACTTGTTAACCAATGGTTCTTCCAATTTAAAATAGGCTTCTCCATTCTCTCCAACAGTGGCAAGTAATGTCTGATCAGGTTTCTGCCTGTGAAAATTGGGATACCTAAATAGGTGAATGGCATTTTTCCATGTCTCATCCCCAGGATTCTCCTAGTTATTCTGACTTTATCTGTGACAGCTTGGTGCTGAATGAAGAACTCTGATTTTGAGAACTTAATCTGCTGACCAGATACTTGTTCATATGCCTGAAGAGAGGTTTTTAACCTTCTCAAATTTCTTTTTTTGGCACTGACAAAAATGGCAGTGTCATCAGCATACATCAGGTGAGTCACAGTGCTGACATTTCTTGGCACAGTAAAGCATTCCAGGTATTATATTTTCATAAGTTCTTTGAGACCTCTTGAAAAAGCCTCTGTGATGATGTTGTACAAATAAGGAGACACATGATCTCCTTGTTTGATCCCTCTTGTAGCAGGGAAAAAACCAGTGGCAGCACCATTGATGATCACTGAAAAACAGGCACTTTCAATATTTTGGTGAACAATCTTGACAAATGAACCATGGAACCCAAACTTTAGCATGACTGAATTGAGAAAAGCCCAAGAGACCCTATCAAAAGCTTTCTGCATATCAAGCTTTACAATAAGATTTTTTGATTTTCTATCAGTATTCAGGAGCTTAACCATTTCCATCATTTGGAGTGCATTGTCAGCTATGTCCCTCCCTTGCAGAAAACCTGATTGTTCCTCTGATATAATACCATTCATCAGTGGCTTCATCCTATCCATCAACAGTTTTGAGAAAATTTTATTAAGATAGTTGGACAAACTTATTGGCCTAAAATCTCCAAAGGTAGTAGGGTTCTCTTTTTTAGGGATTAGAGCCAACCAAGTACTAAAAATAGCTCTTGGAAGTCTCTTACCAGACAAGAACTCTTTAGCAGCCATCAGAAGATCAGTCTTAATAATTTCCCAACAGAAGGTGTAAAAATGACCAGAGAAGCCATCAGATCCAGGTGTCCCATCCCTATTTAGTCCAAAAGTAGCTTCTTTTAACTCCTCTATCTCCAGATCTTTTAGTAATTCTTCATTCTGAATTTCAGTGATGACCCTAGGAATGACATCCAAAAATGCTTATTATACTGTCCTGTGAAGTCCATTTCTTCCTCCTTTTCATTCAGAAGGCTCTCAAAAAATCTTATTCCTTCTTGTCTGATAGCATCAGGCTCAGAGATCCACATCCCATTTCCATCCTTGATTTTTGCTATCCTACTTCTGCTCCTTTTTTCTTTAACGGCATTATGGAAGTATCTTGAGTTTGCATCACCTTCTCTCAACCATTTAACCTTGGCCTTCTATCTCCAAAAAATTGCAGCCTCTTTCTCAGCCCTAATCAGAAGTGCTCTTTCCCTGTTCAAGTTGACCAGATCAGTTTCAGATCTTGTCTGCTGATACACCTCCTCCATTGCAGTGACCTTATTTTCAACTTCCACTAGATTCTAATGAACATTTCCAAAAGAATCCTTATTCCACTGTTTGAGTCTGAGCTTGAGTCTCTTTAGTTTAAATACCATGTTGTATAATCCAGTAAAATTGAGTTGGCTGTTCCCAATTTGACTTGACTGTATCCAAGAAATCTTGCCTGCCTGTCCATATTTCTTGAAATCTAAATGGCATGGGGAAGCTTTCCACTGAATCCTGAATTGATATCAGCAATGGATTGTGGTCTGAAATTGTTCTGTTCAGGACATGCACTGAGGTATGTGGAATTTTGATATCCAGTCCATTGTACACATTGCTCTGTCCAGCTTTTGCAGTAATCTGTCCTTCTTTACCCAATGATTGGTCCAGGTGTAAATGCTGCCAACAGTGGGGATATCCAGAAGTTGTCTACCATCAATAAACTCCCTGAATTCTTTGATGCTGCACAGTGGATGTTTATGTCTGCCTTTTCTCTCAGTCACTGATGCTACAGTGTTGAAATCACCTGCAAAGAGTGTAGGTGTAAGAGGGAGATTTGTTAAGTCAGACCATAGTTTCTCTCTGGGTACTCTTGTAGTTTGTGCATATACAAAAACTGAGTTCCAGCTTACTAGTGAACTTTTATCTGTTATCAGGACCTGAATATACTGGTTTGATTGAGATAAAATATCAATAGAGAAGCTGGTTCTATAAAAGGGCCAAATTTTAACATCATCTGCAGCAATACAGTGAGGAAAACCTAGCTCAAATTGAAGATTTGTGATTTCAATGTTATCATGCATTGGTTCTATAATACATTGTATTGAGACATTATGTGAGTTAATTAGGAATCTAAGCCTGTCAATGGATGTACCATATCCTCTTACATTCCATATTAACATATTAGCTATTAGGGTGTAATTAACCATTAAAATAATTAATTTTTGGTTAGGTCTGAGCATTCTACTGAAATCAGATAGATCACTCTTTTTGGTATTTTGATTGGGTGTGTGGGATTCAGCAGCCTTACCTGTAGCTGCTGAAGGGGTACCTGTTTGTGGAGGACTGATGTCATCTTGGGGACTGATATTTTCCTCTCTTATGAGTGGCTGATTTCCTGGTATAAACTCTTCTAGTGGTTCCCCTTCATCACTGCTATTTGCCTCATCTTCAATATGCAATATAGAGAAAGAATTGGAGGTCTCCTATGTCTGGTAAGGGACAATGGCAAGGGAGTGTGCTGCAACAGAAAAGTTAGCAGAAAAGTGCTTGTGTGATTGATCCTTATGCTTAAGATTTTTTTTGAAACCATCAATGTCTATATCATCTAGTGAGTAGAAGGATAGTGCTGGTTTGTTCACTCCAGTAATCAAAGGTTTGTTGGTGGGTGTTGGCTGATAAGGGACCATCATGGAGCTTGTATTTCCAGATGTCTGGTTATCAGTTTTGCCTCTTTTTTGATGTTGATAGTCTCTATCCTTCTGCTCTGTTGAGAGGCCTGATGAGCTAGCCTTTTGTGGTTGTGCCTGCTATTGTGAGTTCTTCCATCTCTGAACCCAGGCTTTCTTTAATTCTGGGTGTTGCATCCTGCAATTGCTATCTGAATGACCAAGCTTACTGCAGTGCTTGCAGTATTGAGGGAGATTCAAGTATTCAATCTTGCAATCCTTAAAATCTTCAGGACTTCCCAGTTGTATAGAGCTAATGAGCTCTTCAATGAGGTCAACCTCCACACAGATTTTAAGGGTGGAGGGCCTAGTGATTTGTTGTGTGGCAGTGTCAGCCTTTATGAACTTTCCTATTTGGTTCCCAACATCTTGAAGCATAGTATTGTTGTGATAGTAGAGTGGGATATCTCTTAACAGAGCCCAGACCGGCACCACCGGTGATTCGTGCTCCGGCGAGAAGTTGGGGGACCATTTTAGTATCTTCATGGAGGCCCCAGCAACTGTCCAGACATGCCTCAACCATCATTTTTGATAGTCAGATTGGGAATCAAACCTGATCAGCACGTGTTTGTAATCGAGAGACCCAAGTTGGAATCTTCCGGCGAACCCCATGGATTGAAAAGCAGCTTGAATGTTTGCCATCATCGGTTTGGTTCGTTGAAACTTTCCGATGAGGGCATTGCTATAGTGACTGGCCAAAATCTGGATCGATTTCTGATCATACAGGCATGACTTTTTGCCATTGAAGTTGGTAATAGGCCGTATCTCTGGGTTGGAAGGAAGGGTGGTGGAAAGCGGGGGAGATTGGGATGTTAATATCTGACTGAAGGTTTTTCCGGCGGTGGCGCCGCCGTGAGGCTGCGGCGGCTCCGCCATGAAAGATCCGTTAGGTGAACGTTATCAGTAGGAATATTATCGGTAACGGCTAATAACTGAAGGAAAAGAGGAGAGTGGGCATAGTTCAGTGGGCGCGTGTGTTGCACTCGATGAGAGAGGGCAGAGCGTTTCCAAAGATCAAAATTACTTTGTATCCCCGAATGGGAGTCGTTACCTAAACGGTGTAGATTAATGTCTCTATCTTACTACATGGAAAAACATGCCATTCAATTTTATTATGATTTTTCAAATGATGCTTTTGTTAAGTAGAAAGATCATCTTTCAAGAGATGGATCATCCATAACCAAAACTTTCATAATAATAAAAATAAGGAACATAAATATAAAAGGAAGTGAAACATCAAAAAGAAATTATATTTGTATTACATGAATTGTATGCATATGTTTACTAAGTACAAAAATGTACATATGTGCATTATATTGAAACTACTAATTAAAAAGATACATGTTATGCATTGTATGGAATATATAGAGTTTTTAGAAAATGTATCTAACCTACATTACAAACTAAAGTATGTATATGGACTAAGTACATATCAATCAATGATCACCTTACAAAAACTACTTTCTACAACACGAGCAGAATACTCCTGAAGTTTTGTTTGCGCTAGGAAAAAGAGAAAATCTCCAGAACTCACAACTTTCCTGACTTTACATGAAAGTGTTTATAGGTTTTAACTTATAATGTTTACCTTTCAATTTGAACTGTATTTTTAATTACTTAAAAATGTCAAATTTTTATAAATTTCTTGATTTTTTGCATTAAAACACGTTTCACTATATGTTTACTTTAAAATGATCAATGTTTTAACAAAATAATATATCATTTGAGTGTAAATACATAGTTCAATAGCATTTAGGAAAGTTGGACTTTCAAGAGAGTTTGCATTAAATGAATCAAGAATGAGATAAATTTTGGTGGGGAAAAAGAGCAAAAAACTATAGACACTTTTTTTGTGAACATCATTGATTGAAAAAAATAATCTTTTTAATAGATATATTATGAAATGTGGTGATTATTCATTTATATTTACATAGGGTTTTTAAGAATTTTTTAAAAAAATATTCATTAACGCATTTAGCGAGATTATTCATTTAGCCCCTTGACCCAAGTCGGGACCGGGAAAAATTATTCATTTAGAGAGGTTATTAATTTATCGAGTTTTTACTGTATGATAACTTACAGACATATCTGTACGCAACCAACTGCATTGCATGTCAAATGTCAAATGATACACGTACACCATTCTTAAAATATTATGAATGGATTTAACACTTCAAGTAGGTCAGAATAAGTCAAATCAAAATGTTATTATCCCAGAATGACAAGTTCATGAATGAGTTTATACAAGTGTGCACTCCGCACAACCAAAACTTGTTATAACATTCTAAACTTATCAAATCCAATTTTACTTAAATGCTTGTGTTTCATAAATACACCAACAATCCTCCCCCATTTAAGTATACTCCTTGATTAGAAAAGTCAACATTCCATCAAAATCGAATAAGTGCATAAATGAAAATGTCTTATAGATTAAATTTTCATCTTAGTGAATTATACATTCCAAATGCTTGAGAGTTTGGGTGTCTAAAGAATTTGAACCTCTTAACCCATTTGAACACTTGAAGATAATACACACACAAGTTCAAAACAGCTCAAAAGCTAAACTTGCACTATTCAAGCCATGTGTCCCAATCCGTTCATGAATGCATCCAAAGTCAAGCCTTAATTTCTTGAAGCGGCTACACTTCGCACTTAATATAGGTGAATCCTTTTAATCATGCCCATGCATATGTACTTTGTCAAAAGATTCATTAAGAAGTTAAAGTTCAACCTCTAGTCTCCATGCATGTCAAAACATATACTTCTCGGGATATAAATTTATATGTTTCAAACCTAAACAATAGGCCTTCCACATTCAATTTGACTCTATCGTTGTACTAGAGCAAAATTGGGTATACCACCATCAAAGATTTAAATAGGAAATTCGCCACCGTCCTGGTTCAAAGATACTCATCCATGAAGAATACATTTGTCAACTTAACCATAGTGTTAGCCATGCAACGGTTGGAAATAGAGACAACTTGGGAGTATTATCTCCGGTACATCACTGAATCGATGAAGGTGGTAGATCGGCATCCGCAGGAGAAGGCCTTCATCCACAATTTCGTTAATGGGTTGCGAGACGAGGATTTATATATTGACCTAATGAAGAATATGCCAACCTAATTCTACCATCTTCAGCTGGTGGTGGAGATGCATTGCACGGTTCACGAGGCAAACCACAAGGATGAGCATGGTGGGTTTCTTTGAGCAACGGGTCATTACCGCTACCGCCACTCAAACTACTACCCTTAGAGCCATGCCTCGCTAGGATCCGGCAAGGTGTCAAGCGGCCCCGGTGGCGGTGCCCCGTGCTAGGGCCCAGAACTTGGTGATCCGGCCAACGTACACCCCTCTATCCAAGACGAAGACGGAGATCTTGGCAATACACCGTGGATGGTTCACGGAACCCCAGCAATCCAAGGAGCTCCACCCACACAGAAGTGGTGCGATTTTCACAAGTCATACATGAGTACGACAGAAGGATGCAGGGTGTTGCGCATGGGTATACAGAAGCTGGTTGATTGGGGCCTGTTGCGGGACTGTGTTGCAGTTGAAGCTCCCCTAGTAACAGCCTCGGCTGGCCAGAGAAGGAAGAGGAATTGGAGGAACAATGGGAAATGGGGCGGGAATCAGGTGGTGGAGGCCAATCCTGCGCCTAACTTGTGCCCCCGATCCCTAGACAGGCTGCACCGACGTAGGTTCCTCAAAGGATGATCAACATTATTAATGGTGTGGTGGAGGATGGAGCCCAGACCCTTTCGACTGTAAAGGCAAAGAGTAGATACGTGCCCCGGGGGAGATGCATGGGAAGAGATTTAAACGCAGTGAAACGATAACGTTCTCGAATGAGGATGCAGTACCCCGCAGATTCCTCACTTGGATTTGGTGATGGTGACCGAGGATGTTGAAGGTGTATTGATCAAGAGAGTTTTTATGGATGATGGAAGCAGTGTGTAGATCATGTTCGCGGAATGTTTTGACATATTGGGCATCGGCGGGATTCACGGGTCGTACCGTGTACCCCTTGGGGATTATTCCTTTATGAGTGACTTTGGTCGATTACTTGGACCCGAACAAAAGAACCACTGTGTTGTGCAATTTCATGGTGATCAATGCGTCGTCCATGTATAACATGATCATGGGTCGCCCTTGGCTAACCCAGGCCAGGGAAATATGCTCACCATATCACTTAACGGTGAAGTTCCCAACAGAGTTGGGTATTGCTTCGGTCCGGGAAACCAAACTACAGCACAAAACTGCGTAATGACGACTATCAAAGATACCAAAGCATGAGGGGCGGAGAGGATGAGAACCTCAGCTCCTGGTGAAGGTACGAGTGGAAATGACTCGGTGGGAGCGGTAATCGGTGATCCGGCGTCTTTTGAACTCGAAGACATGGAGGTAGCAGCCCGGGAGAAGGTGCATAGGGAAGCACCTGCCCCGGGAGGTGAAGAAGGAGTTGCATGATCTTTTGAATGAGTATGAGGACATCTTCTCGTGGAGCACGGAAGACCTCAAGGGGATTCCGGAAGAATTCGCGGTTCACCAATTGAACGTCTACCCGGAGCTGAACCTAATCAGACAAAAGAAGCGTGCCTTAGCGCAAGAGCGGGTGGAATTTGTCTAGGAAAAAGTTAAGAGAATGGTGGAGGCAGGAATGGTGGAGGAGATCGCTTATCCGGAGTGGATTGCTAATCCCGTGCTAGTTAGAAAGTATGACAGGACATGGATAATGTGCATTGAATTCAAAGATTTGAACAAGTGTTGTCCCAAAGACAGCTACCCCCTCCCGTCCATTGGCCAGCAGGTGGAGGCCATAACGGGATACTAAGTCCTAGCCTTATTTGACCTGCATCCGGGGTATCACCAGCACTACTACAATATCAAGCCATTTAAGGCGGTTCATCCTTCATGTGTTAAGGCAGAAAACAAATGCCTTCCCTGGTTGTGACTTGAATGAGAAAAATCATCTAAGGCGGTTCCTCTTCCGCCTTAGATGTTTTTGGTTTAAGGCGTTTGTTTCCGTGGTGAACTTCGTTTCACTCACACAAATAAAACCTGCAATACACTAAGGATAAAATCCTAGCACAGTGGTAAGCAGGTTTTATTTGTGTGAGTGAAACGACGTTCACCAAATTGGCGCCGCTGCCGGGGAACGGTTGTTGATTAAATTATTTTTACCTACTGATATGTGTATTAGTTTTTTGATGTATGACCAGGTCTGAAAAGCAGGTCATAGTATTTGATTCTGAGATAGAGAAGACTGCTAAGAGGATTCGGAAGCTTGCTAAATTACGAAGATTGGAATCTGCCGCAGAACCCCAATTTGCCCAAACCGAGGCTGTTCCAGAGGCAGAACTTGAAGCGGACTCCGATAACTCTCTGATGGCGGAACCTGATGCTAATGCTGATAATCCCTACATGTGGGAACTCACTGGTCACAGTGAAGAGGATCCCCCTACTGCTATCCAATTGGCACAAACGGCGAATCCCAATGAGATTAAGCTTGGCCTTTTGAATGTTCTTCCGAAATTTCATGGAAGAAGCACCGAGGACCCCTATAATTTTCTGAATGAATTCATAAAGATTTGTAAGGTGCAAAAGAGGCCTGCTAATGTCACAGAGGAGCAGTTTAAGCTAGTGGCATTTCCATTCAGCTTGACGGGGGATAAGTTCAACGAAAGGATGGATAAGATAGAAAAAGTTCTTTCAAGAGTGGTGGATAAGGTCACTTCTGCAAGCACCACTTCTGCCTCTGGCCCTCATGATAGTCCGTGTGATACGTGTGGAACATATAGCCATACCACTTTGCAATGTAACTTCGCCTTGGATGAGCAACTTGTTCAAGCAAATTCCATGGGGAATTGGAATGATAGGCAGCGGCGCCAATTTGGTGAACGTCATTTCACTCACACAAATAAAACCTGCAATACACTAAGGATAAAATCCTAGCACAGTGGTAAACAGGGTCGAATCCACAGAGAACGGTGTGAAATTATTGATTAACCTACTAATTAATTTTGGTTTAGCAACCACGCCTTAAATTGAGATTTGTTTGATTTTAAATACGGAAAACTAAAACAATAAAGCACACGAATCCAATGCAATGCAAGAAGAGAAAATATATATGATGAAAGAAACCGGCTTAAGCTAATCCTTAGTTCAATCATTGATCATTGACAACTACAGTCCATTTATTCTCTACAAATCAACCAGTTATAAGTGAGCAAGTATTCGCTGAACCCTCCAAATTCACCCTTAATTATTCGATCGCAAGCAAGTATTTGCTAAACCTACGACTTCCCTAATCAAAGTGTCCTAGCAAGTATTCGTTAAACTAGATAAACACCTTAACAGCATTAAGATCTAGGAGAACCCAATTCAGATAATTAAGCACGTATTCGCATGCAAACATTACCCACTTAACTGTTCATCATCCCTATTATTATATAGTCTGTATCAGTTATCTATTGTATAGACAGGAATTTTGCTACTTTTATTAGCTCTAGCCTAACAAGATTAAGGTGATCAAGCTTAAGCATGCAGACATAAATTATATCATGAACAATCAAGAACCCGTAGAGATTAAACTTCATGCAAGCATTAAGTCTCACAATTCATGAACCACTTAATTAACCTAAGCCGATTAAAAGAATTTAGCTACTCATGCTTAAATCACACACATAAACAATTGATGAATTAAACATAATAATAATAAAATAAAATAAGAAAGAAATACCAATGATTTTATTGATGAATGTTGCTGCCCTTAGCCAGAAGTACAGTGAAGAAGAAGAATGTATTCGAGATAAACTAATGCTACCGACGGTCCCCTTACTTTTCCGCCAAGAAGAAGTATTTATCTCCTCATCATCCTAAAAATACCCCCCTTATTTATAGTAATAAATATATCAGGAAAATATTAAGAGTTCTAATCCTAGTGTGAATATATCACACAATTATTATAAATACCAGAAATAGAAAATACAATCCCACTTAATTAGGGAAAATGAAGAATCTTCTTCAATATTTATTTTCTCTTCATCTCTCGGCCGAAATTATATTCCTTTCGAAAGTTTAACTGAATCCCTTTCAGAATAGGATTTCTGCTTTCTCTTTCTTCTTTGGGCTCCAAGACTTCTTTTTGGCCCAACAGACTGGATTTGGTCTTCTCTTTATTCATGGACAGCAACTAGTAACTCCCTAAAGAAGGGATCAGACACTACCTCATTAAAAACCCAGTGGGAAAAAAGAGTGAAGTAATCCCCTTTCATCAGTTTCACCTCAGTTCGGGTCAACTTCACCGAGCAATTTAGTGATCGTTAAACGAAGCACAACTCTGCCAAATGAAGGATTCCGGATTAAGAATCAACTGGATCAGCATCCTTCAAGTGCTCTAATCATATCAAAACAGCTCCAAAACAGCACTTCTTGATCCTCTTGCTCATCTCAAGCTACATGTGTAATCTGACATCAAATACAACTCATAAGTGCTAAATGACACATAATATATCATTAAAAATCCTCAGAAATACACACATATTATCACCACATCATTCCGCCTTGGATGAAGGCTTCCGAACTCGCTAGCATGCAAGTCTGGATGATATGATTTGACTCTTTGCGATACCGTAACTAGCAAACGCTAGTACCAAACAAATGGTTGATTGTTTTGTTACGACAGAAGCTTACGGATCGCCAGATGAAATACTAACGAGTTCGCTACATTGGAAAGCCTAGACTGTTATGAATGTGTACGAGACTGGTTACGACTTCTACCGTGCGGATCGCTAATACTAGTTACGATCTCGTAAGAGAGCCTAACTTGTCATATATTTATCTGCTGACGAGACTGGTTACGACAAAAGAGGCGATTCGCTCGGTCATGAGTAGCGAACTCGTTACAAGCCAAATTAAACATTTCGGGTTAATCAAAACGAGCCGGGTTACGACAGCCACTAGCTACTCGCTAGTAACACCGTAGCGAGGTCGCAACCGAACAATTGTATTTAATAAAAATTGTAAAAATATAAAATTGTAAAATTGATATTATAAAAATATAATAAAAATTGGTGGTTCGAGAGATGTACCGAGATCGTAAGGAAATCGCCTATGTGTATAGTAACGAATTCGCTACTGATCTCGCTAACATGAAACGACGTCGTTTTGGCACTGGGTGAGCGAGAAAAAAAATGACGTTACGAGTAAGCTAGACATTCGCCTGGCTTTGGCGGGTACGGTTACGAGCTCGGCAGAGATCAGATTGGAGAGGCAGAGAAGAACGAGCGATTGGGTAGCGATGGCGCAAAAACTAAGCTCAGAAATATAATTCTGGCGAGAGAAGTAGCGATAGTACAAGATGATCACAACTATTTTAATGTAACGGGCGAGAGAAGTAACGATCTACCAGGGAATTCGTAAGTGTCACAAAATTATAGGATTTGAGCCATTTCCACCCATTTCCACTAAAATTGGGTTTCATTTTAATTGTCTAAACTGTGAATTGCAAGATGCATGGTATCTAAGCACAAAACATGAACATGAAACACCATCAAGCCACACTTTATAAACTAATGGAAGTAATGGAACTCAAAAGTATATGCATCCATTTGACAAAAAAATGAAACTAGCTTTTATTGGGAATGTGAGGCCTAGAGATGTACCGAGATCTAATAAGGACCAAGTGTCTAGCCAATGCATCTCTACCATCCTCCAACTCCTTCTTGGTGTATGGTGCATGATTTTCCTCGATAATCTAAGAATATGAAATGTTTTTTTAATACTATTAAATGCAACGTAGTAATAGGTACAATAAGTAGGTTATAAGAATGCTTACGCGATGTAATTCCAAATTATCTTCAACAAGGCCAACGACGCACTCGCTTGCGTACAACATCATATAGTAAGCGCACTCCCAATTTGACATTTGCTTTCGGTGCTGAAAGTGAAGAAGTATAACAAATGATTTGAAATGAAATCATAGTGGAAATAAATGAGCATTGGATTTTTAATGTCACCTGAATCTGTATAAGATTGAAGGGAAGTAGTGTGTCGTCATGTGCACTATGCATAGCAACCTCTAATTAATCTGCAAATTTTGTAGATGGACCAAAGTGTAGCGGGTCCATCCAATACACTCGCTTCAACGATGGTATCATATCTACAAAACTCCAATGGCCACTACATATTTTAAGAAATGAAAATGTAAGAACCCGGCTCGAAGATTAGAATGTTTACGAAATGCAAATATCCAATTGTAAAAAAGAAAACTAACCTCTCTAGATACGGGCCTATGTAAATTGTCTTGGTCTTGTCACTAAGGATCTTCAAGAGATAAGCAAGTCGCGATTGATTACTTTCATTCATTTCTTGCAAGCATATTGGGTGCAAAAAACCAATGAAAGTCTTTGCGTTTAGAGCAAGGCATTGCATGTACCTAAATAAACAATAGATGGGATATGAACGTATAATAGTGCACAAGTATATGATAATTTGTAACTTGCAATACGATAGAAGAGATGAGATCAAGTAGCTTACATTTGATGTAGTATAAGGATTGTTTCGGGAAGGGTTTTATAGTGCCAGAAAAGGGCAAAGTCTTCCCATGGAACGACTAATTCCCTCACTTCGCCGAACACTTGTTTATTGGAGTAGAAATAGTAAACAGAATCTCGACTATGGTGGCCCACCAGATCATAAAACGTGCGAAGGAATCCCGGGAGTGATTTTATGAATCCAACTTCTCCCACCGACATCGGTTTCTTAGCTACCGGAAAATCTAGTGGGTCTACGACGGGTGAAGGTGTGTTTCTATTAATTGGGATAGAATTAGAATTCACATCAACGACCAACCATTTGGGCCACACAAAAAAACGGCCCAAAACTTTACCCACTATCGTGCACTCTTGATCTGCGACCGGTACCAACGCATCCTCGACTAACACATGTAGTATAGAAACCCTAACGAAACCAATAGGGACTTTGGCTTCATGATGTAGTGCCATGCCAGGATATGAATTTCCCATTGCAACGTGGCTGGGTTGAGAATTCATCCCACATTCAGCGTACAACTTGCAAGAAGGGGAGTTCTAATATACAAATAAGGCATGTTTAATTAGGTCGAATTAGACATATGTAGGAAGAGTATATTTAAAAAATATCAATAATCATGAGTTGTGTAGAATTATTCATTTGATTGAGGTGCAAGAATTTAACGTACCTTTGGTTTGGGATCGGATGGTTGTATGTGAACTTGCTCTTTGATAGAGGCCGAAGGTGTGCATAATTCCTTGTTGGGGTTCAACAATAGGTTGGTCAAAAATAGGTTGGTCAACCTCATGTTGTGGTGGGGAAGGATGTGAACCTCTAGACGAGGGTCCATTGATTGGATCGGTGTCACAAAAATCGGATGGAAGAGGATACTTTATAAAGGAACATATATTGGCCAACATTTTTTTCAATTTCGTGACCTCTTGGTCGGATTTTTGGGCTTGGTTCAATGCTATTTGGAGTTTGGATGGTTTAGAGTCTTTACTACTACGTTTGATACCAAACGCCTCTATCTGAGTAACATAACCACCAATTCCCTTAGCTCTTCCCTGATGCTCGGCCTTCCCAAGTGCCCTACGTAGCACATCGTGTTTACCGACTGGGATGAACAAGCCTTCTTCAACTTCACGCTCGACCTCGTCCTAAAAAGGTAGTATTATAAACTAAAAGTTATTATCATCATCAATTGTTTTGTTTGATGGTGTGATTGTAGATACTAAAATGGAACATGGTATGGCATAGTAGGTAAAGCGTACCACTCGATTATCCATCCTTTTTGCCTCATCACTTAAGAAAGTCCCGTCTTTTTTAATTCTACCCAAGACGAATAATTGTTTTCTACTATATGTCGTAGGGTCTTCGGCAATGACTAGCTTGTTCACCTCTTCCGCGTCCATGCCCCCATCCACAAGCTCTTTTACCTCGGTTTCCTTTTTTTTTTGAGGTCTTCCTCCCCACACCCAAGTACCCCGCCCTACCCCCGGTGTAAGGCATACCATTATCAACAGTGGCTTTGCGCTTCGTATCTCTGAAACCCTTTTAAAAGGTCTATGTTATTTTAGGAATAAAGCACCAACGGAAACAAAAATATTTGGCTAATTGACATGAAACTATTATTGCAAGATCTAGTAAGTAAACTAACCTTTGCGTCATTTTCTAACCATCGCTTCTTGAATGCCTCCCAAGTAAGGGGTACAATGTGATTGTAACGCGTACTTGGATCTTGCCCGAACCTCGTGCCCTTTGGTTTGATACAATCCTTGGCAAGGGTATATTTGTGTTCTCGATGAGCCTTTGATGCGATTTGAAGAGCTTTCTTCTTCACTTGATCATAAGATGTTGCCTCGATAATAAAGGGGCGCTACAAATGTGATCATAAAAATAATCACATTCACAATTTTCAATTGAAATTAAAAAAAACAAGTGAGACACTAACCTTGCATTCCTTCCATATATCCTTTTTGATGTCGATGCTTAGTAGCCTCCAATCCGTTGTGTCTAATGGTGTGCGTATCCTACCCGTCTTAGCACACCAACTCGACCATCACGCGGCATCATCGTCGGGTGAAATAGCAACACCAATGTCATTAAACTTGACATGTGTTAGTATTTTGTTATCGATCCTAATCTCTAATTCGCGACAATGTGTGAGGAGTTGAGCTTCTTTCGATACGCGAGTCACTTCTCGTTGTCTTCTAACCTCACTTGAACCGCCAACAACATTTCCTCCACCCCCACTTGAGTCGGAGTTAACGGAACTTGAAGGGCTCTCCATTAAGCTTTCCTTTGTATATTGAAATTTGTTAATGACTAACACAATACTAACAAGTCAAAGTTGTACTTTGTAGTAAAAACATTATAAAACATAATCCTAAAATTTAGGGCTAAGCAAGCCATGGACAACATTAAATGAAAATCTTGATTTTCGTTCAGGACATGCTTCTGACATGATATTTAGTAATAACATGATAAATGGAGGCACTATGTACAAGAAAATCAAACTTTGTGTCGGTATATGACAAAGTTGTGTCGGTAGAATTGATTATTTTGGTTGGGGATGGTCTACCTTGTTTGTCCCTCTCCTACCCACAACAAAGGATGTTACCAAATTGAACAAGAACAAATAAAGATTGACATTAATTGCAACAACTATAGGAAAAATGTGGTTGAGAATTTATTACAAAACTTACCAATCTTTTGCATGCAATTAGTGTCTAGTTCCACTTTGTTTTGACACAATTGATGTGTCCAACATGTATGAGTTGGGTAATGGAGATTTGATGTGAAGAAAGTTGAGGAGATTTGAGAAGATGTGCAAAAGTTTGAACTTTTGGAGATGAAACCCGTAAGAAGTGATGGATAAGATGCCAAAAGTGTTGTGTTTTTCTGTTCTATAACGTGTTTACTTTATTCTAGCTTTCCTTGTTGCGATACCGGAACTCTCTCGTTACACCTGACGTGGCTATTTACGAGGTCGTTACGTGCTCATGTGATTGCCTTTTATGGTCTACTTTATCCTTCTAGCGAGATCGTAACTGAAAAGCTGACATAAAGTATGTTACTAATTTGTTGCGATTTCGCTACTCATGCTCGCCAGAACCCTACTTAAGATAATTATTTTTTTATAAAAAATGCACTCATACAATTTTAAATCACGATTTAAACGATTTAAACGAAATGATGGTATGGAATAAGACACTAATCATTCTATTGTAAGAATAATTTTCGTTTGTTCCTTCGTATGCTGATGTATAACGGGATAGGGATTTGATGACTTAATCTGCAATTACACAATTTGAAAGAGTTTTAAGAAACTTAGTCTTTAATTGTAAGACAATAAGAAACTCTACACATCATGTGTACGCTTGAAAACGCTATCCATCGCTTACCTTTAGAGACAACAACATAGTAGAGCTTCACACATGAACTACATATATATACATGCGCAGTTCACGTGCATTTGATTAGAGATACTTAGTTTATTACAACTCATTTATGTGATTACAAGCACAGATCTTGAATTAAACAAAGTATCATGCACACGTTCACTCACCAACTGTCATCACTCATCATACTACCGAGTATCGCTTAATAACATTGCATGCTGATGTACTAAGATGTACTCTGCTTGACATAATGTGATGATCGATATTTTCCGAATTGAGTATTATACTGTTTATATATAAAATGTACATATTTTAGAATATGATAGTGCGTTTAAAAATTTAAACCGAATTATTGATGTTTTACATGGAGTTATGTCATACTGCTTATGGACAAAGATGTACTCTACCTGAGTTAATATCATGATGGATATTTAACAAATAGAGTATTATACCACATCTATATAAAATATATATATGTTAGAATGTGAAATTGCTAAAAAAAATTAAAAAGTTCTATTTTTTAGTTAAAATCTAATTAGCTTCTGTGGTAGCGAAATCGCTAGTGTACACGTTACCACAGTTAAACCCTAAACCCACAAACCCACAAACCCACATAACCCAGAAAACCAGTATGAAGGAGTTGCGATATCGCTAGTTAGTAGTTCAAATAAAAAAAGACTTTTTGGGTTACGATCTCGCTACTAATTAGAATGATTCTTCTTTAGCGAGTTCACTACTGGCACGCTTGCCCAGCGAGGCTTTTTAAGACTCGCTACTAGAAACTCAGGCTTGAGCGAGATATTAACGATCTCGCAACATACAGATGCGTGTGTGCTAGCGAGCTCGCAACATGTAGAAGCGTGTCTACTAGCGATATCGCAAGTAACAATATTATAAATAAAAAAGGGGATCGGGCTAAAATTAATTAGCCCCAAATTGAAAACCCTACCGAAATTAAAAATCGTCGACGAACTTGTACATTCTCCGATGAAATGCGGACAAAGACCAGAGGAGCGATGGGGGGACGCGGTGGTAGAGGCGCAGACAGTGGACGGGGACGTGGTCCGGCGGTGGGAAAGAAACGGCCTCGGACTGAGGAGCCTGAGGTTCAGGCAGAGGTTCCAGTCGCCCCACAAGTTCCAGTCGTCCCTGCCGCTGTTGCCGGAAATGATGGTGGGGAAGGGCCCAGCAGTTCCAGTGAGGAGGAGGACACTCCCGAGTTCTTCAACGACGCCGCCATAGCTAGGTATGAGCGTTGTTCCTCTCGGAAACTTGTAAATAATAATGTGTTTGATAGTAGTGTGGTGCCTTCGCTGCAACTAGATTACGTGCTAGACCATTTTAGTGCACAATATCTAGATAAATTGCTTATGTTGCCTGAGCCTGTTTACCATGAGGAGGTTCTCCAATTTTATGCAAACCTAGGTTTAGAGGAAGGGGTGGAGGAAATAACTACAATGGTACGGGGTGTTAAGTTTACGGTCGATAAGTTTAGCATCAATGAAGTTCTGAAATGTCCCTATCTGTCTCATAACGACCTGAGGCCTACCAAAAAGGATGGTCCGTACGAGGTACATTACGAGCAAAGGTTTCCTTCTGTTAGCCCCAAGCAACCGTTGAAAGCCGGTGAGATGGGTAAGAGTGGTTTAAAAAGACTTCTGATAGGCCGGGTATAGCTAGGAATTACCCGATCCACAGGTTTACCGAGGAGCAGAGATTAGTTTTTGAGCTAATATGCGGTAATGTGGTCCCGTCCTTAGGGCATGCATGTGAGCCCACAGTTTGCAGTCTCATGGTGTTCTACTATATCATGGAGAAGCTTGCAATCAACCCCGGCTTCACAATTCTGACTCAAATGATGAAGATGACCAGACACAAGAACGCCGCGCTTCCGTATGGCAATTTGATTGTAGCTCTGATCAGGAAAGCGGGTATTTTTCCAAGAGGCCGTCCCATGCCGCTCGGCAAATACGACAAGGAGTGGCTCAAGCATAAGAGGTTAGAGTTGAAGGCCGATGGGAGTACACGAGAAAGAAAGAAGCTGAAGAGGCAGCCAGAAGGGAAAGGGGTAGGCTGGGAGTATCAGGTATGATTCTAGCTTGTTATTAACTGTAGTTGGTTCAAGTTGTTTCATTTGTGAATAATTGGTTCTTATCAACCTTGATGTGTGTGTGTAGATGTTGTTTTTGATGCCCGTGGTAGGCTTGTGGTGTCTATGGGCCAGTTATTGAATGCGATTGAAATGGCCGAGAAAAGGGCATGTGCTAACAATGAACGGCTCGACGAACTGATATCCAGCGGGGTAGTGGAGTGCGATATGAGCGATGAGGAGGAGATACCTGATTTCCGCACCATATTTCCCAAGCAAAAAGACTCCGCGGGTCCTAGCCAAGATTTGCCTACAGCCAGTGAGAAGGAGCCATCCGATGGGAAGCTTGTTGCTGCTCATGTAAGGGATGCAGATGCGGAAAGTGATGATGGTGATGGGGATCATCATCACAGCGACTCTGATGCAGAAGATGAGCCGGTGAGGTATGACATGATTAGGAAAGAGAGGCTGATCGGAGAACCCGACGAGGATGTTGAACCGGGACAAGGCAAAGAAAAGAACACATGCATGGAGACTGAAGCTCAACCAGCAGACCAGAACGAGCAAGACAAGCAAAACAATGAAGGCAGTTCGGTGGAGAAGGCCGAAGGTAGCGACAAGATTTGTGTAGATGACTTGCATGATATTTTAGTCGCCGGCCTGTGATTTCGTAGTTTAGTTTGGTTTAAACATTTACTTTTTAGAATATTAACTAGTTTTTGGATTATGATCACTTATATACGCGCCACTAAAGATTCTGTTTTGGTTACAAGAATGTGGTCAATGAATTTTACGCTTTTTAGATGTAGACTGTTCAATTTTTTATAGAGTTGTTGTTACTTCATTTCAGCAAAATCAAGTACTTTTGGTATAGTGCGTGCTTCTAGCGATCTCGTAACTCACACGTTGCAGGATGATTCAGTAGTAACAGTGCTACTAGAGACCTCGCTACGTCCTCGCTCCAGTTCACGTGTAACTTACGAGCTCGCTACTTGTCGTACTCAGTCAACAGAGCCAAGTTGGCGCCTCACTAGCAAACTCGCTACGTGTATAGCTGATAGTAGCGATCTCGCAACATGTCGTATTCAGTCAACAGAGCCTAGCTTGAGATTCTCTAGCGATCTCGTAGCGGGATTGCTTTAACTTGGCGAGATCGTAACAACAAATTGTTAGGCTTAGCTAGTAGCGAGATCTCTACATGCAAGGAACCCATCAGTAAAAACCTTTGAAATTCCATCAGTAATTAATTTGTTTGGGGGTTTGAATGTGGTCAATGAAAAGATGAGAATGCCTTTACATTTTCCTTCTTTTAATACAGCAATTACTAATTTTAGTCTCGGAACTCTCACATTTTTTTGACAAATGTAGCACCTCAACACTATAAATATCAGCCCCTTCTCCCTTTAGAGCCCCATCAGAGCCTTCATTCCCATATTCCCTTCTCCCTTCTCCTATTCTTTGCTTTCTTCTTCCCATGGATTTTTCTATTTTCAGCGCCCTCACAGATGACATGATACATCTTATAATGATTCGTGTTATGTTTAAACACGTTCTTTGTCGGTACGTGAGCGGAAGAGCGACCGAATCAGCTCGACAGTGGCTCACCGAGGCTTCTGCAATAGGTCACAAAGAGTCGACCTATGTCTTGGCTATATTTGCAATCTGCGAAGGTGATGCTCAGAGAGGCATGAATGTCATCACCACCATGAAGAGAACCGACAAGAAAGGCCTCCAGGAAGCTCGGGTACGCGTCATAGCCGATTTATTATTTTGGCTGGCTCCAAAGCCTACGGATGGCCTCCAAACTCCGGAACCCCCAAAATAATATAATGTCTAAGTATATATAGGTTTTAGGGTAAACAAAACCCTAAACCGAATATTACAAGGAATTGGACTAATAAATTAATATATTATAATATAATTGGGCCTTCAAATAAATCTTCATTGTCTTCTCCATGTAGCCCAGTTAAGCCCAATTTATTAAGACCGCGACTGCAACAATTTAGCCCAATACTGATTTCTTCAAGAACGTATAGCTGATTAGTGATCGACATGTCGAAGCACAACTTAGCCGCCCGTAGAAAAAACCAGTTATAGAATTATATCTTCAACTCGCATGCGTCTTCTTCTTCCCGGAATAATGAAATTGACGATCCATTATCCGTTGGAGCACACTACCTCATTAAAAAAACCTTTCGGAAAAAAGAGTGTAGTGTCTAGCTCCTCTCCATGGCTCTAAGTGCTTGATTTTGCATCTTTTTCACCACTTCTCCACTTGATTGTTTTCCACCATTTTTCTTATAATTCCTGCACCAAAAACACCTTCGTGCATATCAAATGGCAAAAGAGAGATATAAAATCATATAATTAGATGCATAAAATACGCCTGATCAGCGTCATAGCCGATTTGGCTTACGCCTGGGGTAATGTGCACTACTACAGGTTCCTCAGAGATGTAGTAGTGCCTAGGCCTAGATGCTGCCAGGAACATGCTGCCCTCAATCGCGGCTTGAGGTACCGTCGCTACACGAGGGTTGATCCAGCAGACATCTCATGTGATGCATGCACTTGCGAGCAGGAAGTGCTTCACGTCCTCGGTTCTTCTTGAGTTGAAATGTTGTAGTTTCTTTCTTATTTGATTTTGTTGTTTTTTATCTAAAATTGTTAGGATTGTAATAAGTTTTTGTTTGCCATTTTTGCTCATTTAATTATTGAATAGATTTTCTTGTTTTGATACCTTGTCCCTTACATTTTACTTTTTCATCGTAAGAGTTATTTTTTCAGCAAATTCACTAGCTAAATCACTAGCTTCATCGTAAGAGTTACTTTTTCAGCAAAATCATTTACTTTTGGTATAGTGCGTGCTTCTAGCGATATCGTCAGTGTCACGTTTATTCGTAGCATCAGCCCAAGCGAAGTCGTCACATACTCGCTTCTATGTTACGTGGTCCTAACGATCTCGCAACATATCGTATTCAGTCAACAGAGCCTAGTTGGCGATTGTCTAGCGATATCGCAACGGGATAAGAACCCATGAACAAAGGGCTTTTGGTTGTATATTGGGCTGTAGTAGTAGTGAAAGTATAAGTATTGGGTTTTGTCCGACCTGTGACATCAGTAAAAACCTTTGAAATTCCATCAGTAATTAATTTTTTTTGGGGGTTTTCATGGGGTGACCATGAAAAGGTGAGAATGCCTTTACATTTTCCTTCCATTAATACCATAATGACTAATTTTTGTCTAGGAACTCCGACATATTTTTGAATAATGGAGCACCTCAGCTCTTTAAATATCAACCCTTTCTCCATTTAGAACCTCATTAGAGCCTTCATTCCCACATTCCATTCTCCCTTCTCATATTCTTTGCCTTCTGCTTCCCATGGATGTGTCTCTATTCACGCCCTCCCAGATGACATGATAAATCTAATAATGATTCGTGTTATGTCCAACTGGGTTCTTCACCGCTACGTGAGCGGAAGAGCGACCGAGTGGGCTCGACAGTGGCTCACCGAAGCTTCTGCAATAGGTCACACACCGTCGACCTATGTGTTGGCTGTTTTTGCAATCTGCGAAGGTGACATTCAAAGAGGCATGAATATGATCACAAAAATGAAGAGAACCGACAAGCAGGGCCTCCGTCTAGCTCATGAACGCGTCAAAAGAGGTCTGAGATACGCTTGGAGTTGGAGACACTACCTCAGATACTTCTCAGAAGGAGCAGTCAGACCTAGGCCGATCTGCTGCAATCCGCATGCTGGCCTCAATAGCAGGGTGAGGTACGATCCCTGGGAATCCCTTGATCCGGCGGACATCACCTGTGATGCATGCACTTGCGATCAGGAACTGCTTCATGTCCTCGGTGAACGAACGATCTACATGTAGTAGTTTGTTTGTTCTTCATTATGTATTTTTGTATCACAAGTTTGTTTCAATTCTAATGAACTTGTGTTTGCCATTTTGGCACATTTAATTACTGAATAGCTTTTCTTGTTTTGATATCTTGTCCCTTACATTTTATTTTTTCATCCTAAGAGCCCATATCGTATCAGCAAAATCATTTACTTTTTGTATAGTGCGTGGTCATAGCGATCTCGTCACTGTCACGTTTCATGATGATTTATTAGTAACAGAACACCAAGCGAAATCGCAACTAACTAGCGCCTGTTTACGTGGTCCTAACGATATCGCAACATGTCGTATTCAGTCAACAGAGCCTAGCTAGAGAATCTGTAGCAATCTCGCAGCGTACTTTCTCTACCCTTGCGAATTCGTAACAACAAAGATTGACACAATAAAAAAACACAACATTGACGTGGCTTGATGCGAGTTCGCTACATGATAAGAACCCATCAAAAAAACGGTTTTTGGGTTTGGGTCTATATTGGGCGTATAAGTGTTGAGCATTAGCCTGTGTAAGTATCAGGCCTTAGCCTATGTAAGTATTGTGCCTCAGCCTTGGTGTTTCATGTTCAGTTTGCGCTGGTCGGCGACTTATCGAACCCTTGTAAAATGTAACCGTATATAAACTGAAAAATCACCTTCTAATCAGCCGATGTGGGACAAATGTTGGCGAACTTGCTTACTAGTTCGCGACTGCACATGATCACATAGAACAACAAAACTTATGAATGGCATAGTAGCGACCTCGCTAGGTTAATATGAATAAAATTAGTTGCGATCTCGCTAGTAGTACTGCTGAGAATTAATTTAATATGAATTTAATTAGTTGTGATATCGCTAGTATTACTACTAAGAATTAAACCCTAGCAGCATGTTACACGACGTCGTTTACTTTTGTGCGTGACAACTTACGATATCGCAACCAACTTGAATATAAGCTGGCTTGGTAGTTACGATATCGCAAGATGCTAACCTATAAATATCAAATTTGGGGATCTTCTGATTTCAAACAACAATCATACGTCTCAGAGCTTAGAAAAAAAACCCATCAACATCTCAAATAACCATCCGACAAGAGTAATGGCAAGGACAAAGAATTTGGCACCCAATCCGTTTGTGCAGGGGGCCCGACGTGATGAAGGTCAGGCTTCGGGATCTCAGCCACGGGCGACGGCGGGGACAAGTTCAACCAAATACGATAAGCAAAAATTTGTAAGTTTGGATGCGTCCGAGGCCTATTCTAATTACATACAGTATAGTCAATTACTAGATTGTTATGTTGTTGATTTTAATCAGATAGAAGAACTAGGTTTGGGGAATGTGTTAAAGATATTTCAATTTCATGAGTTGGGTGAGTTGTTAGGTTTGAATTATCCGGAACATAAGGAAGAGACGTGCCAATTCTATGCTAATTTTCACCAGTTGATTGAGGAAGAAAAGGAGACGGGTAAGTGGTTCACTAGGGTTAATAAGAAGGACTACGAGATTGGGGAGGAGCTTTTTAACAAGGCATTGAACGTGTCCTATGCTGTTAACGAGGACTATAGCAACCAACCCCCTCCGGGGTTTTACATTAGAGAACAATGGCCTGAGTATGGGGTTTTGGATCGAGCCCAAGTTTTAGAGTATGCTAAGAAGTACTTTGATAGAGATGCTGACGATTTAGGGGTGCCTAGATCTTATAAGTTGGATAAACTGAGTGGTGAGGAGAGGAATGTTTATGAGATGGTCGCTAGGAGTGTCGTGCCTAAGGGTGGTTGGATCACCGAGATGAACTATACTACTGTGAGCATATTTTACTGCGTCATGGAGAAGATAGAGTTGAACCCGGGCCATGTCATTTTCGAGCACATGAGACAAAGTGTGGTCGAAAATAATAGGACAGTCAAGAAGCTCCCTTACGGTAATTTCATTACCATGTTTCTTACCTCCGAAAATCCCAAGATAAAATTATACGATGCAATATTTTGAGAGGAAAGGTAAGTATGAGTTGGTTGATGGTGTGTGGCAGAAAGTAGCGGATGGACCCAAGAAACCGCTACAGTTTAATCCTGAAGAAGTCAGAGAGAACGTCGAAGGTTAGCCACACTAAACAGTGGCGGTTTAATTTCAGTTTTATACAATTTATTTGCTATACTCACCCTTTTTTTGTTTCACTTACATGAACAGGTGTACCCTCAGAGGCATACTACAAGGGTGTAGAAGACACGGTCGACCTTTTCAAGGATAAGATGGCCAAAATTAATCACGCAAACTGGTTAACGGAGAAGGTGATACGTGGTATTGAAAGGGCTAGTGCGAGGAAAAAAGCGAAGGGGGATCCACCAGCACCATCACATACACCACCTCCTAGCAATGATGATTAGATTTGCATTCGTTCATGTTGGCTAGTAGTTGTACTCAAATCCAAACAATTTCAATTTCAATTTGTTTTTGTCAGTTTCTCAAACAACATTGCAAAGAATATTTCTATTTGAATGTCTATCTATTTTATTATGTATATTTGATTATTTAAACTTCCATTATTTATTTAGTGTGACTAAATTTTTAAAACATAACCCCACTTTAAGAAGGAGTTAAAATTAAAATTTTGGTATGTGGCTTTATACTAGCGACCTCGCCAATATCAAGTTACTCACCTGGCGAGCTACGACCGACTTCGCTAGTAACAAGTTACGCAAATATAAACAAATTTATACACATCAAGCGATATCGTAACCTGTCAGACTCAAGAGACAGAAACTCATCTGCGAATTTCAGCCTTTTGTTGCGAAATCGTAACCGGTTCGCCAATGTTACGAACTCGCTACGTAACAAGTTAATATGCATTGGTTTCTAGCGTGTTTAGTTACGGTATCGCCACGTCTACATTAGTGTACAAATTTTTTAGAATTAGAAGATTTAGTGTACAAAAATTAATTAAATAAAAATTTAACTACATGAACCATGAAATACAGCATAATATTCAAAAACAATGGTTATCAAATAGCTACTTATTTTTTTTACTCTTTTTAGTCTTCTTCTTCTTTGGTTGCCTCCCCTTCCTCTTTGTAGTTTTCCCCGCAGGATTAATCCACATGCCTTCCTCATGTTCCATTCTGCACACCGACGCACAAACAATGTCATCATCCTTCTCCAGAGTTTCGTACACCGAGGGCGGAATGGTGTCGGTAGAAACAATGGAGTCATTGTCGAACAAGCCGTCACCATAGACGAATGTTTTCTTACCATCAACAACAATCTCCCATCGAGCATCAATTGGATCTTCCACATAAAATACCTGATGAGCTTTAGCCGCCATGATGAATGGATCTTCCCTAGACCCAATAATTCCTCTATTAACTAGAGTCATGCCTAAATCCTCTGAGCACACCCCTACGGCTTCATCTACCCATTCACATTTAAACAAGGCGATTCGGACATGAACAAAGTTCATTTCCCATATATCAGTAATGGTACCAAAACAACCATTATCACCCTCTCCAGGTACTGACACACCACTATTTTGGGTTGAAGATCTGTCATCACTCCACTTAGTACCAAACATGTATCCATTGATGTCATACCCGCTAAATGACGTAACTGTGCCGAGGGGTCTCTTGGCCACCCATTTTACAACATCGGGGTGTTCACCGCCATTCTGCACATGTATTTTGAGCCAACTAGTAAAGTCTCTACAATGAGATTCTAGAATCCTAGGTTCCGACCAGCTCGGTTGTGTTGACATAATCTTATTAAGGTGAACATCAACATAGGGACTCACTGCATGATGGTTGGGCAGAATGTACAGATGGGCTATAGATATCTCATTGGAAGAAGGGCTGAATTTAGACTTATGGCGTAGGCCGACACCATCCAACCTATCGTCGTGTCTGGAGACCGGCAGTCCTATAGTAGGTACATCCTGTAAATAGTTGGTACAGAAGTTTATTACCTCTTCCGCGACATATCACTGCACTATACAGGCGTCTGGTCGATAACGATTCTTAACAAAATGCTTGAAAATGCTCATGTAACGCTCGAATGGATACATCCATCTCAAGTATATCGGTCCGCACAGCTTCACCTCCCGCACCAAATGAACTATCAAATGAATCATTATGTCAAAAAAGGAAGGGGGAAAATACATCTCTAGCCTGCACAATACCTCAACTACCATATCCTGCAATTCATCCAACTTACGCCGACTTACTTTCTTGCGACATATCTGTTTAAAAAAATAACAAAGCCTGGCAACCGCGTCTCCAACGTGAGAAGGCAAGCAACCTATCAGAGCAATGACATTCAAGTCCTGCATCAGATTGTGGCAATCGTGCGACTTCATTCCTACCAATTTTAGCTCTGCAGTGGATACACAACTGCTAATGTTCGAACCATATTTAGAAGGCACCTTCACTGATTTCAAAATCCTACAAAAACTCTCCTTCTCCTCAGATGACAAGGAATAACAATCAGGTGGTAAGTATGTCATACCTACTTCTTCTTGCACGGGAGCAAGTGACGTCCGTATTCCAAGATTGACTAAATCCTTTCTAGTTTTCAATCCATCCTTACTCTTTCCCGGTGTATTCAAGAGCGTCCCAACCAAAGCTTCACATACATTCTTTTCTATATGCATGACATCTAGACAGTGGCGCACATCCAAGTGCTCCCAATAACCGAGTTTGAAAAATATCAAACATTTCTTCCAAATCGTAGTTTGAGTGCTTTTCTTTTTTCCCTTTCCCAGCACGTTCTCCATACCCGATACTTTTGCAAATATTTCAGAACCTGATAATGGGACAGGGCCAACACCATGCTCTTCCTGACCGTTAAACCACTTCTTAGCACTCCTCCACGGATGACTGCTAGGCAGGAATCGTCTATGACCTAGATACACATGCTTACCACCGTGCTTTAATTGACAGTGGCTGGTATTGCTCTCACATACTGGACATGCAAAATAACCTTTCACAGAACACCCTCCAAAGTTACCCAGCGCAGAGAAATCATTGATACTTCACATCAGCATGGCTTTAAGTTTGAATTTCGCGTACCCTCAACTTCCGTCAGGAATATGAATTCCATGCTTAAATAAGGATTCCAACTCCTCAATAAGAGGCGCTAGATATACATCAATGTCAGTACCAGGTAGCTAGGCCCCGAGATCATAGTGTTCAAAAGAACATACTTTCGTTTCATCATCAACCATGATGGTAGATTATAAATAACAAGCATCACTGGTCATGAACAGTGGGTGCTGGACATGTTCCCGAAAGGGTTCATTCCGTCAGTAGATAGTCCTAAGTGCACGTGTCTAGGTTCGTCAGCAAATTCTGGGTACATAGCATCCATCTTCTTCCATTGATCACCATCAGAAGCGTGAGATATAATATCATCATCTTCCTCTCGAACTCTATCAGCATGCCATGTTAACAATTTTGCATCAACTGGATTGGCATACAAACGCGTCAATCTCGGTTTCAAGGGCATGTACGACATCACCTTAGCAGGACCTTGCTTTGTCGATGTTGTTACTGTTTCTCCACATACCTCGACCTTTCCCTCCTTCTTTTTCCATCTAGACTCACCGCATACCTTGCAATCATCCCTCAAAGAATCAACACTCCCCCTATACAACATACAATCATTCGGGCATGCGTGAATCTTAGTAAACTCCATGCCCATAGGACACAGTATCTTCCGCGCAGCATAAACCCTGTCAGGACATAAGTTGTCCCGAGGAAGTAACTCTTTAACCAACTCTAGTAATTCCGTCATTCCTTTATCAGAAATACCATGCCTTGCCTTTAGGTTCATTAACAACAATGTTGCTCCCAGTCTAGAATGGCTAGCCCCAACATATAAGCTTGTCTTTTTATCGTCATACATTGCCTCCAGCATACTTTTCTTCCCAACAAACTCCATAACAACATCGTCACACATATCTGAAAGCTGTTCATTGTACTGCAGGATTTCCTCGGCGCTTCCCTCCTTCATCTCAACCTGGTCACTTCCATAATGGCCTTCCCCATGCCAAACCCATTCTGTGTAGGATTTGTCAAAACCTTTACAAATTAAATGTTCACGCACTACAACAATATCTTCAAATATGGCGTTGTTTCTACACTTGTTGCATGGACATCTAACCCCTCCTATGCTATTCTGTCTACAATGTCGCAACCCAACATCTAAGAAATGTTCAACCAAATCTAAATACTCCTTCGATAATCGAGCATTCTCCTTCATTATTCTTTCGCGGTCCATAATTCACAAATCAGACAAACAGCTACACAATACTACTAACCCACTGACTTGAGATGATCAACACATAAACTACACACTGCATTAACAAAAAAACCAAAATAAACCAAAATGCAAGCAAAAATTATGCATAAAATCAACAAAAATCAAGAGACTAGCCAGTACATTACGCAAGTTAAACCTTACCTACACCAACACGGGAACAATGAGACCTCCGAGCACACTTCAACTGATCACCCTTCAATACCCACCTGTTTAGACCCTTTTAAAGTTTTTGTTTTTGGAGTTAGAACGGCCAGTCCAGCTTAAATCTGTGACCCATACAGAGTCTCTTGGAAACTCGCTAACACCAAGCTAACACCTTTGAGTAGCCAGCGAACTCGTAACATTTCAATCACCCTCACATGCACTGTACATTTAACAATGTCAAATTTGACATGCACAGAAGCGATACAGTAACATCAAACGCCACATCCTAGCGTCCCAGTTACGACATGTCCTATATTCTCGCCTGCTGAAATTAGGGTTTAACATAGCTTACGAGATCGCAACGCACAAAGTACATCCAAACAAGCTAACCTACGAATTCGCCACAGACACGTTTATATTACTACAAAGGTTATGAGGTCGTAACAACCCATTCAATTTAAGGCAGATATTTTTTTTCCGCCTTGTTCAAGTATTTTTTAACGTCAAAACCCATTTCCGCCTTTAACTGCTTCTTTCCGTCTTGAATTTAATATTTTTTTGCTAGCTAGAAGAGGTAGCGAACTCGCTACTGTGAGGATCGTGGGCCAAGTCAACGGGCATGTGGCCTGGTCAAGGGCAGGCAAAGCGGCCCAATGATGCAGCAGGAACGGCCCAATGCTAACATGGGCTGGCATGGGCAAATGCCAGGACCACCAGAGGCCCATCAGCGTGCCAAAACCCTAGGCGATAGACCTTGGCATGAGATATAAAAGGAAGGAGGAGCAGAGCAAGAGAGGTAAGCTCACAAATACTGTTGAAAAGGATAGATCACAAACACTGTCAACCGACTGACTTTGGCATCGGAGCGGGATCGGCTATCGCCCTCCCCGTGCTGACCTAGCCATTCCCTTTCCCTGTGCAGGTAGCCTGTTGACAGCTCCGTTCAAGGAGAAGCTCATATTTGTGGCCGTAACATTGGCGCCGTCTGTGGGGATCCAAGTTATTCTTACTGCCCACGCACTCAATCGATGAGTGAAGAAACCAGCAGTCAGATCCCGCCCCTGACCGATCTGACTGGACGCGAGGACGATGAAGATGAAGAGCTTGACCAATACTCGGTCAAGCATCCCGCCGTTCGCCGGCTGTCGAGCCAAGTGGTGGGACCGGAGTCAACGCCGAACCCTACCTCGGGGGAAGCAAAGGAGAGCATGGATCTGCTCCAGCGCATCGTCAACTCCCAAGAGCGCATGGCCAACCAGATCCACGAGTTGTAGAGTTTGAGCGCTAGAGCGGGAAAGATCACCCCGAAGCGCCTGTTCCAGGGTGTCAACACGATGAAGCAGAAGGCGCCTAACGAGTCAGAACCGCCGGCGCAGGGCATGGAGACAAACCCCATCCCGATCACCCATGATGAGGAGGACTCATGGGAAGATAAAGACCCGGAGCAGGTATGGGCGACCTCATACATTCACAAGCCGAGAGTCCCGCCGCGAGTTCCTGTTCACCGGCGCCTCGCCGTGAACTGGACCCCGCCGGAGGGAGAGAAGCTCCGAGGAAGCCCGTTCACCCGGTCGGTGATGGAGTTCGTGGCCGATTCGAAGATCCGTATCCCCCCAAACTTGGGGTCATACGACGGTTCAACGGACCCGGCCGACCACATCCATACCTTCACGACGTTCATGTCGATGTACAGCACTCCCGAGCCAATCTGGTGCCGGGCGTTCGCCACAACTCTCAAGGAGGCGGCGAGACTGTGGTTTGCCAATCTGGAAAACGACAGCATCTCCAACTTCGCGAAGCTGGAGGACCTCTTCCTGACGCGGTTCATGCAGAAGAAGAAGTTCGCCCTCACCACACAAGACGTGCTGCGGATCAGGCAACGGTCGGGCGAATCGCTCATGGACTACTACGAGCGGTTCATCACCGAGTGCAACAAAGTGGAAGACAGGCTGGACGAGAAATGGCTGGTCGAGATTTTCGTGCAAGGGTTAACCCACACCCTCTTGAAGGTTCGGCTGTCGAAGAAGCCTGTTTTCACGTTATACGAGCTCCACATCAAAGTCGAGGAGTACCACAGAGGTGACAAGGCCACCAAGGACATAACCTCTGGAGGGGAGTCAAGGAAGGACAAGTCGAGAGGGTCCGTGAAGGATAGGCTGGGCAGCAGAGAAGAACCGTCGAAGGACAGGTCTTTCACGCCTTTGACCAGGACCCCGAAGCAAATCTTCATGGCCGTGGCGGATCAGGAAATTCTCCCGGTCCCCCGCAAGATGAAGTCACCGCCCTCCAAGAGGGACATGAGCCTTTACTGCGACTACCATGAGGATCACGGCCACGACACCAACGAGTGCATACACCTCAAAAGAGCCATCGAAGCATGCCTCAAGCGGGGGCAACTCAAGAAGTATGCCAAGGAGGCCCGGGAGTACAACAGGGAAGAGTACTCGTCGCGGTCAGGTGAACGACGGGCTGAACGAGGAAGCGAGCGTGGAGGTGAACGGCCACGCGATCGGTCGACTGGACCTAGGTCCAAGGAAGTCGCTTGGGCCGAGAAGAAGGAAGAGTCGGGAAAGAGGCGAAGGTATGAAGACATTTCCTCGCAGGATGAAGAACCAACCGCTCCCACCGGCGCGATACTCGCTATCATCTGGGGGAACGCAGGAGGAGCCACAGAGTCTCAGAGGAAGACGCGTTGCCGCAAGACGCCCGAGCCGACGCCTATGTCAAGGAGGCTGACGCCGGAGGAGGTGATCACCTTCAGTTCCGAGGATCCTGTACCCGACCGACCTGCTGGGGGCGATGCCGTGGTCATCACGGTGCAAATCATGGACAAGTTGGTGCACCGCGCCTACGTCGACGGTGGCAGCTCGGCGGAAATCATGTATTGGCACTGTTTCGAGAAGCTGGATGAGAACACACTCAAAGGATTGGCCCCGACGGCAACGCCGTTGGTAGACTTTGCGGACCGGACTGTTTGGCCAGAGGGGATCATCACCCTGCCGGTGGCGGTCGGGACGGCCCCCCGCAGGAAAATTGTGGACCTTGAGTTCATTGTGATCAAGGCGCACAGCCCGTACAACTTGATACTCGGCAGGCCGGCATTGGCAGCCTTGAAGGGGATCGTGTCCACCCTCCATCTATTGCTGAAGTTTCCCACGAGGGAAGGGATAGTGACGGTACGGGGCGATCAGCAGAAGGCTAGGGAGTGCCATCGAGTTGCTCTCAGAAAGAGGAAGAACCCCGAGGAACCGTCCGGACAACCGTCGAACGGGACGTCCGGCAGAACGTCGGCTCGAAGGGTGCAAATGGTATCCCCGAAGGAAAGAACCATCGTCAAAGAGTTGGGAAGCGAGGTAGAAACCGTGTACCTACATGGGGACCAAGCGATGCCCATGCAGGTCGGAGCGAGCGTTCCCGACGAGGTAAAGTTGTCAATGATCAGGGTTCTGGAGAAACACGGGGACGTGTTCGCGAGGAAACCGTCGGACATGACCGGGATTTCCCCAGAACTTGGGATGCACTCGTTTAATATCAACCCCTCACACAGGCCGGTCATCCAGAAGAGAAGGCCCTTGTGCCGCGAGAGGAACGAAGCGGTCAATAGGGAGGTCAATGAGCTCGTCAACGCAGGAATTCTTGTAGAGGTACCGTATCCGGTCTGGCTAGCCAACCCTGTTTTGGTCAAAAAACAGGACGGCAGTTGGAGGATGTGCGTCGATTACAAGACCCTCAACAAGGCGTGCCCGAAGGATTGCTACCTAACCCCGGCCATCGATCAGAAGGTGGATGCGCTCGGGGGCTTCCCGATCAAGTGTTTCTTAGACGCGTACAAGGGCTACCACCAGATCCCGATGAGGCCCGAAGACGTGAATAATACCGTCTTCATCACCGAGAGAGGGGCTTTCGCTTACAGAATGATGCCGTTCGGACTGCGGAATCTGGTGGTAGCGAAGGCGATGACAGACTTCTTGGCGGAAATCCCCATCGGCGACGAAGGTCACGATCGAGGACCCGGCGACGGAGGCGGCGGACGTCCCGATCTGGACCCGGCGTCGGGAGGACAGGACGGATTGGTGGAAACTCCACGTGGATGGTGCGTCAGGCGTCGAGGGAGCGGGAGCCGGCTTAATTGTCACGGATCCCGACGGACAGGAGACCACTTACGCTCTGAGGTTCCAGTTTCCGGCAACGAATAACGAGGCTGAATATGAGGCGTTGATAGCGGGGATGGAGATCGCCAAGAGATTGGGGGCGAACAAGCTGGATGCGTATGGTGACTCGGCCTTGGTGGCCAACCAGTTTAGCGGAACCTATCAGGCGAAGGAGCCGTCGATGCAGAAGTATTTGGCGAAGGTAAAGGCGCTGGCTACGTCGTTTGAAGGTTTCGACGTCACCCGGGTCCCCCGTTCGGAGAACAATCGAGCCGACGCGCTCAGCAAGCTGGCTCGACCGCCAGTAGTCACCTGTCGAAGGGGGTGTTGGTGAAAACGTTGGCCGCAAGGTCAACGGAGGGCCAGGAACTGCTGGCCATCTCGACCGAATCCCCCAGCTGGATGACCCCGATCAGGGAGTTCTTGTTCAGCGGACAGACCCCGGACGACGTTGGCAAAGCGAGACAGCTTGAGAGGAGAGACTTGGAGTTCGCCTTGAAGGACGGAGTGCTCTACAAGAAGGGATATTTGCAACCCTGGCTGAGATGTATTTCCCCTAGGTAGGCGGACAGGCTATTGGCGGAACTGCACGAAGGGACGTGTGGGAGCCATCAAGGGGCGAGGACATTGGCCTTGAGGGCCTCGCGAGCTGGTTTTTACTGGCCGAACATGAGAGCCAACGCCGACGAACTGGTGAAGAAGTGCGTCAAGTGCCAAGCCCACGACAAGGTGTTGCATTCCCCCGGAGTGCGATGAAGAGTATCTCAGGCCCGTGGCCCTTCGCCAAATGGGGAATAGACATAGTTGGTCCGTTCCCCGTGGCGACGGGAAGGAGGCGTTTTCTCGTCGTGGCGGTAGACTACTTAACCAAATGGGCGGAAGCCCAGGCGGTGGCGAGCATCACCGGCAATCGAATGACGAACTTCGTATGGAGGAACGTGGTGTGCCGGTTCGGACTGCCCCAAACAATCGTGAGCGATAATTGGAAGCAGTTTGAGGGGGAGCCGTTCAAGTCGTGGTGCTCCCAGCTGGGGATCGAGCAAAGGTTCACTTCGGTGGCGCACCCCCAAGCGAACGGCTTGACGGAACGCACCAATGGGATAATCGTCCAGGGACTGAAGCGGCGACTGGATCAGGCCAAAGGGAACTGGTTGGAGGAGCTCCCGTCAGTAATGTGGGCATACAGGACCACACCCCGGGCGGCCACGGGGGAATCGCCATACCGCTTATGTTATGGGAGCGAGGCGATCATACCCCCAGAAGTGATCGTGCCATCGCCAAGACTCGCCAAGCCGTTGGCTGAACCGGAGAACGAGGAAGAAATCCGAGCCAGCCTGGACGAGCTCGAGGACCGGAGGGAGAAGGCAGCGCTGACGGAGGCGGCGTACAAATCTTACGTTGAGCAGCGATACAACAGCCGTGTCCGAGACCGATCATTGAAGGTGGGCGAGCTCGCCCTCCGGAAGAATGAGGCCAGCCGTGCCGAGGGAACGAAGAAGCTGGAGGTCACATGGGAAGACCCATACCAGGTAGCGGAGGTGCTGGGTGACGGGGCGTACAAGCTCAGCACTCTGGCAGGAGAACCAGTTCCCCGCACCTGGAACATGAGCAACCTCCGGAAGTTCTACGGATGACCAGGTATCGACCTGGATATTTATGTGTATATAGACAGTAAGCCTTAACTTGTGGGCGAAGGAAACACTTTTGGTCGGGTTCCCGATGCGATCATCTTGCCCCCGTTCGCTTGTTTAGCGGGGAAATGATGGTCAGGGGACTCGCTTTCCTCTTTTGTGGCAAGTAATGTAAAGCAGGCTTAGCGATATGAATGTTATCTGTGCACACGTCAGGCGACGCAACTGAGCTCACTGCCCCCTAGAACCTCCTGGGGGCTCAGCCACATCAGTCACCTCGACGTCCAAATGGACAGGTGAGCCCGACGATGAACCCGACGGCTAGTTCCGTGGGGCGTCGAGGCAACACTTAACTAATTTCGTTCGCTGGCCGACATAACTGAGCTCGTTGCCCCCAAAGATCACCTGGGGGCTCAGCCGCCTCAGTCGCCCGACGGAACAAATGGACAGGTGAGCCCGACGATGAACCCGACGGCGAATGCCGCGGGTTGTCGAGGCTACACTTAAATAATTCCGTCCGCTGTTCGGCATAATTGAGCTCGCTGCCCTCAAGCCACCTGAGGGCTCAGCCGCATCAGCCGATCCGACGATGATGCGGACAGGTGAGCTCGACGGTGAATCCGACGGTGAGTTCCGTGAGGCGTCGAGGCAATACTTAACTAAGTTAACTGTACCACTGGCTTCGCCGGCCGAGCTCGTTGCCCTCGGGACGATGGAGGGCACGGCTGCACCAGTAGGCCTGACGGTCAACTCGACGTCCGGATGAACGATCCGAGTATACTCAGCCACCATCAATCCACGTCGATGGATAAGTGGGAAAAAACGGGGAAGAACAAAGGATTCAATGCCGGAATAAAAACCATCCGAAGTAAATAATATCCAAATAGTGCAGAAGGTAAGAAAAATTGTTATGAGTAGCAAAATAAGACAAAGCCACAGATGGCATAAACAACGCCACGCAGGGCGGATCATTCAGACGCTTCAGTTGCCGCCTGTCTTCTCGCCGTCACCCTCCACAGTCGACTCATGCGCTGGCGCCTCGCCCACCAACCCCGCCTCCTGGAGGTCGTCCAACAGGTCATCAGGCGCGTCCTTCTCAGCGATCATGGCAACCCCTTCGACAGGACCCTGGCCGGACGGGTGAGTCGTCGACGCGGCAGAAGGCGGCTGGGGCTCAGAGCGTTGGGGGGGAGTCCACCCCACGATCGCCTCAGGCGACATCTCCGCGGATAGCTCAGAGAAGTATTCTGTAAATGGGTACTTACCAAAGACAGAAAACAGCTCATCTAGTGAGCGGCTGAACCGAGCGGCATCACCCTCGTATATCTCATCCAAGTCGAAGGAGCGGTAGACCGCCCGGCGGAAACGACGACGCGCGTTGTCGCTTGAAGCCACCTTGAGGAAGACATCGGGGAGACCGACCTCGATGGCCCACTTGTACTTGGCGACGGCAGCGGCGATTCGAGAGTCGTGGCCGGCGATAACCTCCTCAGCGCTCTGCAGCTTGGCGCGCATCAGATCGAGCATCTCCAGCTGAGCCTTGGCCTCCTTCAGCTTCCCGTTAGCCGAGTCCCGTTCAGCGACGGCAGCCTCCTTCTCCACCTTCAGAGCGGCGACAGACGCAGTCAGCTCGTCCACTTGAGCTTGGAGGTCGACCGGGTCGCCGGCGGCACGAACGTTCAGCTCCCCGATCATCTGCTCCTGCTTCCAGTTGAGGTCGCGAGCGGCCTCCAGAGCTGCCTGACAGGAAGTGAGCTGGCCGCGAGAGCGGGACGCCTCACAGTGCAGACGGCCCAACTCACCCCTGAGGGAAGCGGAAAGGCAGGCCACCTGGAAGTTCAAGGAGGATGACCGTGAAACAAAATGCCTACTTGAATAAGCGCGGAGAGAAACAGAAGAAGAAAGATCATACCTCCAGGCTGACTGAGTCAAACCGGTCCATAAGACTGACGGAGCTGTGAAAGTTGACCAGGGGGTTCGCGCGCCAGGTCTCAAGGTGATCTCTGGGGAAGGCTGAGGCCAGAAAGTCAGCACGACCCTTCCGGGTAGTCAGCACTGGTCCAGCCGGAGGAGGCAGAGACTCCGCCCGGAGAAGCTTGTTGCGGTGCAGCTCGTCGGGAGGAGGCTGAGACGTTTCCTCGAAGGTGACCTCGACGTTTATCACGTCAGCCGGCCTCTTGTGGGGGTTCCTGTGGTCACCCGAGTCGTCGCCCTCCAAGTTGATGAAGTCAGGACGCGTGACGTTAGGCTCAGAGACGTCTAACTGACACTCTGAGTGTTGAGCACGACTGTCGGCAAGAGCAGATGCGGACGAGCGGGCCTGGCGACATTCGGATCGGCGACGGTAGTTGTCCATGTCGGAGTTGGCGAGCTGAGCGTCCGATTGGACGTCGGGATGACTGTCAGTCTCACCGTCAACAGTCCTGGAAGCTGTTACAGACAAAAAAAGGAAAGAGGAATCAGTAGAACGGCACGATTGAACAAAACATGGGTGATAAAAGGAAGGAAAAACAAAAGCACGGCTAAATGCTGGTTGACCTTCCCCCGGACCCTCGGTAGACGGGACTGAACGCATCGGCGACTGCATCACCACGTCGAGCCGACAGTGAGGGAGTCCACACTGGCTCAAGAGCTCGTCGGAGTTCACGGTCGTCCACAACATTGTGCCCTGTTTCAGCTTGCGAACCTTCGGATCCAACACGGCCGCCTCGCCGTCGCTGGGACGGAGCCCCCGGGTCGCTGGATCACCTACTGGGTATCTGACCCGACTCGCACGAGGGCCCCATACCAGGTCGTTGTCCACATACACAAACTTGGATCCCTAGCCGGACTTCTTCGGCCTTTTCTGTAGCAGAGACTTGCCCGCCGCCGGCCGGAATTTGATATGGCAGTAGCCCTTGTCCACGCATGGGTAGGCGAATACTCTGAGCAGGGGCAAAGTGGGGACAACCTGCTGACGGGAACACACGATCTGGAAACCGATCAGTGCCTTGACGGAGTTAGGCTGAAGGTAGCGCAGATCGAGCTCGAAGAAGGCCAGTGCTTGCTTGAAAAAGCCGGTCAACGGGAGGCGCAGACCGCAGGAAAAGAGGTAATCACTGTAAACGGCGGTAAAACCCTCAAGGGCTTCTGCCACCGACTGCCCAACCTCCGGGAGGCGGATCTGCACCTCCAAGTCCGTGAATTGCAGACCGACGGTATGACGGCACTGCTCCCGGAAACCGTCGACGTCGCCGGCCGTCGTGGTGCTGCCCAGCCCGGGTCCCATGCGTCGGAGAGCCATCGAGGATAGACCGAGGGAGTGGGGAAGGTCGCCTGATTTAAAGAAGTTGCAGAGAAGGGAGAATACCTGAAAGAGGGCAGGAGAGCGCAGCGATATGATGGTTCGGAAATGAGACAGAGGAAGAAGATGAAAGGGGGAATTGCTTTCAAACAAAAGAAGGCAGAGGAGAATTAAGGCTGTGTGGGGAGTCGTGATCGAGGCGGGCCCACGCACCATCGAGAAAAGGAGTCGGGGGACACGCGTTCGACATGCATTAAAGGGGAAGTTTAAAGCTGCGCGCGTGAGGTTACCGCGGCCAGAACCTCGCCTCTTCAGTTCTTCGCCCGCGTTTGGCAACACAGCCTCGTGTGAGGATCATGGGCCAAGTCAACGATCATGCTACTTGGTCAAGGACAGGCCCAAGAGGCCCAATGGAGCAGTGGGAATAGACGGCTGGAACGGGCTGGCATGGGCACGTGCCAAGATCCTTGAAGGCCCATCAGCGTGCCAAAAACCCTAGACGCGGAACCTTGGCATGAGCTATAAAAGGAAGGAGCAGGAGAAAAAGGAAGGTAAGCTCACAAATACTGTTGAAAGAGATAAACCAAGAACACTGTCCACCGACTGACTTTGGCATCGGAGCGGGAACGGCTATCGCCCTCCCTGCGCTGACCTAGCCATCCTTCTTTCTTGTGCAGGTAGCCCGGTGACAGTACCGTTCACAGCGAAGCACTTATTTGTGGCCGTAACATTGGCGCCGTCTGTGGGGATCCTTGTTATTCTTACAGTCCACGCACTCAACCGATGAGTGGAGAAACTAGCAGTCAGATCCCGCCCATGGCCGATCTGACGGGACACGAGGACGATGAAGACGAAGAGCTCGACCAGTACTCGGTCAAGCATCCCGCCGCTCGCCGGCTGTCGAGCCAAGTGGTGGGACCGGAGTCGACACCGAACCCCACCCTGGGGGACGCGAAGGAGAGCATGGATCTGCTTCAGCGCATCGTCAACTCTCAGGAGCGCATGGCCAACCAGATCCACGAACTGCAGAATCTGAGTGCTAGAGCGGGAAAGATCACCCCGAAGCGCCTGTTCCAAGGCTTCAGCGCGATGAAGCAGAAGGCACCCGACGAGTCGGAACCGCCGGCGCAGGGCATGGAGACAAACCCCATCCCGATCGCCCTCGATGGGGGGGACTCAGGGGAAGACGAAGATCCGGAGCGGGTATGGGCGACCTCATACATTCACAAGCCAAAAGTCCCGCCACGCGTTCCTGTTCACCGGCGCCTCGCCGTGAACTGGACCCCGCCGGAGGGAGAGAAGCTTCGAGGAAGCCCGTTCACCCGGTCGGTGATGGAGTTCGTGGCCGACTCAAAGATCCGTATTCCCCCGAACTTGGGGTCATATGACGGTTCAACGGATCCGGCCGACCACATCCACACCTTCACGACGTCCATGTCGACGTACAGCACACCCGAGCCGATCTGGTGCAAGGCGTTTGCCACAACCCTCAAGGAGGCGGCGAGACTGTGGTTTGCCAATCTTGAAAACGACAGCATCTCCAACTTCGCAAAGCTGGAGGACCTCTTCCTGACGCGGTTCATGCAGAAGAAGAAGTTCGCCCTCACCACACAAGACGTGCTACGGATCAGGCAACGGTCGGGCGAGTCGCTCATGGATTACTACGAACGGTTCATCACCGAGTGCAACAAGGTGGAGGACAGGCTGGACGAGAAATGGTTGGTTGAGATTTTCGTGCAAGGGTTAACCCACACCCTCTTGAAGGTTCGGCTGTCGAAAAAGCCTGTTTTCACCTTGTACGAGCTCCACATCAAGGTCGAGGAGTATCACAGAGGGGACAAAGCCACCAAGGACATCACTTCTGGAGGTGAGATAAGGAAGGACAAGTCGAGAGGTTCCGTGAAGGATAGGCTGGGCAGCAGAGAGGAACCGTCGAAGGACAAGTCTTTCACGCCTTTGACCAGGACCCCGAAGCAGATCTTCATGGCCGTGGCGGATCAGGGGATTCTCCCGGTTCCCCGCAAGATGAAGCTACCGCCTTCCAAGAGGGATATGAGCCTCTACTGCGATTACCACGAGGATCACGGCCACGACACCGATGAGTGCATACACCTCAAAAAAGCCATCGAAGCCTGCCTCAAGCGAGGGCATCTCAAGAAGTATGCCAAGGAGGCCCGGGAGTACAACAGAGAAGAGTACTCGTCGCGGTCAGGTGAACAACGGACTGAACGAGGAAGCGAGCGTGGGAGTGAACGGTCACGTGATCGATCGACTGGACCCAGGTCCAAGGAAGTCCAACGGGCCGAGAAGAAGGAAGAGTCGGGTAAGAGGCGAAGGTATGAGGACGTTTCTTCGCAGGATGAAGAACCAGCCGCTCCCACCGGCGCGATACTCGCCATCATCGGGGGGAACGCAGGAGGAGCCACGGAGTCTCAAAGGAAGGCGCGTTGCCGCAAGACGCCCGAGCCGACGCCTATGTCAAGGAGGCTGACGCCGGAGGAGGTGATCACTTTCAGTTCCGAAGATCCTGTACCCGACCGACCCGCTGGGGGTGACGCCGTGGTCATCACGGTGCAAATCATGGACAAGTTGGTGCACCGTGCGTACGTTGACGGCGGCAGCTCGGCGGAGATCATATATTGGCATTGTTTCGAGAAGTTGGATGAGAACACGCGCAAAGGATTGGCCCCGACGGCGACGCCGTTGGTCGACTTTGCGGACCGGACTGTTTGGCCTGAGGGGATCATCACCCTGCCGGTGGCGGTCGGCACGACCCCCCGTAGGAAAGTTGTGGACCTTGAGTTCATTGTAATCAAAGCGCACAGCCCGTACAACTTGATACTCGGCAGGCCGGCACTGGCAGCCCTGAAGGGGATCGTGTCCACTCTCCATTTGTTGTTGAAGTTTCCCACGAGGGAAGGGATAGCAACGGTACGGGGCGATCAGCAGAAGGCCCGGGAGTGCCATCGAGTGGCCCTCAGAAAGAGGAAGAACCCCGAAGGACCATCCGAGCAACCGTCGGGCGGGACATCCGGCAGAACGTCGGCTCGAAGGGTGCAAATGGTATCCCCGAAGGAAAGGACCGTCGTCAAAGAGTTGGGAAGCGAGGTAGAAACCGTGTACCTACATGGGGACCAAGCGATGCCCATACAGGTCGGAGCGAGCGTTCCCGATGAAGTAAAGCTGTCGATGATCAGGGTGCTGGAGAAACACGGGGATGTGTTCGCGAGGAAACCGTCGGACATGACTGGGATTTCCCCGGAACTTGCAATGCACTCGTTGAATATCGACCCTCTACACAGACCGGTCATCCAGAAAAGAAGGCCCTTGTGCCGCGAAAGGAACGAAGCAGTCAATAGGGAGGTCAATGAGCTCGTCAACGCGGGAATTCTTGTGGAGGTGCCGTACCCGGTCTGGCTAGCCAACCCTGTTTTGGTTAAAAAACAGGACGGCATCTGGAGGATGTGCGTCGACTACAAGACCCTCAACAAGGCGTGCCCGAAGGATTGCTACCGAACCCCAGCCATCGATCAGAAAGTGGACGCGCTGGGGGGTTTCCCGATCAAGTGTTTCTTGGATGCGTACAAAGGGTACCACCAGATCCCGATGAAGCCTGAAGACGTGAATAATACTGCCTTCATCACCGAGAGGGGGGCTTTCGCCTACAGGATGATGCCGTTCGGATTGCGGAACGCGGGGGCCACTTATCAAAGGGTGGTCGATCGTGTCTTTCGGGAACAGGTGGGGCGCAACGTCGAAATTTACGTGGATGACATGGTCATCAAGAGCAAAAGTTTCGGTGATCTGATCAAGGATGTGGACGAGACATTAGGCAGGCTGAAGGAGATAGGGATGAAGCTGAACCCGGCCAAGTGCCAGTTCGCCGTCGGGTCGGGGAAGTTTTTAGGTCACATGGTTTCGAACAGCGGCTTGAACGTCAACCCAAAGAAGGTACAAGCGGTCGTAGACATGCCCGCTCCCAGGACAGTGAAGGATATCAAGAGCCTTAACGGGAAGTTGGCCGCGATGAACCGTTTCTTGTCTCGGGCGGCGGAGAGATCGCTACCTTTCCTGAAGGTCCTCAAGGGATGCGTCGGCGCGGCTGGGGCCATCCAGTGGGGGCCCGCCGAAGACGGAGCATTTCGAAAGCTGAAGGATCCCTTGAGGATGCTGGCCATTTCAGCACACCTAGAAACGTTGGCCGTAAGGTCGACGGAGGGCCAGGAACTGCTAGCCATTTCGACCGAACCTCCTAGCTGGATGACCCCGATCAGGGAGTTCTTGTTCAGTGGACAGACCCCGGACGACGTCGGTAAAGCGAGACAGCTTGAGAGGAGAGCTTTGGAGTTCGCCTTGAAGGACGGGGTGCTCTACAAGAGGGGATATTTGCAACCCTGGTTGAGGTGTATCTCCCCCAAGCAGGCGGACAGGCTGTTGGCGGAACTGCACGAAGGGACGTGTGGGAGCCATCAAGGGGCAAGGACATTGGCCTTGAGGGCCTCACGAGCGGGTTTTTACTGGCCGAACATGAGAGCCAATGCCGACGAGCTGGTGAAGAAGTGTGTCAAGTGCCAAGCCCACGACAAGGTGTTGCATCCCCCCGGAGTGCCGATGAAAAGCATCTCAGGCCCGTGGCCCTTCGCCAAATGGGGAATAGACATAGTCGGTCCGTTCCCCGTGGCGACGGGAAGGAGGCGTTTTCTCGTCGTGGCGGTAGACTACTTCACCAAATGGGCGGAAGCCCAGGCGGTGGCAAGCATCACCGGCAAGAGAATGACGAACTTCGTGTGGAGGAATGTGGTGTGCCGGTTCGGACTGCCCCGAACCATCGTGAGCGACAATGGGAAGCAGTTTGAGGGGGAGCCGTTCAAGTCGTGGTGCTCCCAGCTGGGGATCGAGCAGAAGTTCACTTCCGTGGCGCACCCCCAAGCGAACGGCTTGACGGAACGCACCAACGGGGTAATCGTTCATGGATTGAAGCGACAGCTGGATCAGGCCAAAGGGAACTGGGGGGAGGAACTCCCGTCAGTGCTGTGGGCGTACAGGACCACACCCCGGGCGGCCACGGGGGAATCGCCGTACCGCCTGTGCTATGGGAGCGAGGCGATCATACCTCCGGAAGTGATCGTGCCGTCGCCGAGACTCTTCAAGCCGTTGGCTGAACCGGAGAATGAGGAAGAAATTCGAGTCAGCCTGGACGAGCTTGAGGACCGGAGGGAGAAAGCAGCGCTGACTGAGGCGGCGTACAAGTCTTACGTCGAGCAGCGATATAACAGCCGCGTCCGAGACCGGTCGTTGAAGGTGGGCGAGCTCGCCCTTCGGAAGAATGAGGCCAGCCGTGCCGAGGGAACGAAGAAGCTGGACGTCACGTGGGAAGGCCCGTATCAGGTAGCGGAGGTGCTGGGCGACGGGGCGTACAAGCTCAACACTCTGGCGGGAGAACCAGTTCCCCGCACCTGGAACATGAGCAACCTCCGGAAGTTCTACGGGTAACCAGGTACCAGCCTGGATATTTATGTATGTGTATAGACAGGACGCCTTAACCTGTGGGCGAAGGAAACACTTTTGGTCGGGTCCCCGACGCGATCACCTTGCCCCGTTCGATTGCTCAGCGGGGGAATGATCGTCAGGGGACTCGCTTCTCTCTTTTGTAGCAAGTAATGCAAAGCAGGCTCAGCGATATGACTGTTATCTGTGCGCGCGTCAGGCGACGCGACAGAGCTCGTTGCCCCCAAGAACCTCCTGGGGGCTCAGTCACGCCAGTCGCCTCGACGTCCAAATGGACAGGTGAGCCCGATGATGAGCCCGACGGTTAATCCCGTGGGGTGTCGAGGCAACACTTAACTAATTTCAGCCGCTGGCCGACATAACTGAGCTCGTTGCCCCCAATGGTTACCTGGGGGCTCAGCCGCCTCAGTCGCCCGATGAAACAAATGGACAGGTGCGCCCGACGATGAACCCGACGGCTAGTCCCGTGGGGTGTCGAGGCAACACTTAACTAATTTCAGCCGCTGACCGACATAACTGAGCTCGTTGCCCCCAAAGGTTACCTGGGGGCTCAGCCGCCTCAGTCGCCCGATGAAACAAATGGACAGGTGCGCCCGACGATGAACCCGACGGCTAGTCCCGTGGGGTGTCGAGGCAACACTTAACTAATTTCAGCCGCTGGCCGACATAACCGAGCTCGTTGCCCCCAAAGGTCACCTGGGGGCTCAGCCGCTTCAGTCGCCCGATGAAACAAACGGACAGGTGAGCCCGACGATGAACCCGACGGCGAACGTCGCGTGTTGCCGGAGCTACGCTTAACTAACCCGCTGTTCGGCATAATCAAACCCGCAGCCCTCGGGACGATGGAGGACACAGCCGCGCTGGATGATCAACTCGACGTCCGGATGAATACACGGGTAAGAAAGCGAATAGTGGACGAGTAAGAGAGAAACGGAGAAAAGCAAAAGATTCAATACTGGAATTGAAAACAGCCCAAAGTGGGAGATATCCGAACAATGCATAAGGTAAGAATTATTGTTATAAGTAGTAAAACAAGACAAAGCCACAGATGGCACAAACAACGCCACGCAGGGCGGATCATTCAGACGCTTCAGTTGCCGCCGGTCTTCTCACCGTCACCCTCTATGGTCGGCTCATGCACGGGCGCCTCGCCCACCAATCCCGCTTCCTGAAGGTCGTCCAGCAGATCATCAAGCCCGTCTCTCTCAGCGGTCATAGCAACCCCTTCAACAGGACCCTGGCCGGACGGGTGAGTCGTAGACGCGGCGGAAGGCGGCTGAGGGTCAGAGCGCTTGGGGGGAGTCCACCCCACGATTGCCTCAGGCGACATCTCCGCAGACAGCTCGGAGAAGTATTCTGTGAATGGGTACTTACCAAAGACAGAAAACAGCTCATCTAGTGAACGGCTGAACCGAGAGGCATCACCCTCGTATATCTCGTCCAAGTCGAAAGCTCGGTAGACCGCCCGGCGAAAGCGAAGACGCGCGTTGCCACTAGAAGCCACCTTGAGGAAGACATCAGGGAGACCAACCTCGATGGCCCACTTGTACTTGGCGACGGCAGCGGCGATCCTAGAGTCGTGGTCGGCCATGGCCTCTTCAGCGCTCTGCAGCTTGGCGCGCATCAGATCGAGCGTCTCCAACTGGGCCTTAGCCTCCTTCAGCTTTCCGCTAGCCAAGTCCCGTTCAGTGACGGCGGCCTCTTTCTCCACCTTCAGAGCGGCGACAGACGCGGTCAGCTCGTCCACTTGAGCTTGGAGATCGACCGGGTTGACAGCAGCGCGAGCTTTCAGCTCCCCCATCATCTGTTCCTGCTTCCGGTTAAGGTCGCGAGCTGCCTCCAGAGCCGCCTGACAGGAAGTGAGCAGGCCACGAGAGCGGGACGCCTCACAGTGCAGACGGCCCAACTCACCCCTGAGGGAAGCAGAAAGGCAGGCCACCTAGAAGTGAAAGGAAGATGACCTTAAAATAACAATGCCCATGTAAACAGTGGCGGGTGGAAACAGAAGAAGAAAGATCATACCTCCAGGCTGGCTGAGTCGAACCGGTCCATAAGACTGACGGAGTTGTGGAAATTGACCAAAGGGCTTGCACGCCAGGCCTCAAGATGACCCCTGGGGAAAGCTGAGGCCAGAAAGTCAGCACGACCCTTCGGGGTAGTCAGCACCGGTCCGGCCGGAGGAGGCAGAGACTCTGACCGAAGAAGCTTGATGCGATGCAGATCGTCGGGAGGAGGCTGAGACGTCCCCTCGAAGGCGACTTCGACATTCATCGCGTCGGCCGGCCTCTTGTGGAGGTTCCTGTTGAGGTCGCCCGAATCGTCGCCCTCCAGGTTGATGAAATCGGGACGCAGGACGTTAGGCTCGGGCATGTCAAGCTGAGACTCAGAGTGTTGAGCGCGACTGTTGTCAAGTGCAGAGGCGGACGAGCGAGCCTGGCGACGTTCGGATCGGCGAAGGTATCTCTCCATGTCAGAGTCGGCGAACTGAGCGTTCGAGTGGACGTCGGGATGACTATCAGTCTCACCGTCGACGGTCCTAGAAGCTGTCGAAAATAAACAAAAAGGGGGAAAGAGGAATCAGTAGAACGGCGTGATTAGTTAAAACAGGAATGACAAAAGAAAATGAAAACAAAAGCACGGGTAAAACACTGGTTGACCTTCCCCTGGACCCTCGCTGGACGGGACAGAACGCCTCAGCGAGTGCATCACCACATCGAACCGACAGTGAGGGAGTCTTCACTGGCTCAAGAGATCGTCGGAGTTCACGGCCGTCCACAACATCGTGCCCTGCTTCAGCTTGCGAACCTCCGGATCCAACACGGCCAACTCGCCGTCGCTGGGACGGAGCCCCCGAGTCGCCGGATCACCTACCGGTATTTAACCCGACTCGCTCGAGGACCCTAAACCAGATCGTTATCCACATACACGAACTTGGATCCCCAGCCGGATTTTTTCGGCCTCTTCTGCAGCAAAGACTCGCCCGCCGCTGGCCGGAACTTGATGTGGCAATAGCCCTTATCCACGCATGGGTAGGCAAACACTCTAAGCAGGGGCAAGGTGGGGACAACCTCCTGGCGGGAGCACACGATCTGGAAACCGATCAGCGCCTTGACGGAGTTGGTCTGAAGGTAGCAGAGATCAAGCCCGAAGAAGGCCAGCGCCTGCTTGAAGAAGCCGGTCAACGGGAGGCGCAGACCGCAGGAAAAGAGGTATTCGCAGTGAACAGCAGTAAAACCCTCGGGGGCTTCCGATACCAACTGCCCAACCTCCGGGAGGCGGATCTGCACCTCCAAATAAGTAAATTCCAGCCCGACGGTGTGACGGCATCGTTCCCGGAAACCTTCGACGTCACCGGCGGTCGTGGCACTGCCCATCCCGGGCCCCATGCGTCGGAGAGCCATTGAGGATAGTCGAGGGAGAGGGGAAGGTCGCCTGAATAAAAGAAGTTGCAGAGAAGGGAGAGTACCTGTAAGAGAGCAGAAGAGCGCAGCGGAATGATGGTTCGGAAATGAGATAGGAGAAGAAGACGAAAAGGGGGAGTTATTTTCAAACAAAAGAAGGCAGATGAGGAATTAAATCTGCGTGGGGAGACGTGATCGAGGCGGGCCCACGCGCCATCGAGAAAAGAAGATGGGGGACACATGTTCGACATGCATTGAAGGCAAAGATTAAAGCCGCGCGCGTGATGCAATGACGCGCCAAACCCTCGCCTCTTCAGTTCTTCGCCCGCGCTTGGCGACACGGCCTCGAACTCGGGGGGACTTGTGAGGATCATGGGCCAAGTCAACGATCATGCTACTTGGTCAAGGACAGGCCCAAGAGGCCCAATGGAGCAGTGGGAATAGACGGCTGGAACGGGCTGGCATGGGCACGTGCCAAGATCCTTGAAGGCCCATCAGTGTGCCAAAAACCCTAGACGCGGAACCTTGGCATGAGCTATAAAAGGAAGGAGCAGGAGAAAAAGGAAGGTAAGCTCACAAATACTGTTGAAAGAGATAAACCAAGAACACTGTCCACCGACTGACTTTGGCATCGGAGCGGGAACGGCTATCGCCCTCCCCGCGCTGACCTAGCCATCCTTCTTTCTTGTGCAGGTAGCCCGGTGACAGTACCGTTCACAGCGAAGCACTTATTTGTGGCTGTAACACCTCGCACTTGGGGGGACTTGTGAGGATCGTGGGCCAAGTCAACGGTCATGTGGCCTGGTCAAGGGCAGGCCAAAGCGGCCCAATGATGCAGCAGGAACGGACGGCTAACATGGGCTGGCATGGGCAAATGCCAGGACCACCAGAGGCCCATCAGCGTGCCAAAACCCTAGGCGATAGACCTTGGCATGAGATATAAAAGAAAGGAGGAGCAGAGCAAGAGAGGTAAGCTCACAAATACTGTTGAAAAGGATAGATCACAAACACTGTCAACCGATTGACTTTGGCATCGGAGCGGGAACGGCTATCGCCCTCCCCGTGCTGACCTAGCCATTCCCTTTCCCTGTGCAGGTAGCCCGTTGACAGCTCCGTTCAAGGAGAAGCTCATATTTGTGGCCGTAACAGCTACTTTCAATCAAGGCGTAAAAAAACGCGCCAGGCTTAAACGCCTTAAATATGTGTCTTGCATCTATCCCTTTGTAGTAGTGCAGATTGCAATGGCCCCGAAAGACATGCCCAAAACCTCCTTTATTACTTATTTTTGGTTACATTTTGTTACGGGAAGATGCCATTTGGACTTAAAAATGAAGGAGCGACGTACCAACGCATGGTGTACAACCTTTTCAAAAACTAGATCTGGAGGAACATGGAAATATACCTGTTAGACATGGTTATCAGAATCGAATGTTTCAATCCTTCTTGACCGACCTCCTGGAAATGTTTGATATCCTCCGCTTGGCGAATTTGAAGCCGAGTCCGGGGAAGAGCACCATCAAAGTTGGGACGGGAAAGTTCCTGGGATACATGGTGTTAAGCCAGGGATCGACGTAACCCGGAGAAGGTAGAGGCGATTGTGAACATGCCTTCCCCGTGCAAGACGAAGGATGTGCAGTGTTTGACTTGTTCATTGGTGGCATTGAGCAGGTTCTTGTCACGGGGAGCTGAGAAGCAGCTGCCGTTCTTTAACACTTTGCAGGGGGTAAGAAGTTCGAGTGGACCCCGGAGTGCGAGAAGACTTTCATGGATCTCAAGGAACACCTGAGGAAGTTGCCCACTTTGTCAAAGCATGTACTAGGGAAGAGCTTTTTTTACATATTGCGGCCACCAAAAACGCAATTTGTGCAGCTTTGGTAGGAGCGCAGAGCCCGGTTTACTTCGTAAGTCGGGAGCTTCAGGGCTCGAAGATGCGATACACCTCGCTGGAACGTTTAATTTTGGCCCTGGTCCACACCTTGTGGCGGCTTCGGCCTTATTTCCAAGGCCATCCCATCACGATCCTCACTAATCATCCACTTCGACGGGTGATTCTCAAATCAGAAGCGTTGGGTAGGATGATGAAGTGGGTTATTAAGCTCGGGGAGCACGAAATTAGTTCCCAATCCTAAAAAACTATCAAGGGCCAGGCACTAGCTGATTTCCTGGTGGAAATGACGGAGGGTGAAGAGCCTGCGACAGAGGGAGACCTAAGCGAAGAAGTATGGAAGTTGCACATAGACGGATCGTTTCGCGGGGAGTAGTGGGGCTGGGGTTGTGCTGACAAGCCCCGGTGGAAAGGAATACCGGTACGCTCTACAATTTAACTTCAAGATCACTAACAACAAGGCAAAGTATGAAACCATTTTGGACGGGTTGCGGGTGGCCCTTGAGGTGGGAGCAAAGGAGGTTGACGCGTATAGCGATTCGGCTATAGTTGTGCAGCAAGTCAATGGGAGTACGAGGCCAAGGAGAGAAACTTACAAAATTATCTTGAGACTGTGAAGCCTGAAATGGAGAATTTCAAGTGGGTAACACTGAAGCAGATACCCTAGGAGGAGAACTGCAAGGCTAATGCACTAAGAAAGTTGGCTTCCTCGAAGTTAAAATCGGACTCGGACCGGAATCTCCTCATGGAAATGATGACAACCCAGAGTTACAATAGACCCCAGCTGGTAGCGGAAGTTCGACCAGCCAAATCCTGGATTACACCAATCATCGAGTATCTAGAAGATGGGAAGATCCCGGAAGACAAAGCAGAAGCACGCAAAATCCGAGTCAAGGCCCCCCGGTATGCCGTCCTGGACGGGTCATTGATACGAAGGGGATACCTCCAGCCGTGGCTCAAGTGCGTAAATGGTGAGGAAGCTTTAGTACCTGTTGAAGGAAATGCACGAGGGTCCTAACAGTAGTCACCAGGGAGCCAGGACAGTCGGCCGGAAAATCATGTGCACCAGGTACTATTAGCCCATGTTGTTCGACGATGCGCAGAAGGTTGTTCGTTCTTGCGTGCAGTGCCAAAGGTTTGCCCCATTAATCCATGTTCTCCAGGGCGAGCTGGTGGGGATAACTGCGATGGATGTCTACAACCCGCGCTTGATCACGAACCCAACTCACGAACTGATATGCAAAACAAAGCCTCGGGTGTCCCGAGGGTAGACACTCCGACGCTCAAGTCAGTATGATGCGTAAGGCGTATTGTATGTAAGATAATAGATAGAGAGGTTTACCAAACCTTCGATATTTATACGGCTACAATCCGTAGATCACAATGATATGTAATTAAGGTATGAATACAACTCTTATGGGAATAGTAGTTGTATTACCATGTATAGAAGAAGTGTATTTCGGTCATGGTTGTATTTACCATGTTTAGGAGGATTTATATTCCTTGTAGAACATTCATAATATACGCATTCCTTATAATGATTAGAATTGATGGACCCGTGGATTCATCCTCCGCGTAAATCGAGCCCATGACCCTTCTCAGGCCCTAGTCCGAGACCGAATGAGGTCCGGAATACGAACCATGGACTTATCAGTAGCCCCAAGGTAGATCTTCAGAATTTGGAGGGCTCCATCTCGAAGGTTGAAAGAAAAGCTTGCTTCTCGAGGGAAGGCCAATAACTCGAGAGAGAATATCTCGGGGTATTAAACTCGGGGATGCATTTGTGAGACTAACCTCTCGGGCTAAACCTTTTGAATATCTAGCTTAAAGTTCTTTCGTATTCTATCAAGACACGTGGACGGTTGGATCTGAATCTGTCTTCTTGAAATCTGAAGGGACTGACACGTGATCATTGTTCATTGTATCTTCTGGCGGTGAGGAAGACCAACCTTCCAATTGCCTGTATCGTTTCGCGAGTCGAGGTAATTACTCCACTTAAATGCGTGCTAATTACTGGCTATATAACCAAGTAACTTTTCCTTGTGTTTATCATCAATCTTCATCCAAGTATTTTTAATCTTCCAATCTTCAGAAAAATTCTTCTCTTCAAATTCTCTCTTTCTCACAACCCTTTTCCCCCATTCTCTGTATTGTCATGTCATCAACAAACTCCAGCGTTCCCCTTGACAATGTAGAGAATGTTGTTGAAGGAAGAGTCCCAGCTACTCTTGACTTAAATACTCTATTCTTGGAGGTTGAGTCTGGTGAGTTGATGGACGTGACCATCGCTACGCCACTGCAAGCTGTGACTGTGGTAGTAAATGATGGTGCGTCTGGGTCAGGTATGGACCCAAATATGGAGCCCCAAGTTGCTAAACGGGTTCTGGCAAGGTGGTCGACAAAAAGACCCTGCAATTTCTGAAGTCATCACTAGTGGAGGATGGAAGGACCCGCCGTTATTGGAAGCGCCGTCCATCGGCGTTCCAGTTTTAAACGTCGGAAGGCGCCGCCGTGCATTGTTTTCAAATTCGAAAACTCTTGGCGTCATGTTTACGATTCGAAAGTTTTTTTATGTGCAGGATTGAGCCCCGACACGACCCAAAACTTACGAGTAGAAAAAGAGATTGTTTAGAAATCGTAAAACATGGTCACCCTCATGTTTCGATATCGGATGTGGTTGGTGGAATGCTCATATTTAAGAATCGAAAACTATGAACTTATTTATCTACGAAATCAAAATTTTGGGTTCTTTTCGGGTGAAATGTAGGGGATCTCAGTGCTTAAGTTTACGATTCTTAAATTGGTTACGGTTTGTGACTAAATAATTGCATGATAGGGCGTTACATAGGGTAATCTTGTTTACAAGTTTTAGAATTTGAAAGTTGGATTTTTTATAGGTATGTTTACTAATTGAAAGGATGGTGTTGTGTGATTGAATATTTTGCGTGATCGGATGATGAGTAGGGGATGGCTCTGTAAAGTTTGGTTGCATGATGAACAAATTGCGATGTCGAAAACAGTTTGGATCTATGTTTTTCGAGTTCGTAAAAACACGACACATTAGTATTGATAATGATTCCATTTTAGGGTAAATTTTCTGGTGGCCTACGAAAGCCAAATTTAGTGCATTTCGAAAATGAAAAGCCAGAATCTGTAAAATATGGTCACCAATTTACGTTCATATTGTTTCGCATACTAGAAAAGCCAATATGGCGATATCCAAACTCCAAATGTGAGTTAACATCCTTAGAATGATGAAAAATAGAACAAAGGTGTAGCAAAAGAGGCAACATGTCTAGGGTATCATACCCGCCAATAGGTAAACAATATTCAAAGTTACACAAAAATCACCGCATGAACATCGTTACACGTGGAATCCTTACATGAGAGGTTTTGAGAGTCTTGACCCACGAACATGTAGCACAAACCCCGCATAGTTATTAACAACGGTCTTCATGTCATCAAGTGTGTTTGGAGTTGAGTCCTTCTAGAAAAGATAGTTAAACAAAATAAAGATAACATGCTAGGAAAAACAAATACAAAAATGAAGGGGAGTATAATTCTAGTAAATACTCACCGATTCAAGGTTATTGTTCAATTTAGCGGAAGAGACAACTTGAATTATCGTCGCCATCATGAAATAACCGCATTCCCAACAAGTATTTTGCTTCTTGTACTATACAATGCACATGGAGAAGTAGTGATTAGTATTTTTAGGCATGGGCATTCTGCATCAACGGCACATACATTACTTGTGTCTATTTTGGCATACCTTGATTTGATGCACACCGAAGACCGATTGACCATATGGATTAACAAACTCCAACGCTTGTTTGACAATCTCAACAAAAGAAGTGATTGGTGGTAGGTGCAGAGAGTCAATACAATACACTTGTTTAGTTGTCTTATTGATTGCAACCAAACGCCATTGACCCCTAATTTTTAAAAAATTGTTAGAAACAATAAACATCCAAGCAATGTATATAAGGGCATTTTACAACTATTAATGTAGCACTTACTTGTGGAGCAATAGCAACAAGAGGAGTACTTTTTCAGGATCGCTTAGTCCAACCTTCAAGTATGCTAGGCATTCTTCGCGAGAATGCACAATCTCTTGATTATGCTCGGGGCATAGAAAACCAATCTATGGCCTACCACAATTTTGTGCTACACTATGCAAGAAGCTTCATCCAAAAATGAAAACAATCGATAAATAACATGAAAAGTTTGGTAATTTAAACAATTGTGAAACCACTATAAACCATACATACAAATAAAACATACCATTGAAATAGGGACATTAGCGTCTCCGTTAGCATGCCAAACCTCCACATGTCCTCAAATGTGATACCTTAGAAATGAGATAGATGTTAGAATTAATGTAAGGCAATGTGATACCAACTAAATATGAAATCATATCGATGCTCTTCCCTAACATAGGTTTATACATGGGTAGATTAAACATAAGGTTAAAACTAAGGTGAAGAAAAGGCACCATAAATGCTCAACCATAATCATGCCTAGGGTTAGAAAGATGTGTGTATATATGTATTTAATGCTAGGTTTAGGGTTTCAACTTATAGTTTCTCAAAGTATCAAAATTTCTATTTCATCATTTTAAAAGTCTGATAATCCTAACAATATTAATCACACAAACATGCCTCCAAGCGAGGTAAATGGGAGGAGTCTAGGACTCCAATGTAAAATTAAAATACAAGTTCACATTTATAAAACTAAAGAACATTGGATTTAGAATAACAACATTAAAAATCACATTCATTCCACAAAGAATAACCAAATGCAAGAGAGATATACTAAGTTTTTATGTGATACCTGCATTGAAATTTCTACATAAACAAATCACATCGTTCATGCAAACACAAAAACAATTAAAACCTCACTTAATCAAGTGAGATGGTAGATGATCAAGAAAAGAGGTATAGATTATGATATTGAGGATGATAAAGTAGTAGATCTAGAGATTTGGAAGAGAAAATGGGGGTATATCATAAAGTAGATGTGGTAGACTAGTGAAAAAAATGAGAGAAATAAGTGTTGTGTATTCCCACTTCAATATAAATAGGAAGTTGAAGTTTGGCCGGCTGATTATTTACGAAGTCGAAAACGTAAGGATAAATGAAAATATAAGAGGGTTTAAGAAATCGAACTTACAAGTCATTACTATTTCTTATTAAAGTATGATTTGTTTTCCCTCTATCTTACTTTCGAAGGATGAAATACTGCCAAGAGAACGTCCTATTTGTTCTGGTGTTTAAGAATTCGATATTAAACTAGGGTGGACTTTCTAACTTGTTTCGAAATCGAACATCTTGACATCCTCTTCAGATGAATTTGACACGACTCAGGGTACATTTTAGAGTATTGTACTGGTCGGGAGAAACTTCTATCAAATAGGTTTCTCATTCGCAAGAAGGAATTATTTAACATTTTTCGATTTTGTAACTGGTTTACTAAAACTGTTACGTCCCCGATTAGGTAGTCGGGTATCCCTCTTTTTGATTTGTGAATGAAGGTAAAAATCAGATAATAATCCTTATAGAAAACATATGTGAAGACCAGTTTTAGAACTCGAAAACAGTTTAAACTAGTATGATGAAAGTTTGCGAATTCTTTTTTTTTACTTTATACAATTACGATTTCGAGATTGATGATGACTTATTCATGTTTATACGAATTCGCAAATCACACACATTACAGATTCACTTCAAAACCCTAAACCCTTAACCCTAAACCCACCCTTGGGTCGCAATATTTATAACACTCGTATAAATATCGAGAGAATTTTAATTACTCGAATTCATTTTGGTATCCATGAAAAGCATGTGTAGCACGAGAAATCGGTTTAGAAGCCGTTTACAAGTTCGATATCTAGAATTGTTGGGTAAATTTGGTTTAGGGATATGATAAATGGTTTTTATATTAAACGGAAATATTTGACGTTATATCTTACAGTCAACCATTAATTAGCTTTTGTTATAATACGCTTTATATACTCGGGTAGGTTAATGTATCATATTTTGAACTTGCAACTTCTTGGCCGTACTTATGTTCTCTATTATATATATGTACTAACTGTTCCTGTGTATATGCATATTGGTTGCATTAACGAGTGATCTGATATGATTCCGGTTCTGCCGACCTACATGATTGATTGTTCATTAATATTTTTGGTACCTAGCTATGTCATTTGTAATGATTTCACCCGTTTTCTAGTCTCCCTTTACTACAAAAAGAATTGCGACTAAACTGAATGAACTCGATCCAATCGATAAATGAACTTCATTGTTTATTGAAATTACCATATGTATATCTTGTAACACTATAGTACAAACATGTATATTATCATTTCATTATATTTAATTTCATTCATATTCTATTTTATTTAAGAACGATGCACCACTAAGCATAAAAAGCTCAATAAAAATTAATATAAATTAATTAGCCATGTTTTCGAAATCTAAAACTAAAAGGCATAGATGACATTTCTGATGCTACCAGTGAGCTCCGGGATACCAGCCCCGGTATGAGTTGTCCGGGGAGAGCTGGAATCCTAGCCCGCGGCGTATCTCTCACCTAGGACCTGCAAAACAAAGCCCCCGGGGTCACCCGAGGGTAGACGCTCCGGCGTGATGAAGAAGATTGAGCTTTATGTAGAGGAGAGAGAATATGAAGAAATACAAAGAGTATTTAAGTCTGATAGAACATACCTTTTACTATTGGTCACTCCTCTATTTATAATGGCAATCAACAGAGAGGGTTTAGGCTAAGTGGTCCTCCTCTTGTCGCATACTCTGGGTTGGGGGGTCATTATCATGTCCTTCTTGTACCCGGGTGTGTCCAAGATAGCTGATGTCATGGGAGCACCACTGGTGGGCTGGACTCTCTCTTTTTCCTTACTAATACACTTCTCGGGCCTGTGTATGGGCTGAGGCCCATATCACCAATTTTGACTTCTGAACTTTTAAATTTGACGCCACATTTTTTCGACATCTTATATATTTTTACTTTATACAATTTACGATTTCGAGACTGGAGATGACTCATTCATGTTTATTCGAATTTGAAAACCACACACATTATAGATTCACCTCAAAACCCTAAACCCTAAACCCACCCCCGTGGGTCGCAATATTTAAAACACTCGTGTAAATTTTGAGAGAATTTTAATTACTCGAATTCATTTTGATATCCATGAAAAGCATGTGTAGCACGAGAAATCGGCTTAGAAGTCGTTTACAAGTTCGATATCTAAAACGGTTGGGTATATTTGGTTTAACGCTACGATAAATGGTTTTTATATTAAATGGAATTATTCGACGTTATATTGTACAGTCAACCATTAATTAGCTTTTGTTATAATTCGTTCTATATACTCAAGTAGGTTAATGTATCAATTTTTAAACTTGCGACTTATTGGTCGTACTTATGTTCTCTAGTATATATATGTGCATATTGTTCCTGTGCATATGCATATTGGTTGCCTTAATGTGTGATCTGATATGACTCCGGCTCTGCCGACCTACATGATTGTTCATCAATATTTTTGGTACCTAGCTATGTCATTTGTAATGAATTTCACCCGTTTTCTAGTCTCTCTTTACTGCAAAGAGAATTGTGACTGAACTGCATGAACTCGATCCAATCGATAAATAAACTTCATCGTTCATTGAAATTACTATAATTCGCTCCATATACACAGGTAGGTTAATGTGTCAAATTTTATACTTCCGACTTCTTGGTCGTACTTATGTTCTCTAGCATATATATGTACTAACGATTCCTGTGTATATGCATATTGGCGGCCTTATTGATGCCTTAATATATGTGTCTTATTATTGATGCCTCAATATATGTAGCATATTATTGGTACCTATGTCATTTGTATTGAATTTCACATGTTTTCTCGTCTTCCTTTACGACAAAGAGAAATGTGACTGCATGAACTCGATCCAATCGAGAAATAAATTTCATCGTTTATTGAAAGTACTATATGTATATGTTGTAATACTGTGTTACAACCGCATATCTTATCATTTCATTATATTTATTTTCATTCATATTCTATTTTATTTAAGAACGATGCACCACTAAGCATGAAATGCGCAATAAAAATTAATATAAATAAATTAGCAAATTTTCGACATCTAAAAGTAAGAGAAATATGTGACATTCCGAGTTCTCAACTTTTAAATTGAACGTCACATTTTACGACTTCTTATACTTCTAGATTGTATACATTTAAGATTTTGTAGACTAATACTTACTTATTGATGTATATTCTCGTCTCCCTTTACGACAAAGAGAAATGCGACTGCATGAATTTGATCCAATCGAGAAATTATTTCATCATTTATTGAAAGTACTATATGTATATGTTGTAATATTATATTACAACCATGTATATTATCATTTCATTATATACATACCTTCACACATCAGCTCCCAAACAATGGTGTTGAATCAAGGAACTCCTAAGATTAAAACAAATGTTAGCAACATATCAAAACTTTGAACCCGTCATTCCATTTTAGTACATAAAACTCACTTTTCAAATTCGAAAACTACATACATGTACCATTCTATCCACTTTCCTACTACATAAACACCACTCATACTCATTTTCGAGATCTAAAAGTTGAAGGCCTACAGTTTACCAAACCAGCAATGTTTTTTTGAAGTCGTAAACAAGGCGTACTAAAATATTACATCTACGTCATCACAAAATGGTCCTTTGTTTTTTATTTTGGAACTTTTGAGACATTACTTTCGATTCGTAAAACATCACACATTTAACTTGAAACATGGTACTATCACGTATCATTCATTTTCTAATGTTAAACTTGTTCTACTTGTGTTTTCAATTTCGAATGAAGTGTTTGGTTCATGTTTTTCTAATCTTAAACTTGTTCTACTTGTGTTTTCGATTTCGAATGAAGTGTTTGGTTCATGTTTTTCTAATCTTAAAATTAGACCTTCAACCGAACACCTGAAATTGTTCAATATTCTACTTCTACCATTTTTATTTCGATATCGGAAATTGTATCACACGATTTATCTTTGATTTACGCCGTGTGAAATTTTTAACTACTTACCCGACCTATTTTTGAATTCAAAAACTTTGGCGGCCGGCATTTGGGATGGACCGCCGTGCAACGACGACGTCTCCGATGACATTTCCAGTAGTGCATGCAGGTTGTCATACCCCATCGAGGCTGATTTGAGGCTCGAAGATAAGACTACTCCAGTCAAGGATATGGTGAGCCCCACTCGAGGGGTAATATATGAGAGGTTTCTGCAACAGGGATTAAGTTTCTGCTTTCCCCCTTTGTTCTCGGAGTTTCTGCAGCATCATCAGCTGCATCCCTGCCAAATCCACTCCAATGTGGTGGTATCCATGATGGCGTTGATATCCTAGTGTACTAGGAAGGAGTATGAACCAAGCATGGATTTATTCAGGAGCCTGTTCAAGCTGTTTTCGTTTGAGGGGCGCGAACACATCACTCTCACGCCTCGAGAGGGAAAGGTTTTTACTTTTCCTGATAACAGCGGCAAGTGGAAGGATATTCGGCTGACCTTTGATCGGACTAAGTATGAGGTTCTTGACTGGAACCCAAAGCCAAAAGATGTCGTGCCCCTTGACGGGGTTTTTCAATACTCTTGCCCATCTAAAGGGTATCGTTGAGGAGCTCTTGAAGGAGAAGATCGTCTTCCAGGAGGGTGGATTTGTACGGGGGTCTCATGGTTCGGTGTGGCGGTGGCCATCTATCACTTACTCGTATCTCCTAGATTTTCCTTAGTCGAAGTCCACGTCCAGCTTCATGAAGTCGGACCGGGATTGGGCCCTCCTTGATAAAATCCAGGGAGACAAGAAGGAGGTTGGGAAGTCTCCTAGGAACCATGGTGAATCTTCCTCAAGTCAGTCTTCGTCAGGTAATTTACTTGTCTCCTCATATCGTAGCTATGGGTTGTATTCATAACATATTAATGTTCCTTTTTTCTGCATATAGCATCTCCCCGAAGAAGAAATCCAAGAGGAGGAAGGCAGATCTCAAGGCCATAGAGGAGGAAACGGAGGAGTCCGAGGAAGTGTAGTCCGAGGAGATGGAACTGGAGGTTGGGGAGTCCTCGGATGACGATGAATCTGACCTTGAGCTAGTGATCCCCGAAGATGCTCCCTTAAAGAAGCTAAGGTGTTATCTGAGTCGTCCCAAGGAAGAGGATGACCAGGCTTCTCGCAAGGCATTCAAGAAGTATCCCTTTGCATCGGAGGTAGTAATCTTCAATTGTTATGTTTTGGGTTCTCTAATGTTAAGTATCAGGCCTTTATATGACTTCTTGATTTACAGCTTATGACGGATCTGTCCTTGCTGGGAGGCCAAGCCAATGGCGAGATCCAGCACTTATACGACTCCGTGAAGGAATTACATGCCAAGTGCCGGGCTTTTAGAGCTAAAAAAGAGGAGATGGAGGTTATCATCTCATCCTTAACGACCAAATCCGTTGCGCCTCCCCCATCTACCCCAGCTCCATTGGATGTGACTCAATTGGAAGATAGGGTGAAGCAGCTTGAGGCTGAGAATAAGGCTTTACTGTTGGCAAGGAAGTCCAAAGAAGGTGAGCTGAAGGTCTATGAGGACACCGTGTCCGAGCTGGCGCAGACACTGGCTTCAGATAAGGACTCGGAGGAGCTGAAACGACTTCTTAGGCTTTGGAGTGCCTTCATTGCCTGCAGCCCCGAGTTTAAGAGTCATAAGGAGAAGTATGGGGATTTATTCCATGACTCCGAGCAGCACAAGATTTTAAATCATGTCTTGCGACTCTGCCAATCCGATGGTGAGGTCAAGGTGATGGAGTCCATCTTCCCTCATCCAGATGCTGCTAATAAGCTCTCTGCTCTGACTGCTGGCCGGTGGGTTCCTGGGGCCGAGTTTATGGATGCATTGGATCCCTCTGAGAAGATAACTACAGCAGGAGATCTACTGAGGCTTATTAAAGTTAAGTACCCTGAGTTATCTTCCCTTGTTGAGGTGCTTCCCAATTCCTCCATTGATAAGGCAGATTAGCCTTGGCAGGTTTGCTTCCTTGCTTGTTGGCATCTCCTCATCAGCTTCGAGGTATAAAATCCTTTGCACATGAACCTCGTTCTCTTGGTTTACTGGAAAGGAGCTTCTGTCTCGAAGCTGAGATACTCAGGGATCAAGTTTTCGCAGTTGTCCATGATGAACACTCTACGAGCATATTACCTGATATTGTTCGGCTTCTTCCTCGTGCATCTTTTGACAAGGCCTTTAATGTCACATCATGCAGAAAAGTTGACAATAACCCATCTCTCAAGTGCCACTTCTAGTGAAGTCCTAGATGACCCTTTTGGGCGTATTTACAAATATCATATTCTGATGTAATAGCCATCTTTTTCATGACTTATGTATCAAATTTCAAGGTTTTTCCTCAATGTACCCTTTTAGGGGTTTTTTAGAAGTATCATATTCTGATGTAATGACACATTTGATATGACCTTTTTGGGTTCGAGGTTTTACCTCTTTGTTATCCACTTGGGATTTTTTAGAAGTATCATATTCTGATGTAATAACACCTTTTGGTATGAGTTTTAACTTCTTCTTTTTTAGGTTTTTCCTCTTTATTTATTGAGATGATTGATATTTGAGCACGTCTGCCCTTTTAGTCTATAGACCTCAATTAAGCACTTCTGTGAAGTACTTTTATGTCGAACCTATCTTCTTTATTCAAAACGATTGGTAGTTGAATATTGGATCCAAACAACTTATTTTGTATAAGTTTACCAATCACATACTTTATAAAGCATGTTATTTTGAATGGCAATCAATGTCATACTTAGGATAACAATCCTATTTTTAGAAAAAGAATTTAAGATTGCTCAGAATAAGGATAGGCGTAATTTGTAAATAACATGACTTCAATCTATGTTTATAACTTTAAGAAAAGAAGTAAAAGATATAGTAGGTTTGAGTTTTTTTACCCGTTTGTGCTAAAGCATAAATGTCTCGGACCTTTGGGAGGCTCTCAGACATTCTTGATGTTCCCGGACCTTTGTGAGGCTCTTTATCAAGTTTCATCTTCCGTGATACTTTCGTAAGTTAATCACATTCCATCTTCGTGGTATGGGTTCTCCCTTCATGGTTTCCAAGAGGTAGCTTCCCCCTGGATGGGATTCTAGGACTCGATACGGACCTTCCCAGTTCGGGGATAGCTTCCCTTCCACTTCTTTCTTGCTTTTCTTGTTTAACCTTATTACAAGGTCTCCTTTGACGAAGGTGGCTAAGCAGACTCTTCTGTCGTGATATCATTTGCCTCTTTATTTTACCTTGGCCTCATGGATTGTGGCATTGGCTCTTTTCTCCTCTAGGAGGTCAAGATTGAGATGAAGATTATCCTCATTGGCAGTGCCATCTTCATCATCTGGTTGAGAGGAACGGGCAGAGAGGACTCCAATTTCCATGGGGATGACCGCCTCGAACCCATAAACTAAGTTATAAGAAGTCTATCCGGTTGCTGTGGCTGGTGTAGTTCTATAGGTCCAGATCACGCTCGGTAGTTCTTTGATCCAGATTTCTTTAGCCCCTTCTAGGCGCTTCTTGATGCCACTTACCAAGGTTCGATTCGTAATCTCCACTTGGCCGTTAGCTTCTGGATGATATACCGAGGTGAGTCTCTGATGTATGCCGTATTCTTCGCACCATTTCTTGAAGGGGTTGTTAGCGAATTGTGCTCCATTATCGGTCACTATGAACCTCGGGATACCATAGCGACACACAATATTCTTCCAGCTAAAGTTGATAACTGGTTTGCCATTTATGTTGGTCAAGCCTTCAGCTTCTACCCACTTCGAGAAGTAGTCAATGGCCACAATAAGGTACTTGAGGTTACCAAGAGCCGTGGGAAAGTGTCCGACAAAATCTATACCCCATCGGACGAATGGCCAAGATTCCTGGACGATAATCATGTTTTCTTGAGGCACATGGATCATCTTGGCAAATCTCTGACACTGGTAACAAGAATCAATGTCTTTCTTTGCATCCTTTAGCATTGCAGGCCAGAAATAACCCATTTGTAAGAGTTTGTGGGTAACAGTTCGGGGACCTTTGTGGCTACCACAGACTCTTTCATGTGTTTCTTGTATCAAGTGCTCAGCGTCGGAAGGCCCCACACACTTAAGTAAAGGTTGGAGGTATCCTTTCCTGTACAAGGTACCTTCGTGGATGACATATTTGGGAGCCTTAACTAGGACCTTCCGTGCCAGATGCTTGTCGTCGGGAAGGGTTCCCGTTATGAGGTATTTAATGTAGGATTATATCCATGTATCTGATATGTCAACAGCCATGATGCTGCTCTCTTCATAACTTCTCTTTGTCAAGGTTTCCATCAGCAATTCTTTAGAAGATCTTATGTTGAGGTCCGACGAGGCAAGTTTGCTCAGTGCATCTGCTTTATGGTTACCTTCTCGGGGTATATGATTCAATCCATAATGTAGGAATTGATTTAGGAGAGGTTTAACTATCTCGAGGTACTTTTGGAGACTGTACTCTCGGGTCTCATATTCGCCTTTAACCTGTTGTACCATGATTTGCGAGTCACTGAAGATCTCGAGGTCTCTAACTTCTAGGTCTTTAGCCAACTTTAGTCCTGTAATGAGGGCTTCATACTCAGCATCATTGTTAGTGGCTCGAAAATCAAAATGGAGAACGTAGGGATGGTCTTTTCCCTCATGGCTGGTGAGTAGGACTCCAGCACCACTTCCCCCTGAGTTGGAGGATTCATCGACGTATAACCGCCATTTTCCCGTGTCTGGAACTGGGTCTTGTTGGTTGATCTCCACTGGTTCAACAGACTCCATTATGAAATCTGATAAAGCCTGACCTTTGATGGCCGTCCGAGGCTTATATTATATATCATGCTCTCCCAACTCGATGGCCCACTTCATCATTCGTCCCGAGGCATCAGGTTTCTGGAGGATTTGTCTGTTCGGGTAGTTGGTTAGAAGCACTATAGTATGCGCTTGGAAGTATGGCCGCAACCGTTGAGAGGCATGCACAAGGGCCAATATTAGGCGCTCGAGGGGGGTATATCTGGTCTCGGGCCCCTGTAAGGCCCTGCTTACATAGTATATGGGTTGTTGCGATCCTTCCTTTTCCTTGACCAACACAGAATGGCTAGCTGAGACGCAGATATATATAAATAGAGAATCTCCCCTTTGTCCGGTTTTGACAGCGTCGGAAGCTGTCGGAGGTGGTCTTTAAGTGCTTGGAAAGCTTCCCCGTATTCATGGGACCACTCGAATTGGTTCGCCTTCTTAAGGATGTTGAAGAAGGGCAGGTGCTTTTCTGCTCCTTTGGAGAGGAATCAGCTAAGGGCTGCAAGGGATCCTGTCATCTTCTCTACATCTTTGACGGTCTTTGGAGGTTGCATATTTTGCAAAGCCTCTATCTTCTCGGGTTTTACCTAAATTCCCCGATTGGATACCATGTATCCTAGGAATTTGCCCGCTCCAACACCTAAGTCTTCAACGAAGGCGTCATAACTGCGGCTTTTCACTACCATGTCATCCACATAAATCTCGAGGTTGCGTCCTATCTGGGGTTTGAACAATTTGTCCACCAGTCGCTGGTAAGTGGCTCTGGCATTCTTCAAAATCCGAAAGGAATCATCTTGTAGTAGAAGGTTCCCCTGTCGGTTATGAAGGAGGTTTTCTCCTTATCTTGCTCTGCCATGGGGATCTGATGATATCCCTTGAAGGCATCAAAAAAGGCTAGTACTTGGTATCCAGCAATCGCTTAAAGTAGCGGTCGATCGAGGGAAAAGGATAGCTTTCTTTAGGACAACAATCGTTCAGGTTGGTGAAGTCGATGCACATTCTCCACTTTCCGTCCGGCTTCTTGACCATTACTGGGTTAGCTATCCATTCTAGGTACTGCACTTCTTCGATTATACGGGCTTTGAGTAGCTTGTCTACTTCTTCTCCAATGGATTCGACTCGATCTAGTGCAAAGATGCGTCGTTTCTGTTTTATGGGCTTCTGTGAGGTATTGATATTTAGGTAATGTTCCGCTAAACGAGGGGATACTCCTACCAAGTCATCGGTATCCTAGGAAAAGACATCTATATACTGGTTGAGAAGATCTCGAAGTTTAGTCTTTATCTCGGGGGGTAGGAGAGTGTGAATGTGAAATTCAGAATGATTGTATTGATCTGAGAGTGTACAATATATAATACAAGAGTCCTAAACTAGGTTACTCTAAACTAGGAATGGATATATTCTACAACAATACAAGAATATCTTTAAATTAAATTAAGATATTCTATTATTCCCCCTCAAGCGAAGCGTCGGATTCGAGGAGACGCAAAGCTTGGAACGAAACAACTCAAAAAGCGGACGAGATAGACCTTTGGTGAAGACATCAGCCACTTGAAGAGCAGACGGGACATGACTAACACGAAGCTTTTTAGATGAAACAAGCTCACGAACAAAGTGAAAGTCAATGTCAATATGCTTGGCTCTCTTATGTGCAATCGGATTTTGAGCCAAGAAGATCGCGCTACTGTTATCACAAAGCAGGAGCGGAGTGGAGGACCGAGGAACCAGAAGTTCACGAAGAAGCTGACACAGTCAAGCAAGTTCAGCAGCAGTGTTCGCCATAGCACGATATTCAGACTCACAGCTGGAACGAGATACAGTAGGCTGCTTCTTAGCACTCCAGGAAACAAGATTGCCACCAAGGAAAATAGCATAGCCATAGGTGGAGCGGCGAGTCTCAAGACATCGAGCCCAATCAGCATCGGAGTAGCCAAGAACAGGAAGACTAACAGGCGAAGGACAAAACATCAGACCATAATGAAGTGTCCCACGAACATAGCGCAAAATGCGAGTAACCGCCTGAAAGTGATCATCAGTAGGAGACTGCAGAAACTGACTGACCGAGTTAACCGCATAAGACAAATCAGGACGGGTAATCGTCAAGTACCGCAGTTCACCAACGAGAGAGCGATAGAGCTTGGGATTGGAAAACACAGGACCAGAAGAGCTGAGAAGCTGCGAACCCGGAATAAACGGGGTAGAGACAGAAACAGCATCAGTCATTCCAGCTCGCTGAAGGACCTCCATAGCATACTTAGCCTGTCCCAAAAACAGTCCAGCCGAAGAGCGAGCAACCTCAATACCCAGAAAGTAGTGAAGAGAACCAAGATCCTTAACAGCAAACTCAGAATCAACACGAGCAACAAACTTGCGGATAAGAGCAGAATCATTGCCTGTAAGGATAATGTCGTCAACATAAACCAACAGATAGAGTACAGTCGATCCACGAGAGAACACAAACAAGGAAGTGTCCGTTAAGCAGCACTTGAACCCCAAAAGCACAAGGAAGGAGCTAAACCGCTGAAACCAAGCCCGAGGAGCTTGCTTGAGCCCATAAATGGCTTTCCAAAGACGACAGACAGAATCCGGATGAACAGGATCAGAGTAACCAGCTGGCTGTTCCATGAAGATCGGTTCATCCAGAACTCCATTTAGAAACGCATTTTTAACATCCAGCTGATGAAGCGGCCACGAAAATTTCATAGCCAGAGCAAGGATGATACGAACAGTAGAATCTTTGACAACAGGGCTAAAGGTATGAGTGAAGTCAAACCCAGGAAGCTGAGTAAACCCTTGAGCCACCAAACGAGCCTTGTATCTATCAACAGAACCATCGGGACGATGTTTGATCCTATAAACCCACTTGGAACCGACGACATTAGCATCAGCAGGACGCGGAATAAGATCCCAAGTGTGTTGTTGGCGAAGAGCATGCATTTCCTCATCCATGGCAGAAGTCCAACAAGGGTCCTTCATAGCCGAGCGAAATCCACGCGGCTCAGTCTCAGCTAGCAAAGCAGCAAGAAGACCAGTCATCTCATAATCACCAAACCTACGATTTGCTGTAAGACTACTAGTTTGCAATCGAGTAGTCATGCGTCGCGGAGGAGCAGGCGACAGATTCGGAGAAATCATTGGAGTAGGAGGCGAAGGAGAAACCGGTGGAGACGAGGGCGGTGAAGCAGAAACTGGTGAGGAACTGACTGAGGAAGCAGGCGACGAAGCTGGAGGTGCAGTAGGTGAAGGCGTGTCTACCAAGGAAGATGGAGTAGAGACTGTACCCGAGACAGAATCATCCAAATCCACAAAAACCGAAACATCCAAGGTGTTAGGAGCAACATCAGCAGCAGGAGTCAAATCTGTAGCAGATGGAAAGGAGGTCTCATCAAATTGAGCATGACGAGTGAGATAGACCTTCTTGGATGACGGATCAAGACAACGGAAACCCTTATACTGAGCACTGTATCCAATAAAGATGCAAGGTACACTTCTTGGAGCAAGTTTATGAGGGGCAAAAGGTCGGGTACAAGGATAAACTCTACACCCAAAAGGGTGGAAATTAGAGTAATTAGGATGACGACCATAGACCAGAAAGTGGGGTGAGACATTTCGAAGCACCGGTGTAGGAAGACGATTGATGGTGTAGACTGCAGTAGCAAAAGCAACATCCCAATATGATGATGGTAGCTGAGAGTACATGAGCATCGAAAGTCCCATCTCTGTAATGTGCCTGTGTTTGGGTTCGGCTCTACCATTTTGTTCAGGTGTAGCAGGACAAGAAATCTGATGAAAAATTCCTTTGTCTGAAATATGAGCCCGCAGACGCGAATTTGTGAACTCAGTGCCTCCATCACTTTGAAATATTTTTATAGAGCAGGAAAACTGATTCTCAACCAAATTCTGAAACCGCACAAATATCTCAAAAAATTGACTTCCGCTTCAACGGATAAAACCAAGTAAAGCGAGAGAAATCATCAACAAAGATAGCATAGTATGAAAAACCACTTTCTGATAAAACCGGTGCAGGACCCCACAAATCACAGTGTACCAAAGCAAGTAAAGAGTCAGCCCATCTGGGATTATCCATAAAAGAAAGCCTTTTACCCTTAGCTCGTTCGCATGAAGAACATAAAAAGGGTTTAGGCGAAAAAAAACAACCTTAACTAGGTTCAACTTATTTAATAATGAAATAACAGCTAGGGAAGTATGGCCAGCCTGGCATGCCATATGTCGAAAGACGCCCTATGTTTATTCGCTTGAACATAAGCAACAAAAGCAGCACCACCCTGCTACAACACATACAGACCATTCTCACAGCGACCTCGGCCCACGATTTCCTTTGTGACCTTTGTCTCAATAACAAACATATTCTCATCAAAAGAGATCACAGATTTCAAATCCCTAGTCAGTTTACTAATGGAGAGAAGGTTTTTCGTAATATCCGGAACTACCAGGACATCATATACATAAAAATTACGAGAAAACCGACGATGACCAACATGAGTAATATTAACAGGTCTACCATTAGCAAGAGCAACAGAACGATTACCGTTATAGGGAGCACTGTTGTCCAGACCAGAAGATGTGGTTGCCATGTGATTGGTTGCACCAGAGTCTAGATACCAGTCCGAAGAGTCGTCGAGAGACACATTGGACTGAAACGCATCAGCAAGATTGGACTCAGGCTGGGGATTCGTGCATGTTTTGGCAGTGTGACCAAATTCTTCACAGAGCTGGCATTTGGGATTCCACTTCTTGCGACCACGACGATTTCGACCACCTGAAGACTGACCACCACCGGAGGATTAACCACCAGACCTGCCACCAGAAGAGTTGCCGCCAGAACGGCCGTGCGTGGCAGTCGACGCGTCAGAAAGCGGCGCGTGCGAGCCACGCGCTTGGTTAGGATTTGAAAAATCGCGCTGGACTGAAACAGCAAAGGCGACGGGGGACGATTCAGACGCTGGAGCTGCACCATAACCACTTGTTGACATCAATATTTCATGATTGCGAGCCCTAGCGACGATATCGGCATAGAGCGGGAGAGGAGACGATGCAAACTGGATGGTGACGAATGTGTCGAAACCGGCACCGAGACCTCAAAGAAAGTGGAGAACTTTATCCCTGTTGGCCACCGGAGTTCCGATGGCAGCAAGACCATCGGTGATAAGCTTGAACCGGCGGTGATATTCCATGACGGTGGAGGAGCCGCGGCGGGCCGAGTGAAGCTCGTCGTGAAGTTGGATTTCACGAGCATCGGAGACGCTATCATACGCCGCTAGGAGAGCTTCCCACATGGCGGCGGCGGATGAGCAGCCGATGGTCTCCATGATGGAGTCATCGGTGAGAGAAGCTCGGAGGAGAACCTGAACAAGCTTGTCTTGGGCGATCCACGATTCCGGCGTGAGGCCCGAGTCCGATGACGCGACCGGATCGGCGGGAGACTTCAAGGCAGCGTCAAACACGTCGGTGGAGGAGCTTGACTCGGCCGAAGCAGCGACGGGCGGTTTGACGAGTGATCCATCAAGATAACCAAAAAGTCCCGTCGACTCGAAGAGCGTTTGAACCTGTGACCGCCAAGCCATGAAGTTGCCGGATCCAAGTTTGATCGGCAACATATGGATCATGGTGGCGTAGGAGAGGGTCTTACCGGATTCCATGAGTTGATCGGAGAAACGGGAAGAGCAGACGTTGGCAACGGAAGAGTGACACCTAGAGCAAAGACTAGGGTTTGAAGAGTGCTCCTAGAACGGCCGAGAATCCAAGGATTTGTTGTGGCGGCACCTGGACACGGCGAGAAGCTAGCGTTTTGATCGGAGAAGAAGCACCAAGTTGTCGGCGGCGGCTAGGGTTTAGTGATACACCTAGAGCTTTGACGGCTAGGGTTTAGCAGGTTAGGGTTTAGTGCACCTAACACTATTTTGGGTAATAATTTTGGAGATCGATAACCAGCTCAGATACCATGTGAATGTGAAATTCAGAATGATTGTATTGATCTGAGAGTGTACAATATATAATACAAGAGTCCTAAACTAGGTTACTCTAAACTAGGAATGGATATATTCTACAACAATACAAGAATATCTTTAAATTAAATTAAGATATTCTATTAGAGAGTTCCAGCCTCGACAGTTCCTAATTCTCCGAGCTGCATCGGCTCGGACTCGGAGTATTTAGCTGGTTCGAGATCCTCCTTTTCTGGTTCTCGGATAGCTTGAATTGTGCCAACTCGAGCTAATTGTTGGTCACCTCAGACCGTGGCAATCCCTTGGTTCGTGGGAAACTTCATTGCCAAGTGGTATGGGGACCAGATGGCTTTTGCTTGGCACATCCAGGGTCGTCTGAGGATTATGTTGTATGGCGCTCTAAAGTTGATGATTGCGAAGGTGCAACAGAGGGTTATACTCTGAGGACCATCTTTCACTCGCACTGGTAAAGTGATCTCTCCTAAAGGAACTATAGGATCGCCAGCAAATCCCGAGATGGGGGTTTGGGGGCATGAGATTACTTTTGTCCAATCCCAACTATTCATAACAGCTGAGAAACATGACTTCTACTTCGCTTCCCCCATATACTAGAATTCTTATAATCACGCTATGGTTTGTGTCAACTGTGATTACTAAGGGATCTGAGTGAGGGAATTGATTAGGAACCACATCTTGAGACGAAAAGGTAACGGTTCCATCCAGGCGAGATCTTTTGCTCTCCCATTCTCAGGGAGAGGCTTCTTCGGGTGATCGGTGTACTCCGTTAATGCTCCTTCCTGCTCCTTGATTGGCGGCGTGGCTTATCTCGTCGTCATTGTGGTTGGTATTGGTACTTCTTACTCCTAGGGCTAGAAAACGGATTCGTGTGCTCCCATGAAGGTTTTCAGCCGGATCAGCCATGAGTTTGAAGGTCGATTAGATCAAGAATAGCAAGCGGGTCCCACTGGGCGTGCCAAATTGATGGATGTGTACGACCCGCGTTTCATCACGAACCCAACTCACGAACTGATCTGCTAAACAAAGCCTCGGGTGTCCCACTCCGACGCTCAAGTTAGTATGATGTGTAAGGCATATTGTATGTAAGATAATATATAGAGAGGTTTACCAAACCTTCGATATTTATATGGCTACAATCCGTAGATCACCAAGATATGTAATTAAGGTATCAATACAACTCTTATGGGAATAGTAGTTGCATTACCATGTACATAAGAAGTGTATTTCGGTCATGGTTGTATTTACCATGTTTAGGAGGATGTATATTTCTTGTAGAACATTCATAATATACGCATTCCTTACAAGTGTGAAGAATCATTTTGAGGTACTAGATAAATAGAACCTTAATCTATTAAGCTTCCCAATTTATTATTAATAATATTATCAGATTCTTTAAATTATTGCTATAAACAATGTTTTATCATTCTTATTATTCTAAGTGACTATTATTATATTTTCCTACATAAGAGATGAAGTTATATATGTTTATTCACTTATTAGGAATGGTTGGTAAATATTTTAATTAGATGTATATATACATATATACATGTATATATATAGTATATATTATTGCATATATATCCATATATATATATATGCAACACACACCTATTAATATAGGATTAGTTAGGGTACCTTGTAGAGAGAAGAATTAGTATCAGGTAATGTTTTTAATTTCAAAACAGAAATTTATTTAGAAAATAAATAAATATATATAATAATAAATATAAAAAAAAAAAAAGAAGAAAGCTTAAGACTAAAGAAATGAGTCATGGTTAATCTAAGCATATGTGTAATCAAGATAGAGAAAAGGTAGAAAGATAGGAATTGGTTTCTTAGAAAAGGTGGGATATGTATACATATATATTAAAATCGAGAGATAGCTATGCTTTACAAAAACCGAGAGAGAGAACCAAGAAAATATTCTGGGCCAACAGAGAGATAGAGGTAAACTTATTTCTGATGCTGGTTTATTCATCTTCTAGGATTCCCGCTTGATTAGTTGAAATACAAAGGAACTTAATATCATCTAAGTGTTTACTTTCTTCGATTTGATTTTCATCTGTTAGATATGATTTAGGAGAAGGGATTGTTCTATTCTTTTAGCACTGGGATTCAATTCAGGATTGTTGATGTGCCGATAGAAGAAGAATCTGATTAGGGTTTTGTTTGTGTTTATTGTATTTATTGTATATTGCAGTTGTGTCCTTAGAGTTTAGATAGTTTTGGTAATTATTATTACACCCTTGTATGTAGTATAAATACTTATGTAAATCCTAATGGAAATCAGTTTGGGAATTAGTCTTTACATGGTATCAGTTGCCCTTACGATCCTCTTTTCTCCCTGGTAGCGTAAACCCTACCTCTCTTCCCTCTTCGCCGCCGCCGTTCGGCTCTTCCTCTTCCCCTCATCAAAATTCTTGCTTTTTGTATTTTTCCTGCTCTACGATGGCTTCTAGCGGACGTCATGAGAAGTTGTCCATCAATACGATGATCCATATGCTTAACACTAAACTTGATGCTACTACGTATTTACAGTGTAAGCAACATGTTCAGTACACTACTAGATGACACCCCCATAGGCACCGGTATTTTCGCACCGATAAATAGAAACCGGTGCTGCTTAAATATTCGCATCGGTAAAAATGGTTATGGAACCAGTTTGTAATGCTACCGGTGCTAATCAATAATTGTGGCAGGAACCCATAGACGCCGTGCTAACCACACTCATGTTCGAGTTCGCGTTTGCAATCCAGTTAAACACCCTCAAGCAATGCTGCCTATCCAAAATCCAAAATTCGGAACAGTAAGTGCAGCCGTGGGTTTTGTGGTTGATTGGCCAATACATTTAGTTGGGCAGGAACAAGAAGCCAAGGAAAATGAAGATGAAACTGATCTGAAGGGTAAGGGTAAGGGTCTAGCTGGGAGCGAGGATGACAACAACCATCCTTTTATTGATATTGAGGATGACAAGGTGATTAAGGCCTACCTTTAAGCATCTCTTACGTTAAATTTTTATTTCATATTCTTATAAATACAATTGCCTTGAAATGACTCAGGTGCAACCTTCTTCAAGTACGAAGAAGTTTGGTTCCACCAAGAAAAAAGGTCATGTGCTTACAAAGGTACTTTTTTTTTAATTTCTAAGACTATAGTATTAGCAATCAACATATTTATTTGACTTTGTTATCTTTCAGATTGTGAATCCAAATTTGCCGAACAATGGCGCAGAGAGAGTGTTTGTTGACGAGTTGCTTGGAATAGCAAAGGAAACTGGTTATGAAGGAAAGTTGTACAGGCTTAATTTTCCTCCAAAGTTATTTGGTGTTTCCTTCCACATGGGCTACACGGATATTGGTCATCTTGCATCTTTTGCTGCGAAAATTCGAGACCCAATAGAGATGGAGTGGCTCGATAATCTACAAATAGACATGTGGAGTGGGTAAGAATATTACTTGTACGTGATGTTAGCCTTGCTGATTTCAATATTAGTTTGCTGGTTATTTTATCTTTGTCCAGTATTCTGTTTGATCAAATTCAGGAAAAGGAGAAGCCGAGAATTCAGTTTTTAACTTCAAACTACTCAGTATTTGATAGCGAAGGTGTTGTGGACAGGAGGATTAATTTGGTTGTCGATGTTATGAGGAATACTCAAGCTGATTATTATATCCTCCCATATCATCGAGGGTAAGTCAAAATTTGTAGAATTAACATTGAAGAACATGATTAGATTTCAGTGAATTTTCCAATAAATTATATGGTTTCTATCTTTTGAATTTTGAACTTCACATTCGCTAACTAAAATTGTTGTTCATTTTCTTCTTAGTGAGCACTGGTTTCTATTGTTGATTTCTCCAAATGAAGATAGTTTCTACTGTTTGGACTCATTTGGAGTGGGCATTACACAATATTTTCCAGTTTGTGTCAATTTCTTGAACGGGTACTGAAATTTTTGTTTCTTCAATCTGTATGCCCTTTTCTCTTTGATTACGTACGCAATTCCATACTAACTTAATGTTTGTTTTTATCGTGTTTGTAGCGTTGCTAAGGAATTTCATACTCAGGTTAGAAACAATAATGTTGTGCCCTCTTCTGACTACACTTGGAAAATTACCAACTTACAGGTAAAATTTGTTGATTATAAAATAATTATGCATTCATGTAATATATTGTTCATAAAATTTAAGCTATATAAAAATTAGCTTATAAACTCTTTCTTATACAGCTCAAGCGCCAATACGGAGGGTGGGAGTGCGGCTATTATACCATGCTTTGGATGGAACTCTTTGTGACACAGTTTAGAGGTGGACATATATCAAAGGTAATTTCAATTTTCTTTTCTAGATAGATGTCATGATTTTTGTAGTTCCGAGTTCTTACAACAGTTTGTTAACGACGTGTACAATTTGATTTATGTAGCTATTCCCACATGATAAAGGATCATATCCAAGAGAGGAGATAAATGGTGTTGTAGCGAGATGGTGCCAAGGTTGGGTTGACAAGTATGCTCCTATTTGCCGAGCCCAAGCCAATATAAACAGGAATTTGCCCTCCATTGTCGGTTAATACTTTCAAGGTGTAATAATATGAATTGTTTTTGTTGTCACATACATGTTATGATGACTAGCATTTCTTAGAATAAAGCATGCCACGATAATATTTTGGATAATGTTGACAATAATAAGCCTAATCAGCTATTTGAATTATTGGAAAAATTTTGGTTGATTTTTAGTCATTATTGTTGTTTATTGGGAATGTTCCAGTACTATTATCCTATTTAGAAAATTATTGGAAATTATGCTGATTTTTTTACATCTTATAGCACCGATGTTTTAATATAAATTAAGCACCGGTTGAAAATGACCACGGTCATTAATTACCGGTTCAGACTTAGAGCATCGGAACGACTTACCGGTACAAAAAAAGTCACCGGTAAACTAACTGGTGCCAATAAACCGCTGCTGACTATACCACCGGAATAAAAGTGCATCCATATGAACTGGTGCAAACTATGGCACCGGCTCATGGACCGCTGCTAATTGGAGCACCGAATTAAAGTGCATCCATATGAACCGGTACAAACTATGACACCGGTAAAGTAACTGGTGCCCATAAACCGCTGCTGATTAGAGCACCGGAATTAAAGTGCATCCATATGTACCGGTACAAACTATGGCACCGGTAAAGTAACTGGTGCCCATAAACCGCTGCTGATTAGAGCACCGGAATTAAAGTGCATCCATATGAACCGGTACAAACTATGGCACAGGTAAATGTAACTGGTGGTGCCAATAATGAACCGGTTCTAATATCCTAGCACCGGTATTTGAATAGCACCGGAATGTACATAGTTCCGGTGCTTGTAATTATAGCACCGGAAACCTACCAACCGGTGCCATAGGAACCGGTACAAACTATGGCACCGGTAAATGTAACTGGTGGTGCCAATAATGAACCGGTTCTAATATCCTAGCACCGGTATTTTAATAGCACCGGAGTGTACATAGTTCCGGTGCTTGTAATTATAGCACCAGAAACCTACCAACCGGTGCCAATCCTGTAGCACCACCCCGCATCGGCACCGGTTTCTGAAACTCCAAAAACAGGTGCTATGACCTCCAAAAACAGGTGCTAGAGGGGGTGACGTCTAGTAGTGTATGTTCTTCGTCCTCAAGGTTTGTTTGACCATCTTGATGGCTCCTCTCCCTGCCCTGAACTTCCGGTGCCCGTGCCACCGTCCTCCTCCACCGTTCCTCCGGATGATGCTGCTAAGTTGAAGGCCAAGGAGGCCTATGATGCTGCAAAGGTTGCGTATGATGCCTGGATGGATGATGATCATGCGATTTGTGGTGTTTTGTACTCCTCACTTACCCCAGAAGCGAAGAATGAAGCCTCTCAGTGTCACACTGCTAAGGCGAAGTGGGATGCTTTTGCGAAGGCCTTCCAGCATGAATCTGCGGTTGCCAAGTTCAGCCTCCGCCAACAGGCTGCCTCACTCAAGGAATCGGGTACCATTCATGAGCTACATCTTTCTTTTATGTCAATTTTTTAAAAGTTGAATGCTATGGGTGATCCGGTTGATAACCAGGAGAAGTTGATTTGGTTTTGGAATGCTCTGGGACTTGATTTTAGTTCCTTTAGCGCCCCTATTGCCTCTAGAGATCCAGCTCCCTTGTATCAGCAGGTTGTTGATGAGGCACAAGCCCATGAAGCGTTTTTGGCCAATTTGCGGGGTTCTACTGTCCAAACCTCTGCCCCTATAGCATTTTTGACAGGTTCTCAACCCCAGGAGCAGCCTGCCGACACTGCAGAACCAGCAGCCGGCGGCGCGTGGTTGCACGCGCCGGCAGAACAAGCGCGTGGGGGTGGCGCGTGGGCCCCACGCACCGCTGGTTCTGGCCGGTCCGGCCAGCGGCGTCAGGCAGGTGCTTCAGGAGCTTCTAGGCAAGGTCGTGGTGGTTAGATTCAGTGCTATACCTGCGAGGGTTATGGCCATGTGTCCATACAGTGTCCGTCGTCCGTTCTTCGTCCGGCACCTCAGAAATCTTAGCCCTATGTTCAGCCCTATGCTCAGACGCAGTTTCTGCCCTTCATAGCTCAGCCAGGTCAAATTCCATGGACTCCTTAGGCTAATCTTGTTCAGATGCATCCATATGCAGCACCTCAGCAGCTAGCGCCTCAGTATGTCATGTATGCTCCTCAGCAGCCTCAACAATACTTGACATATCCTATGCAGGGTTCTACTCAGTATCAACCATCTTTTGCTGCCTCATCCTCCACCACTCCAGACTGGTACATGGACTCTGGAAGCACGAATCACATGAGCTCCTCTGCGTCGAATTTGTCCAGCATCACACCTTATAACGGTAATACTCTTGTCTCTGTAGGTAATGGTGCGGGTATTTCTATTACTGGTATTGGTGATACTCGTGTTAGTTCTTCTTTGTATTTATCTGATGTGTTGGTTGTACCTGCTATTACCAAGAACTTGTAGAGTATTAGTAAACTCACTTGTGCGCTTGGTGCTGTTATTGCCTTTGATGATCAGTCTTTTCTTATTCAGCACAAGGCCACCAAGGCAATTCTGGGGCGGGGCAGATGTGAGGATGGCTTTTATGTTTTGGACCGTGGTGAGGAGGCACTGCTGTCATTTGTGGTGAAGAATAAGAATAGAGCATAGTTTGAGACTTGGCATGCTCGCCTGGGACATGTGTCCCATAGTGTTATTTCCCTTTTGAATAAGACTGGTTGTTTATCTCTTACTTCTGTGCTTCCTAGACCTGGTGTTTGTGAGTCTTGTGCTATGGCTAAGGGACAGAAATTATCTTTTGTTGAGAATTCTAAACGTGTTGATCACGTTCTTGATTTAATTCATTGTGATTTATGGGGACCTTCTCCGGTTTTATCTGGTAATGGCTTTGCTTATTATGTTGTGTTTGTGGATGATCACTCGCGATTTTGTTGGTTTTATCCCTTACGTCGGAAGTCAGATTTTGTCGATATATATCTACAGTTTGAGGCACTGGTTGAGAATCAATTTTCATCTCGCATCAAAGTATTTCAGAGCGATGGTAGAACTGAGTTTACCAACACTCGATTACAGACTCACTTTAGTACTCGAGGCATCCATCATCAGATGTCTTGTCCTTACACGCCAGAGCAGAATGCTAGGGCTGAACGGAAGCACAGACATATCACGGAGATGGATCTCTCCATGCTGTTTCACTCTCACTTACCTCTTTCCCACTGGGATGATGCGTTCAGCATTGCAGTGTTCAACATTAATCGTCTACCTACTCCTGTTCTGGTGATGTATCTCCTTTTTGAGGTTTTGTTTGGTCATTCTCCAGAATACTCCAACTTTCATCCCTTTGGTTGTAGAGTATCTCCCTATGTTCGCCCTACAACAGCTCTTAAGCTGGCTCCTCGTAGTCTCCATGTGTTTTTATACGCTGCAGTGTGGAGTACAAGGGGTTTAAGTGCTTGGACACAGCCACCGGTCGTGTTTATATGACTCGTCATGCCAGATTTGATGAGACTCATTTTCCTTTCTCTAGTGGTACTTCAGAGGCTCAGTTTACTTCACTGTATGTCTATTCGTTCTTGGATCCTACCACTCCAGACTTGGATATACCTTCTGTTGGTTCTTCTCCAGTGGTGTCATCTGTTCCTTGCCTTGTGTGCCATGAGCCTCCTTGTGCTTCTGAGCCAGTTCCACCCACGGCTGCTTTGGATGGTCCCGTCACTATTGATGATCCTGTTACTCCTCCTCGTTCGCCTACTCCATCAGTGTCATCGCCTGAGTCTTCCAATTCTGTCACAGCTCCGCCTCCTCCTGCTCCTCAGGCTCATAGGATGGTCACTCGTCATCAGGATGGGATACGTGTGGCTCGTGATCTTGGCCCTGACTTTGTGGTCACTGGACTAGTTGCTGAGCTGATTGCTCAGAAGGAACCTCGTAGTTACCGGACTGCTGCTAAGGACTCACGATGGGTGGCTGCCATGGATGAGGAGATTACTGCACTTCGCCATCAACACACATGGGATCTGGTTCCGTGTCCTTCACAGGTCAATATCGTTGGCTCCAAATGGGTCTATCGCCTCAAGTATCGACATGATGGATCCATTGATCGCTACAAGGCTCGACTGGTGGCTCAGGGTTTTCTCAGATTCTGGGATTTGATTTTGATCACACCTTCAGTCTGGTGGTCAAGGCTGGCACTGTTCATACTGTTCTTGCAATTGCTACCATGAGGAAATGGCCGCTTCATCAGTTGGATGTCACGAATGCTTTTCTCAATGGCATTCTTGATACTCCAGTTTATATGGCTCAGCCAGCAGGTTATCAGGATCCAGCTCGTCCTCATCATGTGTGTCTCCTTTGGAAGGTTATCTATGGACTGAAACAGGCTCCTCGGGTGTGGTTTGATCGATTTAGTGCGTTTGTTCGGGATCTTGGCTTTGTTGGTAGTCTCTCTGATCCGTCACTGTTTGTGTTCACACGTGACGATGTTATTCTCTACCTGCTTGTCTACGTTGATGACATCATTCTCACAGGGAGCAGTTGTACAACTATTCACCAATTCATTACCCGAGCTTATCGTGATTTCTCGGTCAAGGATCTTGGCTCTCTTAGCTATTTTCTTGGTCTGGAAGTGACTCCCACCTCCACTGGTTTGTTTTTGGGGCAGGCCAAGTATGCCAGGACATACTTCAGCGACCTGGGATGTTGGATGCTACACCTGTTTCTACCCCGTTTTTACCTTTGTCTCAGCTTCATAGTAGCACGAGTGGTTCATTTCATAATCCCAAGTTGTATCGTTCCCTTGTTGGAGCTCTTCAGTATCTGACTATTACTCGTCCGGATTTGTCGTTTGCGGTTAACTCAGTGAGTCAGTTTCTTCAGGATCCTCGTGATGATCACTTCTCGGTAGTGACTCGGATACTTCGGTATGTTCTTGGTACGCAGCATTGTGGTTTGACCTTTTCTGCTGGTGGTGTTTCGGAGTTACTTGCTTACTCGGATGCGGACTGGGCTCGGTGCTTAGAGACTCGGCGTTCTACATATGGATATGCTGTTTTTCTGGGTGGAAATGTAGTTGCTTGGAGTGCTAAGAAGCAACCTACTGTCTCTAGATCGATTTCGGAGTCGGAGTATCGTGCTCTGGCCAATACAGTTTCGGAAGTTGTCTGGCTTATGCATCTTGTTCGTGATCTGTGTTTTCCTCTGCAAGGTTCTCCCTTACTTCTCCGTGACAATAATAGTGCTATCTTTTTGGCGGAGAATCATGTTGCACATAAGAGGGATAATCATATTGATATTGATTATCATTTTGTGCGGGAGCTGGTTGCTGGAGGCAAGTTTTGTGTTGGTCATGTTCCTACATCTCTGCAGGTGGCGGATATTTTTACCAATGGTCTCAATCGTGCCTTGTTTGATTTATCTGGTCCAAGCTTTGCGTCTCCATCAATCCGACGCTTCGCTTGAGGGGGGTGTGACAATAGAAGAAGAATTCGATTAGGATTTTGTTTGTATTTATTGTATTTATTGTATATTGCAGTTATGTCCTTAGGGTTCAGATAGTTTCGGTAATTATTATTACACCCTTGTATGTAATATAAATACTTATGTAAATCCTAATGGAAATCAGTTTGGGAATTAGTCTAGTTATTCGTTTTGTAGAAAACTGGGATTTTGGGAACTGGTATTGTGTAATTGATAATCTTTTGTTTTGATTAGGTCTACAGATTTCATTGTAAGCGAAACCATGCTTAGTTTGTATAGATAGCTAAAGACCTTTGTTAATAGTATATTAACTCCGTAATAATTTAAGATAATAATGTTGCAGATTTCATTGAGCAAATCGATACCAATCCTACAGACTTCAGTGAGTATTCTCACTTTTCGGAAATTATGACTTAAGTTGGCATGCCTTATATGTATGAATATCCATTTTTATAAAATTATATAGAATACATTTTAATTTAGTTCCTGGATCATTTTATCACTGTGCTTCAGTTCTAGTCTTTGAAATCCTTTGAAAATTGAGATTGTATGAATTCCGTGGGGATATTAGTAGTTGGTGATGCAACTGTGTGATTTATCATAATTTATGACGAATTGAAAATAAAGGATTTGTGTGTCAGTGGTTGTGTGATTTCTATTTTTTATATAGTTTGGCTTTTAAACTCACTGAATAAAAAGTGTCATGTTCTTAAATTGGCACATATTGGTTTTGTTGACCCATTGTACGTTTGATATTAGAAATAAAATGTCCCTTTTTGACATGTTTGAAATAGGGTATGAACAATATATTATAGGACATTTCATGATATAGCTGTACTCTGAATTGATTTTCTTATTTTTGATACAAAGAAACCTGGTGTATGGATTTTATTAAACTATATTATCATACGAGATCACTGTACCCAGTTAATTGTATTTATGAAGAAGGGCTAAGGTTTTTAGGGTGAGTTATGGAGAGGTGTACAATGAAGAGGGATATATATATTTATGAAAAGGTTGATGTAGAGGTGATAAATGCAGATGGGTATATATTTATGAAAAGGTTGATGAAGAGGTGTGTTTGAGGTTAATGGAGAGATGTTATACGAGACTGAATGATGAAGAGGTGTGTTTGAGGTTAATGGAGAGGTGTTATACGAGACTGAATGATGAAGAAGCTTAAATTATATATAGAAATTTCCCAGAACTCTGAAATTTTGATCAATAGATTGTTCACTGACATTATTATTTGCAGGCACACATGCAATTGAATATTTTCAAAGTAATCTTAGCATAATTCCATTTTGCATACATATATATATATACATGTATATATATGTACATATATTTATATATGTACATATATAGATATATGTAGATTAAAGTATTCTCTGAGCATTGACTGGAGGTTTTCATTACTATGACTGGTGTTCACTCTCTATGTGATTGCTTGTACTTTCTTCTTGCATTGATTTAACTTATAGACGAATTAAACCTTGTCAAATTATGGTGTATACTGCTTTTGCTGAAATTATAGTGTGGTTCTGAATGATTTATGTGTGATATGTAATTATGTTTGTTGAGAATATCACTGGGCGAAAGCTCATGGTGTGTTATGTGTGGCATGATAGTTGAGAAAGGGGGTTATGCTAAGGGGAAGGCAGAACGAGCTGATGTTTGAGGATCCTAGACGGAAACCAGCTTGTAACAATAGAAATCCCATGTATCTAAGCAAATAATGGCCTACGCCCTTTTGTTTACGTAGACTTCTATCTTGAAACTTATATCTTATAATAATAAGCTCGCATTTGGTTTTCTTAGATTAAACTCTCAATTTTTGCTGAAGAGTCTTAGTGCGAACTAGGCAGATGCTTCACTAAACTCACCGTAAGGGATAGGGAGTTTGGTTGGGGCATTACAGAGTTGTACCAGAGCCAAACCTTAAGAAGTGAAAATAAGATTCAGTTTATGTGCTAAGTTAGGGATTAAGATGCTAAGAGTTAGTAGTGTCTAGTAGATGTAATGGTTGGAATTCTCTATTTATGCCATGTATCCATGAATTGGTGGCTGACCTTTTTCCTGTGCAGGCAGCACAGGATGGAAGGTGAAGCAACCTGGGGTTACAATCCCCAACCTCATCCAGTCTGCTACACTGAAGCTGGGCGTAATGAGAGAATTTGGCACCCAGTTAGACGTCGACCTGGTTACAACTGTGGTTGCTGGTCGAAGAACTCGTATCCCAACTGTGTTGTACTTACTATCGTGCGTGAGCGAGATCAACTAGTTGATATAGGGGTAGACCTGCTGCATAGGACTCATGCTCTTGAGGATCAGCTGAAAGCAAAGGAGGAAGTGAATGAAAACCTGACCATCCAGTACTGTAGGGCTCTGAGTGACAACAAAATCCTTCAAGAGCATATGGCAGCTGAAGGAGCTCGTATCTATGAGATTCAAGAGAAATACTTGAACAGTTTTGGAGATCTCCTTGAGGAGTTAGATCACGTTCGCAAGATGATACGAAATGAAATTACCATTCTGCATGAAAGCCACGTGCTAGGAATAGGTACCTGAACACCCAACCATTTCCAGGAAATCAATGTTGGTCCAATGTTGCTCACAGACATCTCTGGTCCTTCGAACCAGGGATATGACGTACTCTAGGAATGCCTTCCTTCTAGGAACATTTTTTGCAGCCATCTGTATAATAGGCTAGCTAGCTACCAAGGAAATCCTTTTGGTGGGTAAAACATCTAACTTTTGCTATCAGGTAACATGTAGGGGAGGTTAGAAGCAAGTCTATGTATCACTCACTGTACCACCCCTTCTGTTTATAAATAAAATAGCCTTTTAATGTTCTTAATCTTGATCATTGTGAAGTGTTGAATATTTCACCGTTATATCACTACAATATCAGGAATATGTGATTTACTCATGCTAAAACTCTCTAATATTAACAACTTCTGTGTATATATATTTGTGAGTCGGTGTAGCCGTTAACATGTTTACTGTATACACATTTGAGTTTAGAATATGTTAGCACTCACTGGATATTATATGAAATGAGTAAGCAGTACTGATTACTACTCACTAAGTAGTTATAATTAATGAAATTGTTAAAGCCAATACAAGGATGGTTACATGATACATATACATATATATAGCTGAGTGGTATTATTAAATCCGGTTGTGTTTATGCAATGTTTACGAAAGTCGAAAGTAAGCTCTTTAATATATATATATATATATATATATATATATATATATATATATATATATATTTTAATGAAAGCCGCCCTTAGGTGAGGGGGATTTTATTAGACATCCCAAACCCTAAAAAATGTCATACAAATGGCTAGTGTTTACATTAACAAGGATGACAAAATGGGGACCAGAGGTCCTATAGCATAGGAATGCTATAAAAGATGGACTACAATTGTGTCTAATCCTATAGCTTTTACCAGAAACTAAACAACAAACTCCTGAAACCTGTTAGGGAATTGCAATGCAAAACCCAAGGCGGTACCAAGAGAGAATTGATAGTTAAAAGATAGTAAATAGCTAAAACTTGTATGCATCACATCCTGATCCAGAGAGTGCCTCAATTGCTGCAAGAGTCTTTTGTTTGAGAAGTGGTAACTGCACATGAAACATAGATTAGTAGTATCTGCTAACCACTCTTAAAGATGGCATACCAACTCTATCCAGGCGCAAGGCACCAGAAATAGGGCTAGGCAGTTTTGACTGTGTAAGATCAATAGAGATTTTCTCAGTAAAAGCAAACTTTGAGAGTCTATCTGCTGAGGTGTTGACCTCTCTAAAAATGTGTAAAATAGGAATTTTGTATTCATTTATTACAGATGCCAGATTGAACAGATTCCAGGGAGCAGTGTATGGGTCATTTGATGCTCTGACTGCATTAAGGCAGTCAGATTCAATGCAAAAGGGCTGTTGTAGCTCAGTCCCCAGAATAGAAGCCATATGGATGGCCATCATTTCAGAATGCTTAGGGAATTCTGCCATGGCAAAGATAGTTCTGATCCTTACTATGTGTCTAGTGCTATTTCTAGCTATGAGTCCTATCCCAGTGAAGTGAGGTTGATGCCAAGAGGCATCAGTATTAATGTTAATGCCTGTAACTGGGGGGACCATTTTAAGCTGAGAATTTGAGGTTGTGGGGGCCTTGTGTGCAGGGGTAAAAAACCAAGAGAGGAAAGCTCAATGTCAAAGCAACTGACTGATAAAATAGGTCTGGCAGAATATATGTGAAAAATCTCATCAGTGACTTGTTTCCTCAGTGATTGTGCTGTACAGGAGATATTATCAAAGATCAAGGAATTTCTGGCTTTCCAGAGTGTCTAGCAAATCACACTAGGGACAGTTTGGTACAGAGAGTGATGTAATTTGGTTTTGCCATGAAAAGACCAATAAAAAGAAAGTATATCCCATAATGTAGGGAATTGGAAATCTTGTGATCCAACCATATAATGAAAAACTGACCACAGAGACTTTGCCAAGTAACACTCATTAAAAGCATGTTCCAGGAAATCAACATTATGGCAGAATAAGCATTTAGAGGGACAACTGAATCCCATTCTCATAAGCACATCTGGGATAGGAAAAAAAGAGTTGACTAATTTCCACATAAATATACTAACTTTCTTTTGCACTCTAACACTCCAGATATTTTTGAGTGAAGAGAAAGTACCTCTGGCAGCTTGCAGCACAGCATATCCAGATTTTAAGGAGAAAGATCCATGGGTGCTAGGCATCCATATTAATCTGTCAGGCGTGCCCTTCAGTGTTGCTGTCTGTAAAAAATCAATTATATCAGCTGAAAAAAGAGTGAGTACAGATGGGAGCATCTGACTTCTGTCATTAATAAAATCTTCAACTGAGGTATTCAAAGGAATGTTGGTTAAGTCTGGGTTGTATAAATTGGATAAGGACCTTAGTCCAGTCAAATTAGAACTCCAGAAATTACACTTTCCATTCCCATGGATAACCCTAGTCAAAGCTCTTTAATATATATATATACTCAGCTCTTAAACATATATGTATATATATGTATGTATATATATGTATATATATGTGTGTATATATAGATGTATATATTAATATATAAAAGATTGTGTTAATGAATTTTTTTTTTACTTAGATGGAACAACAAGGATCAGGAGAAACAACCGTTGATGAGCATGATAGGAGTGACATGCCTGACTATAACACTCAGGTTTCCACAGCTCTAGATTGTATAACCAAAGTTCTTGAAAATCAGAACAAAGTTCTTGAGAACCAAAGCAATATAGGTGGAGGAGGAGGAGGAAATCGGCGATTTGATGAGGATGACATTGCCTTGGAACGCTTCCAGAAATTCCACATCCAAGGTTTGATGGAGACCTTAATCTGGAACAAGCTGAAGCATGGTCCGAAGAGATGGTTAATATCTTTACAGCTCTTCGCTATGCGGAGGAGGGGAAGGTGGCTTTTGAAAAATTCCAACTTACAGGGGCTGCTGCTGCCTGGTGGACACTTATTGAGACCAAATGGGAACAACAAGGCACTCTTAAGACTTGGAAAATTTTGAGAAGGAGTTTAACAACAAGTATTTCACTGTTGTAGTACGAGAGAATCGCATCGAAGAGTTTGTGAGACTTCAGCAAGGAAATCGATCAGTCTCTAAGTACATGTCTAGATTTGAAAAACTAGCCAAATTTGTACAAGGATTGGTAATTAATGATGGTGAAAGGAAGGTGTGATTTATTCAGGGTCTTACAATCGAATTGAAGGAAGGACTGGTTTCGGCGGAGCAACCCTCTTATGCAGCTGCAGTAGAGAACGCTCAACTTTTAGAGCGAGTTAAGCTTGAGCGAAACAAATTCAAGGCCGGGTGACAGGACCTGGAGGTTGGCTCAAACCTCGCGGGGAATAGAAGTGCATCAATGGAGTACAGGATACCAACCCCGTCCCGGGCTCTTGAATCCCGTGAATCCTAGAAATCCTACTGGTGGGAACAATCCAAGGCCATATCTAGAAAGGAGAAATGTTGTTTGCACCTATTGCCATAAACCAGGACATATAGACCTAAATTGCTGGAAGAAAGGGGGAAGATGCGGGCGATGTGGAAGCTATCAGCATGTGGTTCGTGACTGTCCAATTGTCTAAGCGGGGGCAACCGGAACATCTCAATATGTTGGACGTCCAGCCCTGCAGAGGGGCAAAGAAGCAAACACAAAGCCTATAGTACCTGCTCAAGTCTATGCCATGGAGAATACCGGAGTACCTGCGACATCTGATGTGGTGGAAGGTACGATTACGATAACTGATCATCTTGCACGCACTTTAATAGACCCTGGTTCTACTCATTCATTTATCTCTCCTAGTTTTGTTAGATATACTAAAATTTTACATAAGACTTTACCTTATACACTTGAGGTTAGCAATCCTACCTCTACTAAGAAAATAACCACTGATACTATATACCCTGAGTGTAATGTGGAGATAAATGGAATAAACTATTCAACAAACCTATTAGCCTTGCCGCTACAAAATTATGAGGTAATTCTGGGAATGGATTGGCTTTCTAAATACCATGCTCAGTTAGACTGTCGGACCAAGGTGGTGAAACTATGTATACCATGACAGAATATAGTTGAAGTCAATGTGAAGAAGAGTCTGGCTCCACTTGCTCTTGTATCTGCAGTACGAGCTACAAGGTCTATTCAACGAGGAGCTAGCGCTTATCTTGCTTTCCTAATCAACCAACCAGTAAATAAGAGTAAACTAGAAGATATATGCATTATTAAGGAATTTCCAGATGTGTTCCTAGAGGAACTGGTAGCTTTACCCCCTACTAGAGAAATCGAGTTTAGCATTGAGCTTATTCCTGGAACCGCACCCTTTTCTAGAACACCTTATTGCATGGCTCCAGTTGAACTCAAGGAATTAAAACTTTTAACTACATGATTTGTTGTTGAGAGGATTTATTCGCCCTACTACCTCACCATGGGAGCACCCGTACTTTTTGTAAAAAATGAAGATGGTACACTACGGCTGTGTATTGATTACAGGGGTTTAAATAATGTGACTGTAAAGAACAAGTACCCTTTACCTCTAATTTGATGGTTTATTTGACAAACTCCAAGGTGCAAAAGTATTTTCGAAGTTTGATCTTCGCCAAGGGTATTACCAGCTACGGATAAAAGAGGAGGACATTGCAAAAACTGCATTTAATACGCGGTATGGCCATTTTGAATTTATAGTATTACCCTTTGGATTGACGAATGCACCTGCAGTTTTCATGGATTTAATGCATCGTGTTTTCTAGCCTTATTTGGATCGATTTGTGGTAATCTTCATAGATGATATACTTGTGTTTTCTAAATCCAGTGAGGAACATCAACAACACTTGAAAGTTGTACTACAGACTTTACGAGAACACAAGCATTATGCAAAATTCAGCAAGTGTGAATTTTGGATTGAGCAAGTTGCTTTTCTAGGACATATTATTTCAAAGGATGGAATACTAGATCCTTCTAAGATTGAAGCACTTTCCAACTGGAGGTGCCCTGAAAACGTAACTGAAGTGCGAAGTTTTTTAGGGTTGGCTGGCTACTATCGTCGATTTGTGAAAATTTTCTCAAAACTAGCGGGATCTCTGACAAAGCTTACTCAGAAGAATGTGAGGTTTGAATGGAGCAGTGGAGCTGAAGCTAGTTTTCAAGAGCTAAAGAGACGGTTGACCAGTGCACCTATTTTAACATTACCAGAAGAAGGGAAAACCTTCGTCGTGTTTACCGATGCATCTAAAGAAGGTCTGGGATGTGTTCTGATGCAAGATGAGAAAGTAATTTCGTATGCATCCCGACAATTGAAACTCTATGAGAAAAATTACCCCATCCATGACCTAGAACTGGCGGCGGTAATATTTGCTTTAAAAAAATGGTGGCGTTACCTATACGGAGTCACTTTTGAAATCTTTACGGATCTCAAGAATCTGAAGTACCTTTTCACCCAGAAGGACCTGAATTTGCGCCAACGTCGATTGATTGAATACTTACAAGATTATGATTTTTCAATCCAGTACCATTGCTAGGATTATGGTTAAAACAGGAGAAATGTGGGAACAGATCATAGATTGGAACCCTTTGAGAATTAATGATCATGTACTTTTAGCTAACATTCAGATACAATCCCCTTTAAACACAAGGATCAGGGATGCACAAGACGAGGATGCAACTCTTCGGAGGCGAAAGGAGAAGGTGCAGAATGGGGAAATTCCTTGATACACTTTTGGAACTGATGAACTTCTTCGGCTCCACAATCGAGTATACATACCCAATGATGCTAAAATCAAGGAGGAGATACTTAGAGAAGCACACCATTCTAAATATGCAGTACATCCTGGGAGTAACAAGATGTATCAGAATCTGAAAGGGTACTACCGTTGGGACAATATGAAACGCGAAATTGCTCAGTTCGTAACCTCATGTCTAACCTGTCAACAAGTTAAAGCTGAGCACCAGAGGCCATCTGGACTTTTGCAACCTCTAGGGATTTTTGAATGGAAATGGGAGCTTATCGCAATGGACTTTGTTACAGGACTCCCAAGAACACAACAAGGGCATGATGCGATATGGGTGATCATAGACAGGCTTACGAAGTATGCTCACTTTCTACCTATTTACATGAAATACCCCTTGGAGAAGTTAGCACAAACATACCTGAATGAGATTGTTCGTCTCCATGGAGTACCCTTGTCTATAGTTTCTGATCGAGACCCTCGCTTTACATCTAGACTATGGCAGCAGCTACAAGAGGCCTTAGGAACCCGACTTAACCTCAGTACAGCAGCCCACCCTCAGACAGATGGCCAGTCTGAACGAATTATAAAAACATTGGAAGATATGTTACGTGCATGCATGCTTGACTTTGGTGGAAGCTGGGACAAACATTTATCATTAGTGGAATTTTCCTACAATAATAATTACCAAGCATCAATCCAAATGGCTCCATACGAATCTCTCTACGGACGTAAATGTCGATCTCCTATATATTGGGATGAGATAGGAGAACGAAAAATAATTCAATCTGGAAAAGTTCCGTGGATTGAAGATGCGTATGACAAGGTAAAACTTATTAGACAGCGGTTACAGGCTGCACAGAATCGACAGAAAAGCTATGCAGATAATCGTCGTAAACCCTTGGAATTTCAGGTAGGGGATCAATTTTTCTTAAAGGTCACTCCACATAAGAGTCTTATTAAACATGGCAAGAAAGGAAAACTCAGCCCTCTCTTTGTAGGCCCTTTTGAAATAACTCAAAGGATTGGCCCTGTTGCATATCGCTTGTCCTTACCTTCAAGCCTGACCAGAATGCATGATGTTTTTCATGTTTCCTTGCTTCGAAAATACCATCCAGATCCCAACCATGTTATAAATCATGATGAGTTGGAGTTGAATGATAAAGTAATGTTTGAAGAACAACCTGTTGAGATACTTGACCATTAAGTCAAAAAGCTGTGAACTAAGGAAATTGCCACAGTTAAAGGTCTTTGGAAATATTATGGAATAGAGGAAGCAACCTGGGAACTAGAGGTAGAGATGAGAAAGAACTACCCTCACCTATTCTTTACTCCAGACTATAATTCCGTGGACGGGATTTCTTAAAGTGGGGATGAATGTGAAGAATCATTTTGAGGTACTAGATAAATAGAACTTTAATCTATTAAGCTTCCAATTTATTATTAATAATATTATCAGATTCTTTAAATTATTGCTATAAACAATGTTTTATCATTCTTATTATTCTAAGTGATTATTATTATATTTTCCTACATAAGAGATGAAGTTATATATGTTTATTCACTTATTAGGAATGGTTGGTAAATATTTTAATTAGATGAATATATACATATATATATATATACATGTATATATATATATATATATTATTGCATATATATAAATACGTGTATATATATATATATATATATGTGCGCAACACACACCTCTTAATATAGGATTAGTTAGGGTAGCTTGTAGAGAGAAGAATTAGTATCAGGTAATGTTTTTAATTTCAAAACATAAATTTATTTAGAAAATAAATAAATAAATATATATATATAATAAAATAAAAATAAAACAAAATAAAGAGAGGAAAGCTAAAGACTATAGAAATGAGTCATGGTTAATCCAAGCATACGTGTAATCAAGATAGGGAAAAGGTAGAAAGATAGGAATTGGTTTCTTAAAAAAGGTGGCATATATATACATATATATATTAAAACCGAGAGATAGCTATGCTTTACCAAAATCGAGAGAGAGAACCAAGAAAATATTCTGGGCAAACAGAGAGATAGAGGTAAACTTCTTCCTGATTCTGGTTTATTCATCTTCTAGGATTCCCGCTTGATTAGTTGATATATAAAGGAACTTAATATCATCTAAGTGTTTACTTTCTTCGATTTGATTTTCATCTGTTAGATATAATTTAGGATAAGGGATTGTTCTATTCTTTTAGCACTGGGATTCAATTCAGGATTGTTGAGAATCAGACTAGTTATTCGTTTTGTAGAGAAGTGGGATTTTGGGAACTGGTAGTGTGTAGTTGATGATCTTTTGTTTTAATTAGGTCTACAGCTTTCATTGTAAGCGAAACCATGCTCATTTTGTATAGATAGCAAAAGACCTTTGTTAATAGTATCCTTAATTCCGTAATGATTTAAGATAATAATGTTGCAGATTTCATTGAGCAAATCGATACCAATCCTACAGACTTTAGTGAGTATTCTCACTTTTCGGAAACTTATGATCTAAGTTGTCATGCGTTATATGTATGAATATCCATTTTTATAAATTTACATAGAATACATTTTAATTTAGTTCCTGGATCATTTTATCACCGTGCTTCAGTTTTAGTCTTTGAAATCTTTTGCAAATTGAGGTTGTATGAATGCCGTGGGGATATTAGTAGTTGGTGATGCAACTGTGTGATTTATCATAATTTATGATGAATTGGAAATAAAGGATTTGTGTGTCAGTGGTTGTGTGATTTCTATTTTTTTTTATATAGTTTGGCTTTTAAACTCACTGAATGAAAAGTGTCATGTTCTTAAACTGGCACATATTGGTTTTGTTGACCCAATGTACGTTTGATATTAAAAATAAAATGTCCCTTTTTGACATGTTTGAAATAGGGTATGAACAATATATTATACGACATCTCATGATATAGTTGTACTTTGAATTGATTTTCTTATTTTTGATACAAAGAAACCTGGTGTATGGATTTTATTAAACTATATGATTATATGAGATCACTGTGCCCAATTAATTGTATTTATGAAGAGGGGCTAAGGTTTTTAGGGTGAGTTATGGAGAGGTGTACAATGAAGAGGGATATATATATTTATGAAAAGGTTGATGTAGAGGTGAAAAATGCAGATGGGTATATATTTATGAAAAGGTTGATGAAGAGGTGTGTTTGAGGTTAATGGAGAGATGTTATACGAGACTGAATGATGAAGAGGTGTGTTTGAGGTTAATGGAGAGGTGTTATACGAGACTGAATGATGAAGAAGTTTAAATTATATATTAAAATTTCCCAGAACTCTGAAATTTTGATCAATAGATTGTTCACTGACATTATTATTTGCAGGCACACATGCAATTGATTATTTTCAAAGTAATCTTAGCATAATTCCATTTTGCATACATACATATATATGTGTTCTCTGAGCATTGACTGGAAGTTTTCATTACTATGACTGGTGTTCACTCTCTATGTGATTGCTTGTACTTTTCTTCTAGCATTGATTTAACTTATAGATCAATTAAACCTTTTCAAATTATGGTGTATACTGCTTTTGCTGAAATTATAGTGTGGTAATCTGAATAATTTATGTGTGATATGTAATTATGTTTGTTGAGAATATCACTGGGCGAAAGCTCGTGGTGTGTTATGTGTGGCATGACAGTCGAGAGAGGGGGTTATGCTAAGGGGAAGGCAGAACGAGCTGATGTTTGAGGATCCTAGACGGAAACCAACTTGTAACAATAGAAATCCCATGTATCTAAGCAAATAATGGCCTACGCCCTTTTGTTTACGTAGACTTGTATCTTGAAACTTATATCTTATAATAATAAGCTCGCATTTGGTGAAGAGTCCTAGTGCGAACTAGGCAGATGCTTCACTAAACTCACCATAAGTGGATATTTTTTCCCTTTTAAATTCTTCATAAATAATTATATATTAATAACTTTACTTCTTTTTATTTCTTTATTTATATCATACTTTCTTTTTAGTAGAAAGAATCATACATATGATTTTATTTCACCTGTTTATTTGACAAGTTTATAATCGATTCTCTTTCAGATCTTGTTCAATTTTTATGATTCAATATTGTTGCAATTCGTCATGGTGAATGACAAAAGGAAGAGTATTTGTGGAAAGAAAAGCAGTGTACGTAAACTTGTTTTTGCAATGTATTTACATCTTGTTTGTAAAAAAATATTCAATTGCAAGAATTTTAATTTTTTGTGTGTTAAAATTAGGGCATTTTCCGAGGACGACATAGTCTCGAGGGATTCAAGGTCATCCTATCCAAACAAAACATGACTGGGAGAAAGTTACTTGTAAGTTTTTCAGTATTTATATTTATTTTGGAGAGAATTTTTATGGAGTGTGTAGCTTAGGATAACCATGGTGTTTTTATCCCATTGTAAGAAGAGAAGTATAGAATTTAGTAGCATTTTGATTACGCCACGTAAAGATTTTTTATCATTTACATGTATTTAGTGATTTATTTTTACCACTAAAAATTTTCCCAAAAAAAAAGATCTTTTATATGAAACAATGAGAATATTAAATTTTATAGACAATAATGTTTAGAAAATACTTTTCTGCATAATTATATTTTACTTTACTAACTTTTCCTTTATTATAGTGGTAAAATGACTGTGTTGATTTTTGTTTTGCCAGTACCGTTCCATCAGTTGTATAGCATTAGTCTTATATTGAACCGATAACAAGACATCGATTTCTAATTTCATTTTGGTTCATTTCAGACACTTCCAAAGCACATGCAATTAATTCTACCTAAAATAAGGGTACAGACGACCCTTCAATGCTATGGATATAGTTGGAACATGTGGTATACAGGAAACTGCCAGCACAAAAGATTCAATGGAATTCACTGGGCAAGATTTGTAGTCGATAATAACCTAAAGGTGGGAGATTCTTGCTTTTTTGAACTTCTTGAGTCTAGCCATGACAAGATTACCTTCAAAGTTCGTCTTGTGAGAAGGTCCTCGAATTGACTTCTCCTTCATCTCTCGATGATAGAACTCCTGAGAAACCAATCATTATTGATTAGTTTTAAGTGTTTGTAATAATTTCATTTTGGATGGCTAAGATTTTTATGAGTTATGTTTAATGGATATTGTTTATTAGCACAATAAGTCTTAATAGGGTATTGAGTTTAATATGGACTTTGGATTTGATTTATATAAATGAAATGCACTTTCTTTATTATATAAAATATTTCAGGTAACGAGAATTGCAATTATATGATGTCACTTTTAAGAAAAGAGAAAGTACAAGATTGATCCCTCATAAGTCGTAATGTATGGGTAGTTTTGTTTGTATACTCTTAAATTAATAATAATAATCTTTAGAAAGAAAAAACTTACACACACACAACATTAAATTCTAACTATGGTTTTCAAAAGAGTGATCATTGGTTGAGAAAAACTTGAGAGGAGTATCCTTTGAGTTGTGTAAAAGCATCTCCAATTTGATTGTCAATTTAATAAATTTTGATTAACACGTCATTATGATAGACTTTCTATACAAAATCATGTCTCCAATGCAATCCTCATTTACTATAGTCAATCCTATGTGTTAAAATTTTCAAGAGACAATGTCAATGAGAACTTCTACTTCTTGACACTCAACTTGACATTGTCTTATATTAAATTTGACATTAATTATCAAAAGCTTTCTTTTTCTTATGAATTGATCCAAATATAAATTATTCAAAAACCTAATATACTTTATCTCATAAAACATGGTTAGTATAAATCCCTTTTTGTGTATATGCTACTTGAATATAATTGTCAATTTATTCTAAATAAAATTATAGTAACGACTTCTAAATTAAAGTAATGACTTCTAAACATATTCTAGTTATATTTTGCTTATAAAATTTTGAATTTAGTTGAAATTGGATTTCAGATGCTAAATTTTAAAATTACTTGGATGTTAATAGTATGTTATAAATTATTTTGTAATAACTGTTAATTAACATTATAAACAAACATCACTACTTTCAATTTTATTTGAAATGAGTGCTTTGAATAACTATAAGTTAATGGTTAAAATATTAATTAACATGTCCAAAGATAAATTTGCATTGGAGATCAAAAAATTTAGAATGTCAACATTCAAAAATTATGTGCTTATGTCACTTTAAAGTTCTATACTATCATGATATTTGTCACCTAAAAACATGGATGACATCCATAGCATTGGAGATGCAATGATGCAAACTCATAAAATTTTAGACACACTCAATATATATTAATTTGTGTAAAAGAATATGTACATAAGTAAATTATCAATGATGAAAATATAGATTAAAAATTTTAACAAAAAAATGTAAAATTTAATTGAATAACAATCGATGATCTAGAAGGCCGTCATCAAAAAATTATTTTATTAAAAACTTCCAATTCTTTGTTAACTCACGACTGTCCTAGTGAATAGTGAGTGTCACTAAGCAGAACTTTCAGACGTCTTGCATGCCCATAAGACACTGGGGAGCTCATCCACCCAGTTCCCCGGGCCCCCTGGAGGCTCGTTGACGATGGTTCTGTTAGTTACTTCAACCTGGCCATTGGCCTGGGGATGGTATACCGATGTCAAATTTTGCTCTATCATGTACTCCTTGCACCAGGATTTAATGTTTTTTCAGCAGAATTTGACACAAGTACTGCCCCTGATATTGGTAAGCGGTTCAGCCTCCACCCACTTGCTGAAATAATCCACCACCACTATTAAGAACTTGAAACCCCCGGGAGCCGTAGCCCATAGGGAATGGGCCTACCAGGTCCAGGCCCCATCAAATGAAGGGCCATGAACCAGTTTGATAAGTCCATGGTTCGTATTCCGGACCTCATTCAGTCTCGGACCAGGGCCCGAGAAGGGTCATGGGCTCGAGTTACCAGAGGATGGATCCACGGGTCCATCAATCCTAATCCTTATAAGGAATGCGTATATTATGAATGTTCTACAAGGAATATACATCCTCCTAAACATGGTAAATACAACTATGACAGAAATACACTTCTTCTATACATGATAATAAAACTTCAATTCCCATAAGAGTTGTATTCACACCTTAATTACATATCTTGGTGTTCTACGGATTGTAGCCATATAAATATCGAAGGTTTGGTAAAGCTCTCTATCTATTATCTTACATACAATACGTCTTACACATCATACTGACTTGAGCGTTAGAGTGTCTACCCTCGGGACACCCGAGGCTTTGTTTTGCAGATCAGTTCGTGAGCTGGGTTCGTGATCAAGCGCGGGTTGTAGACATTCATCAATTTGGCACGCCCAGTGGGACCCGCTTGCTATTCTTGATCTAATCGACCTTCAAACTCATGGCTGATCCGGCTTAAAACCTTCGTGGGAGCACACGAATCCGTTTTCTAGCCCCGGGAGTAAGAAGTACCAATACCAACCACAACGATGACGAGATAAGCCATGCCGCCAACCAAGGAGCAGGAATGAGCATTAACGGAGTACACCGATCGCCCGAAGAAGTCTCTCCCTGAGAATGGGAGAGCAAAAGATCTCGCCTAGATGGAACCGTTACCGTTTCGCCTCAAGATGTGGTTCCTAATCAATTCCCTCACTCAGATCCCTTAGTAATCACAGTTGACACAAACCATAGTGTGATTAAAAGAGTTCTAGTATATAGGGGAAGCGAAGTAGAAGTCATATTTCTCAGTTGTTATGAACAGTTGGGATTGGACAAAAGTAATCTCGTGCCCACAAACCCCATCTCGGGATTTGCTGGCGATCCTATAGTTCCTTTAGGAAAGATCACTTTACCAGTGCGAGTGAAAGATAGTCATCGGAGTATAACCCTCTGTTGCACCTTCGCAATCATCAACTTTAGAGCGCCATACAACATAATCCTCAGACGACCCTGGATGTGCCAAGCAAAGGCCATCTGGTCTTTATACCACTTGGCAATGAAGTTCCCCACGAACCAAGGGATTGCCACGGTCCGAGGTGACCAACAATTAGATCGAGTTGGCACAATTCAAGATATCCGAGAACCAGAAAAGGAGGATCTCGAACCAACTAAATACTCCGAGTTCGAGTCGATGCAGCTCGGATAATTAGAAACCGTCGAGGTTGGAACTCTCCTACCCCCCAAGATAAAGACTAAACTTCGAGATCTTCTCAACCAGTATATAGATGTCTTTTCCTGGGATGCCAATGACTTGGTAGGAGTATCCCCTCGTTTAGCGGAATATTACCTGAATATCAATACCTCACGGAAGCCCATAAAACAGAAACGACGCATCTTTGCACTAGATCGAGTCGAAGCCACTGGAGAAGAAGTAGGCAAGCTACTCAAAGCCCGTATAATCGAAGAAGTGCAGTACCCATAATGGATAGCTAACCCAGTAATGGTCAAGAAGCCGGACGGAAAGTGGAGAATGTGCATCGACTTCACCAACCTGAACGATTGTTGTCCTAAAGAAAGCTATCCTTTTCCCTCGATCGACCGCTATTTTAAGCGATTGCTGGATACCAAGTACTAGCCTTTTTTGATGCCTTCAAGGGATATCATCAGATCCCCATGGCAGAGCAAGATAAGGAGAAAACCTCCTTCATAACCGACAGGGGAACCTTCTGCTACAAGATGATTCCTTTCGGATTTTGAAGAATGCCGGAGTCACTTACCAGCGACTGGTGGACAAATTGTTCAAACCCCAGATAGGACGCAACCTCGAGATTTATGTGGATGACATGGTAGTGAAAAGCCGCAGTTATGACGCCTTCGTTGAAGACTTAGGTGTTGGAGCGGGCAAATTCCTAGGATACATGGTATCCAATCGGGGAATTTAGGTAAACCCCGAGAAGATAGAGGTTTTGCAAAATATGCAACCTCCAAACACCGTCAAAGATGTAGAGAAGATGACAGGATCCCTTGCAGCCCTTAGCTGATTCCTCTCCAAAGGAGCAGAAAAGCACCTGCCCTTCTTCAACATCCTTAAGAAGGCGAACCAATTCGAGTGGTCCCATGAATGCGGGGAAGCTTTCCAAGCACTTAAAGACCACCTCCGACAGCTTCCGACGCTGTCAAAACCGGACAAAGGGGAGATTCTCTATTTATATATATCTGCGTCTCAGCTAGCCATTAGTGCTGTGTTGGTCAAGGAAAAGGAAGGATCGCAACACCCCATATACTATGTAAGCATGGCCTTACAGGGGCCCGAGACCAGATATACCCCCCTCGAGCGCCTAATATTGGCCCTTGTGCATGCCTCTCAACGGTTGCGGCCATACTTCCAAGCGCATACTATAGTGCTTCTAACCAACTACCCGATCAGACAAATCCTCCAGAAACCTGATGCCTCAGGACGAATGATGAAGTGGGCCATCGAGTTGGGAGAGCATGATATATAATATAAGCCTCGGACGGCCATCAAAGGTCAGGCTTTATCAGATTTCATAATGGAGTCTGTTGAACCCGTGGAGATCAACCAACAAGACCCAGTACCAGACACGGGAAAATGGCGGTTATATGTCGATGGATCCTCCAACTCAGGGGGAAGTGGTGCTGGAGTCCTACTCACCAGCCATGAGGGAAAAGACCATCCCTACGCTCTCCTAAATCAATTCCGACATTATGAATTGAATCATATACCCCGAGAAGGTAACCATAAAGCAGATGCACTGAGCAAACTTGCCTCGTCGGACCTCAACATAAGATCTTCTCAAGAATTGCTGATGGAAACCTTGGCAAAGAGAAGTTATGAAGAGAGCAGCATCATGGCTGTTGACATATCAGATACATGGATGAACTCTTACATTAAATACCTCCAAACGGGAACCTTTCCCGACGATAAGCATCTGGCACGGAAGGTCCGAGTTAAGGCTCCCAAACATGTCATCCACGAAGGTACCTTATACAAGAAAGGATACCTCCAACCTTTACTTAAGTGTGTGGGGCCTTCCGATGCTGAGCACTTGATGCAAGAAACACATGAAGGAGTCTGTGGTAGCCACCAAGGTCCCCGAACTGTTACCCGCAAACTCTTACAAATGGGTTATTTCTGGCCTACAATGCTAGAGGATGCAAAGAAAGACATTGATTCTTGTTACCAGTGTCAGAGATTTGCCAAGATGATCCATGTGCCTCAAGAAAATATGATTACCATCCAAGAATCCTTGCTATTCGTCCGATGGGGTATAGATCTTGTCGAACCCTTTCCCACAACCCCTGGTAACTTCAAGTACCTTATTGTGGCCATCGACTACTTCTCGAAGTGGGTGGAAGCTGAAACCTTGACCAACATAAATGGCAAACCAGTTTTCAACTTCTGCTGGAAGAATATTGTGTGTCGCTATGGTATCCCGAGGTACATAGTGACCGATAATGGAGCATAATTCGCTAAAAACCCCTTCAAGAAATGGTGCGAGGAATACGGCATACATCAGAAACTCACCTCGGTATATCATCCAGAAGCTAACGGCCAAGTGGAGGTTACGAATTGAACCTTGGTAAGTTGGCATCAAGAAGTTCCTAGAAGGGCCTAAAGGAAACTAGATCAAAGAACTAGCGAGCGTGATCTGGACCCATAGAAATACACCAGCCACAGCAACCGGATAGACTTCTTATAACTTAGTTTATGGGTTCGAGGCGGTCATCCCCATGGAAATTGGAGTCCCCTCTGCCCGTACCTCTCAACCAGATGATGAAGATGGCACTGCCAACGAAGAAAACCTCCGTCTCGACCTCGACTTTCTGGAAGAGAAAAGAGCCAATGCTACTATCCACGAGGCCAAGGTGAAGGAAAGAGTCAAGCGCTACCACGATAGAAGAGTCCGCTTGGCCACCTTCGTCAAAGGAGACCTTGTAATGAGGTTAAACGAAAAAAGAAAGAAAGAAGTGGAAGGGAAGCTAGCCCCGAATTGGGAAGGTCCGTATCGAGTCCTAGAATCCCATCCAGGGGGAAGCTACCTCTTGGAAACCATGAAGGGTGAACCCATACCACGAAGATGGAATGTGATTAACTTACGAAAGTATCACGGAAGATGAAACTTGATAAAGAGCCTCACAAAGGTCCGAGAACATCAAGACTGTCTGAGAGCCTCCAAAAAGTCCGAGACATTTATGCTTTAGCACAAACGGGTACTAAAACTCAAACCTACTATTTCTTTTACTTCTTTTCTTAAAGTTATAAACTTAGATTGAAGTCATGTTATTTATAAATTACGCATATCCTTATTCTGAGCAATCTTAAATTCCTTTTATAAAAAGAGGATTGTTATCTTAAGAATGACATTGATTGCTAATCAAAACAATATATTTTATAAAGTATATGATTGGTCAGTTTATACAAAATAAGTTACTTGGATCGAATATTCAACAACCAATCATTTTGAATAAAGAAGATAGGTTCGAGATAAAAGTATTTCACAAAAGTGCTTGATTGAGGTCTATAGACTAAAAGGGCAGACATGCTCAAATATCAATCATCTCAATAAATAAAGAGGAAAAACCTCAAAAACAGAAGTTAAAAATCATATCAAAAGGTGTTATTACATCAGAATATGATATTTCTAGAATATCCCAAGTGGATAACAAAGAGGTAAAACCCCGAACCCAAAAAGGTCATATCAAAGGTGTCATTACATCAGAATAGAGTATTTAAGTCACGAGTAGCTGGGGCTCTTCTTTCAGCAACATTCTCTACATTGTCAAGGGGAACGCTGGAGTTTGTTGACGACATGACAATACAGAGAATGGGGGGGAAAAGATTGTGAGAAAGAGAGAATTTGAAGAGAAGAAATTTTCTGAAGATTGGAAGATTAAAAATACTTGGATGAAGATTGATGATAAACACAAGGAAAAGTTACTTGGTTATATAGCCAGTAATTAGCACGCATTTAAGTGGAATAATTACCTCGACTCGCGAAACGATACAGGCAATTGGAAGGTTGGTCTTCCTCACTGCCGAAGATACAATGAACAATGGTCACGAGTCAGTCCCTTCAGATTTCAAGAAGACAGATTCAGATCCAACCGTGCACGTGTCTTGATGGAATACAAAAGAACTTTAAGCTAGATATTCAGAAGGTTTAGCCCGAGAGGTTAGTCTCACGAAGGCATCCCGAGTTTAACACCCTGAGATATTCTCCCTTGAATTATTGGCCTTCCCTCGAGAAGCAGGCTTTTCTTTCAAACTTCGAGATGGAACCCTCTGAATTTTGAAGATCTACTTTGGGGCTACTGATAAGTCCATGGTTCGTATTCCGGACCTCATTCAATCTCGGACCAGGGCCCGAGAAGGGTCATGGGCTCGAGTCACGCGGGAGATGGATCCACGGGTCCATCAATCCTAATCCTTATAAGGAATGCATATATTATGAATGTTCTACAACGAATATACATCCTCCTAAACATGGTAAATACAACCATGACTGAAATATACTTCTTATATAAATGGTAATACAACTACTATTCCCATAAGAGTTGTATTCAAACCTTAATTACATATCTTGGTGATCTACGGATTGTAGCCATATAAATATCAAAGGTTTGATAAAGCTCTCTATCTATTATCTTACATATAATACGCCTTACACATCATACTAACTTGAGCGTCGGAGTGTCTATCCTCGGGACACCCGAGGCTTTGTTTTGCAGATCGGTTCGTGAGCTGGGTTCGTGATCATGTGCGGGTCGTAGACATCCATCACGCTACATCAAAGCTCTACAGAATGATCTCTACAAACACATTATAAGAATCAAAGCTCGTCAGAAATATAAATTCCCCTAAAAATATTCTCTAGCTAGCGTGGAACAAGAATCTATAAAAAGTTGGTGTATAAACAAGAATCTTCTTTAAAGTGACCTACCAAAAGGATCAATTTGTTTAATTAGTAGCAACTTCTGCTCTTCTTTTCTGGCGGACAGCATAAACTCCCGCTAAAATTAGCAAAAGAATCAGGACACAACCACCTGCTACCGCTCCAATAATGATACCAGTCCTAGATGACCATTTGATCCAGAAGGAAATGATAATGGGAACAATAAAACATAAAAGTAAACAAGAAATATAGATTTTATGTAAGCATTTTGGCACCTAAATACAAAATATTTTACCAGAGAAAAACTGATAGTTGTTGGCAATGAAGAAAAATGGCCCAAACTATTTAGGTGGCTTGAAAGTTTGATTGCTAAGCACTTGGACAATTCTAATAATTCTTAAATGGTTGAAAAATTCAGTGCCAACAGGAAAGACTTTAAGTAGTACACTAACAATTTATACACCAACTAAACAATTTGGTTTCTTTCTAACTATGTAACTAAAAATTGTCACACACCTGGAAAAGAATATGCTCAATTACAGAATACCAGTGCTAGATGACCTATTTGATCCAGAAGGAAATGATAATGGGAACAATAAAACATATAAGTAAACAAGAAATATAGATTTTATGTAAGCATTTTGGCACCTAAATACAGAATATTTTACCAGAGAAAAAGTGATAGTTGTTGGTAATGAAGAAAAATGGCCCAAACTCTTTAGGTGGCTTGAAAGTTTGATTGCTAAGCACTTGGAAAATTCTAATAATTCATAAATGGTTGAAAAATTCAGTGCCAACAGGAAAGACTTTGAGTAGTACACCAACAATTTATACACCAACTAAACAATTTGGTTTCTTTCTAACTATGTAACTAAAAATTTTCACACACCTGGAAAAGAACATGCTCAATAACAGAATGGTCAAATCAGCAAAGTCAGGTTCTGATAGGAAAAGGGACAGCATCCTTTTGGAATGCTAACTGGTTGGGGGTGGTGCACTTTACTATAAGTGGCCAGATGGGGTTCCTTTGCCATTTCTCAAACTAAATGTTGCAAATTTCTGTGCTAACAAAGTGCAGGTGATCACTGCACTGGAGTCTTTCATAGCTACCAATATATTGTCTTCATTGTAGGTTGCAGAAATCAAGTATTCTCATGAGGATAAACTCATCTGGAAAATTGAGCAAGCTGGAAAGTTCACCATCAGTTCAGCATACAAGAAATTGAAAAATCAATCAAGTGATATTCACCTCATAAAAAAGGTATGGAACAAATTTATTCCAGTTCAGATGTCCATCTTAATTTGGAGACTGGTTAATGGCTTAGTCCCTTTTGATGATATACTTATTAAATTTGGGTTCAAACTGGCATCTAAATGTCCACTATGTGGAAATCAGGATACAGTTGATCACTTCTTTAATAGATGTATCAAAATATTGCCATTTTTTATTTCATTCACTCAGTTTTCCAAGTCCATGTGCCTAGCTTCAGCTCATATATATAAACATAGAATTGCTTTTTATTTAGCATATACTGGAGTCTCCAAAGTGCACTCTACTGTTATTGCCTCTACCATAATCACAAGCTACTGGTTCATGTGGTGTAGAAGAAATAAAAATCTATTTGAGGATATATGTGAATCTGAACATGCCATGCTGCTCCATATAGCTAAAAAAGTTTCACTCATATTTAGAGCATTCCCACTCACTGGGAATTTAGTTAGGCATGGAGATATGCTGGTCACGGACCTAGTTCCTTTTCTTAACCAGAAAAAACCAAAAATTGCTAGAGCCATAAGATGGATACCACCTGGAACTGGTTACAAGGTAAATGTTGATGCCTTTTTTATGAATGGTGCAGTAGGAATTGGTCTGATAGTTAGAAATAACTTGGGACTAATGATCAGAATGGATGTGAAATACACTACTGCACTATCCCCTCTGCATGCTGAGATCCTAGCCATAGATTTTGGTGTAAAAATAGGTACACTCACACAAGTCCCTTTCTGCCTAGAGAGTGACTGCATGCAGACAATCAAGTATATCTTAAACCCAGAAATAGCAACTTGGGAGCTTTTTAGTATCTGTCATGAGATTAGAGCCTCACTTAATCAGACTCCTCTACTGCATGTATATAGAAAGGGGAATACAGTAGCAGACTACCTGGCTAAATATACTCTGACAAATCTTTCCTATGGCTCTTTAACACTCACTGATGCTCCTATCAATCTCATAAATTCTCTGTACTTAGAAAGGAATGGAATTCCTAACATTAGAACATTATGATATTTTTATGATCAGTTGCTACTGATATTTTTCTATGCAGGACTAGAAGCTCCACTGGTAGGTGACCAGTGGGAGTACCCAAACACAAGATGTTCAAATGTTGTTCCAAATCAGTACCAGTTTCAAATGCTATTCTACATCAGTACCAGATCAAATTGGTTCAAATTTTGGCCTGAATAATGTTGCTTTTCACTCCATCCTTTGGCAGACTTGTGTTTCTTTATGATTCGCTAAAATGCTCGGGGAACTGAAGTGAGGAAGTTAGCAAATGTCAGTAGATAGATGCATCCTAGTCTTTATTCTTTTGTGCCAGTTACTTGGCAACTCTGCTGTAAAAACCTGGGCTTTTTAGTCCTCCATTTACTTTTGTGGAAATGGTTAGGGGAGCCACATTAATATCCCCCCACCCAAGGGTGGATTTGATAAAAAAAAATTGTCAAAAGCAGATATTTTGAAAATTAATGCTACCACGAATCATATAATTATCATGCTGAACCATGAATCATCCATTTAACAGTTTAACTTATGCAACTTGGACTATGAAACAAGAAATATCCCACTCCTGAATCGAGATAACACTACAATATGAAATTTACATGGAAAAAAGAAAGGATTTTTGCCTCAAAGGGGACAGAAAAACAACATACACAACAGCATATAGGCCATGCTACATTAATACTGCTACCAAAAACAAAAAGAAATTACAGATATTCCCTGGCACTCAAATTATTTTTCTAAAATACTACCCGCTCAATCGTAAAAAGGATTATGAATTCAGAAGTAAAAAAGGCCAGACAAAAATGCATCCATAAAACAAATAGCTTAGAACTATAATTAAGGATTTAAAATGAAGAAAATGAGTTTTTAGCAGTCTACTGCTGCAGATACTTATCCATGCTGGGATGAGAATGGGACTTCTATTGTTCCCAATACTTCATGCCATATACTAAAGCTAAAAATTATAATCGTCCAACATGAAGAAGATACATGTATTGAAAGCAAATGAAGCAACAACAAAATCACAACAGATTAAGAACAAAGAAAGCGAACCGGAATCCAATTTTCAGACGTGCTTACCAAAACAGAGTGATTGAATAGTGAATACTAGTAAGCTATATCAATTCTCCAACAGGGTTTGCCATAATCGCCATTGAAATCTCTCAGATTTGAATCTGAATCGCAGAGAAGGATTAGGCTGTGCGGCGGATGAATAGTGAATTCGGGTCAAATTGGGTCTTGACTTCGTTTTAATCTGTCCCGTCCCGACCCGATATTTTAATGACCCGCCCCGACCCGCGTCCAACCCATTAGACCCTAAGATCGGGCAATTCGGGCCAAAATGACTGACCCATCCTGGCTCGCGGGTCAGCATGAACAACCTTAGAATTGGGTACCGACATAATTTTATGAAAAATAAATCCTTAATGATTACAATGTTCCATTATCAAACTTTATAATGAGGTACAGACTAGACGAAATATACTTGTATTTTTGTTTTTGAAAATATGATAAGTATAGTTATTTAAACTGTAATTTATTTAGTCATAGTAAATGACATATCTCAAGTAGAACTTTTTACTTATTATAAATTAACCCAAAATTAAAGGCTAAACAGAGTAAATAAATTCTTGTGAATATAAAATTATGTTTCTACTTTCTGAAATTGAAGATTACTGCAATAATCTAGTAATCAATATAAATTTTAAATTTTTGAAAAAGAAAAACTATTAAGTATTTTAGTTAAGATTGTATAGATACTTTTCTAAATTATTAAATCAAAAATAAAATATAAAACACATCTAAAGTCAAGATACCAAATAAAGGTTTGGGAAAATTATGAATATGCAAAAAATTCTAAATCCAAAATCTCAGTTGTTGAACCGACCCTGGTTCGTCTAATGGTTTGGCCAAGTGGGTAGACCAAGATGAAAAACTCAAATCTAACAATTTCACCGTCGTCCATGGTAGTCTGCCACAGTTTGCCATTAACCATGGTACTAGGCCTTTAAATTGGTGATAATTTTGGCCGACTCAGTGAGTTTTGCATCGCTCGGTGCGCCAAAATGTTCCAGATCTACGGTGCTTACCCTAATTATTAATGAGCGCTAATTTCATCACAAAACGTGTTCTTGTTGCGCGAATACAACTGGAAGGGCATATAGGGTTCTAGAATTTTCACTAGAGAAGAGAGGGTTGGCGGAAATGATGGTCATTAAAAGTACTCTAGTTTGTGTCACCGGATTTAAGTTTTGAAAAGGGGGAGTTTAGGATAGTTTTGCTATAGACGTGAGTTTGTCACAAGAATCATAAAAGCAATGCTAAAAAATTACACTAGATTTTAGGCATGTCAATAAATTCAACAAATAGATTGAAACATTGACTTGATTCATACGGTAGCCTTCAAATCCAACCTAACAAATTCAGTAATTTAGTGATCATCAATCAAAAATCTATATCCAAAGGGTAATCATCATAAATTATTTTAACATAATATACAAAATAAAATTAAATCGACACGATGAACGAAAACTCACCAATGGGAAAGGCTTTGTGTCTTTGCAGGAACAATGACTCATTTGTGATTGAAAATCTATATCCAAATAGTAATCATCATATATATTATTTTATGAATAACATCATATACTGTAATAGTAAAATGACCCGATGAACAAAAACTCACCGATGAGAAAGGCTCAGTCTTTGCAGGAACAATGAATGATATGTGATTGATGTTTCAATTAAAATAACACTGAGTATTTATAATATTTTTGACAGCTATAAAAGTAGAAAAGTAAACAAGTTAGTCAGCATAATCAATATTATTAACTCTAATCAAACCACAATTATTTTCGTCATTGGTCGGCTAATGGTGAGAATAGTAGTAACTGACTCATTCTTCAGCATATAATAAATATTATTAACTCTAATCAAACCACATAATTATTTTCGTCATTGGTCGGCCAATGGTGAGAATAGTAGTAACTGACTTATTCGTCAAATGATTATAAATATTTTATATTATTGTAAAAATTTTAATTAGTTTACGGGTAAATTTTATATTTTATTTAAAATGAATTTTGTAAATAAAGTCTCATAAATTCAAAGTATAATTATAGGGGTAGAAGCATTTTCTTGTAGTGTGTTAAAACCTAACCAACGGTGAAGAGTTATAATGTTCCCCTAAAAACCTTTGTTAGTGAACATTTTCAGCTGATAACCCCTTTATTACTAACAAAGTTGGTTTTTATTTGTGATATTTTTAATTGTTTGATTTTGTTGTTTACGTGTTTTTTCCTCAAGAACATGGTGGAACTAGACCATTTAGTTTAGAATTTTTATTTAATGAATGTTTTTTTGAAAACAAGTAAATTTTCATTAAAGTGCAACTATCTAAGCTTCCAACTCAAGAATTTGTTTTAGTACATCCGTCTTGAATATGAACTCTAACTTTTTGACACCATTTTTTATCAATCTTTGACCATAAATTTAAATAAATATATAATCATTAATATTATCATATTTGTTATCGTTAGATTGATCACAACATACAGCATTCAAATATCAATTTTTTATTTTCCATTAATATAAATAAATAAAGATATTATTGATTAAATATGTGTGTTGGATAGTGTGAAAAGTCAATTGTACATATTAAACTGAGACATAAATATTATTTAAATGGCAATTTTATAGAGAACTAGTGGAATGCCTTATGACAATTGTGCATGTACCTTTGAGCATTTGGCATATCTAAAGTAGTCTTGCTTTGGGTCCCTGCTCATACGAACAAAATTTATTGAGATATGTGCTAGTTTTTTATCTCCAAGTCGATCATTATCTTTATCAACATGTATCTTAACTGATGTTGTCTCTTTCGGATTTGATGTTTGATACAACAACTCCTTTGATTTCTTTATTGGCTTCTCTCCTCATCTTAATTGATGTCAGGGCTCCCATAACTTGTTGTAACGTCATTGTGGAAGTGTCATGTGGTTCATCAATTACATCAATTCCACTTTCAAAATTATGCAGCATAAAAATAATGCAGTGATATTGCCACAAAAATATGCAGAAAACAAATGATTCTTAACCTTTGAATTTGCATAACAGCAATTGCAGTGGAGGATTTTGAGAGAAGATTTACGGCATGAAAATCTGATTTATACTCACAACGGAGATATTTTGACAGAACTTTCCGGATTGCAAGGAAAAACACAAGCTCAGGGGTTGGAAAAGTGCAGACCATCAGTTGTTGGGGTGAACCAACAGAAAGTTGCCACATAGCCTGCCTGGTCCATATACTACTCCCATGACGTGTATAATTTGAATTTGTCCATTTGCTTTTTCTAAACACTTTGTTTTTCGAAATCCTTTTTCTTTTACACTGCCAAACATTTTTTTTCTTTAAATATATATTTATGCATACATCCATCGTGTTAGTTTATATACTTACTTACCTAATTTTCAAATTCTTTTCATTATTTATTGCTCATTCCAATTTATTTATTATTATTATATTTAGTGAATTCATCATGATGAAATTGATTTAGTGTTTATTATTTATGCACTCAATTTTGTAATCAACAAAACTAAAATGTAAGTGTAACATTTTATATTTATTATGTATTTATTTGTGTGTCATGATTGAATGTAATTACTTCAAAAGAGTAGGATTACTACAAAAAATCATCAATAACATGTAGCTCTTTATTTTAATATTTTTTTTAAAAATAAATGATAAAATTAATAGTGGAAATAATTAATATGTTTGTTACGATTAAATTAAATAACTCTAAAATTGTAGTTGTTTAATATTTTTAAAAAATGCATTGTTGTAGTATAAAAATTAAGATTACAAATATGATGTGTATATAATATGATGACGTGGAAGGATGTATGACTGTGAGTTGAAAAATGGAAAACGTGAGAATTTATGACAATGTGGGGTACGTAGCCAAGTTTCTTAACAAAGACATTTTAACTCCAAAGGTCTACATTATATACTTAAACCTAAACATACAATTCAAGTCTTTGAATTTGCAGAACAAACACATTTTAAATCTAAAGGTCCGCATTATATATTTAAACCTAAACATACAATTCAAACCATTGAATTTGCAGAGCAAGGGCATTTTAAATTCAAAGGTCCGCATTACATACTTAAACCTAAACACAATTTCAAAACAATGCTTTCACTAAGTATGAAAACCTTTCATTTCAATAGTGCAAACACAAGGTTCAATTATAAACTCCCAATGTTTTGATCAATAAATGCCAACGTTAATAAAACCAGAATCTTACAAAAGCCTTTAACATAAAACCTCCATTTTGTTGCTAATAACACTAATGTTTTGACTTAGATTCCGTATCAACTTAAAATAATGTCAGTTTTGGCGTGTATGAACCAAACTCAGTCTCAGATTATTTCTTCACTTTCCTTTTCTTATTTTCAATCCCAGCATTGAATCTTCTGCCATCAGGCCTTCCTTCGCCCATTACTCTCTCCAGATTTCCAAAGTGCATTTCATCATATGTACCCGAACTTGATGGCTCTGGTTCGTCACTTCTGCTGTCGGAGCTGCTTCCATTGCTAAGAATTGTTGTACTGCTACTGTATCTCTTATCATTGTATCATCTAGAAGCTTTCAATCCTGCTCATTTCCTTCACTTTGGAGTATAAAATTGTATAATCTTCTACTTGTGTCATGCTGCCAAGGTGTGAAATCTTCAAGTCTTAAATTAGGCTACTGTTCGAGGTATTTTTTCCAAATGTCCCTCTTGATGCTTTTGGTCCAGCGATCCACTATGTACTGCCCAGGTATTTTCAAAATGGATAGCATGTGCAACACCCTTATGCAATGGGAGCATAACTTACCTACCTCATCAAACAGCCTGCATGAGCAAAACACTTCAATTGATTTTGTTGATGCCTCAGTAGTAAATACGACTGTTTCAAGTTTCTCCGGATCACTCTCATTTGCCACTTCGAAAGATCTAACGTAGCCTCCATTGTTGCAAGCAATTTCAGTTATCGATGTTGCCTTTCCACACCATAATTGTTTCCTGAATTGCTCCTAAACATCTTTTGTATGAATCTGTTTACAGATAGAGTAGTATTACCTTAGCAACTCCTTATTTTAAACTTAAACTAGATAGAAATAACAAAAAGGGTTCAAACATTAGTATTTTAAACCTAAACCTCCCAGATTTACAACAGAACATTCACAGATGAATAACAAAGGCTTTTTAAACCCCATCGTCCAATTTATATGTTGTGAAAATAAATATATTGGGAAAAAAATATTTATCTCTTTAGAAATATATAAAGCTGTTTTCTTATTTTTGTGACAATGTGGTTTGTGACAAAAATTTATCACATGGAGATAAAGAGCTGGCACATATCTCAACAAATAGCATTGCATTTTAAGGTTCTAGTATTATTATGGTATGCACATTGTAGGCACAACAGTTTCACACCAAACCTCACCGTCACACCATATTTGAAGATTTTCAAGTATTCGAAACATTATTGCTCTCTAAATACTACTATATATATGTATATTTTTTTTATGGAAATAAAATGCATTAATAACCATAAAACAAACACAGATAATGGTCTTCACTCCCGGCCATATCAAGTCCCTACTGACTAAAGGAAAAAAAACTTTGATCCCTAACTAGTCTTCATGTCCAGCTAAAATTCTGCTGCATAATTCCTTAGCAGTTAGTCTCATGTGTTGAAAAATGTGTCTATTTATTTCTAACCATAAGTGATAAAGGGTGCAAACCAGTGAATGCATTACACCTCTCTTGGTTCCAAAAGCTGGCAAAAGCTCAAAAGCTCAGCTGTTTCAAGTAGTAAGATTGGATCCATTTTACCCACAAGACATCCTTTTTACTGGCAACATCCCAAACAAGCCTGCACAATGAAGCTGCATTCCAGATTGAGGGATCTCTCTGTCTAGCTCCACCTCTATTCTTTGCAACACGTATTGTTTCCCAAACAACGGGGTTCAGTTCTCTCTTTCCCTCCTCCTTGCCCCTTAGGTAATCTCTGCAACACTTAACAATGTCTTGATGGGTGCATCCAGGTATCTGAAATGCATTAGCCCAGTGTCTAGCCATGCTAAGGAGAATAGAGTTGATGAGCTACACTCTACAAGGGTAGGTCAGTTTCCTGTTGCCCCAAGAATTGATCTTCCTAGTAATCTTGTCCACAAGCACTGCACAACTACTTTTGGACCATCTTCATGTAATGATAGGGATCCCCAAGTATTTTACTAGAAATTCACCTGACACCACATTAAGGCTAGTTGTCAGCAGAATCATCTTTATTGCAGGCATCTTGGAGAAAAAAAGCCTCAGATTTAGCTTCATTTATTTCCAGTCCAATGGTTTTCTTAAAGTCAAGTAAAACCTGCTTTACTCCCCTCATGGATTTCTGATTTGCCCAGCAAAAAATAAGTAAGTCATATGCATACATTAAAGTGTGAATCCCTACACCGTTGCACCTGTAATGGTAGTCCACTGGCTTCTTCTATATGGCAAGTTGGAGCTGTCTGGTAAGTTACTTCATGCCAATCACAAATAGCAGTGGAGATATACGGTCACCTTGTTTGGCTCCTCTTCTTTCTTCAAAACAGCTTGTATAAGTTCCATTAAGTGAGATACATAAATTAATATGCACAACACACTTTTGGTTCCAGTCACTGAACAACAGAGACAGTTTCAGCACAATCAACCAGTTGAAAAGGAAGCCCCAATTGAATGTATTAAAAGCCTTTTGGATATCAATTTTCACCATACAACTAGGAACCATGTCTCCTTCCACTTTATATTTGCTCAACGGCTCCTGAGTGAGCAAAATATTACGAATAACGTTTATTCCCTTCACAAAGGCTCCCTGGTTACAGTTAATCAGATGAGGAAGCACATCTCCTAGCCTGGTGCTCAGAATTTATTTTTGTGACAACTTCGTAAATGACATAACAGTAAGAGATAGGCATGTAATCCCTTGCTCTCTGTGGTTGGCTAATTTTAGGTATGAGAGTCAACACTGCCCTGTTGAACTCTGAAGGGGTAGGTGCTTCATTGAAGAAGATCTTGATTCCAATAAATTCTTTCCCAATGATTGGCCATGCAGCTTTAAAGAATTTACTGGAGTATCCATCAAATCCTGGGCTCTTAGCCAGACCTATATTTTGAAGTGCATTCCAAATTTCCTTATTTTTTACCCTCTGAATTAGTTGAATCTGCATATCAACATACAACACAAGGGCCTTGATGGACAATTAAAGGATCAATGATTTGCTTACTCCCAGTTCTTCCTAAAAGTAATGTAGCATGTGCTTAGTCACCACAATTTCTCGACCCTTTCAATCTTATCTTGGCTTGCAACTACTGTATTTCCCTCTAGCAGAGTGACAACGTGGTTATGATACTGTCTCTTCTTCATGGAGGAATAAAATAGCTTTGTAGTCCTGTCACCCTCTCTCAGCCACCTCTCTTTGGATTTTTGTTGTAAAAACAAAAATTCAACTTCGGCAAGTGACTCTACAGTTTCCCTAGCTTCCTGTTCTGAGAGTTGTGTTGTAAGGTCTCTAGGATCTTACAACCACTCCTCATAGCACCTCTCCCATTTTTCAATGGCAGTAGCTGACCTTTTTCCTAAATCAGAGAACTCAACTTTGTTCAATTTATTAAGACTCAGTAGAAGGATCCCTAATACCCTATACACATCTGAGATCATCTGAATAATGTGTTGTTGCCATGTCAACCTGATCAAATTCTGAAATTGTGGTGAGCCTCTCCACATATTAAAGAATTTGAAAGGCTTCCTATGTTTCTTTTCATGTTTCCTCCACTCCAACAAAAGGGGAAAAGGATCAGAAAGTAAATGTGGTTGATCACACAGTACAAGACTAGCATGTCAAATATCCAAGAAATATTCACAAAAGCCCCATCAAGTTTACTGCGAACAGTTTCTCCCACTTCCCTCCTATTACTCCAAGTGTAGAGTGAGCCCTAATATTTCATAGGATGGAGCTGAGACTTGTCAATAGCCCTCCTAAATTTATAGACCTCTTCCAGTTTCACATCATTGCCTCCATATCTGTCCTCCAATTCCAGTGGACAATTAAAATCACCAATAACCAACCAAGGGAGATCCTGATGGTTTGAAGATTTCAGTTGCCTCCAGGGCTTCCTTCTCAACTTCTCATCATTATGTGCATAAACTACAGTCACATAACAACTTTTCCCTCCATGCTTCACTTTGCAAAGATAGTCTATCCACTGCCCACTGCCAAAATGGTGATATCATTGAAATCTATCATCCAAGTAAGCCAAATTCTTATAACTCCTACCTCCATGCAATTAGTTACCAGTTTCCATCCAGTTTCCCAAACCTCTTTTTTGTCTTTTTTCACTAACTTTTGTTTCAAGAAAGCAAGCAAATCCCACATTGTGTTGTAAAAAAAATTGCTTGCAACCAATCCGCTTTTTCCTTTTATTCAATCCTCTCACATTCCAAATCAGAAGATTACTTCCCATCAGGAGGGTCTAAGGGTTTAGTATACAATTTCTCACAGTCCATGGCTAGTCTGTTCACACCAGTCATGGCTCTTGTGACTGGTTTTTGCTTTTGAGGGAGTGGTTTGTCCACCAAAGGTTCCTTCCCCTCTTTGTGTTGTCTGGTATCACTGGTAGCTGCAGCCAATGGTGGTTTTTGCAATGGAATGTGAGCATGAGCTTGGGGCTTAGATGGAACTAGCACATAGTGTTGTGTTACATGTCTCTTCTTCTTGCCCCTCTTGGCATGTCCAGGTTGCCATGTGCAATCTTCCACTGCATGCCCCATTGTATGGCATTTGGAGCAGTTTATAGGTTTTCATTCAAAGATTATTTTTTGGTGCTACACCACCTCATTCTCATCAATGAAAGATATACTTTCAGGGATAGTTGAGCCTACCTTCATTTCAATAAGCACTCTAGCATAATTCATTATGTCTTGCTTTTTAGTTGCCTGATCTAGCCTAAGTGGGATGCCTAAAGTGCTGACCAATCTGCACAAGATGCTTAGTTCCCAGTACACCATATCCAGCCTAGGAAGTTGGATCCGCACCGGGACAGAATCCAGCTCATCAAAATCAAAATTCTGTCACAGTGCTTCACCATCACTGGTTTGCTATCCAAGAAGAGCATGCCCCTCTCCACAGCACTGTCATTCTATGTCTTAGCTAGGAATTAAACCATGAAGATGCCTGGTTTAGCCTGCCAGACCTCCTCCACTAGGTTCTTCCAATTCCTTATAAAGAAAGCATAATGGTGGGTGACCACCTAATACTTTGGAAACCAAAACATTGTCCCATTTATTTAAGCTAGATTCTACCTCAATTTTAGGGATTTTAGCCATCAACACACCACCAACAAGATCTGGTTGATAAAACTTTGCCTACGATTGCGTTTCCAGGAAAAGATTAGCCCACCTAGCAACAATGAGGGATCCATCTTGCACTGACTCCACTGGATGAGCGAACTCCGATGCTTCCCGTGCCGAGCTGGTTTCTGGCAGCTACTACTCCTCCCGTAGCTGAGATTGTTGAACCCTCATCACCGCATGACTGACTGCGGCTGTTGATAGAGATCCTTCAATCCGGCCATCTCTGCATCCCCTCGAGCTAAGAAGTCCTCCCTCTCCAGCTCCGTCTCCGAGAATTGATTTTCCAGATTCCGATTCGCCTCCCTCACGACGACCACCCTCCTACCGGTCGATTTCTTCTTCTTGAATGACTTACCCATGGTGGCAGATCAGTAGATCACCAACCAGTCAATTGGAGATCGCACATAGTGAGACATAAATAATACTAGTATATTGGGCCCTCCTTTAACACAATATATTTGGGTGGTTCTATATGTAGGGTCAATTTACTTCACCGGGTCTAAATTAAACCTGAAGTGACAATAATGTTTCTCTTAAATAAATATTATTATAAAAAACAAGAATTTATGATTTGAAAACGTATTCAATCATTACATAGACAGGTTTAGCCATTCAAGGTTAGGGTTTTATATATATTTATTTGTAAAAACTAATGAACTAATGAAGGGTAATTTTGATATTTTCCTACATTTATTAAACCTGCTGAATTGAACTTGATCTACATATAGAAAATCCTTTTTTTCCCATAAAATCTTTTACTTTCAGCATTAAAAAAATCCATTCCTCCATCATGCAATTTGATGTATATCAATGACCAATTTTGGTTTGAATAAAAATTTGTCATAAAAATGGACTCATTTTCAACCTTTCTCAATTTTAATATAAGATTATGGCAGTTTTTAGTACAAAGACATGTGTTATACTTTTGATTTTTGCAGCTTTACATGGAAGAGAAAATCTCCTGAAAGTCCTACTTTCCTGTTACAATAGGAACTACGGGGCTGAAATTGAATTATTAGAAATATTCGGGCCAACGCGCATAATTATTAGAAACTATTGGGAACCCCCGCGTAATTATTAGAGACTACTACTATATGGAACAGATTATTTCACCAAAATCGATCGATGATCTGGTAACCAGAGAAACCTCAACGATGATACGGATCCGAAGTTTGGCTGCAATCATCCACTCTACCTCCACGCATCGGATCATTCCGCTTTGGTTTTAGTTGCTGAATTACTGAATAAGAAGAATTTTGTATACTGGAGCATGGCAATTGCTCTGGGAACTCGAGACAAGCTGGAGTTCGTCACCGGACTCGTGGAAGAACCTCCAGCTGCAGATCCGACTCGCAAATAATGGAAAAAAGTGAATTCCATTCTTCTTTCTTGGATTTTGTGGATTGAATGCACATAACACTAACATGAGTGATGTTTCAGTTTATAACTCCAAATAGTTAACATATATGCAATGAGTTTTACATAAACCTTGTTACTTGATGTTATGATATCAGTAGGTTTTTAAAAGTGATAATTCATATTGTTTTATTCTATATGTCCAATGTTTTAAACTAACAGAGTTGTGTGTATAACAACAGTCTTTTAAGCTGGGTTGATAAACTGTAATGTTTTAGTGTATAATCATAATCTTTTAACCTATGCCACTGAACTTTAATATTTTGTTTGCAGTCTATAATCATAATCTTTTAACATAGTGTGCAGGTGTTTTAACATAGGAATATGATCTTTTGTTATTTGGTATGAAATTGCAGGAATTGTGGATGAAGAGTGATTAGAAGGATTGAGTCGAACGAGACTCACTTGTTGAATTTGAGATGATGTACAAGAAGCATGCTAATGCACTAGGATTTTGTTACAAAAAACACATGCAAAGAGTGGTGGATGGTGTAGTAGTAGAAAAATATTGTACATGCTCATATGAAGGAGAAAGTCGAGCAAAACTAGGCACACCAACTGCATTTACAGTGATTAATAGGATCCAAGAGAAGAAGGAGGAAAGTGCATCCTATAAAAAGGACAGGTTGTAGAACTTGTAATTTAAATACACAATCCTTCATGAGCGTGGTCTCTGCCAAGTTAATTTGATATTTAAGATTCTGTAAGCATTTGGACAAATATGCAGTTTGTGAGATGTTTAGCAACTGTGTAATTTTGGATTCAAAGGTTCTTAAACATGATCTTTTTTACTTACACAAGTGGTGTTTTTAGTTACGTATAGAATGAGTAATATTTGTTTGAGTATCACTTGTTATAGAAGTTTGATATGTCTTTGTGTTGTTTTAGCGTAGACACGTGATCTTTCTAGCTGTGTATACTACCTTTTACATAATATAAGAAGGGTTTACTCAGATGACAATGGCTTGTAATAATTTTACAGTAGCTATCAAGCACTTTTTATGTTAAGAACTCGAACTTGTAACTTGTATACACAACCCTTCATGAGCGTTATCTCTGCCAAATTGTTCCAACTTACGCAGGTGATCTTTCACACTATATGAGCGACCTTTCACCATAAGAATGAGACTTTGTAACTTAAATGTTGAAACTTATAAAAGACATAGAAGACAGTTTATAAAGTAACAAAACAAACTCTAAAAACTTGATAGAATGTTTGAAACACTGTCACTAACTGTTTGAAACGCTGCCAAATGTTTGAAACTAAACATATAAGTTAAAACTTGGAACCACTAAACATATTAAAATGGGGCAGTGAGCTTGCTATTTTATTTTGAAAGGTTCTCTGGAAATCAAGGACTTGATTGTCACACCATTCATGGAATGCTGGATCAACAAAAAATCCCTGGCTGCTCTAGGAGTTAGCAACACCTTCAATAGTGGCAAAACTTGAATCTTCATCTTCACCATCAACAGCATTTGCAGCACTTTTAGGAGCAGGAACTCACTTTGGAACTTTGAATACCGTTCATGAAACTTGGCAACAGCAAGAACAACATCTCTTCTTAGAAATTCCAATGCTTCTTGAGGAGGCTAAAAAATGTAAGTTAAAATAAAAGAACATGCATGAAAACCAAAACATATAAATGTAAGTTGTGTGGATAAATTGTAATGTTTTAGTGTATAACCATAATCTTTTAAGCTATGCCACTGAACTTTTATAAACACAACAGCTATGCCACTGAATTTTTGTAATGCAATCTGTTACAAATCTAAGGGATACAAAAATTATGAAACTTTTAGATCATGACCGAGACCTTTGAGATTATGCACAAGACCTTTGCATTACAAAAGCAAACTTTCATGTAAAATAGAGACCTTTTAAATTATGACTTAGACCTTTTAAATTATGATCGAGACCTTTGAGGTTATGTACAAGACCTTTACATTACAAAAGCAAACTTTCATATAAAACAAGAACCTTTTAAGTTATGACGAGACCTTTCTGGTTATTAACAAGACCTTTACATGACAAAAACCAAACTTTCATCTAAAACAGGGACCTCCTAAGTTATGACCAAGACCTTTTAAGCTATGAATCAGATCTATAGTTAGGATCCGACCTTTCAACCTATGAACCATATATTTCAAACTACACAAACGACCTTTGACTTTATGCAAGCATAAACACATTAGACGCTAAACATAAATTCAAAATCTAAAAGAATAGTGTGAACCTTCTTCGGTTTCATTGCCCATCCCAACCGCATCAACGTCGCTTTTCTCAACCGCCGGACCATCGATCTTCTTAGCCGCCGGACCATTACTGAACAATAGCACACAAATTGAATCAGAAAAAACAACGAAACACATATAAAACAAATTCAAAATACATTTGCAATAAAAATCGATGTCGGGAAGAAGTTTACCGTCGATAAATCAGTCTGATTGCAACGAATTCGACGCAAAAATCTCAATTTGAAAACGTAGGGGGGAGAGAGAGAGAGAGAGAGAGAGAGAGAGAGAGAGAGAGAGAGAGAGAGAGAGAGAGAGAGAGAGAGAGAGAATTGGGGAGATTCGGGTATATATGTACTGGCCCATATTTTATTGTAATTCTAAATTGACCCCCGAAAAATCTCACAACTTTTAATAATTATAAATTAACCCCGTAGTTCCTAATAACTCCAGAAATTTGGAGTTTCTGGAGACTTATGCTGCATTTGGTTGAATGAGTTTTTGGAAAACTGGACTTTGAGAGCCCAGTTTTCAAAAACTTGTTTGGTTCATCAAGTTTTATAAAATCCTATTTTTGGCCCCAAAGTCCAGACTTGCAAAATCTAAAAACCAATCAAATATTTTGTTTCAAACTTACAAAATCATAACCCAACCAAACAAGGTTTTTGCAAAATTAGACCCTCAAAATCCCAAACAAAAATCCAAACTCTAAAAAAATCCGAATATAAAATCCAGAATCTCAAAATCCTAAACAACCAAAATTTTGGTTATTTTTAAGGGAAAATTCCTAGAAAGGGCGTAATGAGAGTTGAAATTCCTTGTTAGGGCATAAAACTTTTATAATTCCTACTAAAAGCATTTGATTTATTATTTGACAACTTTACCCTCAATTTTCTTTTTTTTTACTTTAACTTAATTGTTAATATTAGACTTAACGAGATGTTAGGTGCAATCAATTGTGATGATCATCAGCAGCACATGAACGGAGGTTATTCAAGGGATTTGGTGATGGAGAGGAGATGGAACATCAAGTCCAGCCACACTGAAACCGCACCCAATTGCCCTAGATGTGCTTCTACCAACACCAAATTATGCTACTACAATAACTATCTCAACCCGAGTACTTCTGCAAGGGCTGCCGGAGATACTGGATAAAAGGCCGCTCCCTGAGGAACATTCCGGAGGGCGGCGGCTGCCGGAAGAGCCGGAAGTCCAAGTCGGCTCGACTGGTGGCCGATCAACGGCAAGAGCTGAGCTACCAAATGCCTTGTCCTGACAGCACCAGTACCAACACTGATGACTCGAATACTGACAATATCGACTTAGCCGCGGTCTTCGCTACCTACGTGAACCAAGACTTTAGCAGCAATAATAATAATTTTATTTCTGCCGAAATCGGGGACGATGTTAATATTAACGTTGAACAAGAATCATCATCCACTGGAATAAGTTGCAATTGTCTGGAATTTCCTACAACTAATTGTTTTGATCTGGGAAATATGTTGGCCTACGATGATTATCACATGTTTAACCCAATGGGGCTGATGGATGAAGATTGTGATGCTTTGAACCTGCAAGCATGCAATTCTTTAAGTTAGCATTTAAGCTTAAGGGAAAAAAGAAAATTGAGGGTAAAGATGTCAAATAATAAATCAAGTGTCTTTAGTAGGAATTATAAAAGTTTTACGTCCTAACAAGGAATTTCAACTCTTATTACGTTTTTTTAAAGAATTTTCCCTATTTTTAATGATATCAACCCAATATTTGGGTTCCTTGTAAAGCCCAATTACAGTTGTCAGTGGTGAGTCGCCGCCGCTAGAAACTGGAAAAACCACATCACACGGGAGACTACCATTGCTGCCGTGAAACCTTAAAGCATCAATCATATACAGACATTCACAACCAGATATGATCACCGTCTGCCCAATATAATCTCTCTGAGCTATGATGAAGTACCTTCCTCTCTCCACCCGTATCTTCCGGAAAACCACCCCAACATCAGCACCTGCCGGAAATCCACCCCAACCCCACCGCCCAGCACTCTGTCGTTTCTCCTATGGCGATCTGGCGATTGAAAACGAGGTACTCGGCATCATTGAAGATGCTGCTTGTCCAATTGAGCCGGCTCTTGATAAGGTAGCTGATTTCTTAACTCCTGCTGTTGTAACTTCGATTCTCGAACAAAAAAGGGGGGACCTTGATCCTGGGTTCCGGTTTTTCATATGGGCCTCGAGAAAGGATCGTCTGCGAAGCAGGGTTTTACGGGATTTAGTTGTTGACATGCTTGTTAGGGATAGCAGTAGTAAAAGCAGCAATCTTGAGGGGTTTGATTTGTATTGGAGAATTCTTGATGAGGTTAGGGAAAGTGATAGTAGCGTGCACCCAGATGCATTTACTACTTTGATTTTAGCATATTCAAAGATCAGGAAGGCGGAAAAGGCCATCGAAGCGTTTAGTAGAATGGGAGAGTTTAACTGTAAGCCCAACGTTCCTACTTTTAATGCCATATTACGTGTGGTGGTTAAGAAGGATGTTGTTTTGCTGGCATTGGCTATTTACAATGTGATGTTCAAGACCAATTTGGAGCCCAACTGCTCTACCTTCAACATTTTGATTAATGGCTTGTGCAAGGGTGGGATGATTCAGGATGCATTGAGTTTGTTTGATGAGATGAGTGAGAAAGGAGTGTCACCAAATAAGTTTACCTACACGGTTGTTATGTCAGGCTTGTGTGGAATGAAAAAAACAGACGATGCTCACAGGCTGTTCAATGTGATGAAAAGTAAAGGTTGTGCCCCAGATAATGTCACTTACAATGCTTTGATCAATGGGTTTTGTAAGCTGGGTAGGATTGACGAGGCATATTCCCTGTTGAAGACTTTTAGGGATGATGGTTTTAGTGGTACCTTACGGAGCTTTAGTAGTATGGTGGATGGTTTGATTAGAGCAAATAGGATTGATGAAGCACATGAATTATTTCTGAAGATTTTTGAGATAAGCATACCGCCTGATCTTGTCTTATATACGATTATGATGAAAGGTCTTGCTAAAGCGGGAAGAGTAAAAGATGCATGTGATTTGTTGAAAGACATGACAAACCGGGGTATCATCCCAGATACTCAATGCTATAATACTTTGATTAAAGGGTTTTGTGACGCAGGGCTCTTGGATCAAGCTCGATCTCTTAAGCTTGAGATTTCAAATCAAGATATGTCCCCCGACACTCATACTTACACTATCTTAATATGTGGAATGTGCAGAAAAGGCCTCTTGGATGAGGCAAGATCTATTTTTAACAAGATGGAGAAGCTTGGATGCTTGCCTTCTGTTGTAACCTTTAATTCTCTTATTAGTGGCCTTTGTAGAGCTGGTGACCTTGACAAAGCTAAAGTTCTGTTCTGTGAAATGGAGATAGGAAAACCTTCATGGCGCCTTCGGCTTTCTCAGGGTGCAGATCGAGTTACTGATAGCTCCAGCCTGCAAACAGTGATCACGAGATATTGTGAATCTGGTCTCATAGTAAAAGCTTACAAGATTCTAAAGCTGCTGGCTGATGATGTTGTACCAAACATCCAAACATACAACATTCTTATAAATGGCTTCTGCAAAGCTGGAGATATGACTGGAGCCCGAAATCTTTTTGAAGAACTTAAAAGCAAGGGACATGCTCCTGATAAAATCACTTATGGTACTATAATAGATGGGTTGTGCAGAACTGGTCAAGAGGAGGGCGCCACTCAGTTTTTTGATCAAATGAGCCAGAATGGCTGTCCGCCTGGTCCAGAGATTTATAAGTCTATCATGACTTGGTCTTGTCGGAGGAAGAAAGTAACCAAGGCTTTTGCTCTGTGGTTAGAATATTTGAAACACACCGGTGGCAAGGAACATGAAAGAATTGCACTTGCTGAGAAACATCTGATAGATGGAAACTTTGAGATGGTAGTTCGAGGGTTGTATGAAATAGATAGCTTGGCACAAAGCTTTGATTCTGCACCTTATAACATTTGCCTCGTTGGTCTGTGTCAGGCACAGCATACACAGGAGGCCCTGAAGATATTCTCTACACTTAAGGAGCTTGATATTACTGTGTCTGGTCCTACTTGTGTAATGCTGATTCAAAATCTTTGTGATGCTCGGGAATTGGAGGAGGCAATTAACGTGTTCCTTTACACTATGGAGAAAGGATTTCGATTAAAGCCACGAATTTGCAACAACTTGCTTAGCTGCTTGCTGCAATCCGAAGGGAAAGTACTTTATCTTCTCAAAGAAATGAAATCAGTGGGATACAATCTAGAAACCTATCTTTATCGTTCTACAATATCTCTTATAGGTAAACAGAACTTGACAGACGTGTTAAGTGGATGAACCATTCTTTAGTGGAAAGCGCACTGTTTGTATAGCTCTGGTCTATTGTATTCCTTTTATCTTGATACAAAGCTTCTTCCTCCATTCCGAGGCTTGTTGAAAGCTGAGTGTTTTGATCAAGACTTAGCCATGGTACCTTGGGTGATGGATTAAGTTGTAATTATCAGCTTCAAGGGGAGAGGATGAAGGCCTGCAGAAGTCAAAGCCTGTACACTTTGATTGCATGCCAGCTTTGTGCACTTGTAAGAAACACTCTATTGAGATTGGCTCATGTGAAGGGCATGCTTCACTCATTTTACCATTGACTGCCACACACCAGGTCAAGTTTTTGAGTCCGTGACAACTGAGAGCAATTGTGATACCCGTGTGGCACACTGCTGCCCGCAGCTCGGATCTTTCATTCCTGTAAGCCTCTTGTACCTTTTATGTCGTTAATGTCGCCAGACTTGAGGGTATTAATGGAATGTTGAAACCTTAGCATTTAGTAAACCTTTTCTTTACTAACACATATATTTTGGTAAAAGGAAAAAGGATAAATATCTGGAAGATCGAAGTCCCTCATTTCCTATTGCAAATGCAAATAAGATTGCTGTCTCTTTCAGAATCTAAGCAACAAGCATAAAATCCTAACCCATGGGGAATCTGGTGCATGGTAATTACTTGTGTGTTCAGTCCCAGCCTCTTTAGATCAGATGCCTTACCAAGTGAGGCAGTTTTTGAGTCTCTTTAACTTTCTAAACAAGCAATTTAAGTCTTTTAAAAAGTTTTCTGAGATGATCCACTTAACTGTGGACAAGTTGGTGCTACATTTTGATTGTTCCATCACAAAAAAAGTGAACATGGGTCTTGCAGTTATTGATACAAGCTATTATTTTTGTTATTGCAGAAATGGTCATGTTTTTGTGGCAAGTACAAAGGAAAGTTGAGATACTGCTTGTTGCTAGTGGTTGAGTGTTGGAAGACCCCGGCTGATAGTTTCTGTTGCCTCTGCTATGTGGAATGAAATTATACAGAATGGAACCATATACGATGCTTGTATAGTTTTTGAATATACACGATTAAACCGTTCTTGAGCTTCCCTCTACATGCGAGAGTGACTTGTAGAGCATAAAGAAAGGGGTCTTCATTTCAGAAAATTAATCAAATAAGTGGCACTATGGTGAATTAGCATTGTTTTTTTCATGATGCAGATCCATTTTAATATAAGAGCACATCCAAGAGTTGCACTATAGTAGGGATTTTGGTGTAATATATAGGGAAAATGAACTCCAAGAGTCTCCCTAGCTAATTTTTTTTTGAAGGAGCTAAACAATTCCTATAAGTAGGGTACATTTGGGGACTTGAGGTACCTTATTTACTGTATCCCCAGGTTGTTTTTACATATTTAGATGATTAAAATTAAATTTCAGTATAGTAGTACCAATTGTTATATGTCCAAAATTTTAGGGATCAATAGAGGGTACATGATCTTATTGCCCGCAAGTTGAAATTCAGTATAGTAGTACCAATTGTTATATGTCCAAAATTTCAGGGATCAATAGAGGCTACATGATCTTATTGCCCGCAAGTTGAAATATTTACAATCAAATGAAAACTTTAGCAGATTATGCCCAAGATATAAATCCAAGCAGCATTCATAGATAGTAGATCACGAAACTGAAGTTGGTAGCACTTTGATATTGCCTATTCAAAGAGGATAGAATTCTGAACAGCATTTTCCTGTTGCCTACTTGAAAAGGACACGCCCGATCCCTCTTCACTGACCCCTCAAAGATGAAAAATATTTTGCAACTCTTACCCATTCACCACTGCATTGGTTGTTTAAGGAGGTGATCCATACTTTTGGTTCACCATCACTTTATTTTCACTTTTCCACTTCATGCTTTCTGCCATTACATACATAATTAAAATTAGTATTTGCTTTAAAATTTGATCACTAGATCCAAGAACCCCATTTCCACAAACTATGAGTTCAAAATATCGCTCTATCTTGATAATGCACCATTATATGATTTATATCCATCCATAACTTACCAATGCATTCTTTAATTGCGGCACCATGTTCAGCTCCAGCACTGCTCTGGGCAAAGGATAGTACATCTTGGTACATCTTTGGCGAAGCCTGAATTTCTCCATCCTCCATCCATTGTATTACCTACACCACAAAGATGCTAACTTTACTGAAACGAGACTAATCAAGCTTTGATTTCTATGCATCCATACATTTATAAGGCAATTAAGAGGTGGAAGCAGGATGCCCATGTCATCTTATAATTGTCAATTTGTTTCAACCAGGCAAAGGCAGGCGGAGGAGACACATGAGCCACTAACTAATGTCACAACCTAATGTACTCTGAACTATTAAATCCAAGCATTATTCTTCAACAATACTGTAAGGTATATGCTAAAAAACAAACTCACATATTAATTGAAGGATTCTTTTTAAAACTTACCTCCACATATTTTCTCCAATTTCCAGCAGCCAAAAGATTCTTCAGTATGATTGAATACGTTGATAAGTTTCTTTCTCCACCTAATGCCACCATCTTGTAAAATAACTGAAATGAAAAAAAGAGAAGGATAAGAAAGTGCACCCACTTAATCTCAAAGAGAAGTCCACTTTTGCAGAGCAAATCATGTGGAATTTACTACGTAGTAAAATAGTATTGATACGCTTCCAGCTACCTTCATCATGGTCTCCAACTTTCCAGACTTCCCAACAGCATTTAAAAGTTGGTTAATTGTTCCAACTGAGACAGAACCTAATGAACTCTCCATCATTTTAATTATTTCAGTAGTTGTTCTCCAGTCCTGCAATCTTCGAACATTAAAAAAATAATTTAGATACCAGATACATACAAATCTAAGCATGAGTGCTCAAACAACTTATATGATAGCCAGGCCCAGCAGCAATAAAGTGAGCTTAATAAGCGCTCTTTACAATTTCACAATCCATATCTCACATTGTACCTAATATGTTAAAAATAAATTCGATCTGTCATAAGAGAACAATGTACACTTCCTGAATCATACATACTATCAGTACCACACACGCTACACCATAAAGCATCTCATAACACATACAAGAAAATCCCACATATGTACCAAAATTGATGTAATGAAAAATTAAATAAAAGTTTCACAGCATAATTACCCACATACTACATGCTGAGATTACTTCAAAGAAAACGGCATCAATGAATGGAATGTTCTTCTCTTTCATAAACTCTGAAGTAAGAAGAACTTTTTCTGGTTGACCCGCTCTATTAAAAGCTCTCATGAGAGTTGAACAAGCCACAGAATCTGGATGAACACCATCCAACTCCATTTCTTGAAATACATCGAAAGCTTTCTCCCAACTGTCTGCAACACACATATATTCTCATAACATTAGCTTCAAAGTGCATAATATTAGAGCCATAGTCAGCATGAAGGATTAAGTGAAATAGCAAAGGACAGTCATTACCAGCTGCACTGTATGCATGAAGCATAGAAGTATATGCAACAACATCTGGACAAAATCCAGCGGCCTTCATCGCGGAAAACATTGATTCTGCTCCAGCAAGTAGTCCCTGGAAGAGATAGCAACAGCATTAGATGTTGTAAGGTTAAGTGCTCGGACAAAGTAGTTTGCAGGATTCAAACAAAACGTGCCTGTTTACTATAAGCACAAATAGCGGAGGAGTACACCTCTTGCGACAGTGGGATTTTCAGATCCATCATTTCATCGACAAAATCAAGAGCATCAGAAAACTTAGACATCTTACAGGAACCACTTATCAACACATTAAATGTGACGCAATCAGGTCTGACTCTCCTTTTCCTCATTAGCCTGTATAATATTATTGCCTTTTCATAATCGCCAACAGTCATATAACTCCCAATGGCAGAATTATAAGCAATTGTGTTCAATATGATATTCCGCGAGTCAGCAGCTGCCAATATAGATTCAATCTTCACTCTTTGACCACAACGGCCACAGGCTGCCAACAAGGTACTAATTGAGACGACATTAGGTCGGACACCACTGTTCTCCATTTCATGCAGAACTTTAATAGCTTCAGCTAAAAGCCCATTTGATCCATATGCATCAATCATTGCATTATAACTCACAATACTTAGTTTACAATTTTTCTGTTTCATCCTCTCGAATATCTCTCTGGCCTTTTCTGGTTGCTGCGACCTTCCATAAGCATTGAGCAAGGAAGTATAAGAGAAAACATCCGGCTTGACTCGTTTCTGTTCCATCTCTTCAAACACTGTGGAAGCTTCTGTGCTCATCCCACATGATGCATATGAACCAAGCAATGCATTATATGAAACAACATTAGGCTTCAAACCTTCTGCGACCATTGAATTAAAAACAGCCCTGCAGTTGTCAGTCCGGCCCAAGATTGAATACATATGCATGATGGTAGTATATGTTACTATATCAGGATGACATTCAGCTCTTTTGCCCCTCATTAAGTTAAAAAGTTCAAGAGCTTTCTCATAATCTCCAAGCTTAATATGGCAATGGATAACAATGTTCAGGGTTGTAGTATCCAAATGAATATTTGTTCCTTTCATCAGTTCGAAGTAAGACAATGCTCTAGAATACTGAGCACCGTTCTTGTAAGCAGAAATCATAGTATTATGTGTCACCAGATCAGGCCCAACTCCATTTTCTGTCATACTTTTACATACTTTGAGAGCTTCTTGCCAGTTTCCCGTGCATCCACAAGCATGTATCAAATTGTTATAAGTTGATCTACTTGGGGGTATCTGCATCAATAAAGTCTTTTAGATTGACAAGCCTTGGATATGAAAGTATACGTCAAAGATTGCCATTCGAAATGTGGGCATGACAGACATAATACTGGTGCCATGGTAAAATTAGATTATTAAATGCATATTTCATCTAATAATACTCGGTAGCAAACAAAACCTCCACCTCTTTCTGGGGTGTTCTTACAAAATGAGTTGCCAAAATGAACTCATTTAGTTATTTCAAAATAAGATCCTAAATTTCAGGAGTACCTTCAATACTGATCCATCGTCCTTGTTTAATTCCCTCAAATAATAACAGTGGTACGTGGATGAGATAGGAGAGGACGAAATTAAATTTTATAAGAATATCATTATTAAGAAAAAAGTTGGCCTTTGAATATAGTAATACCTAAAAAGAAAAAATGTAAAAAAGCTAAGAAGGCCAATCATTCAGGGACATACTAAGTGAGACAATCACGTCAAGGAAAATAATCGTATTATTTCTTTAGCAATCTCCCATAGTACAAGTAGTATCCATAAACTCAGATTACTCAATCATCACACAGGTAATTTTGGACAAAGAAAACTGTTTCAGCACTTGTTCTTCACAGCTCTAAAAACCGAGCCACAAAAGAAGAGACAGTGTCCATTTCCAATTGAAATTAATAAACTTCACCAAATATAATTTCCAACTCTTCTCTACTTTTCAGAAATGCATATTTCCAACAAACTTTAGCATTATGACCAAGGACTAACCACCTATGATATATGTGAAGGGATTGAATGCATAAACATGGAAATCACCCTAGAAAACAATTACAACAACAAAAAAGCTCACGTCAAACTGGAAAGAGATTGACTAGGGAGGAGATTTACACACAGCTGCACGAAGCATGTCATCCATGATATTCATGGCCCAACGCCATTGACCATTTCGACCGTGCACATTAATGAGAGCATTGTAAGTTTCAACATCTGGCTTGCATCTAAAAGACAGACATACAAAAAAGAGGAAAGGAAAACCAATATTAGATACATTCATTGAACAGCTGAACAACCTCCACTCCTATTTGGAGACAGACATACCTCCACTTTTGCATTTCGGAGAACAGGCCCCGTGCTTGATCCACCTGGTTGTGCCGCGCATGTAGTCTGATCATCATGTTATAGATATCAACTCGTGCATAGTAATTCGTCTGGTTCTTCATCCATGAGAACACTCTCATGCTATGGCCGATTGAACCTTTTCGAGTCATTTCCTGCAGCAGAAAATTCATCAAAAAATGGAGATAAAAAAAAAATCAAAACAACCATTTCCACCACAACCTTTACTCATGCGTGTTCTCGAATAAATCGCCGGGACTTGAAAAGATGCTTATTTTAACAGACATTGCAACAATGATACTACAAAAAGATATCAAAACTTCGAAAACAAAGCAAAAATGGAAGAGAAAGAGAGACACTCACCCTAATAAGAATAGGAAAATTGTTGCGGGCGAAGCGGCCGGCCCAGCGGTTCAATACACCATCGATATCGTCGTGGTGGCTGAGGGCCATCACGTTATCCACAACCTGACAAATGGTCCAGTCCTTCTGGAACCGGTCCGATTCGACCCGAAGGCGGTGGCGCTTGGGCAGGTCGTGCTTGCGGAGGCCACTGAGCCGGAGGGAAACGTGGTGGGTCCCACTGTCATAGTCGACGCGGGCTCTCTTCTCCTCAGTGAAAGCTTGGTCGTTCTTGGCTTTCTGGGAACGGATAACGACGCTTCTTCTACTGGAGTTGCAGTTGATTAGTTCAAATTCTGCTGTGCCCAGGTTGAAGCAGTGCGAATGGTGGACAGCTGCCATCAAAGTGTGGCCTTTGGAGGACTTTTACCAGGCATTTGCCGGGAGATGATATATTCTAACGGAAGATTTTTTTCTGCAAAATCTATATATCTATATATACTATTAAAACAGCAACTTTTGAAAAAGTCAAACCTCATCTTCTTCTACCACATCAGCTTTTGAAGCTTTCCTAAAAAAACGCCACATCAGTTTTTGGAGCTCTCCAAAAAACGCCACGTCAGGTTTTGGAGCGCTCCTAAAAAAACATATTTTTTCTTTCTCTTTGCGCAGTTCTTTTACCGGTCTTTACAATTATCTTTTCACCTTTCTAATTTTACTGCTCCTTCATAATTCATTGTCGCTCAGAATTCCTTACCTCTTCGTCTTCTTCTGATCGATCACCCTCATGGTCCCTTTTCTAGAAAATTCTACACTTCAGCAGTTTTGATTTCAAAAATCCGTTTTTAGCGTATAATGATGAACCAGGCAGTGTAGAAGAAGACGTATAATTGACTCAATCTCAGTGCTAATCGAAATTCGAAAGAGAGCCTACCAGGGGAGAAGCGAAAGAAATTGTTGTACAATCGAAAACAAACATACAGCTATAGCTTTCGATCCCTAACCCGAATCCCGTATTGGGTCCTCAGATTATATTCCGGTGCTGTGTTTGACGATGATGGCGGCCCGTGGATAAGACGCACGTGCGGTTTTGTTTTCATGTTGATTGATTTTGATTGTTGTTGGTGTTGGTGTTGGTGTTGGTGTTGGTGTTGGTGTTGGTGTTGGTGTTGGTGTTGGTGGAGTTAGTGTTTTTTATTTTGTCTCTACTCTATGGAACCCTTCGATTCTCCTCCTCTCTATTTCCGCATGTGATTCCATTTCCAGGTGAGGATTTCTCCGGCCATTTGTTTACTAAGGATGATTTCCTTCCCTGTCTTTTCATAGATGAATTCAAAATTTATGATTTTGCTGCTGCTGCTGTTGCTCCTGTTCATGATGTTGTTAGTTTTTAATTAGCTCGAAAAAGTTTGTAGAATTGTCTTGACTGTGTTTGTGGACGTGATCAGGTGATGAGATGGCGAGGATCATGTGGAGTATGATCAAAGAGATGGTTGTAAATTGTTTTACTTCCCCGTCTTGCTTTTTTCATCTGTCTACGTGTTTAATTTATTTAGTTTTTGGAATTGAATTTGCATTGCAGTTGATACTTCCCTATGTGGAGTTCGATATAAAGAACTACGATTTGGGGATACTGATTCGTAATAGCACCGATGATAGAGTTACTGTCGAAAGTGCTGAAGCTACTCTAAAGTAAGTTTTGCTTATTGCATAAGCAATATTAGTTTTATATGTTGTTTTACAGTGACTGGCATACATTACGGTAATCGAATAGTTATAGTAGTATAATCAGAGATAGTAAACTTTGTTGTTTTATCCATTACTTGCATTTCAGACGCTTCAGTATGCACTTTGTTCTGCAGGTACAATGTTGCTGTAAAATGTGCTACTATCACACCAGGTCAGCTGTTACGGATGCTAGCCTTTTTATGAACATCGTCCATCAGTACCTATGTGTTTTTTTGACACATGAAGATTTAGAAATTTTCTGGCTTCAAACATTCTCTTCTGTTAAAGGTAAAGCCTTTTATGGTTTCCTGTAAGATTTTGTGCTGAATAATGAGTGTGATTTGATTTTTGTTGTGTGATTGATCTATGAGGTTGAGTTATTTAATTTGTGTGTCTCAAGTTCTGATGAGTTACCTCCCATGTGTTGCGTCTCAAGCACCCTCTGCTCTGAAGAATCAATGTCTCGCATCTAAATTAATGTTCTCAGGTTGGGTTTTTCTTGCATTGCTTCTCGGCACCATTGCTGTGTAAGTTCAATTTGAAGAACAATCAAGATCTCTTTTTTGAATTCAATTTGAAAAAGATACAATGTTCTCAAGCAATGTATAAAACTAGCTACGTTAATTAAATATGTCTTGGTTTGGATGAGAAATTTTGTACTGATTTGAATTGATATTTGAGTAGGTTTGTTTGATAGGTATTTGTAATTCTTTTTTTCATGTTTCCTGATGAAGGGCTTTCTGAGATAGAGTGTTAACATAGTTCTTGCTACGCTGGTAGGTTTGTATAATGCCCTGGTAGGGAAGATCTAAAAAAGACTTGGAAACATACTTTAATATGTTATGTTTAAAGCACCGTGTTGGAATAAGGCTTGATGGCAGGATATGATATACATAGCCAACTTCACATGGTGGGATGAAGGCTTAATATTTGTTATTGTCTTAGTTAAATTGGTTATATTTAATTAGTTTTTGTTGAATAAGCTTGTGATGGATGATAACTTCAAATGAGCGCAGACAAGCTTTCTAAGCTGATTTTTTTATAGGTTTTCTAGAACAATTTTATGTTTATATTATTGTAGGTACATGAACATGTGATGTATGAAGCTTTAAATGATCCTAATAATCTGTCAGAGTGTCTATGGCAGGTTTCTGTCGAGCCATGATTTCCATTCGATTGATGCTATATCAAGTGATCAGAAGATGGATATATTTTTTTTCATTGTAGTGACGGATAAGGGGAGGCTGGAGCGGCTGGTGAAGGCTGGTGTGAATGTGGTTGTGGTGGAAATATCTCAAGGGAAATCCATTTACCAGCTAGATATGATCAAGCATGCCATTACCCCGAACCCGGTGTCAGTACAAACCAACATATTTTATGTTTACTTTGACGAATCTGTGAGGATTTGGATCTTGCTCCAATGCTGTACCAGGTATCAACCACAATTGTGTTCTTAGATGTTGTATTTTTTTTATATTACTCTATTAGCATCAGCTATCGTACTTGATTACTTTTTATGACATCCTGGAAGAGCATAGGTCAAAGCCATGCAAAGAACATCAGAATATTGTTCTTTTCTTAACAACTTTAGTTAGGAGAATGTTGCAGAAAATGAAGGCCCGCCCCCTTCTTTTTGTGGAAATTATTTTCTCGAAAACAAGAAAAGAATGGCATCTTATCAATGCTGAGTGTATGTTGGAAGAGCTTTGCAGTTCAAAGAAAGGAAAGCTAACTGAAACAGCTGGCTCATCTAGAGGGGATGGATGGGTTAGGAGAAGCATAGCTGACGCTCTTGGTGAGGACGATGATGATATTCCAATGTCGCATCAGGAGTTCTGTGAGAAGTGAGCATTGAGCATTGAGTTTGATATTATCTGTTTGCCTATATATGCCGGTGAGAAGTGGCGTGTGTTACGGCCACAAATATGACCTTCTCCTTGAACGGAGCTGTCAACGGGCTACCTGCACAGGGAAAGGGAATGGCTAGGTCAGCACGGGGAGGGCGATAGCCGTTCCCGCTCCGATGCCAAAGTCAGTCGGTTGAAAGTATTTGTGATCTATCCTTTTCAACAGTATTTGTGAGCTTACCTCTCTTGCTCTGCTCCTCCTTCCTTTTATATCTCATGCCAAGGTCTATCGCCTAGGGTTTTGGCACGCTGATGGGCCTCTGGTGGTCCTGGCATTTGCCCATGCCAGCCCATGTTAGCCGTCCGTTCCTGCTGCATCATTGGGCCGCTTTGGCCTGCCCTTGACCAGGCCACATGACCGTTGACTTGGCCCACGATCCTCACAAGTCCCCCCAAGTGCGAGGTTGTGTTGCCAAACGCGGGCGAAGAACTGAAGAGGCGAGGTTCTGGCTGCGGTAACCTCACGCGCGCAGCTTTAAACTTCCCCTTTAATGCATGTCGAACGCGTGTCCCCCGACTCCTTTTCTCGATGGTGCGTGGGCCCGCCTCGATCACGACTCCCCACACAGCCTTAATTCTCCTCTGCCTTCTTTTGTTTGAAAGCAATTCCCCCTTTCATCTTCTTCCTCTGTCTCATTTCCGAACCATCATATCGCTGCGCTCTCATGCCCTCTTTCAGGTATTCTCCCTTCTCTGCAACTTCTTTAATTCAGGCGACCTTCCCCACTCCCTCGGTCTGTCCTCGATGGCTCTCCGACGCATGGGACCCGGGCTGGGCAGCACCACGACGGCCGGCGACGTCGACGGTTTCCGGGAGCGGTGCCGTCATACCGTCGATCTGCAATTCACGGACTTGGAGGTGCAGATCCGCCTCCCGGAGGTTGGGCAGTCGGTGGTAGAAGCCCCTGAGGGTTTTACCGCCGTTTACTGTGATTACCTCTTTTCCTGCGGTCTGCGCCTCCCGTTGACCGGCTTTTTCAAGCAAGCACTGGCCTTCTTCGGGCTCGATCTGCGCTACCTTCAGCCTAACTCCGTCAAGGCACTGATCGGTTTCCAGATCGTGTGTTCTCGTCAGCAGGTTGTCCCCACTTTGCCCCTGCTCAGGGTATTCGCCTACCCATGCGTGGACAAGGGCTACTGCCATATCAAATTCCGGCCGGCGGCGGGCAAGTCTCTGCTACAGAAAAGGCCGAAGAAGTCCGGCTGGGGATCCAAGTTTGTGTATGTGGACAACGACCTGGTATGGGGCCCTCGTGCGAGTCGGGTCAGATACCCAGTAGGTGATCCGGCGACCCGGGGGCTCCGTCCCAGCGACGGCAAGGCGGCCGTGTTGGATCCGGAGGTTCGCAAGCTGAAACAGGGCATAATGTTGTGGACGACCGTGAACTCCGACGAGCTCTTGAGCCAGTGTGGACTCCCTCACTGTCGGCTTGACGTGGTGATGCAGTCACCGATGCGTTCAGTCCCGTCTACCGAAGGTCCGGGGGAAGGTCAACCAGCGTTTAGCCGTGCTTTTGTTTTTTCTTCCTTTTGTCACCCCTGTTTTGTTCAATTGTGCCGTTCTACTGATTCCTCTTTCCTTTTTCTTTTTGTCTGTAACAGCTTCCAGGACTGTTGACGGTGAGACTGACAGTCATCCCGACGTCCAATCAGACGCTCAGCTCGCCAACTCCGACATGGACAACTACCGTCGCCGATCCGAACATCGCCAGGCCCGCTCGTCCACATCTGCTCTTGCCGACAGTCGTGCTCAACACTCAGAGTCTCAGTTGGACGTCTCCGAGCCCAACGTCACGAATCCCGACTTCATCAACTTGGAGGGCGACGACTCGGGTGACCATCGGAACCCCCACAAGAGGCCGGCTGACGTGATGAACGTCGAGGTCACCTTCGAGGGAACGTCTCAGCCTCCACCCGACGAGCTGCACCGCAACAAGCTTCTCCGGGCGGAGTCTCTGCCTCCTCCGGCTGGACCGGTGCTGACTACCCCGAAGGGTCGTGCTGATTTTCTGGCCTCAGCCTTCCCCAGAGGTCACCTTGAGGCCTGGCGCGCGAACCCCCTGGTCAACTTTCACATCTCCGTCAGTCTTATGGACCGGTTCGACTCAGTCAGCCTGGAGGTATGATCTTTCTTCTTCTGTTTCTCTCCTCGCCTATTCAAGTAGGCATTTTGTTTTACGGTCATCCTCCTTGAACTTCCAGGTGGCCTGCCTTTCCGCTTCCCTCAGGGGTGAGTTGGGCCGTCTGCACTGTGAGGCGTCCCGCTCTCGCGCCCAGCTCACTTCCTGTCAGGCAGCTCTGGAGGCCGCTCGCGACCTCAACCGGAAGCAGGAGCAGATGATCGGGGAGCTGAACGTTCGTGCCGCCGTCGACCCGGTCGACCTCCAAGCTCAAGTGGACGAGCTGACTGCGTTTGTCGCCGCTCTGAAGGTGGAGAAGGAGACTGCCGTCGCTGAACGGGACTCGGCTAACGGGAAGCTGAAGGAGGCCAAGGCTCAGCTGGAGATGCTCGATCTGATGCGCGCCAAGCTGCAGAGCGCTGAGGAGGCTATCGCCGGCCACGACTCTCGAATCGCCGATGCCGTCGCCAAGTACAAGTGGGCCATCGAGGTCGGTCTCCCCGATGTCTTCCTCAAGGTGGCTTCAAGCGACAACGCGCGTCGTCGTTTCCGCCGGGCGGTCTACCGCTCCTTCGACTTGGATGAGATATACGAGGGTGATGCCGCTCGGTTCAGCCGCTCACTGGATGAGCTGTTTTCTGTCTTTGGTAAGTACCCATTTAGAGAATACTTCTCTGAGTTGTCCGCGGAGATGTCGCCTGAGGCGATCGTGGGGTGGACTCCCCCCCAGCGCTCTGAGCCCCAGCCGCCTTCTGCCGCGTCGACGACTCACCCGTCCGGCCAGGGTTCTGTCGAAGGGGTTGCCATGACCGCCGAGAAGGACACGCCTGATGACCTGTTGGACGACCTCCAGGAAGCGGGGTTGGTGGGTGAGGCGCCAGCGCATGAGTCGACTGTGGAGGGTGACGGTGAGAAGACCGGCTGCAACTGAAGCGTCTGAATGATCCGCCCTGCGTGGCGTTGTTTATGCCATTTGTGGCTTCGTCTTATTTTGCTACTCATAACAATTTTTCTTACCTTCTGCACTATTTGGATATTATTTACTTCGGATGGTTTTTATTCTGGCATTGAATCCTTCTTTCTTCCCCGTTTTTCCCCACTTATCCATCGACGTGGATTGATGGTGGCTGAGTATACTCGGATCGTTCATCCGGACGTCGAGTTGACCGTCAGGCCTACTGGTGCAGCCGTGCCCTCCATCGTCCCGAGGGCAACGAGCTCGGCCGGCGAGGCCAGTGGTACTGTTAACTTAGTTAAGTATTGCCTCGACGCCTCACGGAACTCACCGTCGGATTCACCGTCGAGCTCACATGTCCGTATCATCGTCGGATCGGCTGATGCAGCTGAGCCCTCAGGTGGCTTGAGGGCAGCGAGCTCAATTATGCCGAACAACGGACGAAATTAGTTAAGTGTAGCCTCGACAACCCGCGGCGTTCGCCGTCGGGTTCATCGTCGGGCTCACCTGTCCATTTGTTCCGTCGGGCGACTGAGGCGGCTGAGCCCCCAGGTGATCTTTGGGAGCAACGAGCTCAGTTATGTCGGCCAGCGAACGAAATTAGTTAAGTGTTGCCTCGACGCCCCACGGAACTAGCCGTCGGGTTCATCGTCGGTCTCACCTGTCCATTCGGACGTCGAGGCGACTGATGCGGCTGAGCCCCCAGGAGGTTCTTGGGGGCAACGAGCTCAGTTGTGTCGCCCAGCGAATGGAATCAGTTAAGTGTTGCCTCGACGCCCCACGGAACTAGCCGTCGGGTTCATCGTCGGGCTCACCTGTCCATGTGGACGTCGAGGCGACTGATGCGGCTGAGCCCCCAGGAGGTTCTTGGGGGCAGCGAGCTCAGTTGCGTCGCCTGACGTGTGCGCAGATAACATTCATATCGCTAAGCCTGCTTTACATTACTTTCCACAAAAGAGGAAAGCGAGTCCCCTGATGATCATTTCCCCACTAAGCAAGCGAACGGGGGCAAGATGATCGCGTCGGGAACCCGACCAAAAGTGTTTCCTTCGCCCACAGGTTAAGGCTTACTGTCTATATACACATAAATATCCAGGCCGATACCTGGTCATCCGTAGAACTTCCGGAGGTTGCTCATGTTCCAGGTGCGGGGAACTGGTTCTCCTGCCAGAGTGTTGAGCTTGTACGCCCCGTCACCCAGCACCTCCGCTACCTGGTACGACCCTTCCCATGTGACGTCCAGCTTCTTCGTTCCCTCGGCACGGCTGGCCTCATTCTTCCGGAGGGCGAGCTCGCCCACCTTCAATGATCGGTCTCGGACACGGCTGTTGTATCGCTGCTCAACGTAAGATTTGTACGCCGCCTCCGTCAGCGCTGCCTTCTCCCTCCGGTCCTCGAGCTCGTCCAGGCTGGCTCAGATTTCTTCCTCGTTCTCCGGTTCAGCCAACGGCTTGGCGAGTCTCGGCGATGGCACGATCACTTCTGGGGGTATGATCGCCTCGCTCCCATAACATAAGCGGTATGGCGATTCCCCCGTGGCCGCCCGGGGTGTGGTCCTGTATGCCCACAGTACTGACGGGAGCTCCTCTACCCAGTTCCCTTTGGCCTGATCCAGTCGCCGCTTCAGTCCCTGGACGATTATCCCATTGGTGCGTTCCGTCAAGCCGTTCGCTTGGGGGTGCGCCACCGAAGTGAACCTTTGCTCGATCCCCAGCTGGGAGCACCACGACTTGAACGGCTCCCCCTCAAACTGCTTCCCATTATCGCTCACGATTGTTTGGGGCAGTCCGAACCGGCACACCACGTTCCTCCATACGAAGTTCGTCATTCGCTTGCCGGTGATGCTCGCCACCGCCTGGGCTTCCGCCCATTTGGTGAAGTAGTTTACCGCCACGACGAGAAAACGCCTCCTTCCCGTCGCCACGGGGAACAGACCAACTATGTCTATTCCCCATTTGGCGAAGGGCCACGGGCCTGATATACTCTTCATCGGCACTCCGGGGGAATGCAACACCTTGTCGTGGGCTTGGCACTTGACGCACTTCTTCACCAGCTCATCGGCGTTGGCTCTCATGTTCGGCCAGTAAAAACCAGCTCGCGAGGCCCTCAAGGCCAATGTCCTCGCCCCTTGATGGCTCCCACACGTCCCTTCGTGCAGTTCCGCCAACAGCCTATCCGCCTGCCTAGGGGAAATACATCTCAGCCAAGGTTGCAAATATCCCTTCTTGTAGAGCACTCCGTCCTTCAAGGCGAAATCCAAGGCTCTCCTCTCAAGCTGTCTCGCTTTGCCAACGTCGTCCGGGGTCTGTCTGCTGAACAAGAACTCCCTGATCGGGGTCATCTAGTTGGGGGGTTCGGTCGAGATGGCCAGCAGTTCCTGGCCCTCCGTTGACCTTGCGGCCAATGTTTCCACCAGCACCCCCTGCGACAGGTGACTACTGGCGGTCGAAGCCAGCTTGCTGAGCGCGTCGGCTCGATTGTTCTCCGAACGGGGGACCCGGGTGACGTCGAAACCTTCAAACGACGTAGCCAGCGCCTTTACCTTCGCCAAATACTTCTGCATCGACGGCTCCTTCGCCTGATAGGTTCCGCTAAACTGGTTGGCCACCAAGGCCGAGTCACCATACGCATCCAGCTTGTTCGCCCCCAATCTCTTGGCGATCTCCATCCCCGCTATCAACGCCTCGTATTCAGCCTCGTTATTCGTTGTCGGGAACTCGAACCTCAGAGCGTAGGTGGTCTCCTGTCCGTCGGGGTCCGTGACAATTAAGCCGGCTCCCGCTCCCTCGACGCCTGACGCACCATCCACGTGGAGTTTCCACCAATCCGTCCTGTCCTCCCGACGCCGGGTCCAGATCGGGACGTCCGCCGCCTCCGTCGCTAGGTCCTCGATCGTGACCTACGTTGCCGAGGGGATTTCCGCCAAGAAGTCTGCCATCACCTGTCCTTTAATCGCCTTCCTGGGGGCGTACTGGATGGCGTGTTCTCCAAGCTCAACGGCCCACTTGGCCAATCTCCCCGATGATTCCGGCTTAGCTAAGATCGCTTTCAAAGGCTCGTTTGTCAAGACGACCACAGGATGGGCTTGGAAGTATGATCTCAACCTCCTTGCCGAGTGGATGAGGGCGAGGGCCAACTTCTCCTGATCAGTATACCTGGTTTCTGCCCCTTGCAACGTCCTGCTAACGTAGTACACCGGGCGCTGCACCTTGCCTTCCTCTCGGACCAATGCTCCGCTGACCACTTCCGATCCCGCGGCCAGGTATAGAAAAAGGGTTTCTCCGCTTTCTGGGGGGCGACAAAGTCGGCAGCACCTTGAGGTGCTCTTTCAACTCTTGAAACGCTTCGTCTTCCGTGGGCCCCCACAGGATAGCTCCAGCAGCGCCGACGCACCCCTTGAGGACCTTCAGGAAAGGTAGCGATCTCTCCGCCGCCCGAGACAAGAAACGGTTCATCGCGGCCAACTTCCCGTTGAGGCTCTGGATGTCCTTCACCGTTGTGGGAGCGGGCATGTCCACGACCGCTTGCACCTTCTTCGGGTTGACGTTCAAGCCGCTGTTCGAAACCATGTGACCTAGGAACTTCCCTGACCCGACGGGGAACTGGCACTTGGCCGGGTTCAGCTTCATCCCTATCTCCTTCAGCCTGCCTAATGTCTCGTCCACATCCTTGATCAGATCACCGAAACTTTTGCTCTTGATGACCATGTCATCCACGTAGATTTCGATGTTGCGCCCTACTTGTTCCCGAAAGACGCGATCGACCACCCTTTGATAGGTGGCCCCCGTGTTCCGCAGTCCGAACGGCATCATTCTGTAAGCGAAAGCCCCTCTCTCGGTGATGAAGGCGGTATTATTCACGTCTTCGGGCCTCATCGGGATCTGGTGGTAGCCCTTGTACGCGTCTAAGAAACACTTGATCGGGAAGCCCCCGAGCGCATCCACCTTCTGATCGATGGCCGGGGTTGGGTAGCAATCCTTCGGGAACGCCTTGTTGAGGGTCTTGTAATCGACGCACATCCTCCAACTGCCGTCCTGTTTTTTGACCAAAACAGGGTTGGCTAGCCAGACCGGATACGGTACCTCTACAAGAATTCCTGCGTTGACGAGTTCATTGACCTCCCTATTGACCGCTTCGTTCCTCTCGCGGCACAAGGGCCTTCTCTTCTGGATGACCGGCCTGTGTGAGGGGTTGATATTCAACGAGTGCATCCCAAGTTCTGGGGAAATCCCGGTCATGTCCGACGGTTTCCTCGCGAACACGTCCCCGTGTTTCTCCAGAACCCTGATCGTTGACAACTTCACCTCGTCGGGAACGCTCGCTCCGACCTGTATGGGCATCGCTTGGTCCCCATGTAGGTACACGGTTTCTACCTCGCTTCCCAACTCTTTGACGCTGGTTCTTTCCTTCGGGGATACCATTTGCACCCTTCGAGCCGACGTTCTGCCGGACGTCCCGTCTGACGGTTGTCCGGACGGTTCCTCGGGGTTCTTCCTCTTTCTGAGGGCCACTCGATGGCACTCCCTAGCCTTCGGCTGATCGCCCCGTACCGTCGCTATCCCTTCTCTCGTGGGAAACTTCAGCAACAGATGGAGGGTGGACACGATCCCCTTCAAGGCTGCCAGTGCCGGCCTGCCGAGTATCAAGTTGTACCGGCTGTGCGCCTTGATCACAATGAACTCAAGGTCCACAATTTTCCTGCGGGGGGCCATCCCGACCGCCACCGGCAGGGTGATGATCCCCTCTGGCCAAACAGTCCGGTCCGCGAAGTCAACCAACGGCGTTGCCGTTGGGGCCAATCCTTTGCGCGTGTTCTCATCCAACTTCTCGAAGCAGTGCCAATACATGATTTCCGCCGAGCTGCCACCGTCGACGTAGGCGCGGTGCACCAATTTGTCCATGATTTGCACCGTGATGACCACGACATCATCCCCAGCAGGTCGGTCGGGTACAGGATCCTCGGAACTGAAGGTGATCACCTCCTCCGGCGTCAGCCTCCTTGACATAGGCGTCGGCTCGGGCGTCTTGCGGCAACGCGCCTTCCTCTGAGACTCTGTGGCTCCTCCTGCATTCCCCCCGATGATAACGAGTATCGCGCCGGTGGGAGTGGTTGGTTCTTCATCCTGCGAGGAAATGTCTTCATACCTTCTCCTCTTTCCCGACTCTTCCTTCTTCTCGGCCCGAGCGACTTCCTTGGACCTAGGTCCAGTTGACCGATCGCGTGACCGTTCACTTCCACGCTCGCTTCCTCGTTCAGCCCGTCGTTCACCTGACCGCGACGAGTACTCTTCCCTGTTGTACTCCTGGGCCTCCTTGGCATACTTCTTGAGATGCCCCCGCTTGAGGCAGGCTTCGATGGCTCTTTTGAGGTGTATGCACTCGTCGGTGTCGTGGCCGTGATCCTCATGATAGTCGCAGTAAAGGCTCATGTCCCTCTTGGAGGGCGGTAACTTCATCTTGCGGGGGACCGAGAGAATTCCCTGATCCGCCACGGCCATGAAGATTTGCTTCGGGGTCCTGGTCAAAGGCGTGAAAGACCTGTCCTTAGACGGTTCTTCTCTGCTGCCCAGCCTATCCTTCACGGACCCTCTCGACTTGTCCTTCATTGACTCCCCTCCAGAGGTTATGTCCTTGGTGGCCTTGTCACCTCTGTGGTACTCCTCGACTTTGATGTGGAGCTCGTATAACGTGAAAACAGGCTTCTTCGACAGCCGAACCTTCAAGAGGGTGTGGGTTAACCCTTGCACAAAAATCTCGACCAGCCATTTCTCGTCCAGCCTGTCTTCCACTTTGTTGCACTCGGTGATGAACCGCTCGTAGTAGTCCATGAGCGATTCGCCCGACCGTTGCCTGATCCGCAGCACGTCTTGTGTGGTGAGGGCGAACTTCTTCTTCTGCATGAACCGCGTCAGGAAGAGGTCCTCCAGCTTCGCGAAGTTGGAGATGCTGTCGTTTTCCAGATTGGCTCGGGAGTGCTGTACGTCGACATGGACGTCGTGAAGGTATGGATGTGGTCGGCCGGGTCCGTTGAACCGTCGTATGACCCCAAGTTTGGGGGGATACGGATCTTCGAGTCGGCCACGAACTCCATCACCGACCGGGTGAACGGGCTTCCTCGGAGCTTCTCTCCCTCCGGCGGGGTCCAGTTCACGGCGAGGCGCCGGTGAACAGGAACTCGCGGCGGGACTTTCGGCTTGTGAATGTATGAGGTCGCCCATAACTGCTCCTGGTCTTCATCTTCCCCTGAGTCCTCATCATCATGGGTGATCGGGATGGGGTTTGTCTCCACGCCCTGCGCTGGCGGTTCTGACTCGTCGGGCGCCTTCTGCTTCATCGTGTTGACACCCTGGAACAGGCGCTTCGGGGTGATCTTTCCCGCTCTAGCGCTCAGACTCTGCAGCTCGTGGATCTTGTTGGCCATGCGCTCTTGGGAGTTGACGATGCGCTGGAGCAGATCCATGCTCTCCTTTGCTTCCCCCAGGGTAGGGTTCGGCGTTGACTCCGGTCCCACCACTTGGCTCGACAGCCGGCGAGCGGCGGGATGCTTGACCGAGTATTGGTCGAGCTCTTCATCTTCATCGTCCTCGCATCCCGTCAGATCGGTCAGGGGCGGGATCTGACTGCTGGTTTCTCCACTCATCGATTGAGTGCGTGGGCTGTAAGAATAACAAGGATCCCCACAGACGGCGCCAATGTTACGGCCACAAATATGAGCTTCTCCTTGAACGGAGCTGTCAACAGGCTACCTGCACAGGGAAAGGGAATGGCTAGGTCAGCACGGGGTGGGCGATAGCCGTTCCCGCTCCGATGCCAAAGTCAGTCGGTTGACAGTATTTGTGATCTATCCTTTTCAACAGTATTTGTGAGCTTACCTCTCTTGCTCTGCTCCTCCTTCCTTTTATATCTCATGTCAAGGTCTATCGCCTAGGGTTTTGGCACGCTGATGGGCCTCCGGTGGTCCTGGCATTTGTCCATGCCAGCCCATGTTAGCCGTCCGTTCCCGCTGCATCATTGGGCCGCTTTGGGCTGCCCTTGACCAGGCCACATGACCGTTGACTTGGCCCACGATCCTCACAGCGTGCCTTCGATTTACTTAATAGGAAAAGCATGGTTGAGTATGTGGTTTGTGAAAATAAAGTGTTTGGTGTATCTGCTTTCAGCAGGGATCCATTTTCTAATGAAACTAGGCGTCAAGGTGTTGGACACGAAAGGGGAAGGTGTTTCCTCTTCAGATGGTGGTGCAAAAGACAAAGAAATCAATAAAAACAAACACATGGATTATTGTTTTTTTATAATCAACATCTAAATTACATTACATTTTAATAAATGGTCTAAAATTGTATTGAAATTCTATTCACGAATCTCCAATAGGACCACGGTATTAGAAAACTAAAATTCAGACTCAATTATTTTGTTATAAAATTTGGTTGAATTCTGTGCATGGACACGGGTATTTTCTATTAATTAAAAGTCAAAAATATGTTTAACATGTATTTTGTCAATTAAATTTAATATAATTTGATAAATAATAAACAAATCCGTGCATGTGCACGGGTATGATCTAGTAAACTATATAGGACACGTCGGAAATCTTTTAAAAAAACAGAAGTTAAATTTCATTAAATCTTATTTTATCTAACTTACTATGGGGGTGTTTGGTAAAGTGCTTTTTGGGCTAAAAAGTGCTGATTTGACCGTCAAACAGCACTTTGAAGTGTTTGGTGAATGAGTTTGAAAAGTACTTTTTGGACTCAATAGACTAATTTTCAAAAGGGTAAAAAAAATAGCATTTTCTACTCCGCTCAATTAAATACATTTTTGCCCTTTCTCATCTATACTAATTATGCAAAAATATAGAATACATATTGTTGAATTTGATTTTTTGTAGGAAAATTCAAGTGTTCAAAATAATTATGCATCATTCTAATTGTTCAATTAGTATTTTGGGTTTCATTATTATGATTATATTATGGATGTTTATGTTCATTAGATTTTATTATAATGTTATTGGTTGGTTTTCTCATTTTTCTACTATAATATCAATAACATTTCATCAAAATTACTCGGAAATAATTTTTTTCCTTACATCCATCAACATGAAACCAGAGAAAGGTTTGAAAAAGTCTCTAAAACAAACGTATAATGTATAGTTTTAAGAGAATTTCATGAAAATGTGGATTATATAATAATTCAATTTAATTTATTATTATGTTTCATTTGTAATAAAAAATAGCAATTGATAAATTATGTACATTTAATAAGTGAATAAGTAGTAAAATATATTCATGTCCATAAATGTCATGTTGTCCATAAACAGCTATATTTATCAGCTAATTTTACCAAACACATTTATACAATCAGCTAGTTAAATCAGCCAGTCAAATCAGCTAGTCAAACCAGCTAATGCAATCAACTAACAGCTAACAGCTAAAAGATAATTGCCAAACACCCCCTATATTATTTCCTCTTAAAATGTGCCAGTAAAATTAATAGCAGCCCTCCGATTAGATCAATGGTTGAGATTCATTCTCAGAATTTCACCCCCATGTGCAGTAAATCCTTTCTGTAAATTTTCTATTTTTTATCTTAACCGTAACTTGAACCACATTATTTTACTCTAACTGTCGAGCATCTGTCTCTACACACGATCTCCATTATCTGTTCCAACTGCTCAACCACAATTCTCTTCAGGATAGATAACTTCTCTCCGCTTCGGAAATTTTCAATCTGTTCTCCTTCATGGCTTCTCTCACGTACCACGTTTTCAATGCCTCTAAGTTTCACCAAAATTTTCTTCCCCCAATTCATAATTTCGCTGCAAACACACAGCTCCCCGGAAAATTATCCAGTTTTCTGTACCGACGTTCTCATATCTATTATCTTACTGCTAAATTCAATCTTTGTGTTTTGAATCAAATATTTATTTTTTTATCCTATGCAATTCAGTCTTCCTGGAACCTAGGGTTTTTCAATCTGCAAGATAGTTTTAGAAAGTGAAAAGTGAGTAGTTGTTTGCTTTGTAGATCTCGGGATTACATTGTTGTTTGGCTTATTTTATTTCAGTTACTACCATTTATTTCAAATTAGGGACTAATTATTTTTCTATACGAATGAAGCATATCGTGATTTTTTTTGTCTATTTAACCGATTTTTTTAGTGCTTTGAAGTTTGAATGAGGGTGCGTGGCATGGAAGAGCTGAACAAAGAAGAGAGAGGCTGAAAGAAATGCGGATGGAAGCTGCTGAGGTTGCTGAAACTCACAATGCCGCTGCTGGTTGAAACTGATCGTCCAGCACAAACATTGATTTATACACAAACCCCTATGTCCGGCGTTTTCGGGTGGGACCAAAAGGTCAGCCATGAAACTCCACAACCACCAAGTAATATAGTTATTATTCGAGTTCAAATTATCTTCGTTTTATCCATGACTAATGTGTGCATAAGAGTATGTTTGATTTTGACTAAAGATCTTCGTTTTATCTTCGAGTTCATATCTCTTTGTGACTAAATGCTGAATAGGTGGTTTTGGTTTTGATATGATATTTGACAGAAACTATCACATGTATGTATGCATATTTGTCCTGTCTCTTTGATTTTTATCACCTACGCTACATTTGGTAATAACATTTCTTTTTTTCTCTTTCTGTAGGCAAGTGATGTCCTAGCCGTGGAGCTCTTGTAGGATGGTCGCCTTGTTGTTACCGGTGAGCTAGGCAAAGCCGGCCCTGGTGGAACGTAAACTAATTTCCCTAAGTTTTCTTCAAATGAATCAAAACAACGTTGTCACCAGTATTATCATATCTCAACAGATTGCGATCAATTCCTTTATTTGAAACTGTGAAGGACTTGAGAAGACCTGGAGCCGTGATTAGAAAGCTACTATCAAGTTACAGGTATATCGGTAGGGATGACAATGGGTCGGGTTCGGGTCGGGTGAAGCATCACCCATCACCCACCCGGCAATTTATTTTTGTTCACCCACCCACCCATCACCCATGTAACCTTCACCCATCACCCACCACTAGTGGAGGCATAGCCTACCACTGCTGTGGAGCACGGCGGTTGCAAAAACACGCCGTGTATATACTTGTTCCGATATCGGGACATTGAGAGAATTCAAGTGGAACATTGAATAACGGCGATACCAGACTGAAACACTGCATAGTAAACACCGGATACAGATTTACGGCGAATCGCCAACGGCGGTTACAGAAAACCGCCGTTGTCAAATATGTTCCGTTAGCGTAACTTTGCAAAACTGCCGAAGTTCCGGTTGAGGAAAGCTAAACTACAGCTGAACTACATTGCATGTGAACTTCCGGTTAAGGAAACATGTTTGTATTTAGGTGCAGAATTATTAAAAATAATGTTGAATATGTTCCGTTAGCTTAACTTTGCAAAATAAGCTAAAGTTCCGGTTCAAGAAAGCTAAACTACAGCTGGCCTACATTGCATGTGATTTTCCGGTTGAGAGACATGTTCATATTTTTGTGCAGAATTAATAAATATAATATTGAATATGTTCCTTTAGCGTAAGTTTGTTAAAAAAACTAAGGTTCCGGTTGAGGAAAACTTAACAACAGCTGAACTACATTGCATGTGAACTTCCAGTTGGAAACATGTTGGTATTTAGGTGCAAAATTATTAAATATAATGTGTAATATGTTCCGTAAGCGTAATGTTGCCAAAAAATAAAGTTCCGGAAGAAGAACACTAAACTACAGGTGAACAACGTTGCAAATAAACTTCCGGTTGAGGAAACATGTTAGTTTTTATGATGGAGTAAGAAGTAAATGATTCATGCATCTGTTCTAGAATCGGAAGCGGATTGAAGTAGCGCTGTTCAGTAGGCTGGAACAACAAAATTTTTGGAAGTTTATGACCATGTATGAATAGTAAGTGGAAGCTGTGACAATGTCAGTTGGGCTTTGAACATAATCACGTTCCGCTACTAGAAACTTAAGAGTATGTATAAATCTGAACCACGAGTCAATGTTTTCTTTTGCTCATTTTTTCCCCAATAAGTCTGCCGGCTGAATTTCTTTTTCTTTGTGGGTGTCAACCGGGTATCCTTCGACGCTGAGGTATGTGAAGCTCATTTTACCATATATTCATTTCATACCCATTAGATTTATCCGTATTATTGTAAAGATCGAATGATAGTTTTGAAATTGTATGAAATATTGATTGGTTTTGAATTTTGTTTTACTAGAGTCATCTATATTGTGTGTAGGTACTATGAGTAGCGAGCGAGGTCGAATAGTAGATAGTGGGTTGACAACCTCGCATGACTATCGTGATTTAATTGAAAATTTTATTGAATTTGCGTTTGAGGGTGCAAGACAAAAAAATGTTGGTAGTGTAAGGTGCCCATGTAAGGATTGTAAGAATAATGCATTTCATGAGGAAAAGAAAGTGCGGGAGCATTTGGTATGTAGAGGTTTTGATAAGAAATACACTGATTGGGTATTGCATGGTGAAAGTATAGGAAGCGTAAAAGTTGTTGATGATATAGAAGTTGGTGAGAAACGATTGGATTTTGAAGAAGGGTGGGATGAAATGGCTGAGGATGTTGCAGAGGCTTTTATAGGTAGGCCAGAGGTACTTCAAAGTACGTTAGATGACAAAGAGACTACTCCACTATACAAGGATTCAAAGCATACGGTTTTAAGCGCGACGTTACTATTGATGAATTTAAAGGCCAAGTATGGATATTCGGAGAAAGGAATGAAGGATTTGTTGTCTTTGTTGGTAGAAATGTTGCCGGAAGGAAATATGTTACCAAATAGTAGTTATAGCGCAATAAAAACCTTGTGTCCAATGGGGTTGGAGTTAGAGAAGATACATGCATGCCCCAACGACTGCATATTGTATAGAGGTGAAGATGATATGGATTTGACGGAATGTAGGGTGTGTGGGATTTCGAGGTACAAGCCTAAGACAATGGTTATAGATGTCGGCGCCGAGTATATTCATAGACCTAAGAAATCTACTCCCGCCAATGGCTATACTTACCCATTTTTGCTCGTATACGACGTTTGTTTGCAAACAAGGAAAATGCGAAAAATATGTCGTGGCATAGTGATAGGGAGCGACCAAATGATGATGTTATTAGGCATACGTCTGATGGGGAACAATGGCGAAAATTTGATGATAAATATCCCGAGTTCAAAAATGAGCCCCGTCATTTGAGGCTTGGGTTGTCTACGGACGGTATGAATCCTTTTGGGAATATGAGTAGCACACATAGTTCGTGGCCTGTAATGGTGGTCATATATAACCTTCCCTCTTGGTTGATGATGAAACGGAAGTACGTTTTATTATCATTAATGATTACAGGACCTAAACAGGTTAGGAATGATATAGATGTTTACCTAGCCCCACTGATCGAAGATTTAAAGAAGCTGTGGTTTGACGAAAATTGGATTCATGATGCATATCAGAATGAGGATTTTCCGGTGAAGGGAATGTTATTTTGCACTATTAACGATTTTCCTGCTCTAGGGAACCTAGGAGGGTACTCAGTGAAAGGACACTACGCATGCCCGGTATGCGAGGAGAATACTTATTTTGATCAGTTACAGAATGGGAAGAAGACAGTTTACCAAGGTCATAGGAGATCTTGAGTCGTAATCATCCTTGGAGGAAATGTAAGAAATTATTTAATGGGAAAGTTGAACATGGTGTTGCCCCCGAGCCCATCACTGGTCAAGCCATTTGGGATAAATTGAAATACATTGAAAATGACTTTGGGAAGAGTAGGAAAAAGAACCCTTCTGATAGTGGATGGAAAAAATGTTCTATATTTTTTCAACTACCATATTGGATGCATTTAGATGTCAGGCATTGTTTGGATGTGATGCACATTGAGAAGAACATCTGTGATAGTTTGATTGGTACGTTGTTATATAAACCTGGGAAAAGCAAGGATGGGCTGAAATCTAGGTTGGACAACGTAAAAATGGGTGTGAAAGAGACATTAGGTCCCATTATTGAAGAAGGGAAGACTTTCTTGCCACCAGCATGCTATACAATGTCAAGCGCAGAGAAGAAGTCATTCCGCGACACCCTAAAGAGTGTAAAAGTTCCATCTGGGTATTCTTCGAACATTAGTGCATGTGTAAAAGAAGGTGAATTGAAGTTAGGAGGCTTGAAATCGCATGATTGTCACAACTTGATGCAGGAATTGAACGTGATAGCTTTGAGAGGTACGTTGCCAAATCATGTTAGATCTTTCATAGCTCGTTTGTGCTATTTTTTCAAGTGCATTTGTCGTAAAGAGATAAGTCGAGGGAAGTTAGACGAGTTGCAGGAAATGGTGGTTGATGTATTATGCAGGATGGAAATGTATTCCCCCCCTCGTTCTTTGATACCATGGTTCACTTGATAGTTCATCTGGTTCGCGAGGTTAAATTTTGTGGACCAGTGTTCCCACGCTGGATGTATCCATTTTAGAGGTATATGAAAATTTTCAAGTTGCTTGTGAAAAATCGATGCAGGCCAGATGCAAGTATTGTGCATAGGTACATCGCAGAGGAATCTATTGAATTTTGTACCGCCTATCTTGGTCTCGTCGATTTAGTGGGGGTCCATGATTCAAGGCATCAAGGTAATATTGAAGGTAAACCCTTAAGAAACCGCAAGTTGTATAGGCCGTCATTTGAAGAGCTGAACTCAGCTCACTTGTACATAATGCGTAACAATGACGGTATGCAGCCATATATTGATGTGCATGTACAAGAGATAGCAATGCAGTTTCCTTGGAAGGAACCTAAAGATGTCGAGTTAGAACATATTAGAACATTTTCTTCCTGGTTACAAAGGTATGTGATGAGCGGAGAGCATAGTTACATTGTGCAAAGTTTGGCAAGGAGACCCTATCCAACTGTGGCTTCTTATGGGGGTCATGACATTGGTGGTTTTACCTTCAAGACGAAACACATAGACGAGCGGAGTACCACCCAGAACAGCGGTGTCACCTTGTACGCTGAAGGTTTGGGTGAGGTGGGGGCTCGTGACCAACATTTTGGTACCATAAACGACATATGGGAGTTGGATTATGTGGCAGTGAAGGCAGTTGTCTTCAAATGTAATTGGGTTGACCTGAAACATGGTATAAAAAGGGAAGCACTTGGACAAGTCCGAGTTGATCGTACCAAGAAGGGTTCTACAAATGATCAGTTCATCCTAGCAGATCAAGCAAGACAAGTTTTTAATGTCAAGGATCCAAGCAGCAAGAAGTGGGAGTTCGTTCTTGATGGGAAGCGTAGCTTTGTTGGTGATGAATTCGGAGGTAATGCGCATCTGGTAGACCGGTACGATGAGATTAGATGTCCACTTGATAAAGTAAATGTTGTTGAGGACGAACCTAGTTTGAAAGCTTTGCTGTGCCGCATGGATCATGACGAAAGAATTTGGATTGACTCGACAGGAAAGTCCACCAGAAGAAATGGCAAGTGAGGGAGAAATGGGAAAGGGAAGGGCAAAAATAGAAAGTGAGGATCTTGAAATGTAGTATTTGTTTTTTTGTATGTATTCTTCTGTATGTCTTGACATTTCAACATTAAGACAATTATTGCTTGTATTGTGTCGTCATGTGATTGTGAATTTTTAGGAGTGAACCTCAAAATTTAGTTATTGTAAAAAACGACCATTTTTCCTGAATAGGGTTCCGTCATAGGAACAACCATATCCAACATACGTGTCCCTTGTTCCTAATTTGGAACAATACAACAACGACCAACTATGTTGTTTCCGATACCGTACCATGGTCATGGTAGATACTTTATTTAATGGCTCCTGTGCTGATGTAAAACAGAACCAAAGACCGAATGCAAGCACGTTTAGGAAGCTGTGCTGTTTATATCTCCACATCTGGAACATAATTATGGTAAAGTTTTGAACTAATTTATAGTGACTTTTAGAAGACAGTCGCGGTCACCGAATTGACATCTGCTTCAGGAAGAACAGAGCATTTCAAAGTGGTCAGTACCAATATAGAGGTTACGCTTTCGGAACTTCTACAGATTACGTAGGATGTACATTAGATTGAATAAAAAACCCTCCCTGTGTGAATACAGTCAACACAGGGGTATAATCCAAACACCATTTAATGGACAATACTGATATACTTCACAGGAACACATATATAAATCATACGTCACAACAAAAGATTGTATAAATTACAACAAAAAAAAACATAAAGAGTGCCAAAAATTCCCAGGAATTCAATAGTAAGCATGAAAAAATGAGTTACAACAAATATCATTTATCGGATTCCTTTGCCATGTCGTTTGAGCTGAAGGTGTTCGCCGATGGTGTTGAGCTGCTGGTGTCCTTTCCCATCTCAGAATCATTAGCCGCGGCAGATGGTTTTCGGAGCGCTGGAGACTCAAGGATGTAGTTCACAAGAGCCACATTCTCCCGGTGAATGTGGTAATTCTCGAGCCTGAGTTCATTTAGCTCGGTCTCCATGCTCTTCATAGCCTCGAACATGTGCTTCATCTTACCAACCAGAGCTGTATCTGAATGTATCGACAAGTAGCAAATCAATTTGATCATTACATGATATACAAAAAGGAAAATTCATCGGATTAACATATTAAGAATTAAAAATGGATGAATGCTTACCCTCTTCAGGTTCTTGGCTATCTCTAGTGTCCACCGACGGCTTCCTAATCCACTTGCCATCATGCACTATCATCTTCCTCCGCAGGAAAAACAATTTGTTGTAGTACTTCCAGAGCTTTTCCTCGTTCACAAAAGTGTAGTTTAGCTCGGCCTTCAAAATCCTTGTGATCAGATTGCCATAAGGAAACTTCTTCTTATCTCGGTTGTATTCGCGAATGAACAGCATGTGCATGCAAATAGCGTAGCCAGGATTGATCTTGCGATCGGTCACAATATAGTAGAACATCATTATCAGCGCAATAGTTGGTTCAACAACATGGCCCGTGGTTGGTATGACACTCCTACCTACAAACTCAAACAGGATCCTGTCTTCAAGAGACATGTGGTCTAGTCGGCAGGTATCGGGATGACCTAAATGTACCCCATCTCTTCTAAAGAATCTCTCAGACAGTAGTGATGGGTTGAGTAGTGGAGGTTCAACATGAACAGGCCAAGCACCACTATGGTAAATGTTCAAGGGACTATTTAGCAATCATCAACACTAGCATAAGAACAGCCTATGTACTGGTTTATTTTCCAGGGATCTACTGTGATTTTTCTACCATTCACTAGAGTTGTGAAGGAACATTCCTCTATCTTTTCAATGTTAGCATAAAACTCACAGGTCTCTTCAAAGCAGGCAAGCTCATTCATGCTAAGTAAGCTAGAAAAACCCTGAAACTCTAACTTAGCAATAACAGGGGCCAAAGCAGACAAAATAAACTCATCCTTATCTAAGGCATAGACAGAGACCAACTTTCCCTCACTGGTTAAGTCCTTGTACTCTGCCTGAGCATCATCGGAAACAAAACGTCGAGCTGGTGCTCGCCTACGCTTGGCACCTCCTGCTCCCCCTCCGCGGCTACCACCAGATCCTCCACCACGGGCCCCTCCTGCGCCGCCGTCCCGACTCCCTCTTCCACCCCGGCTCCCTCTTCCGCCACGACCACCGATCCCTCTTCCTCTGCCTCCACTAGTCCCATCTTGGCCATCACCGATGTCATGCCCATCGCCACGACCTCCGCCACCACCATGACCGGCACCATCACCATTACCGGTGTTGTCGCTCAAATGCACATCACCATCCTCACGACCGCCTCCGTTGCTCTCACCTTCAGCATCACCTCTTCCACCGCCACCACGACCGCCGGTGATGACCACCACGAGACCCACCATGAAACCTAGCCATTCTGCAATTTGGGATCGCCGAGGGACGATTGGTATTTTTCAAATTTCGTAGATCTACTTTGATTGCAAATTATGACTTTTAGGATTTTTATTTCACAGAAATTTGGTTTTTATAATGGTACTCCGTAGATTCTGTAATCGGAACCATACAAAAATATATGCATACATACATGCTCAGTTGTTACTTTGTATTATTTAAATATGTGCTTACACAGATTAATGTTTTTTTTACATCAAAATTTTAATAAATCAGAATGCGTGTATGATTTTTGCTTACCACATTTTAGTTATTTTCTTTGCTTGTTGCATTTTGTATCAATTTTTTGATAAAAAACAAGTATCACTTAGTCTCATGTGGGGGTAATGTGATCCTTATTATGTACTGGTTTATATGCGAAAATATGAATACATGCAGCACATGCGCATACTTAACAAGTATCGAAAAAACAGTTACTCAGAAGATACTATGGTTTACGTCCAAGTGCATCCTAGCCACAGAACTACCTTACAAAGACTCGATTACTAATAAAAAACAACCACCCACGAGAGCTTCACATACGAACTGGACATCTACTTCTGATATGATCTTTTTAAAAACAATAGCCGGTAAGTGCTGGGGAAAAAACATGTACTATGTAGTATAAGGTACAAAATAACGGTCACTAAATTAAGACGATGAGTACCTAATGCAACAGTACATGAGGGAATGAATACAAAATATCTACAACAAGACTTGCATTTCTTAGATCCCCTACCCATTAAAACAAGAAAAACATCAATTTGAGAAAGTATAATTATACTTAGCTAGAAAATTGGAAAAATCAAACCTTTGATGTCCTTCACGCTTGTGAGCAACAATAACAATATATATTGAAACATTTATGGACCAAATCGAAGAAACAAAATCACAAGAATCTACAAATCATAGTTGAAACCCATTTTCCAACCTTGGTGTTCTTGTTGTTTCTAGATAACAATATCTACTTTATGATTCACTAGATTGGAGATGTGTATGGTGAGATGTGGTTATGTAGATGAAAGGGAGGGAGATGGATTAGAATGGGTTTATCACTCCCGCCACTTTGAGATGCACATTCATTACCTCTTGAGACCAAGCCTTATGCTCCCATATGCAGCTGTCATCCTCATATTGGGCATCCAAATTTTTAAATAATAAATAGTATTGTTCCATAATCGGAACCAGCATATACGGGTTCTGTTAGGCTTTAAGTAATGTTGAGTGCGCTATGATGAGTCACAAATAAACTTGTTACGCAATCGGAATATAATAATGTGGTTGTATTTTTAACATTTAATATTCCATTATGCGCTACAGATGAGTGTATTGTTTGTTCCTCACCCGGAACCCAAGAGAAAAGTTGGAGTAGTATAAATACAGAAAGTCAACCGTCACCAGTTTCAGATCTAAAAAACCTTCCTCTTTGGCTTTGTTCTTCGGAGCCCAGAAACGCTAAGTGGTAAATCACAAAAATCCCTTTCAAATTCACCATATTTCTGACCGTTTTCACCATGGGTAAGTCCAGCAACGACGTTCCACCGACCAATCCCAGCGCAGCCGACGAGATTTTCATAGACGACGAGCCTCTCAGACGGGTCATGAAGAGGGCAAAAATTTCACGGGCAGAGAGAGGCCACCCGTCGACGGAGATGGAGGAGGGGGCGATTCAGACTTCTACAGCACAGACGCCGAGGATAGGTACGTCCGGTGGGCTAACAAAGCAATTGTAGAAAGTAAGATTCTAGACCCTCTTGAGATTAAGCCCTTGAACCTGGAGCATGTGATTTCCAAATTTGAAAAATCCCATTTTGACAAGTTAATCACCCTTAAGAAACCCACCTACCGTCATGAAATTATTCAATTTTATGCTAATCTGGGAATGGATAAGAACAACTCTGAATCGACCAAGGTGAATGGAGTAGTGATTCATGTGAACAAGTTCACCATAAATGAAGCCATGGGTTGTCCATACATAGACTCTAGCTTCTTGAAACCTGCTAAGGAGGATGGGCCTGAAGAAGTGTGGATCCAGCAAGGGTGGCCTAAAGAGGAGCATAAGTACTCTCTTGATGTCATTGAAATGCGCCAGAAGTATTTCAGGATCACTGGTTCAGGAGAAGTGAGCGCAGATAAAGTTTCAGGATCACTGTTTCAGGATCGCCGAACCTTGTCTCTGATCTGATCCAGTGCATCTAAAGAAGCAACTTCCCCAACAACATGTCTGAAGCCGAGCAACCCAGACGAAGTGCCCGAGTGCTAGGGCAAAATCCAGAAGAGAATCCAGAAGCAGAGCTACCTCCTAAAGGACGAGGACGAGGACGAGGACACGGTCGACCCGGAGGATCTCGTACACGCTCCACCTCTGAACCACCGTTAGGCTCTACCCTGGGGGCAGGAAACTCCAACATTCCGAACTCCTTCGGTCCGAATCCTGTCGTATCCGGAGCACCCCTCTCCGGTCCAAATCCTGTTGCGTCAGGAGTGCCACCTTCTGGATCGAATCCTGTTGCATCAGGAGTGTCACCTTCTGGATCGAATCCTGTTGGATCTGAAGCACCGAACTCGGGACCAAGAATTTCGATCAAGACTGACATGAACTACAGCGAACACGGCAACAATCGAGACGGCCTTGACCCAGAGAATGGGTCTGGATATAACGGACCTGATTCGATCTTTACCTTAGAAGAACAAGCATTAAGAGATCAACAAATCCTCACAGAAAAACAACAGGAGGAGGAAAGACAAAGACGTATTAGGGAAACCTTGAGCCAGACTGTACGAAATAACCCTTCAGGTTCCGGGCCATCTTATATCAACCTTGACCCTCCGAGAATGATCCCTGAAGATGTCCGAACGTTGATGAGGAACTTACAAGCTCAATATCCTAATTTTGTCCCATCTTTGATAAACTCAAGTCAACAACTCAGAGCACAGATGCATGAAGCCCCCAACCTAGTATCTGTCTCAGGAGCCCAAACTACACCACCTGCTGATCCTACTCAATAGCGGAGACTCGTCAAAAACTTATCCAAGGATCTACCGCCTTATAATGCTCAAAGCAGTCTGCCACCACCTCCTAATACATCTAACTATCATGGGGAAGGCATAGGATTAAGTAGGGAGGAAGTACGAAGGATGCGCATCATCAACATCGAAGAAGAACTCAGACGCGAAAAGAGGGAGCGAACTCGAAGCGAATGGCAAAATAGCGCCGATCGGCCCTACACCCAAGATGGAACCTATCCTACCCGAGGTAAATACGAAGTTGACCAAGAAATCACACGTATCCTCGGACCCAGAGGACAAGCTGTTCGTTCTCCCTTCTCGCGGCATATTGTGAATCTCCCCTTTGATAACCACAAGAAGGTCCCAGAGCACTTACCCACATACGATGGCACTAGCGGTCCTAGAGAATTTCTCTCGGTCTTTTTTTAAGACCTTAGAAACCAGGAACTTCCATGAATTGGAAATATGCAAGATCGTCCCAGTTGCCTCGGAGGGAAAGCACAGACATGGTTTACCCAGACGAAACCAGAAAGTTTATTTGATTACTGGGATTTCACCGAGTTTCTTCTCCACGCTTTCTTCCAGAAGAAGAAGTTTACCAAGTCCCTCGGAGATCTGGGGTATGTGGCCCGCCTCGAAGGAGAGACTGTGATAGAACACTATCATAGATACATGGATCTATCTACTGAATGCTATGATCGGGATGAACGCCTTCTGATAAATATGTACCAGATGAGCGTGGATGATGACATTCTAAGGATGAAGCTGGCAATAAAAAATCCAACAACCATTCAACACCTCCAGGCCATCATGGAAACGTACGCTAGCAAATCAAATGCCGTGACGGGCAAAAGACCCCAGAATTCCTTATGGACAGAAAAGAATCTAGGGCGAATATACCGAAGGTCGAGAAGACCGATAACGCTCCAAAGCCTACCTTCGAGTCATACACTCCTCTGGCGAGATCTCGGGCTGAAATTCTATCCATTCACAGGCACCTTTTGAAGGACCCGCCCGCGATGAAGGAATCAGCCGAGCGCCAAAGTTCACCAAAGTTCTACCAATATCACCGAGATCGGGGGCATGATACCGAGGAGTTCTATCAACTCAAGAACGAAATTGAGAAGTTGATTCGCCAGGGAATTGTGCAACAAATTGCACCATCAACAACCAGCGATAACCAAGGGACCCAGAGGAGGTACGGGGGAAAGCCCTGGCAGAAGAAGAAGGATGGCCCCCGTAACAACAATAACAATAATAACAACTACGGTGGTGGAGGCAACAATCCTCAAGATCCTCCTCCCCCACCACCTAATGGAGCCAACCGAGTCATCAACGGCATCAATGGCTACACAGGAGAAGCAATTTCCTTGACCAAGCTGAAGGATAGTGTGCGAGATATACCCCACACTGAGCCAGTCAACAAGAGGCTCCGCCCCGAGGAAACCATTACCTTCTCGGATGCGGACGCCATGCCAAATCAGATACCTCACTTGGATCCTCTCATCATCTCAGCAACCGTACAAGATACTATGGTAAAAAGAGTCTTCATAGATGATGGGAGTGGGGTAGAAGTAATGTTCCAAGACTGCTTACCGAAATTAGAATTTACTAATGACCTCAAACCTACGGGTCCGATCTCGGGGTTCACAGGAAATCCAGTAATACCTCTCGGGGAAATCACACACCCCGTCACAGTAGCAGAAGGAGCCAAGAGCCTAATCTTATACTGCACATTTGTTGTAGTAGACACCGTAACACCTTTCAACATTATCCTTGGCAGACCTTGGATGTGCCAAGCTAAAGCTGTATAGTCTCCCTACCATCTGATGCTGAAGTTTCCAACACCACAAGGAGTAGCTTCAATCAAAGGAGACCAAGGAGTGGCACGTTCTTAGATGATCACGGCCATCCGTGACGCCAGAAAAGTGAGCAACATCTCGGCCGTCAACACTATTCTAGGAGATCTGGTCCCCGATCCTGATCTCGAACAACCCATGGTGTTCTATTTTGAAGAAGAGGCCTACAACGAGATGACTACACTATGGCATAAACGCCGCCACCAAGCCTTCCAAGTGGGGGAACTGGTAATGCCGGTTGGCCCGTGGTGCACCAACAAGCTAGGAGGAGCGCTGGAGCCAAGGACCAAAGGACCATACAAAATCTCTACTGCACAATCCGGTGGATTCTACCTCTTGCAAACACGCGAAGGAGAGCACTTGGACCCTGTCATTATGGCGCCCTTCCTACACAGGTACCTCGGAGCTAAAACCAAGTAGACCTTCTCCATATAAAGAGAAACTACTTCAATAAGGCCTACGGGCCAAGCTCTTTTTCTTTTCATCTTTTTACATTTTTATACCCGAGCTCCCAAACTCGGGGTTGTCTTTTATAATTTTACCGAACTCTCAAGTTTGAAGAATGTAATTTCTTTTCGATATATATCTTCTATTTTATTTTGAAGCAGTCCATACTCTCTAAATACAAAGAGAAAGTATGCCTCACAAAGCATAAGTAAAGACTGCTGCCTAAAGATCTATACGCTTATAAGTGTATGATTGATGCTTATCTAATATGAGCTGTTTAGACTACGTGTTTGAACTACAATCATCTTAGGCCAAAATAAAATAATATACTTATAAAAAGCATATGGTCAAAGACCAACATGATACGGTCATGCAAACTCACAAAATTTGGAATACGACTCTCCATGTGATACTCCTATTAAGGTACACATCACTATTTATTAAGGCTATTCATAAGCCTAAAGAGTCAATCTTCTCAAGGATTGCAAGATAAAGACCTTTATAAAGGCAAAATCAAAAAATTTATACACTACGAAACTTCTTACACCCCGTGAAGGTCTTTAAATATAGGGGTACGACCCCGACCGCGAGAAGAAGTAGAGGCACGACCTCGAACACTCTGGAGGCCACGACCCCAATTACTTTCTTCTGCTATCCTCATCAACTGAGAGGACGTAGGGGATCCACTTCTATTTTCTATAATTACAGGTCGAGCAGGAGAGTCAATAGAGCCACGAGCTCTAGGAGTAGGTGTCACCTCTCTGCCCCTTCCACATGGAATCCCTCGAGATACACCCCCTTGGACATGAGGCCTTATCAAAGTCCTGAATATGGGACACCAGAAGGTCTACCTATCCCCCTCCTTGAAGATCCTGAAGGTATGACAAACACACCTTGAGCTTCTAGTTCCTTTATATGGAACCTGCAAGCGTTAAACTCGGCCTGGCACATTCTCAACTCATCTATCCTGGAGGCAATCTTGTGATTCACAGTGATATTTTCATCTCGGAGGGTAGAAATATGAAGATCCTTCTCATGAATTTCACCCTTGACCTTCATTAAGTCACTCCTGACTTTCCTCCATTCTTGGTCATACTCCTTATTGGTGGCCAAAGCCTTGTTGAGCGCTTCTTCTAGATCCTTATACCTCTTCTAGAGATCGCTCAATTGCTGATTCAGTTCGGCTCTCCGCTCTAAAGATATCTTCAGCCCGCCACGAAGACTCTCACATTTTTCCCGCATGATACTAAAACAGTCATTGGATTCACCCAAATCTTCCTCCAGTATCTTGTTCTTCTGAAGGACATCTTCATACTTGACCTGCAAATCAGCACATGTGGCAGAGCAACACTAGACATAAAGGAAGGTAAAGACCAATTAATTCCAAAGACAAAGCATATGTTCAGAATACGTGAAATGCCCAAAATCTGGCGAAAAGAGAAAAATCTTGAAGTAAAGGACAAGGCTCTCAGGAGTTACTGTCTTCTCATGCCCATCGGAAGTCTTCGGGTCCTCAATTGAAGTTTTCGTAGCCGGTTTCTCCACCAGGAATGATAGCTCAGGATACTAACTGGACAGCTTGTCCTGGAACTCCTCAAGGGTTAAGGCCTTCTTCAAGGATTCCAAGCTAGTCAGTAGACTAGTCTCAAACCCCCTGATCTGGCTAAACTTCGCCCGAAACTCCTTCAAATTCTCCGGTACTTCCAGCCAAGTGTAGGCAGGGACAAGACATCCTTGAATCTCTTCATTAAGAAATCCCTTCAGAGGAATCCACATCTTCGAGAGCTCAGACTTATGGTAGAATTCACCATACTCTTGGCGATGAGCCTCCATCTCTGGACAGTTGAGGCAGAAATCTATTATCAACCGAACTAGCCGCCTCTGCTAACGGGATCAGCATACCGGTCTCTTTCCACTTCCACCAGAGCCATGTTCCTTTTCAGATCTAAGAAGGAACCATCAGACAGCCTTTTTGCCTTCTTCAAGGCTTGATTCTCCTCTTCCAAGGCCTTTATTTTGGCCTTATCCTGAGTCATCTCATTCTGGAGGTGCTTCAGCATATCTGAAGGTTCCTTAGACCTCTTGGACATCTCCTCCTTCATCAGCTCGAGCTCGGACGCCTGCCCTTGAGAACGGTTGTACAGTGTCCGAATGGAGTTGTACATGTACTTCATCTGACTCACAGACTGTAAAAGAAGATAAAGACAGTTAGCTAACAACACAGCTAATCCTATTGAGAGCTAAGCCGAATCATACCTGGCTAATCTCGGGACAGCCTGGTACCACCTCGACCAGAACCTCGGAAGGAGGAGGTGACACATATTTCTCAAACTCCTCCAATGGTCCGAGTTCGAGCCTTGACTTCTTTGGAGACTTGTCCGCAGAGCTCCCTGAAGCCTCGAGATCCCTCTTCTTCTCATTACTATTCAACGGCCCTCTGGATTTAGCTATCTTAGCCAACAAACTTGTTGCCTTGTTAGCCTTAGAAGCACCCACTGCATATAAAAGGGAAGAAGTCAGCGTAAAAAACGATTGACACACTGTGGACGAGAATAAAATAAACAAGAAGAAATACCCTCTTGCAACGCATCCGAATCTACCATAGGACTTATCATCATGACCTCATCAAAATTATCAACCATGGTTGGGAGGACACTAGAAGTCCGAGACACCTCCTTTCTCGGACATCGAACTAGGGCTGAACCCTCATCCTCTTTCTCATCTGATGGATCTAAAGCCATAGGAACAAATAGGCAATCTGATTCCTCAATCACCTTATGCTGGGATTGAGTCTTCTTAGGCCCTTGAAACAGCCTTTTGAACCGACGCCCACGTCGAGCATCTTTCATCAGACCTGAGATTTCCTTATCTACCTCTTTCTCGGATACCTCATCTCAAGCAGTTCTTTCTTCTAATGCCCTATAGGCCTGCAACGCCTTAGCTGCACCAACTGGATCCTACTCCATAGACTGAAGGGTTTCATACCAATCCATCTCAACACCTTCTAGCTGATCAAAATGTGTCAACTTCAAGAAACTGTAATTTTGAAGAGTACGGCCGGATAGTTGATTCAACCAATCATACGTTTCTATAGGCCATTGTCAACCCATTTGATGATCTCCAGATACAAACTTACCCTCTCTAAGTTTGATCTTATCACTCACCAACTCCCCAGCTATATTTAGTAGTTTGCGGGATGACTCCACTTCATGCCAGATCTCATTTTGGACCTCTTCATTCCAATCAGGAACTTCATACTTGGTTCGATCGAAGGTTAGTTTTACCTTATCCCACTTCCCGCAGTTCACAGGAAGCACAAAAAGCTTACCTAAAGAGGTATCCCGAGAGGTCAAGGTCACATTTTCTTTAACAACGGAAACCTTATACATGGTCCGCAACAAGGAGAGACTAGGATGGTAACCTTTACGAGCACACCAAGTTATTAAGGCCATAATGATTACTATCACATTGGCATGTAACTACCCTGGATACACCCTATAATGCTGAAGAAAATCATCCAACAGTGGGGGAAAAGGGAAGGCTAACCCATGCTGCAGAAACCTCCCATATATGACCCCTCGGTTTGGAGTTACTAATTCAGCTGCAGACTTGTCTTCTCCAAAGTATATAAGATCAGCGTTAGAAGGAATTGAAAAGGGACAACCTTCTGTGAAGATAGCCGCATCAGCGCGTGCTTTATCCTCCTTTAGCGACTTTCTACTACTACCTTCGCCATCCATGGATACTATACCTCCGGATGCATGCACTACCATGGGACTATTCCCCTATATCTGAGCCCTCCTGGCCATAGCCCTCAACCTCTTCTCTTCCTCAGAGGCTTTCTTCTTCAAAACTACAGGTTTTTTCCCACTCGCTACCTCAGCTCTGCGGCAGTCATGGGAGCTACTCTCCTCAGCCTGAGCTTCTACATACTCTCCCTCATCATGATGGGGGACGGAAATTGTTTTACTACTATTACTCATGATTACAGAGAGTATGGGGGGAAATACACACACAAAGATAAAAGGAAAAAACAGACACAAGCAAATGCACAGAGAAAGAAGATAGCACTTACTGATGATGGAAGCAGAAATTTGGGGCTTCAGAAATTGATGAAGTACTGATGCGTCTTCTGAACTTGGAAAGAAGAAATTTTCGAATAAGAGAAGACAATGGGAATGATTTGGGAAATTTAATCCAGACCCAGACAGCATTGAAGACGAGCAATTACCTCGATTCTGTTTCCAATGCAAGTAATTGGAGAGACGGGGGACAGATCGTCTATGCTTGCCAATGAAGACACGCCACGTGTATCCACCATCTAGATTTCAAAGGAAGCTAATCTCAGCCGTTCATATATTTGATGGAATACGAAAGAACTTTAAGCTAGATATTCAGAAGGTTAAGTTCGAGAGGATAGTCCTAAAAGGACACCCCGAGCTTAACACCCCGAGTTATTCTCCCTCGAGTTATTGGTCTTCCCTCGAGAAGCAAGCCTCTCCTTCAACCTTCGAGATGGAGTACTCTATATTCTGAAGATCTACCTTGGGGCTACTGATAAGTTCATGGTTCGTATTCAGACCTCATTCATACTCGGACCAGGGCCCGAGAAGGGTCGCGGGCTCGAGATACGCGGAGGGTGGATCCACAGGTTCATCAATCCTAATCCTTATAAGGAATGCATATATTTTGAATGTTCTACAAGGAATATACATCTTCTCAAAGATGGTAATACAGATATCCTAAACATGGTAACACAACCATGTCCGAAATACAATTCTATTATACATGGTAATACAACCTCTATTCCCATAAGAGTTGTATTCATACCATAAATACATATCTTGGTGATCTACGGATTGTAGCCATATAAATACCCTAAAGGTTTGGTAGACCTCTCATCTAATCTCATACTTTATACTTTACGCCTTAAGCAAATATACTGACTTGAGCGTCGGAGTGTCTATCCCCGGGACACCCGGGGCCTTTGTCTTGCAGATCAGTTCGAGAGCCTGGTTCGTCGTCGAAGTGTTGGTGTCCGGCATACATCACTCCCTTGTAGGATCCCTTTGAAATATCTGCTCCCGATATGGATGAGGTGATTAGGAAGTGCATGATGAAATTGGGCAATACAGCAAGGGATTTTCGAAATAGCTTATCTAGAGATTTTGTACGGAGCCAAAAATTTGACAAACCCGTGTGGGAAATCTATACATCCATACAAAAAGAGACTTGGGCTATATTCAAACAAAGGTGCATCTTTTGAAAAGACACGGTATTTTGCTATCTCTTATTAGGAATTTGGATATAAATGCATTATCATATATGTATTGTTTAGTGGCACATATCTTTCATACAACATTATGTGCAATAGGGCATAACCTTGGAGCAAAGTCGCTTAGAAAAACTCAATAAAACACCATTCACGGGAGGGCGTGCGGGATATAAAGGTGTTGGAGGAAAATTGGTGGCGGAGGACCATGAAAAAGAGGTGAAGGAGCTAATGGATAAAGGAATGAGTGAGGAAGAAGGGAGAATAATGGCAAAAAGGAAAAAACCCAACCAATTTGATCGTCTTGATTACTTTGTGCGGGGGTGTCAAAACAAAGTCGGCGAATTTGTACATGACGGGAATAAAGAGCTAGGAACAAAAGTGGTTAGTTGAAATTCAAATATGTTTTGCTTTAAAATTAGTGTTTCACATCGTGTTATACTACTATATTATAATCTCTCGAATATTTCAAATGTTTGGTAGGAGGAGGCAAAACGTAGGGAAAGAGATGGTGAATTTAAACCTACAACTACTCATGACATTTTAGTAGAGGCAACTAAGAAATTCGATCATTCGGGAAGAGTTCGGGGGCATGGTAATTTCATGAATGCAAAGGAATGGGACGGCTAGAGGTGCAAAACAACACTTTCAACCAATGTTTTAAAGGAGTTGCAAATTTGTGATAAAAGGCAAGATGTTTGTGAGTTGTTGTTACGAAAGATGTACAAAAAGGATGGACTTGAGCTACCAACCCGCTTGGAAGACATAAAAATGGAGTGGGAACCTCAATCTATAGGCTCTCATCACTCTCCAATCGATATCGAGGTGAATGGAAACATGGCACCACAACAAACTCATGACCTTGAAGATTTTGTTTTGGATACTACTTTGACTAACAAGGTATGATAGTCTACTTTTCCTTCCATTGGTTTTTTACTCATTTTTTTAACATGTATGAGTGACATGTTCGTTTTAAATTGCTTATCCCTTAGCGTGTCAATTGTTTGTTGACCGGCCTAGTAGTCAAACTACGTTGCATGTATCCAATGGTTTGTATGAGAAATCCATGCTTATGCATCATAATGTAAAGATCAAGGATGGATATGGTAGAGTTTCATTGGATAAGGCATTACTTCCAAGTGCTAATCTTCCATTCCCCGAGGATGGTGTCTCTAAGGTTGGTGAGGGAGAAGGATATTTCCTTCTTTGGCCTCGACGGTTGATTAGGGTTCTATCTCTACGGGAAGGGTTGCCTAAATTTGTTGGCCCCTCTAAAGCTAAGGTTCCGACCACGAAGGCTCAAAAGACAACAACTTCTCCGGGTATGGATTACCCTTCTAATGCACCGATGCCTCAATATGTTGGTGTGGTTTTTAATTGAATGCACAACCATGATAAGAATTTGACTTACGTGTTCCCCGCCAACAAAAGAGTTTTCGGTGTTCAACGAGATTTGATAGTGTGTTGGAAATATTTAGATGAATTTTGGAAATTTAGCCTCTTAACCGACACAATCATTGGTCTCAATCAAATGTAAGTTCCTTGCCTTCCATACAAACACGTTTATAATTCAAATATTTTCATTTCTTAAAGTTGACATTTACATTTTTTTACATGCCTTCAAAGCTACTTGGATGCCTCGGCCACGAAAAAGGGTAAACGGTGGATTGGTATGCTTTGTCCTACATCAATCCAACAAGGTGGCGACACGGATAAAGATCGACTTGCGTATCTTGAACTTGCACTTCGCACGAAGGATAAAAACTTCTTCTTGGCACCTTACCTTGAGGGGTACTTTCCAACTCATTAACAAAACTTTTTTAGCACATTTATGAATTCTTTTTTATTCAATGTTTCATTATTTTAGAGGTCATTGGAGCTTGATTGCCATCAACACTTACACAAATGTCATGCATTGGATTGATCCTCTACATTTTCCACCATGCAAATCCATTATTAATCTCTTCTCAAATGCACTTACCGATGGCAACATGGGAAAATCGATTTCTGTTGAAGTTATTGAAGTAAAGGTAATTTTCGCCCAACCTACTATTTGTGTGTTGTTAATTTAGCAAATGCTTAACCTTATACCATACATAAATATGACTTGTAGTTCAAGAAGCAACACAATGAGTGGGAGTGTCGGTATTACACGATGTTGTATGCAACTCATTTGATACGGATTTTGCTACCACACAACGTTGCCATCCATAATGTATGTCTTATATTTGTTGTTACACATATTCTACTAAATGTTTGAAATATAGCATGAGTACTAAAATATGTGTTTCCGTAGCTTTTGCCAAAAGATACCACACCTTACTCAATGGTGGAGATGAATGTGGTTAGAAACAACCTTGCGCACTACATGGTCTCCATTTGCGCAAATGTGATTGGTAATCCCATCGTTTGAAGACATGTCGAAGGTGCATTACAAAGGTTTATATCTCTTTTGCTAGTCTTACTTTTCAATTTCCTATCTCTTTTTGTTGTTCTAGACGTGATTGTTGACATTCATATGTCAAAGATATTGAATATGCATGTTTAGAGTTCACTGGGGTGGACATGATGTTGTAGGTTTATGTGGCATGCATTTTTGTGCATACGGCTTGAATTTTTGCTTGATGATACCATTTTCCCGTATCTTCATTCCGATATCGGAATTACATTGCATTCTCAACATGTATGGGTTCCCATTCTAGAACTTAATTATGTGACACTGCACACAAAATGGGAGATTCAAACCTAAATTTCCAGGGGCTAAGACCGAATAAGTACCCGGTTAAGGAACATGTTTGCATAACCGCCGTGGTGGAGGGAAAATTCAAATCTAAAACGCCGTCGTTCTGCACTCCATAACGAATATCCGTATCCGGAACACAAACGGAATATCTTTAAATATACAAATGGTTCCTACACCGGAAACAAACCATAACGTCATAATGGTTTATTCCTTCCAACACAGGAACGATAAAGCTTACACATGTTCCTCATGCGTAACTTGTCACACTATTGCAATTTTAAAATCATGTTCCACTATCGGAATTAATAGTACTCGAATCAAGTTCCTCATACGGACAGGATTTCATCCACTCTTATACGATGAGTTGGTTACGATCGCGGAACTCATTGTCTCCGATCATAGTTCCCCACCCGAAATTCGTTCTTCACTTCCGGTAACAGAACTCTAACTTTCAGACACAACCTCCTCATCCGCAACATATTTTACTTTTAGACAATCATAACATGTGTTCTGCTATCGTAACGTTCATGAACCTACTAAGCCTTCGGAATCGGAAACATTCAATATGCAAGCCTTCTGACTTAACTGTTCTGGTTCCGGAACTGCGCATTCAATCACGGTACTGTCCTTTCTGTTACGGCATTGGAACCCTTTACCTTATTCAAACACGTTCCGCCTGTGGAACTATCAATTTCAACAGCTTCCTTGTCCTCATTTGTTCCGCCTTCGAAACGTCGAACATATACAGCATTTTACCGGAACCGCCGTGGCTGATTTCAGAGTATACGGCGTGACCTCCAACGGCGGGCAGTAGCGCCGTGGTAGGGGGGTCGGACGCGCCGTTAAAGGCTCAGGATTCCACTAGTGCATCCACCCATCATCCACAGGTGAAACGGGTGAACCGGGTGATTATCGGGTGGATGAATATCAATTTAATTGTGTGATCAAAAGAAAGAAATCATAACAAATGTCACAATATTATGCATGAAACACACAAAAGTACGCGGCACAATATAGAAAAATTATAATTCATCTTTTCTTACATAAAAACTAATTTGATACATAACAAAATTCACTAGTTTTATTTTATCTTTCAACGATTTTTTCAAGAACATGTGCCGTGTTTAAGTTGGCATTAAATCTTCCATCTTTAAGAAGGAAAATTAGGAAGCATTTATATATGTATTTAGAATTATTATTAATTAGAATTATATAAATTATATTATTAAATTAACCGGGTGTTATACTGGTGGGTGGTATATGGGTGGGTGATGGGTAATCGGGTCGGGTGATGGGTGAGAAAACATCACCCATCACCCACCCGACCCATCACCCAATCACCCATCACCCATATTTTCACCCATTAATTTCGGGTTTTCACCCATTTAAATGGGTGGATGAAACGGGTGATGGATCGGGTCGGGTGAAATTGCCATCCCTAGGAGCATATCATAAAAAATCACAATAGGCACCAAGAGGTACATTTACTTCCATATGTTAGTTATTCTAAGAAGTTGGTTTTAGGGCTTAAGTCTCATGTAACTTTTATGTTTTACAGGTGATGGTTGGTTATTCTGATTCTGGCAAAGATCCTGGCCGTTTCACAGCTGCATGGGAGCTTTACAAAGCTCAAGAAGATGTTGTGGCTGCATGTAATGAACATGGAATCAAGGTCACGCTCTTCCAAGGACGCGGTGGAAGCATCGGTCGTCGTCGTGGTCCCACATACCTTGTGATTCTGTCTCAGCCTTGTGAATTAGATCAGAATTTAGAACTAACCATTCTTATGTACATCGGTCGTGGTCAGTTCTGAATTCTGATCTAATTCACTCTACTGTTTCATTTCCAATTTTATACGGTATTCCTTGAATTCCATAAAATATGCATTTTGCATTTTGGAGATATAACGAACCTACGAATATTTGGTTTTTGTTTTGATATGATGTTTAACAGAAACTCTCGGTCACTGTTTGAACGTTTTAATTATAGCTGACACATTTTAAGCATAAGTATTTAACAGCTCATCTCACTCACTGCTACCTTTTTTTTGTTATAGGTTTGATGTCGTTGATGTATGGCGGACACCAGCGCTTCGACGACGAACTCAGCTCACAAACAAATCTGCAAAACAAAGCCTCGGGTGTCCCGAGGATAGACACTCCGACGCTCAAGTTAGTATGATGCGTAAGGCGTATTGTATGTAGTATGAGATAGAAAAGGTGTACCAAACCTTTGGTTATTAATATGGCTACAATCCGTAGATCACCAAGATATGTATTTACGGTAGTAATACAACTCTTATGGGAATAGTAGTTATATTACCATGTATAGAGGAAGTATATTTCGGTCGTGGCTGTATTACCATGTTTAGGAGGATGTATATTCCTTGTAGAACATTCACAATATACGCATTCCTTGTAAGGATTAGGATTGATGGACCCATTGATCCATCCTCCGCGTAACTCGAGCCCACGACCCTTCTCGGGCCCTGGTCCGAGTATGAATGAGACCCGAATACGAACCATGGACTTATCAGTATCCCCAAGGTAGATCTTCCGAATTTAGAGTGCTCCATATCGAAGGTTGAAGAAGAGGCTTGCTTCTCGAGAGAAAACCAATAACTCGAGGGAGGATGACTCGGGGTGTTAAGCTCGGGGCGTCCTTTTAGGACTGTCCTCTCGAGCTTGCCCTTCTAAATATCTAGCTTTAAGTTCTTTCGTATTCCACCTAAATATATGGACGACTGAGATTAGCTTCCTTTGAAATTCATATGGTAGATGCACGCGGCGTGCGTTCATTGGTAAATAGAGGCGGTCTGTCCCCCGTCTCTCCAATTGCTTGCATCGGAACCAGAATCGAGATAATTACTTGTCATTAATGTTGTCTGGGTTTGGGTTAAATCTCCCAAATCATTCCCATTGTCTTCTTTATTCAAAATATTTTCTTTCCAAGTTCAAAAGATGCGTCAGTATTTCATCACTTTCTGAAGCCCCAAACTTCTGCAAAGTGCTATCTTCTTTCTTCGTTGTTTTATTGTGTCTGCTTTTTCCTTTTCCTTTGTGTGTGTTTCCCCCATACTCTCTGTGATCATGAGTAGTAGTAGTGAAACGATTTCCGTCCCCTATCATGATGAGGGAGAGTATGTAAGTGCTAAGGCTGAGGATAATAGCTCCAGTGACCGCCGCAGAGCTGAGGTAGCGAGTGGGAAAAAACCAGTAATTTTGAAGAAGAAAGCCTCTGAAGAAGAGAAGATATTAATGGCTATAGCAAGGAGGGCTCATATAGAGGGGAATAGCCCCATGATGGTGCATGCATCCGGAAGTAGATTATCCGTGAATGGTGAAGGTAGTAGCAAGAGGTTGGTGAAGGAGGATAAAACACATGCTGACGCTGCCATCTTCGTTGAAGGTTGTCCCTTTTCGATTCCCCATGATGCTGATCTCATGTATTTCGAGGAAGATAAATCTGCATCAGAGTTAATAACTCCAACCCGGGGGGTCACATATGAGAGATTTTTACAGCATGGGCTAGCCTTCCCTTTTCCCGGACTGTTGAGTGATTTTCTCCAGTGGTATAAAGTGCATCCAGGGCAACTGCATGCCAATGTGATAGTAATCATAATGGCCTTGATAACTTGGTATGCCCGTAAGGGTTATAACCCTAGTCTTGCTCTGTTGCGGACCTTGTATAAGGTGTCTGTTGCTAAACAATCTGTGACTTTGACTGTTCGAGATACTGCCATGGGTCGGGCCTTCGTGCTTTCTTTGAAATGTGGGGAATGGGATAAGCTTAAGTTAACCTTTGACCGGACAAAGTATGAAGTACCTCATTGGAATAAGAAGCTCAAGAATGAGGTCTGGTATGATGTTGAGTCCTCCCATAAATTGCTGAAAATAGCTGAGGTGTTGGTGAAGGAGAGGATCAAACTTAGAGATGGAAAGTTTGTGTCAGGGGATCACCAGATGGGTTGGCAATGGCCTGTCGAGACATATAGGTGGTTATACCAAATTCCTGGCCGAAATCTTCAAAATGGCAGCTATCTGAAGTTGTCTTACTTCGATCAGCCGGAGGGTGTAGAAATTGAATGGTATGAAGCCATTATATCCATGGAGCAGGATCCCATTGGTTCAGCTAAGGTGCTTCGGGCCTCTAGGGAAATAGAAGAGAGGGCAGCTCGAGATGAGGTGTCTGAGAATCAAGCTCCTTTGGATAGGGAAGTTTCTGGACTGATGCATGATGCTCGGCGCCGTTTCAAAAGATTGGTTCGGGGACCCAAGAAGACTCGATCAAAGGCTAAGGTCCTTAATGAGACAGAGTGTCTGTGTACCTGTTGCCCGAGATCCATCAGATGAGGAAGAGGATGAGGGTTTAGCTCTAGTCCGGTGTCCGAGAAAGGAGGTGTCTCGGACCTCTGGTTCTCCAAACCATGTTCGGTGGGCCCGAGAATGATGAATCTTTCCATGTAGTAGTCTCTGATATATTGCATGAGGGTATTTCTTCTTTCCATGTATGATATTCTCGTCTATAATATATCATTTTTCTGCTGCTAACTCTATTCCTTTTGTATGCAGTGGGTGCTTCCAAGACCGAGAAGGCAACAGACAAATTGGCTCAGCTGTTCGAGTCGAGGGAGTTGAAGGGCCAAGGAGACAAGAAGAGGGGATCGGAGGCCTCAGGAAGCTCCACTGATGTTTCCGGTACGTCCCCAAAGAAGGTCAGGCTCGAGCTCGAACCATTAGGGCAGTTCGAGAAATATGTGATGCTTCCTTCTTCTGAGGTTGGGGCCGAGATGGCTTCAGCATGTCCTGAGATAAGCCAGGTATGCTTAACTTAGCTCTTAACTTGATTGAAGGTGTAATCATCTAACTGTCTTGTTCTCTTTCACAGTCTCTGAATCATATGAAACACTTGTATGGTTCTATCAAGACACTGTACGGCCGCTGCCAAGAACAGGCGGCTGAAGTGGAGCTATTGAGGGGGCAGATGGCCAAGAAATCTAGCGAGCAATCTAAAGTGGTGTAGCATCTCCAAGGCGGGATGACACATGAGAAAGCTAGAAGAGAGGCTTTGGAAGAGGAGGTTAGGACCTTAAGGGAGGAGAAGAGATTGAGGGACAATTCCTTCCAGGAGCTGCGGAGGAAGATGGCCATAGTGGAGGTGGAGAGGAACCGATATGCCGATCCCGATTGCCAGAGGCGGCTGATTCGGTTGATAATGGATTTCTGCATGAATTGCCCCGAGATGGAGGCCCATCGCCAAGAGCATGGCGAACTCGATCACAAATCCGAGCTTCAACACATGTGGGTCTTGCTTCAGAGGGTCCTCAGTGAAGATGACCAAGGATGGTTGGTTTCTGGTTATAATTGGCCGGAGGTGGCAGAAGATCTAGAGAAGTTTCGGGTGAAGTTTCACCAGATAGGGGGTTCAAAACCAGCTTGTTAGCTAGTTTGGAGTCCTTGGAGAAGGCTCTGACTCTGGAGGAGTTTCAGGAGAAGTTTTGCGGCTTGTACCCCGAGTTGTCATTCTTGGTGGAGAAGCCGGTTGTAACTTCAACCGAGCAAGAAGGGATCCAAGATGGGTAGCAAAAAGATTGTAACTTCCTAGAGCCTTCAATCTTTACTTAGGAATTTTCTCTTTCTGCCGAATTTTGGGCATTCATGTACCCCAAAGAATATATCTTCTTTTATAAATCTGTATCTTCCTTTATGTCCAGTGTTGCGTAGCTGCCTGTGCTGAATTGAAGGTTAAATACGAAGCTGCTCTTCAGAAGGGAAAAGATCTGGAGGAAGAGTTGGCAGATTTCAAGGGCGTTTGTAGCCTGGCCCGAGAAGATTGTCATAGTCTTCACCGTCAGCAAGCAATAAGTCTGGAGCGGAGAGCTGAGTTGAATAAGCAGCTGAGTGATCTTCAGCAGAAACACAGGACTCTCGAGGATAATTATGGCAAGGTTCTGGCCGCCAATAAGGATTATGATCGAGAGCTGAGGAAAGCCATGAGTGAATTGATGGAACTCAAGAGCAAGGGTCATAAGAAAGATTCTCGTATATCCTTTCTTAAGCACGAAAATATTGATGTAAACCATAAGATCGTTGCCCTCATTGACAATTTGAGGATACGTGAGGCCGAGCTGAATGCTTGCACGACATAAATAAAGGAGCTGGATTCCCAAGGTGTGTATATCACGCATCCAGTATCTTCAAGGAGAGAGGTAGGGGACCCTTCTTCAGCCCCGAGTTCGGGACAAGTGATGATGCCTCCTGCTCGAGGTGGTGAGTCTCGAGGGATGGTAAATCCTCCAGCAGGGTTTTCACGTGGAAGGGGAAGAGAGGCGCCACCTGTTCCTGGAGTCCAAAGCTCACTTGGCTCTCCTTCTCGACCTGCACCTATAGGAAGTAGAGGGGAATCTCCTACATCCTCTCAATAATGAGGATGGTAGAAGACAGTAATTGGGGTCGAGGCCTTTACAGTGGTCGAGTTCGTGCCTCTATTCCTTTTCGCGGTCGAGGACGTACCCCTGTTTTCAAAGACCTTCACGAGGTGTAAGAAGTTTTATAGTGTAATAACACTTTTGATTTTTCCTTTGTAGAGGTCTCTGTATTTTAACCCTTGAGAAGATTGATTATCAGGCTTATTAATAGCCTAAATAAATATTGGTGTGTACCTTAATAGTAGGTGCACCATAAGAAGAGTCGAGTTCCAAACTTTGTGAGTTTGTGTGACTCATATTATGCTGGTTTTGACCATATACTTTTTATAAGTATATTATTTTATTTTGGCCTAAGGTGACTGTGGCTCGGACACGTAGTTCGAACAACTAATATTAGATAAGTATCAATCACACGCTGATAAGCGTATAAGTCTTAGGCAGCAGTCTTTACTTATGCTTTGTAAGGGATAAAGTCTCTTTGTATTAGAGGGATGTTGACTGCTTTAAAATAAAATAGAAGGTATATATTGAAAACAAATTGTATTCCTCAAACTCGTAAGTTCGGCAAAATTATAAAGGACAACCCTGAGTTTTAGAGCTCGGGTATGAAAAATGAAAAGATGAAAAGAAAAAGAAGCTTGGCCCGTAGGCCTTATTGAAGCAGTTTCTCCTTATTTGGAGAAGGTCTACTTGATTTTAGCTCCGAGGTACCTGTGTAGGAAGGGCGCCATTATGACAGGATCCAAGTGCTCTCCTCCGCGAGTTTGCAAGAGATAAAATCCACCGGATTGGGCTGTGGAGAATTTGTATGGTCCTTTTGTCCTTGATTTCTGCGCTCCCTCTAGCTTGTTAGTGCACCACGGGCCCACTAGCATTACCAGTTCTCCCACTTGAAAGATTTGATGGCGTCTCTTGTGCCATAGTGTAGTCATCTCGTCATAGGCCTCTTCCTCAAAGTGGAGTACCAGGGGTTGTTCGAGATCAGGATCGGGTACCAGATCCCCTAGGATGGTGTTGAGGGCCGAGATGTTGCTCACTATTCTGGCATCACGGATGGCCGTGATCATGCAGGAACGCGCCACTCCTTGGTCTCTCTTGATGGAGGCTACTCCTTGTGGTGTTGGAAATTTTAGCATCAGATTGTAGGGAGACCATACGGCCTTAGCTTGGCACATCCAAGGTCTGCCAAGGATGATGTTGAAGGGTGTGACGGTGTCGACCACTACAAATGTGCAGTAAGGAGTTAGGCTTTTCGCTCCATCTGCTACTGTAACTTGGAGTATGATCTCTCCGAGAGGTATGACTGGATTTCCGGTGAACCCCGAGATCGGGCCCGTAGGCTTGAGGTCGTCTTTGGTAAATCCTAGCTTTTGGAAGCAGTCTTGGAACATCACTTCTACCCCCCGCTCCCATCGTCCACAAAGACTCTCTTCACCAGGGAATCCTGTATCATTGCAGAGATAATAAGAGGATCAGAGTGGGACATTTGGTTAGGCACGGCGTCCGCGTCCGACAAGGTGATAGTTTCCTCGGGGCGGAGCCTCTTGTTGATTGGCTCGGTATGGGGTATGGCCCGCACACTATCCTTCAGCTTGGTAAGGGAAATTGCTTCTCCTGTGTAGCCGTTGATACCGTTGATGACTCGGTTGGCTCCATTTGGCGGTGGCGGAGGAGGATCTTGAGGATTATTGCCCCCACCCCCTTGGTTGTTATGGTCGTCATTGTTGTTGTGGCTGTTTCGGGGGCCATCCTTCTTCTTCTGCCAAGATTTCCCCCCATACCTCTTCTGGGTACCCTGGCTGTCGCCGGCTATCGAGGGTGCAATCCGTTGCACAATTCCCTGTCCAATCAGCTTTTCAATCTCCTTCTTAAGCTAATAGCACTCATCGGTGTCATGCACAATTCACCAAGGAATCCTGTATCGTTGCAGAGATAATAAGAAGATCAGAGTGGGGCATTTGGTTAGGCACGGCGTCCGCGTCCGAGAAGGTGATAGTTTCCTCGGGGCGGAGCCTCTTGTTGATTGGCTCGGTATGGGGTATGGCCCGCACACTATCCTTCAGCTTGGTAAGGGAAATTGCTTCTCCTGTGTAGCCGTTGATACCGTTGATGACTCGGTTGGCTCTATTTGGCGGTAGCGGATGAGTATCTTGAGGATTGTTGCCCCCACCCCTTTGGTTGTTATGGTTGTTGTTGTGGCTGTTTCGGGGGCCATCCTTCTTCTTCTGCCAAGATTTTCCCCCATACCTCTTATGGGTACCCTGGCTGTCGCTGGCTATCGAGGGTGCAATCTGTTGCACAATTCCCTGTCGAATCAGCTTTTCGATCTCGTTCTTAAGCTAATAGCACTCCTCGGTGTCATGCCCCCGATCTCGGTGATATTGGCAGAATTTCGGGGACCTTTGACGCTGCGCTGAATCCTTCATGGCGGGTGGATCCTTCAAAAGGTTCCTATGAATTTATAAAATCTCAGCCCGAGATCTAGCCAGAGGAGTGTAGTATTCGAAGGTTGGTTTGGAGGCGCCTTTTGTCTTCTCGACCTTAGGTACCTTCATCTTGGGCTCCTTTCCTTTATTGTCCATATAGGACTCTCGCGGTCTCTTGCCTGTTACCGCGTCTACTTTGCTGGCATACTTCTCCAAGATGGCCTGGAGATGTTGGATGGTAGTAGGATTCTTATTTGCCACCTTCATCCTCAGAGTGTCATCATCCACACTCATGCGATACATATTAATCAAGAGGACCTCATCTCGATCATAGCATTCTGTGGATAGATCCATGTATATGTGATAATGCTCTATCACAGTCCCTCCTTCATAGCGAGGCACGTATCCCAAATCTCCAAGGGATTTAGTGAATGTTTTCTTCTGGAAGAAGGCGAGGAGGAGAAATTCGGCGAAATATAGTCAAATAAACTTTCTGGTTTGGTTTGAGTAAACCAAGTTTGGGCTTTCCCTCGGAGGTAACTGGGGACAATCTTGCATATCTCCAGCTTGGGAAGATCCTGGTCTCCAAGGTTTTGAAGAAGACCGAGAGGAATTCTCTAGGGTTGCTGGTACCATCGTTGGTAGGCAAGTGCTCTAAGACCTTCTTGTTGCCATCAAAGGGGAGGTTCACGATGTGTCGTGAGAAAGGGGAACGAGCAGACTGTCCTCTGGGTCCGAGGATGCGCTTGATTTCCTGATCGACCTCATATTTCCCCCGAGTAGGATAGGCTGCATCCTGAGTAAAGGGCCGATCAGCACTGGTTTGCCACTCGCTCTGGGTCCGTTCCCTCTTCTCCCGCCTGAGTTCTTCCTGGATGCTATTAATGTGCATTCTCCGTACCTCTTCCCTGCTCAGTCCTAGGCCTTCATTATGGTGATTGGCTGGATCGGGAGGCGGTGGCAGGTTTCTCTGAGTGCTGTATGGAGGTAGATTCCGGGATAAGTCCTCCAGGAATCTTCGCTGTTGAGTAGGGTCAGAGGGCGGTGTTGTTCGAGCTCCTGGGATAGACACTCGATTCGGGGCCTCAAGCGTCTGGGCACGAAGTTGTTGACTTGAGTTTATCATGGAGGCTACAAAATCAGGATAATGAGAATGTAGATCTCTCATCAGTGCTCGGACATCCTCTGGGATTTCTCTCGGGGGAGTGTCCGAGATAAGGTTGACATAGGGTTGTTCAGAGCCCGGGGGTTATGCCGCAAGGGTTGATTCAAGGATTCCCTGAGGCATCTCTGTCTCTCCTCTTCTTGCTGTCTTTCTGCGAGGATTTGTCGATCCCTTTGTGCTCTTTCTTCCACATAAAAGATTGAGTCGGATCCGCTATACCCCAACCCATTTTCTCGGTCGAAGACTTCTGAATTGTTGACGCACTCGCTATAGTTCATGTCAGTCTGGATCGAGATCCTTGGGCCTGAGTTCGGTACTTCAGATACAACAGGATTCGATCCAGAAGGTGGTATTCTGGATACAGCAGGATTTGTGACCGGAGAATGGTGCTCCGGATGCGCAGGATTTGGACCGAAGGAGTTCAGAACGCTGAAGTTTTCGGCATCTATGGTAGAGCTTGGTGGTGGTCCCGATGTGGAACGTGCTCGGGATCCTCTTGGTCGGCCGCGTCTACGTCCTCGGGGAGGCTGCTCTACTTCTGGATTTCCCTCCGGGTTTTGCCCTTGCACTCGGGCGCTTCGTCTGGGTTGTTCAGTTTCAGACATGTGGTTGGGAACTCGTTGAGTAGGTGTGCCGGATAAGATCAGAGACAAAGTTCGGCGACGTCGTCAATTAACCGGGAGTCCCACTGGGCGTGTCAATTGATGTATGGCGGACACCAGCGCTTCGACGACGAACTCAGCTCACGAACGGATCTGCAAAACAAAGCCTCGGGTGTCCCGAGGATAGACACTCCGACGCTCAAGTTAGTATGATGCTTAAGGCGTATTGTATGTAGTATGAGATAGAAAAGGTGTACCAAACCTTTGGGTATTTATATGGCTACAATCCGTAGATCACCAAGATATGTATTTATGGTAGTAATACAACTCTTATGGGAATTGTAGTTGCATTACTATGTATAGAGGAAGTATATTTCGGTCAGGACTGTATTACCATGTTTAGGAAGATGTATATTCATTGTAGAACATTCACAATATACGCATTTCTTGTAAGGATTAGGATTGATGGACCCATGGATCCATCATCCGCGTAACTCCAGCCCACGACCCTTTTCGGGCACTGATACGAGTATGAATGAGGTTCGAATACGAACCATGAACTTATCAGTCGTAACTAATGTGGTAGCACGTTTTACTTAATAGTATTAGTTAATTGAACCTTATTTATTTAGGTTACAGTAATTTGACTAGGTTGATTCCATTGTTGCTGAATAAAATTGTTGTATTTAGTGCCAAAATAGAGCCCGATAAGGGCACCGTTATACCAAATTTGAAGATATTTTTGCAGATGACAAAGAGCCTAATTAGATCTTTTTCCTCAATAATTGAAGTGACTAATGATTTGATGACGAAGTTTAACGTTGGCATGAACCTTTTTGGCATCTGAAATTTAAAGCCACAAAATTCCTGCTGAAATCCAAGCCATTTTCTACTCAAGCAGCATTGTACTTGTTAACATTTTACATTAAAGTTGAACAATGATTTGCTGGTTATAGCGTATTTATATTTATTTTTCCTGACTGTATATTCAACAGATTGTTACACAAGTTGAAGTGCTTGAGAAAATTCTTGAAGTAGCTAGCTGCTCATATCGTCTTGTAAGTCGTGGAAGATTTTTCGGATTGCTGTGTATGAAATAGATGCATTAAGCACTATAGGATTTAATTTAGATAGATACGTGTAAAGGAAGAATTATTGATTGAGCTTTAGTTAATTAGTGAGAACATTTTGTCTACTTTGAGACTAACATTTGAGGTAATATTTTGAGAACATTACTTCAAAAGTTGTAGATTATGTGTAGCTGTTAGGCTATTCTTTTCATATTGATTTATGAAATTTAAAAATCAAATAGAATTAAACAAATTGACATACGCTGTGCAATGCACGACGACGGACATTAAAACTAGTTTTAACTAAATCACATTTCACACAATATCCAATAGACTCCAGGTTCTCTTTTTTATATACTCGGTAACAAACTCCAACTTTCCTTGTTTCTAACTTGAGTCAAAACAAATTGAAGGAAAGTTACTCCAGTCAGTCAGTCACCAAAATATTTATCATTTTTTTTAATGAAACCATCCCATTGATGGGGATTTTATTTGGCTCCCCATACCATAATAAAAACCAGAAAAATGATTTTGGTGTTAGTTTTCATCACTCCCACTACATGCAGTGGGACTCAAAAGAATAAAGGCATAACTGCTCAAATTTATTACTTCTCAGATTATTAAAATATCGTCATTTTTCATTTTTATCTATTAATGCATATTTAACATTAATTATGAAAATGATGGTATTGAGCAATCTTCATTTGAGAGTAGTTCTATCATTTATCTGAATAATTTTCAAAACAGTTCATTTCAATTCAATTAAAATAAGTTTATTTCAACTATGAAAAAAATGTGATTTGATTAATTTCAGTTAAATCGAGTCCCGATGATATGACTCTTAATACATTGAATTTTAATTCATTTAATTCAATTTAGTTATGAATAGATTTGATTTGATGATACTGTACATAGTTGCATTCAGTCATAACTTTATTTCATTCCATTTATGTTAAATTCTATTCATTTAAGTACAGTAAATTTCAAAAACAAAACTTCAATCATGAAAAACAAATTATATTTAAATTTATTTTAGTATAAATATATTTATTTCAGTCCAGTTAAATATGTTTTTTTCTTCAGTTCAGTATATATTGTTTTTGTAATTCAATAATTCAATATATTTTTTCATTGTATTTTTATTTTTCAGTTTTTCAAGAAATAAGTAGGCGGACAGAGATTAAGTATAAATTTTTTAAAAAATTTTAACCATCCAAGGGATGGGGGAGTGTTTATTAGGCCTCCCTGACCTTTTCAAAAAACCACAAAAGTGGTGAGCATAGATACAAAGTAAATTGGGGTCAGCCTAATGTAGGCTATGAGCAAAATAAATTGCTTCAAAAAAGAGTAGCTAATACTAAGTCTAGCTATGCTATGTAGACCTCCAAAACAATCTAAATTCTCCAAAGAAATAGAGAGCCTATTAGTGAATCGCAAGCGAAACACAAAGCGACCATCTATTAAGGTAGAATCCAGAGAGATGATGGGGCAAAAAGAATGATTAGAACTAGACCTGCTACAAACCTCTACAGCTGCCTTTAGGAGATGAGCCAAGGATGGAGCTTAAGCTGAGCTTTGAGGAATTCTTAGTGAGGGCACCTCCATGCATCTAGATTGATGAGTCCCTGAATAGTGTGTGGGAGGGTTGTCCAGTCATATGAAACATCTTTGTTGAGCTGTGAAGTGAGCTTAGCTAAAGAGTCAGCTGGCTTATTTTCTTCTCTCAAAGTATGAAGGAGGGGGTGAGATCCCAGTAGTCTGTTGATGCTGTGAGATAGGGTGAATAGTCTCCAATGAGCAGATGAAGGTGCACAGATCATATCAACTGCACATTTGCAGTTTGATTCCATTGAGAAAATATTTGAGCCTAATGAGACAGCAAACTGAATTCCACTTTCAATTTCTAGCATTTCAGCTTGTAGGGGGGAGTCAGCAATAGTGCAGAAGCCCTTTGCACCTATGAATTCCCCATTGTGTCCTCTTGCAATTAGCCCCAACCCTGTCCTGGTCTGACACCATGCAACATCCACATTGATTTTAATCCCATCTGGAGGTTTATACCAGTAAATAGCTGAAATGTTAGGCTTTGGAGGGATATACATAGGAGGGATACAGGCCTGAGACACCAGATTATCATCAATAGGCCTAATAACTGGTACTGGAGATATAAGCAAGGAAAAAATAGATGCACTCCTGCAGTTCCTTTTCCATCAGAATTAGGTTGGGAGATTGATCATTGAAAATCATGTTGTTCCTACATTTCCATTGGACCCAGACCACAAAGCAAGGTGCAGTCTGATTGAGTCTGGTGTGGAGCTTTGACAAACCAATAAAAGACCATGATGTAGCAAGTCTATCCCACAGTTTTTCCACATCAAAAAATAAAGAGCCACATATCTGGTGCATATATCTCCACAGATGCACATAAGTAGTGCATTTTGTGAAAAAATGTTGCAGTGTATCAGCATGGTGGCAGAAGGGGCACTTTGATGCAAATTGGAAACCAAACTGGCTCAGAATATCATCAAAGGGTAGCATACAATTAAGAAGTCTCCATGTAAACACAGAGATTTTTTTGGGGATACATGGCTTCCAAATTTTAACAAGGGATGGAAATTTCTGAGTTTCTGAGATGAACAGAGAGTATACAATCCTTATACTGAAATTCCCATGTAGCTCAGGCTTCCAGATAAGCCTATCTCTTCTATATGGATGGATTTCTGCCTTCTCTAGGAACTGTATGATGTTGGGGGGCAGAATCAAGGCAAGGAGAGGGAGGTATGTGTGCTTGGAGGCAAGGAATTTAGTGACTGAGAAATTAAGGTAGTGCTCATTTCCAGGATTGAAAAAATCAATGAGAGGGCCAAAGTCTGTCTAGTTTGCAGACCAAAAATTACAGTCCTCAGCTCCATGAATAACTCTAGAGTTTGCCTCAGCCATCTGATTTACCTTACATATCCTCTTCCAGTTCTGAGATAATCTAGTAGAGTGAGGTAGAGAAGCAATGAAAGTTGTCCAGGGGACCTCTCCAATTTGGTACTTCCACCATAGTTTACATGAGTAAGCCTTTATAGTTGCTGTAAGATCCCTGATTCCAAGGCCATTCTGAACAGTAGGTTTACAGAGAGCTCTCCATTTCTTCCATGATTTTTTTGGACCATGATCAGTGCTCCCCCAAATAAGATAGCTAATTTCCTTTCAATTTTTTTATAATCTGCTTTGTAGGCTCCATAACTGCCCAAATGTGTTGGGGCAGAGATAGGAGGCAAGATTGAATGAGAGTCAATTTGCCTCCAGTGGAGAGCCAAATGTTTTTCCAGTTGGAGAGTTTTTTGTCTATCATTTCCTGAATAGGCTGGAAATGTATATTCAGAACTCTACCACTGAAAATCTGTACCCCCAAGTATTTTACAGGAAAGCAACCTTTTTTCATCCCTAAAATGTTTTTAACCTGTCTAAGCTTGGTTGAAGTGGCTGTATTGCTCAGAAAGAACTCACTTTTTTCAAAATTGACCTTTTGTCCTGTTGTTTCTTCAAACTTTACAAGGAAAGCTTTCATATTGATTAGGTTCAATTGTGATGCCTTTAGAAAAACAATAGTATCATCTGCATAGCTCAAGTGGGAAATAGGCACAACATTTCTGGGCAGTGAAAAAAATTCCATTTTTCCAGTTTGAAAAACATAGGCTATACTTCTAGTGAAAGCTTCTGAAAAAATGTCAAAAAAAGGAGAGAGGGGATCCCCTTGCTTAATGCCTCTAGAGGCCTGAAAATAACCAACAGGCTTCCCATTGATTAAAATAGAAAACCAAGCATTATACAGGTTTTTTAAGATGCAGTTCATGAACTTGCCTGTGAAACCAAACTTGTGGAGAATTTTTTTAAGAAAATCCCAACTCAATCTATCAAAGGCTTTCATGAGATCAAGCTTAAGTATACAGTTGGGATCCCTATTTTTTCTATTCAAAAATCTGAACATTTCCTTTAAGCAGATGGCATTGTCTGAAATATCTCTATTTTTCAGAAAAGCAGATTGATGAGGAGAAATTAATTTAGGCATCAAAGGTTTTATTCTTTCCATAAGGATTTTAGAAAAAAATTTGTTTGTAACATTGGAAAGACTAATAGGTCTATTATCATTAAAACTCACTGGGATATCATTTTTAGGAATTATTGTAATCCAAGTGCTAGAGCTACCCCTATGTATATTAGACCTTGATAGGAAATCATTTGATGCCTCTAAAAGATCTAGGCAAATTATGTTCCATGATTTCATAAAGAAAAGTGCAGTATAGCCATCAGGCCCTGGACTGCTTGCTTTATTAAGGCTGAACAAAATTTGTATTAGTTCTAACAATGTGACTGGCTTTATCAGCTCCATATTATCCTCCTCGGATATAATTTGTGGGATCTGGGAGAGAAAATGTGAACTGAACTGATCTTTGTCAGGATGAGCATCATCAGTTAACAGATTTTGGTAAAAGGAGATAGCCTCATTTTCTATATCAGAGCTTTCTGTTAACCATATCCCATCTGAAATTTTGATCTATGTGATATTGAGCCTACATTTTTTCTCCATAACAGAGTTATGAAAAAATTTTGTATTCTCATCACCTTCTTTTAGCCATTTTAATTTGGCTTTATGTTTCCAGAAATTGTTTTGCTCTTTCAAGGCTTTAGTGAGTAAAACTTTACATTTTTTAAGCTTGATCAGTTCATGAGTGGAACTGTCTGCTTCAAAAGTAATTTCCTGGAGTCTTAGATTTTCCTCAGCTATTAATAAATTTTCATCAATATTGCCAAAAACCTCTTTGTTCCGGACTTTAAGAACCTTTTTAAGGCTATTTAGCATGAGAAAATTTTTTAGCATACCCTGACCATCAATGGGAGCAGTCCAATGGTTATGTATAACATCCATGAACTGCTCTCTTTTAAACCAGGTGTTAATGAACCTGAATGGCCTGGTGACTGAGTGTGTATCACTGCCCATTCTCAACAGTAGAGGGCAATGATCTGAAGGGTCCTTATTCAGGACATGGATAGAAGACTGTGGAAATTTTGACATCCATTGTATGGTGCAAATTCCCCTATATAATCTCTCAGTGGTTAATTTTTTTCCCATTGTCCTTTGTTCTACCATTAGACCATGTGAAAAAATTCCCCACTGTATGCACTTGTACTAGACCTAGGGTTTGAATGAAATTACTGAACTGTCTAATGCTAAATAAATTAGGGGATGAGGAACCTCTATATTCAGTAATGGAAGCCATTGCATTAAAGTCACCTATGTACATAGCATCAACTAAACTTAGAGCTGTTAAATCAGTCCATAATTCCTACCTTTCCTTCCTGGTTCTCAAGCCATACACAAAAACAAAATCTGTGTTTGTGTTCAGTGTATGACAAAAGACTAGTACTGAAAGATATTGATTATGATCTAACTTAGCAGTGACACTAACATTATTATTCCACATTAACCAAATCTTGGAGAGACTAGAAAACATGCAATGTTGGAAGCAGGGGCGGAGGAAGGGGAGGACTGGGTGGGGCCCGGTCCCCCTCAACATTTAAATTTTTACTAATTATAGGTATTAGTTAAATTTTAAATTTGTTTTTGAAGGGTAAATTGCTATATGTGGCCCCTCTTATAAATTTTCTTTACCTTTTTACTATTGAAAAATATAGAATGATGAGTTATAAAAGGAAAATGAGACCAAATTATAATATTATGTAATTTTGTTTTTTATCTTAATAATATTATGTAATTACAATCAAATACAATTTGAATATGATTCTTTTAAATCTTCTTAAATATAGGAATAATATAGTTAAATTGTAAAATAAATTCTTTAAACCTCGATTGATTACAATTATTTGTTAATAGTAATTATATATCAAATTATATAGGAATAGATTTATTTACTTTGCTTTTTTGAACAAATAAGGTAGTTTAATTTCATTATATTTAATAAGGCAATATTATATAAAAACATTGATTAGCACTATTATGATTTGAGTTATATTATGAGTAGTCTTTTATCAATACTAAAAATATGTATAGATGTTATGAACTATATTTTCAAAATTTTAAAAAACTTCTATTTAAAAGCAAGAAAATCAACAAAAGCTACTTGATTAATTCTCTCTTTTTTTCCCTCTTACTTTTTATAATTCAGTTAGTTTGAATTCATTAAAAGGATCTCAAATTTGAATTCATTAATAGACTTTCGGAGAGAAATGTGTGACTTGAAAAATATAGTATTCAATACAATGATACTAACTTCATCAATTTTACATATTTATCTACCGATATTTATCTTTAATGTTCAATTTTTTTGATATTTCAATGAACTGTCATATTTTATATTATTTTAATAGTTAATTCAAAATTTTAAGTTCCGGCCCACCTCATGTACAATTCCTAGCTCCGCCCCTGGTTGGAAGTGCAGTTTAAGCATATATGAAGAGCATTCTGAATTATCATGCTGTGGATCAATAATACAAAGTAAATCAATCTTAGGTGTTCTAGTGAGTCTAGCAAGTCTAAGCATAGATGTCTCCATGCCTCTAATATTCCAGACAAAAATTTTTATTCCCAAGGTTGTATAAATCCTTTTTTCTTGGTTTTTAAGCTCTGGTTGTATGATTTGTTGTACTGGTGAGGAGTAAGGGATAATGGTTGTAACTGGGGAGCTTTCTATGGCTGGGGTGGTGTTTGTGGGAGGGGTTGACTCTACAGGAGCAGCAGGGGTGGTGAGTACTATGCACTCTATAACAGCATCAGCCAGGAACTGCATCTCATCATCTGAGGTGATGTCAATAGGGAGTGAGGGAGCCTGGGTGGTTGCAGTTTGAAGTGGTGGGACTGAGCTGCTGGAGGGGGCATTATAGAAGAGGGTTGGGGAGGAGGGGGGAGGGAGTGCAGGAGGGGGTCTCTGCAGGCCCCTTACCCTTGTCAATTTGGGAGGCTGCTGCTGATTTTTGGCTGTGTTTCATCAGGGGCTGGGGTGCCCTATCAAAATGGACTCTGCCAGGCTTGCTTATGGCATCCATCTTAGGCACAGGTTGAGAGTTTCTTCTAGTCTGAGCAGGGGCTTTAACTGGTGGTCTATTGTTGATCATAGGCCTCATTTCAGGGTGTAAGATCCTACATTCACCAATCTCATGTCCCAATTTTTTGCAGTGCCTACAGTAGGCTGGGAGGTATTCATATTCTATAGGGAAATCAGCTACTTCTCCATCTAGATTGGTAGTGAGGGTGACTTAAGTGTGTAGTTTAGCTAATAAATCAAATTCTACACAAAGTTTGACTGCAGAAGGTCTAGTTAAACCAGTAGTTGCTGCATCCATTTTTATGTATCTACCCACACTATTTCCTATGGATTCAAGCATGGATGTGTTATACCAGAAAATTGGCAAATTGTGCAAAGTAATCCATACTGGCAGAATAGAGGTCTCAGTATCAGGAGAAAAATTTGGGGTCCATTTAAATACCTTCATTTGGACACCCTTGAGAGACCAGAGAGACTTCATCCAGCACCTCTGAAAATCTTCCTGTTCTTCGAATCTGATCAGGATATGCTTGTAGTCGATGGATCCAAGCTGGTATCTGCCTGTGATACCCATTGATTTGAAAGCCTCATTTAAGAACTCCATTGATGGTTTGACTTTTGGGAACTTTCCTATGAGTGCATTGTCATAGTGAGCCGAGAGTTGGGCAACCTCCTCCGGCGAAATCAAGCAGGCAATTTTCCCTTTGTGGTGAGAATGGGCTGAATCAACGGATTGGAAGGGAGTGTAGAGAAGAGGGGGGCTGGTTTTTTATTTAAAGCTTGGAGAAAGCTGTGGGGGGTGGTGGCTCCACCGCTGGGAACCGGCGGTTCCGACGTCATTCTAGCCGTTTGTGACCGATAACGGCTAGATCCGTCGGAATGTATGTGAGTAACGGTTAGAAGTGTTACTGTTTGGGGAAAGAAAGTGGAACATTAATGAGAGCACAGAAAGAGAGAGTAGAGAGAGCGTTTTGAAAATGATTTATGTGCAGTTTGTGAGTTGTGCAACTAGTTTTCAATAAAATTAGAAGTTGTGCAACTAGTTTTCGAGATTAAGTATAAAACAAAAAAAATGACAAAAAATTAATTATAAAATATTCTTGTAAAAAATATTTTTTAAAGACCTGGAATGTTTTATGTCGCACAATGCGCGATTTTATAGATTTAAAATCAGTAGAATAAAGTTGTATATCATCCATTCAAGTTTACTAGGCTAATCAACCGCACTTTGTGGTGTTTTGATTAATATTCGATTTGGAATGATGCACATGATCAGTTTACCAATTGCACAAGTAGAAACTTTATGTTGTTATTATGATCACCTATACCATATTAAATTATATATATATAAAATAAGATCGAATTATCTATTTTTGATACCATTTTAGTTGATACTCCCTCCGTCTGAACCAAAGCGTCCGCGGGGACGGAGGCTCAATGTATAAGAAAAATGATATAGCTGTAGGACATACGGGCAAAAGAAAGACAAAAGACAATTTTCACCCCCATAAGTATGTGGGTCAATTAATTTTTAAAGATTCATTAAGGGTAAAATTGACAATTTACTTTATTTTTGTTACCAAATGAGGAAATATTAAAAGTAAGACTCTTTGGTTGGGACATCCAAAAATAAAAAGTAAGACACTTCGGTTGGGACGTAGAGAGTATGCATATTATGATAAAGCGTACTTAATTGCTAATGAGTATACTATTTACTTTAGTACGAAATTTTTACTCTTAATGATAACTCAGAGTCTATTTTAAAAAATAAATCATATATAATTTAATGTAGTAATGTTATTTTTACAATTATGTTCTGGTAAATTTTGGCCTTCTAATGTGTTCGAAAGTTTAATCATATACTTTAATCACATTTTAGCCTCATGTTCTATAATTTTTATATGATTGGCACAGGACCCGCCTTGGGATGGTGGCGATCTCGCCGGAAAAGCATTCAGAGACGCCTTAGCCCCAAAAAGCCAGCCAATATCAACTACTCTGCCCTCAAACCCTGAATTTAGACCCATATCCCATAGAGTCAATGGCAAAATTGCTTGGATATAAGCTTCGGAGGCAATTGAAACCTTCGCCAACCACTATACCAATGCTTTGATTGGTAAGTTTACCAGCAGGATGCTGGCAATGGAGCTTATCCACAAAACTTTTCAGGCGATGGGGATAGCCGGAAAGTACCAAATCAGCTCACTGGATTATCGCCATATTCTAATACGTATGGAAGATAAGAAGGACTACCATATATTTTGGATGCGAGCAATTTGTAGCATCAACGGGAAGCCGATAAAGATTCTCAAACGGTTGCCAGATTTTTCAACCGACACTGAATCATCCATTGTCCCAGTCTGGGCCACGATACGCAAACGTCCCATCTTGTATTACAACACCACATCGATTCAGGATATAGGCAATCAGATTGTGGTCTTTGTGAAGATGGATTCGGCCATAACATCACTCGCTCGACCATCGGCAATTAAAATTTGTGTTGAGGTAGACCTTCTATACCCCCTTTCACCATCTATCATTATTGATGCTCCAAATAAATATGTAGAGTGTGATATTGAATATGAGAACGTACCACTCTACTGCACATATTGTAAAAGAATTGGACATGGTGATTAGAATTGTGGTTATCTACACCCGGAGTTAAGAAAGAATAGAAGGAATGGGGTTAAGAGAAGCCAACCAAATGACCCTGCATGGAAACCAATAGATGAAGCTCAAGGCTCTGGACTGTCTAGATCACAAAAGAATAAGGTGCTAGAAACCCAAACCTCTCAGCTAGTTGGATCAGAAATGATTCCAATAGGGTCAGTAGCTGAAATAGCAATGCCTAACACTATCACACACATAAATGATACTATATTGCCCAACACTGAACATGACCATGCTCCCCCCACAGAACTTTCTTCCCACGCAGACACGGGAAATACCAAAGACTGAAAGACACAGAAACTACCATCACAGAAATAACCCCTGCCTCACCTCCCTCAGACAAATTCAAGCTACTCAAAAGTCCCAAAAAATTCACTTTCTACTCATATGATGACCTCCACATATCTAACCTTTCCAACAGGGAGGGTAAAGATCCTAGAACCACAGAACTCTCTTATCCCTTACCACCAACCTAGGGAAGTTTCTGTGTCTAACACTTTTCAGGTACTTGAAGACTATGAAGATGAGAGAAGCTCGGACACTTTTGAGGAGGCATCTAGTGAGCTGGAGTCCAAACAGGGTACTGAAACAAGCACAGAAGAACAAGGTAAGTTGACAGGTAAGCTCTCTGATACACAACTGCATGTTGAGATTGAGAAAATGAGTAAAAGAGGCATGCCGGAAGGTAAAACTGTAGAGCAATGGTTTAGGTCATCACTTAAGTCCAAAAAGCCTAGTCAATGATTAGTCACAACACTATAGGTAATATACTTGTATGGAACATCAGAGGCTATAAAAGGTCTGTAACTAGACTCCAAAACCTCTTGAGATCACAAAACATAGATATTGCATGTATTATAGAACCAATGCATCTTAACTCAAACATCTCTCAATTACAGTTTGATCTACAATATCAACATGCACTGCCTGCCTCTCATGCTAAAATATGGTTTTTTGGAAAAATTAATGTAAATATTGTTGTACAGCATTAATCTGATCAATACTTGTTAGTTTCTGTAAATATTCCCCCTTCTGATTTCGTGTGACACTGTTGTTTCATATATGCAAAAGTCACAAGAAGATTGAGGGATGATCTTCGGGAGGACTTTAAAAAACTGCCAAAAGCCCCCTCAATCTTTATTGGGGATTTTAACACAATTGCTTCTGCTAGTGAAAGGAACGGCAGACATCCCCCACTAGCTAGAAGTATCAGATAATTCAATGCACTGATTTCAGAAATGAAGCTTATGGAGATCAAAAGCGTAGGAAATCCCTTTACTTGGACTAACAATAGGACCAAGGAGGAGAGATTACTGCAAAGATTAGATAGAGGGCTCTGCAATAGTGAGTGGAATGACATGTTTCCACATAGCTCAATCCAAGTTAGAAGTAGAACAACCTCTTACCACAACCCCCTCATATTATCTATCCAGACTGCAATAAAAATGCCAAAACCCTTTAGATTCAGGAGATGTGGACATCTAGGGCCCGTTTCTTGGAATTGGTAAGTGAGAGTTAGAGCCAGCCATGAGGGGAGCAAGGACTGAGAAGAATGGTATGCAAGCTGAAAAGATTGAAAGATCCACTGAAAAACTGGAACTGGGAGCACTTTGGAGATGTCAACAAAAACATTGAGAAGTCAGAAAAGGAGGTCTCAGAATGTGAACTGAAATATCAGACTACAGAGGATGATTATGATAGAATAGAGCTCAATAGGAAAATGGCTCTGTTAACAAGATCACAGGTAGAGTTATCAAGATTCTGTAAACAGAGGTCCAATCTGAAATGGCTTGAGGAAATGGATGCCAACACAAAGTATTTTCATTAAGTGGTCAAGGAGAAAACAGCAAAAAAGAAAATTACAAAGATTAGAGATGCAAATGAGGACTGGATTTCTGATCCTGGTTTGAAAAATGAGGAGGGAACTGCTCTCTTTGAGAAGCTTTTGAATGATGATGCCCCAAACAGGGAGGGGAGATACATAAAATACTTCATGGATGTGATACCCAAGATACTTACTGAAGAAGAAGACAATTTCAAGCTACTAAGGCCAGTTGAAATGGAAGAGCTGAGACGAGTGGTTTTTGACCTGAATAAGAATGGAGCTCCAGGTTCTGATGGCTACACTGGACATTTTTATACTCGCTGTTGGGATGTTATAAAACAAGATCTTCTAGAGGCAACAAAGGAATTTATGGAAGGGAAGGAAATCCCAAGAGCAATGGCTTCCACATGGCTCACCTTAATTCCAAAGGTCCAAAACCCCTCATCTTTTTCTGAATTTAGACCCATAAGCCTCTTCAATTTTGTGAACAAGGTGTTCTCTAAAATTCTGATGGAAAGAATCAGGCCAGTAATGAGCAAGATAACCTCCATAGAGCATTTTGAAAGGGAGGGATATCACTGACAATATTTTACAGATGCAAGAGATGATTAGGCTTTTGAGAATCAAACCCATAAAAATATCATTGTCAAGCTTAATATGCAAAAAGCCTTTGATAAGGTTTCATGGAATTTTTTAAACTCAGTATAGCTGGCTTTTGGATTCCATGGCAAAACTGTAAAGGTGATTATGCAAAACATTAAGGCTTCGTGGTTCTCAGTGCTGATTAATGGAGTGGAAACTGGATCTTTCCCATCAACAAGGGGAATAAAACAAGGTGATCCCCTCTCACCTTTTTTATACAATATCGTTACTGAATCGTTTTCAAGAGGGCTCAGGGAACTAATGGAAATCCAGTACATACAAAGGTTCATAGTGCCTAAAGGGGTACAAATGATCTCCCATTTAATGTATGCAGATGACACTGCTATATTTGCACTGCTACAAAAAAGAATTTGAGAAGGATATAAAGGTTTCTGAATGCTTATGAGATCTGCTCAGGCCAAAATATTAACTTTGAGAAATCGGAGTTTTATGTCCACTGTGATACTTCTGACACAAGGATTAGAGTGATTAAGAGGAAAACATGTATGAAGCAAGGAAAAATCCCTTTCTCTTACCTGGGAGTACCTATTTTCAAAGGCAGGAACAAGGTTTGCTATTATCAACAACTGATGGAAAGAATGGACAAGGCACTCCATAGCTGGAAGAACAAATGGTTAACTTATGTTGGGAGGATAATCTTACTTAACCATGTGTTTCTCTCCATACCAACACATACCTTTGCAGTTCTACACCCCCCTCACACAGTGATCAAAAGAATGGAAACCAGTGCAGCAAAGTTTTTCTGGGGAGAATCTCAAATAGGTCAGAGGAAAATATGGAGGAAATGGAGGAGAATGACACTACCAAAACAGGAAAACAGTTTAGGTTTTAGGGATATCAATGCCATTACTCAATCCTTTTCCTGCAAATTGTGGTGGAAGATGCAGCTAAACAGCACTCAATGGGCAAATTACTTGTGGTCTTTACCTAAAACCTACAGAAATTCTCATACTTGGAAGAAGATATGTGTTGTCACTCAGTTTGTTAATGAGCACTCTCAGGTCATCATTGGGAATGGAGAAGCACCTTTCTGGGACTCCAACTGGTTTGGGAGTGGAGCTTTGTTTTACAGCTGGCTAGCAGGAGTGTCTTTGCCTTTCCCCAAACTAACAGTAGAAAATTTTTGTGTGCATAAACAACAAGTATTAACTGTTGTGGAGCCTTACCTGGCTACCAACATTATTGTTCAACTGCAGGTTGCTGAAATAAAGTTTCAACATAAGGACAGACTAATCTGGAGCCCTGATATTGCTGGAAACTTCTCCATCAGGCCAGCATACAAATTATTGAGGTAGCAAAACACTGATCTACATGGCATAAACAAAGTATGGAATAAGTATATACCTACTCAATATTCTGTACTCATTTGGAGACTGGTTAATGGAATTCTTCCTTTTGATGATATTCTCCAAAAATGTGGTATCAATTTATCATCAAAATGCCCCCTTTGTAATAATGTGGACACCATAAACCATTTCTTTCATGACTATACCAAAAATGTGAGAGTCTTTGATTATATGCATGTAGTTTTGCAGATTCCTGTCCCTACTTTCAGATCCTTTAAGCATACACTACTACAAAGGGGTAGATGCAAGACACATATTTAAGACGTTTAAGCCTGGCGCGTTTTACTATGCCTTGATTGAAAGTAGCGAGCTCGCTACAATGTCAAGCTAGCAAAAAAAATTACATTCAAGACAGAAAGAAGCAGTTAAAGGCGGAAATGGGTTTTGACGTTAAAAACTACTTGACCAAGGCGGAAAAAATGTATCCGCCTTAAATTGAATTGGTTGTTGCGATCTCGTAACCGTTGTAGTATAATAAACGTGTCTGTAACGATTTCGTAGGTTAGCTCGTTAGTCGTAGGTTTGTGCGTTGCGATCTCGTAAGCTTTGCTAAACCCTAATTTTAGTAGGCGAGGATATGGGAGATGTCGTAACTGGGACGCTAGTATATTGCGTTTGATGTTACGGTATCGCTTCTGTGCACGTCAAATTTGTCATTGTTCAATGTACAGTGCATGTGAGGGTGATTGAAATGTTACGAGTTCGCTGGCTATTCAAAGGTGTTAGCGACGTATTAGCAACTTCGCAAGAGCGTCTGTATGGGTCATAGATTTAAGCTGAACTGGCCGTTCTAACTCCAAAAACAAAAACTTTGAAAGGGTCTAAACATGTGGGTATTGAAGGGTGATCAGTTGAAGTGTTCTCGGATGTCTCATTGTTCCCGTGTTTGTGTAGGTAAGGTTTAACTTGCGTAATTTACTGGCTTGTCTCTTGATTTTGGTTGATTTTATGCATAATTTTTGGTTGCATTTTTGTTTATCTTGGTTGTTTTGTTAATGCAGTGTGTAGTTTATGTGTTGATCATCTAAAGTCAGTGGGTTAGTAGTATTGTGTAGCTGTTTGTCTGATTTGTGAATTATGGACAGCGAAAGAATAATGAAGGAGAATGCTCGATTATCGAAGGAGTACTTAGATTTGGTTGAACATTTCTTAGATGTTGGGTTGCGACATTGTAGACAGAACAACATAGGAGGGGTTAGATGTCCATGCAACAAGTGTAGAAACAACGCCATATTTGAAGATATTGTTGTAGTGCGTGAACATTTAATTTGTAAAGGTTTTGACAAATCCTACACAGAATGGGTTTGGCATGGGGAAGGTCATTATGGAAGTGACCAGGTGGAGATGGAGGAGGGAAGCGCCGAGGAAATCCTGCAGTATAATGAACAGCTTTCAGATATGTGTGACGTTGTTGTTATGGAGTTTGTTGGGAAGAAAAGTATGCTGGAGGCAATGTATGACGATAAAAAGACAAGCTTATATGTTGGGGCTAGGCATTCTAGACTGGGAGCAACATTGTTGTTAATGAACCTAAAGGCAAGGCATGGTATTTCTGATAAAGGAATGACGGAATTGCTAGAGTTGGATAAAGAGTTACTTCCTCAGGACAACTTATGTCCTGACAGGGTTTATGCTACGCGGAAGATATTGTGTCCTATGGGCATGGAGTTTACTAAGATTCACGCATGCCCGAATGATTGTATGTTGTATAGGGGGATTGTTGATTCTTTGAGGGATGATTTCAAGGTATGCGGTGAGTCTAGATGGAAAAAGAAGGAGGGAAAGGTCGAGGTATGTGGAGAAACAGTGACAACATCGGCAAAGCAAGGTCCTGCTAAGGTGATGTGGTACATGCCCTTGAAACCGAGATTGACGCGTTTGTATGCCAATCCAGTTGATGCAAAATTGTTAACATGGCATGCCGATAGGGTTCGAGAGGAAGATGATGATATTATATCTCACGCTTCTGATGGATGCTATGTACCAAGAATTTGCTGACGAACCTAGACACGTGCGCTTAGGACTATCTACTGACGGAATGAACCCTTTCGGGAACATGTCCAGCACCCACAGTTCATGGCCAGTGATGCTTGTTATTTATAATCTACCTTCATGGTTGATGATGAAACGAAAGTATGTGCTTTTGAACACTATGATCTCGGGGCCTAAGCAGCCTAGTAATGACATTGATGTATATCTAGCGCCTCTTGTTGAGGAGTTGGAATCCTTATTTAAGCATGGGATTCATATTCCTGACAGAAGTCGAGGGGACGTGAAATTCAAACTTAAAGCCATGCTGATGTGGAGCATCAATGATTTCCCTGCGCTGGGTAACCTTTGAGGGTGTTCTGTGAAAGGTCATTTTGCATGTCCAGTATGTGAGAGCAATACTAGTCATTGTCAATTAAAGCACGGTGGTAAGCCTGTGTATCTAGGTCATAGACGATTCCTGCCTAAAAGTCATCCGTGGAGGAGTGCTAAGAAGTGGTTTAACGGTCAGGAAGAGCATGGTGTTGCCCCTGTCCCATTATCAGGTTCTGAAATATTTGCAAAAGTATCGGGTATGGAGAACGTGCTGGGAAAGGGAAAAAAGAAAAGCACTCAAACTACGATTTGGAAGAAATATTCGATATTTTTCAAACTCGGTTATTGGGAGCACTTGGATGTGCGCCACTGTCTAGATGTCATGCATATAGAAAAGAATGTATGTGAAGCTTTGGTTGGGACGCTCTTGAATACACCGGGAAAGAGTAAGGATGGATTGAAAACTAGAAAGGATTTAGTCAATCTTGGAATACGGACGTCACTTGCTCCCGTGCAAGAAGAAGTAGGTACGACATACTTACCACCTGCTTGTTATTCCTTGTCATCTGAGGAGAAGGAGAGTTTTTGTAGGACTTTGAAATCAGTGAAGGTGCCTTCTAAATATGGTTCGAACATTAGCAGTTGTGTATCCACTGCAGAGCTAAAATTGGTGGGAATGAAGTCGCACGATTGCCACAATCTGATGCAGGACTTGAATGTCATTGCTCTGAGAGGTTGCTTGCCTTCTCACGTTAGAGACGCGATTGCCAGGCTTCGTTATTTTTTTAAACAGATATGTCGCAAGAAAGTAAGTCGGCGTAAGTTGGATGAATTGCAGGATATGTTAGTTGAGGTATTGTGTAGGCTAGAGATATATTTTCCCCCTTCCTTTTTTGACATAATGATTCATTTGATAGTTCATTTGGTGCGGGAGGTGAAGCTGTGCGGACCGGTATACTTGAGATGGATGTATCCATTCGAGCGGTACATGAGCATTTTCAAGCATTTTGTTAAGAATCGTTATCGACCAGACGCCAGTATAGTGCAGCGATATGTCGCAGAAGAGGTAATAGAATTCTATACCAACTATTTACAGGATGTACCTACTATAGGACTTCCAGTCTCCAGACACGACGGTAGGTTGGATGGTGTCGGCCTACGCCATAAGTCTAAATTCAGCCCTTCTTCCAATGAGATATCTATAGCCCATCTTTACATTCTGCGCAACCATCATGCAGTGAGTCCTTATGTTGATGTTCACCTTAATGAGATTAAGTCAACACAACCGAGCTGGTCGGAACCTAGGATTCTAGAATCTCATTGTAGAGACTTTACTAGTTGGCTCAAAATACATGTCCAGAATGGCGGTGAACACCCCGATGTTGTAAAATGGGTGGCCAAGAGACCCCTCGGCACAGTTACGTCATTTAACGGGTATGACATCAATGGATACACGTTTGGTACTAAGTGGAGTGATGATAGGTCTGCAACCCAAAATAGTGGGGTATCAGTACCTGGAGAGGGTGATAATGGTTTTTTTGGTACCATTACTGATATATGGGAAATGGACTTTGTTCATGTCCGAATCGCATTGTTTAAATATGAATGGGTAGATCAAGGTGAAGGGGTGTGCACAGAGGATTTAGGCATGACTCTAGTTAATAGAGGAATTCTCGGGTCTAGGGATGATCCATTCATCATGGCGGCTCAAGCTCATCAGGTATTCTATGTGGAAGATCCAACTGATGCTCGATGGGAGATCGTTGTTGATGGTAAGAAAACATTCATCTATGGCGACGGCTTGTTCGACGATGACTCCACTGTTTCTACCGACACCATTCCGCCCTCGGTGTACGAAACTCTGGAGGAGGATGATGACATTGTTTGTGCGTCGGTGTGCAGAATGGATCATGAGGAAGGCATGTGGATTAATCCTGCGGGGAAACCACAAAGAGGAAGGGGAGGCAACCAAAGAAGAAGAAGACTAAAAAGAGTAAAAAACAAAAGTATCTATTTGATAACCATTGTTTTTGAAAATTATGTTGTATTTCATGGTTCATGTAGTTAAATTTTGATTTAATTAATTTTAGTACACTAAATCTTCTAATTCTAAAACATTTGTACACTGCTGTAGACGTGGCGATACCGTAACGAAACACGCTAGAAACCAATGCATGTTAACTTGTTGCGTTGCGAGTTCGTAACATTGGCGATCCGGTTACGCTTTCGCAACAAAAAGCTGAAATTCGTAGATGAGCTTCTGTCTCTTGAGTCTGACAGGTTACGATCTCGCTTGATGTGTATAAATTTGTATAAATTTGATTAACTTGATACTAACAAACTCGGTAATAGCTCGCCAGGTGAGTAACTTGATATTGGCGAGCTCGCTAGTATAAAGCCACATACCAAAAATTTAATTTTAACTCCTTAGTAAAGTGGTGTTATATTTTGAAAATTTAGCCACACTAAATAAATAATGGAAGTTTAAATAATCAAATATACATAATAAAATAGATGACATTCAAATTCAAATATTCTTTGCAATGTTGTTTGAGAAACTGACAAAAACAAATTGAAAATGAAATTGTTTGGATTTGAGTACAACTACTAGCCAACATGAACGCATGCAAATCTAATCATCATTTCTAGGAGGTGGTGTCTGTGATGGTGCTGGTGGATCCCCCTTCAATTTTTTCCTCGCACTAGCCCTTTCAATGCAACGTATCACCTTCTCCGTTAACCAGTTTGCGTGATTGATTTTGGCCATCTTATCCCTGAAAATGTCGACCGTGTCTTCTACACCCTTGTAGTATGCCTCTGAGGGTACACCTGTTCATGTAAGTGAAACAAAAAAAGGTGAGTATAGCAAATAAATTGTATAAAACAGAAATTAAACTGTAGGGGTTTAGTGTGGCTAACCTTCAACGTTCTCTCTGACTTCTTCAGGATTAAACCATAGCGGTTTCTTGGGTCTATCAACTCAACTCAAACTTACCTTTCCTTTCTTGGTTACTTTCTGCCACACACCATCAATCAACTCAAACTTACCTTTCCTCTCAAAATATGACATCGTATAGAAGCAGCACTCCTGGACTATTGGAGGCAATTTTATCTTGGGATTTTGTGAGGTAAGAAACATGGTTATGAAATTACCGTAAGGGAGCTTCTTGATTGTCCTATTATTTTCGACCACACTTTGTCTCATGTGCTCGAAAATGACATGGCCCGTGTTCAACTCTATCTCCTCCATGACGCAGTAAAATATGCTCACAGTAGTATAGTTCATCTCGGTGATCCAACCATCCTTAGGCACGACACTCCTAGCGACCATCTCATAAACATTCATCTCCTCACCACTAAGTTTATCCAACTTATAAGATCTAGGCACCCCTAAATCGTCAGCATCTCTATCAAAGTACTTCTTAGCATACTCTACAACTTGGGCTCGACCCAAAACCCCACACTCAGGCTATTGTTCTCTAATGTAAAACCCCGGAGGGGGTTAATTGCTATAGTCGTTGTTAACAGCATAGGACACGTTCAATGCCTTGTTAAAAAGCTCCTCCCCAATCTCGTAGTCCTTCTTAATAACCCTAGTGAACCACCTACCCGTCTCCTTTTGTTCCTCAATCAACTGGTGAAAATTAGCATAGAATTGGCACGTCTCATCCTTATGTGCCGGATAATTCAAACCTAACAAGTCACCCAACTCATGAAATTGAAATATCTTTAACACATTCCCCAAACCTAGTTCTTCTATCTGATTAAAATCAACAACATAACAATCTAGCAATTGACTATGCTGCATGTAATTAGAATAGGCCTGGGATGCATCCAAACTTACAAATTTTTGTTTATCATATTTGGTTGAACTTGTCCCCGCCGTCGCCCGTGGCTGAGATCCCGAAGCCTAACCTTCATCACGTCGGGCACCCTGCAGAAACGGATTGGGTGCCAAATTCTTTGTCCTTGCCATTACTCTTGTCGGATGGGTATGTGAGATTTTGGTTGGTTTTTTTTTCTAAGCTCTGAGACGTTTGATCGATGTTTGAAATCAGAAGATCCCCAAATTTGATATTTATAGGTTAGCGTCTTGCGATATTGTAACTACCAAGACAGCTTATATTCAAGTTGGTTGCGATATCGTAAGTTTTCACGCACAAAAGTAAACGACGCCGTGTAACATGCTGCTAGGGTTTAATTCTAAGAAGTAATACTAGCGATATCGTAACTAATTAAATTCATATTAAATTAATTCTCAGCAGTACTACTAGCGAACTCGCAACTAATTTTATTCATATTGACCTAGCAAGGTCGCTACTATGCCAGTCATAAGTTTTGTTGTTCTATGTGATCAATCTTTGTTGTAACGAATTCGCAAGGGTAGACAAACTACTCTGCGAAGTCGCTACAGATTCTCTACCTAGGCTCTGTTGATTGAATGCGACTTGTTTCGGTATCGTTAGGACCACGTAATTAGGCGCTAGTTAGTTGCGAGTTCGCTTGGTGTTCTGTTACTAATAAATCATCATGAAACGTGACAGTGACGAGATCGCTATGACCACGCACTATACAAAAAGTAAATGATTTTGCGGATACTATATGGGCTCTTAGGATGAAAAAATAAAATGTAAGGGACAAGATATCAAAACAAGAAAAGCTATTCAGTAATTAAATGTGCCAAAACGGAAAACACAAGTTCATTAGAATCGAAACAGACTGGTGATACAAAAATACATAATGAAGAACAAACAACTAATACTAGTAGATCGTTCGTTCACCGAGGACATGAAGCAGTTCCTGATCGCAAGTGCATGCATCACAGGTGATGTCCGCCGGATCAAGGGGTGCCCAGGGATCATACCTCACCCAGTTATTGAGGCCAGCATGCGGATTGCAGCAGATCAGCCTAGGCCTAACTGCTGCTTCTGAGAAGTACCTGAGGTAGTGTCTCCAACCCCAAGCGTATCTCAGACCTCTTTTGACGCGTTCCCGAGCTAGACGGAGGCCCTGCTTGTCGGTTCTCTTCATGGTTGTGATCACATTCATGCCTCTTTGAATGTCACCTTCGCAGATTGCAAAAATAGCCAACACATAGGTCGACGGTGTGTGACCTATTGCAGAAGTTTCGGTGAGCCACTGTCGAGCCCACTCGGTCGCTCTTCCGCTCATGTAGCGACGAAGAACCCAGTCGAACATAACACGGATCATTACCAGATTTATCATGTCATCTGGGATGGCGTTGAATAGAGACACATCCATGGGAAACAGAAGGCAAAGAATATGAGAAGGCAGAAGGGAATGTGGGAATGAAGGCTCTACTGAGGTTCTAAATGGAGAAGGGATTGATATTTAAAGGGCTGAGGTGCTCCATTATTCAAAAATATGTCAGAGTTCCTAGACAAAAATCAGTCATTGTGGTATTAATGGAAGGAAAATGTAAAGGCATTCTCACTTTTCCATGGACACCCCATGCAAACCCCCAAAATAAATTAATTACTAATGGAATTTCAAAGGTTTTTACTGATGTCACAGGTCAGAAAAAGCCCAACACTTATACTATCACTACTACTACAGCCCAATATACTACCAAAAGCCCTTATCTCGTTGCGATATCGCTAGAGAATCGCCAACTAGGCTCTGTTGACTGAATACGACACGTTGCGATGTCGTTAGGACCCCGTAACATATACGCGAGTATGTGACGAATTCGCTTGTGCTGATACTACTAATAAACGTGACACTGACGATATCGCTAGGAACACACACTATACCAACAGTAAATGATTTTGCAGAAAAAGTAACTCTTACGATGAAGCTAGTGATTTAGCTAGCGATTTTGTTGAAAAAATAACTCTTACGATGAAAAAGTAAAATGTAAGGGACAAGGTATCAAAAAAAGAAAAGCTATTCAATAATTAAATGTGCCAAAATGGCAGACAAAAACTTATTACAATCCTAACAAATTTTACATAAAATACAACAGAATAAAATAAGAAAGAAACTACAACATTTCAACTCAAGAAGAACCGAGGACGTGAAGCACTTCCTGCTCGCAAGTGCATGCATCACATTCGATGTCCGCTGGATCAACCCTCGTGTAGCGACGGTACCTCAAGCCGCGATTGAGGTCATTCCTGGCAGCATCTAGGCCTAGGCACTACTACATCGAGGTACCTGAAGTAGTGCGCATTTCCCCAGGCGTAAGCCAATTCGGCTATGACGCGTACCCGAACTTCCTTGAGGCCTTTCTTGTCGGTTCTCTTCATGATGGTGATGACATCCATGCCTCTCTGAGCATCACCTTCGCAGATTGCAAATATAGCCAAGGCATAGGCCGACTCTCTGTGACCTATTGCAGAAGTCTCGGTGAGCCACTGTCGAGCCCAATCGGTCGCTCTTCCACTCACGTAGCGATGAAGAACGTGTTTGAACATAACACGAATCATTATGAGATGAATCATGTCATCTGGGAGGGCGCTGAAAAATGTCAAATCCATGGGAAGAAGAAGGCAAAGAATAGGAGAAGGGAGAAGGGAATATGGGAATGAAGGCTCTGATGGGGGTCTAAAGGGAGAAGGGGCTTATATTTATAGGTGTGAGGTTCTACATTTGTCAAAAAAATGTGAGAGTTTCGAGACTAAAATTAGTAATTGCTGTACTAAAAGAAGAAAAATGTAAAGGCATTCACACCTTTTCATTGACCACATTCACACCCCCAAACAAATTAATTACTGTGGAATTTCAAAGGTTTTTACTGATGGGTTCCTAGACTGTAGCGATATCGCTACTCTTCAAGCCTAACAATTGTTTGTCAGGTGTGTCAAGCTTTGTTGTTACGAACTCGCTAGAGAATCTCAAACTAGGCTTTGTTGACTGAATACGACTTGTTGCGAGATCGCTACTATAAGTTACACAGGTAGCGAGTTCGCTAGTGAGGCACCAACTTGGCTCTGTTGACTGAGTACGACACGTTGCGATCTCGCAAGTTACACGTAAACGGAAGCGAGGACCAAGAGACATCGCTAGGAGCACGCACTATACCAAAAGTACTTGATTTTGCTGAACTGAAGTAACAACAACTCTATAAAAAATTGAACAGTCTACATCTAAAAATTGTAAAATTTATTGACCACATTCTTGTAACCAAAACGGCATCTTTGGTGACGCGTACACAAGTGATCATAATCCAAAAACTAGTTAATATTCAAAAAAGTAAATGTTTAAACCAAACTAAACTACGAAATCACAGGCCGGCGACTAAAATATCATGCAAGTCATCAACACACATCTTGTCGCTGCCTTCGGCCTTCTCCCCCGAACTGCCTTCATCATTTTGCTTGTCTTGCTCGTTCTGGCCTAGTGGTTGAGCTTCAGTCTCGATGCAGGTGTTCTCTTCTTTGCCTTGTCCCGGTTCAACATCCTCGTCGGGTTCTCCGATCAGCCTCTCTTTCCTAATCATCTCATACCTCGCCGGCTCATCTTCTGCATCAGAGTCACTGTCATGATGATCACCATCATCACCATCATCACTTTTCGCATCTGCATCCCTTACATGATCAGCAACAAGCTTCCCATCGGATGGCTCCTTTTCGCTGGCTGTAGGCAAATCTTGGCTAGGACCCGCGGTGTCTTTTTGCTTGGGAAATGTGGTGCGGAAATCAGGTATCTCCTCCTCATCGCTCATATCGCACTCCACTACCCCGCTGGATATCAGTTCGCCGAGCCGTTCGTTGTTAGCACATGCCCTTTTCTTGGCCATTTCAATCTCATTCAATAACTGGCCCATAGACACCACAAGCCTACCACGGGCATCAAAAACAGAATCTACACAAACACATCAAGGTTGATAAGAACAAAAACATGACAAATGAAACAACTTGAACCAACTACAGTTAATAACAAACTAGAATCATACCTGATACTCCCAGCCTACCCCTTGCCCTTCTGGCTGCCTCTTCTGCTTCTTTCTTTCTTGCGTACTTCTCATCGGCCTTCAACTCTAACCTCTTATGCTTGAGTCACTCCTTGTCGTATTTTCCGAGCGGCATGGGACGGCCTCTTGGAAAAATACCCGCTTTCCTGATCAGAGCTACAATCAAATTGCCATACGGAAGCGCGGCGTTCTTGTGTCTGGCCATCTTCATCATTTGAGTCAGAATTGTGAAGCCGGGGTTGATTGGAAGCTTCTCCATGATATAGTAGAACACCATGAGACTGCAAACTGTGGGCTCACATGCATGCCCTAGGGACGGGACCACATTACCGCAGATTAGCTCAAAAACTAATCTCTGCTCCTCGGTAAGCCTATGGATCGGGTAATTCCTAGCTGTACCCGGCCTATCAAAAGTCCTTTTAAACCACTTCTGACCCATCTCACCGGCCTTCAATGGTTGCTTGGGGCTAACAGAAGGAAACCTCTGCTCGTAATGTACCTCGTACAGACCATCCTTTTTGGTAGGCCTCGGGTCGTTACGAGACAGATAAGGACATTTCAGAACTTCGTTGATGCTAAACTTATCGACCGTAAACTTAACACCCCGCACCATTGTAGTTATTTCCTCCACCCCTTCCTCTAAACCTAGGTTCACATAAAATTAGAGAACCTCTTCATGGTAAACAGGCTCAGGCAACATAAGCAATTTATCTAGATGTTGTGCCCTAAAATGGTCTAGCACGTAATCCAGTTGCAGCGAAGGCACCACACTACTATCAAACACATTATTATTTACAAGTTTCCGAGAGGAACAACACTCATACCTAGCTATGGCGGCGTCGTTGAAGAACTCAGGAGTGTCCTCCTCCTCACTGGAACTGCTGGGCCCTTCCCCACCATCATTTCCGGCAGCAGCGGCGGCGGCAGGGACGACTGGAACTTGCGGGGCGACTGGAACCTCTGCCTGAACCGCAGGCTCCTCAGTCCGAGGCCGTTTATCTCCCACCGCCGGACCACGTCCCCCTCCACTGTCTGAGCCTCTACCACCGCGTCCCCGCACCGCTCCTCTGGTCTTTGGCCGCATTTTGTCGGAGAAGTTACAGTAGACCAGTAGGGTTTTCAATTTGGGGCTAATTAATTTTAGCCCGATCCCTTTTTCTTATTTATAGTACTGTTACTTGCGACATCGCTAGTGGATATGCTTCTACATGTTGCGAGCTCGCTAGCACACACGCATCTGTATGTTGCGAAGTCGTTAATATCTCGCTCAAACCTGAGTTTCTAGTAGCTAGTCTTAAAAAGCCTCGCCAGGCAAGCGTTCGAGTAGCGAACTCGCTAAAGAAGAATCATTCTAATTAGTAGCGAGGTCATAACCCAAAAAGGTTTTTTTTTATTTGAACTACTAACTAGCGCTATTGCAACTCCTTCATACTGGTTTTCTGGGTTACGTGGGTTTGTGGGTTTGCGGGTTTGTGGGTTTAGGGTTTAGGGTTTAACTGTGGTAACGTGTATACTAGCGATTTCGCTACTACATAAGCTAATTAGATTGTAACTAAGAAACCGATGTCGGTGGGAGAAGTTGGATTCATAAAATCACTCCCGGGATTCCTTCGCGCGTTTTATGATCTGGTGGGCCACCATAGTCGGGATTCTGTTTACTATTTCTACTCCAATAAACAGGTGTTCAGCGAAGCGAGGGAATTAGTCGTTCCATGGGAAGACTTTGCCCTTTTCTGGCACTATAAAACCCTTCCCGAAATAATCCTTATACTACATCAAATGTAAGCTACTTGATCTCATCTCTTCTATCGTATTGCAAGTTACAAATTATTATATACATGTGCACTATTAAACGTTCATATCCCATCTATTGTTTATTTAGGTACATGCAATGCCTTGCTCTAAAAGCAAAGACTTTCATTGGTTTTTTGCACCCAATATGCTTGCAAGAAATGAATGAAAGTAATCAATCATGACTTGCTTATCTCTCTAAGATCCTTAGTGACAAGACCAAGACAATTTACATAGGCCCATATCTAGAGGGGTTAGTTTTCTTTTTTACAATTAGATATTTGCATTTCGTAAACATTCTAATCTTCGAGCCGGGTTCTTACATTTTCATTTCTTAAAATATGTAGCGGCCATTGGAGTTTTGTAGCTATGATACCATCGTTGCAGCCAGTGTATTGGATGGACCCGCTACACTTTGGTCCATCTACAAAATTTGCAGATTTATTAGAGGTTGCTATGCATAGTGCACATGACGACACACTACTTCCCTTCAACCTTATACAGATTCAGGTGACATTACAAATCCAATGCTCATTTATTTCCACTATGATTTCATTTCAAATCATTTGTTATACTTCTTCACTTTCAGCACCGAAAGCAATTGTCAAATTGGGAGTGCGGTTACTATATGATGTTGTACACAAGCGAGTGCCTCGCTGGCCTTGTTCAAGATAATTTGGAATTACATCGCGTAAGCATTCTTATAACCTAATTATTGTACCTATTACTATCTACGTTGCATTTAATAGTATTAAAAAACATTTCATATTCTTAGATTATCGAGGAAAATCATGCACCGTACACCAAGAAGGAGTTGAAGGATGGTAGAGATGCATTGGCTAGACACTTGGTCCTTATTAGATCCCGGTACATCTCTAGGCCTCACATTCCCAATAAAAGCTAGTTTCTTTTTTTGTCAAATGGATGCATATACTTTTAAGTTCCATTACTTCCATTACTTTATAAAGTGTGGCTTGATAGTGTTTCATGTTCATGTTTTGTGCTTGGATACCATGCATCTTGCAATTCACAGCTTAGACAATTAAAATGAAACCCAATTTTAGTGGAAATGGGTGGAAATGGCTCAAATCCTATAATTTTGCGACACTTACGAATTCTATGCGATATCGTTACTTCTCTCGCCCATTACATTAAAATAGTTGTGATCATCTTGTACTATCGCTACTTCTCACGCCAGAATTATATTTCTGAGCTTAGTTTTTGCGCCATCGCTACCCAATCGCTCGTTCTTCTCTGCCTCTCCAATCTGATCTCTGCCGAGCTCGTAACCATACACGCAAAAACCAGGCGAATGTCTAGTTTACTCGTAACGACATTTTTTTTTCTCGCTCACCCTGTGCTAAAACAACGTCGTTTCATCTAAGCGATTTCCTTACGACATCGTTACATCTCTCGAACCAACAATTTTTATTATATTTTTATAATATGATTTTTACAATTTTTATATTTTTACAATTCTTATTAAACACAATTGTTCGGTTGCAATCTCGCTACGTTGTTACTAGCGAGTAGCTAGTGGCTGTCGTAACCCGACTCGTTTTGATTAACCAGAAATGTTTAATTTGGCTTGTAACAAGCTCGCTACTTGTGACCGAGCGAATCGCCTCTATTTGTCGTAACCAGTCTCGTCAGCAGATAAATATATGACAACCTAGGCTCTCTTACGACATCGTAACTAGTATTAGCGATCCGCACGGTAGAAGTCGTAACCAGTCTCGTACACATTCATAACAGTCTAGGCTTTTCAATGTAGCGAACTCGTAAGTATTTCATCTGGCGATCCGTAAGCTTCTGTCGTAACATAACAATCAACCATTTGTTTGGGACTAGCGTTTGCTAGTTACGGTATCGCAACGAGCCAATTCATATCATACAGACTTTCACGCTAGCGAGTTCGTAAGCTTTAAGCAAGGCGTATAAGCCTTCATCCAAGGCGGAAACAAACGCCTTAAACCCAAAAACATATAAGGCGGAAGAGGAACCGCCTTAGATGATTTTTCTCATTCAAGTCACAACCAGGGAAGGCATTTGTTTTCTGCCTTAACACATGAAGGATGAACTGCCTTAAATGGCTTGATATTCTAGTAGTGATAGATTGACATATTATCTTAACTTTAAAGGTTCATCAAAGTTGCATAACACTACCATTTTAATTTCACTTATTACAACATTCTGGTACCTATGGTGTAGGAGGAATAGATTTATTTTTGAGAACTTAGAGACTACTACTCATGCATTGTTACTCCAGATAGCCTCAAAAGTTTCTGCAATTTTTACAACATTCCCACTCTATGGGAATTCTGCAAAATATAATGAACTACTGCAAATTGGACTTGTTCCTTTCCCAAGGCAGAAAAAGCTTAAAATTGGTAGATTAGTCAGATGGATTCCCCCTGACTCAGGGTTTAAAATCAATGTAGATGCTTCTTTTGCGAGTCCAGATAGGGCAAGGATAGGTCTAGTTGTGAGAAATGGGGATGGAAAAGTACTTAGAATGGAGCTTAAATTAGTATCAACTTTCTCTCCCCGATCTGCTGAACTTATAGCAATTGAATGTGGATTAGAAATTGGCAGTCACTACACTTAAACTTTCAGTTTAGAAACAGACTGTCAGCACGCTATTAATTGTATCCAGAATCCTTTCTTGGCCAACTGGAAGTTGTTCAGCTTATGCCATAAACTGCACATGGTGTCCAGGGACATAAAAATTATACACTCCTACAGAGAGGGTAACACCATTGCAGACTACCTGGCAAAAATGAGTATTCAGATCATATCACCTCTTATCTCCATAACCAGAATGCACCGTCACTATTTAAAAGCATGATTTTTCTTGACAAGTTTGGTGTTTGTAATATTAGAAATGGCTAACTTAGGTGTCTTTGTGCAGATGCTAATGATTTTGCTTGACAGCAGATACAAGAAGACCCAATGGAGGAAGCCATTGGGTGACCAAGCACAACAGACATCAACAGCAACTGCACACAGAAGATCTGAGGTGCACTATTGCAGCATTCAGGCTGATTTTTGGGATAAGCAACCCTCCACCCTCCCCAACATTTGGCAGACTTGTGTTTTGTATAACAATTTTCTAACATGCTCGGTGTATGGTGGAAGGTCTGATGTTTGAGCTTCATGAGAATCTTTACTCTCATTATTTCATTATTTAGATCCAATTTTTTGGCTGAGCTAAGGCTCTTGTAAAGTTAAAACAATTCTGTAAAACTCTATGTCCCTTTTCAGGCTCAGGGGTGCCAATAAAATTCCCCCACCAGCATGGTGGTTTTAATCGAAAAAAAAAGTTTATATGATTGGCACCAAAATGTTTTGTATCATGGTCTGATCTTGATTTTGTAATAATGAAATTTAATTTTTACAAAAAATAATACTATTATTGAATGAAAAATAACACCATTAAGATAACAATTAAAAATATAATAATTCTATAAAAATTTATTAAGTTCGGTGATAATGTAGATAATTTGTTAACCTAAGAAACCCTCGATTGCAAAGATTTGAGGGTAATCAACTCAATTTGTTTCAAACGGTAATCAATAAATGTAATTTGATGAAATATAATTGCATTCAGTCATAAATTCTATTTTATTCCATTTCTATTCAATTCAATTCTAGTACATTAACCTTCAATCATGAAAAAAAAATATTTTAAATTTATTTCAGCTCAGTTCATATAGATATATATTTTAAATTCAATTCAGTTAAATATATTTCAAAAATTTCAGTTCAGGTCAGTTCAATATATTTATAATCTTCAATTCATTTAGTATTTTTTTTAATTTAGCTCTGTTCAATTTTGCAAAAAAAAGTTTAGGAGAACGGGGCTAAAAAAAATCTAAAAATCAATTAGAAAAGATTCTTGTAAAAAAGTACAATTTAAGAAATATATTTGCTTTACGGACCAGACCATATGATGGTGTGATGAATTTTCTAGTATTATTAGAATTTGCTGAATCAGTACAATACAAATGCCATGGAAATTGGCCAAGCTTTGGCAGTTAACTCTAACAAACTAGTCTAATAGATTCTACAACTTGATCCACCAAAAGGATGCCATTCTCCTCTACTGATTTGTTATTTATATCTGAATCTTCTTCTCCATTGGCAATTAGTTGATGTTGCCTCCCTTTCCTGCCAATCTCTTCACCCCAGCTTAGTACCAATTTCAGCTAAGAAAGTCAAATTAGCCCAACTTTCTGTTGTTGACTAAAATGAACTTTTTTCTAATTGCAGGTCAGCCCTTCCATCCTAACATTACTCCTCCCTTATCAATAAGCTTGTCCTCTAGCTTTGAAATCAGGGAACTGATTGGTGACCACATCAACATCTTCCCATGATGCATCCTCAGGAGCTGTGTCCTTCCACTCAATTAACCACTGTAAAATCTGAGAATTGTTTCTGTTAATGACTCTTCTTTGTAACACCCTGAGAGGAGTCAATAGAGGTAAGTCTGCAACATCCTCCATAGGAATGTTAATGACTTGAGATGGAGCAACACCTGTGTGTTTCTTTAAAAGTGACACATGAAACACAGGATAGATCCTGCAATACACTGGTAATTGCAATCTATATGCCACAGCTCCAATTTTTTTAGTCACTAGAAAAGGGCCATAGAGTTTAGGAGCCAGCTTCATATTAATGTTAGAACTCAGAGAATTCTGCCTGTATTTTTGCAGCTTCAGATAAACCCAATCACCTTCTTCCAAATTTCTATCAGACCTCTTTTGATCAGCAAAGTGTTTCATTCTTTCTTGAGCCACTTTCAGATGCTTCTGCAGCAACTGATCCACCTTCTTTTTTTGTTGAAGTACATCTTGAGTTGCAGGAAAAACTGTTTCTGTCATGAGCCCTAAAGGTAATGGAGTTGGCTTAACTCCATACAAATCTTCAAAAGGTGTCATTTTGATACTGGAATGATATGTAGTATTGTACCACCATTCAGCATTTCCCAACCATTCACTCCAAAGATCTGGCTTATCACCACAGAAACATCTGAGATACTGTCCTAAAACTTGATTTACTCTTTCAGTCTGACCATCTGTTTGTGGATGGTAGGCTGTATAGTACTGAAGTTGTACATGTAATAAAGACATCAACTCTTTCCAGAAATCGCTGGTAAAAATTTTATCTCTATCAGAAGTTATAGTGTCTGGCAATCCATGCAACTTGCAAATTTCTTCCATAAATTTCCTAGCCACCTGAACAGCAGTAAATGGATGACTTAAAGCCAGAAAATGTCCATACTTAGTTAGTCTGTCTACCACCACTAAAACAGTATCTAAACCTTTTGAATTGGGAAGTTTCTCTACAAAGTCCATTGTAACTTGTCTCCAAGCTTGTGCTGGAATTGGTAAGGGTTGTAATAATCCTGGATTAGCACAATATTCAGACTTATTTCTTTGGCACACTTCACAGCACTGTATCATCTCAATGAGCTATTCCTTCATGTTGGGCCAAAAGAACAGTGATGATACTCTTTTATAGGTTGCAGTCTGACCTGAGTGGCCACCTATTGCAGATGCATGCATAGCAGTCAAAATAGTTTGCCTTACATTTCAAGTAGCTCCCACCACCAACTTAGTGCCTTTCTTGAGCAGTCCTTGTGTAAAACTGAATTCACTCACTACTCCTTCAGTAGGTAAAACCACACTGTTGATTAAATCTTGGCAGAATTGGTCCCCCTCATAGCTATTTTCCACTTGTGTCATCCAAGTAGGCACCACAGATGTACTGGTACTTATTTTGGCACACTGCAATGGTTCTGTATTTTCCATAGAACCACTGACTGCACACTGCAATGATTCTGTATTTTCCATAGGACCACCAGACTGATTGCAACTGCTCATACCTCTCTTTATTAACCCCTTGTGGTTGAACCACCTGTCTAGACAAAGCATCAGCTGCAGCATTACTCTTCCCAGATTTATATTGAATTTCCAAACTGAGCCCTAGCAATTTAGTTATCCACTTATGTTGCAAGGCATTGGTCAATTTTTGCTCAATCAAATATTTCAGACTCTGATGATCCATTCTGATAATAAAATGATTACCAATCAGGTAATGCTTCCATCTATCCACAGCAAGAACTAGAGCTAATAGTTCCTTCTCATAGGTAGATAAACTTCTGTTCTTTGGACAAAAAGATTTACTCAAATAGGCAATAGGCCTTTGGTCCTGCATTAACACAGCTCCCATACCAATCTCAGAAGCATCAGTTTCAATAATAAAGTGCTTGTCAAATTCAGGCATCTTCAAAACTGGTGCAGTTGTCATAATATGTTTTAACTGTTCAAATGCCTTTGTAGCTTCCTGATCCCATTTAAATGCATTCTTTTTGAGGAGATTATGTAATGGCTTACAAATAACTCCATATCCTTGGATAAACCTCCTATAATATCCAGTGAGACCTAAGAAGCCTCTTAATTCCTTGACATTTCTAGGAACTGGCCATTTTTGAATGCTCTCAATTTTTGAATCATCCACTGCCACCCCTTTGTTGGATATTATATGGCCTAAGTAGTCCACAGTTGCTGCAACAAATGAACATTTAGACAATTTTGCATACAGCTGGTGAGCCTTTAATATGTTTAAGACCATTTCCAAGTGCACTTGATGCTCCTCTTCTGTTTTACTGTAAATCAGAATGTCATCAAAAAAACCAACACAAATTTCCTCAAATATTGGCTAAAAACCACATATATCAGTCCTTGAAAAGTAGCAGGGGCATTGGTGAGGCCAAAAGGCATCACCAAAAACTCATAATGTCCTTTATGTGTTTGAAAAGCAGTTTTAGGAATATCTTCTTCTCTCACCCTTACTTGATGATAACCACTTCTCGAATCAAGCTTAGAAAAACAAGTTGCTCCAAATAATTCATCAAGTAACTCATCAATAACTGGAATTGGAAACTTATCCTTTACAGTAATATCATTCAATTTCCTGTAATCAATACATAATCTCCAAGTCTTATCTTTCTTCTTAACCAAAATTACAGGGGATGCAAAAGGACTATTACTAGGCCTAATAATCTTGTTAGCCAGCATTTCTTCCACTTGTCCTTCAATCTCATCCTTGTGACTATGTGGATACCTGTATGGTTTAATCTTAAAAAGGTGAGAGTCTGGTTTTAGGATGATCTTATGATCAATTTCCCTTTCAGGAGGCAACTGAGTGGGAATGGAAAAAATATCAGAAAAAATATGCAGAACCTGTTTAATGTTGAGGCTAAGAGCCAGTGCATTGATCTCAGCTTCCAGCTCCAAAGTCTTGCCTTTAGTATCAGCTTGCATCTTCTTCATACTGACTTGCTTTTGATAGTCCCCAGAATTCAAGTCTATTTCTTCCACCTCCTTCCCCAATTCCTCAGTAATCTCCATCAGATAAGCTTTCCTTTTTCCCGAGATTTCGTTGTCTGCCTCCTCCTTGATCTTATATCTGAACCCATCTGTGTTACCTTTAAGTTCCCATAAATGATCATCATGAAAAATGTGTACCACTTGCCTCCTCCAATTGAATACTACAGGGGCAAACATGGATAACCAATCCACTCCACAGATTATATATGTACCACCTAATGGCATTACCTTTAGATCAAAAACAAAAGTATGGTCTTGTAAATTCCATACCACTCTAGGACATAAGGTAGCTCCATCAACCAATTCACCATTAGCTATCTTTACTGTGTAAGGTTTAGTGTCCATAGTTCCCATACTTACTCTGGTGATCACAGCAGGGTCTATGAAACTAGCTGAACCTCCAGTGTCCAATAGATTACTTAAAACATGGCCATATAGACTCCCATGGAAAACCATTGTACTTTTAATATCCTTGTCAGTTGTTGCCATCCCAACTGAGTTCAACACAATTTGGTCATCTTTTCCTAGATCCTTAAAAATGTCAGCCAGTTCATCATCTGCTTCCAAAACCAATATACTTCCTGGTTCTTTCTCAATCTCAGTACTCATTAAGTTCACTTGCTTCATCCTACAAGTGTGCCCTGGCCCAAACTTATCTCCACACTTAAAACATAAACCATTTTCCCTTCTATACTGTAATAATTGGGGAGACAACTTAGTGTAATTCCCACTCTTGCTACCAGCTTCCTTTGCCTCATTTTTCCATATCAACTTATCAAATCCTTGTTTGGCTAGAGGTATTTTGAGCTGTGGTGGTTGATGAAAGTTATATTCCCACTGTTTTCCTCTTTCCAGCTACTTCAATCTTCCTTTCTTGCCACATAGCTAACTCCATAGCCTTAGCCAAAGACTCAGGGCAAAGCATTCTCACTGCAGGCTGTAACTCCTCCTTCAAGCCACTGAGAAAACTGGAGATAAAGTATTGCTCAGTGGGATGTAAATCCTTATCAGACATCATAGTCCTCAGCTCTTCAAACTCTTCTACATAGGCACTTACAGTAGTCTTTTGCTTCAACTTATTAAACTCAGCAATTTCATCTCTCAAAGTTAGAGGAGTGAACCTTTGCAATAACAACTCACAAAATGTCTCCCAAGTCATGTCTCCTTTCCCCAAAATAGTAAACTGGTACCACACTCTAGCTCTACCAGTCATATAGATTTCAATAGCCCTAGTTCTCTGTAGATCAGGTATTTTGTAATAGTTAAAGAATGTCTTACAACTTCTTAACCATTCTCTTGCATCATCACCACTAAAGCTAGACAGTGCAATGTTAGCTTGTTGTGGCTCCACTCCCCTTCCTAATCTATACCTCCAGTCATCTACATTGTTTCCCTCCACATTAACCAATCCCGGAGGATAACCTCTCCCTTGTTGAACATACACAGGCTGAGGTATACCATTCCACCCCCTTGTTGTCCCAAATTCCTATTATCTTGTTCATTATTAACCCATTCTCTACGGTTAAACCTTCCATTCCTATCAGCATAATCCATTTCATTCTCATGCATAGCATTATAGTTTGCATGCACATTTCCAGGATTAAAAGCATTTCTACGCATCATAGCATCAGTATTAGGTTTGCAGAAATCTGAGTTGCCTGAACTACCTCTCATTGGAGGAGAGTTCGGCCGGAGAGGAGTTACCGGTCAGCTATGATTCGTTGGAGAACGGGAGCGACTCTCCTTCATCAACAGCTATTGGAGAAGATGTTGTGTCGCCTGAAACTGAATGCGATCGCGATCACGTTCTGCGGCCAACTCCACATCCCGGCGTTCTAGTCAGAGGTTGAGCTCGTAAATCTGTTGCCTGACTTCATCCGTCTGTGCACGACCATCATGTTGGAGATCCGACTGTAGATCAGTCAGCTTTGCAGCTAATTTCGCGTCCATTTGCGCCCCCAGTGCAGCGAACTTCTGATCCAACCGAAGATCAGAATCTTTCAGTGGTCGGGAACTGTCACCCATCTCGGTCAGTGGATTACTGCTCTGATACCACCTTGTGATGAATTTGCTAGTATTATTAGAATTTGCTGAATCATTACAATACAAACGCCATGGAAATTGACCAAGCTTCGACAGTTAACTCTAACAAACTAGTCTAACAGATTCTACAACTTGATCCACCAAAAGGATGCCATTCTCCTCTACTGATTTATTATTTATATCTGAATCTTCTTCTCCATTGACAATTAGTTGTTGCTGCCTCCCTTTCCTGCCAATCCCTTCACCCCAGCTTAGTACCATTTTCAGCTAAGAAAATCAAATTAGCCCAACCTTCTGCTGTTGACTAAAATGAACTTTTTCCTAATTGCAGGTCAGCCCTTCCATCCTAACAGATGGCTAACCATGTAGCCCAATTTTATTCCAAGTTCAGCCCAAGGGAGGAAGTAGAATGCATGGGAGCGTGGGGGCGTGTGAATCGTGTGAGATGCGTGGGGCGCGTTTGGGTGCGTGGAGCGTGTGAACCGCATAGCGTAGTAGAAACACATCAAAATGTGTAAATAGAGCGACAAGCATTGGTATTCATTTCCATCCGTTCTAATTTAATCCCTCCCACTCTCCCCCAAATCTTAACCCTAATTCATACTCTCGCTCTTCTTCTTACTCTCTCTCCTGCACTCCCCAAATCTTAGCCCTAGTTTCTGCTCCCCAGCTTCGAGGATGCAGTCCCTTGTGACGCCTCCCCAGAGTTTCAGATGGTTCTAGTCGGATTCAAGTTCACCGGCATCCCGGATTCGTACGCCGTCACTGAGGAGCCCTTCTCCTCCCCGGAGGTTTAAATTTGCAGCGGTTGTGGGTGTGGGGAGGAGGCTGGACTTTGATTCCAGTACCTCTCCAGAGATGGTTTCTTCCCCTGTGACGCCGCCAGGGCGGTGATTTCGAGTTCCAACTCTCATTCTCCTCCATCTCCTCGGCCTAGTTACTCTCCAGCAGCAGCAGCTCGAACATTAAGATTCGCATTGACTGCGAGAGTTGGGAGTAGGAGAGTAAGCTTCAATAATTCTCCCGCTCCGGCACCTCTGCCGCGAGGGAATACGACGTCTACGAAGTTATCCCAATTGTTTGGGATGAGAGAGCCAGAAAAGACCTAGCCAACTTTTTTTCTAATATGGCAGCAAAATACTTTAGATCATTAGATCAAACACAGTAGATATGTCAGTATTGTAAATTTTGCCACTCTATTTTATAATAAATCCTTGATTTTGTTGTTTTATGAGTACTATATGACGATGGTTCCCATTGTTCAATCAGAGCCCCAATAGTTTTTGTTAAAGTGGTACTCTACTACTGTTGTTCATTGTGATTTTGATTTTTGAGCTGATATTAGTAAAGCAGATCCTATATTTTTGTGTTGTTGTTGTTGAGGTGAAACTGTCTCTTTGGATGTGTGATAATAAAGGTTACAAGTGCACTAAACAGAGAGTGGTGATACATAAAGTCCATATTTACTAATGCAGGTCCAAAATATAATATTATGGGTGCACTATCACAATTCAGGGCCAAATACTGTGTTTTTCAGATCTGCATTTAATAAACATGAACCTGCATGTATAATTACTATGAATAAAATGCACTAAAGATCATCATCTAAATTGCACATGTATAAGAGAGTGAAATCATGTTACACTTTTTGGAAGGACATTTTAGTAATTTTATATTCATTTTCATTTTTCCTTTTCAAAATTATATCTAAAAAAACTATTAATACATAAATACTGTTGGAAAAATATCCCAGAATCCCGAATTAATTTTCAAAAAATATATTGTTAAATTTAATTTTTTGTTATAAAAAAGAACAAAAAAATTAAATATCTGATATTCAATCGTGTTCCGAATTCTCTTCCTAAAGGGAATTAGAAGAGTTATTGCTCCGGTGAATATAAATTAATAAAAAATATTAAACTACGTAGTTTTGATCAAAACCACCACATAACCACCACAAAATAACCATATTCCGGCGCCTCATTCTTTTTTCCTTATTCTATGTAACACAAATACAACTCATTCCAACTCATATAATATTGTATATACTATATAAAAAAATTCTATAATATTTCCATTTACTTCCACCTATAAAATCCTATATACTTCCTTGTCCAGATTATTAATTGGAAAAAAAATAACACGTAGTAATGATGAATAGAAGAAAGGAAAGCAATGGTGATAATATATATGTACTAACAATAAAATATATCAACGAAAGGGAGAAAAGGAAACTACATAACATATAGGAAGACAAAAATAATATCTAGCAGTATATACCACGTTTATGACATCATATATAATTATGGTATTAATATATTGTAATTATATGCGAATAGAATGATAATATAATCTCTAATTTTTCATACTAATCATCATTAATTTTAATTTACACCATGCTCAAATCCTGTTTGAGCCTCTCTTGAATGTTCAAACGGTGAAATTGGCGGCGAGTGCTTGATTTACACAACATTATGTTCTCACTTTTGTTTTTGTTTGTTTTTGCAGAATGTATAGGTATGCTGTTTTCTAAGTTTGTTGGTTGAATTTTGCAGATTTGGGTTAAGCAATCGTGTAATTATTGGATTTTTATTGTCGGGTTCATGTAGGTTTTAATAACATCTGCTAAAGCATTAAACCCTATCCAAGGTAGGATAAAGTTCTGGACAAAATTGCGGCGGAGAGGTATTTTTTCTAGTGGTCCATCCATCTCTAACGCTCCGATTCCCGGTAATAACAGTCCGATTGATGTCATCACCGACAATCATCTATACTATACTTTAAAAGACAAGGATTTAGAATTTTGTGAGATTTTTGAATTATTTTTAAAATTACTATAAATTAACACATCAGCCTACTCTAAACCCTACTCATCAGAAATATATTTGTTTTATTCTTTATGAATTGCCATTTCTTCCCCTTTTCCTCTTACGTTACAAATCAGAATTAACCACAATTTATATCCAGAATTAAACCACAATTTATACCCTTTCCTTCGTCCTCTCCCGAGCAAGGTGATGTGAAAGGCTAGATCTCTAGGTAAGGGATGATGTGCCCGAAGGCTGCCCACGGGAACGAATCTACGCGGAGGATTCCAGCGGTTTCACCGCGACGTCGGCGATGGAGAAGTACTTCTGCATCTGGAGAATCGGGATCCAGTTCATCCTCCGCCGGTGAATTGCCGCGAACACGGGATCATACCCGCCGCCGGCGCCGGAGTAATCCTCCACCTGCACGTGATGATGATGCTCGAGCTTTTTATATGATTGTGCACGAATTCTCTCCCGAGACCGGTCGAGTGGTGGATGTAATCCAGGCCGTGGGCGATCTCCTGCGCGATCTTCAGCCGGGAAATCCAGCTCGAGAGCACTGTGAAATTCGGTTCTTCGAATTCCTCAAGCATTCCCCCAAATTCCCTCCCTGCACGTATTCATACACCAGGTATATGAACTTGCTGTTGTTCCCGATCGCCGCTCCCTTGAGCTTCACAAAGCTGGAATGGTGGCTCCTACTTATTAACCCCAGCCGTTCCCCGAGCTCAGAGATGTTGATTTGTCGGCGCCGGAATTTCCGTTGAATCAGCATAACGTCCTGGCCGCGGATCGTACAGCGCCAGGAAGTGGACGTCGAGGAGGAGGAGAAGGGTTTTAAGGAGAAGTTGTTGGTGGCGGCGGCGATCTCTGCGACGTCGTACATGTGGGGCTGCTCCCGGAGGTTGTCGCGGAGTCTGGACAGCGGGATCTTGCCGGAGCCGGAGTTGGTGGTGGCCCATGAATCGCGGAGGTAGTAGCTCGATCCGGTGCTGGGGATGGCATTGTACAGATAATGATAAAAGCGTACCAATGTGGTAGCCCTGACTCTCATATATATACTCAATATTTACATGGAAAAGTCTATACTAGCCTTTACCCTAATACACCCCCTCAATCTTTACGGGGTGCAATTACGGATAGATTGGATCTATGTTTACAAAACAAATCACTAGAAAGACCCTTAGTAAATATATCAGCAACCTGCAACTGTGTCGGAATCGAATGAACTCGGAGACCACCATGGGCAACCATTTCTCGAACAAAATGATAATCAACATCAATATGTTTGCTACGATCATGCTGAACCGGATTGGCCACAAGATATGTCGCAGAAACATTGTCACAATAGAGAGTGACCGGATGACGAAAATAATACCCAAAATCTGCAAGCAATTGACGAAGCCAAATAGTCTCCGCCACAGTGTAAGCAACAGCACGATATTCTGCCTCCGTAGAGGACTTCGACACAGTAGGTTGTTTCTTCGAGCGCCAGGAAATCAAATTCTTCCCCAGGAACACAGCATAGCCTGTGGTGGAGCGACGAGTGTCCGGACAACCAGCCCAATCAGCATCGGAATAAGCAATCACCATCTCCGGAGAATTTGCGGCATGGAGAAAAAGACCAAACTCCATAGTGCCCTGCAAATACCTGAAAATCCTCTTCACGGCATGAAGGTGAGTAGTACGGGGAGCATGCATAAACTGAGAAACCATATTAACAGCATAAGCAATATCTGGACGAGTCATAGTTAAATATTGCAATGCACCAACCATACTACGATATTCAGTGGGATCAGTAAGAAGGTCACCATCAACAGATGACAAAGTAACTCTAGAAACACTAGGGGGTCCGTACAGGTTTAACTGTGTGAAGATGAAACTTGCGCAACAAATCAGACACATATTTTTGCTGAGACAAAAATAAACCCTTAGGAGTACGAGACACCTGTAAACCTAGAAAATAATGAAGATCCCCTAAATCCTTCATATCAAACTCAGAAGACAGAACAGAGATGAATTTGTGAACCAAGTCATTACTACTACCGATTAGAACTATATCATCCACATAGAGAAGTAAGATAAGCATGTGACCTTTAAATTTAAGAACAAATATAGAAGAATCACAACTGCTACATTTAAAACCAATGGATAATAAGAAATTGCTAAATCTGGAGAACCAAGCTCGAGGAGCTTGTCGTAACCCATAAATGGACTTACGTAACCGACAGATGTGATGAGGACGAGAAGGATCAGCAAAACCTGGAGGTTGACGCATAAATACTTCTTCATTCAAAAAACCATGCAAAAATGCATTTTTAACATCAAGTTGACGGACAGTCCAATTAAGAGAAATAGCAAGAGTGAGAACCAATCGCATAGTAGTAGGCTTAACAACAGGACTGAAAGTTTCAAAATAATCAATACCTGCCTGCTGGTGATTTCCGAAAACAAGAAGTCTGGCCTTAAACCGCTCCAATGACCCATCAGAATTGTAATTAATTTTATACACCCATTTACATCCAAGCACATTGCGATTGAAGTCGCGAGGTACCAACTCCCAAGTATTATTTTTAAGTAATGCATTATACTCATCAAGCATAGCCTGTCGCCAACGAGAATCTTTGGACGCTTGTTTGAAATTAGAAGGCTCTAATTCTACAATATCTGATTTTAAATTCATTAACCGACGAGGCTTGGAAATACCAGCTTTAAGACGAGTAACCATGGGATGAGCATTGGAAACCAACGACTGTGAGGAAGGGGCAATGGAAGGCAAAATAGGAGAGGAAACACTCGGATGGATGACCGACTGGGAAGGTACACTAGACGGTGATGGAGAGGAACTAGAGTAAGCAGATCGAAGCTCAGGAGACGCAGATACAACCGGACTATGAACCGGGCTAGACGCAGGAGATCGATAGACAGGAGAGACTGACTCAATAACCGGGCTAGACAATGAACTCGACCTATCCACAAATTTAGACAACACAGGATCCATCGTAACTGGAGGTGAGCTAGGAGACAACGCGGAAGAGGGCGAGATAGGATGTGACTCAACAGAACGTACTAGAGACGTGATAGGAGGAGGAGACACTGGAGAAGGAGATGACGATAATAACGGGAATGTTGACTGAGTAGACGAACTAGATCCCGTAGACACCACAGTAGGTGACCAACCCTCAGAAAGATCAAGCGGTGAGGAAAAAGGTAAGCTCGATTGAGAAGGAAGGAGACTACGATAGGGAAATTGTTTTTCATGGAAAAGAACATGACGACTAACATAAACTCGACCAGTGAGAGGATCAAGACACCTATAACCCTTATAATCAGATGCATAATCAATGAAAACACAATGTTTTGATTTAGGTTGTAATTTGTTGATTTTAGCATCCATTAGAAGAGGAAAACAAGCACAACCAAAGACTTTAAAAAATTCATAAGATGGAGAACGATGAAACAATTTTTCAAATGGAGACACGCCACCTAAGTTCAAGCTTGGTAAACGATTAACAGTAAAAACAGCTTGAAACACGGCATCAACCCAGAATTGAGCAGGAAGATCTGACTGAACAAGCATTGTGCGCATCATTTCAATGAGATGGCGGTGTTTGCGTTCAGCAACTCCATTCTGAGCTTGTGTGCCGGGACATGATTTACGAAAAATTATTCCACATTCAGTAAAATGTTGGAGAAGAGAAGAATTATCAAATTCACGACCTCCATCACTTTGGAAAATCTTAATTTTGCAATTAAACAGATTCTCAACCATCTTTTGAAATTTTTGAAATTGAGAGTAAACCTCGGATTTTCTACGTAAAGGATAAACCCATGAAAAATGTGAGAAATCATCAACAAACACAACGTAATATCGAAAAGACTGATTTGATAATACAGGAGATTGCCAAACATCACTATGAATCATATATAAGGGATATGGAGCAGAATGTTGAACTGGTTCAAAAGGTAAACGATGAATTTTTCCCAATTTGCAACAAACACAATCGTCATGAAATTTCAAAGTACATGAAATTTTATTACTTGAAATCAAATTCCCTATAACTCTAGAAGATGTATGACCCAAACGAGCATGCCAAATATCACCAGACTCCTTAGTGGCTAGAAAAGCAGGTACGGTTGACTGAGGACTCACAAACGCTGGTTGGATTGGATAGACACCATTCTTACTGGCCCCCTCTAGAAGCACCTCCCCCGCTTCCTTGTCCTTAACCCAAACAGAAGAATCATCAAAACTCATAATACATGCATTTTCTTTACACAACTTATTGACAGAGAGGAGATTATGTTTAAGACCGGGGACATGACAAACAGAGGATAACCTAAGTGGGCGTGAGGGTGTTTGAATTTCCATTTTACCAACATGTTTAATTGGGAGAGTGGTACCATCGCCAACAACAACAGAACTTGAACCATGATATGGGGCTGTAAAAGAGAGTTTACCTTCTTGATGAGTCATGTGCGAAGCAGCCCCGGAATCCGGATACCAGACAGAGTCATTTGCTTCACCACCAACAGACAGGGCAGCGAAGGCTCTAGTAACACTATCTTGACCAGGGGGCACAAAATTTGGATTATATCTGTGACGACAGAACTGTGCGACATGACCTGGAGTAAGACAGAAACAACAAGAATCGGGAGAGGGAGTAGAGCTAAAATTGCCATTGGATGAATTACTTCCTGCTGAGCACGCATTATTAGTAACACAGTTGGTGAAAGGCAATAATGAACATGACAAATCAGAAATATTACTCATACCATTGTTACGATTTCTGTTGTTATTTGCAGCTCCACTGGCCACCGTTGATCCGTCTGAGCGATTTGAATTTCCACGATTATTGTTACCACGACCTCCTCTGTTGCGATTGTTTTTGTTCTTAGTTTTGCCACCCCCTGAACTCTTGGATCCAGTAGACGAGGAACCAGATGACTGTAGTGCCACGAGTGCATGGGAAGAAGTCTCAGCAAGATCCTTCGAATGTTTCAGACGTTGCTCATGGAGTAACAACTTGGGACGGAGATCATCGAAACTCAGCTCAAGTGGGTAATGAATCAAAGTAGTCACCAAATGAGCATAATCAGGGTCACCCTCCACGCCAAAGAGTGTTGACTGAACCAAGTCATGATTGGAGACAGGACATTTGATAGCAGCAAGAGAATCCGCTAACATCTTAACATCACGCAAATATTCATCCATAGACTGAGATTCAGCCTTTCTTAACCTAGTTAGTCTACCCTTCAACTCCATAGATTTAGCCATACTAGCTTGCATAAAACGTGACTGTAAACGAACCCAAATATCACGAGAAGTGTGCAGCTCATGAACATCAACAAATACATTACGAGATATCGTAGCAAATATCCAAGTTTTAACTTGTTGATCAACACGTAAGTATTCAGAATTTGTGAATTTTGAATCATACTCCCATTGGCATCATAAATAAAAGGAGTGGGGAGAGACATAGTACCATCAACAAAGCCGAGTAGCTGGTGTAATACCAAAAGACAAGTAATCTGAGTCTTCCAAAGCAAGTAATCTTCTGGAGATGACAGTTGAATCGTGACTAAATTGGAAGGATTTGGAGCAGACAAATGCGGAAGGGAGAAACCTTGTTGTCCAGTAGAAGATCCCAAAAAACCTTGATTGTTCATCGTAGTGGTCTGGAATTGTTGATACGGACTAGTTACAAACTGATTCTGCTGAACCGGAGTTGCTGCTAATGGATTCTGTTGAAACGGAGGAGTGTAATGGACTGATGTGGCTGAAACGGAGCGACATAGGGGTTCTGGTGAACAGTAGCAACTTCTGGGCGTGTACCCCACGCAGCAGGGAAGGAGGGCGAGTCAGAAAGAGAGGCACGTGGGACCCACGCGCCTGACACGTGGCCTGCTCCAGGGGCGTGTGTGGTCCACACGCCAGAAAAGGGGACAGCGGTTGGGGCGTAGGCGCATGAGTTCCACGCGCCCGACAGGCCGACATCATCTGGGGCGCGTGAGATCCACGCGCCCGACATACTGGAATCTTCTGGGGCGCGTGAGATCCACACGCCTGACGCGTGGGCCGCGTCTAGGGCGCGTGAGATCCACACGCCTGACGCGTGGGCCGCGTCTGGGGCGCGTGAGATCCACGCGCCCGACAAACCTGCACCTTCTGGGGCGCGTGAGATCCACGCGCCGTCTGGTCTGGATGCTCCCTGCGCGATTCCTGCGTTTAGATGTTGCGATTCCGGCGTGAAGACTCCGCTTGAAGGCTGGACGGCTGAGAATTCGCCGCTAGGAGGCTGGACGGCCAGCGTGAAGGCGCCGCTTGGAGGCTGGACAGCCGAGGTTGCACCGCTTGGAGGCTGGATAGCCGAGAACCCTGGCGATCCTGGCGGCGCAGAAACGGCCGATCGAGCCGGGGTAAACATCGGTGACACCGATTGAAGCAACGACAATGAATCGGTCAGAGCCGATTGAATTGGAGACGTCGCAGCGGCAGCGGAAGTTAATCGGGTGTCACTGGGCACTGCTTCAGCCTGATGAAGAGAACCATCGACAGGCTGATTGAACGGCGGCAGGCCTGATTCATCTCTCGACGGGATGTTTTCCATCGGAGAAGCAAAGAGAATAAAAAATTGGTTTTTTTTTTCTTCGAAACCTAAGCTCTTGATACTGTGTACAGATAATGATAATAGCGTACCAATGTGGTAGCCCTGGCTCTCATATATATACTCAATATTTACATGGAAAAGTCTATACTAGCCTTTACCCTAATAATTACAACATCATTTAGCTATATCAATGCATTGATCGTTTTCTTCAATTCAGTTCAATTAAGTTTAGTTCAGTGTGATTCAGTTCAATTAAGTTTAATTGGATTGGTCCAATTAAGTTTAATTCAGTATGATTCAGTTCAAGTCAGTTTAGAATTGATGAAATATGATTTGATAAACATTTTCTAATTAAATTGTATCAATGCATACTTTTGTAAGTTCAACTTAATTAAGTTTGGTGCTAATAAAATTTGACTTGATAAAATATAGCACAATTTGGCTATATCAATTAAGTTCAATAAAGTTCAGTTCAGTATACTCCAGTTCAATAAAGTTCAGTTCAGTATATTTCAGTTCAATTATGTTTAACTTCTAGGACAATGATGAAATATAAATTTGATGAAATTTAGCTAATGTCGATGTAGTGATTTGTTTCTTCAATTCAGTTTAGTTCAATTAAGTTCAATTCAATATACTTCAATGGCTTGTTTTTTAGTAAGAATTTTGAATATACATATATGTTATATAAAAGAATCAAATGCATTTTTTAGTTCAGTTCAGTATTTTTCAGTTCAGTTCTGTATTTTTCAGTTCAATTCAATTCAGTTCAGTTCAGTTCAGGCGTATTAAACAGGCCCTAAGTATGGTTTTTTAATCAAAATTACTACAAATTCCATTGGACCAACATGTGATTATTTGTAAATTAGTTATGGGAATCTAATTTGATGTGATGTGTGAAACATAGATCAATGAGGTGTGAAACTCGAGGTTCATCCCTGGGTCAGTAACCAGGCTAGACAATCTTAATTTGGAAAATCTTAATTTTGCAATTAAACAGATTCTCAACCATCTTTTGAAATTTTTGAAATTGTGAGTAAACCTCGGATTTTCTACGTAAAGGATAAACCCATGAAAAACGTGAGAAATCATCAACAAACACAACGTAATATCGAAAAGACTGATTTGATAATACAGGAGATTGCCAAACATCACTATGAATCATATATAAGGGATATGGAGCAGAATGTTGAACTGGTTCAAAAGGTAAACGATGAATTTTTCCCAATTTGCAACAAACACAATCGTCATGAAATTTCAAAGTACATGAAATTTTATTACTTGAAATCAAATTCCCTATAACTCTAGAAGATGTATGACCCAAACGAGCATGCCAAATATCACCAGACTCCTTAGTGGCTAGAAAAGCAGGTACGGTTGACTGAGGACTCACAAACGCTGGTTGGATTGGATAGACACCATTCTTACTGGCCCCCTCTAGAAGCACCTCCCCCGCTTCCTTGTCCTTAACCCAAACAGAAGAATCATCAAAACTCATAATACATGCATTTTCTTTACACAACTTATTGACATAGAGGAGATTATGTTTAAGACCGGGGACATGACAAACAGAGGATAACCTAAGTGGGCGTGAGGGTGTTTGAATTTCCATTTTACCAACATGTTTAATTGGGAGAGTGGTACCATCGCCAACAACAACAGAACTTGAACCATGATATGGGGCTGTAAAAGAGAGTTTACCTTCTTGATGAGTCATGTGCGAAGCAGCCCCGGAATCCGGATACCAGACAGAGTCATTTGCTTCACCACCAACAGACAGGGCAGCGAAGGCTCTAGTAACACTATCTTGACCAGGGGGCACAAAATTTGGATTATATCTGTGACGACAGAACTGTGCGACATGACCTGGAGTAAGACAGAAACAACAAGAATCGGGAGAGGGAGTAGAGCTAAAATTGCCATTGGATGAATTACTTCCTGCTGAGCACGCATTATTAGTAACACAGTTGGTGAAAGGCAATAATGAACATGACAAATCAGAAATATTACTCATACCATTGTTACGATTTCTGTTGTTATTTGCAGCTCCACTGGCCACCGTTGATCCGTCTGAGCGATTTGAATTTCCACGATTATTGTTACCACGACCTCCTCTGTTGCGATTGTTTTTGTTCTTAGTTTTGCCACCCCCTGAACTCTTGGATCCAGTAGACGAGGAACCAGATGACTGTAGTGCCACGAGTGCATGGGAAGAAGTCTCAGCAAGATCCTTCGAATGTTTCAGACGTTGCTCATGGAGTAACAACTTGGGACGGAGATCATCGAAACTCAGCTCAAGTGGGTAATGAATCAAAGTAGTCACCAAATGAGCATAATCAGGGTCACCCTCCATGCCAAAGAGTGTTGACTGAACCAAGTCATGATTGGAGACAGGACATTTGATAGCAGCAAGAGAATCCGCTAACATCTTAACATCACGCAAATATTCATCCATAGACTGAGATTCAGCCTTTCTTAACCTAGTTAGTCTACCCTTCAACTCCATAGATTTAGCCATACTAGCTTGCATAAAACGTGACTGTAAACGAACCCAAATATCACGAGAAGTGTGCAGCTCATGAACATCAACAAATACATTACGAGATATCGTAGCAAATATCCAAGTTTTAACTTGTTGATCAACACGTAAGTATTCAGAATTTGTGAATTTTGAATCATACTCCCATTGGCATCATAAATAAAAGGAGTGGGGAGAGACATAGTACCATCAACAAAGCCGAGTAGCTGGTGTAATACCAAAAGACAAGTAATCTGAGTCTTCCAAAGCAAGTAATCTTCTGGAGATGACAGTTGAATCGTGACTAAATTGGAAGGATTTGGAGCAGACAAATGCGGAAGGGAGAAACCTTGTTGTCCAGTAGAAGATCCCAAAAAACCTTGATTGTTCATCGTAGTGGTCTGGAATTGTTGATACGGACTAGTTACAAACTGATTCTGCTGAACCGGAGTTGCTGCTAATGGATTCTGTTGAAACGGAGGAGTGTAATGGACTGATGTGGCTGAAACGGAGCGACATAGGGGTTCTGGTGAACAGTAGCAACTTCTGGGCGTGTACCCCACGCAGCAGGGAAGGAGGGCGAGTCAGAAAGAGAGGCACGTGGGACCCACGCGCCTGACACGTGGCCTGCTCCAGGGGCGTGTGTGGTCCACACGCCAGAAAAGGGGACAGCGGTTGGGGCGTAGGCGCGTGAGTTCCACGCGCCCGACAGGCCGACATCATCTGGGGCGCGTGAGATCCACGCGCCCGACATACTGGAATCTTCTGGGGCGCGTGAGATCCACACGCCTGACGCGTGGGCCGCGTCTAGGGCGCGTGAGATCCACACGCCTGACGCGTGGGCCGCGTCTGGGGCGCGTGAGATCCACGCGCCCGACAAACCTGCACCTTCTGGGGCGCGTGAGATCCACGCGCCGTCTGGTCTGGATGCTCCCTGCGCGATTCCTGCGTTTAGATGTTGCGATTCCGGCGTGAAGACTCCGCTTGAAGGCTGGACGGCTGAGAATTCGCCGCTAGGAGGCTGGACGGCCAGCGTGAAGGCGCCGCTTGGAGGCTGGACAGCCGAGGTTGCACCGCTTGGAGGCTGGATAGCCGAGAACCCTGGCGATCCTGGCGGCGCAGAAACGGCCGATCGAGCCGGGGTAAACATCGGTGACACCGATTGAAGCAACGACAATGAATCGGTCAGAGCCGATTGAATTGGAGACGTCGCAGCGGCAGCGGAAGTTAATCGGGTGTCACTGGGCACTGCTTCAGCCTGATGAAGAGAACCATCGACAGGCTGATTGAACGGCGGCAGGCCTGATTCATCTCTCGACGGGATGTTTTCCATCGGAGAAGCAAAGAGAATAAAAAATTGGTTTTTTTTTTCTTCGAAACCTAAGCTCTTGATACTGTGTACAGATAATGATAATAGCGTACCAATGTGGTAGCCCTGGCTCTCATATATATACTCAATATTTACATGGAAAAGTCTATACTAGCCTTTACCCTAATAATTACAACATCATTTAGCTATATCAATGCATTGATCGTTTTCTTCAATTCAGTTCAATTAAGTTTAGTTCAGTGTGATTCAGTTCAATTAAGTTTAATTGGATTGGTCCAATTAAGTTTAATTCAGTATGATTCAGTTCAAGTCAGTTTAGAATTGATGAAATATGATTTGATAAACATTTTCTAATTAAATTGTATCAATGCATACTTTTGTAAGTTCAACTTAATTAAGTTTGGTGCTAATAAAATTTGACTTGATAAAATATAGCACAATTTGGCTATATCAATTAAGTTCAATAAAGTTCAGTTCAGTATACTCCAGTTCAATAAAGTTCAGTTCAGTATATTTCAGTTCAATTATGTTTAACTTCTAGGACAATGATGAAATATAAATTTGATGAAATTTAGCTAATGTCGATGTAGTGATTTGTTTCTTCAATTCAGTTTAGTTCAATTAAGTTCAATTCAATATACTTCAATGGCTTGTTTTTTAGTAAGAATTTTGAATATACATATATGTTATATAAAAGAATCAAATGCATTTTTTAGTTCAGTTCAGTATTTTTCAGTTCAGTTCTGTATTTTTCAGTTCAATTCAATTCAGTTCAGTTCAGTTCAGGCGTATTAAACAGGCCCTAAGTATGGTTTTTTAATCAAAATTACTACAAATTCCATTGGACCAACATGTGATTATTTGTAAATTAGTTATGGGAATCTAATTTGATGTGATGTGTGAAACATAGATCAATGAGGTGTGAAACTCGAGGTTCATCCCTGGGTCAGTAACCAGGCTAGACAATCTTAATTTGGAAAATCTTAATTTTGCAATTAAACAGATTCTCAACCATCTTTTGAAATTTTTGAAATTGTGAGTAAACCTCGGATTTTCTACGTAAAGGATAAACCCATGAAAAACGTGAGAAATCATCAACAAACACAACGTAATATCGAAAAGACTGATTTGATAATACAGGAGATTGCCAAACATCACTATGAATCATATATAAGGGATATGGAGCAGAATGTTGAACTGGTTCAAAAGGTAAACGATGAATTTTTCCCAATTTGCAACAAACACAATCGTCATGAAATTTCAAAGTACATGAAATTTTATTACTTGAAATCAAATTCCCTATAACTCTAGAAGATGTATGACCCAAACGAGCATGCCAAATATCACCAGACTCCTTAGTGGCTAGAAAAGCAGGTACGGTTGACTGAGGACTCACAAACGCTGGTTGGATTGGATAGACACCATTCTTACTGGCCCCCTCTAGAAGCACCTCCCCCGCTTCCTTGTCCTTAACCCAAACAGAAGAATCATCAAAACTCATAATACATGCATTTTCTTTACACAACTTATTGACATAGAGGAGATTATGTTTAAGACCGGGGACATGACAAACAGAGGATAACCTAAGTGGGCGTGAGGGTGTTTGAATTTCCATTTTACCAACATGTTTAATTGGGAGAGTGGTACCATCGCCAACAACAACAGAACTTGAACCATGATATGGGGCTGTAAAAGAGAGTTTACCTTCTTGATGAGTCATGTGCGAAGCAGCCCCGGAATCCGGATACCAGACAGAGTCATTTGCTTCACCACCAACAGACAGGGCAGCGAAGGCTCTAGTAACACTATCTTGACCAGGGGGCACAAAATTTGGATTATATCTGTGACGACAGAACTGTGCGACATGACCTGGAGTAAGACAGAAACAACAAGAATCGGGAGAGGGAGTAGAGCTAAAATTGCCATTGGATGAATTACTTCCTGCTGAGCACGCATTATTAGTAACACAGTTGGTGAAAGGCAATAATGAACATGACAAATCAGAAATATTACTCATACCATTGTTACGATTTCTGTTGTTATTTGCAGCTCCACTGGCCACCGTTGATCCGTCTGAGCGATTTGAATTTCCACGATTATTGTTACCACGACCTCCTCTGTTGCGATTGTTTTTGTTCTTAGTTTTGCCACCCCCTGAACTCTTGGATCCAGTAGACGAGGAACCAGATGACTGTAGTGCCACGAGTGCATGGGAAGAAGTCTCAGCAAGATCCTTCGAATGTTTCAGACGTTGCTCATGGAGTAACAACTTGGGACGGAGATCATCGAAACTCAGCTCAAGTGGGTAATGAATCAAAGTAGTCACCAAATGAGCATAATCAGGGTCACCCTCCATGCCAAAGAGTGTTGACTGAACCAAGTCATGATTGGAGACAGGACATTTGATAGCAGCAAGAGAATCCGCTAACATCTTAACATCACGCAAATATTCATCCATAGACTGAGATTCAGCCTTTCTTAACCTAGTTAGTCTACCCTTCAACTCCATAGATTTAGCCATACTAGCTTGCATAAAACGTGACTGTAAACGAACCCAAATATCACGAGAAGTGTGCAGCTCATGAACATCAACAAATACATTACGAGATATCGTAGCAAATATCCAAGTTTTAACTTGTTGATCAACACGTAAGTATTCAGAATTTGTGAATTTTGAATCATACTCCCATTGGCATCATAAATAAAAGGAGTGGGGAGAGACATAGTACCATCAACAAAGCCGAGTAGCTGGTGTAATACCAAAAGACAAGTAATCTGAGTCTTCCAAAGCAAGTAATCTTCTGGAGATGACAGTTGAATCGTGACTAAATTGGAAGGATTTGGAGCAGACAAATGCGGAAGGGAGAAACCTTGTTGTCCAGTAGAAGATCCCAAAAAACCTTGATTGTTCATCGTAGTGGTCTGGAATTGTTGATACGGACTAGTTACAAACTGATTCTGCTGAACCGGAGTTGCTGCTAATGGATTCTGTTGAAACGGAGGAGTGTAATGGACTGATGTGGCTGAAACGGAGCGACATAGGGGTTCTGGTGAACAGTAGCAACTTCTGGGCGTGTACCCCACGCAGCAGGGAAGGAGGGCGAGTCAGAAAGAGAGGCACGTGGGACCCACGCGCCTGACACGTGGCCTGCTCCAGGGGCGTGTGTGGTCCACACGCCAGAAAAGGGGACAGCGGTTGGGGCGTAGGCGCGTGAGTTCCACGCGCCCGACAGGCCGACATCATCTGGGGCGCGTGAGATCCACGCGCCCGACATACTGGAATCTTCTGGGGCGCGTGAGATCCACACGCCTGACGCGTGGGCCGCGTCTAGGGCGCGTGAGATCCACACGCCTGACGCGTGGGCCGCGTCTGGGGCGCGTGAGATCCACGCGCCCGACAAACCTGCACCTTCTGGGGCGCGTGAGATCCACGCGCCGTCTGGTCTGGATGCTCCCTGCGCGATTCCTGCGTTTAGATGTTGCGATTCCGGCGTGAAGACTCCGCTTGAAGGCTGGACGGCTGAGAATTCGCCGCTAGGAGGCTGGACGGCCAGCGTGAAGGCGCCGCTTGGAGGCTGGACAGCCGAGGTTGCACCGCTTGGAGGCTGGATAGCCGAGAACCCTGGCGATCCTGGCGGCGCAGAAACGGCCGATCGAGCCGGGGTAAACATCGGTGACACCGATTGAAGCAACGACAATGAATCGGTCAGAGCCGATTGAATTGGAGACGTCGCAGCGGCAGCGGAAGTTAATCGGGTGTCACTGGGCACTGCTTCAGCCTGATGAAGAGAACCATCGACAGGCTGATTGAACGGCGGCAGGCCTGATTCATCTCTCGACGGGATGTTTTCCATCGGAGAAGCAAAGAGAATAAAAAATTGGTTTTTTTTTTCTTCGAAACCTAAGCTCTTGATACTGTGTACAGATAATGATAATAGCGTACCAATGTGGTAGCCCTGGCTCTCATATATATACTCAATATTTACATGGAAAAGTCTATACTAGCCTTTACCCTAATAATTACAACATCATTTAGCTATATCAATGCATTGATCGTTTTCTTCAATTCAGTTCAATTAAGTTTAGTTCAGTGTGATTCAGTTCAATTAAGTTTAATTGGATTGGTCCAATTAAGTTTAATTCAGTATGATTCAGTTCAAGTCAGTTTAGAATTGATGAAATATGATTTGATAAACATTTTCTAATTAAATTGTATCAATGCATACTTTTGTAAGTTCAACTTAATTAAGTTTGGTGCTAATAAAATTTGACTTGATAAAATATAGCACAATTTGGCTATATCAATTAAGTTCAATAAAGTTCAGTTCAGTATACTCCAGTTCAATAAAGTTCAGTTCAGTATATTTCAGTTCAATTATGTTTAACTTCTAGGACAATGATGAAATATAAATTTGATGAAATTTAGCTAATGTCGATGTAGTGATTTGTTTCTTCAATTCAGTTTAGTTCAATTAAGTTCAATTCAATATACTTCAATGGCTTGTTTTTTAGTAAGAATTTTGAATATACATATATGTTATATAAAAGAATCAAATGCATTTTTTAGTTCAGTTCAGTATTTTTCAGTTCAGTTCTGTATTTTTCAGTTCAATTCAATTCAGTTCAGTTCAGTTCAGGCGTATTAAACAGGCCCTAAGTATGGTTTTTTAATCAAAATTACTACAAATTCCATTGGACCAACATGTGATTATTTGTAAATTAGTTATGGGAATCTAATTTGATGTGATGTGTGAAACATAGATCAATGAGGTGTGAAACTCGAGGTTCATCCCTGGGTCAGTAACCAGGCTAGACAATCTTAATTTGGAAAATCTTAATTTTGCAATTAAACAGATTCTCAACCATCTTTTGAAATTTTTGAAATTGTGAGTAAACCTCGGATTTTCTACGTAAAGGATAAACCCATGAAAAACGTGAGAAATCATCAACAAACACAACGTAATATCGAAAAGACTGATTTGATAATACAGGAGATTGCCAAACATCACTATGAATCATATATAAGGGATATGGAGCAGAATGTTGAACTGGTTCAAAAGGTAAACGATGAATTTTTCCCAATTTGCAACAAACACAATCGTCATGAAATTTCAAAGTACATGAAATTTTATTACTTGAAATCAAATTCCCTATAACTCTAGAAGATGTATGACCCAAACGAGCATGCCAAATATCACCAGACTCCTTAGTGGCTAGAAAAGCAGGTACGGTTGACTGAGGACTCACAAACGCTGGTTGGATTGGATAGACACCATTCTTACTGGCCCCCTCTAGAAGCACCTCCCCCGCTTCCTTGTCCTTAACCCAAACAGAAGAATCATCAAAACTCATAATACATGCATTTTCTTTACACAACTTATTGACATAGAGGAGATTATGTTTAAGACCGGGGACATGACAAACAGAGGATAACCTAAGTGGGCGTGAGGGTGTTTGAATTTCCATTTTACCAACATGTTTAATTGGGAGAGTGGTACCATCGCCAACAACAACAGAACTTGAACCATGATATGGGGCTGTAAAAGAGAGTTTACCTTCTTGATGAGTCATGTGCGAAGCAGCCCCGGAATCCGGATACCAGACAGAGTCATTTGCTTCACCACCAACAGACAGGGCAGCGAAGGCTCTAGTAACACTATCTTGACCAGGGGGCACAAAATTTGGATTATATCTGTGACGACAGAACTGTGCGACATGACCTGGAGTAAGACAGAAACAACAAGAATCGGGAGAGGGAGTAGAGCTAAAATTGCCATTGGATGAATTACTTCCTGCTGAGCACGCATTATTAGTAACACAGTTGGTGAAAGGCAATAATGAACATGACAAATCAGAAATATTACTCATACCATTGTTACGATTTCTGTTGTTATTTGCAGCTCCACTGGCCACCGTTGATCCGTCTGAGCGATTTGAATTTCCACGATTATTGTTACCACGACCTCCTCTGTTGCGATTGTTTTTGTTCTTAGTTTTGCCACCCCCTGAACTCTTGGATCCAGTAGACGAGGAACCAGATGACTGTAGTGCCACGAGTGCATGGGAAGAAGTCTCAGCAAGATCCTTCGAATGTTTCAGACGTTGCTCATGGAGTAACAACTTGGGACGGAGATCATCGAAACTCAGCTCAAGTGGGTAATGAATCAAAGTAGTCACCAAATGAGCATAATCAGGGTCACCCTCCACGCCAAAGAGTGTTGACTGAACCAAGTCATGATTGGAGACAGGACATTTGATAGCAGCAAGAGAATCCGCTAACATCTTAACATCACGCAAATATTCATCCATAGACTGAGATTCAGCCTTTCTTAACCTAGTTAGTCTACCCTTCAACTCCATAGATTTAGCCATACTAGCTTGCATAAAACGTGACTGTAAACGAACCCAAATATCACGAGAAGTGTGCAGCTCATGAACATCAACAAATACATTACGAGATATCGTAGCAAATATCCAAGTTTTAACTTGTTGATCAACACGTAAGTATTCAGAATTTGTGAATTTTGAATCATACTCCCATTGGCATCATAAATAAAAGGAGTGGGGAGAGACATAGTACCATCAACAAAGCCGAGTAGCTGGTGTAATACCAAAAGACAAGTAATCTGAGTCTTCCAAAGCAAGTAATCTTCTGGAGATGACAGTTGAATCGTGACTAAATTGGAAGGATTTGGAGCAGACAAATGCGGAAGGGAGAAACCTTGTTGTCCAGTAGAAGATCCCAAAAAACCTTGATTGTTCATCGTAGTGGTCTGGAATTGTTGATACGGACTAGTTACAAACTGATTCTGCTGAACCGGAGTTGCTGCTAATGGATTCTGTTGAAACGGAGGAGTGTAATGGACTGATGTGGCTGAAACGGAGCGACATAGGGGTTCTGGTGAACAGTAGCAACTTCTGGGCGTGTACCCCACGCAGCAGGGAAGGAGGGCGAGTCAGAAAGAGAGGCACGTGGGACCCACGCGCCTGACACGTGGCCTGCTCCAGGGGCGTGTGTGGTCCACACGCCAGAAAAGGGGACAGCGGTTGGGGCGTAGGCGCGTGAGTTCCACGCGCCCGACAGGCCGACATCATCTGGGGCGCGTGAGATCCACGCGCCCGACATACTGGAATCTTCTGGGGCGCGTGAGATCCACACGCCTGACGCGTGGGCCGCGTCTAGGGCGCGTGAGATCCACACGCCTGACGTGTGGGCCGCATCTGGGGCGCGTGAGATCCACGCGCCCGACAAACCTGCACCTTCTGGGGCGCGTGAGATCCACGCGCCGTCTGGTCTGGATGCTCCCTGCGCGATTCCTGCGTTTAGATGTTGCGATTCCGGCGTGAAGACTCCGCTTGAAGGCTGGACGGCTGAGAATTCGCCGCTAGGAGGCTGGACGGCCAGCGTGAAGGCGCCGCTTGGAGGCTGGACAGCCGAGGTTGCACCGCTTAGAGGCTGGATAGCCGAGAACCCTGGCGATCCTGGCGGCGCAGAAACGGTGGGCCGCATCTGGGACGCGTGAGATCCACGCGCTCGACAATCTTGGGCCTTCTGGAGCGCGTGAGATCCACGCGCTTGACGCGTGGGCCGCGTGAGATCCACGCGCCCGACAATCCTTGGCCCTCTGGAGCGCGTGAGATCCACGCGCTTGACGCGTGGGCCGCGTCTGGGGCGCGTGAGATCCACGCGCCGTCTGATCTGGATGGTCCCTGCGCGTCTGGTCTGGTCTGGTCTGATCTGAAGGCGCCGCTTGGAGGCTGGACAGCCGAGGTTGCACCGCTTGGAGGCTGGATAGCCGAGAATCCTGGCGATGCTGGCGGCGCAGAAACGGCCGATCGAGCCGGGGTAAACATCGGTGACACCGATTGAAGCAACGATGATGAATCGGTCAGAGCCGATTGAATTGGAGACGTCGCAGCGGCAGCGGAAGTTAATCGGGTGTCACTGGGCACTGCTTCAGCCTGATGAAGAGAACCATCGACAAGCTGATTGAACGGCGGCAGGCCTGATTCATCTCTCGACGGGATGTTTTCCATCGGAGAAGCAAAGAGAATAAAAAAAATTGGGTTATTTTTTTTCTTCGAAACCTAAGCTTTTGATACCATGTACAGATAATGATAAAAGCGTACCAATGTGGTAGCCCTGGCTCTCATATATATACTCAATATTTACATGGAAAAGTCTATACTAGCCTTTACCCTAATAGTAATTGTTGGCAGAAGACGACGGCTCCGACGAGGATGATTTGTGGGTCTCTCCCCTGAACCAAGCTATAATCGCCGGTGGTGACGCGGTACGGTGGATGCAAGGGACGGTGGAGGAAGAGTGAGTATTTTTGTTCACAATTTCATAATACACATATGCAATGGAATGGAATCAAATTATATGTTTTTGCAAGGCTGAGCCTGAAGGACTGGATTATGCAGAGCCCCAATATACGGTCCTTACTTGGGGAAAAGGTGTTTGAAGAATGGGGCCCCAATCTCCCCTTCCTCTTCAAGGTCAGCTCAAACTTCAATTTCAGTTTTTGATTCCTTCTGTGTTTTTCTAATCATCACTATGTATATAGATATATTTGTAGTTATCATGCAATCATTGAAATTTATTGTCTAAGATTGGAAAGCTAATATATTCCTCAATATGGGGGTTTCCTATTGAACAGTCAGTAGGATCAGGCACTGTCAATCCAAGCTCATCCAGACAAGGAGTTGGCCAAGAGTTTGCACGAGACGCAGCCGGAGCTTTACAAGGATGCTAATCACAAGCCAGAGATGGCTTTGGCTTTGACTCAATTCGAGTCCTTGTGTGGATTCATCAGTCCTGAGGTATGGCATATTACATTGAGGATTGATTGATGATGTGTGTTTCTGAATCTGAAAGGCTTGTAAATTATTAGGAGTTGAATGAGGTTTTTCACAGTGGGCAGACCTGTGATCGAAAGAAGTTCTAGAGTTGATATTTACTTGCCTAATTATGCTTGCTTAGTTGTGTTTGTGTGTGTCTGTGTGTATTTGAGAGTTGGGGCTGAGCTGCTGAAAGCTCGATAGATAGAAAAGGTGACTTTTTTTGTTGATTTTTTGGTTATTTATGTTGGGAATCAGGATGTGTTGGTGATAAAGCCTCCGAAGAAGACTACATTGTTGTTGAGAATGGTGTGTGGAGTGTATATATGTTCTATATGCCTCAGGCAGATAAGTGCCAGCTCTCCAGGAAAGATGTTAAATAACATGAATGTTCAAGTGTTGAAGCCGCGTGTGAGCAGCCTTATGTTGAGCCTTCGGAAAAGCCTTATGTGCACTTCCCCAGACCGCAAACATTTAGCAGGTGAGAACTGTTTAATCAGTTGTGGCTCTTAGTTGATGGTATTTCTAAGTTGTTGGTTACTGATGTGGTGATTTTGTTGTGATGATTAGGGCCGAATGTGCTTGCAACCCTGTCCGGTTCTTTGCAGTTTTGTCAACGCAGAGATCAGGGAGTGGGTGGTTTGAGACGTTGTTGAACAGTCATGTCAACACTAGCTCAAATGGGGAGATTTTCTCTGTTAAAATGAGAACATTTTCGTACTTGCCGTATTTTGAACTGTAAGAATAAAATACCGAATTTCATATAGTAACCCCTCTAAAAAATGTCCAACCTGATTCTCTTTGTCCAACCTAATATATTCCTCAAAATGTCCTATTGATTTTATTCTGTTAAGTTTTGAGAACAGTTTTTTGTGTGGGAATATTATCACTCATCAGTTATAAATCATGACACCATAAATCACCATAATTGTCTCTTTATTATATTTATTACGACAAATTACATAATTAATCATATTCATCACCATAATTAGCTATAATTGTATTTCATCCAGTAAAATGTATATATTATCAATTTTGTTTGTATTAACATTTTCACATTGTGAACATTTTGAATATTTATACCTATATCGGAAGAATTCAATCAATTTAATATAATGACATGGTAGATAATATATTTGGTATATTGGAGATATATCATTAGTGAGGAATTAAAATGTCATGCACATTCGTATGTAATTTTTCATGAATTAAATTATTATTATTATTAATTAATATATGCATATGATATTTTAGAATAAATATTCGTGCATCGGCACGTATATTATACTAGTTACATAAATTTTGTTACTTGCTATGGAAATTTATTCATCGTAAACTCCGACAACCACCTGAATCTGAATCTGCAGGCAGTAGATATAGACTCCTGAAGCTTCCTTTAATGCCTTTATAGAGATCCGGATCTTTGGTAGCGTGTGGAATTACCTTCCAACCATTGTTGAAGAATGTAAGAGATTTCTCTATATTCTTTTTGCATATATATATATATATATATATATATATATATATATATATATATATATATAATTCTTTTGGCAAAGCTGTTGCTTCCTTTTGATTCCTTTAGAAACGAAATCATATACAATATTTCTCTATATATTATTCTTGTGTATATGTATATAATTTCTTACCATAACAATTAAATTTGTATATATGTAACTGTACATAACATATTTAAATAAAAATGAATATATATCGTAACTATAAACTTTGTTAATGATTTGGTAAGAAATCTCATATTAATAAATTGATATTTTAAAATTTTCAGGGCATGTTCTTCCTTTTTTTCCACATAATCAAACTTAATAAAAATATGCAAAAATGAATTATAACTAATTGTATTCAAAGTAATAATAGTGTGGATTAATTAAACTGAATTTATTAAATAATAATTTATAAAAATTGAACTAAACTAAAATCAAACAAGTCAAATAAGAAAAAACACGCCTTTTGATATGCCATGCCTTAACCAACTAATGATGATTTAAGTATCACTTTATAAAAATTATAAAATGCAACCCTTTTACCATTGTACACAAATTTAATATCTAAAAACTATTATAAAAGGAAACAATCATTTTCAACATTTAAATTCTTATGAATCAAATATGATGACATCATATTTTGTTGGATTCATTTTAAATATTTATTTTCACAAAATTACATTTAATTATACACCACTATACAAAAATAAAGATATTAATTGGTAAAAATAGTTTTGTTTAATCTGAAAAAGTCATACAATTTTGGTTCTAACATAATAATACACGTTACATTATTCAAATTGGTTGAAATACCGTGCAACGCGCGGTCCATCATGCTAGTTAAAAATAATAAATATATATAATTTTAAAACATGATATTTTCATGAAACAAATTGTTTTCATAATTATAAGAAAATTGACTTTTAAAAAACTTTACGTTAAAATGTTTTTAAGAAACGCCTGAAAATCATTCCACCTGTCTTAATCACCGATTTCAACAAAATTAAAATAAAACAAAAAAACAAAAAAGAGAGCAGAAAAATACAGCCTCATCGTATGGTCCGAATCCGAAACCCATGGATACTAAGCTCACCAGTCACCACTGACCACTTCCCCAAGGATTAACGCCACCGGGAGTCCGGGACCACGGCTTTTCTTCACCAGAACGAATAGCTTCTTTTTCGCGGAACGACTTGTTGGATTTTGGTTTTTCGTGTCTGGGAAAGGGGTAATCGGGCTATTCCATTGATTTGGGGGGAAATGGGTCTATAAAATTGATATGTGATGCGAAAGAATTGAGTCTGGCGACTTGATTTCATTAGCTTGGTCACGTGTGTATATATACATGCAATACAGAATCTTATATTAATTTAGAGTGCTATGATCTGTTACAACAATAAAATCAAATAAAATATATCCGAGATATCTTTGATCGTGGTGGTTACAACATGTACGTGTGAACAAAACGTGCGTGTATTGCAGGTAACTGGTGGACAATATGCACTCGTGAAAATAATATAGACTATATGCACTGCGGTTATCTGGTGACGTACAGATACGGAAAACAAACCAAACAAATAGTAAAGACATGTATCCCGAAATATCTGTTGTCCGTTTGCTACTAGAGTTGACTAATTCAATAGGGTCTGTCTCTGTTGTGATTGGGGATGAGGGGAATCGGTTTGGGAAATGGCCATGGGAGATATCAAATCGGTTTCCTGTGGAGTTTGTGACTTTGGTGGTTTTCTCAGCGGTTGGATCAGAGTCGCTCAGGAGGTTGCTTGAAGGCAATTGGTAAGTTGTAATTTAAGGATTGCTCATTACTCTAGATTTTGTAGTTGTTTTAAGGCATGATGGTGTGATAGATTGCATGTTGCTACATTCCTGGCTCGATAGTTTCGAAGTTCAGAAACTGCTTCCATTTTTTCGATAAGTGTTGATAGGTTGCTGCTACATCCCTTGTTAATATGAATTGTTAGTAACATATTGTTGTTAATTCAACTAATTGTAGACAAGTTGGACTAACTTAAGTTACAATTTACCAATTATGCAGACAGAAAAGAAAGGGCATCACTGTTTTCAGTTTTGATCCTTCAGCACTTGAGGTTGTTGCTACTCTAGTCAACATTGCTGCATTGGACAGCCCTGAAGACGAAATCTCTTCACTTCCATCCACAGTTGGGAGAGAGATCAGGATATCTTTGGAGAAAGTTACAAGGAAATTTTACGTGATGTTGAGCTGCTGAAGCAGATCACTGATGCATCGCGTGGAGCTGCTGGTGCAATTGTTGCAAAATCGACAAACAGTAAGGGCAAAGTTGTGGATGTAGGTGCTCACCAGAATCCTTGGTTTTGGTATCAACGAGCCGTGGATTGATTATCTGTCAAACACCAAGTTCTACAGAGCTGACAGGGAAAAGTTTAGAGTGTTGTTTAAGTTCTTGGGAGATTGCTTGAAGCTAGTTGTGGCTGATAATGAGCTTGGAAGTCCAAAGCAAGCACTAGAGGGGAAAATTTTTGTTGAGCCAGGGCCCGGTGGGGATCCAATCAGAAACCCGAAACTTCTTTCAACTGGGAAGAACATTCATGCTTTGGATCCACAATCCATCCCAACTACAGCAGCAATGCAAAGTGCTAAAGTTGTGGCGGAGAGGCTGCTTGAGAGGCAGAAGGCTGACAATGGAGGAAAGTTTCCTGAAACAGTTGCACTTGTATTGTGGGGAACTGATAACATCAAGACTTATGATGAGTCATTGGCTCAAGTCCTCTGGATGATTGGAGTCATGCCGATTTCTGACACCTTGGGGCGTGTGAATCGGGTTGAGCCTGTCAGCGTTGAAGAGCTTGGAAGGCCTATAATAGATGTTGTTGTCAATTGCTCGGGAGTCTTTAGAGACCTCTTTATCAATCAGGTACTTTATCCTTTTCATATCTGCTCTTTCTTTCATTCAATTATCAGTTCATTTACTATTTATCCATTTCTAACCCCTTGTTTGTTTTTCATGACAGATGAACCTGCTTGACAGGGAAATGAAGATGGTTGCTGAACTCGATGAGCCAGTAGAGCAAAATTTCGTGAGGAAGCATGCTACGGAACAAGCCAAGGAACTCTGGTGTTAATATCTGTGAAGCTGCAACACGTATATTCTGAAACGCTTCAGGATCCTATTCTTCTAACATAAACCTGATTGTGGAACGATGAGAAGCAGCTCCAAGATGTGTAGGCATGAGTGAGAAAAGACAGGTCTTTGAGATGGCTCTTAGCACTGCAGATGCCACCTTCCAGAACCTCGGCTCTTCTGAAATCTCTCTCATAGATGTCAGCCATTACTTGGATTCTGATCCAACCAGCCATTACTCAGGAAGGATGGAAAGAAGGAAAGTGCATATATTACTGATACAACCACTGCCAATGCTCAGGTAGTTGCCATAATATTGCATATGACAAGTGATTTGATTATATAAAAGATGGTTCTAACAAACTTCATTTTTTTGTCACATTGTGTGAGACTGTCAGGCTCGATGCTATTGAATCCCTAGTGGCATGAAGGCATGCTGTCGAGTTAGGGAAATTGAGAAGCGCCTCAAAAACACAGTTGGATAGAGTGCAACTTCTGGGCCCGAATTCTTTCAGAAAATTGCTGCGGACATTCTTGGGAAACGTCTGAGGAGAAGATCAAGTAATCAAGGTAAACCAACCCCTCATCCTCTGTGTGTTTGTCTCCTTCTGGTACTAGTGTATTGTATGTATGTGGGGTTTTGATGCTTGAGTTGGTTGCAGGATCAAGTCTGTGCTCATCATCAGTTGGAATGAATGAGGGAGCTTGATAATCCGGAGAAGGAGATGCTTGGAGGATATCTACCCAGGAAATGACAAGTGAGTTTATCCAGGTATGCTTCTGTGTAATTAGGGAGTTAGACATAATTAGGGTAAAACTCAAATAATATAAAAAACTAGGGGGTAAAGTAGTCAATATGCATCATGCGTGTAAGTTAAAATGTGTCTAACCAACTGACACGTGCCTCCCATTAATTCGCCCAATGGCCCCAATCACAGCCCAGTGATTGGTCTTTAAGCAAGTCAGTAACGGTACTTTGGGCAAAAGACGGTATTGCCCCTGCAAACCCTAATTTTTCCCAGCCCAAATCCGAACCGCTTTCTATATAATAACCCGATCTCATTAATTACTCATACTTTTCGCATTCCATTCATTTCCTCGTGTTCCGCCTTCGCCTTCTCCTTCTCTCTCACTCCAATCGTATCTCCGATCTTCAATTCGTGGTGTTCCCACAGTTAAACGTCCTCAAAAAAAAAAGTTCCCCCAAATCCAAACCCTAATTTCTTCAGTTTCTCTAATCCTCCTTCCCTAACTCTCTATTTCTTCTTGCTATTGAATTCTCGGAAAAATGGCTTCGCTCCTTCACATTCCAGAAGGCGCGACTCAACGGGTGGGGAGGAGATTGGGAGAGCCGGTTGAAATCCCAGAAAAAAGCAGCGGCGGCCCCAGTCTGAAGCGGGCTAAAGGTAATCCATGATTATTGACTGGTGCGGTCTGCGAGTCAAAAGAAGAACCGGAGAAGCCTCTAGGTCAAGATTCATACTTTATGCACTGTCACACTATCAGAATTGCTGATGGGGTGGGCGGATACGCCACCTTGGGTGAGATCTTTGTAACCCTACTATAAGCATATACTGGAAGAGTTGGACTTCTCAAGTCCCGCGGTTTTTCCCGATTTGGATTTTCCGCGTAACCAATTCCGGTGTCTTGTTTATTCTTCTCTTTATTTTCATTCATCATCTTAATCACACAAAGAGGGAAATACTCAATTTTTCCAAACAGTGGTATCAAAGCTTGGTTCGTTGGCGTTGTTTTCTTGTGTGATTCAAGATGGAGGGAAACATCACTCATGACGGAGACATGTTCAAACTCACGGCGGAGAATTACGCATATTGGAAGCCCGTGATGGAGGACCACTTGTATTGCAAGGATTTGTACGAGCCAATCACGGAGGAGACCAAGCCGGATGACAAGGAAGATAAAGAATGGGAGATTCTTAATCGAAAGGCGGTCGCCATGATCCGTAAGTATATCGACCGGAGTTTATTTGAACATGTTGCTTCTTACACTAATGCCTTTGATTTGTGGACAAAACTTGAGTCCATGATTCAAAAGAAGACACCACGTAACAAAGCCCACCTTGTGAGGCATTTGGTCAAGTTGGAGTACAAAGATGGCCAAAATATGATCGAGCACTTGAATACTTTCAAGGGGCTCGTGAATCAAATGGGGAAGATCGAGATGAAGATCGATGACGAGTTGCAAGCCTTGTTGCTCCTAAGCTCATTACTTTAAAGTTGGGACACTTTGGTGGTCACGCTTAGCAACTCAGCTCCAGAAGGAAAGCTTACCATGGACGGCGTAGCCGATAGCCTGATAAATGAAGAAAGGAACGTGGCGCAATAAGCTACTCGGAGGTAAATGTGATCGAGAATCGAGGAAGGAGTGACACCCTTGAAAGATTCCGAGGAGGCGGACGTGACAAATCACGGGGGAGATCAAAGTCTCGCTCCCGAGTTATCTGCTACTACTGTGGCAAGGCGGGTCACAAGAAAGATGAATGTCGCAATCTCAAGAGAGACCAGAAGAATGGTACGGTCAAACAAGACCAGTTCAACCCGAAGAAGAAGGAAGAAGAAAGCACCACGGCAGTTGCATCCGCGGAGAATGGCGAAATTTTCATGATTGACGACTATGTCAATCTCGCATATGAAGACAACTTATGGCTTGGTGATTCCGGTGCATCCTTCCATGTTACCCCACATGAAGGGCTCTTCTCGTCCTATCATCGTGGAGACTACGGCACAGTGAAGATGGGAAATCAAATCACTAGCAAGATCGTTGGTCGAGGCGACATCATTATAAAGACAAACACGGGACACAAGCTCGAGCTCAAGGATGTAAGGCATGTTCCAGAAATGCAGCTCAATCTTATCTCGGCGGGGAAACTTGACGATGCTGGAATGATAAACCATTTCGGAGAAGGAAAATGGAAGATCACGCATATGGTGATCGGCCGAGGAAAGAAGGAAGGGTCCATATATGTCATGCAAGGACAAATCTGCAGGGGAGAAGCAAATGCTGCCCATGAAGACTCGAACACATATTGTGGCACAAAAGGCTCGACCATATGAGCGAGAAGGGACTACAAATCCTCGCAAGGAAAAATATCCTCCCAGGCATAAAAGGTACCACACTTGACCCTTGCACTGATTGTTTAGCTGGTAAACAGCATAGAGTTTCTTTCCAAAGACCTGCATATCCAAGAAGAAGAGAGCATATTCTTGATTTAGTTCACACTGATGTTTGCTCTATGACTGAGAGATCTCTTGGAGGTGCATTATACTTTGTGAGTTTTATTGATGACCATTCTCGCAAAGTTTGGGTGTCTTTGTTGAAAACTAAAGACCAGGTGCTTGAGGCATTCAAGGAGTTCCATGCAAGGGTGGAACGTGAGACGGGCAAGAAGTTGAAATCTGTCCGATCAGATAATGGTGGAGAATATCACGGTCCATTTGAAGAGTACTGCAAGTCTTACGGAATCAGACTTGAGAAGACCCCACCAAAGACGCCACAGTTGAATGGAGTTGCGGAGAGGATGAACCGCACCATCGAAGAGCGAGTTAGATCTATGTTATCTCATGCAAACCTCCCTAAGTTTTTCTGGGGAGAAGCTGTGAAGACCGGTGTTGACATCATCAACATGTCCCCTTCAGTTCCCTTGGATGGAGATGTACCAGAAGAAGTTTGGTCAGGAAAGAATGTTTCATATGACCATCTGAAGGTGTTTGGATGCCGAGCATTTGTTCACATTCCCAAGGATGAGCGCGCCAAGTTAGACTCAAAGACGAAGGAGTGCATCTATCTTGGTTCTCCCAAGGACGAATTCGGGTTCCGGTTATGGGATCCAGCAAAGAAGAAGATCGTGCGAAGCCGCGATGTTGTGTTCTTCGAGGACCAGACAATCAAGAATATAATGGAGGCACGTGAAGCTCAAAGTAGACGGACTAGAGAGAATTTGGAGCCTATTCTGTCTCCCACAGTGCAAGACACGAGGAGAGAACATGTCGAGGATCATCACGGTGAAGAAGTCGAAAACCACGAACCTGGAGAAGCTACGGAGCAATCCCAAGAAAATGGTGAAGCAGTGGAGGAAGAAAATGTACTAGTTATACCCCAGCTTCGGCGTTCCACCAGAGAGAAACGGCGTTCAACCAATTACTCTTCAGATGAGTACGTGACATTCACCGATGAGGGGGAGCCCGAGTACTACGGTGAAGCTATGCAAGCGACCATAAAGATGAATGGGAAAAGGCCATGCAAGAGGAGATCAAGTCCTTGCATGAGAATCATACATGTGATCTCGTAGAATTGCCTAAAGGGAAATGAGCTCTCAAATGCAAGTGGGTGTATAAGCTCAAGACCGAAGAGAACAATCCAAGACCAAGGTACAAGGCACGGATCGTTGTCAAAGGATGCAACCAGAAGAAAGGCATCGACTTTGATGAAATTTTCTCTCCAGTGGTAAAGATGTCATCAATCCGAGTTGTGTTGGGCCTCGCAGCTAGCATGGATTTGGAGGTTGAACAACTTGATGTTAAGACAGCCTTCCTACATGGAGATTTGGAGGAGGAGATCTACATGGAGCAACCCGAGGGATTCAAAGAGCTGGGAAATGAGCACTTAGTGTGCCGACTTAAGAGAAGTCTCTTTGGTTTGAAGCAAGCGCCTCGTCAATGTTACAAGAAGTTCGAATCCTTCATGAATCGTCATGAGTTCAAAAAGACGCACACTGATCATTGTGTTTTCATGAAGAGGTATGATCGAAGAGACTTTCTCATACTTATACTTTATGTTGATGATATGTTGATTGTTGGCCAGGATAAAAGCAAGATAGCCGCTCTTAAGAAAGCATTGAGTAACTCTTTCTCCATGAAAGATTTGGGACCGGCCAAGCAGATTCTTGGGATGCGGATCACGCGAGATCGATCCGAAGAGCTACTTTGGCTATCTCAAGAAAGATACATTGAGAAGATTCTTGAGAGATTCAACATGCAATAAGCCAAACCTGTAAGTGTACCACTAGCTGGACATTTCAAGTTTGATGGGAAGAAGAATCCAAGAAGGGATGAAGACATGCGAGGCGTTCCATATTCTTCCGCTGTTGGAAGCCTCATGTACGCCATGATATGTACCCGGCCAGATATCGCACATGCGGTTGGTGTGGTTAGCAGATTCTTGTCAAATCCTGGGAAAGAGCATTGGGCTGCTGTGAAGTGGATACTTCGATATCTCAGAGGAACAACCAAGATGTGTTTGCGATTTGGAGTTCAACAACCTGTGTTAGAGGGATACACAGATGCTGACATGGCCGGAGACTTGATATCTCGAAAATCGACGTCGGGGTATCTAACTACTTTTACAGGGGGAGCTGTTTCTTGGCGGTCAAAACTTCAAAAATGTGTTTCCCTTTCAACAACGGAGGCGGAGTACATTGCTGCCACGGGAGCTTGTAAGGAGATGTTGTGGATGAAGAATTTTCTGCTAGAGTTTGGGCTAAAGCAAGAGAAGTATGTCCTCTACTGTGACAATCAGAGTGCCATCCACTTAGCCAAGAATTCAGCATACCATTCCCGGACGAAGCACATTGATGTTTGGTATCATTGGATCCGAGATGTGCTGGAAGAAAAGCGACTGCAACTGGAGAAAGTCCACACCGATGATAATTGGTCAGATATGATGACTAAGGCACCACCAAGCAAGAAGTTTGATGATTGCTGCAATGGCGCCGGTGTGACGATTCCTTCCAATTAGGTCGGAAGGGGGAGATTTGTTGGGTTTCCTCCCTAATTTCTAGAATCTTCTTTTGGGGAAAGATGGAGAAGTTTCTAGGAGAAGGGAGATGAATGGAGTGTGTGGAATTTCTAGAGACACTTTTTAGAATACTCCATGCATTCATTATGGGAGTTGGAGAATGTGAAGAGAATTCTAGAGCTTTCCATTCTCAACTATAAAAGGGGTGCTCTTGGAAGAGATTTTATCATCCAAGTCTAAACCATCCTTCTAGCCTCCTAGTGAGAGAGATAGATATTCAATTCTAAAGTGAGGAGTTAGAGAGAGTCTTCATCCTCTCTAATTAGCTTATTTATCCACCATTGTGTGAGAGTGTTCTTGTAATCAATCCATCTTGGGTGAGATCTTTGTAACCCTACTATAAGCATATAGTGGAAGAGTTGGACTTCTCAAGTGCCGCAATTTTTCCCGATTTGGGTTTTCCGCGTAACCAATTCCGGTGTCTTGTTTATTCTTCTCTTTATTTTCATTCATCATCTTAATCACATAAAGAGGGAAATACTCAATTTTTCCCAACAAGAGGCCAGGCGTGTCTCTCTTCTCTAGGGAGGGTGTCACCCCTTGGACGTTGGTGGCAGTTGATGCCGGTCTGGACCAGAAGAATTATCTTGGCGGAAAGTACGATGACATTAATGTCGTCGTGGCATGTATTTTCTAGCTCTTTTCTTTTTGTTTCTTTGCACATCTCCATGCTTTAGTTCCCATTCAGTGTTCAGGTTACTAACACTTATTGCAGGTACTCATAAAGGGATAGTTTTGATGTCTAATTCTCATAATGATTGAGCATGTCCTTTTGTAAGTTTGACTGTGATTCTCATAATCGCAAATTTCAGGAATTTAGCTTCATGTATGCAGAGAATTTAGTGATTCTCATAATGGCAGGTTTGACAATGATTACTGATCGAATGCTTTGTTTAGACTGAGTGTGTGAGTTGTTAATTGTTGTGTGAGGTGATTAATTGCTTGAATATTCTTGATTGGATGGTTGTTTTTCCTTGATGACTATTGTTACGAGTATTTGTTCATGTATGTTATTGAGTTTTGCTTGTCTTGATATATGGTTTTATGATTTACTGAGTGTACTGGTCGAATGGTTTGCTTACTGTGTAAATTGTTGATTAATTGCTAGAGTAGAGTTGATTCTGATGATTGCTTTTGTCTTGATGAGTATTGTTTATGCACATGATGGGTTTAGTTTGTACTGATATTGGTTACCGTATGTTTGTTCTATTTGCAAATCCAACACTGTAGAATTGTCTATCAGTAAAATTTGAAACTTGAGAGTATAGTGGCGTGGTTGAGGGCTGGTTCGAATGTGGCTAAGGTTGCCATTAGGAGAACTTCAATGAACAGGACTCGTCCTGCTATTGTTCCATTCCCTAACAGACATTTTCATACCACTGTTGCTAAGCGAAAGGCACTGCTTACAATCTTTTTGAGCAATCCGTTTAGTTTAGTTTGTGCAATCAGCAATTTTGTGCTTAGATGCTTTTCCGGCTGATAAAGATTGACCTAGATCCAATGTATTGTATTAGGAGGCATTCCGACTTCTGTAATTATCTTTGATTTAATGAAATATACTAGTTCACATTTTCTGCCTTCTTGTTTCTCTTCTTTATCATTCCCTGTTATTCGCTCTACTTCATTATCATGCTTGACATGCTTAATGATCGAACTATTTTGACATATATGATGAGCATATTCACTATCACTCTTCAAAAAGTAAAGGTTGTGTATAGGTACTGAATTTAGTTTAGAGCATGTTCCTAACTAGTCTGAGTTTATATCTAGTATTAACTCTCCGAGAAACACTTTTAACTTTCAGATTCCCTTTCGACATAGCCTGTTAAAGTATCTTATTCACTCTTGCAATGGTTCATCTTTGACAAGCCTCAAAAAGGAATTTAAAGTTGGATTTTGCTATAACAAATCTTGCTTCTGTCATGTTCTGTTTGTCTTTGATTTTCCTTTGCAACTGGACTCGAATGTTCTTTGGAGTGATATAGGTTTACTTTGCAACTTAAATATTACTGCATGCTCATTAAATTTGGTTTTATTTGTCCAAAATTGAATAACTGTTTCTTTGAAGTATGTGCCCTGACTGGGATATGTTCCATATGAGTATAATCAGCCATTTTATTTCATCCATACTTTCCGAGTTTTGTATCATTATTTCTGACATGATACAATGCAGAGTCTGCATCCTGCTGCTGAGTATCATGCTGCAGCTCGAGCAGTTGAGGGTGTGCAATCTATGTCAGGTATATGCACCTAATGCCAAAATGTATTTCATCCTTTTGCTCGATCATTTTAAGGGGTGAGTTTTAAGTTCTGATTCAAATTTGACTGTAGTTCAGTAATAAGCCTGGAAATCACAACTTCGAGCTTCTGAAGAAGTTGATTCTACCTGATGGCTCTGTGCTTCGTGCGAAGCTACCTGGCAGACCTACTCGCGACTGTCTATTTGTTGATCCAGCAAGAGATGGAAAAAGGTGGTTACTTTTTTTTGAACATTTGACTTTATATGCATGACTTGTATTTCAATCATTGAGACTCATTACAAGACATTTTCTTGCAGCTTGCTTAAAATTTGGAATGTGTTAATGCACGGGTGTTGTGGGTGTGTTCAATTGCCAAGGTGATGGCTGGTGCAAAGTGGTAAAGAGGACTCTTATCCATGATAAATCTCCCGGCATGCTCAGCAGTTCCGTTCAGGCTGCTGATGTTGATGGAATATCTGGGCTTGCCGGTGACAACTGGAATGCGGAAATAGTGGTCTATGCCTATCGATCAGGTAAACCTTGGTGGCTCTCTAAACCCAATGGCAGCACTTTCAAGTTCAATATCTTATTCTGAAGTTATTACTGCAGGGGAAATGGTCAAACTACCAGTGGTGGTTCTTCGTTCCCTGTGACACTTAATGTTCGTGAATACGAACTTTTCCATTTATCAGTAGTTAAGGTGAGGCTTGATTGTATACTTGCAGGCCTTTATTTTAGTGGTAAAATAATTCCATTGCACTAGAATATGAACCAAAGATTATATTACCATGCAGGAAATTGATGAAAAAAGATCATTCACCCCAATTGGTCTGCTGGACATGTTCAATAGTGGCGGGGCTGTGGACAAGTTTGAGGTTCAACTTGCATCAGAAATCGAGGCAGCAAATGCTGATGGAGAGGTCTCATCTGAATCCTTGGGGTCCTTGAACGATGAGAAGTTCCCGACTGCAAAGATAACCCTTAGTGAGAGCAAGTGGCCGTTTTGGATCTTACTCGTCTCAGCGCCCACTGAAGTACACTGTGGATGGTTTTGAGGTCGAATTTGAGCTTGAAGCGACGACTGTATTGCTTTCTATGGTTCTTCCAGTTCCAAAGGAGAAGCTTTATCAGTGGAATATTGAGATTGAGGTCTGATTTGCTTAGTATTTTTGGCAAAGATCTTAGGCTCGGCAGAGCTGTCTTTCTTGATTGGCTTAATTGTTAATTAAGGGTGATGTATCACTTGCATGGAAGGAGTTTTGATGCTTTTCACTTGCATTTGCTTTTGCAATGAAGTTTTCTTACGTACTCACTAACTGTATGTTGGTTGCTTTGGTTACTTTCAACTTTGAACATTCATTGGCATCGCTAATTGAAAATCTTTTTAAATGAGCAGGAACATTTGTGCCTACTGGACATTTTCCGGATTTCAACCTTCACACTTGAAATGTAAGATCATTTCCAACCATACTAACTTTTTATAGCCATTTAATTAACCAAACGGGCACCCTTTTTTTTTGAAAGAAAAAAAAAATCACATTTCAATCCCCTGAAAAATGATCATGATCGTTTGACACGAGAAAAGCACGTAATGATTCCCACTCCTTTTTTTAAAAAAAATAATCCACCATTGGTGGGGAGATATTATTAGGCTTCCTAAACCTTTGTCATAAATGGCCAAAAGAATAGGCTGCAGTTTGAAACTGCAAACATTACAAGTACCAAAGGTCCAAAGCACATCAGTGCTTCAAAATTGCTACATCTATACAAGTTGCCTAAAAACTAAGACAATCATGAACCTTGTTAGAGAATTGCTAATGCAAAACTCAAGACAGCACCACAATATCCAGTACAGACTATTCTAGAGAGCTAAAATTTATCAGTAGGAGACTAGATCATAGACAGTAGCTGATCATAGTTATCAAACTCTAATAGTTGGCAAGCTAGCTTTATCAATCAGACAGATAGCCTTCATGATAGGTGGCAGTGATTCCCAAGAGAAAACAGAAGATGTCCTGTGAGTAAGAGCATGCTTAGCCAATGCATCAGTTAGCTCATTACCTTGTCTAAGAGTGTGTAAGATAAGGACCTGGATCAGGTGATGAGCTGCATTAGCAAGAACAAACAGCCTCCAGTGAGCAGTGATTGGATTGAGCACCATTGAAATTCCATTCAGTGAGTCTGATTCAATACATATGAGAACATGTCCATAGTATGAGCCAAACGTGTATCCTGCAATCATAGCTTTAATTTCTGCTTCAACTGAGGAAGAGGCAGATGCAAAAGAGGTGCCAGCTGCAATAAAATTCCCTTCAGAATCTCTGAGTACAAAGCCAAGACCACAGCAGTTATCTGAATAGGCAGCATCAACAATCAACTTGAATCCAGTAACAGGTTTAGCCCATGAGATGATTCTCATCCTAGGTCTGGTTGCATAAGGATGTGAGCTTCAGATGCAATCTGAATATCAAGTTCCTGTGAGATTTTTATAGGGTGAGCAGCCAGTGAAAGGTGTAACAAGTGTTTGATCTCCTGGATGATGAAAGGTCTGGAAGGTTTACAATCCTCAAAAATGTATTTGTTTCTGGCTTTCCATAGGCATCAAACTATTATAACACATAACATTCTTATCAATTTTGCCTGAAAGCTTGATAAGCCTATATACGTGCGATAATAGGATAGTCTATCCCATATGGACTTGAAATGTGTGTCTTTTACTCCAATGGTGGAAAGTAAAGTAAACCATACAGAAGATGCCACAGAGGATGAGTTAAAAAAGTGATCTATGGTATCCTGGCTATCACAGAAAGTGCATTTAAAGGCCAAGGAAAAACCATAGTGTAGGAGAACCTTATCAAAAGGGAGAAGGCAATTGAACAATCTCCAGGCAAAGAAAAGGACCTTTTTTGGAACTTTGATTTCCCGCAGTTTCTTTAGAGTGGGGAAAGAGGGACTGTGAGTTTGGAAAAGTTGGTAGGCAGTCTTCAATGAAAAGTGTCCATTCAGGGATGGTTTCCAAACTAATCTATCCTCTTTGTGTGTGTGAATGACTGCATCAGTTAGTGTATGGAGGATGGTATCTGATACAGCACCCTGTAACTGGTGCATATATGATTGTCTATTAGAGATAAAATCACTAACTGAGCATGAGATAAGAATAGTAGTTAGAGAGGGTAGAAAATGGTCTTCTAGGGGCCCTGAACCAGTCCAATCGGACTTCCAAAAATTACACTGGCCATTGCTAAGTATAACCAGACTATTCATCTCACCAATATAGTTAACCTGGCAAATTCTTTTCCAGGTCTGTGAATGTCTTGAGGATTTAGGTAGTGAATGAATAAAATGTATCCATAAAGCTCTGGCATTTTGGTATTTCCACCAAAGTTTAAGTGAGCATGCCTGTACAATATGGGGAATGGATCTTAAACCCAAACCATTCTGATGAACAGGATAGCAGAGTTTAGACCACTTTCTCCATTTTTTTGTTTGCTTTTATAGGAGTAGAACCCCATAAAAAGGTTGCAAACATTTTTTCCAGTAATTCCACAATATGAACTGTTGGTGTATTAACAGTAAACACGTGTTGAGGTATGGCATACAAGACTGATTGTATCAAGGTGATTTTACCACCAGTAAAAAGCCATTTAAACCTCCAGTAGCTCAATTTTTTGCTGATTTGTTCTATCAGTGGATTAAAATATGCATTTAGCATTTTTCCTTGATAGATTGGCAGCCTAGGTACTTAAAAGGGAAAGCACCTTCTTTCATACCCAAAATGTGATTGATCAAACTTTTCTTGGCCAGAGAAGCATTGTTACTCAGATAAAAGTCAATTTTGTCAAAATTGATTCTTTGACCAGTGACTTTTTCAAAGGTCATCAAGAAAGCTTTCAAGTTGATCAGAGTGGTCTTATTCACTGAGATAAACAGGACTGTATCATCAGCATAAGAGAGATGTGAAACTGGCACCACATTTCTTGGCAGATTATAGTAGGCCAATTTTCCAGTTGTGAAACTGTGTGTCAAACTTCTTGAAAATGATTCAGTGAAAATATTAAACAATGGAGAGAGAGGGTCTCCTACTTTAATGCCCCTAGATGATTAAAAAAATCCAACTGGCTTGCCATTTATAAGCACAGAAAACCATGTCTGAGCTAGGTTATTCATAATACAAGCAACCAGATTTTGATGGAATCCAAATGTCAGAAAGGGCCAACTAATTCTATCAAAATCCTTCCTCAAGTCTAACTTAATGATACAGTTAGGCTCTCTAACTTTTTTATTGATGTGTCTAACCAGCTCCTGAAGGTAGAGTATATTATCAGAAATATCTCTGCCTTTCAAGAAAGTTGTCTGATTTGGAGATATGATCTCATTCATTAGAGGATTCATTCTCATCACAATCACCTTTGAGCATATCTTATTAATGACATTTGATAAGCTTATGGGCCTATTGTCATCAAAAGATATTGGAGTTTCTTTTTTAGGTATTAATGTGATCCAAGTGGCTGAAATACCCCTGGAAATTGCAGCACCTCTTAGAAAATCATTCACTGCATCAAGCAAATCATTTGAGATGGTTTCCCAAGATTTGATGTAAAAACTAGCAGAGAAGCCATCAGGCTCTGGTGTGCTATTTTTATTCAGTGAAAATACCACTATCTTAAGTTCCTGTAAGTCAACTGGTCTCAACAAAATTGTGTTTTGATCAGAAGAAATACTGTTTGGAATTTGAGACAGAAAATGGGAGGAAAAGTGTAAGTCTAAATGTGATTGCTCACTGGATAGAAGAGATGAGTAGTAACTAATGGCCTCATTTTGTATTTCAGTCTCATCTTCTAGCCAGATCCCAGCAGTGCTCCTAATTTTGGAAATGCACAGTTTGAACCTTTTTCTTTCAGAGTGTTATGAAAGAATTTGGAGTTGACATCTCCTTCTTTGATCCATTTTAACTGTGTCTCATACTTCCAGAAGTGCTTCTGTTCTTTTAGTGCTTTTTTCAGAAGGGCTTTCTTGAGTTTGAAATTAATTAGTTCTGAATCACATTGGTTGTGATCATATCTAATTTCCTGTAATCTCAATTGCTCTTCAGCCACCTCCACATTTTTATGGATATTTCCAAAAACTTCCTTATTCCATATTTTTAAACCTTTTTTCAATCTTTGTAATTTCAGAAAAAATCTGAGCATACCAGACTCTAGAAGATGTTCATCCCAGCTTGATTTAACAAAAGGATGGATTTCAGTTCTTTTATACCATGTGCTAATGAATCTAAAATACCTAGGAACAGAAGGCACTTGTGTATCTATTTGAAAGAAAAGTGGTGAGTGGTCTGAATTTTCCCTATTAAGGACCAATTCTGAAGATTGTGGAAACTGTGTATGCCAATACTGAGTACACAGTGTCCTATCAAGCCTTTCTAAAGTTGGCCTTAATCTTTTATTGGTCCAGGTAAAATCATTCCCCACTATGTGTACATGAATTAACTTCGTTTTGTTAATAAATTTCTGGAAGTCTCTCATACTTCCCAGTTTGTGAGTAGATGGACCACTATAATCAGAAATTGACAACATAGAGTTAAAATCTCCTATATAAAATGTTTCAGTATTTGGCAAGGCTTGGAGATCAGTCCATAAAGCCTTTCTGCCTTTCCTGGTTCTAGCCCCATAAATAAAAACACCAGTCAAAGATAAACTTAGACTAGGTTTATTAATGCAGACATTTAGGAACTGTGTGTTTTCCTAAATTAATGAAACTGAGAGTGAATCTTTCCATAAAATCCAGATTTTAGCATCAGTTGAAAAAATGCAGTTTGAGAAATGTAAAAGATTTTTGTAACGTTTAATTTTTGAGTTGGGATGCCAAGGTTCTATTAAACATAAAGGTTCAATATTATTATCTTTAATGAGAGATACCAGTCTATCTAGGGATGTTTCCATCCCTTGGATATTCCAGACCAAAATATTGATTTTATGATGGTGTACTATCATTAAAAAGTTTTTTTAGGGCTTTTTGATAGTGACTTTGAAAATGAAATTGTTTTGTTAAACTGAGTGAAAAAACTTCTCAACTTAACCTTTTGAGCAGAAGCAATTTTTGGTAGTTTCGATGATGAGCTCACCTCAGTATCCTTTGGATTGTCCCTGTCAGATTCAGAATCAGAGGCAAAAGCTTCAAACTCATCCTCCTTCTGGCTTCTCAGTGGGGAGAACCTATTTCAGTTTCTGTCTTGAGACAAGAAAATTAAGTTGTTAGCTTCAAATTGAGGGGAGAGATATTATGCATACCTGAGGGGATAACAGTGTCATCCCTTGCATATGCTTTTCTGATTTTTGGTTTGGCAGTGACCTTGGTAAAAACATCCTCCTGAGGCTCAGCTTTATGTTCAAAAGATGCTTTTCTGAAATTTCCAGCATAGCTAAGTGAGGTATAAGAGTAGTTGGCTTTTGATGAGTTTGAGCTGCTGGCTATTGGTATGATTTGGGGGGTGTTTGGTGTTGGGAATTTGGGATGTTGCTTGCTGTGGTGGAGGTGTGGGTGTTGTGTTGTAAGCTGAGTTGGAGCTGAGGTTGGTTATGTTCAGATGACTGGTTTGGATATTGTTGGCAGGAAGTGGATTAGTCTCAGCAGTGACTTCCTTTGCCAATTGAGCCTTAACTGAAGTCTGAAATGCAAGTCTTTTTTTCTTGGCTTTGGCTCTTCTGACTCTGTGCAACTTCTTGTTCCATATGAGATAACCTGAGGGAGCTTTCCAGTGGCAGCACTAGTCTGGGGGATGGGGATGATTTGTGAAAGATGTTGCAGGCATTGTTGTGGTTGGAAGTGTCTGTTTAGAGGTATTCAACTCTACTGGAGGTTTAGGGGGAGTGTTATTGGGCTTTTGCTGGTCAGTTTGGTGAGTTTTCTGGCTAGTATCTGGGTGGAGGTTCCTGGAGTTGTTGGCATCATGTCCTACCTTTCTACAATGACCACAGTAAGCAGGCAAATGATCATATTCCAGCCTAATTTTGGAGCTACTAACTGTTGAACCAAACCTGATGTGGGTAGGGATAGGTTGTAAGAGGTCCACTTCAACACATAATTTGATTGCAGAAGGCCTTGTAATGAGTTGAGTTGCAGCATCAACTTTAATGAAGGTGCCAATGTGGTTACCTAGATCCTCAAGCACAGATTCATTGTAGTAATAAACTGGAGGGTTAAAAAGTGTTACCCAAACCAGAACGATCGAAGATTCGGTCTCCGTTGAGAACTCCGGCGTCCACCTTAAGACTCTCATTGGGTATCCGTCGATTGACCAATTAGACTTCATCCAGCACCTCTGGAAATCCTCTTTCTTGGAGAATCTGATCAGTAGCCCCCAGCTGGTACTGGCCGGAAAAATCTGCCGCCTTGAATGCTGCTTCAATTCCGGGCATTGCAGGTCTGCCCCTGCTGAATTTTCCGATTAGGGCATTCTGATATGGCCTGCTAAGCACTTCAATTTGCTCTGGAGTATAGATACAGGCTAGTTCACCTTTGAACTCCGATGTGGCTTTAATTTCGGGATTCGATGGTAATGAGGAAGATAAAGGGAGGGCTTTGGATTGTAAAGCTGAAAGGAAGGATTTCTGGCCCATGGAAGTGGAAGGCTCCGCCATTACGGCGGAGTGGCGATGGCGAAAAAGCCGTTCAAGGCGGAGATGCTGTGAGTATAGCCGTTGTAACGGGAAGAATGCACGGAAATTATTGTGATTTGCACAGAAAGTTAGAGAGAAGGGAGAGAAAATTAATTTTAGAGAGAGAGCCCTGAGTATTATTAGTGTTACTATTTGATGATTCCCAATCCATTCTATCACTAGTACAAGATTTCGCGAAATTAGCAAAAGAATGAGTTTCTTTAATATTATGAATTCTTTGGGTCTAGTATGGAACCCCTAAACTCCCCACTAGCATCTCCATTTGTATGTCTCTTACTAACACATCACAAAAAATTGGTGACTCCAACATCCCCTCACCATGCTAATTAAATTTATGCATCTCCGACAATGTAGGTCGGATGAGACTGTAACTGTTTGGCCATATCCACTTCATCCCTCAGTGCTAGCGCCTCCGCTACAAGAGAGTCGGTAACCCTTTCAAATCTTTTCGCCCTCGCCTTCTAAAACTTTCCGTCATTATCAAATGTGACGAGACCAATAGTAGCAGTAACTCTTTCATTTGTCATAACATTCATGCGTGGAAGAAAAGAGAAACATTTAGGGTGTGTTTGGTTGGGCAAGATTTTGTAAAACTTGAACTATCCCAGTCCGTTTTGCAAGTTTTTGTTTGGTTCATTTTTTTGGAAAGTCCGGGTTTTGCCTTACAAAATTCAGATTTTACCTTAAAAAGTCTAGTTTTTGCAAAAGGCAAAGCCCAAACAAGGTTTTAGTTATAAACTTACAAAATTCACTCCACCCAAACAAGCTTTTTGTTTCAGACTTACAAAATCCCAAGCCAACCAAACAAGGTTTTAGCAAATCCAGACTTACAAAATTTCAAACAAAATCTCAAACTCTCCAAATTACAAATCAAAGTCCAGTCTCTCAAAATCCACTCCAACCAAACACACCCGTAGTATATTATCCTTATCCCTATGTTCAATTAAATAGTTTTTTCCCTTTTTTATTCGTAAAAGTTTCGTTTTACCTTTTTTCCCATATTTTTTACTTAACTTTTGTCTTACCTTTTTTTGGCAAATTTTTACCGTTTACACTAGTTACTTTGTATCAGAATTATAATTCCACAAATAAATCTCCTATTTTCCCCTTCAATTTTATTTCTAATCGATTTCTTCTTCCTCTTCAGCACCAGAACCTGTCAACAACACATACTAAAACAATTGTTCATTGCCTTATTATTAAGCAACTCATAGAATCTAGCATACAAAAAGCTATGCAAGAGCTAAATACTATGTAGATTTTTTTAATATAATGTTTTGCAAAATAAGTAGTATTGTTTAATTTTAAACATGGCAGCAGTTGAGTTACCATAGTTCATATGTACAAGCTCTATTGATTAATGGTGCCAAAGAGAAAATAAATTAAATATCACTTTATAATAAATTGGCATTGTATTACTTCTTAATTAAAATTTTGTATCACTTGAGATTTTGTATATCACTGTTTTATTTTTACAGGCAAATTAGGTAAAATTTTGAAGGTTATTGTTGCAAAGAGGCTCAATCTTGAAGAAGATTATAAGGGCCACAAGTGGTTGGTAGGTTCAAATCGTTTTCTTTTTTAAGTTTGGATGTTTTTCAAAAAATTAAGTTTTAAGGTTTACTGCTGCAACCTATCTTTGCCAAGGGAATAAATTAAAGATGTACATGCTTTGGGTTAAATATCTTGTTGACTTGTTTAAAAATATTTCCCTTCTTATTCAATTTTTTAATATTATTGGGTTTCATTGGGTGTTCACTAGAATAATAATTAAGTACTTTGGATATATGAATTTTGATCATTCAGGCCCTAGTTTTTGTAACCTATTTTTGTAGCAAGGATGCAATCTAATATGAGTTGTAGTTTGAAGTCAATGGAATTCAATTTTAATAGTAATTTTAGGTTTATTAACATTTGGTATATTGAGATCTATTAACATTTTTGGTTGGTTCACCAAGTGTTTGAAAAATTGGACTTTCAAAGTCCAGGTTTGGAAATTTTTATTTGGTTTGTATAAGTTTAGAAAGTCCAGATTTTCCCACTCCCAATTCTGATTTGTGTTCCTTCCAAGTCTAGACTTACTATTTTTGTTTTAGACTTGCAGAATCATGACGAACCAAACAAGAATTCTGTTTCAGATTTACAAAATTTCAATCCAACCAAACAAGGTTTTTCCAAAACCAGACTTACAAAATATCGAAGTAATCATTTTGTTATACAAACTTGCAAGCTGGCTATTTGAGCTCACGTTTCAATAAAAAGTTTATTGAATTTCATTTAATTTGTTTCGTTGGCCTGATATTAATTAAAAAAAGCTTGTGTTCGCGTCAGGTGTATATCAGTACCCAGTGAAGTAAGCTCTTGATTGTGTCTATTCTAACTGTATGTTTTAATGTACATACTTGGTATTCACTTGATGGGTGAACTTGAAGGAAAGCTTGTGTATAAATTTAGTATTTTGTACTCTAGATGATACCAGGAATTTGCACATGATAAGCTGCCTTGTAGAATTCTATTTCGAACAATTGGACTTTTAAATCTCAACCTTCATTTTATCAGCGGATCTTTGAATTTATCTGAACTGGGCAGGAGCTTTCTCAAATGAATATTTTTTGTGTGCTTAGGACAACACCAAATATACAGATGATTCTGCCTTGCTTGCTGCAGAGATTCAGATATTCAGTGTAGCAGCTTTTTCAGGTGTATTACCTTTGGGATTTTCTGGATTGCATTAGTTTCTGTTTGCCCCAATGTTTAAGTTCATTTTGCTCACTGAAACACAGATTCGTTACCGTATTTCTCACTGGATGAGATTCAACAAGTAATTTTCATCACCGCTAAGGTATTTTTTGTGTATTTGTGCTTCGAAATGCAATTCATGCTTTACAAATTATTTAGGCATATTTTTGTGACCTTAACTGATCAGGTGTGGCCTGTTTGATTAGCTATTCCTTTTATGAATGCTTGAGTACTTAGAGGTGGTTTGCAAATTGCAACTGAAGCTTATTTACAAAAAAACAAATTGTATCATCTGTTCGTCCTTTGTTTGAATGGTTGTTATTTTATATTTGCAAATATCGTTCACAAAATATCTGGATGATAAATCTGCTTCTTGAATTTATTATGAAATGGATTCTGATTAGTTGACATATCAAGATTATTTAAAAGGGTGACTGGTAAGCTCGTACTTGATTTAATGTCAAGCCTACGTTGCTAGTGTGGAGATTAACTTTTTAAATAGTGCAAGTAACAACTAAAGCTGGAAGCTTTCATGTTTTAAGGATTTGAACCTGATATAGTAGTTTTTTTAGAGCAAGTTGAAGAATAGTATTTTAGGCACATTACAGCATACTTTCTGGTAGATAGTTGGTACTAGAATATGTGTTCCATGACATTGAAGATGGCCATTTTGATATATGAAGTAGAGTTTGATTATTTTTATAAAAGGGTTGAAGTAATCTTTTTGGTAAATGTTTTGCATTGTGCAGGTAGATTGCTTGGTTTCTGTGCTACATTTTTTGTTGCTGATTGGTACATCCATTGGTCCTTATTCACGAACAGTCATATTAAGGTCTATGCGAAGCTATGTAAAATTTTGGGTTGTTGGAGTTGGAAGATTTAGCCACAGTTTGTTTGTAGGAATTTAAAAATTCGAATAATTTTGTTGGAGCCTCTGAAGGATCCAAAGAAAATGAATGAGACTGTAAAATAGAATATTATTCAACAAAATTTCTTCGGGGATAGCGGCAGTAGAACACTATTCAACTTCTGGTAAGCTAGTGGAGAATAACTGTTTTGGATTGAAAGCAAGGTGTTATATATTAGCAGTGATTGTTTCTGTATGGACATCAAAGGACAAAATGATGTAACTCTGATAGAACTGGAAAAGTTGATATTGTTTAGTAAAGGGGTCTAAAAAGTTGGATTTGAATACTAAGAAGGAGGCAAAAATAGGACTGATTTCAGCTGAGCTAAATTCTCTGCACTCAGAAGGTAGTGAAAGAGTCAAATTTATCGAGCAGTGAAAATTCTTTGTGATCTGTGACACATGTGAAGGCGTGTATGGAACATCTGACACATATGATTGTACTTGCCTTGTTGAGGTATACTAAAACCCTTTCTTCCATTTTGTTAGCATTATCTGCATCTTGAATTTCTTCATAATTTCCTAAGACCTAGTGTTAGTGAATAAGTGAATAAGGAATGAATCTGGCAGGACCTGAAGATCATAATTTCTTAGGAAAGTAAATTATATGTTTAAAAAGAACCGTGTTGAATCTAACTGGATTAGTTTGGAGAGCGCATTTATTGCTTGCTACATCATTCGTTGTAGTGTCCCTATTGTTTTTTAAAAAAGTTTTAATACCTAAGTTACGGACCTTAATTTCCAACATTATTTGTATCTTGTATTTCAACGTATGCACTTAAACTCGGATACTATATTCTTTTACTTTTGTTTGATGAGTTGGCTAGGAAAACAAACCCCTTGGAGATTCTATATTTTTAGTATTAAAGGTCGATGGGGAATGCTGATAATGGTCTCAGGGAAAGCAGGTTCATGGAGAACGATGAAAACGGTGCATATTCTGCTCCAATATTCTTAGTTACCATGGTTAGAACATAAACCATGCTACTTAGAGAGGTGTCAATCTGAAATCAACAATGAAACATAAGGGTTATGATATGGTAGCGAGGTCAATATGATAATGTCAAGTAGAGCTAGTACCCGTTGTGACTATAATTCATCATAAGGTTTCTTACAAGATCATACCATCCAAGTATGAGCTGGCTGTCACGGCAAAGGACGGTAAATAAATAAAATGTAATTTTATGAATTATAATCATATGCATAAAAGTACAATATATACAATTACAACACGGTTAACACAAGAATCTTAAGAATAAGCAAGAAGAACGTGTAAACTGGTAAATCAAGATGGAGTCGCAAACACTACATGTTGTCCTTGAAACTAATTAGGTCTGTATGACCAAAATAAAGTTTCCTAGGATATAAACCATCTATAGTAGTATACTTCATGAAAGACAAAAGTTACCTGGAGTCACGTAGAGCTTGATGACACGATCACAACGACGACGATGAACAGAGGCGAAAAAACACAGAAACTCAACTCGACAGAAAACACCGATATAAGGATTGACTCTTGCGCTATTGAGAATGCTCAATACGTTTGGGGATTGTATTCTGGACAGATAGAGGCTATTGGTTATTGGTTATGGCAAGTAGTATGAAATTATATCCCAAGGTGTATCAAAAAACATGACTGCAGTCCCAACCATATAATGGAAATAAGACCAAACGGACAAAGCCAGACGACATTCATCAAAGCAATGATCTAGAGTGTCAGATTGCATGCAAAGCATTTTGATGGAAGGTTGAAACCCATTTTCATGAGAATATCAGAGAGTGGGAGAAAACGCTTAACCAATTTCCACATATAAATACTTATTTTCTTTTGAAATTTGGGATTCCATAATTTGAAAGAGAGTCTAAGTTACCTCTAGAAATTGCTATGACCTTATATGCAGATTTGAAGGTAAACCGTCCTCCCTTGTCATCAAGCATGTAGTTTCCTATAAAACAGACAAAAGGGAAGATGTCAATAATGATTGGATTTGAGGTATAAAAAGTGTTTTCGGAACTCATTAACTGAACAGTCTAAAGGGATTGAGCCGAGATCAGGACTGCACAGTTCAGAAATTGGACAAAAAGATGTCCAAAAATTGCATGTACCTTGACTATGTATGACTCTGGTCAACCTCTCAGCTATAAGATTAACATCAATGATTCTTTTCCAATTGAGAGAGATTCTATAAAATGGAGGAAATTTCCATAGAAATTGAGACAATAACTCACTCCTAACTGAAATTAACATGCTTCTCATCACTCTGCAGTTGCAGGACAAAAAGAAAACACATATGAATGAAAATATTTAAAAGAACTACTCACGCAATAATTTAGGGTTGTAACCATATTATTAGAAGTTCAGACGAGGGAAATAAACCTGTTGGGTAAAGAAGTTCATTTATGGATAAAACGGGGAGAATGCGGATATACAAAAGGGTATAGTAGGACTTAATAGGTTCAGCACACAAACCCATTAAGATTCCATCATAAAATCAATTGGCAATATTTGGAGTTGCCCACCAAGTTTATATACTGAACTTTTAGCCACACCGCTTCCGATGTGGGTTTTTATCTCAACATATATGCATGACCAATTTACTTCAACAGGTCCAAATTAAACCTGAAGTGACAATCATGTTCCTCTTAATTATGTATTATAATTCACGGAACGGTAATTTATGATTTGGACACACATTTAATCATTACATAGATGGGTTTAGGCATTCAAGATTAGAGTTTTAGAAATTTATTTACAAAAATTAATTAATAAATAAAGGGTAATTATGATATTTTCTCAATTCTATTAGATTTGCTAAGTATATTGGACTTGCATATATAGTAAGTACCAAATTATATGGTCTTCCGTGAAAAAAGAATCCTGGAAGTTGCCAAAAACAAAGAGGGACCGACGGCGTGTGGGCTGCAGGGGACCTGTAAAATGTACAGTCTTTTAGCAGGTTGGAGACGCGGGTCCCATTCTCGATGCCATGGCTGTCATGCTAGAGAACATCTCTAGAATAACAGTTATTTCAAGAACCACCATTGCTGCTTATTTCGTACTGCTTAAATTGCTGCTTCTTTGCCAAACTTGTCGTATCAGAACAAAGTAGGGTAAATACAGATCACAGTCATTTTACAACTTATCTGCCTCCCACATTATTCCAAATGCTGATGTTCTCTGCTCCCCAAGTATATGTGCCTTGACAGTCAAGCAATTTTCATGAAGATAAGTTCTACTCTAAACATAAACACTAAACAGTAAACATAGCAATTTTATAAGAGACCGAATGTAAAGACGAGGCAGAAAAACGCCCACATTACGCAGTGGTGACATCTACATGCTACACATAACCACATTATATAGGGCCTGACATTATTGTAATAATTCTTTACATATGACATCACATTATAAACTCACAAGTGATGTAGCGCAGAAGCGATTATCAAAAGTATGGCAACAAGAAGAGTTTCAGACTATCATCATCATAAAAAGATAATTATTAGTTAGAGTGACACGCGAGACCTTCACATCACCTATCACAGTCTTCTTATGTGAGATCTCTTTACAGCTTTTAGTAGCCTGGATATCGAAGAAGTTGTAATTCTGGTCTCTGTTGCTTGCTCTCAAATACAGCGCCTTCAAGAAAATTTTGCATTATGGATCATCGTCGTGAGGTTCTGGTGGATGATAGTCCAGTTTAACAATGCATTTTCCATTGTTTTGAAGTTCTGCCAATACAGATGCATTCGCATATTCTTGGGAGGCATTTCCTGTCAAATCCAGTCGCTCTAGATTTCCTATTGAGTGACACATGCATGAACATCGTCAAAACACCAACAAAACTTGAAGAACATTAAAAAATGACTTCATACCAATTAACCACCTAAATGTAGCTAGCATGATAATGTCATCAATAAGTTAAGGAAATCCGTTTTGAATTCAGGAAATAAGTAAAGGAAAACATATGTAAAATAAGCTACTCTCTAGCATCACCTTTCATAGCTTTTAGTGCCGGTCCAAGGGTGAGCAAGGATTCCACAGGCATGAAGGTATATCTTGCATCAATTGCCACGATTTCAGGAGCACATGAAATGAGCTTAGCAAGAAACTCTGCAGTTTCTAGCCCACCACGATTTTTACTATTAAATGAATATCAACCTGTTAATTCTGTAGCCATGTTCAAATGAATAGAAACCTTATGGAAACCAAGTAACCTAACGAACCTGATATCAATATAGACAAGCTTTAGGTCTCCTGTTATTTCTTCTTTAGCTTCCCGAAAGCCAAAAACTTCTAGTCCAGTATCATCAATGTTCAGAGATTGAATCCCTTTCTGGAGAAACTTCCCCAGCAAAGTACCGAATTCCCTGAAGCCAAAGAAATAGTAAATGCCCATCTAAGACCTCAGATAAATGATAACGCTGTGATGTAAGCTACAAAGTAGACACTCCATATCATTAGTAGGATCGCAGTAGACAATATAGCTCATGTGTGTGTCAAGACCATAAGGCCTGTTATGATCCAGGTGAATCAGATTCCATTTCTAAATTTTATGCTGAAATCAAGATTTTATCCATGTGGTCAAGCAAAAATGATAGCCAAAGACGCAAACCTTCCGATGTAGTTTTCTCGGAGAGAGAGGGACATCAGAGGCTTCTTCCAAGTTGACAAAGTTTCTAGTAGCTGTTTTACTCCATTAAAAGTAAGCTTGCAGTTTTCCAACTTCAAACTAGCAAGCACATAGGGTCCCTCTGACATCTCCCTGAAGTAGGGAACCATGACCCTGCATAAGTAATATGAATGAGCAGGTGGCTTTACTATCTATTAAATTATACTGAGAGGATGTGCAAATCAACTTACATGATTCCATCCTCAATGGGATTATCACTTAAATCAAGAGTTTCCAACTTGGGCATATAGGCGAGCACATATTTGAGATTCATTAAATCTTCTTCTTGCAGATTATTGTTCCTATTAAAGGAAACAAAACAAAAAAAGTATGTGAAGTAAAAATAAAGCAACGCCCTAGCTGAAACATCAGTGACTATTCAAATGACCCCTTTGAAGAATTTTTTTTTTCAATTTTTTTCTCCAAATTTAGTATTTAACGCTCACATTAGACAGCAGATAGAGAGAAACATACCTAAGGTTGAGAACACGTAATGACTGCAATGATTTGTCTGTGCTAGAAGAGGAATGCTTCGTATTTAAAGGCAGTTTAAAATGGGATAGAAAACCAGATATCTGCAAGGTTAGATAACCAAACAAGAGTGAATGTCGCAAGTTTACTAAAACATTAAGCATAAGTTGGTTAAGAGGTCACGACGTACATAATTGTCTGAAAGGTCCAGAGTATCTATATTTGATGAAGCATCAAAGAGGGTATACATCACCATTTTGACAAAGTCTTTCTTGAGGCTGTTACCAAATAAGCTTAATGAAGACAATGACCTGGAGAGAAATTTTAAAATGAAGTTATGATACAGTCTTATTCAAAATTTTACTTTATATAGATTGCAGAACTAGTTATTGTGCACATGAAAACTATAATTTTCCACTTTTGCAAAAAGCATAATGGAACTCCCTTCAGAATGAAAAATAACCGTGTGCAACTAGTAATGCTTGTGATGCCACATTAAAGTCGAGCTATAACGCCCCTGAAATGTCGTAGTGTACCATCACCCTCATATAAAGTACACATAAAACAGCTTTGAAATACCTATCCAATTCAAAGAAGCTTAGCTCTCCTCGAGATACATTATGTACTTCAATTTTTATACCTATATTCTGCTTATACTTGCAATAACGATGCTCAGTCAAGATGAAATACCTAAAATATTCTGAATATCCAATAGAACACTGCAGAAGAGGTAAAAAAGACCAGACACAAAATACAATGGTCTAGTATGATCTATACAGGCAACATCGTCCCCTAAAGTGACAAGAAATCCAATCAAGGGAAAACACTTCCACATAAAACGTGTCAATGTGACACATTAAATTTTGTCATGAAGTTCCAGTCATAGCACACAAAATGATCAATCACATGGGACAAAAAACCCCAACAAACTATCACAAAATAAATGAAATATGAAAGTCTAACAAAGGAGCCAAACCTTCCAGAGGATATAAAAGATGCCAGGCCAACAGGCAAGTCAGAGGAACTGGTCAGAAAACTCGATAGCTTGATAGAGAAATGTTGAATTCCGTGTGTGTTAAGATCTTTGACCCATAGTGAATCGCATATTTGATCAATAAATCTTGCTGAAAACTTGCAATGAACAAGCACAACAGATTTTAAAGTTTTGCAGTTTTGCTTCAGAAGGGCACATAATCCATTAACCTGTCAGATACAGTGACTGGTCAAGGAAATGGCAGGGATGGTGAAATCTATAGTTCTATTCTCAGCATCCATAATAAAAGAGGCAAAACAAAGCACGGACTTTCTACACAGTTATTCCATTTCAATCACAAGCTATTTGACTGTAATAAGCATGGGCTGTAATCAAAATTTTCTAGGCACAAGACCGAAATCTATCACATAATGCTGACCATAATGCAAACATCAGGAGATGGGTTTGCCTTGACCGCCAAAGTCACATGCAAATCATGCAGAAACATTAAATTGAAGCTTACATGTTGTGTGGATTTTATCCACTGAATCTCTAATTTCTGCAAGTTAGCATTCCTCAACAGATCCTGCAAAAAAAATAAAAAATAAAAATAAGCTAAGAGAATATGCCAATCTTATTATTCCCTAAACTCAGATGCTCCAACAATAATAATTAAAATTAGATCTATACATACAAAACTAAATTGTTTTAGTGAGAAAAATAGTAGTGCTACAGCAACAAACAAAATATTTGTCTTGAATTTAATCCTACCATGTGTGGTCGATTATATGACCCCTTTCAGATTGATATAAGCAAGGTGCATAGCAATCTCAGATATCATAGACCTTACAACCTAATACAAAAACAATCACTAACGAAATTAAGCACCACATAACAACGCACGAGATTTTAAAATCTACAGTCTATTAGTGGGAAATGTCGAAGCAGCAAAGACTTTTTCTAAGTCTAGCATGAATAAACAAGCATTACATCATAGTGCAATAGTTATTTTTATTTGAGGTTTAAAGTGAAACGTCCAAAGCAAGCAGAGACATGTTTATCTGAGGTGCACCCACAATAGACATATTCAAAGGTCTGATTTCATGGCATTTCACAAGAAAATACAAACTGGAATAAAACTTACACATATTTCTGGAACGCATAGGGAACTGGAAAGTTTCAGACATCTGCAAATAAAATATGATCATATCACATAGAATTAAGTTTCAATATGTGACATCAAATGGAGATAGTAGTAAGGGACAATAAGAATGGTTAAACCTCGTATGCCACAGATTTAGGTCTGTGTAACAAAATATTATAATTATTCAACCCTTGCTACCTGGCATATGATCCGAAGTGTTGGCAATGATCCGAAAACTTTGAGTAGTTAAACAATATGTTCCTTGGGTAACTGTCACTACAAATATGTTTGGATAGGGAAGCTGCATAAATCAGATTCATGTAATGTAAATAGCTTCTTGAATCACCCAAATAAGAGGAAAATTTTAACAAAAAACAAGAGCTTTCTTACCTGGAGCTTCGATCCATGCAACCGACCCGATAAAATAAGGGAGTGAAGCTATCTCTGCTACTGCATCCACAAAACTGAATAGTGGTGGATTAAAAAACTAGTCAAACAACGAGGGATATGGCAATAATTAACCTACGAAATCAAATCTGAATTTCACTCATACTCCTGTAAATGTGTCTCCCAGTACAACTGCAGCCAATCGTCCACTACTTCATCCTTCACTTCCCCTCTTCTAGTCGGCCAGTGAATACGAGAAATCTTAGTATCACAACAAGGCCAGCGCATCTGGAAGAGAGTCTTCCATGCAAACTCAAAATTAGACCACCTGCCAGGTTATGCACAATCAGTAATACTTGATCAGTATTGATATACTTTTGGCAAAAAATTTCCAACTCAAATGACAGCATAAACAAGCAGAGAGCCCTTATTCATTCCAGACCTCTTGCGCTTCCTCGTTGCTGAACAGCCATCCTGAAGTCCGTGTGGTGGCCTGCACAAAAATATCCATCGTCTTGCCCAGTTACATGGTAAACGAAACAATGATGACTCGCGCATATGTTAACTTCTTGCAAAATTTCCAGTTGTCTATTTAATACTAAAAATGTACAAGGATTCTCCGAAATGTGAAATGATCCATCAGTTTCATCTCCCAGCACCATAACACCAGTTAGAGTCAGCACAAGATCACCCTAATATACATGACATACATTGAAAATGATATGGAATCCCCCTAGTTTACATGAAAAGGATATGGAAACTAACATGCTTCGGTGTAAAAGTTCCAAAGCCAGAGGAGTAAGGCGTGGCAACAACGAATCCAGCAGCTCCGAAGGAAGTTGGTATAAAGCTCCGGGAAAATCATCACCAGCATTTCCTAAGAGCATTTTCAAGGGTTATCAATATCATCAACGAAACCAGAACAGACCAGAAATTACCAGTTATCAATTCAGCTGCGACTGCATCGAGGCACAGAGAGACTAATGATGAAGCTGCTGGAGCCTCCGCCATCAGAGGACTGAGATCGCAGGCCGCGGGTTTTGTTAGAGCTTCAAATTCGCCGGTTTAACTGATTGTGTTCATTTAACTACGGGGTTCGAATGGTACAATAGTGATAAACTAGAGGGACTAAATAGCAAATTATTGAGAAATATGTAGCAATAATTCTGACCGCTTTGAGAATTTGGTAAGCATCTCTTATCATAGACTATAGGTTGTCGGCTCTCTGGCCTTGTCTGTTTTCAATCGGCAACATCCAATTGTAAGTGCGGACCGTAATTATGTCTCCGATGATTGTCTTTTCGTCTTATTGCTGTACTAATTTCATGTGTTCTCAGCTTTTGATTTAATTGCTTCAGCTGGACAAATGATTTGTAGTTTGTAATTGTTATAATCCATACCCATTTTAAATTTAGTTTTGAATCAATTAATTATATGGAAATGTTTGGTTTGTTTTGATGGGAAAGTTGTAGTTGTAAAGTGTTGAACTGAATTGTTCTGCTCTCATATGGAGGTATATACAATGAAATCCTGCTGTGCAGTTCATCAGAACTGAGGTATATAACTGATATATATTTATCCAGAATTCTGATTGCTCTTTCTTCTGGTGCAGTGTGTTTTAGCTCTGGTTGATCATGGGAAACAAGCCTGCCAAGCCTGAAACGGACAACAAGGTTGTGCTTCTAAAGATGGCACCTCCTCTGGATCAAACTTATGTGCGCTGGTTTTTCCGGGATCTTGATAGAATCCATGGCTTTGCACCCAGGAATCCAAAAGCAATAAAGCCTCCAGATCATTACATCGAGTACATGCGATTGAACGGTATGTTGGATTTGGACCTAGATGACCCGGATTTGAAGCGTTTGTTGAAATGATGATTAGTCTACATGGTAGAACTGATAAATGGTCAACATAGTTATTTCTGCTGTATCTTCACTTTTGTTTTTGTGTATGATCAACCAAGTTTTATGGCTCATTCTATATCAGAATTTGTTGCTTGCTGCTTCAATAAACAAATGTGCTCGAATGCTCCCTAGTTGAATAGTTTGGTGTCAATAATGGATTTTTCAAACTTGTTGGTTTAGTACTAAAGCCAGACACTGATACCAAATTCGCGAATGCTCAGATTTTCAGTTGAAAAGAACCGATCTTGCTTTCTGACAACTCTAATCAGTTACCCGGTCTAGAGAATGAAAATTTCTCAAGAATGACGTTAATTGCCTTCTTTAGTTATTCTTTGTTTATGAACATGCCCAGTACTCCTCTAGTCGAGATGGTGATGACTTTCAGTGCTTTGAGACCTTGCAACAATTAACAAGTGATGTACAGTAAGAGGCAGCTTCGCTCTGAAAATGATGAAGGACCTCGTACTGTTGTGTTAATGACTCTCTCCCTGGAGGATTTATGATCCTGGAAGAAAGCAAGCTTTTATGTCCTTGACTGATTATGGACAAAGTTTCTTACTATTGAGCGCGAGAAGTCGTCCTAGTGGATAAGGACAAGGATGAAAACCTCATTGCTGGCCTTCTTTTGTCTCTGATAATTTTGGTGGCAGAGAATGAGAAAGGATGTGCAATTGGTAATGCTGAAACAACCATCGCAAAAGAGAGTATGGATGCTAACATTAACATTCCACGCTTTGTGAGAGAAGGATTGGATTGCTGCGCCCATTGGCAGCCTGCAATTTGGTGACAGAATGGAGCCTTCAATGCAGTTTGAGACTATTAGTGGAGGTGACATTAACAGAAGAGCTGTTGGGATATGCTGATTCTCCCATAGGCATGGACGCGTGCTTACATTTCTTAATTCCATGTACCGTTGGTGTATGGAGGCATGGAGCGCAACCCAGAGAAGCGATAAACTTCACTAGTTGCTGCATGCTTAATATCTACTGTTGTTGCTTATAACTCTTGGAGATAAGTTAGATGTGTTTGCTTGTCCGTAAGTTACAATGCCGTTTCAAAAGATTGATAAGAAAAAGGTTTATTGTTACTCTTTATTACTTTGAAACAGGCAGAATACCAATAAATGGAAGCATGGTATTTGTTTCTCCAACACTCTCAGAGTTTGAGAATGAAAATGACTTGGAGATCCAGATCCTCATAGGACGGCAATTTGATATGCTTCAAGGCTTATTTTGAACAGGAAAACATGGCCCAGTCATTCTGATTATGTAATAGAACTCACTCGCCTGATAACAATGGGACTGTAATTATGAAATACGAGGCTCTGTAAGTATGAATGTTGAAGCAGATTCACCTAGGTCACTCATAACCTTAGTATTTGTAACAGTAAGACCATAACCCTATGAGCATAACTGAATTTGGTTGCAGTAAATGAGTCACTTTTCATCAGTTCACTCTAAATGAATAATGATCCTGACATACACTTGCAAAGTAAGCCCTTAAAGGTATTTAAGCTGAATAACAAAAGGCAGACACATGCCCACATTTCAGTACTGCTGCTAGATTCTGTGAAGTTCAGCTGAACTGAAATTCACTTAACTGAAATCCGCTGAATTCTGCTGAAATTTGCTGAAGTTCTGCTGAATAATAATAATCCCTATATTTATACTAAAAAGTTATTCTCACTTTTTTTTGTACCAGATTTTGGTATCCTATTTTTTCTCCTATTTTCTTGGGCAAATTTTTAGGATTTTTTTTTGAAAAGAATTTTTAGGTTTTGTTTATAGAAACTTAATTCCTAATCAATTTCAAACTTGAATTCTAATAAATGTAATATATTTTTAATAAATGTCACTACTGACCGGCCTAATTAGGTCAGTGATAGCCGTGAGTTAATTAGGCGCAGAGAATAAACCCTAAGCAAATGAAAAAAAAAAACCAATTAAATTTAATTACGAAATATGCTCAACATGGTCAAGGCTATATTTGTATTTATATCACGTCTCGCGGTCAACATGCCCAATTTTACTTTCATTTTAATAATATTTAATAACTATCATATTTTTTTCTAGCTAATAGAATATTTCTTCTAGCTGAATTGGTCGGGGGAACACAGCTTGGTGGCCGTATTAGGCATTACTGGATAAGAGTTTTGGGTTCTCTGTGCATTTCAGTTTTGTTAATACAAATTCTATATTTAAAAAATAATCAAATTACATTATTCACGGAGAAATTGTTTATTGTATACATGCACAAATTATTTATCGTTTATTATATGGTTAATTGATTGAATTAGTGTCTGAATCTGGCGGAATTTGAACACTTTGATTACACAATTTGTTTAAATTATATATACATAGTATATAGCAAAAATTTTGAATTGATTAATATAAAAGGGTTATTAGTAAATTTATAATATGTGTATATTGTACATATCAAATTACTCCACAGTAACGACCAGTTGCCGGCGGGCGCATGCTTAGCAAAATAGAATGTCTAAATTACTTTATTAATTCATGCCAAAGTGCGAGGATAATTATAAGGAACATCATGAAGCGGTTCAACAAATCCTAAATCCATTTGGGAAAAGGAAAAGTGCATGATAGAAACTAAATTCATGCCAAACTCGATATTTATTTGAATTTCAAACAAAACATTTAATACATGATGTAGTATTAATACATGATGTTAAACATTTGAAGGGTTACAAAAACATTTAGCCTGAGAAAAAAACTCAAATTCAAACAGGTTCACAATCATAATCAAACTTTTTTTTATAAACAGGTGAACGAATGACCTAGAATGACGATGAAAACTACATGTATAAACGTACCTTGGCTATAGCAGGATAAAATACGTCTTCTTAGGGTTGCAATCTTGACGGAGAATCCGTTTCGCATCCATTCAAACCTAACCCTAAGCGAGGCGAGTTAGCGACTGTGAAGGATGTTGAATATCAATAACCTATATTCACATCGAATAACTGATTTAAAAAAGTAGATGCTTTTTCAGGGATACAGATATTGAAATTGATGTTAAGGTTTAATTGCAAAATCTGCATTGAGTCGCAATGGCACATATGTGATGTTAATAATAATCTGCATTGAGTCGCAATTTCAGATTCGGCATTTGTGAGCTCTTTTCGATTTGTTTCGATTATTAGATTCATTATTGGGTGAGATTATTGTATGGGCAGTTGTGGTTGACTCTCAATTTGGAGTTTCTTGGATTTGATATTAATTTGGGAATTTTCGGAATCGTGGTGGTGATTTTTGTGGGTTAACCATACTTAGTGATTTGGTATGAAATTTGGGGCCTTTTGAATTGGAGATTTGATATTGCATGGATATGGAATTTTGAAGTATTTGTTGGATTTGTGAGTTGTTGATTGGTTGTTGATATTGGTGTTGGGATTTGGTTTCGATTTTGATTCGGAGTTGTTGTTGATTTGTGGGAGTTTATTGTGGTTTGGATTCAGTTTGGCTTTCTGTTTTGAGAATTTTTTGTCTGTGTGGCATTTTTGGTGTGCTTGGATCCTTGAAGTATCATAATGGAAAGTGGTAGTGATCGGTTCTTAGTCATTTAGTGTTGAATTGACTCCGTATATGTTTGATCAGTTTCAAAAGTTTCTCGCATTTCAGCAGTCTTCTGTCATGTCCTCCTCTACAAGCTTTTCATCATCGCCCATTTCACATATCTCTTCTCCTTTGTGGATTTTGGATTCCGGCGCCTCTAATCATATGTCTCCTCATTTTCGCATGCTTAGCAAAATAGAATGTCTAAATTACTTTATTAATTCCTGCCAAAGTGAATATTCAACTTTTCATACACCTAGCCAATCCTCCTTATTGTGTTCTTGCTTCACTGTATAATTTGGATGAATTTGTGTTGTTTCAAGATAACACTCAGGTAGCCGTGAAAGTTTTAAGCAAGTTGTCGGGTAGATTTAAGCAAGAGTGTGAGATCCTGAGAAGAACAAGGCACAAGAATCTGATTAGGATCATAACAATCTGCAACAATCAATATTTCAAGGTAAGGATATTCTTTGCTTATGTTATTATTGTTAGTGTTATTACGAATTATGTTAGATTTGATTGGGATCGTTTCTCAGGAGTTTAACAAAGGCGGAATTAGGGGAAAAATCAAAGATGAAATTTCAACGACAGTGTAGCAAATGCAAGGGTTTGGGTCACCATAAAAAGACTTGCAAGTAAGATGTTGAGTGAATTTCTTTAGTTTAGTATGAAAGTCCACCTGTTATTCGTAAATTGATGTATTGTGCATGTTCATTAATGTACTTTAGAATGTGTTATGAGTTTTATACTACATAGTTTTATATATTATTTCAAGTTACTTAACTCATTATGTATTCTTCATGAACCGCGCCACAGGATGCCAACAACAGATTCCCTTGTCGGTATGTTTGCCAACCCAACTACCAACAATAATAAAGGTTGATTTAAATATACAATATTATAACTAAATTGCGGTGCACTGCTGTTTGATATTTTTTTATTTACAAGTAATTTGTAGTTTATCTGGAATTCTTATGGATTAGGGGTCGTTTATAAGTTTTTGCCCTAATTAATGTTATTGTTAATTTAGAAACAATAAAGCTTAGTATATAGTTTTGTGTTTTTAATTTTAAACTTTATGTTGATGTAGGGGGCCAAGTTGATAAAAATGCACAGAGGAAAAAATTTTATGCTAAAAATAAACAAAAAATAACACTTCAAGAAAGAGAAGCTAACCCAACTACCAACAATAATACATGTTTGTTTAAATATACAACGTTTAACACTATAAATTGTAGTAACTATATTTTTATAGTTTTCCTGATGCTTAATATATAGTTTTGAAACTGAAGTACAATATATTATTCTATTTTAACTTTATGATTTTAAACTTCATATTCATGTAGTGGGTGAAGTTGATAAAAATGCAAAGAGGAGAAAATATTATGCTGAAAAGAAACAAAAAAAGCAACTTCTAGAGAGCGAAGCTAACCCGACTATCGATATCAATACAGGTTTGTTTCAATACAAAACATGTATTAATATTTGAGTATGATGATTTGAATATGTTATATTGTTTAAATTACATATTACCCTCTTGTAAGAGAAACAATTAGATAAGTTAGCCTTATGGTAAGGCAAAGGGATCTCATATGGTTCATACAAAAGTTTTGGGGTCAAATCATAATTATTATATTTTAGTTATTTTCAAATCAATTAATTATATGAACTAAAAATCATCTCCTTCATCATCAAATCATTATTGTTCATCATCAAATCATAGACATTCATTACCAAATCATCAACGTTCATCATCAAATCATCGTTGTTCATCAAATTATCACCGTTAATCATCAAATCATCATCGTTCATCATCAAATCATCGCCGTTCATCATCAAATCTTCGTTGTTCATCATTAAATGAATCATCAGTCATTTATCATCAAATCATCGTCCTCATCATCACTAATTATAAAATTATCATCAATAAAAAATCATCAATCATCAAAACAATGTAACTGACATGAATCATCAATCAAAACTCACCAATCATCAAAAATTAATAATCAATCATCAATATCAAATCATCAATCGATCATCATATCCACGGTCATCATGAATCATGTCATAAACATCATCAATCATAAATATCAAATCATCAACTAAATTGTACACATAATCAAATCGTCAAACCGTGAAACTGAATTCTCGTTGGTGAATATATATGAGAATGACAAAAATGAGGTCTATTTAATGATCTGAGCCACGATTCTACGAAAATCTAGTTTCCCGATTTGACGGTTTGATTATGCGTATTTTATAGTTGATGATTTGATTTTTATGATTGATGATTTTTTATTGATCATTAAACGGATTGATGACGAGGATGAGTAATGTTGCTGACCGAGCTATGTTTCTACGAGAATCTAGTTTCCCGATTTGACAATTTTCGATCATTTGTGTATTTTAGTTGATGATTGATGATTATTTTTCGATGATAGAAAGGAGTTGACGATCGGATTGACGACGAGTATGAGTAATGTTGGTGACCGAGTATATATATATATATATATACGAGGATGACGAAAACGAGGTCTATTTTATGATCCGAGCCACGATTCTACGAGAATCTAGTTTCCCAATTTGACGGTTTGATTATGTGTATATTTTAGTTGATGATTTGATGTTTATGATTGATGATAATTTATTGATGATTCTACGTGAATCTAGTTTCCCGATTTGACAATTTTCGATCATTTGTGTATTTTAATTGATGATTTTATATTTATGATTGATGATTATTTTTTGATGATAGAAAGGAGTTGACGATCGGATTGACGACGAGGATGAGTAATGTTGGTGACCGAGTATATATATATACGAGGATGACGAAAAGGAGGTCTATTTTATGATCCGAGCCACGATTCTACGAGAATCTAGTTTCCCGATTTGACGGTTTGATTATGTGTATATTTTAGCTGATGATTTGATGTTTATGATTGATGATTATTTATTGATGATTCTACGTGAATCTAGTTTCCCGATTTGACAATTTTCGATCATTTGTGTATTTTAGTTGATGATTTTATGTTCATGATTGATGATTATTTTTCGATGATAGAAAGGAGTTGACGATCGGATTGACGACGAGGATGAGTAATGTTGGTGACCGAGTATAAATATATATATAGGATGACGAAAACGAGGTCTATTTTATGATCTGAGCCACGATTCTACGAGAATCTAGTTTCCCGATTTGACGGTTTGATTATGTGTATATTTTAGTTGATGATTTGATGTTTATGATTGATGATTATTTATTGATGATTCTACGAGAATCTAGTTTCCCAATTTGACAATTTTCGATCATTTGTGTATTTTAGTTGATGATTTTATATTTATGATTGATGATAATTTTTCGATAATAGAAAGGAGTTGACGATCGGATTGATGATTGATAATGAACAACGGTGATTTGACGATAAACGACGAAAATTTGACGATGAACGACAAACATTTGATGATTTGATGATGAACAACGATGATTTGATGATGAACAATAATAATTTAATGATGAACAATAATAGTTTGATGATTGATGATTTAATATTGATGATTGATGATGGTAATGGTCAATAGGGAGATTAAATGTGTAATATATTCTTATTTCAAAATGGTCCCTGAGTTTTATTAATATTTACTGTAGGGGCACCGAAAAGTTAATATTTATATTCCAGCCCCAAAAGTATTTTGCCCCTTAACCTTATACCCCTTGCCTTACCATAAGACTGCCTTACCAAAGAGTATCTCCTCTTGTAAATATCTGAGTTTGGAAGAAATAATTTTTATTTAGGTCAATTACAGAAAATGAGAAAGAAAAATGTTGGGTTGTTGGAGAGTATTCCAAATTGTTGTAGAATCATTAAAACTTTTCCTGATTGTAAATACTTTTAAAGTTTGATATTTTTATATTTACAAGTAATTTGTAGTTTATCTGGAATTCTTATGGATTAGGGGTCGTTTAGGGTTTAGACACTTTATATTTAAACGATTAATTCAACATCCGTGTCTCATATAATAATATCATGTAGGGGCCAAAACAAAAAGAATTACAGACCAAATCGAGATTGTAAGTGATCATCAAACTAATGGCGGTGAAGATGAGGATGAAGGGAGCGATGACCATGAACCGAGCAGTCACGAGAGTGAAGATGAGGATAGCTACGATTGAGGATAATCAATCGTACTGATATTCGGCTGAGACTGGAGATTTCTCTACCATTAAATAGAGATTTTCATTGGATATGGTTGCAATATCAATTATATTTCAAACAATACATTGACTTTTTTTTGTTCATTTCTTTTGGTTCGATCAAGTCAGTTCAATTAAGTTATCCGCTTTATTAATCAAATCAATTCAGTCTCCAACCCTTACATTGACAATGGTGTATCCAAATTTATTTTAAAAAATGTAACATCACTACGGTATGGTTGTATCACCAAAAATTCAACCACCTATAATCAAAGTTACTGCCTTCTCCGACATATCTAGTCAAAATTCACCGCGCATCGCGCGGTGTCACCTAGCTAGTATATTATTATTATTATTAATTTGAGTTCAAACATTCAACTTCAAATTTGATCAAATAATAAAGATTTTAAAGTAATTATTTTATTTGTACAATGGTTTTTCAAAAATTACACATATCATTACTAATCAAAAAGATGAAATATTTTATTTCGCGGTAATTATTTGATCAAATAATAAAGATTTTGCAATAATTATTGTGTTTGTTAATGGACATATTCGTAATTAGGGCCTGTTTAATATGCCTAAACTGAACTGAACTGGACTGAATCGAAAGGATATTGCAACAAAATCAAATGGAAATCTCTATCTAATGGTAGAGAAACAGAATTTCAAGAACATAAAATAGAACTGAATTGAACTACACTTAACTGAATAGAACTACATTTAATTAAAATGAACTAAATTTCCAATATAAACTTAAATCGTCAAAAAAATTTGGGGAATTGAATTGAAATAAATTACAATTTCTCTGAATTGTATTGAACTGGACTGAATCATTAACATATATTTTGTTTAAATTTTAATTAAAGTATAATGCAATGAACTGAACTGAAAAATACTTAACTGAATTGAACTGAATTCAAAAATAATGAACTTAATTGAGCTGAATTGATAATTTTCATATAAGTTGTACTAAACAAGCCCTTATTGTTGAATTTGTTAATTTCGAGTATAAATCAGAACTATTAAAAGTAACTTTAAAAAATATATTGAAGAAACATTTGTTCACAAGTAATTTCATTTGATAAATCAAAACAAAAGTATTTCATTGACAATTTTGAATTATAGGAAATTTTATTTTAAAACAATTTAGTGAAAACAAGGAATTTTTTTTGAAGTCGGCTGAAATCTGCTGAATCCAGCTGAAGTCCGCTGAAGTCTACTAAAGTCCAGTGAAGTCAGCTGAAATCCGCTGAAGTTTGCTGAAGCCTGCTGAAGTCCGCTGAAGTCTTCTGAAGTCAGCTTAACTTAACTGAAATGTGCAGAATTTAACCTGAACTTGACAGGGGCTAAGATTGCACACAAGCTATCACCAACATTTCTTAGGTTATTTATCAAAAAAAAAAAAACCATTTCTTAGGTTAGAAAATGGAGTGATGGATTGCAAAGTGAAGGCACCTATTTATGGTATTTTATCCCTATTTCAACTAAATAGTGATAGGACTCTTTTTTTGTCCAATAATTTTTGGTTCCATACTTTCGTCCAATGTTTTACCTATTTACCTTTTTTATTATTTTCATTCGACCCCTTTTGAATTTAGTTTGGATTCGATTATGATTTTACTTCTCCCCTTATTTCGATTATGATTTGATTTTCTTACTTATCTCTTTGTGTATTTCGATTATGATTTGGTTTCTCGCCCCTCCCCTTTTAAATTTTGATTATGATTTGGTTTCTTCTGAATGTAATATTCGATCTAAGTGAATTCAAATAGGAGTATATATTAATAATTATTGAGAAACTTGGGAAATTGCATAGATTCTTATTATGATTTAGTTTTTGAGTTAGTTTGAGAGAGACCATTTATATTATAGACCGGAGACTAATTAGTAAATGTATGATTGAATAAAAACAAGGAAGTCCTTAATTGAAATTTAGAAACAAAACTACTCACGGGCGCACTGTTCATGGTCAAGTATTATTCACTCGCGCACTGTTCATGATCCATTACTGCTCATGCGCACACTATTCATGGCCCAATACTATTCATGCGCACACTATTCACATCCCAATACTATTCATGTCCTTATACTATTCACGCCCCTATACTATTTTAATACGTTGTATATTAAAACATGGAGGATTTTAATTATTATTGGAATGTTTGGTTTTTAACACGTTGTACATTAAAATATCGAAATCTTTAATTAAAAGTATGAGGTTTGATTTTTTTTTAACATGTTGTATATTAAAATACGGAGGTTGTTAATCAAAAGTAAAATGTTTGATTTTTAATAGATTGTAGATTAAAACACGGAGGTTGTTAATTAAAAGTCAAATATTTGATTTTTAATATGTTGTAATTAAAACACATAGATTATTAATTAAAAGTAAAATGTTTGATTTTTAATAGATTGTAGTTAGAATACAGAGGTTTTTAATTTAAAATACAATGTTGGTTTTTTAAAGGGGCGTGGATTAAAATATGGAGGTTTTTAATTAAAAGTACAATATTTATTTTTAATTGGTTATAGATGAAAATACGGAAGTTTTTAATTTAAAGTAGAAAGTTTGAATTTTAAATATGGAGGTGTTAGTTTGAAAGTAGAAAGATTTTAAATTTTAATAGGTGGTATATAATAACACAAAGATTTTTGAAATTTCTACCGATCAGAATACTAGTGTTCTAATATTACCTACTTCATCGAGTATGTTTAAACATGCTACCGGGTTTAAACATTAAAATAAAGAACACCAGAAATGATTACGCAGTTCGGTGAAACACACCTACTCTGCGGGGCGTTAACCCAGTTCAGAATTAATTCACTAGTACGAAAGATTACTGTACAAGATGTTTAAACTTCAATACTTATATTTCTACTCTCCTTCTGAATTTGCAAGCTCCCCTTGCTACCGATTCGCCTTGATCGAACTCCCTCCGATCTCAACCTCGTTGACGCTGAATCTCTTCCTCCCGAAGAATTAAGGTGTACGATTCTGAACTTGAAACCACGATCAATGACCTGTTGACGCGATCGACTCAGCACTGCTCCAACAAAGCTATTCTGGATGCAGAATACTTTCTCTTAAGTTCGATACTTCTTCTTGCAGCTTGCGTCTCTATTTATAGCTCCATGTTATGCTGTCGTGTTGATATTCTCTGTCCTTCAATCACGGTATTGCTGATCTTCTCATCTAGCTAATCACAGCTGCAATCAGTCTCCTAGCTATATTCTACTTCTATAGCTATACTGTAGGAAATATAATCTTTCCTTATTTGAGACTAATCCTAACTAAAATACAACTCTATCATATATCTAATCAGATCGGAGCTGAATATCTCTTCAAATATCATCTTTAATTCGCTCGAATATCTTCTTTGATCGCACACAAGTTGTACTTCATCACAATCACTGTTACTCAGTTTCTGTTTCTGCCGGAACAAGTGTTTAAACATACAACATCAGTATGTTTAAACATAGTGATTTCTACAAAATAGCCAACAATATCGTCCTGAAACTTCTGGACCCTTCAATCTCCCCCTTTGGCATTTTGTGGAACCAAACCAACTTTTAGGACTTCATATATAAGTTGCAGCAGCATATTCGATGTCATAAACTCCCCCTGAAGTCCAGAACACATGACAACGATTTTGAACTATCAAAGAAGTCCAAATTTCTCCCCCTGGGGCCATGAACATGCCAAAGTAATCAAACCGAGAGACTCCAAAACTGTAAAGTCATCACAGTACTGGAGTATCAACCAGTGGCTCCCCCTGTCTTCGATCTCATCATCAATACAAGCATTAATAAACTCCCTTTTCAGCCCATGCCTAAACACTTCAAGCTTAGCCAATTAACTCTCCAGTCCAGTTCACACAAGCCATCAGAAAAACAGTCATCACATTGTCTGATGTTTAAACATCACAGACTTCCTACATCCTACCTCTTTTTTTCTTTTCTTTTCTTTTTTTTTTACTAAAAAAAACGAAAAATGCTAAAATAAAGCAAAAGAAATACCTCATCCACGACACACACTTAAGTGTTGCCTGAAGGACTCGACCACTACACCATCAACAGCTTTAACTTTGGCAGTTGACAAAGTGACAGATGTATATGTCTCTCTATGCTCTTCTTCATCCTTCAATCCTTCGAAGTGAAGATCACGAAATATGGGATGTGCTGACTTTGGGAGCGGTGTTATGGGATGTTTTGATTTAGGCACCCATACCTTTCTGACTGTTCTTGATTGAGGAACCTGAGAGATGTTAAAACATGGAGCAGGTTGTCTTTCCTGGACGATGTTTAAACATGGAGCAGTGCGTTTTCCCTTCATTGTATCTCTGAGAAGTTTGAAACATCTGTTCTTGACATGCCCGTATACCTTGCAATGGCTGCACTTCCGTACTCTTTTCTTTCTAGACTTAACATATGATGAAACACTATTAGTTTCATAGTGAACATCCGTGGACGTACTTGAAAACCTTGAAGGGCTCTCATAACCTAAGTCGTGACGTGAAATCTGTCCTATGGCAAGAATCTCATCCAACTTGGCTTTCCCAGTATTCAAGCGGTGAATTGCAGCTTCAGAACGTTCAGCTCTCTCAGTCATCTCCTTCAACTTAAGATTCAACACCTCATTTTCTTGCTTAGATTTCTCCAATGTTGAACTTGTATCTTTTTCTTTGGCTAATAAAAGTTTATTCTCCTTCGCCAACCTTCTATTAGCTTCAGCAACTTCTAGCCATTTCTCATTCATCTCAGCATAAGTAACACAAAGATTATTTTCACTAAAACTTCCTTCATCACCACTTGAGGAATATTCTGCAACTCTTTCCTTCATGTTGTAACATCGAGGAATGTTTAAACATCCAGACGACTCTTCAACTCTAGCTCCAAATGCTACGAAATTGCTGGTGAATTCCTCATTGTCATCCTCATCATTATCATCATCACTCCATGTAGAGACATGAGCTTTTTCTTGCCTTCTCTTAGCTGTTGGACATTCTGACTGAATGTGACCATATCCTTCACATTCTCTACATTGAATTCTATCCAAATTCTTGACATGTCCAGCTTGATTCTTGAAATTTTGCTGTTGTTGACTTTGATCTACTCTTTGTCCTCCATTATCTCTAGAATTCTGCAAACGAGGTCTGGATGAACGTGGTACTATACTCTTGAAAGCTAAATTCTTCTCAGCTTTATCAGCTGAATCGAGCCCCATCTCATATGTTTGCAAAGATCCCATCAATTGATCCAACGTCATAGTATTCAAATCTTGAGCTTCATCAATTGCTGTAACTTTGTTAGCAAACTTTTTAGACACTGACCTCATAACTTTCTTCACCAACTTAGCTTCCTTATACTTCTTCCCCAACTGAAAAGCCCTGTTTGCAATATCCTTGATCTTACTAATGAATTCAGCAATTGTTTCATCCTCTCTCATCATTATGTGTTCAAACTGTGAGGTTAACTGCTGGAGTTTTGATTCACGAACCTTTGTTGTTCCTTCGTGTACAGTTTGTAGAGCATCCCATGCTTCCTTAGCTGTCTCACACATAGAGATCAATTTGAACTGATCATCATTCACAGCAGTAAAGATGGCATTAACAGCTTTCGAATGTGCCAGACAAGCTTTCTTTTCGTCTGGAGAATATGAGGATTCCGCCTTAAGCTCCGGTTCCTTTGTACTTGATGCTTCAACTGCCACTTTCGGTTCTTCCCACTTGTTCTCAACATAGTACCATGCCTGCTCATCCAGTGACTTGATAAACGCCTTCATGCGTGTCTTCCAGTAAGTGTAGTTTGATCCTTCCAGCATTGGTGGTCGCGTGATCGATGCCCAGTCTCTTGTCGCCATTTGTAAACCCAGTCTGATCTCACTCTCCTCGTTAAAGGGAACAACAAGTGCCTGCTCTGATACCAATTGAAATTTCTACCGATCAGAATACTAGTGTTCTAATATTACCTACTTCATCGAGTATGTTTAAACATGCTACCAGGTTTAAACATTAAAATAAAGAACACCAGAAATGATTACGCAGTTCGGTGAAACACACCTACTCTGCGGGGCGTTAACCCAGTTCGGAATTAATTCACTAGTACGAAAGATTACTGTACAAGATGTTTAAACTTCAATACTTATCTTTCTACTCTCCTTCTGAATTTGCAAGCTCCCCTTGCTACCGATTCGCCTTGATCGAACTCCCTCCGATCTCAACCTCGTTGACGCTGAATCTCTTCCTCCCGAAGAATTAAGGTGTACGATTCTGAACTTGAAACCACGATCAATGACCTGTTGACGCGATCGACTCAGCACTGCTCCAACAAAGCTATTCTGGATGCAGAATACTTTCTCTTAAGTTCGATACTTCTTCTTGCAGCTTGCGTCTCTATTTATAGCTCCATGTTGTGCTGCCGTGTTGATATTCTCTGTCCTTCAATCACGGTATTGCTGATCTTCTCATCTAGCTAATCACAGCTGCAATTAGTCTCCTAGCTATATTCTACTTCTATAGCTATACTGTAGGAAATATAATCTTTCCTTATTTGAGACTAATCCTAACTAAAATACAACTCTATCATATATCTAATCAGATCGGAGCTGAATATCTCTTCAAATATCATCTTTAATTCGCTCGAATATCTTCTTTGATCGCACACAAGTTGTACTTCATCACAATCACTGTTGCTCAGTTTCTGTTTCTGCTGGAACAAGTGTTTAAACATACAACATCAGTATGTTTAAACATAGTGATTTCTACAAAATAGCCAACAATATCGTCCTGAAACTTCTGGACTCTTCAATTTTAACATTAAAATATAAGGTTTTATTTAATCTTAGTTATATATATATATATATATATATGTATGTGTGTGTGTGTGTGTGTAGGCAGAAAAAATCATTTTTGATGATTTGGTCTAGTAGCAAAGTCAATTTTCCTTCATCATGAGGTGGTTCGAGTTCTAAAGGCGACATATTTTTGCAAGAAAGAGCAAAAAATGGAATCAAACATTGTGGGTCCCACACTCCCCTCCTATTAACACGAGCGCGTGAATCAAGGAGGGAGATTTAAGTTTTTAATAATTGCAACTAAATCCCTCCGTGTTTTGCAAATAAGGGCTTTCATATTTTTCTAGTTAAGAATAGCCTAGTCCAAATTATATACGGTTTCTTTTGAGAATTTCTATAGTTTTTTGATATTTTGGGGACAAATTTAATATTTTGCTGTTTTGACCACTAATAGAATCAAAATATGTCTCGAGTTGGACTTAGCCCAATTACTAAACACTAACTTTGTGTCTAAGGCACCATCAGCCTACGTCATTAGTCTTAGTCTAAATACATCAATCACAATTCTAAGTAATACTCTCTCTCCTTACTATGACAAATCAGAGTAGTGCTTTTTCGTCCCAACATAGATGTCTCTATCAAGTTGAAAGTGTGTGACTAGTACTTCTACCCTTCTTGCTAGAGTCTACGAGGAAAAGTACTTCTCCAATCGTTCACTTTTTACAGTTGGCTTGGGAAGCAGGTCGTCTTGGGCATGGAGAAGCATTCATAAAGGGATCTTAACTCTGAAATTGGGTTGCAGAAACTGATAGGCTCCAGGTCTAGTATTAGCATCTGTCACGACCCTTGGCTTCCTGATAGCCATGGCTTTTATGTTCGTTATCCCGGTCTCATTCAAGAGCACTTACGTTTTGTGAGTAATTTTATTTATTCTGATGCAGGAGGGTGACATATGAATTTGCTTTCATCTTATTTTGATCATGCTGACTTGGATATAATTTGGGGGATTCCATTGCATGGTTTTGGTGGAGTGGATCGATGGTGTTGCCATTTTACTAGCTCCAGAAAGTTTACAGTAAGATCGCTATATCATGCACTAGTTGAGCAACCACAGTACTTGTTGCAGCATCATGTGCTGCCTACTAAATATACCTGGAGATACATGTTTTTGGAAGATGTTATGGAAACTCAAGGTAACTAAGCGAGCACTACACTTCGTGTGGCGTTTTGTTACTGATTCTTTGCCGCCAGTTGAAAATTTTTGGGAAAAAAATCCTAAATGCCTCGAAGACGTTTACTCGAAATTTGTGGCAAGGATTATGGATATGCGGCACATTTGTTTTTCCGATACTCGTATGCTCGGAACTTTACACTACTACTGGTTTATGGGATAAAGTTGAAGCATTAGAGTGAGTCATTGTGAGCTATGCTTTCGGCAGTTTTTAATGGATAATGACCCAACTATCTCGGAGTTCTTGTTGATATTATGTGACGCTATGTGGCATCAACGGAACAAAAATTTGTTTGAGCATGAGTATTTAGATGGGAGGATTCTTGTAGGGGCGGTTACAGGGACTCTGCAGAGTTTTCACCGGGCAACTTCTTGGCATGAGCGGATATTAGACTTGTTGGCGACATCCTCACTATTAAGGCCACCCTTGCATACGCCTATTGTGTTTATTTTACGCAGGTATTATGTTGAGTAGACCTGGTTTGGGCATGGTGGCTTTATCAAAGCATTGGCAAAGAGAATGAACGGTGTTATAGATGCTCTGATGGCGGAAGTATAGGCAGCAAGGGAAGTAATTATACTCGCTCGAGATCTACCATCCTGGCTGATCTTGGTGGGTGACTCTTTGAGCCTGAGAAAAATGATCGGGGGTGATATTCCTTACTCGGTGGAGATAATTTCGATTGTTGATGATATTCGGGGTTTGTTATAGCATGGTGGCGTTCAGATGCCGTTTTTGGTCCATCGGACTAAGAATGTTCAGGAACACATGGTTGCTCACTTTGCTAAATATAGTTCAATTTCTTCCACTTCTTGAAATTTACCTCCAACATTTCTTGTATCAAATGAGGATGATTTTCAGGAGAATAATATTATATTATATTGACTTTCCCTTTTAAAAAGGGTGTAAATTTGGCATGTAATGTTTTTATCACTTTGGCTGCATTCTATTGCATAGCATCCTTAAACAAATTGATTTTAATTTTCTTAAATGAACTTAGTACCCCCAAGATTTAGTAAAATAAGCATATGTAAGTAGGAAATAGTGATATCACTGATATGTAAATTGGATCTTCCATAAAAGTATTATAAATTGTCATATAGCAATGGTTACATTAAAATTTTCAACTCGTATTATATTGCTGAAATGGTCTGTTCATTATAACTTATTTTAATGTTTTTCATTTTAGTTTGATTTTTTTTATGGAGTCCAGTTCAATTTTTATGAAATATAATTTAATAAAATTCAGTTTAATTTAGACATATTATTTGCATTTTAGATCAGTATTTTTAGTTCAATTTAGTATTTTCATTCCAATTCAATTCAGTTTAAATTTAACAAACATGCCTAAGAGTATCAATTTAAGGATGTGTTTAATAAATTAAGCATTGAAACTAAACGTGTTTGGACAAATTAGAGCACCTCCAATGGTTATATTTTGGACTTGCTTTGCAATTTTTATAAATAATTAAGCTACATGCTTACCATTGTTTTTTGCCACATCATTAGCCTTCTCAAGGAAGGGCTGCATTCACAAGCAACTAGATTGGCATTATTTTTGTGGGTCCTACATCACTAATTCAATAATATTTGATAGATATTGTGTATATTTGGGACCATAATAACCAATATTCAAGGTAGCTTACCACTAACTGAAACATTAACTTGACAAGCTACTTGCTTGAAAAAATGACATGGCAAGTCAAGCTACACTATTACTTAGCTTACCACTACTTACTTACCACTGAACATGCTCTTAAAGTTTAACGTGTTTGATAATGTAAATAACAATCAATTGACGGATTAAAGTGGCTCTGAAATTTTCTTTACAATTTTCTTAGTAGTACAGTTAAAGCTCCATGAATGAATACTTTTGGAACTAGAAAAGGATATTTGTTTAGCAAGATTATTTATTTGTTGATAAATAATTTTTATTCATTTAAATAGTATTGAAGAAATTATACATTAGTAATACATGAAATGTATATGTGAAATAAGTACAAAAATACATATATACATAGTATTTAAAACTATTAATAAGATAGTATGTACCAATTGTGTCATCAGTTGAATCATGTGAAGGAGTAATCACCTTACGGAATTATTATCTAAAACACGAGCCGAATACTAATAAAGTTTTTTTTTTGCGCTAGGAAAATTAAGATTGAGTTGAATTTTGGTGGGAGAAAAATAAAAAATTATAGATCATTTTTTGTAAAAGGGTGGCTTATTGTATGAATATCATTGATTGAAAATTTGTATTTTTAAAAGAGAATAACATTCATCCGGATGATCCTGATATAGGCCTTATCAGGCACCAATAAAATAATGACACGTGTACAATTGTAATGTTTTAATTGGTTAAGATATTTTTAGTAAAGTTCTAAAACCCTAATTTAGAATGACTAAACCCGTGTGGGTAATGATTGAACACGTGGCCCAATCATAAATTTGCTAAAGATGATGTGTCGTTATTTAATTGGTGCCTGATATTGCCAATATCAGGATGATCCTGATATATATTAAACTGTTTTTAAAAATGAAATGTGATGATTATTTATTTATGTTTACATAAATTTTTTAAGGATTTTAAGAAAAATATTCATTAATATTTGGCAAGATTATTCATTTAACTCCTTACCCCAATTTAAAACTAAAATTATTTGTTACTAAAATTATTCATTTATTGAACATTTATTTGTTGATATTTAACTGAATTATTCACGATCCCCTAAATCAGCGTCCGAAAGTAATACCAAATTGAAATGGAGCTCCCTTTATTTTGGTACAAGTGATTGAGCATGTGAACATTCATCTTGTTGCCTCCCAAAGTGGTAAGAACTTTTGGCAGGGCTTGACAATTAAAATAGTTTTTAAACCTATTGACAGGGTTGATTTGAAACTTAAACATGGTTTCTCCTATCTGAAATGAATAAGGTTATTATCACCAACTTATATTTGCTCAATTAAATTATAGGTTAGAAATAGTGAGCTTAAGAAATTGAGAGAGTTTTGATTAGTACAAACTTATCATAAGAATCGCTACTTATTTTACATTTTCATGAGATAAACTTATCTATTTCTATCGTTAGACTCCTAAAATGATAGTTTTATTTACTTATTTCAGAAAACAGAATCATGTAAATGTTGTAAATGTAATTATACAATTAGTTTAAGTGGTTATGTCATTAGTTTAATTACTATTTTTGTATTTTTCCCCGTTTATTACTGTTTTTAATTTTTAAATTACTAACTAATTGAGTTATAACGACAACAAATAATAGTTACAAATACGCAAATTAACCTAATAAACATATGGAAAAATCACACGTCATACCAAGAAAATGATGTTACTAGTGATCCAGAATGTCTCACCCAACACTTGGTATAAGAAACTAACATATTTTAAAAAGAATAATAGTTGAATCATTTTAATTAAACTGAATTAAACTGCACAAATTAAGCTGGGAGAACAATTTGTCTTTACATCCTGAAAGTGTTCTGTATTTTTCAATTAAATACATCAATATTTAGTCAAATAAAACATTGCAAACTCTCTAGAAAATCCAACTTTCCTAAGTGTTATGGAACTACCATTATATATTTAGACTCAAGTGATACAATTTTGTGTTAAAACATTGATCAATTTAAAATAAACATATAATAAAACATGTTTTAATGTAAAAATTTTAAAAATTGTATGTAAAAACTAAAAAAATTGACATAATAAAATATACAGTTAAAATTAAAAGATACACTTTATAAGTTAAAACGTATAAAGACTTTCATAGAAAGTCAGGAAAGTTGGGAGTTCCGGAAACTTTCTCATAAAACATACTTGAAGTTGTATGTATTCAAAAGATTATTGGTGGTGTAGCTCTCTTGCATAAACACGAATCATCGAAGATGTATGCTTTATCAGAATACCGGCAACTATAAATAGTATGCTGAGCATTATACAGCTGTACAAATATGATAAACTAAATAGCAGCAAAGCTATTCACTGGTATAATATCTTTTATGATTACAAAAATAGAACAAATTCACAGCATTTTCAACATGTAGAAAACGTTGCAGAATACAGGAGATCTGTTTTTTGGACAAATCAAAAGTGATCTTTAATAAATCACAAAGAAAGATACATACCAACTAAGCAAACCAAAGAATAGGAGACTCCCTGTTTTTTACTACAATCGCTGGACCGTTGATAAATGAAGAAATCAACATATCAAACTAGGCACCACATAATCAAAAAGATCAAACTAACACAGAAAAAATACATGCTAGAGGTGGATACCAGGCATGAGATACCTATAAAAGCAGGATGCTCTAGTATAGACAAGACATGACCATCAAAACTGAACATTGCAAGTATAGACGACCGAGGTAGATTATTCGCTTGGTTTGTTCTATTCCTGTGTCTAGAACAGACCGGCTTTCTTTTTCAGATTATCTTGCTTCCACTTTGGAAGTTTGCAGAATGCTTCCCTGTCCATTTCAAATATAGCCTGGAAGTCTTCATCGGAAAGATAAGCCTGGAAATCAAGAAAACGATCACTAAGAACAACTTCGAGAAGAGAGAGAAAAAATTAAGTTGTACCCTCAATATTTAGACAATGCATGACCAACCTCTCTCCGTTTAAAGTCAATGCCAGTGACGGGGTTATCAGATTTCACCTTCAGCCTTTCATAACTGAAGGTACTTTCAACGGGCCCACTACCATTATTCTCATCCTGTTCGCCATCTGGTTTGGGTTCTGAATCTTCTTCATTGGTCTCAACTGAAGGTGCAATACTTTCAGCTTCTGAACCTTCCTTGGTATCATCACCATCAGAAGGATTATTTGCACCCTTGGATTCTGATGAATTCATTTAGAGGGCATGGTTAATTTTTTTCAGAACCAGTTGATCTTATAGGTTCGTAAAATTTAAGAACAGTTTTGAATAAGGATAAATATGCAATAATGGCAACAATATCAGTTTTGAATTACGGAAATGGAGTTTCTCCATGACCCTTTCCAACCACCCCTAAAGATAAAAAGGAAAACAGAGTTATAACCACTTACCAGGGCTGGTGACTTCTGACAATGGGCTTCTAACAGGTCGAGCTGGCGAAGATTCTGGAGATTTCTTCTTCTCGGCAGTAAGCACGGAAGATAAAGCAGCCACAGCAGCAGCTCGTTGTGATCCTTGGCTTAATCCTGCAGACCTTGTGGCAGCAGCAGTAGCTTTTGGGGAAGTAGATGGATTAAATGCAGAGTTCAAGGCAGCTAGAGCAGAAGCTCTTTGCGTAGGCCCTCCCTGGTTGTTTCCACTGGACCGATCCTGGTTCACAAAAAATAAATAAAGAAGTTGAGACAACTATGGCCTTGAATTGCCAACAATTACCGAAAGCAAGACTCTTTTTCGGATTTCCAATTACTCTAAGTATTACCTAAGTACCAAAAAGTTTCTTAAATCAACAGGATAGATCTTAAATGTTAAAATAGTAACTTCAAATTTGCATAAAATAAATTTCCATATTACCTGATTATAAAACTGAATAGATCTTACATTGCCAATAATAAACAATAGCGATAAAAAAAAAGCATGAGGTAGAAAAGGAAAACAAGTTGGTCATCGTATCCGTAGACATCTTTATCTAAGTTATCCTCAACATACGCACTTAACACAAATTTCTAAGGAGTAAGCTTGTATGTTGTGCACTTACCTCTGCATGACCACCACCAAACAGCATCAGGACCTTCTTTTGGAATGAATTTCCATGTGCCTGTTACATTTAAATATATTCAGAAACATTGATAATTGAGAATATCTATGAACTAAAATACAGAACGACAAGTTCAATCATTAAACATCCTCAAAGTCAAGCTAGCAACTTTGGTATCTCAGATTGCAAAAAAAAAAATTTAGAAATTGAGCTGGGAGGGTATTTGTTATAGCTCTAAATTTATCTGCAACTATGAGACCGTAACAAGACAGAACTTTTCAAGAAATAGTAACCGGTAACTTGATATAAAATTAGCACAATGGAGGACTTTTTTAAAATCATAAGCAAAACTGCCATCAATTATTTACAAATTAACTGCTTCAGACTATCATTGCACAAAATCTGCAACAAACACATTAAAAAGAGAAATTTTGTTGCATACCATTGCTTTTGCAGGATCCCATGAAAAATATGTTGTAAAGAAGGAGGGCTCATTTCCTTCTGTGAATTTGTAAAGTGGGACCTTTGGAGACAGCCCCTCCAAAGAAGCAGCCAAATCCACATATTTCTGAAAACAAACATACTGGTAACGAAAACCAAAAAAAACAAAAGCAGCCCAATTGCTGATGCAAAAAATGGCAACAACTTAAGCTATACCTGGCCGATTTCAAAAGCAGATTGCTTTTCTTTAGGATCAACTGACTGACCAATCCACACAAAGACTTCAGCATGTGTGTCGAGAATTAGAATATCCTCGGTCAATAAATCATCCTGTGAAAAATTGTAGACCTCTTCAACCTGTTTATAAGAATCAGTTTGATTATCAATTACCACATCTTAGAGCATAGTAGGGACTAACTTTGAGGTAAACACATACCTGAAATTTCCCTGGATACCCACGTGAAAAAGGAATCAACAGAAAAGGGTTAGATGACTTCAGATTTTGAAAGATTTCCATATTAAAGGACGTTAATGTAAAAATGGTACAGCGTTCAGCCACCTTTGTGATATGAATACGCGAATAAGTGAGGATCCCTGAAGACCTCAGGAACTACTTTCTTGCTGGTATAAGTTTGTTTTCCTCCAAGAGCAAACCAGAAAGATGAGCTCTCAGTTCCTTCTTTTGTATGCTTTACAGCTCCTCCAGGCTGATCAAAGAGAATCGAGTTTATGCTTTGAGTTACTGGAAATGCTCCAGCAATGATATACATATTTATTAATAAACATATAGTATGTTGAAATGAGATTTCAGGATAACTTCTTTATCGCTATTCTCAGAGTTACATGGAGCATTCCCCAAATAGATGAAATGCATACCTTCAAGAATTCTGCAACATTGGCTGCTAACTGCTGCTGTTCAAATGTACTCTGAATGCCCTGCCATATGAATAATGTAGACCCTGACTGTAGAAGGAAGCACTCATGAGTGTTGAGTGACGCTGCAGCCTGAAAAGACAACAAACACCTGTTCATATATCTAAATGAATGTAGTCATTTAAAAAATAGCTCTTTAGTACAAAGCTGAAGTATTTGCACCAGGCTGTCCGCAAATGATTATCAAAAATATATTCCAGAGTCGAAGTTCACTAACTAAATCCCACTGATAAATAATTAAGATAATCATCACGTGGGATTTTGTTAAATTTCTATTTGCCAAACATAAGTTTGCTTTGGAGCCAAAACTGGTTAGGAGAGAGGGAGCCTACCGCATCGACTTGCAAGACTATATTGTTGTGCACTGAAGTTCCAGATATCCGGAGAAGTGCAACAGAGTCCGAAGTGTAAGTTTCATCATTCAATCCTTTATCTGCGATATAATTCTTATACCCAGAACTCACTCCACCCTGTAACGGAGTAAAATATCCAATAAATCATTACCTCGGAATTTTTATCAAATAAAAAAAATTCATGAGTGGAATAAAAGATACCTTAAGTATCACCATTGGCTGAAAAATAGCAACAAACTGTGGTGCTTCTTTCCCTTGAAATATCCGGCCCTGGAGTATATAGATGAATACCAAATTTGATAACCAAACGACAGGGATAATGCTGGAAGATATAAAGAGATAATAGTGCTCGTGACAATACCAATACAGGTCTTCCCTTCAAGGAGTTGCACATGGCAGTGGCTAGCTTAGCAGCCTCATTTTGGTCTTCCTATAACCCACACATGCATTTCTTAGCCATTGAGTAAGTAAGTATAAAAGACTTTTAATTATTATAATTGATGCAATCAAAACAATCAAATGTGGCTGTAAAGCATGCATGTGATGATTTGGATCATATCTAGCCAAAATTAAAGAGCAATAGGTTTTATTTTTGGAAATTTGAGTTGCCATAAAGACGTGTATTTAAAAAGTTAAGATAATTGTATCAACGTCAATATTTCCAAAATAATAGATATTTCACCAATTGGCATAAGTATTTCTTTCCTAGCCTTCACACAGTGAACATATCTCACAGTTATTTAAAACTTAAAACACTTTAAATAAAATAGTCAAGAAGCAAGCAGTAGCAGTTTATTTATTAAGTACACATTTTAGTTTAATTCTTAAATCATAAACACGCTACCTCCACACTATCCTTTCCAATCCAGTAGCACAAATAATGATCTTCTTTCTTGTCATGGGAGTGGTGATATGTGTAGAGAACAATATAGCAATTTCCACTATAGAACTTGCCAATATCTTCCTTGGAAACTGGAGCCTTTGCACCGTCATTAATGCACCAAACCTGGAAATGAATAGACAATACCATAAGCTATACAATGAAGTCGGGCACACCAAAAATATAACTAAGGCATACACACCTCAATTTTTCCACCGGCTTCAAGCAGTGGTGGGACTTCCTCAATAACAGGAGCAGTTTTGGTTGCTCCCTTGACGCCAACACCTTGTTGCTTCAATAAAGCTGGGGAGGTAATAAGAAGACCCCAGCAATCAGAAACCAACATCAAACAGATATATTGACAGCCTATTCCTGCAAGTAACTGACCTACCTGCTACCTTCCCTCTTCCCTCTTCGGCAACGGGAGCTGATCCAGTTGGCCATGACTCAAAGTTGGCCTTGAATGAGTGTGTTTCATAACCTTGTATTAACCGGGTCAAAAGTGTTGCCTTCGGACGATTTTGGCTAGCAACGAACTCCTGACAAGTATGAAAAATATATAAGAGTTCACCTGGAGTGAGGAAGAGTGTGAAGCATCAAATGCTATTTTACCTCAGCCGCTTGAATGGCAGCCTTCCTCTCATCAACCTGAGTCACCCGGCCAACCCACACAAATATCTCGGATCCACAATCCAATAGATAGCATTTGTTATTTTCCAAAGCAGATTTTGTGAGTTCACCATCTAAAGGATTAACCTGACCATCCACAACACTACATAGAGCAAAGCACTTTGTGTGAAAAAACTGAACTAAGCATCAAACATAATGTAAAACTTGATTATGGAAACGGAAAAAAAAAAGCCATTTACATTACTTAATATGGCATTTCAACAACAGCAAGTCCAACGTCAGCATTTTCAAGCAAAGAATAAGAAGATAATTGTTCTAGGATAACTGTCTATGTACAATAAAAGTTTCACCAATTTTGTAATTCAAAAAATTACTAGTGTTAGGATACATTATTGCTTTTCATTTTTCCCTTCAACTCACAGTTACATCAGGTGATATATGTCAAGTCACAGTTGGCTTCAGGGTTTTTCAGCAGCAGTTTAAAAAAAAAATGAGATCACAAGTAATAGCTGTTGAACATAATCTTTTTTTTTTGAAAGGGCTGTTGAACATAATCTTGACGATATATCCATTTACATTACTTAATATGGCATTTCAACAACAGCAAGTCCAACGTCAGCATTTTCAAGTAAAGAATAAGAAGATAATTGTTCTAGGATAACTGTCTATGTACAATAAAAGTTTCACCAATTTTGTAATTCAAAAAATTACTAGTGTTAGGATACATTATTGCTTTTCATTTTTCCCTTCAACTCACAGTTACATCAGGTGATATATATCAAGTCACAGTTGGTTTCAGGGTTTTTCAGCAGCAGTTTAAAAAAAAATGAGATCACAAGTAATAGCTGTCGAACATAATCTTGACGATATATCCATGTTGGGTTGGTAGAGTAGTTCCATCAATTATTATACAAGCATGCATTTATGATGATGTGATGAAACCCTATGATACAACATAGAGTAATCAATTATCAACAAACAATTATACAGTGCTCAGGACTAGAACATTACCTGTAGAGTTTAGCTGCAGTTTTCTCAGGAATAATATCATCTTCACTGGCAATCTTTTTTCCAATGGGAGCAAAACCACCAAAAAGTACCCAGAATGCACCAGAATCGGACTCAGTCTGCAATTTTCCATCATCTAATACACGACAAAAATTATTTAGAGAGGTTCTTTATGCATAACCTGATCTAAGAAACAAAGAAGAACCTAAAAATGTCCATACCAACAATTGCAACATCAACCACCCCTTCATGGTACTTGTCCTTCAGAAACTGAACTACTTCTAAGGCTTTTGCCCTCTCTTGGATGTTGGAGTTTGCGCCATTGAACTGGAATATTTTTTCTTTGGTATCCAAAATAAATACATCATCATGGTTTAGAGAAGAGCGAACAAATGGGACCTGGAAAACAGAGACTGGTGTTAGACCATTGTCAAAGGAACTCAACTAGACCAGCAGCAGCTCAATTTCTAAATTCTTCCCTACCTGTTTCATTCTGACAACTCGTTTTCCTTTGCACACATATAAGCGTGTTTCAAATTCTTCCTCCTCAGGGGTCTTAAATCCAGATGCAACACCACCTTCCAATGGAATAACACAAGGTTTAAAGTAAGACAGAAATTTGTCAGACTCATGGCCTTGGAGTTCCCTATGCTGTACAGCACGCCCGCCAAGAGCCGCATCAAGTTCAACTGTTTTAATAGCAGCTGTGCCAGCTTCATCCTGTCATAAAATTGGATAAAATATAAAATAACCTGTAGTGCTGAAACAACATAATAGAATCAGCAGCAAAGAGATACCTGGCTAGTATCCTTTCCAAGCCAGAAATGACTATCAAATAAATATGCACCGCCCTTGCCAGGTGATGTCTGTTTAAGAACATGTAGATTATGAGTGTTTGGAGATCAAGCAGTTGAAATGGCATACTAAAAAAAGGCCACTAACAGGAATCATTAAATGAAAACTACATCCGCACCTGCAAGATGATGTAGGAATCGCCCGAGTAAAATTTACCATAATCAGATTTTGGCAGAGGAACTGGTACAAAGTTCTCGATTCTCCATATCTCAGTGCCTCTAAAGGAAAAGTTAAGTTAAACAACATGGATCATTGCAGAACAAATATGGCTCAAAAAAATCAAATATACACAAAATAAACCAAATGTTACTCTAGCTTCTTGATTTAAAGTTAGTAGAATTCAATAACAAAGAGTATCTAACAGAACATCAATTTTCCAGTACACTGCTTCAGAAAGGATACATTTTCTGACCCGCTCCTTGGAATGCAGGCTCTAAAGTCTTTGACATGTTTTAAGAGCTCCAAACCCTTGGTGGGGAACAAGAACTATAAAGCTGAAAACGTCACTTGAGACTTGACTTCAGTTTCTAGCAATAACTGCAGGAAAAATAAATAAAGCAGATCAGTAATGGTGATAAACAGTTTGATTGAGTAGAAGTGCAAAGCAATTTGATAGATTATATACAGATATCAATCAAAGACATACAGGATCACATTGTAAATTTAATTGCTTAAGAAAGTAAACCAAAGAGAAATGAAAAGGAAGGCAAAATGATAAATCTAACTCAAAATGTAGAACACAAAGCTACATTATCAGGAAGAAATATTATTTACAAAAAAACTGTTGGTCCTTCTCAAAACTTTTCAAGGAATTCAATAGAGCTTGGCTATCAGGACTTGTGCAGTTGAAATCCCAAATAAAATCAAATGCTTCTACATTGCAAAACCTTAATTATACATTCTTCAGTCAGCAAAAAATCGACGCCCTTCAGACCCTCGAATCTAGGCAATTCCTTCCATTTTTTACAGAAAATGTAATTATAAAATGCCCCAAATAGAGCTAATCAAAAACAGAAAAAAAATGTGCCATCAAAAAAGGTCTAGCAACATATCACACTCTAAATTTCATCATTGCAAACGAGCCAATCTCTCAAGTAAACAAAGTACCCGCCCTTCTCCTAAATATTGCCTTCGCCATAGAAAACCTAAAGAAATTCACCAAACTCTAACCAAACACATTAACTATCAGCCATCAACCATCAGGATCCTATATAGACATTTTTATAGCTCCCAAACCCAGTAGAGTAAAATTCAAGGTTCTAAAACAAGTAAAGATAATCTTTTTTAAAAAAAATTACAGATTAATGAAGTTCCACGTAAGCCGAGAAAATGCAATTGACCCTTTAAAGAAACCACAAGGGCGACCAGCACATTGCTTAAACTAGAGCCTGGTAATTCTTTGTTTACAAGTCGAGTGATACCAACTTAGCACGGATAAGCACCAAAAGGCACAACTTCAGGCTTCCCCAGAACAACGAATAGCACGGAAGATAACATAATCAAAGCACCAAGGATCCAATTCATGGCATCTAAACAAAGCAATCACAGGCATAATGCACAGATCAAAGTAGTCAAACAATCAGACACGATTTCTCAAACTAGAATCATATTAAATTGGGGCATGATAACCTCAGATCAACACAAAACAATCAAGAAAAAGCATGGATCTTGCGGAAAAGCAGAATCAATGCAAGCACATACCTGATGGAAAAAATGAAATCGAGCCGAAAGGGATTGTTTGGTGAGAGGCGTAATATGATTATTGATTGGCGAAATTGGGAGAGAACAATATGATTATGAAGACAGTTGTGAGGTGGGTTTGGAAAGAGAAACTCTCAAGGAAAGGAAAATTAGCGGGGGACCTCACCTCACCTATGGAAAGGAAAAAGAGACCGATTTGCAAAGCTGGCAATCAAATATTTCGTTTTTATTATTCCAAACAATAGTACTATATTTATATTTATTCAATTCGGAAAAAACGATGATATCAAAAAAACAAAAGGGGGAAATAATTGGAATCTCTCCAACTTTTGATGAGGCTTTGCAGAAATATTGATAATTCTTTGGCAGACAGTATATTCAGAAAAAGCAGCTAAGTATTCAGAGTATATGTACATCCTCAGATGGGCTGCTTTATTTGAAAAAGGCGATGAATGATTGTGGGAACAACGGAGATTGGAGGAAGAGAGAGGATGGCTGGCAAATGTAAGAGTGTGTTTGGTTGGGCAAGTTTTTGAAAAGATTTTGTAAAACCAAACTCTTAAAATCTCAAACAAAAACCTAAACTCTCAAAATCTCAAAATAAAATTCAGACTCTCAAAAACCTTGCGAACCAAACACACCCTAAGTGGCGTGACGAAAATGATTGATTTAACGGTTAATTACAGTGACTTTTTTTGGGGTTATTTCGCTTTTGTTGGGTGATCCCCTTAGGCGCAGCGGAAAACATAAACGATGAAGATATAAAACGACAGTACACAGATTTAACGTGGTTCGACCAGACCACGGTCTACATCCACCAGAGAATCAAACTAGTATATTCCAAGAGAATTACAGCGTACACAAAACCTCACTACACTCCCTATACTAATTATCTCTTCTCTCCCAAACGTTCACATACTGGTGACGGGACCCTCCGACTGGAATTACCTTCACGGGACCTCGCACAATATTATTGAACAAAACCAAGAGTTTATATAGTACTCTCAGACTACGAAAAACCTTTATGAAAATGGAAAAACTACTTAATCTAAATCGAAAAGGGTTATACGTTTATTCCTGTTTCATCAGGGAAAAAGATTTCCGAATTCAGCATTGTTGAAATTTAAGACAATTCCCAACACTAGGCACTCAACTTTTGGACTGTTTCACTCTTGCACATGCCTCTTCAATGGATTTATAAACTTTTTTAAAAAATAACCAGTTTATAAACTTAGAAATGAATAACCTCCTTTTTTTAAGGAAGAGATGTTCTTTGCAAAATTCTGTAAATTTAAGTTACAAATTTCAATACTATTAGAAATTTAAAATAATCCAGCTCTATTATAGTATGAACTATTCCCTCTATCCTAGACTCTTAGTCGAATTTGCACACTTTTGTTTGGTAATATTCATTTATTTTCATTCACTCACATTCTTCTCGAATTCAATTTCCACCATTCATTTTCAAATCTTTAATTCAACTTCCAATTTCTCTCTCTACGACTTTCACTATTGTCGGTTATATACTAGTAAAATTGTATCCCTACATCTCAGTTCAAACTATAAATTTACTATCATTTAATTAATTTTATTTATAATGTATTGCTCGTAAATAACATGTATTTTCAAACTATCAAGTTTTTGTAACTTGCCCATTTACATAATCATCATCATAAATAATAATGATCTAACATTTTTTAATCAACTAACGAAATTAAAATTGTCTAACAACTAATTATCAGTTATATTGATTGTATTGTATCGATTTAGGATTTATTTTGGAAGCACGGTCAAAATTGATCATCAAATTTATACCGATTTTAAAAGTCTTTCATGACTCTTTTACCAAAGTGAAATCAATATAAATTCACTCAAAATTACCCATTATAAAATCAATATCTTGAAGTGAACACATAACCTATAACTTTCTTTATCTTGCTCTTTATCCTCTTCATGCTCTAACTTATAGGTGTAAATTAGCAAGTACCCGGCCTAGAAGTCAGATACCCAACCTTCTTATAGGAAGAAATCTTAAAATAGAGCCCCTACCTAGAAGAACGTATTACCCGCATAACAGGTACTCTAATGGATAGGGTCGGGTTATAAGGTACATGTCAACCTGGTTTATATATATAAAAAGTAATGATCCAAGTCGACCCTCGAGAAAAATTTCACCTCTTGCCCCAGATTGGTATGGAATTCAGGACCTCTGGGTTCAACCACTAGCACTCAACCGTTAGAGCAATCGTCAACTACTACATGGTCATGTACCCTTTTAAATACACAATTTTCATCAACACTATTGTGATTTTATCATTTATATATTTGAGTTTATGGATGCGCATGAATTAAAATTTATTATTGTAAAAATTCACCCATATACAAGTAAAACAAACTTAACTTAACTAATATAATAGACCAAATATAACATAAGTATAGAAAAATATTTTCCTGCTTTCCGAACAATGATCATTTCCATGTAACTTAATAGTCTAAGTAAAAAATGTAGTACAGTTAAACCTCGATAAATGAATATTTGATAAATGAATAATCTCGCTAAATGAATAATTTTTCCCGGTCCCGACTTGGACTAAGGGGCTAAATGAATAACCTCGCTAAATGCATTAATGAATAATATTTTTTAAATCCTTTAAGACCCTATGTATATATAAATGAATAATCACCACATTTCCTAAGATATAGACATATATATATATATATATATTAAAAAAATATTTTTCAATCAATAATGTTCATACAATAAATCAAGTTCTTACAAAAAAATTGTCTATAGTTTTTTGTTATTTTTTCCCACCAAAATTCATCTCATACTTGATTTTTTCTAGCGCAAACAAAATTTCGGGAGTAGTCTGCTTGTGTTGTAGCAAATAGTATTGCAAGGTGATCATCGCTTGATATGCTTGTTTGGATGACACATTTGGTGTGACACTACTATCATCTGGTTCTGGATCATTCTCATCATTCAGTACAGACTCAATAATTTCATCGCCGGTTGGCAATTCCATAACAACATCATTCTCGTTTGGACAGTTCAAAAGATGTTCGACGTCCATCACATTTCTATAGTTAAACCTCGATAAATGAATTAATTATTCATTTATCGATAAATGAATTAATTTTATAATGGTCCCAAGGGTATTCATTTATAGAAGTTTAACTGTATTATAATAAATTATATTTATTATTAGAGGACCAATTATCGTGACATCGCATTTCTCTATCCCTCTCTCCATAATCACCACTCCTTCTCTCTCGCCTTCTCTCTCTCTCTCTCTCTCTCTCTCTCTCTCTCTCTCTCTTTCTCTCTCTCTCTCTCTCACCACCGATGGGTAAGGGCATTATCATTGCTAAGCAGGCACCGGCGGGTAAGGGCATTATCATTACTGAGCAGAAGGCGAGAGATGGGTAGCTTTCCAAAATCGGAAAACTACCAAAGTCATCTCATTTCTCCCTCCACCAGCACCACTGAAGCCTTCCCGGCGACGTCTTCAAGCGAAGATCGAAGCAGCGGCAGCGGCATCGGCCGCTCTTTCCAAAAAGAGGAAAGGGTCGAGGAGACACCGGAATCTCCGGTCGTGCCGGTATGGGTCTCGGTCAAAAATATTCCCCTCTACTACTACTACAACACACTGATTCAAGATGTGGGCAACCAAATCGGGAAGTTTTTCAAAATGGATTCAGCCACTACTCATATTACCAGGCCCTCCACTTTGAAAATATGTGTAGAATTGGACCTCACCAAGGAGTTAATGCATTCCATACTGGTTGGATTTCCTGATGTTCACAAAGAATGTGAGATTGAGTACCATAGTCTCCCATTGTACTGCTAGCACTGCAGAAAACTGGGGCATGAAAATGCCAAATGCAGAATCCTACTTCCAGAATTGAAGAGAGCTTGGAATGACAGACACCAAAAGGAGCATACAAGGCCAGAAATGAATAGAAATGGCACTCCACAGCAACATCACTTCCAACAGAGAGACACACATGCACAAAGGAAAGATGGATCTGGTTCATCAGGGTTAACCCCACAGCAGAAGGATCACACTTGGGTCAAAGTGGCTAACAAATCCAATGAGAGTGACAAGATGATGGTGGTATACAATCCACAGAGAAGGGAGCCTCTATTTGCCGGATTGAAGAAGCCCCAATCATCTGCTTACTCCCTAGATGAACTAGATTTAGCTAGCCAGAAAAGGATTATGAAGTTTCATAGTCACACACACACACACACACTAAACACACACAATCTTTCCAACACACACCCCACACTACACAGCTTCTCCAAAAAGGAAATGCACTCACAATAGTTCCAATAGAGATATCAAATGCTTTTGAAATTCTGCTGGAACAATCCAGTGATGACAGTTCAGAGGATACTTTTGATGATGCTCAGGAGCACACTGGATGGAACTCAGACTCACAACTCAGCTTCATGGACAAACAAGCCTCTACACCAATCAGAGGGGACCTGCAAATTCAAGTATCTGAGAACTTATCAGACTCAGGTAACACTCACTCCAACTCAGAAACTAAGAGTCTTACTGGAAGTTTCAGTAGAATTCTTAGACCTAAAACAAAAATTAGCTATTTTAAATGAATAGTATTAAGACAAATTTATTAGTTTGGAACATTAGGGGTTATGGCACCTCTATTGAAAGATTAAGAACACTCATTTTCTACATAATATCTCAATAGTTTGCATCATAGAGCCAATGCATGATAAAAGTGAAATTGTCAATTTACAACATGACATAGGTTTTCAACACAGTATAGCAGCTAATTCAGCTAAAATTTGGATTTTTTATAGAAACCACTTTAATATTGATGTCCTTTCTGAATCTGACCAGTATATTCAGGTTAAGGTTACAGAAAAGAACTCAATGTTGAACTGGTGCACTACATTTATTTATGCACAAGTCACTAGAGTCCCTAGGTTACAGCTCTGGTCTGATTTGATTAGTCTTCCTAGACAACCAACAATATATGCTGGTGATTTCAACACAGTGGCATCTGTGATGGAAAGGAAAGGTAGACACAGACCACCTTTAAGAAGTATAAGAGAGTTTAGAGAATTTATAGATGCACTACAACTTCAGGATGTGCCAACAGTGGGGAATCAATTTACTTGGACCAATAATAGGATTAGAGGTGACAGGCTCCTTCAGAAACTAGACAGAGGATTGTGTTCATTAGACTGGTCAGCAAATTTCCCTCAATCTTCCATCCAAGTATTGAACGGAACCACCTCTGATCATAACCCCTCCTAATCACCATCCGAAACTCCATCCAACATGCACCAAAGCCATTTAGATTTCAGGAAATGTGGCTATATAGAAGTGAATTTCTGGAACTGGTCAGAACCAACTAGGAGGAGCCAAGCTATTTCAGTGGGATGTACAATATGGTCTACAAAATGAAAATGTTAAAATCCACCTTAATTGCCTAGAATAAGAACAACTTTGGAAATATGCACCAAAATCTACAAATTGCAGAAGAGAGGGTATCAGTGCTTGAAGAGACTTATCAACAGACATGCTCAGATCAGGACCTCTTAGAGCTTAATGAAGCTAGAGCTGCACTAATTAGAGCTGAAACAGAAAGTACAGCTTTTTGGAGACAGGAAGCTAGAGTTAAATGGCTGCAAGAAGGGGATGCCAACTCAAAGTTTTTCCATAATTCAGTGAATGAGAAAAGGTGCAGAGCTAAGATCATAAAAATTAAAAATAGTGAAGGCTCATGGACAACTGACACAGATGAGATTCAGGAGGAGGCTGTTAAATTCTATACAAAGTTACTGAATGAAGATATGGGTGAGGCTGACCTTTCTGGACAGTACATGAAATATTTCATAGTCATTCCTAGTCTTATATCTGAAAATGACAATGCTGACCTTTTAAAGGAGCTAAGCATGGAGGAACTCAAATTTGCCACATTTGGTCTAAATAAGGATAGTGCAGCTGGATCAGATGGATTCTCAGGCCTATATTTTACAAGCTGCTGGGATATAATTAAAATGGATCTTTACAGTGCAGCTCAACCGTTCATGTCTGGAGAAAGGATTCCAAGGGAAATTTCAAGCACATGGCTAGCTTTGATCCCAAAAAAACCTAACCCTAACTCATTTGGAGAGTACAGGCCAATCAGGCTTTCCAATTTCCTGAATAAAATTTTCTCAAAGATACTCATGGAGAGATTGAAACAGTATATGCCAGCCATAATTTCTGAAGAGCAGTCAGGGTTCATGCAAGGAAAAGATATATCAGATAATATACTCCAGATGATGGAAATGGCAAGATTACTCCCCAAAAATCAGAAATATGGCAACATGATAGTGAAATTGGATATGCAAAAAGTTTTTGACAGAGTCTCCTGGGCTTTCCTAAACTCAGTCATGATACCATTTGGTTTTCATGGTACTTTTGTCAGATTAATTCTTCAGAACATTGAGAGTGCTTGGTTCTCAGTCATTATAAATGGGATTGCTACAGGTTTTTTTCCTTCAAATAGAGGGATTAAACAGGGAGACCCCATCTCTCCTTTCCTCTATAACATTGTTACAGAAGCATTCTCAAGAGGAATAAAAAAGCTCTTCTCAATCAATTATATGGAACACTTCACCATGCCAAGAAATGTCCCCTCAGTCTCCCATCTGATGTATGCTGATGATACTGCCATACTTTTGAATGGAAACAACAGGAATTTGAGAAGACTTAAACATTTCTTATTTGCTTATGAGGCAGTTTCTGGACAAAAGATAAGCTATGAGAAATCTGAATTTTATGTGCACCCTCACACAGTTCAAGACAGAAGAAATATCATGAGGAGGATATTAGGGATGAAAAATGGTGCATTGCCTTTTCTATATCTGGGAGCTCCTATTTTTTATGGAAGGAACTTGGTGAAACATTATCACAGTTAACTGGGAAGAATGGAGAGGCCACTCTTAAATTGGAAAAATCAATGGTTGACACAGGCAGGTAGGCTGGTGCTTATTAACCATGTTTTGATGGCTATTCCTACACACATTTTCTCAGTGCTACAGCCCCCTAAGTTGATACTTTAAAAAATGGAAAGATTAGCCTCCAATTTTTTCTGGGGAAGCACTGAACTAGGGCAGAAGAAGATTTGGAGGAAATGGTCCAATTTGGCCTTACCTACTGAAGAAAATGGAGTGGGGCTGAGAGATATAAGAGCAGTGGTACAAGCTTTCTCTTGCAAGCTTTGGTGGAAGCTGCAGGAAAATAACACCCCGTGGACCAGACATATTTGGGCCCTCCCAGAGACTTATAAAAATTCTCCAACATGGCAAAGGATATGTGAAATAACAGAACATGCAAACTCCTAGTCCCAAGTAATTTGTGGAAATGGTGGAAGCTCATTTTGGAATGCCAACTGGCTGGGGTTATATTATCACTGGAATCATCACACCATTCCCTTCCCAAACCTCACAGTTACTCAATCCTTAACTAGCAAGAATTTTTATCTTAACCATCTGGAGCAAAATTTTGCTACCAATATCCTTACACTTTTGCAGGAATCTGGAGTCTCCTCAAATCATCAGGATAGGCTGATATGGAAGCCAGGCTGGGATGGAAAATTTTCAATATCATCAGCTTATAAATCTCTGAGAAATACTGGAACAGTCAACAAAAAATTTCAACAAGTATGGAAGTCAAAAATTCCAAGGAAAATAGCTATTTTCCTTTTGAGGATGAAAAATAAATTGTTGCCTTTTGATGATATACTCACAAAATTTGGTTTCAACTTTCCATCAAAATGCTTGTTTTGTGACAAATGTGACACTTTGAACCATTTTTTTAATGATTGTTCAAGTAGTTTGCAGGTCTGGGAGAAATTGCACACCACATTGATTATGCAGGTACCTAACTTTAGAAGTATCAGCAGCAGATTGAGATTTTACCTATCTTATAATGGTTTTTTAAAGATACACACTGAGGTGATCAGAATTTCCATGATGGTCACCTTCTGGCAGCTGTGGATCAGAAGAAACAAATTATTATATGATGAGCAAAAACTCTCTGCTGGGGACACTTTTAATATGATTAATGTTCAAACTGCACTCATTTTTACTGCCAGACCTTTAAAAGGAAATAGGGACAGAAACCATTTCTTGATCAGTGCTAAACTTATCCCATTCATTAGGATCAAGAGACCTAAAATGATTAAAATCACAAAATGGTTCCCCCGATGTTTGTTATAAAGTTAATGTAGATGCCTCTTTCAAAAATGGCAAATGTGGCATAGGAGTAGTCATAAGGAATATTAGAGGGTCTGTTACCTGCATTAGAATGTTCTACACTTCTTCTGTATCAGCCCTCCAGTCAGAACTCCTAGCCATACAATTAGGTATATCTGTTGCTCAGGAATTACATCTTCAAAATATTATTGTAGAATCAGATTGCAGGCAGGCAGTATTAGGATCTAATAATCCCCACAAATGTGAGTGGAATTTTTTTTCCCTATGCACAAGAATCCAAGACTCTATTTCTAACACTCTCCAAATTCAGCACATCTATAGAGAGGCCAATCAGCCTGAAGATTACATGGCAAAATTTTGTCTGAATCAGGCTAGGGATGATACTTTTGAACTGAACAATGCCCCTCCTACAATGAGAGGGCTCATTAATATGGACATGATTGGTGTTGCTAACATTAGAGTTTCTCCTTAATTTATTTGGAACATGCTCACTTGTTTCTTTCATGTCTTCACAGACTGATATAGACTCAGCAATTCAGAGCTCAGGTCATCATTGCTCAGAAACTACTCATGAAAGTCTCTGCTCAGGCTAGAAGGATCTGCTCATCAGGAAAGTTTCTGCTCAGGCAAGAAGGATCTGCTCAGGCCAGATTACTCAGGCCAGAAGGTTTTGCTCAGGCCAGAAGGAAACTCTTGTGTCAGACAAATTCAGAATTATTTACACTGCTCAGCTTTTTTGAAGTTCCAGGAGGATGGCCATTTTTTGAACCATATATATGGTTTTTTTGGGCCTGTAAATATGCTAGCTTGATTCTATGTTTTTCAAATCAAAGAGTGGCTAAATTGTGCTTCGGTATTTGTTTACTCGATCACTAAATTGCTCCTCTTGTTGGATTTGGAACATCAGAATATTTTAGCAAGCTAGTTTTTACTTAGCATTTTTGAGAAGTTTAGTTGCTTCTAGGGTAAAAGCCCTTTGTAAAAAACTTTAGGCAATGCCTAATTTTGGTTTGGGGTGCCAAATAAATTCCCCCCACCCATGGTGGTTAATTTTTTTAAAAAACCCACTAAAACAAGTATACACACTCATAGGAAACCACGTCATCACGTATACGTATGTTCTCTTTTGTAGCGAGGATTTTATGATAAGCATTAAAAATTAAAGAAAAACTAAAAAAATAATCTGATGAGCATAAGAATGGAAGTTTTAAAAAATGTAAACTGAAATCTATCGATTAGTGTATGGGTTCTACTGTGTTGCATGACTAACAAGGATTTGCGAAATTTGGTTCAAATGAAAGAGTTGTGTTCGTTGGAGATCGAAATATTTTCAAACATAATAAAGGAATTCAGAATCCAAGTTAAATAGGTAAATCAGAACCCAAACTAAAGAATCTACGTACCCTTGCATTCGGGAATTAGCTATGACAAATGGAAATCTTATTTGTGGGTTTTTAAACAATCAGAATGAGTTCGATCAATGAAGTTATAGGCAGGTGGAAGATCATTGGGGGGATACATGAGGAAGAGCGTGAGGGAATACATGATTGATTAGTCAAGATTACCATGCAAACGAGCAAAAGGGGAGATCTTATAGGATGTTAGAGAACACATAATGAGTAATTCGTTTGGAGAATACATCATGGTGGCGGGGGAGGGAGAGAGTTATATTTTGGAGGAAATTACAGTTGTAGATGAATCATACGGTATTTAGCTAAAAATTTGGCGTCTTCATTTAAGAGGATTTTAGTACATAAGATAATTAAAGTATTGGTAAAAATAATAGTTGTCGTAGTGATACCATCACTTCATAAAATATTAGCGGATTAATTATTTTCCTCATCTTGACCTTTTGCTGTTTTGATCTTTTTGTGCTTTCTATTGTTATTTAAATTTTTGATATTACAATCTTCTACTTGGATAGTGATGTTTTGCATTTAAGAGTTAAGGCTCATATCGAATTTCTTGATATTCGGTGCACATGACTCGCTGATTCGGGAGAAATCAAGAGATGATGCATACTCAGTGAAAGGGATATTACTCAATCACATAGAGTAATTCAACACTATCACCATCGCCATCATCTGCAACAAATTGGCAACTCTTTTGCAGTGACGATATACCTTTTCTTGAGACTTGATGCAAAAAAAAAAAAAAAAACCCTAGGATATATACAACATTTAGACTAAAAGCGATGATGAATATAAACATAATTAGATAATTACTAAAACTTTAACTAAAATTAACAATTATTTTTTATTGGATAATAATCTAAGTGGACCCCCAAGAAAAATCACATTCCCTCACCTTTGATAGGAATGGAATCCAGATCCTCTACGTTAAAAATACTAACACTCAACCGCTAGAGCAATTTTCAATTTCTAAAATCAACAATTTTTCATTTCCAATTACCAAAAACATTGCAAATTTTGAACAAAAATGGCATTTTGAATCAAAAAGTACAAAAATCCTAATCCTATGTTGTCAATAGCATAATTAAAAATTAAAATTAAAATCATTCCACAATTTAACAACTTAGATTTAAGTCTAAAATTTTTCTTAAAAATTGAATTTCTTACCCGTGAAACCAAGTAATTCTATAAAAATAATAAATACAATTTTCGGATGAAAATCACTAACAATTGCGTGTTCTATCTAACGCCATATGAGAGCAATTTTAATACAAAATCATAGTTTCTCCATAAACCCAATCCATAGATGTGGTAAAGAAGAGCCGGTTATGTTTTGTGTTATGTTGAGATTCAATGAAGGTGGTACCAGATAGAAGGTTTTACCGAAGAGACCTAGATACTAAAATTAGAGGGATCGCATTATTTTTAATAATATTTTAATACAAATAGTTTAAAATTTTAAAAAATGGAACCACTAAAATTTACTAATTTGGACCATGAAACTACTTCACTTGCCCCACAAGAGAATCTTTGGAAATAAAGGCTGCATTTGGTTCACGGAGATTTTGGAAAACGGGGATTTTGCAAGTCCAGAATTTCAAATTCGTGTTTGGTTCACCAAATTTACAAAATCCTATTTATGACCCCAAAATCCAAACTTGCAAAATCCTAAAAACCAATCAAAAATTTTGTTTCAGACTTACAAACATCCAACCCAACCAAACAAGGATTTTGCAAAACCAAACTTTCAAAATCCCAAACAAAACCCAAACTTTCAAAATTTCAAAACAAAATCCAGACTCTCAAAATTCTCTCCAATCAAATACATCCAAAATTATCACCTAGAAGGTGGAAGATTCCATATAGTGCAATTGCTATGACAAAGGCATATTCAAAAGATTGACCACATCTTTGTAAAGTGTGAGATATCATAGATAGGTTGGAGACTCATCTCGGTTGATTTCAATTTTGACAAATGTCACATGAAGGCTTTGTCCGGTGATTAAATGTCTGAATTTTGAGTGCACCTAATCATCTATTATAGATTTCTCCGAGCTTTCCTTTTGTACAATGTGGTGGACATGGAATAACAAACATATGCAAGTGTGGGAGCAACTTACCATATAAATTGATATTATTTAGAACCAAGCTTTTAACCATTAAAAAAAATGAAAGAAATCTTATCAAAAATCACATATTGGCAGTGAAATAAACTCTTTGACATCACAAAGTCCAACAAGAAATGCAACCGGTTATAATTTATCTCAGCGGGTGATATAACGTGGATGATGCGTTCAACCATGATACAAGAGTCAAGAGAAACATAAGCATGTGCAATCATAAGAAAAGAGAGGGTTCCATCACACAACAAATGGTTTCGCAATTTTAAGTTGAGCATTTTTGGAAAGGCATGGAAGTATCTTAGAGTTACAAGTGCCCAGACCATGCAAATGTGATCATCGCAGTAGATGATAAATTTTTGACTTTATAGAAATAATGTCACCGATAACCGACATTACTAGTTTCGTAGTAACTTTCTTTAATTTGATATAATTAAAGTTTCGAGTGAAAAGTGACTGACGCTCATATACCATCATTCTGACTTGAGCCTAACTTTTATAAATAAAATTACATGTTATTGTCAAAAAAAGTTCTTGATATTCTTCACTTTTTGAAAATAGTACTATAGTTGTTACATAATGCTTCAAATAATATACTTCATAAAATAAATTCAAATGGACGAAAATTACATATCCAATTGTGAAAATGAAAAGTATTTTTATCAAGGTATAGTGTGGAAATTACAATAACACCCTATAGTAGAAAATTTTCCAAGGGAGTATTACTATAAATAAGATAAAAATTTACCATCAAAAGTAAATTAAATCAGGTAGAACGTTTATAAAGAGAGGCGGAGGGAATATGCTATGTAAAGTCAAGACTGAAGAGTATACAGTAGGGTTTTAGTACTCAACAAAGAACAGTCCCAATCCAAATCCACCGTTAAAGCTGTAGAAGAAGCAAACATGAAATTAGCGTCACCGGCGACGATTCCCAACGCCCACGATGATTCCATATGGACGGCGACATGGGTCCCAGCATCTGAAGATTCCGGCCCCCTTCTCCTCACCGGCTCTCTCGATGAGACCGTAAAGCTGTGGGACCCAGCCACCAAGTCCAGCATCCGCACTAACACAGGCCACTCCCTCGGCGTCATCTCCGTCGCGCCCCACCCGTCGGGAAGAATCGTCGCCTCCGCCTCAATCGACAGCTTCATCAGAGTCTTCGATGTCGTCACCAATAACACCGTCGCCACCCTCGAATCTCCCCCTTCTGAAATCTGGCAGTTGAAATTCAACTCCTCGGTAAATTGCCTTACTTTTGCCTTTTGATTTGCTTGCATAAGTCTTTTTGAGATTATGAATTCATCCATTTGGGACAAGTGCTTGAGATTCGTGTTTGTTTAGTTGCTTAATATACATCACAATGTTGTTATTGATTAGTAGAAAGTGATGGTTAAAGGGTTTTTCTTTTGACCAAAAAGCAACAGTAAAGCCGATATGTGTAGTAGCGCTCCTGTATAACCCTTTTATTGCTGTTTGTTGATTTTTGAGAAGCTATCTTTTGCAAGTAGTTACTGTCTTTGTTACGTTGTTTATTGTTCATAACTTACTGAAGATTATATGTATTCTTGGATAAACTTTCCTGACCTTGATTTTATCATCCCTGCTAACTTCTTTTATAAATCTTCTTCCAGAATTCGGTATCTCTTCTGAGGTATTTATCAGTAATTAGTGTTCTATTATATCTGCGTGGCTTAGTTTTGTCCCGTCTTCATTACAGGGTACTTATCTAGCAGCAGCTGGAGGCGGCAGTGCCTCTGTGAAGCTATGGGATACTGCTAATTGGCAGCTGGTTGCTACACTGTCAATCCCTCGTGCTGAAGGTTCAAAAGCAGGTGATAAAAGTGGCAACAAGAAGTTTGTCCTCTCAGTTGCATGGAGCTCGGATGGAAGGCGAATTGCTTGTGGCTCAATGGATGGCACTATTTCTATATTTGATGTTCAGAATTCCAAATTTCTCCACCAGCTGGAAGGCCATTGCATGCCTGTCCGCTCTCTTGTTTATTCAACTGTGGCTCATGACTCTAGGGTGCTGTATTCTGCCTCGGATGATGGCCATGTGCATGTTTATGATGCTGAGGGCAAGACTTTGATTTATGCTATGTCAGGCCATTCAAGCTGGGTTTTGAGCTTGGATGCTTCCCCAGATGGCACTGCAATTGCAACTGGCTCTAGTGACAAGACTGTTAGGTTGTGGGATTTGAAGATGAGAGCTGCTTCACAAATATTCTCCAACCACACTGATATGGTTTGGGGAGTGGCATTTGGACCGCCATTGATGGATGGGAGATCCTGTTTGCTTGCTAGTGTGTCCGATGACAAAAGTATATCGCTTTTTCAGTACTCTTGATGGGTTTCGCTCGTGAGAAGCCAGGGTAACGGAGTTGTAGGTTTCTTCTTAGATCTCCTTGTACCATTAGGCTAAGGCAACAATGTAATGTGTTAAATTAGATGATCATACTGAATCTTGTGCACAATCTTTGGGCACTGGATACTGTCATGCGTTTTAATCACTCAATACTGATGCCTCGTTATTACTTTCTAATGCCTCGTTATATTTGGTTTCTGGTTTATAGATTAAATTGTGAGAGAGAGAGAGAGAGCACGACTTCAGCAAACCAGCAGATCATAAGATTTTTTCGTGGCAATAATGCTCCTAGTTTTGTCCCCTTCACATGTTTTGCAATAGTTAAGGACTTCCATTCATGATGTGTCGAGCTAACATGAGGATATGGTATAAGCAGTGCCTTCTTCTAGGAAAGGAAACAAGGACATCTTTCGACAAAGAATGGGTATGAATAGCCATAACAGAGGTCCCAATGAGCACAGCCACTGGAAATAAAGGTGGAATAATTGACACCAATATAGGCTTAGGCTTTCCTTTTACAACAAAGCAAGTCATATCCTCCAAAGACACCAAAAGGAAAAAATGAGACAGAATTAAACCTTTCAAATCAAAATCGAACAGGCACTGGACTCCTGTACCAATGGTATTAGCATCCGAGTACAATGCAGAGGTGAGAAGTAGAAGTGTTCTATGAAACCACCAGCTAAAACCTAATAACGACATCTTTTCTACAAATTTGCAGGGCACGGCGTGGCTCAAACAACAAATTCACAAGCTGCTGGAAACCAGACGGCACCACAGTTCTGATAGCAGAACACGATCAATCTAATTAAAAGGAGCAGCCTTCAGTCTAATTTGCCTTTGGATGCAAGGCCTTTGTTTTTCAAGCCTTCAGAGGTCTGTCAAAAATTCATTTCGTGTTTCACAAAGCAAACACAAATTCACACGAGAAAGAGTTCACCTGAGAAGCAGGTCTGAATCGACCACTGCCTACCATGTACGCTTTTCAAAAGCGGTACACTTGGTATTAGTTTCAACTGCTCAAGCTATATAGCCTACATATCCCTTAGGGGGGGTTGGGGGGATCAGTCTAATCGAAATAAGCATCAACATGGTTTTCTGTCTGATTCATCCTTTAGAAGAAAAGAAATGCAAAACCTTTGGTTTTTCACTAGTCAAATTAGTTACACTCTACCAAGTACAAACAAACTTCTCTTTAATTCAACGAGTTAATTTCATATTTCATGAAGCAAGAAGTAAGCAAAAATACAATCAAGAAAGAACATCATCTCTGAAGAGCTGTAACAATATAATGCTTCTTCTGTCTACCTGCTTCTGTAGTCACAGCACTGAAATTTTCTAAAGCTACATGAAGCACTTTCAACTGCTCAATCTATTTATCCTTTGATAACCTAAACTATTTTATCTCCACAGATTCTTTAGATTTCTTGACAAGCTTTGGCCTTACTTTCATAGGTGATTTTAGATAAGATGCCTGTAATTTAGCCATGCTACTTAACACTCCAACTAACCTCGATTCTATCTCGATTCCATTCGGCTCCAATAGACGTAAACACCGTGCAACAGCCTCCATTGTACTCATACACCCTCTGAAAGGCTGCTTTCTAAGAATCAAGTCTGACTCGAACTTGTTCGGGCCATCCATGGTATCATCATACTCTAAGCAAGCTTGAACAGCAAACTTGGACAAAAAAGACGTGCTGGCTTGCAACATTTCCTTGGCATGCTTCCACGTCCCATCCAAAACAATTAAAACAGTATCATCATCTCCTCCAGATGACTCACTTCCTTCTCTCTCAGTCAATGGTGATGCTTCTTTCCCTGCAAAGTTATTCAGGACGACACAATGAGGTAATAGAACTAAACACTGTAAAAACGACACACATACTTTCATAAGCCAAAATTAGCTAAATTGTTTGTGAAATTCACTTGGCATAAAAGTGCTGAGTTAAAAAAATACATCCTTTTCCCTAAAACTGCTTAGTGTACTGACATAGATGACTTGTACGTAAACATTTAAGATATGTGTAAATCAAACACGATGCAAATGCTTTCAGTAAATTCTGGCAAAATAATGAATGGGTAAACATGTGAAACAATGTCATACCAGGGAAAAGATAGATAGCGCGGGAAGGTGAATTAGGACTGTGAAGGGCAGCATCGTGCAGTGCATCCAGAACCTTGGAGTCCCCGTACTGCAACTTTCTGCCGACTATGATTTCACAGTTTCCGAGGCATTTCTCGAGGATGGGGACGGTGGCGAGCTTGTGGCGCTGCTCGTGAGGGTGGTGCAGAATCACGATTTTTGTGAGATTGGAAAAGGGGGTTCTGGGGATCGCGTCACACAGGCAAACGTTAACTGGTCTCCCGCAACCGGAATCGCAGAATCTCCGCCGTGAGCGGTGGTCGTCGGTGCAATCTTCCCACTCTGATGGGGAGTAACTGGTCCCGTCAAGGATCTCTTCGGAGAACATTTCAAATGTCGAGTCTCAAAGTCGTGGTTCCCTGCCTTCCCAATCTTTATCCTTTACTTCCGGTATAAAAGTTGGGGGTGGTTCTATTACTGTATGCTAGTCCAGTAAAACTGAAGTCTCAGCATGTCCAAATTAAAACTGAAGTGACGCTAATACTACTTTTAAATATTTATGATAATTTACCTATTGACAACGGTTTTGATGTTCTGCAACGAACTGAGAATCGAACTACCATTTTCATTATTTCTGTAGTAAGTATGAAGGATAGATTTATAGGGAATTAGAACCATCCTTGGTTGGAATCAACTTGAAGTCTTGAATTGTACGAAGTTTAATTATATTTTGTAATTATTTTTTTCTTCGCGTCTAAATCTCTTAAAACTGCCAACTATCGTCTATTTTTTGTTATTTTACGATCATCTTTTCCGGTGAACTTCGCCGGAGCATAACAAGTAGTATCATAGTCATTCCCGCGCATGTGGTGATGATATGAGAATGAACAATGGAGCTCTTGTTCGGGTGGAGGAATCGCCGGCCAATTCTTGGCCGGGATCTCGAGCAATGGCGAATGTGGAGGGAAATTGAAATTAGCTTGGGTGAAATTGGAATATTGTAGGGAGACTTTGGACTAATGGAGGTAAATGTGGGAGAGTTCCCATTCGGAGGCAGATTAGAGGTTGATCGAAAGAGGCTGTTACTAGCTGAAAAGGAGTTGACGCAGGCGGAGATGAAGGTTTATTGTTAGAGGGAACGCTAGGTGCTCTCACAGAAAGGCAAACTTCCAGTACCAATTCTCTGGTGACTGTTTTAGGCGTCAATTTCTAGACTATTGTTCGGGGTAAAGTGTCTCCGACAATGGGCGTTTTCAGGCCAAAAGATGATGAATTCGTTGGGGATTCTTCATCAATTCTTCCTAGCGAAGCAACTCCAGAAGAATCTTCTGAGGTAACTGATGGAATTGATTAAATCTAATTTAGCGGAATATCAATTACCAAACCAAAGATCACATGCATGTCATTAATATGAATCTGAGTGAGTGTTTAGAATTACCTTGTAGAACAGAATAAATCTGTGCGGAGCAAAGGACTTTCTTCAACCGTGTTCTTCCTTCAGTTGCAATCCACTCCGGAGACAAGAACCTCAAGTGTGATTCCTCTATAAGTATCCACACAGCACGATCAGAACGCCTACACCGTTGTCAGCTTAGAACGGATCAGCAAGCAGGACCGGCGACCGCCTTCCTTCTTCCGATTTACGATGAGGTTGTTTTATGAGAATTTCAGAGTTTATTTATTCTGCTTGTTCAACACATGAACTCTAGAATAAATTATTAATTCTGTTTAACCCAGTACCATCTATTTATACTGGTTAAACTGAATTAGTTTTCAACCTGAATTAGTCCATGTAATCCCAAACCTGTTGGATTGGATAATCCCAATCCAGTTAGATAATCTCTATCCTACTGGATAAGATAATCCTAATCCGATTGGATTCCATGACTTATCTCATATAATTACAATTAGACTCTAAGTCTAATTGATAATTAGTTTTTCCCAATTTCATGCCTTGTGTGTGACCCTACAGGTTCAGTCATAATAAGCTGCTACTAGCTGATAGAAGCGGTTTCCAGCTAAACATTCTAATCACTTAAATGACTGAATTAATTATCTCCGTAATTAACGTAACCTCCAACTATATTAGGAAAGTGCACATTGATTAAAGGACATAATTCCAACAATCTCCCACTTGTCCTTTTAGACAAGTGTGCACTCATATTCCCTTGTCACTTAATGTCTTCATTCGAACATAAGGTAAGATAACATGTTATCCTTATCAAGTTCAAATGCATTTCTCGAATTCCTGAGTGAACTGTTAAAGACAGATGATTAATCTCTAATCCATCTGAGCATGGCCATGCGTTTTACAGTCTCAACTCTCCGAGAGGCCTATAAGACAACAATCTCATGTTAATGAGAGGACAATTCCAATCTTGTACATTCAAGTTTTCTCTACTTGATTCATGGCAATCCAATAGCTGTCTTTATAACCCCCTTTAACGGCAAGGCGTTTGACAGAAATTAAAATGTCCAATCCACAAGTAAGTAAACAATCAATTACTCAGGTCTGAGGAATATGTTTCCATAGTCAATGAGAAATACTTATAACATTCCATATATCTTAAAGTATTCTCATGGTGGGTCTGTCCAATACAAGTTCCCAACGTGTATCCATGCAATTGATTCAGACATCTCATGTCCTTGAGCCCAAGAAACAGCGCTATAAATCACCTTGCAAACTAGTCTTCTTTAGTCATTAGTGTCCACTCTCAATGACCTGGACTAGGGACTCAAACAATTTTACATTCCAGTTCACTTAATAGGGTTTCATTATCCAAGACTTTATCTTGATAACCTATTTGGAATTGTAAATTGTTTTGAACTTTCATTTAACACTAAACCAAGTTAAATGAATAAGAAATAATAATCTCATAATATTTCAAACGGTCCATTCTTCAATGTCTAAATTACAGAATTGTAATAACTAGAACATCATAGAAATCACAGCCACTGTCCAAAGTGCTTGATTCCTATCACAAATATATGAGCCATAAACAATATTTGTGGAAGAGGTTTAGGTTATGGATTGACAATCCATTCTTGCATTTCATAAAACAATTTCACCATTCTCAATACACATTTGAAGAATGTGAAATTTACCAAGTACAAAGTTTGACTTTGATGTCCTATTGACTTATCTTGTCTAAGCAATGACTCTACCATTTTAGTCATCGAGTTGACTAAGTCAAGAACCACCATACACAAACTAGTGATGAATTCCAAATTCAAACACTTTATCTTGCTGCTTCTAAAGCATCAGTGTACTCAATGTAAATGTATAATCAACAACGCTTTTTACAACCAACTCATTTTCAGCATAGACATAGGAATCTATCCATAGTCCTTTTCAGGCACTATGAAATTTTGTTGGACGCACACCATTGCACCATTTCCCAGTCTATTGCATTTGATATCCGTTATACTCTAAGTATATGAAATATCATTGCAGGTACATATCATAGCAGACATGATAGACTCTATTGCCGATGCAGTAGCAGTCATATTCATTCCCTTTCGCTCATCATGTCTACATAGACACTGAATCTTGCTAAGAGTCATGCCATGAATCTTGGGTTGAAAATCTTTTACAATCTTTCATATTGAATATATCAAACACACTACTCAGTAAGTGTTTACATATGTCAATCATCAATTTCAATCTACCTTAGATACTGATGCCCAAGATGCACTGTACATTTCATCCTAAGTCCTTTATTGCAAAATACTTTCCAAACCAAGTCTCCATGAACTCTAGTTAGATTGTCGTTTCCAATATATAAAATGTCATCGACATAAGGAACTAGGAATTCAATATTGCTCCCACTAACCTCCTTGTATGCACAAGATCACATTTCTTTGAGCGTCAATCTCTAAATTGATTCATCGAAATATATTTTCTAACTCCTTAATACTTGCCTCAATATCCATAAATAGATATCGAAACTTGTATTCATTCCCAGCAGTATAAAAGCTCTCAGACTATGTGACATACACATTTTCTTCCATAATCCAATTAAGGAAGGTATATTTTGAAATTTATATACTAAATTTCATAATCACAATGAGCTGCTTTTTCCAGGATTTAGAATAGACTCAAGGATTCCAATTAGAGTAAAGGTCTCAACACAATCCATCACATGGATTTGTTTACACTCTTTAACTACTAACCTAGCTTTTCTTTGTAACTCAATCAAATTCCAAACTTGATTTTCATACATAGAATCTGTTCCGAATTTCATGGTCTTAAACCACTTTGCGGAGTCAGGGCTTGTCAAAGCTATAACTGTAAGTCATGTACAGGTTCATCACTTTCTAAAAGTATGATTTCATAGCTTTCAGCTGCAAGGACATAAATGTGCCTTTGCAAGAAATCTATGCCTTACTGGCTTACATGGGGCTTGAGCAACTTCAATAATCTCCAAGACTTTTCCATATTCATCTTTCACCACATCTAAAGAAGGGATCAATGTTTATGGTTTTGATTGTTGCTCACCTCGAAAGTATCGAGGTCTAAATTTCTCCCACTTGTCATTTTGGAAAGACGACACTTCTCCAAAAAGACACATTCTCGAGCAACAATATATAGTTCTCGGAATATAGAAGAAAAACCCCTATCTCAATATTTCCATAAAGAGACAAATATCAGATTTGATGCAAAGCTTACTGGAAACATCCCACATATGCTTCACAACCTCAAATCTCATAAGAAAAGACATTTAAGGAACCAATCCTATCCATATGCCATATGGTCTTTTCTTAAATTTCTGACAAGGCCATATTTAGTGTGAACACTATTATTAAGAAATATATCCATGAAAGATTGGCTTGAACCATCATGGAAACTCATTTCCAATAAGATAGTCAACAAATTTCTGGCTCAAATATTCACCATCTCAATCCAATTGAGCGTTTCAATTTTCTTGCCAAATTGATTCTAAACCTCATTTTTTGAACTCCTAAAATTTTATTAAGGATTCAAAATTTTCTCTCATGAAGTAAACATCCATATTTACTCAAATCATGATGAAACTAATGAAGTGACATATTTACCTCTTTGAGTTGAACCCATCTACAAACCAATTTTGTAAATAAAACGTTCATTTACTCCATCACCCATCACTATGAAGGGTTATTGTCAATTCCCAACACAATAACTTGAAAGTATCAATTGACTCCAAGTCAAATGATTTCACAGTTCCCTCCAACTGGAGTAACCATCTATGCTTAATGTCATTGTGGCCTAATTGACAGAGGTATGCCAGACTTGAATCATTTGTGTAGCCCTTTTGATATTTACATCATAAACTTGTTTATCCATAGCTAGCAAATAAAGACCTTTGTCCAATTTTGCAAACTTGCAACATAATTGAAACATTTCCATGTCCAACATAGAAATGATGAGCATGTTGGTGTGCCACTAAGATCAAAATAACCTTTATATGATCTAGTGCAATATCTTAAGGTATAGATAAACTCCTACTGTCAATGCAGCAACTATTGCTTCATTACACTGGTGTAGTTTGACATCTCATTATCTAACTCATACTTTGGTGTCTCTTTCTTCTATGAGAACCATATGGTATCCAATACCAATAAGTATTGTGTTACAATAGAGATAGTCTATAATGTAGATAACTGTAATATGAATATCATTTCTAAATGACATACACAATTACAGTAGAAGTGTTAGAATATAAGCGCATAGGGGCACACTGATTGTCCTTGCCCTATTTCACTTCCTCAATCTTCCATGTCATATTCAAATCCATTTTTTTTCACTGCACTAATAGAATCTCGTTCACAGTCTCAGTTTTGACTAAACATATTTAAGCATCTCATGCAGTTCAATCAAATTGTATTCATTTCCACTAAAATGGTTCAAACCCATATATGAAATGAATAGAAATGATGTCAATATCTGGCTCTCAACCATGAGCAAACCATTAATCTCCATAATTTTTCAAAATAATCCAATCATTTTTCAAAATATGAGATCACTATTAAGAATAGTCTCAGATGGCTCAAACCTCTCAATCATAGACTGCTCCTGAATCACATTTCAGAGCTCCATATTGACATGGTAAGTATACGAGTTCAAAACTTGCCTAGCAATTTTGTACTCAATACTATTCATCATAAGACTCTTGACATCAATGATTTGAATATAACGACATACTTCTTCTTTACTTGCAATCGAACAAACTTAAGTTCCTTTGCCAAGTTTCTGTCATTCAATTCATCCTTCCAAAGGATTGAACACAGATTAGAAGAGTTGTTGTTTGTTGTCAACTTGTAAAACATGATTATTATGACATAAATAAATGCAATAAAAACCGTCTAAACAGAATAACATAAAGAAAAGCACACAAGCAATCAAAGTTATTCAATATTTTATTCATAAATTTTGTCCCATGAATAAAATGATTCCAAGATCCTAAAATCACAAGAATTTAAGCACGCTTTGGCTTGTCTTAAATGCTTTGATTTTTAGGTAAGCAATCTCATTGCTAATAGTATCCAATACTACTCTTGGTTGATAGAGTATACATCCCATGTAACACTATCTCCTTTTGTCTCAACATCCGAGAACTCCTCTGCCGATAATGATGAGCAAACCAAAACTAACACATAGACCCCTTAGTCTAGGCCTACCCGCATTTGTCCCAAGATTAAAAATGACACCATCGCTTTAGCGAAATCTATCACTAATGATCGAAGGATTAATGGGTGTTACTTGTTTCGGAAAGACAAATTATAGCTCATTATTCTTTTGGGACTTGGTTCATAATGTTGTTTGATTACTAGTGAACAATCGCATAATCATTCCACACATATAAACCAATCACATGCATTCAACATATAAATCACGTAATACATGTGACAAATAAATACACATAAATATATGCTGAATTTATTTCATGCATTCCCAAATATTTGCAGATAAAATCATACAATCAATCATGCAATAAAATCAATTATTAGACTTAATGTTACTTCTTAATAATCCCAAATTATTAAATTAACATATTTTGATATTAATACCTAAATAATTCTCAACATAGAATAATTAAGTTCATCAATTTCCAAAATTATGAAACCTAATTATTCATCTGTCATATTTTAATAATTCCAAATTATTAAAGAAACTTATTAGGTAATTGAAATATCAATAACGTGGGATGAAATTACATAATAAAACATGCCCAAAATAATTAAGTTAACTAATTTCTAAAATTATTAACCTTAATTACTTTTCACAAATTTATAATTTCGATAATTAAGCGCATCCAATGCCTTAATAAAAAATTATTGTGTGCACATTCTAACTTTTATAATTAAGCACATCCAATGCCTTAATTAAAAAATAAAATAATTTATAATTAAGCACATCCAATGTCTTAATTAAAAAAATAAAATCATTTATAATTAAGCACATCCAATGCCTTAATTTATAAAAATTCATTTAACATTTAATTAAGTTGATGAATTTCTAAAATTATCAACATTCCATGTTCATAAACTTTAATTTTGTACTTCTAAAGTCAAAATTACTCCCACTCAATTTCAAAATTATTAAAAAAAAAAATTTTTTTTAAAAAATTGAACAGTAGGCCCGGCCCAGTTCGGCCCGGCCCAGTTCGGCTCAGCCCAGTCGGCCCGGCCCAGACAGATTTGAAGCATGTTGGGCAAATCTGGTCCAACCAGATTATTAAAATCAAAATTAGGGATGGGCCTAGCCCAATGCCTAAAATTGGCCCAACAAATTAGAGTTTCTAAACCCTAAATCTGTCCACTAATATTCATAATAAAACTGAAAAATTTTGAGTGGAATAAATCAAATAAAATCATCCAATAATTTATTTGATTTAAAATTATGAACATAACATAAACACCCCTATCATGCAAATCTAATTCACATAATCATAGATCAAATTAATACATGCAAGTAGTTCATGATACCACTGATGGAATTGATTAAATCTAATTTAGCGGAATATCAATTACCAAACCAAAGATCACATGCATGTCATTAATATGAATCTGAGTGAGTGTTTAGAATTACCTTGTAGAACAGAATAAATCTGTGCGGAGCAAAGGACTTTCTTCAACCGTGTTCTTCTTTCAGTTGCAATCCACTCCGGAGACAAGAACCTCAAGTGTGATTCCTCTATAAGTATCCACACAGCACGATCAGAACGCCTACACCGTTGTCAGCTTAGAACGGATCAGCAAGCAGGACCGGCGACCGCCTTCCTTCTTCCGATTTACGATGAGGTTGTTTTATGAGAATTTCAGAGTTTATTTATTCTGCTTGTTCAACACATGAACTCTAGAATAAATTATTAATTCTGTTTAACCCAGTACCATCTATTTATACTGGTTAAACTGAATTAGTTTTCAACCTGAATTAGTCCATGTAATCCCAATCCTGTTGGATTGGATAATCCCAATCCAGTTAGATAATCTCTATCCTACTGGATAAGATAATCCTAATCCGATTGGATTCCATGACTTATCTCATATAATTACAATTAGACTCTAAGTCTAATTGATAATTAATTTTTCCCAATTTCATGCCTTGTGTGTGACCCTACAGGTTCAGTCATAATAAGCTGCTACTAGTTGATAGAAGCGGTTTCCAGCTAAACATTCTAATCACTTAAATGACTGAATTAATTATCTCCGTAATTAACGTAACCTCCAACTATATTAGGAAAGTGCACATTGATTAAAGGACATAATTCCAACAGTAACCCGCCTCACTGATTCTTGTATTATCAGGTGTTTTGATATTTCGGTGCTTGGGATTGAATTTGAAAGAAAACCTGCTTCGATATATTCATCATCTATAATTTGAGAAATGTGATATCCATGTTGAGTCTTTGATGGAAGTAGAGCCTTTTATATGTTATGATCCGGCATTATTGAGAAACACTGTGATTAGTTTGAATTTTGGGAGTATGAACTTGGACTTAGAATCAAAAGGTTTGACCCTGACATTAGAAGATCTAATGATATTATACCTATAGTTGCTGGAATAGAAATTGGTGTTGAAGGCATGCATTGTAATGAGGTGGTGGTACTGTCAAAGAGTTTTGATGAAGCGAGATTTTGTGAGATGCACAAATGTGTTAGAACTGTCTTTGGTTTTGACCCGGGTACAGAGACGTATGAGAGTTCACTTAATGGTAAGCTACAAAACACATGTAGCTTGATTGGGCCCACATATCTTTAATATGAATAAAAATCTCATTTTAAAAATGAATCACATTCTTCTCTTCTATTGTAATAATTATATAATAACATGTTATTTTATAATAATGGAAAAAATTTTGTAATAAAATTTAGTAAATACTCAATGAATAACCAATGTCTTGATAATAGAAAAAATTTCAAGAAAATTTATATATACATATATATAGCTATTATTTATAAATATAAGTATATATATTATTTGTTTATTCAAAAGAATATATATATTATTTATGCAGATAAGTTGTATAGCAATACAGTCCATGTGAAATCCACTTTTTGTGTAATGAAAAGTGAACAAGTAGCTCTAAAGGAACAAGTAGTTTGTCAAGCCACTAATTTGAAAAGATGACATGGCACCTCAAGTTACAACAGGTTCTAGCTTACCGTTGCAGATACTCTTAGAGCATCTCCAACGGTGGTGTTTTGGACTTGCTTGGCAAATTTTCAAAAATGATAGCAGTATTGTTTTTGGTTCGCGTACACTGCTTGGAGGAAGCTGTTGCTTGCGGGAGCAGTCTTTCTTGAGATCGTACGCATTGAATGCCACTAAATGTTTTATTACACAGAAAGTGGATTTCACATGACCGTATTGTTCACTATAAAACTCCTTCTGCATAAATAATAGATATATATATATGTATATATACATATATATATATGTATATATATATAAATCCTTTTGAATAAACAAATAATAGATATACTTATAAAAATATATTCTAAAGGGAATTGGAAGAGTTATTACTCCGATCAATATTAAATAAATAAAAAGTATTAAAAAGGACGCAACTACGTAGTTTTGACCAAAACCATCACATAACCACCGCAAGTTCACCATATTCCGGCGCCTACTAATTTTATATATTCCTTTTTTTGTTCTTTTAAAAAGTGTACAAACTATCGAAATCAAAATCTTTAATGTTGGCAAAATTTACATAGAAAATTCAAAGTAACCCGGATTCATTGCGTCGATTTTTGATTACACATGCTGGATTTGCGGTTTTCATCATTTATTTATATATTTCTCCATCTCAGTATACCATATATGTTACATATTGTGCTGAATGATTAAAATCACACACATTTTCCACCGGATATTGCCTTTTACGCATATTTTTTCTCTTATATTTATGGTATTAGTATATCTTTATTCTATATGTGAATGCCAAATCATTTAAATTGATTATATAAATTCATTTATCACTCTTCCTTCGTCGGATCCTAATTTTTGTTACTATTAAAAATAAATACGGTGCTCTCATCTGAATGCCTATAGAAAATTAACTTTGAGGAACATCTAGATTTGTGATACAAGGTTTGTTGTTTTTTAAAACTGATTTGATGTGATTTGATTTTTTCTCCTCACCGTGTGTTTTCTTCACGTCTAGGAATTAAATAACTTTTTTGAGTTTTATTAACGAGCTGACTCACCCATCGGACGGACGGTGATCACCGACGATTACATTGCACAAGTCAGACGTGTTCCATCTGATAGCCGAAAATTCGGCGGAGAGGTGTTTTCAGCCCTCAACCTCATATATTTCATTCGTAGTTGATTTTTGTGTATTATTGTGATTGAGATTGGTGCAGTTGGACGCACTGAATGAGTATCAAGCAGGTGGAGGACACAGATCCCTTCAAATAAGCAGTATGATGAACTAGAACAGTGGAAAAACTAGAGCAGTAAGAAAGTTTAATGTATCATATTTTTTTGGAGCAATAAAATTCATTTGAAATCTAATTATATGGGATAATGAATCAAGATTCAAAGGATCAAGAAAAAAATAAAATACTTGTGCCACATTCAGGATTTGCTCATCCCTGCGAATTGATGAAAGACAATGATTTAAAAACTTTTGTTGTAGGATTCAAGCAATATTTTTAATGCTGGCGTGATGATCTTTTTAGCATCTTCTTGGTGATACGGAAAAGTTATAAATGTTCTGGGCGGCTAGTCTTCTTCTGTTACAAGTTTTTGTTCTCCGTCTTGAAAATAAAACATAATCTGGATCTTAAAGAATTTATTCTGAACACACTAGAGAAAAAAAATATTATGGGCAGGACTTTGTAGAAGGAAATGACGGAATCATGTCAATATCAACATACACTACAAACATGATATAGTGGGTAGGATTTTATATAAGCTGCGGCCCGAGCTCATATTCATCAATGTATATAGTGAAAAAGAAACATCCAAGCATACAAAAAACGTCATTCATATAAATATACCTTTTAGAAAATCTAATATTCGATGATGAACAAAAATGTAAACTAAATTACCAATTATGTGTTACGTGTATTGCCTATTTTGTTTCTTTTTAAAAATGCCTATTTTAAATTTAAATTTTAGATTTTATATACAACTTAAGTTTAAAAATGTTCTGCAACTTGAATGTTTATGAAAGAACTCATTCATATTTATGATATGGGACATCAGCAACAATACATTCTGATTGTATTATTTCATTTATTAATTGCATTTAAAGATTTGTTTCTATTATAAAATTTTTGTATCAATCTATGTTTATAACTTCAATGACATAACCAAACAAATTAATATGGTACATCAGCAGCAATACATTTTGATTGTATTATTTCATTCATTGATTGCATTTCCGATAAAAAAGATATGTTTCTATTATTAACATTTTGTATCAATCTATATTTACCTTCAATGACATATCAAACAAATAATAACTAGGCATCATAGTCAACAATAATATATGTATATTTCTAAGACTGAATATTTAGATGATTCTTTTCAAACCAACATATCCTTACCATAAGTTAGTTTCCTAGGATAAGCCAAACTTAATAATTATGATTACATACTAATTTTTATATGATTAGCTGGTCATTACGTATTAATTTTAAACAACTTTAGTATGGTAAGCTTTTATTTTTACTAGGTTTGCTTCCACCCGTTATGTCAGAATAGAGAAAAATATTTTTAATGTATTATATTTGATTCTATTCCTTTATTTTATCAATTGTATTCACGTTCTCTTAATTTTATTTTTACTATATTGAGCTGAAATGAAAAAGAATATAAACATATTTAAATGAACTAAACTGAAATAAATTTAAGTACTTGAATAAGTCGCGCAACGCGCGGTCCAATTATGTTAATCCTAAAGGGAACTAGAAGAGTTATTGCTCCGGTCAATAAATAAATTAATAAAAAATATTAAAAAGGATGAAACTACGTAGTTTTGATCAAAACCGCCACACAACCACCACAAGATCACCATATTCCGGTGCCTACCATTTTCATATATTCATTTTTTTGTTTCTTTTAAATATAACACAAATAAACAATATTCCATTCAAATACAACATTTCATTCTTAACTTATATAAATTTAATCAAATCAACTTTGGCTTTATTTTTTACTAATTTTTTATATTGTTCCTTTATTTCGAAAATCAATTAGAAAAAATAACATAATAGCTTTGATCATGGTGCATCTTTCCCGGTTATTCTGTTTCACATAAAAATAGTTTGATTAGTGTTTTTTTCTTAGAAATTTTGATTAGTGTTTATTAAGTAAATAAAAATATACTGATTTTAAATATTTGTACATATATTTTTAAATTTTCCATTTTTATTCCTCCGGCGCCTACTAAATATTGGTTTCTTCCTTTTTTTTATATGTTTTTTTTCCTTTTGAGTCGATTGATTTCAGTATATATTTCTTCCTTATCTTTTTAAATCTTGGCGTTGATTTTATAGACATTTCACTGGATTCATCACACGGTTTCCATGCAAATATATTTCATATGGTATTTATGTTATAAATATATTTTAATTGATGACAACACGATCGTTTAAACTTATTATATAATGTGTCAATTCTCTCAATCTTACAATCTTTCGTTCTCTCAATTTCTCTTCTCCATTTAGAAGGTATCCTCACATACATGAAATATATGTATCCTAGACAAGGTTAATGCAGCTATTAATGATATGACAGGTTATGCCGATTCCAATTCCCAACTCATTGCAGCCAATTCCCAACTCATTACAGCGAGATTACACCGGAAAGAGCTCTGGAGCTGAGAGAAATTGACTTGCCTTAAACTGGATGATTCAGTTCAATGATATTGACATGTGAGATGTTTAATGTACGAGGTAGAGTACATCCTTGATACGTTTTTGTAGGTTCAAAAGAATACTGGCGAAAATATTTCAAAGAGAGCTACGTGCTGAATCCTTCAGTTAAGGTACTGCCACACTGGAAAAGAATAACCAGGCTGCCATTTCCTTCTGTACACAACGGACAAATATGTCGGGAACCACCACCGTTCGAGTTCATTGATTTTCAGTAGTAGTTGGAAGAGAGTCAGTGGCAAATCTCCAAGTGAAATGGATGCACCAGGCTGCTAAATTTGTTATTTTTGTGTTGTAAATTCTTGAAATATCATATTATCCTTGATAATCTTTAGTTGATGCTTTTGCTTCAGATGAATTAATTTGATGGTGGTATTTTTGCAATAATTAAGGTTGGCTGGTCCTATTTTTTACAGGTATGATCGATTGCATTGTTGAGGAAGATAATGACTGACAGACTCTCTATGCTACCAAATGAGCTGGTGATGATGGACATATTGACATGGCTGCCAGGGAAGAAACTAGGTCTGGGTAAATGTGTGTGCAAGGCGTGGCAACAATGATCATGTTCAAAAGGTACCTCCTCTAGCTCTTTAATTTGTTAGTTAATTAAATTTGTGGGTCTAAATAAAAATTACGAATATATATGGAGCTAATACTAATTAGTTTTAACTCATTAATTTTTACAATTTATAATGTGACCCCACTATATATATGTAGGAGTATTTGTTGTGGAATTAGTTTTGAAAAAATATTCTTTTGGGAATTAATTTCAGAAATAAGGTTAGTTAGGCAAAAAACTCGGGTAATGATTGAATACGGGTAAATCCGTCCGGATAATGGTTGAATACGTGATGACATGTCGCAATCTGATTTATCAGGATGAACCTGATATATATTAAACTAATTTTTTAACATACTCTAGATCATTCAAATATTTATTACCATTCTAAGTTTCCCGATTCGTTTATTAATTTCTTTTAATACTTCATTCACCGCTAACTATTTTATGAATGCAATTTGTTTGTGACTCGTGGATACTCTACTATTTACCAATATATGCCGATATGTATTGGAATACATGGTTTATTGAAAAAAGAAGAAGAGAAAGTTGTGTATGACTTATTCATTGTAAATGGAAGCTGTACATGCACACCCAAAAGAAAATATATGTCATACTTAATTTAAATGATTCCTTTAATATCACAGAGAGATGAATATAGTGTTTCATTGGAGGAATACCATATGTTCTTTACCTTTTAAGCTATAGAGAAACGATATTGTGATGATATCAATTAGTATCAGTTAAAATGTATATGTGTATATATTCCGTAAAAATTCTTAAACCTGATTAACGTTAAAATAATAAACTAACAAACTGAGGGCCACCAAAGCCCCTACTTTAGGGAATATAATTTTTGTATTTGCTTAACTCAAAATATATTTGTCACATATTGATTATATACTGCTATAATTAGGTTAAATAATACATCAATAAATGTTTAAAATGTTGGATTATTTTCTTTCCAATGAATATGTCACATATAATGAAAATCGTTTTGTCGTTATGCTAAAGTAAATTAGAAGAGTTATTGCTCCGTTCAATAAATAAATTAATAAAAAATATTAAAAATGATGAAACTACGTAGTTTTGACTAAAGCCGCCACATAATCACCGCAAGTTCACCATATTCCGGTGCCTATCATTTTTATATGTTCCTTTTTTTATTTGTTTTAATTTTTTTATTTCATTCTTCATCGATGATGATACAATAGTTTCCGCCTTCTATTTATACAAATACAACTCATTCCACCTCTAAAATCCTAATTTACACGCTAATTTACACGGTAATTTCAGTCCATCATGCTAATTAACACGTCTACGAAAGGAAAACATGAACCTGCAATATATGGAATATGCATGGAAATATTCAGTATTCCGACGCCTTTAATTTTCATATATTACTTTTTGGTTTCTTTTTAGCACGAGTACGTATGATCAATTTAGAAATTACACACATCAGCATTTTTTCCTTAAAATACGTACTTATAAAAATATTTATCTATTAACTTAATATTAAATGAATTTCTTACATTTTGATCTTAATATATATTATTTTATAATAATTACCTTTGATGAATAATCTGTCAATTACGATATATATTGACAATTTCATAATCTTTTTCTTTAAACACACTTCATCCTCATTTTCATAAGTTTGTTCATAATATTTACGTAAAAAAGGATTAAATATATCGTGCAACGCACGATGATATTTAGCTAGTTATAAATAATATATATATATATATATAAATTCTCTTGAATATTTTTTTATTATCAAGACATTTGTTATTCATTGAGTATTTACTAGATTTTATTACTTATTTTTTTCCATTATTATAAAATAACATGTTATTATATAATTATTACAATAGAAAAAATGTGATTCATTTTTAAAATGAGATTTTTATTCATAATAAAGGTATGTTGGCCCAATCTAGTTACCGTTAAAAGAACAAGTAACTTGTCAAGAAACTAGCTTGAAAAGATGACATGGCACCTCAACCTACAATAGATTTTAGCTTACCATTGAAGATGCAATTAATGGTGCTCATTCTATACCGAAAGTCTACGTCTCCCTTTGGAGGGTGTCACCCTTCTAGTGGGGCCTATTGGGTTGTGGGGACCACTATCAGAAGGCGGGGTCAAGGTGTCACTAATGTTACGGCAGGGTAAATTTTTGTGTGAGAATGATTATAGAATTAATCATAATTTGTGGGGATTAGTCGGACGACGACGTTTTGGCCAAGATTTAGTTTTCCTACTTTCGTGTCCCCTTCATGTGCTTTCAGGAATTCAGGGCTACTTATTTAATTTGTTTTCCTTTTGAACACCGTGGTAGAGTTGGCAACTACGCCGGAGAGTTGACTTTTCAGTCGGCGGTTGCGTTGCGAAGGATCCCAGTACAGTCGGCGGTTGCGAAGGATCCCAGTTCAGTCGGCGGTTGCGTTGCGAAGGATCCCATACCGGTGCCGACATGTGGGTGAATTGTAGATTTCGAGAAATCTATCGGGCTAGATTTGATTGGTTTAGTCAGAACCGAATAAGAAGGCCATTTCGGTGATGGATCTGTAAGTGTATCCAGGCTGTTCTCGGTGCTAGACAAATTTCCGGTACGTCGGCTGCGGTGTTGCAGAGCTGAGTGTTGCAGAGCTGAGTAATGGCATAATGCGATCTAGAATGTGGGTTAAATTATGTATAATTACATGTGGCTTAAAATGAGTACAACCCAGAATGTGATTGTCGAAGCCCATTGTAATTGGTGAATTGGGTCGGGCTAAAAAAGTTAGATGAAAGCTAGTACATAAGTCTAAATTATGAATATAGTAATGTAGAGAACTGGGAAAACTGGTACTTGGAATCTAGTTAGTTTTGAAGATGATGCAACAGTTTGTGTTGCAACAATTAGCCCCACATCCCCACATACTAATTTCACCCATACTCTAGATCAGTGTCGTAGTTGTAATTTACTGAAAATGAATGTAATTGATGTTAGGTAGGTGCTGGAATGCAAGTTGTAGGAAGATGATTTAAATGTTGTTATGCAAAACAGGTATGCCATTACATAATTGTACACAACATGGTAATGTATTTAGCAGCTTTGCAAAATAAATAAATGCTGCAGTGTCTATTTTAGAACAAGACGAAGACAGGACGGTGGTCTAACTGTTTACGATCATAGTTGTAGTAACAAAAAAAGCAGATAAGGCTTATAATATAAATCACGAAGTTGGGAGTGACAGTATGGCTCCAGCCATCAAAAAGGGCAATGTCGATACCATGGTTGAGAATCAAGTGAGTCGCTGTCATATTCCACTTCGACATCATATCCTATCACTGGTTCATGACCCATAGCCTCAGCCATATCTGATGTCGAAACGTTGGTCTGTAAATAAAGGGAGAAATAAAAGAAAATGAATCAGAAAACATCGAGTTGATCTATACAAAAGGTGTATGGTGTTGTATAATACCTGTGCAGGAGCTATGTTGCTGGTTGACGCGGTCTCTCGAGCCTCACAATTATGAAAATTGATGGTCTGTTCAAGGCGTAGATGATGAACAAAATAGAATTTGCGTCACAAAGTATGATTTAGTTGTGACTATGTTAAAGAAAAAAATAAATTAAAATAAAAAAATTATGTAAAAGGTAGTTAGTGCTCTAGAACATTTGACAGAATTAGAAATTGTGTATTATCTGAATACCTCCATATGGACGTCATGTAGTTCCATGCTACCCCGCAGAGGCTGACCATGATCCGACGTTTGTACCTGAAGAGCATATAAATACTCTTCTGTTGAGGTTGTGGAGATGATAATATTACAATATACGAAACCAATCTTGTGTTATAATTAAATGAAGTGTGTCTGATTAGTTGCTTATATGATGGAACATACCTGAATATTTCTTTCAGTTTTGTCAGTCGTACCAGTACCAGGTTTGTGATGAAACTCAGAATGACCCTGCAGAGGGGAAAAACAACAGTTATTATGAAATGAAATGATACTGTAATATATGATACTTAGTATATGAAGATAAATTTGTGTGGATGGAATCATTCTCATGTTTGTCACCTTCAGCGAGGACACAGGCGAGATCACAGTAGGTAGAGTTTCCTGAACTCCGAGCACCGGCGATCCAGTTTTTGCAGGTTGAATTGCAGCACCACCACCCTAAGTTTGTGTTATCATAGCAGTTAGTATGTGATACATGTAGTATGTGATACTTGTAATATATGGCTATCATAGTTGAACATTAACGTGATCAAAGAACTCACAGTAACGTAGGGAACAATCTGCCAATGTTGTTTGTGGAGATCATCGTAAGCAAGCAGTGATATGTCGTCAACGGGGGTTGCATCAATCTCTTCAAAAATAGCCTTCAACTCTTCATCGGATTCAGATTCAAATTGAAGATCGACGTAAGAAGAGGCAGGCTCATTTGGAGGACTTGATTGATGGCTGTTTTCGGGATCATGGGGGAGCAAAGTGTTGACTATTTTCTTGATCTGTATATCAGTAAGAAAGATGAGTGTAGGTAATGGATGTATTAAATTGAAAGGAATGTACGTTGAGTAAAATACCTCGTGCGTATTTAAAGTGATCATGTGATCATCTTGTTGAGGCTTGCAAACAGATTTATGTGGTGGCGTCGCTTGCGATTGGTTGCGCTGATCCACAATAACCCGCTCAACTTCATCCTGCTGGATAGAATGTTAAAGAGTAAGATTGTATTTAATAGAGTAAGTGATTAATATAACTTGTATGATGTGTTTGGTTGGTAAGTTGTTGTTGACAGCTACCTGAGGAATGGATAGGCCATGCTCTGGCATGATATCATTTGTGTTGAATAACTGATGACCTCCCATGTTGCGTAGCACGTCATGTACTGTTTGTGAGAACAGTTGGTCCTCAATCTGTTCCTCCGTAATGGTTGCTTTTCCACCATCAGGAGTTTGATTTTCCTCCATGACAGTTGCATTTGCTGATGCCACATGGTTCATGCAAGGTGTGGAGTCGTCTGGATCAGTGTCACAGTGTGTTGGTATCTCGGTAGATGTGCCTGAACCTTCACTGTCAGACATGGAATCTTCGGATTTTGTCGAGTCGTATTGCAGGCTTGCATGCAACTGGCCCTCAAGGAGGCAAACTGACTTCTGAAGATTTCTGATAGAACGCTTTGTGCTGACAAGTAAAGAAGGCATGAATTGTTCCGGACATGTGGGAAACAGATCAGTATGATGGATTTCGGCCTTCCGTTCGAGGGTGTATAAATCGTCACCAATGGCAATGTTAAGATTCCTTGACAAAGTAGCTACAACTTGTTGGAACGGCTGCAAGAGCATGACAAAAGGTAGTGAAATAGTAATACATGTGTCGAAAGTTTTAAAAAGTTTAACATGAAAAATGTGGAAATAAGTTACGTTATGATACTATTGTAGTCAAACAGAAACGATGAATGTCAAGAAATGTATAAAAGTAAGAAAGGGCATTGAAATCCCAAATTACGAATGTCGTATTATTTCACGATAAATGACTGGTGATAAAAACACAGAACTGAATTTGATAGTGGATGATATGCTTACGTTTTGGATGAGATTTTGAATCTCGCAGTCTGTGTGATAATCATGAGGCAAGGAGAAGGTAATGTGACCTTTCTGGCCTGCATGGGGCTTGTCTTGGACAATCTTGTGTATCGGGTAGTTTGTTGTGTCCAGTGTGCCTTCACCGAAGCCCCTAGCTAGTTCCTCTGCCATCCTCCTTTCCAGTTCCCACAAGCTCCAATTTTTGACTAGAGGGGCTGAGATGCTTGGAATTGATACCCCTGGGCCAGCCATCCTTTGCAAGTATGTGACCACAAGTAGCATAAGGCAACCAGAAAATCTTTTTTGATACTTGTCTCGTTTGAATCTTGTCGCAGCCTCACAGAAGCGGTCCAACACGTAACCACACCAGTGTAGGTTTTTATCTGCTCGACATCAACAGCACACATCAATGGGCGGAAATCAGCCCGGTAGCTTGCAACTGGATCCAAGAAGACAGAAAAAGCATATAGCACGAACAGACGTATGAAGTCTGGCTGGCCTTTGTCGAGCTCCTTCATTGTTGGCTCAATCTGAGTTAGAAGTGTGCTGTAGTTAATCGGTATTGCTGGGAAACTGTACTCTCTTTGCCATCATTTTCTCAGCTCATTGAATGCAGGTGATTTTTCACATCGGACTGGATTGGATGGGCACCAGGGTAGCATGAACGTGTCGTAAACATCCGCCGGGGTCAGGGTCAACAATACCCTTCCACGGTGCCTAACCTCTCGCGTGTCAGGACGAAAAGAATTCAGGAGCCATGGAGTCATGTCTGATGGGATTGTTTGGATCTGGATTTCCAGAAGTCCCCCAAAGCCAGCCTGTATGATGTCTGACCTCTGTTGTTCATTTAGTTCACAGCACAGTGCAAACAATTTACCAGGTCTCGAGGAAATTATGATGCTGTCTGTCGATGGTTTTGCAATATTTTTCCCTGCAAGTCATAACCGAGGTGGAAAGAAAAATGAATTCAAACGGGAAAAAGTGCATTGTTGAACTAGTATATGCAAAAAATTCTGTAAGTTTTATAGAGTGATGACAGAAAATTGTATACAATTTCAATCAGATTTAATCTGAAAAGATTGTTGAACTGCAGAAAAGTGTTGACAGAAAATTGTCCTAAAATATTATAAGTGATTGTGAAGGCATGCGCATATGTAAATGTATCCAGAATAACCAATTCAATTTATGGGTGAAGTTGTAATGGTGTAACAGTTTCTTAACTGCAAATTATACTTAATCTGCAGTGAAACAATTTGTTTGGAATTGATGCAGCATGGGATATTTTAAGCATTAGTTTAGTTGAGTTACAATGCATGCAAACATGATCTAGTGCTACAAAACCCATGAGATACCACCAAGTCTGTTGTTATTGTGAATTTCAAGATAATTGGTTTTGGACTACAACACCAAAACTTGTTAAAAATGCCATTCCAATTTCTAAATGTAGGCTACTATTGACCAACCATGAACCATTGTGCACTAGCAACATTTTCCCTGATGTTTGAGCTATTGTTTATGAGGTACCGGATGCTGTAATAATATATGAAATATGAGGTGCCCCAATCAGCATCAGACAAGAAAATGTTTCGATTGAGGCACAAAAATGTATAGTACATGTAGTATTGACATAATTACATTGCAACAGCATTTAAAAATAGGATCTTACCTTTACCCTTTTTGACCGACATGCTTGATTCGGACTTTGAGTCATGGCTGGTCCCTGGCTTGACTGTATCTCCGTTCCTATCAACTATCACGCAATCATCGTCCGTTGTTTCGACTTCGGGGTCGCTTGAATATGCGGTCGAATCCCGTTCTTCGTGTTCCTTCTCCTTGTCGGAATGAACACTTTTCCGAGAGCACCTCCGTTTTGCAGCGACTTCAGCATCAGCAAAGGCGGTGTCTTTTCTTTTAGCCGCTGATCTGAGATAGGGTTTGTCACGGCCGGAAGTATTTTCGGCCATGATTCAGGGTGGTAGTTGTACTGTTAATAGTGCAGACAACTGAGAAGGGGTTGTTTGTGGGGTGGTTCGAGTTTGATCTGATTTTTGAGAGAATGAACCATCCACATTTACCTGACATGAAATCCTATTGGTTGGCTGGGCCGGTAACCAAACAATTGTCTGAGAGAGGCTGTATGGGCTTGTTTTTTAATGCGTGAAAGAAAATGGGTTTCTGGTGAGATGACCTGGTATTTTGTGATGGGCCGATTTAATAGATAAGCCCAATAGGCAATGAATAGTGTGGTGTGTTATAGTACTAGTGAATTAATAAATGAAGGCAAAATAAATATATATTGGTATTAAAAAAAAGGTCGTAAAGGCCTCAATATAATTGTTCACTCAATTTGAAACAGTTGTTGTTGTATCATCTACTAGCAAGACTCGCAATTTTATTTGAAATCTTATTGATAGAAAAAATTTTAATTCTGTAACGGAATAAATAGTACATAATGTAGTATGTAAATGTTTTGAATGAAGTACATCACACTTAGATCATCATACACAGAAGATTTTAGACTATCTAGAAAAGCCATAACTTCTCCTATTCTTTTTAGCCGTCCATTGGAAGAAACTCCCTTGTATATTGGGCCTAACAAAGCAAAACTGTAGAATTAGGTCATGCATCATACGTGATACGTACTTAAGAAAGAAACAATTAGAACCACAGGATAGCAAATGTTGTATCCTACATCGCTCAAAATGTAAAAACTAATGTAGAAGGTGTAAATTGTATAAATCTGATTGAAACTGTATATACTTTGATAAAATGTGAAGTGGTAACTTGTAGTTTGAAGTTTGTTTATTTATCTTTGGTTAGCTCTTTTGAATTGATATTCTCCATTGCTGGTGTTGATATAGTATGGAACCATGTGTTCCAATTATATGAACATTTTGATGCTAATGATTAGGACCCAATGGGTTGGTTGGGTTTAAAACGACGATGGCGAAATACTTTTTAATTTGAAACATGTAGAGATAGATACAGGGTGCTTTATAGATCAAGAAATTAAGATTAAGGAGGCATAAAAAGGTGTAATGTGGTGCCATTACTTTGTCACGAGGACTATGGTGATGGAATTTAGAAGATGTGACCTTATCCTGGCATATGGTATTGATATTAGAAGTATCAGTGATTGAGTTTCTATTTGTTTTTTGTTAAGTGCACCTCGTAGTGGATGAAGCATATTATAATTGTGAAATCCTGTTTGTTAATATTTTCTTTGACCATGGGTCTCTCAGCACTCTATGAGTAATTAATCCCTCTATAAACACTAGTTGTAGGAATGCTGAAAACGATTTGTTAAAGAGGTTTTTGTCGTTTGACTCTTCTATGTAAGAATCAAATACGTAAAATATTAAGCTTGAAAAATGTAGATGAATCAGAAGTGACTAAGGATGCTTGAGTTAAATTTCTATATTATTTTTCAAAAGGATTACTATCTTGAGTTAACTTAGGATTACTTTTCCAAAAGTAATGTATATTATTTAATTTGCATGAAATCATATTTATTGGTCATGTATTGTTTGGATAGCATTCATAATAGTTATAGAGCATTGGATAGTATTCTTTCATGGACTTGTAATATCTGTAGGCTTCACCTTCGATTATGGAGATGCAGAAGACATATCTGATGATGAATATTTTGATACAGAAGTGTAGTCAGCTCTTAAAGTGAGAAATAAACCAGCAACAGACAAGACACCAGCAGCAGCGACAAAGAAGAGACGGCCGGCGGGTGAATCAAAGGTTAGACTTGGTCAGAAGCAAAACACTAACGTTTGCAAATTTGTTGGTATCTCCCCTGAGAAGAAAGTGAGAAGAATGAGGACATCACCATTCAACAAGAAGGGTGCCTCATAAGAAAATACAATGATGTATAAGAAAATAGCAATTATGTATAGGTACGTACGTAGGCTTGGTCGAAACGCATAAGAAAATAGCAACCCTGGTTTTGACTCTCTTAACTCTTCGGCTGACGGTGTTGGGAGTTCCAATTCCATTATTATGTTAGATGTTATTTTTTGTTTTTTCCATTTGACCAAATACAATTATGATGAAGTAACGGGTTTTTTATATGCACTTGAAGATTTTGGCTACAACTGGATTGCTGTGTAACATGTGTTTATTCAAAGCTCTTGGTTTGTTAGATCGGAAAGTGGAAGCTGTAATTTAAGGGGAGTGAAGACCTTAAGTAAAATCACGGATTCACACTCTAGATAAAAAAAAAAGAACACGAACTAGAAAATGACAGATACAAATTTCGACACCGCGCGTCGCGCGGGGTGAAAGCCTAGTATATATTAAAAGTCTTATTCAGGTCCAAACCTATCATACTACAAGCACTGGGTTTTCAATAATTTTGTGAACGTATTTTTTTAAAAAAGTCTTATTTTGCAGTATTATAATATATAATAAAATGCAGACACTTGGACCCCTTAAACCATAATTCCTGGATGCAAATAATTATTCATGAGAATGTCAAACAAAAAATGCACATTTGTGAACTTGATAACAAAACATAATCCTACAGAATATCAAATCAGTTTTAGTTGTAGTGAAAAAATTACTAGGACGCCCCACAAACAGGCTGAGAACAGAACAACTGCCTCACTAGACAGGATGTAGGGTGCACCATTGCACAGTTCCATCTGAAGTAATTTCTTCGACCTCAACAGTTATGGCTCCATGTCCATGCTCGTCAGTCCCTGGTTGTGTAATGTTTTCGACTTCTTCAGGCTGTTGTTGAAACAATGAAACGGATTCAGATGATCACATTCACAGGTTTAACTTTTGTTATTAAAAACCTCTAATACAGGTGAGGTTGATTAGCTAAATTACTTCTCAAGTATATATTGAGTAGATGGTCATCCCGGCAGTTAACTTGCATGTTTGTGGGTGTTCTACTAGAATATGCATAACCGGGATCATAATAGGCACAGATTTGTTGGAGATGTGGTAATTGGGGATGGTAGAATGCTGTTACTTACCTTACTCTCCTGTAGATAGCAGCAACCTTGACTGTCAACAAAAATCATGGCAGGTTTAGGCATAGCCTGTAATGGACCCTGCCATCCACAAGATAAAGGCTGTAAGTTAGGAAAAATTGTTGCCACTAACTAGGAAGCACCAATGTAATGAAAAAATTGCTTTGATCAAGTGAATGCTATATATGATACCTCTTCAGGTGGTACGGTCTCCTTGTCTTGGTGTTGTCTTTGACCAGCTACATTGACATCATCTACTTCAACACCCTTAGATAAAGTATCTTCTCCGTTCTACAATAGGTGTAACACAATAAAGTAATCATTATGGTTGTTTGTTAAAAAAAAGAGGCTAGCACATATTTATTGGAATGACCATGAACTCTCACTGACCTGAACATCTGCAGGTTTTGATTGCTCTCCCACCTCCACGGCACATGGATCCTGATCCTGGCTTCTGAGTATAGCTGGGGAGTGTGGGGAGAAGCTGAAATCAATTTTCATAGGCCTGTCATCTTTGTTTTCAGCATATGAACCTGATTCAGAAGAATGATGTTCATGAGACGCAGCATTGTCATGAACTTGGCCTGGCATACCCCCTTCTCCAAGATTAGTTGCAGCGCCCACAATCTGAATAGGATGATAATGATCGATTGAGTTTTCTAGTATAGTGAATGAACTTAAAATTAGTATATCAGCATATGGATATCTATGTATACCTTTTCCACATGTACCGGGTCACTTCCATTTGCAACATGCTCACCATTTCCATCAGGATTGGTAGTCTGATCCTCAAACCCGGCGTCAGCATTCATATTGTCGCGATTGTCCTGGGGAGGTCCATGTCCATCCTCATTCATGACTACATTTTCCCGGGATGGTGTTGCAATGTCCAAGTTCCTCTTTTGCTGAAGCTGTCGCTCAATCAGGGTGACAGATTGTTGGAGAAGTGTGATTGCCCTTTTCGCCTTGTCGACAGTAGACGGCATGAATCCCTCGACACATCTGGGATATCGCTCGGTCATGTCCACATTATCCATACGTTCGAGTTTGTACAAGTGGTCACCGAGTATGACGTTTAGCTTCTGTGCCAAGGTGGCCAAATCGCACTGGTAGGGCTGTTTCAATAAACAATACAGCAGGGTTCATAAATAGTCTTGAAACAGGACGGAAACAATTTTAAAATAAATGGATTTATTCTAGTATCAGCAACGAAACAATGAATGGCTGGCAACAAGGATAGTTTAACTATAACAAATAAAAGGTGGACATTATCAAGCATCACTGCATATTTGGTTTGGGTGGTGTCACCGTGTGAATATGGCTAGAGACCTCAACAACATCAATTTAGCTTTAATATGTTTCATACTCGTTGAGAAGACTTAGGATAGTAATTGTTGATGTAAGAATTAAATCAATCACAAAATGTTATGTAGGAATTACTTACATTGGGGAGTAGTGTATGCAGCTGCAAATCAGTATGGTAGCCTGGTGGAACCGGGAATGATATAATGGTTTGTCTGTTCTCGCCCGGGGCCTGTCCTGCCATCCTGTTTATGGGGTAGCTTACGCGGTTAGGCCTGCCGTTGCCGTATCCTCTTGCTTGCTCCTCTGCAATCCGACGCTGTACAGACCAAAGTCTCCAATTCTTCACAAGGGGGAGTGATCTCTCTGGAATAGTAACGCATTTTCCACCCATCCTATGGAAGTACGTCACAACTAGCAGCAGCAAGCAACCTGAAAATGTTCTCTGGCCCGTGCCTCGATTATACCTTGTCGCAGCCTCGCAGAAACGATCTAATACGTAGCTGCACCAGTCATACGTATTAATCTGCTCTACATCCACCGCACACATCAACGGTTTAAAGTCGGCTTTATTGCTGGGAACCGGATCCAGGAACACGGAAAAAGCATAAACTACGAACATTCGTATGAAGTCCTGGTGTCCTGCATGCAATTGCATCATTCTCTGCTCCAAATTGGTTATGAGTGTGGTGAAGTTTTGTGGAACAGCTGGAAAATTGTATTCCTCTTGCCATCTACGTCTGAGCTGTGAGTAGGCAGATGTCCTGTCGCATTGAACCGGTTTAGAAGGGCACCATGAAAGCATAAATGCATCACAGACGTCGGCTGGTGTGAGAGTGTACAAAACTCGCCCTCCATGTCTAACCTCCCTTGTTTCGGGGTTGAAAGCCTTTAAAAGCCAGTCTGTAAAGTCGTAGGGGATGGTAGATATTTGTACCTCTAAGAGACCCCCAAATCCTGCCTGCACAATGGCACATCTTTGATGCTCGTTCAATTCACAGCACAGAGCATGCAGTTTCCCAGGCTTTGACGCCATTAACTGCTTTCTATCTCGTACGACAGCTACCTTCTTCCCTGTATGGAGTAGAGATAGAATGAGTTATTAATTTTTCTACATAGATTAGTTGACAAAATTAGTTATTTGGGAAACACAACTGGAAACAGATGTAGAGGTTTGGAGCCAGATTAGAGGAGATCCATTTTAAAAAGCATGCTAATGAAGTTAAAATAATGTTTTTCAAGTGATGGCATTTGTAAATGGAAAACATATGTAGGAATGTATATTTAGACATGAGATATGTGTTGTAAAAATTACATTTTTTTGATGTAATGTATACACACTACAAATTCAAGACCGATATAGAAATTAGAAAAGACCGTTTTGTAATGAACTGTAAGTGTCTCAGAATGGTGTAATTGCAGAATCACAATTAGCAGGAATCCCAAATTGAAACAAGTGGGCATTAGGAGTTCACTGACAACCAACATACTATCCAAAACATACCAAGCCTAAGGGGGTGGCACCACAAAATTTGTATGTAGGTATGTTAATGATGTAGATTTTATATAGGAACACTGTATCAGATATCATATTCACAACATGTTTAATTTTGGTACTGCTTCAACTAATCTGAACCCATATAAGATACCCTATGAAGTTAAATTCTTTCATGTTGCCGTAAAAATAATGTAAAAGCGTGGAAGTCTGCTACTGTAAATACTTTGATACTAATGATGTTTGCCTACGAATTGAAAATAACACCACATTTGTTCTTGCTTAAGAGGAGTAAATAATTTATCACCAGTTTGATGGATGGATTTTTTTACCTTTACCCTTCCGATCGCTCTCGCAATCACCGTCATCTGGTTCCCTGCCTGATCCTTGTTTGTTGTTGGTGTATCCTTCTCCATTGATATGTTGGCAATCGTCTTCATCAGAATAGTGGGTAGGTTGTGCTGCCGATGTCCTCTCCGTCTTTTCAGTTCCCTCGTCTTCGGAAGATGAAAGAACATACTGCCGCCTCTTAGGTTGGTTGGTTTGGGCAGGCGGCGGTGGCGGTGCCTCGGCTTGTCTTTTTGTGGCCGAACGGAGATGGGGTATCCTCTGAAAATTAGAAGTTCCGGCCATTACTGTTTATGGCTTCTGAACAGATTGGTTTTGAAACAAATGAGAATGTGAGGGGTGTTTTGTGGGCTACTGTGTAAATTTATGAATATGAATAATAAAAACGGAAAAAAAAATTAACTTTGTATTGCATGCATTTCTACTGGCTGGCAATGGACGGCAACTAATTAATTGTCTGGGGTAATAACTACGACGAGCACACTATTCAAATTTGTGAAGGCGAAACGGTGGAGTTCAACTGATTTACAAGTCGGTTTTACAAGAAATTGGGCCATATTAACTAGTTTGCAATCGGCTTGTGGTGTTTAATTGGCCGAGCCCATTAGTCAGTGTCTAATCTTTTTTGAATCTAACAAATTGTATGTATAGTTAAATAACACGAATAAACATTAAAATAAATGATTAACAAATTTTCAGATTATAAATACATAGCTTGGGAATATAATTAGTTTTGGGTGGAGATATTTGTCAGTTAGATGTAAAAGTGACATGAATTATATTAAGTATGATGTCTGTATCATAGAAATAAATAGCTGGATGAGATGATGATTGATATGATATTGCAATCATATTCTAACACATTAAATGTAAACAAGAACAATGTGATTTTTGTGGTTATCAACGTGCCTGTAAGCTAGGGTTCGGGTGGTAGTAACTATGAATCATGTTATGAGCAAGGGAATTTGTCGTAACAACTGCAAGTTGTACAATGAATTAGTATATGTAATATCAGAATTGAATAATGAAAAAAACGAACCCAATGTGATGCTCACAGTTGCATGACTTTAAAGAAACCTAATGTTTACATGGTGATTTCTATTACGCTACTATTTGTGGTGTATATTGGGTCTATATTTGTAACAACCAGTGTGTGGGGGTCGGGTATGGGTCCCGATTATATTCCGAATGTGTCGGGTACTGATCTAGACCGATCCTTCCTAGCCTAGCCCCTTGATCAACTCTAATTACAAGTGAGACGTAATTTCCCTGTGTGATGTATTTACATTTATAGAACACGAGTCCCTTGTGTTTGCGCGTTGTGCGCACCTTATAACAAGTCATGACGAGTAGTTATGTAGTATAACACTTACAGTTGAAGTAGTTAAGTATGCATGTTTGACATTAACTGTGTTTTTTTGGAATAGTACAACCAGAGCCGTTCCCGGGGGAGTGCCAACCGTGCGGTCGCACCGGGCACCGAAATTTGAGGGGTCCCAAATTTAATATATGTTATATAATTGAGATATAATTGGAAATTTTATTTAGAGATTTAAAAAGAATAAAGGCAAATTTGAACTAGATAAAAATGGAGAGGCACAAAATGTGTATTTTACGTTTATATTTCGTTATGACTGAGGTATAATTGCAAATGATTTACAAAAATTTCTGAAATATGAGAAAGAAATTGAATTTAAAAAGATTGAAGATCATCATAAATTTTTGGCACCGGGCCCCGAAAATTACAGGGACGGCCCTGAGTACAACTAAGATTGTAGGATGATCGACACAATTGACAGACACAGTATTTGGGTTGTTTAAGTTAATTTTAACACTTATATTCGAGACGATTAAGCCGTGATTGGGTCACACTACTAGGTTCTTCCAAGAAATTTGAATACGATAATTACAACTATATTGATCAAAGTGGTTGAGTTCAGAACATGTGGTTGCGTTTAGAAATATATTTACATTCACTTTTGAGAGAACATGTGGTTGAGTTTAGAAATTACAATTATTGTTAGATCAAATGAATGTGATTATTTATAACATATATTCCAATTGTGGAAAAACTTGAATACAAATTCAGTGTTGGATTACCGCTAAGATGAATTTTAATATCCACACAAAATGATGGAGTTGTTAAACCTATTTAGCGGGCCTATTTAACCGGACCGTCAATTATTTTCCTTGACCTCAAAAATCCAGACAAAACAGGTCCCCAGCCCAAGCCCAATCAATTTGAATAATGTGATTGAAAATGGGGCAGCATACCATCCAGTCTAAACCGCACACGGTTTTGCAATGAATATTGTGAATGATGTTTCAGGTTGCTTGACTTAGTAGGTTTTCGGTCAGTGTGTCAGGAGTAGATGGCCTGTAACTGTTAGATATGCAGTCTAAAGTATGAGTTGTCACTTCTGGTTTGGACTGTTGACGAACAGGTGCTTGAGGACATGGTGAAACTTCCTTTGATTTTATCCCCTTGATTTCCGGAAATTTTTTTCTTCCATATGAGACTGCCTAAAGTCTCATACTATTTTATTATTTTAGTGTTGAGCAAATAAATCAGACGGTGACTTATTGTTGAGTTGATGATTGGTGAAAATAAGAATATTTAAAAATATTTCAGTGTTTGGATTTGAATTTAGAATTTTTTTTAATTTAACTGTAGTCTATAATCACTCCGAAATTTGATTTATACATCTGGATTACCGGTATCTTCCCTTATTGACTCACAACAAAAATATTATAAATTACATACATTTGTTGTAGTAACTAGTTACGTTATTGGGACCGGTTCATAGTTAACTCACACCGGTTAATGAATAATGCATGTTATCTTCACCAAATTTACACAATTAAAGTGTTGCATATGAAAATATTTATCCGTTAAGTACGTGCATGTAAAATCAGCAAATAAAAAATGAAATAATATTTGGTCTAATTGTAATAGGAAATGATACATTATATACAAAGTATTAAATTTTTTTAATAACATGCGTGTAACATGTCGGATTGTAGGTCGACTAAGAAATCGACACAATTGTTACAACATGGGGAGGTCATATTTATTGCAATCTGTTTATATAGAACTACGAATAAAATGTTGGATCGATGTCGGCAAAGTTGCTAATTACTAAACCTACTCTCTCTGAATGCAAATTCTTGCTTTTGAAATCTAGGGTTTCGGGTCGCTGAATATGGCGGTGTCAGGTTCACGAAGCGGGAAAATAAATTGCTTTGACAGTACAGAATAAATCAGTGGGTATCTACTTTATGTCGCCATCACAAAGCCAAGGCTTTGGTACACTCCCCTACTCAAATATTATTTTTTAAAATATATTTTTTTCAAAAATGTATGTAACATATTTGTGGACCATTCGTAGATCTTGTTTGTGGAATATGTATTAAAAAAACTTGAATGAATAAGGGTACCATCATGTAATAAATAAAATTGAAATATTTTTGCTAGAGTTTGAAACACTTAATACTCATTCGATTCACGCATATTCATAATAATAATATACAAGCAGATGATTACGAAATGCATTTTTATTGACAATAACACAAATATTGGAATTTTTTTCAGATTAAATGGATTATTTATTATTCGGTTTGCAAATATTACAGTATTATTGAATTCCGTATTTGAATATACCTCATGTTAATATTTTTTGTTGTATAGTTACCGAATGTAAAGCTAAATATGAAATTAAGAAAAGATATTAAGGAATATATAGGAATGAATTGCAGGTTGTATAAAATTTTGTGCGGTTCACAAGTACGTTCAAACACTGCACCACTCATATAAACACATGTTACATCACACAGATTGGGGAAGACTACTGAACCTGGTCTTAGTATACTGCTCAACATCTATCCTAACATTAAACAGTGACATGGTTCCTAAAATAACTAAGATTTTTTCTGCAACTCTACAAATAATTAGAGTCGGAAATAGATTCTACTAATAGTTTCGTATTTGTATATCTGTTCAGAATGACAACTGTGTGGGGATCGGGTATATGCTACAAATTCTGTCACATCTACTTAATGCATGCAGCTTATAACGTCGCAATACTAAACATGAATGACAACCGGTCCAGGCATTTCTTTACTAAATGACGTTTGAATTGAAAGATATTTCTACATAGCATGTTATTCCATGTATGCAAAGCATTACATCGGTCTCGTAAATTTAGTAAGTATTTTGGTTGGCTGAATTCAATGTACATAATAATACATGTTTCTTGCTGTTAAACCTCTAGGGTTAAAAGACCCTAAACCTTGAACCCATTGTCACAACCCTAAACCCTAAACCCACGCGCTTCGTAACCCTAAACCCACAAACCAAACCCTAAACATATGAGCTTCATAATTAAGTTATTTATTAAAAATATAACAAAATATCTTGAGTCATGCCACTAAAATTTATTATACTTACTGATTAAATTCAGTGGGATGTCCAACTCTGCCAACTAATTTATCATTTTCATGCTCTCATGTATTTGCCAGTGTCAAATACTATCCAATCCCCGAAATCGTAATTTGCCTGGCACATTCGTTGAAAATGCTTTTTGGGTATGTAACCAACATTGGTTACATACTTTGAATTAACCCGAACATAATTTTTAAAGTATCGGTGTGTGGTATCATCTAAATATCTACCTAGCCGACAGTTGATGCTATTACACATTACTTTGTAACTTTCCCGTCTATTAACTAAAAGTGGTCTTCATTTTGGAGGGAAAATGAAATGAAGGATCACTTTTTTGGCGCTATTTGTACGTGTATAAAAAGACCAGTTAGGGGGAATCAGAGTTTGAGAGCCAAAACCAAGAATTTCTAAGGCAAACCTTCACAGAGACAGTAGATCAAAAAATGGTTCAAACCAGGTCCTCTACCCAGGCTTTGTTTTCCCTGCTTGATTCTCCCCGCAAGAAACATGTTCTCGTGTCGATTGTTCGGAAACATAACCATAAACCAAACCGCGCCAGTCCTTGCCTTCAAAACACATTCAGATCTATGAAGCCAACTCCACCTAGGAGCCGCGGCGTCTCGGAACTGTTTCCTGAAGAAATTGTCCCATCTCCGATTCAGGCTTCTTTTGAGGTCGCAGATGTAGAGCCGGAGGTGGCGATAATAGAACCTGTGATTGAAGTGGCCCAGGCAGAGGCACCGTCACCGGCGCCGATGGAAAATGTAGCAGCTTGGGTGCCTCAAAACCCTAATCCACCAGCACCACTCAACTATGACCACGCCGGCGAGCACGTAAGAGATCTGCATCAGTTCACTATGTTTGTCAGAGCTGCCGTCAATACCCTGGGGGAGGCAAGTGCACGTTCTTTGCTTAATGGAATCAGCAACCCCATCCCTACGGTTCGACAGATCTTCAAGGAGGAGTTCCAACACAAGTGGGTTGAAGATGGTGAGCTCTGGAAGCTGAAAGTCTCCCCGGATGGATCGTTTGTACGTTATTTTGGTGTAACCGACGATGCAATAGTCAGAACTGAAGCGTTGAACCAAAGGATTTGGGTTCCCACCTACCCTAATTTCCAGAGAACCATGCTCGTCCAAGACCTGATGGCTCCCGAGTAGAATTAGGCTGCTGCTAGTTTTGCCTATCGTTTGGGTTGTTGTATGGTACTTATACCACACAACATCTTTTTCATTTCCAAACGATGTGGGATTACAACTATATGCTGCAACTTAACTAAGTCTTTTTATTAAGAATGGATGCATTGTTTGTTATGTGTGTGGCTTTTCCAATTTTGGATATTTTGTCCTTGTTTCATTTGTATGGTTCAAGTTCAAGTTCAAGTCTAAAATTAAAATAAATGAACTAAGTAACTAGGGTTAAATGAACTGATGTACATCCACTGTCTGCACTCGAGTATGATTAATCAATTCATTTTTACAAACTATAAATAAAAAATGTGATCATTCCTAGTATTATAGTTGATATGTAGGTTTATTTCTTCCGGTAAAAACAATTGGGTAAAAACAAATGGCCATTAGTAAAGCGTGTATCCAAATCTGTGCAGTATCAATATTTCTGAATGGAAAAAATGATTGTGACCTAACTAACTTAATAACACAATTATGTAAATGAAAATATTAAATCCCATTTAATTCAGAAGGCTGATGCCACAATATTACATCCCATTCAACCAAGTCTTTCAACAAAATACCATCTAGTCTATAAATTGCATTACACATAATTGCGCCAATATAATAACATTACAAAATCATTCTGGCTAAGCCTTGCACACAAAAGTTATTACTTGAAACAAACTAGAATAATACCGGTCAAGAATCAATTTATGGGGCTACTGGATCCATTGCAACCACACTGGTTGTCACTTTATTGTTTGTTTGGACAGAATTTTTTTGTTCCAGAGCACAAAACAGCATTACTCCGTCCAGCTCATCAGCAAGCATACCTAGCGGGGGATCAGAAACAACAGTTTGTTTAATGAGATTACCTGAGCCATTCTTCAAGAAGCGGCGGAACAATTCTCTGATTTCCATCTTCATCCTCTGATGTTGACTGATTAGGCCATGATAAAGATAACTCATTCCAGCCGGGGTCATCTGCACTTCCTCAGTTACCACCGGAATCTGTGGAAGAATGACCGGTGCAGAAGAAAGTTCCGGGTCGGGTTCACTGGCTTGTTTCTTGGACTTTCTAGGAGGCATTTTGTTTATAAAATATAACGAGACCACTACAATACTTTGGGTGGCTTGTTGGTCATTAGATTTATAGGGGATAAGGGAGGCAGGAAATGCCAAGTTCTTGTATTTTTCTGAATTTAGTATTTAAATGTTAATTTCAAATAACATGACATGAACATGCTTGGCTAGTGGCTACATAATGTCATGTATGATATTAATTATTAAATGTGTTACTTATATTCTTCATGTCATTCATGGTGGACATAGGAGCATTATTTCTGAACTGATTGCTCTTATTTCCTGAAATACTTTTATGTCCGTATTTTTAGGTTTGTTTTACATTTTTTAGCTTTCATGGTTTCTTTTTCATGTTTTCTTATTTCGAATAATTAATCCTTTCTAAAATACACATTTGAATAAGTTGAACTAAGATTAATTAATGTCTTCTACCGATTTTATTTTTAAAAAATACAATTCCATCTTATAATTATTATTTAATATGTATATAATTCCCTTACACAATATTCATAATTTTTATTTTATTTTGTATCACTTTTTATAGATGAGTCCAAATATCATAACTTTTAAACTAAGAATTTATATTACAAAGTGATAATTTTTTTTGGGGTGTGCATGTGGTTATCTTGAAAATGTGGGAATGCCTTTAAGTTCTTACTAGGAACTCTAACAGTTTTTACTATCAACATTAGTGTTGTTGAAATTTAAATAATTATAAATTGTAGAGATGCAACTTATCAACTCGGAATTTTTATTTATCACATGCAATTTTTTTCGAAATGTAAAAAAAAAAAAAAACCTAATTTTTCAATAATCTCAATTTATTATAGTTTGATCTGATGAAATTACATTTGACGGAATTAAGATTAAAGCATCCACAACATTCTTCCTCCATCAGCAAACCTTTCAACTTCCACAAGGAATTAATTTTTTTTGGGGTGTGCATGTGGTTTTCTTGAAAACGTGAGAATGGCTTTAAGTTTTTACTAGGAACTCTAACAGTTTTTACTATCAATATTAGTGTGTTTGAAATTTAAATAATTTTAAATTGTAGAGATGCAACTTATCAACTCGAGATTTAAATTATTTATCACATCCTTTTTTTTCAGAAATGAAAAAAAAAAAAAATTCACAATTTTCAATAATTTCAATTTATTATAGTTTGATCTGATGAAATTACATTTGACGGAATTAAGATTAAAGCATCCACTACATTCTTATTCCATCAGCAAACCTTTCAAATTCCATAAGGAATTAATATTTTTTTGGGTTGTTAATCGTCCATAAGTTAAGAAAAATTTTAAATAGTCAAGACAAACTTGACATGCAAGTTATAGATGTTTTTTTTAGGTCAATATTTAGGGAAAGGGATAAAAGTTAAAGTAGTTTCAATGATACCAATAAGATTATACAATGAAATTAAAGATTAATTTATTTTCTTAAAACTCTAGTCCATGAATTTTATTTTTTAATAGATATGGAATGAACATTCATTCTATTTTAATTTAGTTTAATAAAAATTCGTCCCATTAATTTAATTCTAATGTTACTTTTTACTTAATTTACATTAATTGAGGTGGAACTTCTCTACCAAAAGAAAGAACAAACAGCAGGTATTTTTTCTCAACTTAATAACTATAAATATCTCCTCCTGCTGCAGCACAGAAGCAGCAACAACAAATTCAAAAATCAAAAAAATTAAAAATAAAAACAAATCATGATTTAATTAGAAAACAAAATGTGTGCGTGGTGCGATGTACTGCATCAAAGATCTTCTAATCATTGCCATGAGTGCTGTGAGTCTGGGAAGACTTTTTGTTCACTCCGGAAAAGATCGACTTGCTCGAAATCCGACCTAAATTGGAAGATCTTCTGAGAATTTCCATGAGTTCCAGTGTTCAAGGTTCTGAGAACTCTTGAATCACGCACGTTGTAGAAGACGACCTTTTCGTGCGTGCTTAAGACAACAATGTCTCGATTATAGACCCCAACTGGTTTGGCCTCTTCTTGTCTCAGAGACGGCTCCAGTTCAAACCACATAACTATTCTCCACGTGCCATGGATCCGAGCCCAGACGTGCGTAGTGCCTTCATCCCTGTCGGAATACATCACTCCAACCTTCCCTTCAAACTCAACCAGAGTTCTCCAATCATCGTACAATTCAATTTCCGGTAGAGGAAACCGGTAACAGGTCTCATCTTCAACGTTGAAAGCTAGCACTTGGCCATCATTTGTTAGCCAGTGTACTAGGTTACCGATTGTCACCGGTTGACCTGCAATAACATTCAAATTCACCTCTATGCTCTCGATCGTCTTCCACTTCCAATTCTTCGAATCGAAAATCTCACAATGAAACATATTTTCTGTACGGTAAGAAATTCTCTTTTCCTTAGAAAGACGGATAAGTTTGTACCTGATCGGATTAGATCTCAGCACAACCACGGCCGCCGTGACAGTTTCATAATTGCTGAAATCGGAGTTACTGCTCAAAGGTATCCAGTACCCAATATTAGGTTTACCAACGTAAACCATCCGCTCCTGGTAGTTGATATTAACACCGACAGCAAACAAAATACCTTGTTTCAACGAAGCTAAGATCTTCAGATCGTAATCATATGATGAGAACATCCTCCCATTGTTCCTCAGCATGTACCTTCCAAGCTTCTCGATCTGATGATCAGTATCCTCAACTGAAACAAATTCATGTCCATTCCTCGAACTTCCCTCCAGAATGAATCCGTACAGATTCTTGGTTTTCTTGTAATAATCAGACATGAAAACTGGGCTATGTATGAGCTCGTTCCAGTCTGCAGTAATCAGGTGGCAAGCGTCCAACGTTGCTAAAGAAGGGGTTCTGGTTAGTATCTCGAAGGCCATGTCTGAAGGGAAAAAGCTGGAAGAATCCATATGAAAAAAAGCTGCAGAAATAATTTGAAGGATTTCTTTACTAACGTTGGTGAGACTGATGGTAATGATATGAGCAGGGGAAATGAGATGCCTATATATAATGTTTGGATTAATCTTTATTCATTGTTTCTGGATGAATCGAATTTTTATTTACTAAATAATTCAATGTACGTGCGAATCAAATATTGGTCACATACAAAGCAACGTGATTTGTTTCCGGAAGTGGTTATCTTGAAAATGTGAGAATGGCTTTAAGTTTTTACTAGGAACTCTAACAGTTTTTACTATCAACATTAGTGTATTTGAAATTTAAATAATTTTAAATTGTAGATATGCAACTTATCAACTCGAAATTTAAAATTATTTATCACATCCTATTTTATCCGAAATGTTAAAAAAAAAATTCCACAATTTTCAATAATTTCAATTTATTATAGTTTGATCTGATGAAATTACATTTGACGGAATTAAGATTAAAGCATCCACAACATTTCTTCTTCCATCAGCAAACCTTTCAAGTTCCACATGGAATTATTTATTTTTGGGGTGTGCATGTGGTTATCTTGAAAATGTGAGAATGGCTTTAAGTTTTTACTAGGAACTCTAACAGTTTTTACTATCAACATTAGTGTATTTGAAATTTAAATAATTTTAAATTGTAGATATGCAACTTATCAACTCGAAATTTAAAATTATTTATCACATCCTATTTTATCCGAAATGTTAAAAAAAAAATTCCACAATTTTCAATAATTTCAATTTATTATAGTTTGATCTGATGAAATTACATTTGACGGAATTAAGATTAAAGCATCCACTACATTCTTCTTCCATCAGCAAACCTTTCAAGTTCCACATGGAATTAATTTATTTTTGGGGTGTGCATGTGGTTTTCTTGAAAATGTGGGAATGGCTTTAAGTTTTTACTAGGAACTCTAACAGTTTTTACTATCAACATTAGTGTATTTGAAATTTAAATAATTTTAAATTGTAGATATGCAACTTATCAACTCGAAATTTAAAATTATTTATCACATCCTATTTATTCCGAAATGTTAAAAAAAAAAAAAAAAAAAATTCCACAATTTTCAATAATTTCAATGTATTATAGTTTGATCTGATGAAATTACATTTGACGGAATTAAGATTAAAGCATCCACAACATTCTTCTTCCATCAGCAAACCTTTCAAGTTCCACATGGAATTAATTTATTTTTGGGGTGTGCAAGAGGTTATCTTGAAAATGTGAGAATGCCTTTAAGTTCTTACTAGGAACTCTAAAATCATTTTGATAACCGGAGCACCTCACCCGTATAATTATCAATCCCTTCTCCACTTAGAACCTCATTACGAAATAAAGCCTTCATTCCCACATTCCCTTCACCATACTCATATTGTTTGCCTTCTTGTTCCCATGGATGTTTCTATCTTCAACGCCCTCCCAGATGACATGATCAATCTAATCATGATTCGTGCTGAGTTCAACTGGGTTCTTCGTCGCTACGCTAGCGGAATAGCGACCGAGTGGGCTCGAAACTGGCTCACCGAAGCTTCTGCAATAGGTCACACACCGTCGACCTATGCGTTGGCTGTTTTAGCAATCTGCGAGGGTGACATTCAGAGAGGCATGAATGTCATCACAACCTTGAAGAGAACCGACAGGAAAGGCCTCCGTGAAGCTCGGGTACGCGTTAGAGCCGGTTTGAATTACGCTTGGGGTTGGGCGCACTACTACAGGTTCCTTGTAGATGGAGTACCAATGTCAAGGCCTATCTGCTGCGAGGAACATGCTGCCCTCAATCGCGTCGTGAGGTACGATCGCTGGGCGAGGGTTGATCCGGCGGACATCGATTGTGATGCATGCACCTGCGATCAAGAATTGCTTCACGTCCTCGGTCGTCGTTGAGCCTAAATGTTATAGTTTTTTTCTTATTTCAAAATCTTCTTTCTTTTTTTTCCCATATTTGTTATGAGTGTAGTAAACTTTTGTTATCCATTTTGACACAATTTATTAGTTAAAAGCCATTTTTATTTGCCGATACCTTGTCCCTTACATTTTATATAAGTTTATTAATTTTTATTATTTAACCTTTAAGAACCTCGCATACTAGTAAATTGTCTTATTTAACTTATATATACACATATATATGCATATATATATATGTATATATATATATATTAAATGGAGGTCCTAAGATTATATGCTTTATGTCACTTTGACTATAATCACCCATTAAACCTTGACCCAAAAAATGAATTCGGTCCTACTAAGGCCCGGAAACGCCCACAGTCACATTTTATTGCAGTATAAGTAACAAGCTGCTATCTTCACAATTAATTCATTTGTAAAAGGAAATTCAACTCTGAAGCTAACCATGGGGGAAAGAAACTGCCCTATTGCGGATAGAAATGCTAAGATGGAGGAGACGATTGCCAAATTCAGAGAAGAAACAATGAAAGGCGGGTAATTTTCCATTTCAAGATTAAATTTGTCCAATCCCTTCATATACCTAACACATGTATTTGTTGGGATCCCAGATCTGGATGACATAGATCGTGATTTTGAAGCTGAAACAACCCCATGGATTCGTACGTTTACTGTTCTCGAGGCAATGAACACGCCGGACAAGCGTAGCCAAAAGGAATTCATGGAAGCTTATGAGCAGAACAAGGTGCACAAATGACCTCCCTGATCTGATCCGTTTAAGATCCGACCCGTTTTACGATTACGGTACCTCATTTTTCTGAATTCACTGTTCTATTGTCCAGGCTAAGATAGCACGGGGAAGAAGTGGGGTGATGCAGGCACTCGATTTGATGGAGAAGGATTTCAGAAAGTCTCACAAAGATTTTGAAGCTAAGGTGATGGAGAAGGGTGAGCCGTCTTCCGGCCAGACTGTCATCTACTCCAGCATGAGTTTGGGTGACTACTACAAAGGCGAGGATCTGGATTAGAAGATCCCATGTGGTTGGCCGGTTGTTTTCACTGTTTTAGCTGTGTTGATGTTTCAGATTCCGGTTATTAACGGTGAATTAGTCGAGCCTGCTTTACCAATATAATTTCTGTGTGTAATGATTTCGATCTAATTTATTAAGTTTGTTTAAGTTTCTAAATGCAATCACAATGCGATGACAATATATTTCCTCATTATTCATTATTTGTTTCTGCAATATTTTACAACTCGTTTTCCTGGTAACATTTATCAAGGCGAGCCTATATTTTTCAACTAGACTAGTACATTAGTAAGCACCAGCGGTTTAACGGTCCCAACAAAAATAATGGTTAGCTGTGTGAGTAGAGGTCCGAGTAAAGCTACTGAAACTCATTCAAGTGGCGTGTCTGAATGTATGTCACTATGCCTCTCAGTCAGTGTAGTCAACAGAGTGTGATTGCATTACTCACTGTCATTTGGAGACAGTCTTCCTGTAGCAATTTTTAATATTTCTGGCGTAGCCTAAGTGAAGCCGCCTGTGTTTGCCTACTAACTTTGTCATGTGGGTTCACATTGGAGGAGGTATCCGATGCTTGAATTACAGCTTCCATTATTGATGGATATTTTTGTAATTTTACAAATACAAACAGTTACATACCAAAACCTATTAATACTAGAAGGCTAAAACATCAGCTTTCTTGAATATTTGTATTAACACCTGATAATGACTTGTATGATTAAAACAATCAAGTAAATTATATATTGATATTACTTAATTTTAACAATATCGCAGTCATGTGTTTTTTTTGTAACAGCTTCTTCAAACGAAAATACCAAATTTAGTGTACATTACACTGTATTTGGGGCTGATATAGTAATTTCAAACTTTTTTTCCCACTCCATCTCACTACATTTTACACAGAAAATAATATTCCAGTTCATAGTATTCTATGTATGGATTAATATTGTGTACGATTATAATTTATAACACTTGTTAGATTACAAAATTTTAGTTTGAGTATCATAATTACAACGAAGCAACTGTATGTAATTCATCAAAATTTATCTTCACTCATGATAATAATGTCTAGTATTGCTGAAATAAATTCATCTTATTTTGCATGGGAATCAACGAGTCACCTCAAAAATTATCAAACCACTCTACTGAGCCATATGCCACACATTATTTCATCTGTGCCAACTTAGGCAATCGTTATTATTGGATTTTTTAACAAAATTAAAATCATAAGAAGAATGAGGAAAATAGAAAATGTATATGCAACTACCTTACTCAATAACAAAATTGTCAACTGAATATATAATTATAAAATATGATAATTATGAAATAACTAAAATATGGGATAAGTTGTTTGGAACTAAGAAAGATTACAATATCTTCTGGACCTAATTGTAATATCACGATCTATTTGCCTCAATTTGTAAAATATATGTCTCAACCATACAAAAAGTGGGTGGACCTTTCTTACAATTACCATATTCTTCCATTTCCCAGTTCTCATCCCTTTCATCTGAACCGGAACCCGAATAATCTCACCGTCAAATATGCCCAGTAGTGGGATGAGTGGCTACTATACCAACTCAACCAGCGCGGGCCACATAGTCGAGTTTGGTAATGACTGGCCTGATAGCCTCCTTGAGTCAGCACAAACCGGTGAAACAACAACGGCGACAGAAGTTTTAGCATCAGCAACAGAGGGTAATACATTACATTTACTTTTGATTCCCATGTTTGTGTCAATTTTTTTTACAAATTGTAGTTCAATATTTGTGCTTGTCTTATTGTTCTTCAATGATCCCATTAGGCAAGTTCTCCTGTCCGTGTGCAGGTCCAACATTCAATCCGGTGGACAATTTGAGCACAGAAATGGACTAGGACGGGATACCGGATGGTGATGACGTCATCTGGTTCTCAGTGGAAAGACCATTTCAAGGAGACTCAGAGTTGGAGAGGATCTTCGTGAATGTAAGTTTTCACCGCACCCCTGTCACTAATCTTACAAATTTTACTCTCACTTCTTATGCAAATAATATAATTGAATAATCCCTTCGGTCTTCAAATATTTGCAACACTTGCCAGCAAGGATGTACAAACTGTCTGGCACATGATCTTTTTTTCCACAAATCGGGTGATGTTGAATTTCAATAAATACCCTTCAAAGCATGTGGATTTACACCAAATGCTATGATAGCAACACTCACATTCTGACAAAATTATTTCAAACACATGTACATTTCAGAAGTCTGTATAATTTTGGGGAATTTACTGTCACCATCACACACAGCCTTTCCTAATTTTTTGATTCTTGTTACACGTATTTAGTGGTCAATAAAATTAAATAGTTGGGGTTAGGGGGTGTGCTTATTGTATTACCCTCCCCGCCCCGTTATTCGATTATCCGCGGGGCGTGGCGGGGCAAAATTATTTTTGCCACCCGGATAATTGATGGATCGATCCAATACGATAATCTTTTGATTCAAAATCATTAATGAATTTTAATAATTGAAATCAGTATAATCAAACATTGTTAATGATTTTTAACATAAGTATTAGTGTTTAGTGGCAATTAATCAGTACTATGAAAAACATTAAAAGTGACATTTTTGTATGAAACGTCAGTAATTGATTAAAACATTAAAACATTGAAATTATTACTAAATGTTCAAATTAAATTTTCATAATTTAGGTGATCAAAGATTTCGATCAAACCTCAATAAAGTGGGCTTGTATCGTAGAATATAATTCATTAATTTGTTAAGAATTTTTTAACATTTGTAACATTTAACAGTCTTCATAAATTTACCCTTCTTATATTGTGTATTTTTAGAAAAATGAATTTTTATGAAACTGATTAATGCTTAACCATATGTGTTTCTAATTTTGAAAAGAAAAAATTCAAAACGCCTAGGCTTTACCGACAGGAAAATATGCTTTGATACTAGGGTTTTAGGCATATTCAATATATTTGCATTAGTGCTGACTGTCTTGTGAAAAAGGAAATAATCAGTAGCGAGAAAATTCTTGATACATTCTCATATGTACAACAAGCAATCAGAAAGACCAGATAGTGGGAACTGGGAAATACAATTTTGAGGCATGCGGCGTATTTTAGAATTTGCAAAAACGCAGGCTTGTAACTGGATAGAAATTTTGACCTACCTTTTTACCATCTGTTTTGCAGAATGAACACAGGGCAGTTGCGACACTAGCCCGCAATCTGCAAGTAGTAACAGCAGACTACCTACTGAATTTGAGTCCAGATACGCTGCAGCAATTTAGCCTGCCTTCCTACTTCGCGAGGCTTGGACCTCCACTTACCGTTACTGCAGGATTGACCGAAGTCATTAACAAGTTGATTGCATTTAAGACGTATGCAGAATCCTCCACAAACTCTAATCATATCGGTGTCACAGAATCATCCCAACACTCAAACTCACAAGTTTACGACTCCCTTCTCAACGCAATGGATCAAAATAACTCGGGGGTGTATCTTACCAAGTTAGTCTCCCGCTACCATTGCTCCTCTCAGTGTTTGCCTCGCCCATTCGTTGAAATTGCTGATTACTGCGTAGCATCACACAAAAACCTGTCTCCTAGGTAATTTTCCTTGTCACTGGTTACTACTACATGCACTATTTGATATCCTTAATTCTTATAACCTCTCTTATGCTTTTCTAATTTCATTCTTGACAGAGAACCATTGTATGAAGACTCCCACAGACTAATGTTAATAAGGAAGGATATTAGTACGCTCGAAATTGGTTCTCCTATAGCCCCCCGTGTGCTCAATGTCTGGTCGAAAGTGTTAATGGAAAAATGGTAATGCCATGGATGCACAAACAAATTGTGTCTCGACGTTGTTGAAAAGGTAACTCCTTCCCCAACCACACTATAATCATATTCACAACAAGTAATTATTGTGACTTCTTTTCTAATGTTGACTGCTATATACACAAATGGATAACATATCATACCACAATCATTGTGCATTGGCTACTAATATCACTGTCACATTTTAGCTATACCTACAAACAACAGTTACCTGACTCTATTAATCTAGGTAAAAAATACAGATTAACATTAATTTAAACCAAACCTTACAATAAGAACCTTTTTTTTTTCATTAGGCAGGATTCATCCCAGATGATCATCAGATTGATCATTGGATATCCTGGATAGGCGCAATTACCGATCAAGGATATCTTCATAAACCTGATATGGTATTCACTGTGACTCCATACACAATATTCCATTATTATTTTGGCTCTATAATGCATGACACTTTGAACCACATTGTGCCAGATATTCATTCCCACTTTAATTGGGTCTCACTACACACTCCTGGTCGTCAACCTTCGGCAAATGAAAATGACTGTCATTGACACCATTTACAGAGACTATAGGTCAGAGTGGAAACAGCTCGAACAACAAGTAGTGCGTTTTCTACATTGACTATGACTCAGTTCTTGTGATTGTTTGTAGTAGCTATATAATATTGACCTTCCCCTCTCCTGTTCGTGTTTTTCTTAGTTGGGTTGGTTGATAAGAGTACTGGACAGGTTTGGCAATAATCACAGATACAGGCTTCAAGATTTTGAGCTTGTTCTGCTAAATCCTCCATGGAGCCGTACTACTACTGACAATGATAGTGGGGTGACTTGTATGCATCTCATGGAAACATACAGTGTGGATTACAAAAATCCAACACCACCTTTCTCCCTGGTTGAGGTATTTCACATTCACTCCCACACCACATTATTCAGACAACAATTGCTAACCTGCCACCTTCATGATTGAACCAACCCTAGCATCCAATCATTTCACCTCTTACATTTGTCAACCCTGCATGTACAGGAGCACATCCGAGTGCGACGGCGTCTCCATTTTTACGCAACAATTGTTGTTGCGAATATCAACGTCCACAGATCCAGGCTGATACAAGCAACTACCCGATGTGTTGGATTGAAAGCCAACAACCTCATATTTCCAACGGAGGAAGTTTCAGATTTCATTAGCAAGCTACGTTGGGTTCCTAACATTTAATGTATCCAAATAAAAAGACAACTCTGTTTATTTTCCTAATCATATTTTGAACATAGAATACTGACGAGCTGGACCGCATTTTGAGGTTTGGTATCATGGTATTGTGCAGCATTCTATCTGGTGCTCTAGGAGTTGTGCCGAGGGGCAATATACTATTTACCACAACTGCTACAGCATCTTCCGGAGTATCTGTGATTATGCTTAAATGAATATATTGTTATGTAATAATTGTGTCCTTACATGGGATTGTACAAAATTACTATTCTCAACACACCCTACATATCGTTTTACTGCTAATCAAGACTCTCTGATCAGTTACTGGTTTCAATTTGATACACCTCATTGCAAACTTCTCTTACTGTTAACAACTTTGATAAAGTAATGGACCGTATGTGTAAAAGGGTTTTAACCTAAGGGGTGCTAATTGAGTCCTTTTATTCGTGACTCATTAAACATCTACAAGGTCAAAACTCAATCACAACTCAACTCGATATAACTCGACTCGAGAAGGACTAGACCCGAACGGTAATAGCAATGCCTCGCTAAACTGGAACAACCTACAGCCTTGTTAATGACTGGAGTAATAGCAATGCCTCGCTTAACTGGAACAACAGGACAATAACTACGTAGGTATACATTATATGTAATTGTATAATATTTCTGAGGTTCTACTATGTTAATTAAACTATCTAATCTGGCTACTTTTCATTTACCACTCAATATTGAACAAACTAATTAGTTCCATTCATTAAAATAATAATTTCATTATGTACATGTGCCTTGTAAAGCTACATGTATACATATACTCATAATTTACAAGATACAATTTTTATAATATGTTGATAAATATTCATGCCAAATACATGAAAAACATTTCAGTTCATCATTTCCGCCTAACCATATGGTTTAAAAAAGAATAATAATAGTTTTCGTATGTACGGCCTCGATGAAGGTTAGTCTTATGAGTAATCTCATATTAGCTATTTTTTTAAAAAATAAGTCTATTCTGGTCTGTATCTGTAAGTGGCGACATGTAGCTCGAGTTCGAACTAACGGGTCAAGTCGAAAATCAATAAATAGAATTCATGTTCAATATCGTATCATTAAACTCCCGACTGTTCTAGAATTGTCGAACATAATTATTGTGGAATTCGAGTCTAGTCGAATTACGCATTACTCGCTATTGACTCCCTCGATAACTATCATACCACATTTACAGACAGAGGATTAGTACTACTTGAATTGGGCCGTTTTTTCATCACCTGTTGTTCGCCCAACATAACTCAGCCCATTCATCAACCAACATAATCAACTGAAAAACATTGCTAAAATTGACAGTATATACCGAAATACGCACCAAGCCCAAACCAAAATCTCTAAAATCATTGCACCAAATCAGTCCACAAACCAATTATTCGAATTGAATACATTGATCTTACATTCTGTTCAAATTAGATTCACTCTGGAAAGAAGCAGCACATCATAATCTCTATTTTTTTGACACCAAAAGTAACAGGTGAACAACTAATAGGCATTGCATCAAAGTTAGTGCAGCTCAGATTACTAGAATAACATTAGCAGCTTCATCAAGTTTGGGAAAACGGATTCGCTGCAACTGGAATTTTTCCACCCCCTGACAGTATCACCCTTGCGTTCCAACTAACCTCGACGGAGCTAGGCTGCCACTGCCGGTTAAAAGTACTCTACAAAAATGCAGAGAGAGGCCTGATGATTGTCTAATTCAGAATCAAGAACAAATAGCATTACAGATATAACATACCTCCACATCTTTAAATGGCGTATTCGGACAAGTTGGAGTGCTGTTATTGGCCTCCTTATCGGCTCCCCTCTTCCTATTACGCCACTTCCCCTTATTCTTCTCGACGAATGACAATTTCCTCTTCACAGCCCCACGTCCCATCCCTCGCTTATCAACAGGATCCTTCACCGGCTCAACTGTTGGTTCTAGAGTTACATTTGGCATTTGCTTTTCAATATCTTGGGCTTGAGCTTCCCTTGCTCTGGCTGTTGCCCTGTACCTAGACCCAACACTCCCTGCCCCAAACGATGCTTCGCCTTCTACATTAACCACGCCTTCTTTCAATTCTGCGTGTATGGCATGCAATTTATTTAGCGTGTCACGGTGTCTTACAATTGCAGCGATGTTCTCACAGACCTGCTGCATTTCATTGTACCGTTTAACTTCAGGATTAACTGGGGGAATAATCGAAGCCGCTGGATAAGACATTGTTTCGTATTCCCGTCGGACATCCTTCCTCCAACGATTACAAATGTACCTCTCAGGCACAGTGCCTATGTCCTCTTCCCAAAAAACCCGAAGCATGTGACAACATAATATACCAGAAAACTCAAACAACTGGCAATCACACTTTATCTCAACAGAACTACGATCGATAACCACCCTAAAGTACTTGTGCTTGGTCCATCCCTCCCTGAATGTTTTCACCACTACTTTGTACTCAACGGTGTTATCCTCCAGAACTTTCTCGACAGTTGCTGAATTGTCCCGCATGTCAGTCATCTGCTCCTGTATTTTCTTGAATTGGTTGCGCGAATATACTTTCTCAAATATATCCTCAAATGGATGATTAGTAGTCTTCCGCGATGACCGATCCTTCCCAACCTTTGAACAGCGCACCTCTTCAAACACTCTTTTACAGACGGCCTTGCCATACTCTTCCACAAACTTTCCAAGAGTAGTATTCACGTTAACAAATAATTTCAAAAATCTATTCATACCTTCACTCCTCTGAGTGCTGGACATTCCAGCCCAAAATATGGATTTGAAGTAGACAGGCACCCACCTCGCCCTATCGATGTACGCCCTCTTCACCCAATCGTTACCACCAACTCCATACTCTTCTGCCCAGGCTTGCCATTTAGCCTCAAACTCCTCCACCGAATATGAATCGTGTAAAATCTCCTGCAGTTTATCAGAAATTTTCCCCCACTGACGCAACATTCCAAGGTGCTTCCTTGCATTCTTCTTGACATGCCACAAACACCATCTGTGTCTAATCCCAGGAAATTCCAACTTTATCGCGTTACCTACATTTTCACAATTACATAGATCCAATTCAGTTCACGTACACAGCAAAGTTATAACAGCCTTGTTTACAAAAATAAAACAAAAAGCACTTAGTTTTTTAAATGACTGCACTTTTACTGAGCACAAGTCAATCAGCTCAAAATACCAGCTAGCTACACACCATACAATTCTAGCTGCAACATTAATAGTGCCCTTACCTTGCTACACTGTAGAACTTCGACTCCTTTATGTATAAAAGGCCTACCATTCTACATACATATTCATATTTAATTTTTGATTTTACATGAAATGCTATGAACAGAAGCAACAATAGTTAAAAAAATGCTTTGAATTAGGCACCAGGACAAAAACACCTTAAAGGAATAAATGTGGATTACCAGAGGACATGGAATTTTACATTAAGAAGTTCTTACATTTACTTAACCTATTTTTAAATACATCTGCTGACATATTACCTACATCTGCTAACATTAGCCATTACATACATAGCCCTTCAGTACAGTATTACCTACATCTGCTGACATTAGCAATCTGATAGAAACTCTTCTTAAATACATCAAAATACTTCACAATGAGCTCTGCCGGGTATACATATATATATAAATGTGTGTGTGTGCGTGTATAAAAGGGCTTTCATTATCCATGTACATATCATGGTGAAAAATCTTCACAGGTTTCCAACCACCTAATTGCAACTAATTTGACAAATTAAGTTCTTACATTTACTTCTACTATTTTTAACTTACCTACTATATTTCTATAGTTGGCATACCAATTAAGAATGAGTTTCAAACGTATACGGACATCCTGCATTGTCATTTTTGTACAACATTCTTGTTCGGGTATTAAATTTCACTTTAATTATGGTTCCTGCACCAAATTTTTTTCCAGCAAACAATCCCTCAATTTATCACTACATTTAGCCTCTGAAATAAATATATTGTCATTCTACTAATTTACCAGTGGGTAACAATTCTACTAAAAAATCAGACCCAAATTAAAACTAACAGATTGAATGAAGATGAAAATCCAACATATTAGTTTGGACTAACTAACCAATTTTGACGTCTTGATCGGTAATTATGTTGTCTGGTTGCTTCCCCATGCACTTTTTAAATGTGCGGAAAAGCCATGCGAAGCTGGTTTCGTGCTCACTCGACAACAAGGCGCACCCTAGCAAAATAGTATTCCCGTTGTGATCGGCACCTGAAAATGGTGCAAATGGCCACTTGTACCGGTTACACAAGAAAGTAGTGTCGAACGAAACAGTGTCTCCTACAACTTTAAAGGCTTCTCTGCACCTAGCATCTGCCCAAAACACACTCTTCAACTGGTTCTGATCATCAGTCTCAAACTCATAAAAAAATCCGGGACACTCCAAACTCATCTTCTTGAAATAAGACTCCATTTTTGCAAAGTCACTACCCTTCAAGCGATCCATGGCTCTAAAATTCAGAAAGTTCCGAAGATCCCTCTCCAAGAACGGTACTTTGTCAATCGTCTCATACCTAGTAACGAACAAACCATATATCTTAGAAATCCCAATCCCACCTCTATGCAGTTCTAGGGCTTTAGTCTGATCTCCTACTGAAATCCTGCGGTACTTACACAAGAGCAGGCTCAGAGTTGGGTCTAAACCGTGGTTGTGCTCATCATTCACCATCGTGATCTTCCAGCTTGTCCCGCTAATGGGAGACCTGCAAGCATTGACCCTCCACGGACACATGGTCTTACAAGAAGTAGTACTTTTGTTTGGATCGGAGCTCCGTGGTTTGTGCACCCCAGCCTTACTACATTGCAATCTCAACTTCCGGTGATCCTTATACTTTCTGACCAGGTCGAAAACAAACATATCATCAACATCCTTTTCCACAGTATTGCAAACTGTCGGACTTTTGTCCCTGACTGGTTCCTTGATGGTTATCGTGAAGCCGGATGAGTAAGCATACATGTTCATCTTCTCTAAGAATTCCCCACCAGAAGTGTAGCGCTGGCACATTTCAGGTTTGTGCACAACTGAAGGTAACCCTACATTCTCTTCAATCCCTTCTCCATCCTGATCCGGGAGATACCGCAACAGTATTTCACCTTCTTCAGTAACTTCCTCCACGACACATACACTATTATCATCATCATTGCCATTATCAGTCCCGTTACCTACCTCCAAATCATCATCTGCCACAGGTTCATCTTCAACATCGGTAACTTCAACGCCGTCAGTATTCAGGTGCGTAACATAACGACGATGAATACCATTAATTATCTCAACAACACTCCCATCCGCATCAGTCTCTGCATACTGCACATTTGATTCCATCACATTTGATTCCATCCTAGAAGCAAACAAACTACAGAGTCCCTTATGCACATGGAATGGGGCTACTTTCTGATGAGCTCTACTAGGTTATCAAGATGAGCTCTACTGCGTGTGTGTGTGTATTTTGGGATTTGAATAGTTCAAAATCAAACCAAAACTGCAATTTTGGGATTTGCAGTGGTTTCTTGCAGTAGATTCAATTCAGTTCGGGCATGGCCAATTATGTTAAACTGAATCCCAATTTTCAGAAATCAAACCATAACAAGCAAGAAACAAATTACCTCTTAACAGGATCCCAATCGGTAAACTTTGATGGGCTTCAACAGGATCCCAATCGGTAAACTTTGATGGGCTGGCAACCGGCAAACTTTTGATCGGCAAAAATCTTCAAACTTGATCGGCAAACAGCTTCAACGGACAACCGATCCCGGTCGGCTTGCGTCTTTCACATTAAGAACCATGGGTGGAAGAGTTGGGTTTTGGGACTTTGTGTTTGCAGCTGGCTCCACTCAAATCCGGCCCGTCTTCATATTTCTACGGTAGTTTGATCGCCGACCGGCCACTATGACTGTGATGTTGATGGTGGGTGGTGTTTGTGGATCTGAGAAATTTCTGTCGGCAACGGAATGTTTATTTAATCCTTTTGCAAAATGTCGGTTTCCATTACAATATTTAGTCGGTTTCCATTCTTCTAATCCCGACTAATTAACAAATGGTAAAAAAATTAACCACAATCTTCGTAAAAAAAATAAGGCCCACGCGGGTCCTATTGTCAGGCAAACAAAATAATGCTAAAACAAAAAATGAAAATTGGGCGAATCATGAGCCTCCACGTCGAGAGGAGGGCAGCGCCCTCCGAGGGCGCTCTATCAGCTTCCCATTCTATACCTGCTTGTAATTTTTTAAGACTTTCAAGCATGGTGCTTACCATTGCAGACGTCCACGTATACAGATTGTATGAAGCAACACTGCTCTTTAAATATGCATTAGAGCACTCACAATGGATAGCTACATGAGTGTGTAGTTTAAGTTGCCATGCCATATTTTAAGCAAATGATGTGGCAAACTACAATCATTAATTTTTCAAAGGTCCCGCAATATCTTTTATACTAGATTATTACCCGTGCACTTGCACGGATAAAAGTTTATATTTTTTAATTAAATATATTTATCATTTGCAGTAAAATAAATTTACTTTATGTTATATCCATGTGAGATGATATTCATAGTTCATAGTTAATTTTAAATACCAGTCGAATATAATTAACATATGCTAATAAATATGGATTAGAGAACATGTTCATATAATTCCCTTTCACAACTACATATGCAATGTCAATTTACAAAAAATAAATGATATTGATTCAAAGTTTTTATCAAAGATTATGTACTTTAAAATTTAAGAAGGTTGCCCTCAATTATTAATAGTGATCATTTGGAATACAATTTTCGTTTTTCCTTTTCCTATTCTTGAGCATACCCCTCATTCGACCATCAAAATGTACATCAACTTTCCAGAAAAAAAAAGTTTAATTTACAGACCGTAAGCATTCCGCCACGATTAATTCTTGAGTGATCAGTTGTGTACAACTTTTATACTTTGTAATTCACAGGAAAATTATTGCCATGAATTAGAGCAATGGTCATATCATTGATTTTTGAAAGAAAAAAAAAAAGTGACAAAAGCAACAACAGTAGCAAAGGTTATGGGGGCTAAAAATTTATAGTTAAACACTTAAACTAAAATGTAATTCCCTTCTTATTCCACTTTTATAAAAGTCACATTGAGTTAATGTTTAGCAAGTAACTACATACAGTAAGAATAGTCCCAATTTGCTGCCTATTGAGTTGAGCTGTGTATCTTATGTACTCCAGTATGCTTTCCATTTCCCTCCTTCTAGTGAAGTCGTGCCATTTTGCGTAAAATCCCGCAGTGCATCTTACATAGGGCTCGTAAAACACACAAGGTATATCAAGAAATGATATGAAAACATGATTTTCTTGAGCTTATAGAAGCATTCTTCAGAGAAAATCAGAACGCTCTGCACAAAGTTTTGTACGCCACTCATAAGTCCTACTCCATTGTTTCTAACCTATGAGAGTATCCATGATAAAATCAGAACACTGAATATTGAATATCTAAAGTTCTTTTTATAGTGAATACCTTAATAGTGATCTCTGAATGCTTTACGGACCTGATCAATACCTAAAGTTCTTTTATAGCTTCACACACTTCCAAAACTATAGAGTTGTTATGAAATCAGAACACCCTGTGGCCATATCAGAGGAAATTAATAATCACAAGAAAATAGATTGAGTTTGAGAAAAAAAACATATAAATTAACAAACATTGAGACAGTTTCATAAATTTTGAATTCACATTAAAATATCAAACTTTGTTTGAGACTCAGTTTCTCAAATACCCTAAGAGTGCAGTATATTCCCTGATTTGCAAAGACCATCTATGTGCAGAAGTTTAAAGCATCACTCACCACAATGCAGCAGATCAAGATGATCAAGATGAGGTCTCTTGCTCCTTCTTTGACTTTGAATGAAGCATTTTATGAAATAGGCATGTGCAACAAATTGTAACATTGCAATTAGGCTCCAAAACATAAATTTTACAGTAGAAAACAATACACTCTTTGCACAAATACTTCAAAATCAGACAAACATCGGTACAAAATATCATCACTTTGAGAGAAAGAAAAGAAAATGACCTGTTGAATTTTGAGGAGGCATATGATAGACCTGTCTCACCATCACGTTTTCAAAACTATCCAACGAAGCTAATCACCGACAAACACACATAAAAAAAAATTCCAAAAACAGAGAAAATAAAAAGGAACAGAATATTAAAATTGTTTCCAGTAATGTTTAGGAGCAAACTGCGTCATTTACCACTGTTGAGGATGAAAAAAACCTGTTATAGTGCTGCTCCTCCAGAAACTGCATACTTTGCTTGGGAGTAGTGTTAAAAGCTGTAAAAATGCAACACCCTTTTACCAACAATAGGGAAAATCTTGTTATAGCTCCAATCATAGCACCAATTGTTACTATTGAACCAAACATGAAAAACTGCAAACACAAAAGTAAAACAATATGAATATTTGAAACCAAGCCCCATTCTTCATAAACCAAAAAGAGATGCCTTTTCAGATCAAGAAATCCATACCTGAGCCTTCCATGCATAGCTTCAAACCGTAAAACCCAAGCAGGATAAACTAATAAAACTTATACACATAAATTAAGTGCTAACGTAAACAAAAATTGAGCTCAATTTCTGATATTAGCCCTAAAACGCAAATTTTGGATAACAACTTACTCTGAAGATTTGGTTTCGACGACTTGGCAAGCCGTGAGCGCAATCATAAAGGTCTTCCCAGTTTAAGACTGGGCCTGAGCGATGACGTCGCGGCCTTTGATGATCGGGATAACGGATCGCTGCTGAATAAGCGACGGTTTCTCGAAGCCGTAGTTGTAAATCCATCTGAGCAAGTCGTCTTTGATGCCCATCTCGATCCATCCTGTCATTTTTGTCAAAAAGATTCTCTGAAAAAACAAAACAAAAAATAACAAAAAATCCGCTGAATCGAATTATTCATTCCCTGTTACATAAACTAATAAAACACATCAATAACAAAATAAAGGAAGAGAGTCAAATTTTATTGTGAAATCATAGCCTCTCTTGAACATTAGTTTTGAGAAGTATCAAGATTAATCACCTTTGCATCTCAGCGTCTAAACAAAACTAACCTCAGCCTCTGAGCTTGCAAGTACACTACTTTAGATGCACTAATCGAAGCCGTGTCCTGTACAATAAACCCAAATCCACATTTGAAAAATCACAAAAAACCTCATAAATACACCAAATTTAGTCAACAGGCGGGGAAACAAATTCAGAATTGGGCATCAAAAATTGCAACATATTGAATCATATTGGATCAGAAAAGCATTGGATGAGGCGATTGCTAGTCGTGAAAGAGTCTATGAAACAGGAAGAAAAGAGAGAGACTCGAAGTAATGCTTATGAATCTCTTCAAAAATCAAAAGAATAATTGAAGGGAAAAACCGAGACATACATCAGCGACACAGAGCTGAGTACCCAACGCAGTTCTCAAATTCTCCTCTCTCTTCTCCGCTTCAGAGATGACCATCAAATGCGCAACCTGCTCTCTCTTATAATCATCAGTGGCTCCAGCCAACTCGGTCTTGAGTTCATCATACTTGGCCGTCCAATCTTTCTTCTCAATTACAGCAGATCCATATTGTACTGCTACTCCAACAACTAAAAACAAACAACATAATCAAAATCAAACCCAGTTTAAGATAACTCAAAATTCCAAATAAGGGTTTTAATCACCTCATTTTCAAGACTGGTGATTTCTAACCCAGAGCGTCCCCAGAATTCTCCGGTTTGGAAATTCTTGTCGGAGTCGTAAACCCAGCGCCGCCGACTCGGACCCGGACCCTAAACTCTCAACCACACGCGCCGCTCATCGACGCCCATAACCACCATCACCTCACCGATCATCAGCATCTCCGACTCAGCCGAAGCTCTGCATGCCGGAATCCTCTCCGCTGGGTCCCAGCACGGGGTTTTTCAGCTCAGCAATCACTCCATCCCGTCCCAACTCGCTCGCTCCGCCAAGTCAGTTTTCGAGTCTCTCTTCAATCTCTCCCACCACGAGAAGAAACTCTTCTTCCCCATGAATTGGGGAAATCGAATAGGTATCGGGTTTGATTAATGAGCAATCTTTTCGGGAAAAATTTAATTTCAATGGGGAGAAGAGGAGTAGACGTAGCATATCGGAGAAGGAGAGCTGTAAAAGGAATTTTATTTTAAGTTTTTTTTGGTAAGCTGGGGGAAAAATTGTGAGAGCGCCACGTGGCAAAAACGGTGTCTTTTAGTAGTTATTAAGATTTTACTAAAATATTGGTAATATTTCATTACTAAAATAAAAATTTATAACGAAAATGTGTTATATATTAATTACTCAACCTAAATACTAATTACTTTTATAATTTTATTCAAACTAAATATTAAGTACTTATATTATTTTACTCAAACTAAATAATAATTGTTTATTTTATTATACTCAAATTGAAATCCATATATAATACTCGATAAGACTAAAAATATATAACAAATTAAATGCAATTATGAAATGTTTATTGAAGGAAAATTAAAACTGTTACGTTTAGGAAGAAAATATATTTTTTGTAAAACATAATATATAAATGGTATAAAAATTTCTAATTTTGTTATTTAAAATTTGAAAAATAAACGAAATAGTATAAATAAAAGTCAAACATATACATTAATTATTTTTAAATTGGATTGAAAAAGAATTGCATGAAAAGGTGAAATAGTATATATACGTAAATAATTTTAAAAAGAAACGAATGAATAAATGAAATAACATATATAAACGTCAAACGTGTACATAAATGATTTCAACCTGAATTGGAAAAGTAGTGCATTTATTACAGAACGCTAAACGTGTACATTTCAACCTGAATGGAAAAGTGGTGCATTTATTACAGCATGCCTGCATGGGAGAGCAGGGTTGCTAGGCAAGAGCAGTATACGTGGCGATCTGCAATGGTAAGCAACACTGCTCTAAATTATAAAAATTTGCAAGCAAAAGTACAGAATGAATACCATTGCAGATGCTCTTGCAGTATTAAATATGCATTAATGCAGTAAACATATTACTTAATTGCATATTCCAAATAAAAATTTCTATATACTTACGTAATCTTATTACGTACGTCTAACATATTACTTAATTACATATTTCAAATGAAAATTTATATTTACTTACCATAATAAAATAAATTAAGTATATATAATATATTATTTTAACCTATTTAAAGTAATGTTTTTTTCTTTTATAAATAATAGTTTAAATTACAAAAATATAAAAATTCGTTGTTTTATTATTTATTTTCCAGATTAATATGCATATCTCTTAAATTGTATATTTTGATATTATAGATATTAATTTAATAATTAATTTAATTGGTAATTAAATAATTTATAATACTCGAATACATCTTTTAGACTAATATGTTATCTCATATGCTATTCATACTTCTTTTATTTCAAACTAACTTGGTTGGACCGCACGTTGTGCGGCATATTTGAATGTAATTAAATATAAACTCTACTTAAAATTGTATGTTGTAATATTCATGATTTCTTTTCGTAGACGTGTTAATTAGGTGGAATGAGTTGTAATTGCAAAAATAGAAGTCGGAAGATATTTAGTATGCTATAATATATGCATAACATATATTATATATATTTAAAACACAATTATGCTATCTGAATCCTTGAAATTACGGATGATTGATATATGTGCTAATCAGAGGTATGTGTGTTGGTTATATTAGCATATTTATCAGTATAAAATATTATTCAGTTAATGTGTGCCCAATAATATGTCAATAATAGGGTTTTTGCAGCAATATTATTTATCACGCGATATTTTATTCCGGTATTATGTGTGTTGATTATAATCATGTGATAAATGAATTTACGTGGGTTAATTAAAGGAAACAAAAAAAATGAATATATAAAAACAGTAGGCGCGGGAATATGGTGAACTTGCAGTGGTTATGTGGCGGTTTGAGTCAATACTACGTAGTTTCATCCTTTTTAATTCTTTTAATTAATTTAATTATTGACCGGAGCAATAACTCTTGTAGTTTCATTTAGAATTAACAAACGAAGGAAGTTTCAATAAATTAGATATAGTAATCTATTTTTGATGATGTCAGAAATACAATATAAAATATGTTGATAGAAATATATTATATAGTTAGGGAATTTAATGTCAAATATTATTAGAATAAAATAATAAATTATAGAAATTTAGAATATAGGTTAAATTAAATGATATGAAGGCAAGCAATATGTCTGGAAACCCTCACTTACTGGCTCCTTTTCATTTAAATCTGCTTACCAGATTTTACATGATCACAGACCATCCTCCCCCTCTTTGGCAAAACTTTGGAAAATTAGAGTACCAAAAAAGATTATTTTCTTTGTTTGGAGACTCTTTAACTCTATCTTGCCTTTTGATGAGGTTTTATGCCACTATGGATTTCAGATGGCTTCAAAATGCCCTTTCTGCACACACTCAGACTCAATTGATCATTGCTTCAGTCAGTGTGCACTCTCTGTTGATATTTGAAAAACAATGCTAGCTTCTATTGGTATTAGAGATATCCAATTTAGGGCAATCTGGGATAGATTATCCTATTATCTGACATACAGTGGATTGTCAAGCTTCCAGGCTAAGCTGATAAGAAGCTTATGTTGTATAATAGTTTGGTCTTTGTGGAAAGCCAGATGCATATTTATTTTTGAAGAAATCCCCCCTAATAATAGAGACATTATAAAAGAGATAAAGCACACACTGCACTTATCACTGGCTGCATACCCTCTTACCATCTCCCAGGAAATGGATGTGCAGTTAGCTTCAGCCTCTTTTATCCCATTATCCAAAAGCCACCAAAACCAAAGTTCAGAATCTTGAAATGGTCAAGGTCAGACCTAGGTTTTAAACTGAATGTTGATGCCTCTTTTAGTGGCACACAGTCTGCGTGTGGGTTAGGGTACATTCTAAGGGACTCTTCTGCTAATTTTATTGCTGCAGGCATATTTTTCCGCAAGGCCGAATCTCCACTTGAAGCGGAAATTAAAGCAATCATTACTGGATATCAATTTGGTTCATTTTATGGCCATCATTTTTTCTGCATTGAATCTGACTCTCTCACAGGTATATCCATGATCAAGAATCCAGTGACAGCTCATTGGAAGCTATTCAGATTATGTGATGAAGCTAACAGACTCATTCAGGCACCTATGCAGCATGATCTTAGACAGTGCAATCTGGTGGCAGATGGACTTGCCAAGTTTGCTCTGGACAGCAGGTGTACTCAGATCTTTACCTGGGATTAGTTGCCATCTAATATCAAGGCCACACTTCTACTGGATCAATCCCAAATGCCTTCAATCAGATGTTAGGCTCCACAACAGCTTTTCTTATTTCACCCCTCAACTCATATAGCCCCTGGATTTGCCAGGATTTAGCTCACTTCATATGAAATGGCTGTGTCCATTCTTGTACTCAATTCTTTTGATCAATCTGTCTAAATCAGAGCCGCTTTGAGTTTTGCTTGCAATTCTCTAATAGGTTTAGATTTAGATTGTTTGGTTCTCTTTTGTATAGAGTTAGATAGCTCTATTCTTTTGAAAGCACTAGAGTGCTTTTTTAGAACTTATGTCCTTGTATCAAAACTCTGACCAGTTATGGCATATGGTCTGGGAAACCTAATACAAATTCTCTCCCACTTCTAAGTGGTTACAAAAAAAATTTTAAAAAAGGCAAGCAATATGTCAGCGCGTTAATATTAGTATCAATCAATTGCTCTCATGTATGGTTTCGCAATATGCGTTAAAAATCACTAGTGCACAAGTATAGGTTTCTCGGCACCATATTTACGGCGTTTTGGGCATATTTTTGCGGAACCGCCGAGTAACTAAGTTACGAACTCGTAACCTGTAATTCGCCTAGGGCAAAAAAAAATACACGGCGTTTCCAATTTATAAGACGACATTTTGGAAAATGTCTTAAAAATGTGAAGTTCAAGCGATATCGCAACCAAATTCGTTAAAAAACGAATTTATTAGCGATATCGCTACAAACAGACGCCAAATGTTTGAAATGTGGTTCCCCATACATTGTGGAAGATTCAGATGTTGCGATTTCGCCAGTTGTGAATGCCTGCAAGCGATATTGCCGGTAACGAGTTCGCTTTTAGTTTCGACTACAGTTAGAATGATTTACGATATCGTAAAACATTCGCCTGTTCTGACATAGGGATAGCGAGTTTGTAAGCGTGATGTAGGGGCGAATGTGTTTTGCGATGTATAAACTTACTCACATGTTAGTTTGTGATATTCTCCACGCTAAGTTACACAATTGGTTGATATTATCATTGTATATATGTACTATCCTTGCATGGTTATTTATTAGACTATTAGAGTGATTATCATTTATATTTGTTATTAGACTAGTAGAGTGATTGTTATTCATTGTTATTTATCATTTCGAGTGAATAATAAGTTGAATAATGTTTATAGATTTAACATAAAAGAAATTTGTGATTTATATTATTAGGTTATTAAAATTTAAATTGTATTTTCGAAAGGAAAAGAAAAAGAAACGAAAATAAATTACGAAAAAGAAAGAAATCTATTTCGAGTAAATTATTGTTTGTTGGTTAATTATAAATCACACAATTAAATTTATTTGAAATTATCTTGATTTCACAATTAAATTTATTTGAAATTATATTGATTTATATGACTGGTTAGAGTCTTTGATTCCAATTCTAAAACTTGCATATTTTTTCTATAAATATCCAGATTATGAGTATTCGAGGGAGTGAATTTTAGAATCATTTACAAATCTATATTTTATAATAAAGGCTTTTTTTTTAAAAAAAAATCTTGAAAATGATCATCAATATAAACTGCATATACATTGTTATGAGTATAAAATTTGTAGGGGTGAATTTATAATTTCTATAAGTATCTATTAAGAGCTTTTTTTGCCATTTTTTACATTATTTTTTGCATGAATCGTGTTATTCAAAGAATAAAATTGACATTAATGTTGAAAATCAATGATTGTGTTTACATTTAAATTTATTTTAAACTATTTAGCTTTTAATTTAAATTTATTAGTTTGTATTCAAATATTAAAACTGACATTTTGCAACAAAAAAAAACATATAATTGTTGCATAATTTTCCTAATTAAAAAAAATAAAAATGGTAATCCTACTTTCTTTTTAACACTGTTTATTTAGCATTAATCTTAGCCGTCAATCACATAATTTGATCTAATCTCAGCTGTTGATTCTTCATCTAATATAGAGACACCTTATCTCCTCACACATATAACCCCAATTCTCCTTCTCATAAATAAATCCTGAACCCTCTCTCTCCGGCGGAACGAGCTTCCGACGCTCCCACCCCTCCCTCCCTCCCTTCCCGCCGCCGTCTACGCCCTCTCCTCCCGCCGCCGTCTACGCCCTCTCCTCCCGCCGCCGTCCACGTCTCCGTCAGATCCCTCTAAAGAAGACGTCTCCCCGCCTACTCAACACCTTCACGGGATAAGCAAAATCGGAGGGCTGTCCAAACTGCTTCACGGGCTTCGTGGCGTCGTTGCTGTTCGGCTGTGTGCCTCGACCTATTTCAATCGCAGGTTTTGATTGTATTAGCATCTATCCTCTTCTTGTTGTATTGTTATTATTGTCAGTTGAGAAAGTTTGGATTTTGATTGCAGATTCTTAATGGGTTCGAGCATAAAGTTTGGATTTTGATTGTAGGTTATTAATGGGTTCGAGGAGATTGATGCCAGGAGTTATTCACCTTTGTTTTTGGAGTCAGAATTGATTTTTATCTGGGTCTCTTGTTCCTGTCGGAACAGAGCTCGTCGGAAAGTTCTTTCTCCCACTTGCGAAGTACTTTCGATTTCGTAAGTACGTCTCGCAAGTGGGGATTTTTTTTTCCCAATCCTAAAGAGGTTACGAGTTCGTAAGGCTATTCGCCAGTGATCGAAACCAGTTGCGATATCGTAACGAGTTACGGCGTTTTGAAAAACCGCCGTGCCATCAAATCCATTTTTACGGCACGTCTCGTTACGGCACTTGCAAAACGCCTTGTATGAGCCGATAGAACCGCCTAGTTTCCTATGTGTGTGCACTAGTGAATGGTGTAGTACATGTGTAAAAGACATAATCGTAAAAATTATTAAAATGAAAAGAACGCTTGTCTTTTCAGTATAAACATATTTTGTTCAGAAAACATACTTTGTTTAAAAAATCATATGTTTGTTCAGAAATATTTTATATTTACTAAATATAAGTCTATAAATATTCTCTCAGATAAATAACATAAAATGTGTGTGAGATATTCTTTTATCATAAAAATATTGAGTAATTATATTGAGTAAATAAATATTCAAAACACCTATTTTTCACATCTATTATTATAGTTTATGCGCTGTGAAATTTGTTATTTTGTCTATCACGTTGTTGGAATTAATCATAAAGTCAGGAATACTCTTTTTAGAAAAATTTGACCATGCAGTCACGATAATCGATAATTGAGAATTATATGACTAAAATGGGGAACTTTTTTGAGAATTTTGAAACGGAGCAAAAGCCAATATGTATGATATTTAAGAAATATCTGTCCTAAATTCGTTGAAGATGGAAAATTTTTATTCGAATCAAAACCAAGTTTAGAAAATATTAAAAAAGATTATTTCATGCTATCCTGTGTAAGTTTAGAAGAAAAAAAATACTAATACCTTTTTTAAATCTGATGACGATGAATCCAGTTAATGCAATATATATTAATGAATGATGCTGAATGAATGCAATATAAGTAGAGAATGATGAATGTCACATGCAAGTTTAAAAAAATGATAACATATATTAATAGTAATGCCTAAATATGGTGAGATACTGCTATCAACGAACAAACTAATCACGGGATTAATACAAATAAATGACAATATATATTAATGCTTATTATGATGGGATTTGGGCGGCTATCGGCGGCAATACTCAACCAATAAATATATTAGGGATTTATTTTCAAAAGAGTTTCATGAATTTCGTAATTTCTAAAATAATTTCATGAAAGACATTATGAAATTTCGTCGACAATATGTATTGAAAAAAGTATTGTAATAAGACATTGTTTATTTTAGTAAGTCACTGTAATTTTTATGTCTTCTGAATTCACCTAACAAAAAGTAATTTTATAGGTTTTAGTAAGTTGTCTTCTGAAAAACTATATTGTGCAAGAAAAATTAAAGGAACCAAATTACTTATAAAGAGAAGAATCCTGTACTATGCACTATCATAGCTATAGAGAACCGACCAAACAACTTTCCTAGATTCCAATGTGTTGTCATATTGTGGTGGAATCTTGCTCTTCTCAGCGATCTTACTGGTGCCTTGCAAGAAGAAGAACATATATATTAAATATATTTATGTGGAGATTCTGAAGAAGAAGATTTAGCATACATAGATGACCGATGATTAACAAAAAAGCTGAAAAACGTAGTATAAATTACAATTATGATCAATCTTTTGAAATTAAACAAATTGAAAAAAAGAAAATTATAGTGCGTGCGGATCGTGAATGGATAACTTACAATCAAACCTAAAACGCCTCCACTCAAAATAAGCTCTAATCAGCCACCCTCATAAATCCATTTGTACATTCTAGTTAAGAATGCACTCGATACTTTATGTATGCCACTGCATGCTCAGGCCGACAAGTCCACATGAACTATGCAGTGGCACTCGTTAGCTACGCGATACTCGTCGAAATTAAGGATGGCACTTTGTACCGATACTCATCGGTGATGTCAATTCAAGAGAACCAATCTCTGTCCTAAATGATTATTTTACGCCTTTGATCCAAAGGTTGGATAATAAAATATCCAACTGGAAGAACAAATGGCTATCATTAGGGGGGAAGCTTACTTTGATCAAATCTTGCCTTTATTCAATACCCCAACATATTTGGTCTGTTATGAAACCTCCAAAGACTGTCATTAAAAAGATTGAGAAAATACTATCCAAGTTCTTTTGGGGGGAGACGGATTTGAAGCCTAAAAAGGTTTGGAGGAGATGGAGTGAACTATGCTATCCAATAGATCAAAATGGCATTGGTATTAGATCAATCCAAGCTATAGTTGATGCTAGCTCACTAAAGATTTGGTGGAAGTTCCAAATAGGGGAAACTCTCTGGTCCAAATTCCTATAGAATTTACCCTCTTCATATAGGAACTCCCCTAACTGGAAAATAATAAAAGAAATGTCCCCAGTAGCTGAGTCTCTAACTAGGGTGTTACATGGTAGGGGTTTGGTCAGCTTCTGGCACTCAAACTGGACTGAATTCGGGGCAATCTCAGAACTCTGCAATCCAAGTGATACTAACATACCACTGGATTGCTCAGTCTCTGATTTTTGTAATGGAAAAGACATATTTTTGCCCCAACTAAGTGACAGTATTCCTCTAGAACTATTTACTGTTTTGCAGGGAGCTTTATGTATGTCAGAAAGAGATGACAGGCTAATATGGACTCCAGATGAACAAGGAAGATTCACATTTAAATCTGCATATAAAACAGTAGCCCCGGTAAAAGGTACTTCTGACACTCTTGCAAAGCTCTGGAATTTTAGATTACAAAAAAAGATTAGTCTTTTCATGTGGAAACTTTTGAATGGTTTTTTACCTTTCCCTGAAGTTCTAATGAAAATGGGTTTTAATCTACCATCAAAATGCTTTGCCTGCAATAATCTAGACACCATTGAGCATACTTTTAATAACTGTCCTCTTGCATTAGCTTTATGGTCAGTTTTTCAATATATTGTGGGTACACAGAACTGTCATTTTGGAAATATTTGGGATAGAATATCATACTATATATCTTTTCAAGGCTCAACCAAACTGCACAATAACCTTTTTAGAACAGTACCTAGCACAATATGTTGGCTGATATGGAAATCTAGGTGTTCATATATTTTTGAGAATATTAAGCCCAATATTGAAAGCCTGAAAAGTAATTTAAGAGATCAGATATTCTATACTTACAGTGCAAAGCCTATTCTCTCAAACTCACCTTTTGATGTGGAGTTAACCACATTGGGTTTTCTCCCAGCACACACAAGACCCCCCCAGCCTTCCATCACAGCTCTTAAATGGTCACCACCTGATATAGGCCTTAGTTTCAGTGTTGATGCATCTTGGCACAACAACAATAAAGCAGGAATTGGTATTATGGTAAGAAATCAATTGGGCAGAATGATAGAGTCTTACTTCTCATATGTTGACTCTAACACCCCTCTTGAAGCTGAATTGATAGCCATCCAGATGGCTCTGGTGAAGGCTAGAACTGTCACCACTAAATGCCTTATACAATCAGATTGCCTTAGGGCAATTAAGGCTGTACAAGACCCTAATACAGCTCCATGGAGACTGTATCACCTGGCTGCTTCTTGCCTTTTGGATCCAAACATACACTTATCACATATTTTTAGACAATGCAATCAGGCTGCAGATAGTTTAGCAAAATATGCTTTTGAAATTAGGGGTACTGGATCTTTTCAATATTGCCAGCTCCCTGCCAAAATTCGGGGTCTTGTTAACCTCGACAGAAATGGTACTCCCAGCCTAAGAATTAGTGTATGAATAGGTGCTGCTTATATCTTTGTTTCAGTGTTTCAGATGCAGGGAATCATAGTACCAAGACATCAAAACTGAAGGAAGGCATCAAACAACTCACAGCTCACTCATAGCCTGGACTAAGGCTAGATACACTCAAGCCCCGGAGTAGTTCCTTGTTTCTGTAACAGTTTTCTTTTGTAACTCTCAGCCTCCTCTTGGTACCGCTTTGGGTTTTGCATCGCAATTCCCTAACAGGTTTCAAGGGCAAGGCTGGTAGTTTTTTAGCATTGGAATTATGGGCTGCTTAGTTTAGTTCTTATGACCTTTTTGATAGCATTCTCATGCTATAGGTCCTGATGGCCTCTGTGATTTCACAGCTGTAAAACTCTAACCATTCTTATGGCATTTTTGATGGCATGGGAAACCTATAAAATCTCCCCCACCTGATGGGTGGTTTAATTTTTTTTAAAAAAAGAGAACCAATCTCTAAAATCCTTTCGTCGTGGTTTTCACGGTGACTTTCTCGTACGTCACAACTTTCACGGTGGTTTTCAAGAGAATATTCAACTTTTATTTGTAGAATATGAATTTATGATTATATTCAACGTAAAAATTTATAATATATAGACCGGAACCTAGAGTTCAGTAAGGAAAATGAATATACTAATTTAACTTAATATACAAGAAAGAATAATTTAGAATATACAAATATATTTTGTACCACTTTTATTCACTAACAAATATTCAAATTTTATTTGGTTTTTTACGACTTTTATACTGGAAGATGGTAGGAAGGAACGAAATCCGTATTAATATTGTAATACTATAGACATGCCAAAAATACTAAAAATAAAGGCATAAATAATATGAGAGTTTCTTCATATGCAAATACAAAGAACATACGAAGAACATACGAAGGTATCAAACACAATAAAAAAGATATATTTTAAAGGAAAAGGAATATATATGTGAGCAAACTAGAACTTTGTAGCCGCTGGCGGAACCAAAAGAATGAAAAAAGGAAAATCACGGTGGTTTGGTGGCAGTTTTGTGATGGTATTGATCAAAACCATATAATTTAATGCTTTTATTAATTTATATATTTATCGGAGTAATAACTCTCCTAATTTTTTTTAGGATTAGATTAGATCTTTTGAAAAGATACTGGATAAGCTTAAAATAATTCTTTTGTTTAATTTAATTATTTACAATTTCAAAATTTCAAAATTATAATTTTAATTAAAATGAAAATAATGAATAATAAATTAACCTTGATTTAATAATAAAAATTCTTTTTTTGAGGAATGATAATAAAATTCTTAGTAATAAAAAAATATGTGGGACCTAATTGATTGCAAGCATGGTAGCTTACCATTGTGGAAGCATGTAACTTGCCATGTCACTAGTTTGAAAAATGATATGGCAAATCAAACTACATGATTATGCAGCTACCATTGTGAATGCTCTAAAGGAGCAAGTAGCTTACCAAGCCACTAGTTTGAAAAGATGACATGACACTTCAAGTAACAATAGCTTGTAGCTTACCACTGAACATGCTCTTAATGTGTATGAATCCAAAGAAATGGATGAGGTGAAGTTTATCACAACTAAGTTTCATACCCTAGAAGAGTTAGCGATCAGCCTTTGGCTAATATAGATGGCATTATGGCTTTGATTGATAATTGACATCTAAAAGATGTTTGATATGCAGTTTCAGAGGAATATGTCACTTTTTCCATACCGTGTTAGCATTCATGAAGGAGATGTTGCATCTCAGAATCGGGCATGTAAAGGCGCTATTAAATTATGCTTTCTCTGTTATGTACTATTTTTGAAGCATTGGTTTACTAAGTTTTTGAGAAATTCATGTGTATTTTTGTGTATATATTTTTGCTAGTCGTCATTATTAGCTCGTGACTCTCTCTTTCTCACTGTGTCCCTTCCTCTCATGCTCAACACAGATAGAAGTTATACTCATAGTCATAGCCATAGATTCACAATTGATTCTCACATGCTAAACCCCCATTTCTTTCCAAGAGCCCACAATCTTTTCTCTTTACGTTCATTTGTTTATTTCATTTCCTTTGAGGTTTCTTGTGTATGTTTTGTTTCATAGTTGCAATGGTGATAAAACTGCAGCAAATTAAGAACTTCTTGGCCTTGGTTTAATTTAAATATGTAAGAGTACACATCTTTCTCTTTCTAAAGGCTCAAAATGCCATCTATTCACAAAACTAACTAACACACAATAGTTTCTACTTGTTTCTCCCAGATTCATACAACACGAGTTTAGGATTCCAACATAGATTTCACAAATTCAGAACAACAAATAAGATTTGAAATTATACATGAAAGATACAAATATGTGGCACACAAAAAAGTAAAATGCCTTATCATGGTATGACAGTGCAAGTAACTCATAACAAAAGTGCAAAACAAGTTATTCACATTCAACCAGAAACACAAACAACTAGTGGTTGCTTTTACAAAGTCTAAAATAAGTACAAAAATCTGATAGCTCAAAAAGTAATTAAGCAATCCAGAAACTCCTCTGCACTATATTTCTCCTCTTAATCAACTACATATTTTTTTTAGGTATTCCAAGTCCACATCAAAATCAACATCCAGAACTTGCTCTAAGTCTGCAACTTGTGGGGGATGATTCACTTGCTCTATAATTTCTAGATGATCACAAAGTAAAATGTCGAGGAATTGAGGATAATAAGCAGCAACAGCAGAGGTATAAACCTGTTCATCTTCATCATCATCCCCAGCCAACAACTTGAGGAATTCATCATCAACATCACAAGCAGCAGAGTCGTCTTCATCAACATCCTCAGCACACAAGTTGACAACTTCTGGAAAAAAAACTGCTTTCTGGGATGTCCTGGCTCCAGCAGCCTCGCTTGGTCGTCGAAAAATATTGATCGTCGTCATCATGCCAATCCTAGCGACGCTTGGCGGACGATTTCAATTTCACCTCCGATGAATCCATCAGAAAATCACCCACACGCGACATCTTTGAATGAAATCCTAAGTTTTCGAATCGTAGAAAATGCTAATTGAAGAAATCAGATGAAAATGAATGAATGGGAAAAAGATGGAAATGAGATCGGGAGAGAAAACCCTAATTTTTCGACAACAGAAGAGATGTAATTTTGGTATGATTTGAGGGTGGCAGCTGCTATTTATAGACTGCCACCGAATCGGCTAAAACGCTCTATTTACCTTTATTACATTTCTCTCTCTTAATTTTGGTCTACTTTTTGTATTTTGCCTTTTTTTGAGGAATACTTTTTGTAATTTTTAATCCAGGATTCACATAATTATATTCTCATTTCTACTCCAGGATGTAATTTTTCGAGAGTGAAAAAATTTTAGTGACTTAAAATATTGATTAAGGATTAAAAAATTGAAAAAATAGGGATCAGAATCTTAACTAAATATTTTTCATTCTAATAATTATATTTATATACACTAGATTATCTTTCGGCGCTAAATAAAATATACAAGTAATAATATTTAAAATTATAATATAATATGTCATAAAAGTTGTTATTTGAGATTAATAAGAATGAGTTGAACTCTATTAGATGAACATTTCAAAAAAGAAGTTTTCTCTCTCTACCCCCTCCCTCATCTCATTCTTTCTATATATCGGTCAGAGGGGGGGGGATGGGGTTTGCCTGCGATCTAGCCGGGCGACTACTCCCCCACCCATACCCTATAATAGTCTGATACTCCCCTCCTCAACCCCCAAACCCGGTACCTTTCTATCACCATCGACAATTTACGTTTCATTTTGGTTGGCGGATCTTGTTCGGGATCTCACCAGAGATGATGGGTCGGTCGCCCTGATACTCCTGACATCGGTACCTTCTGGATCTGCGAGTCAACCGGCGCACACACACATGCTCGTTAGAACCAGATCAGATCTACTCACCACCAGCTTTTCAGACCAATTAGATGGAGGTTTGACCGCCACACGTCTTACCGACAACGAGTTTTCTGGTTGCTGGAAGACCATGCCTCTCTCCGGCGTGTGCACATACGCGCACGTGAACTCACGCGCTCACGCACCGCTCTTCTACGCCGGTGGCCACCGTACTCCAGTGCTACAGTCGGTATATGCGGGGGTCTCCTGCTGATGGGGTGCCTTTCTTTTTTACTTTATTTATTTATTCCATCTTTATTAGATTTTTTAGGGGTATAGATTTAATTTGGTCTTTGCTGTGAGTATTGGTTTGAATGTTATTTGCTAATTATAGTTTTTCCAACAGGTCCTTTTGCTTGGTTAAACTTTGATTAATTTCGAATCTGGATTATTACAGTCAGGAGAAATTCGAGTCAGAGCTATTTGAGTACTTATCTTAGCGTTGCTGTTACTAGATTTGTAGATTGGAAAAGTTTCAGCTTATTCCGTGTTAGATTGCATTTTCTTTCCAATATTAGGCCGCCAACCAGTCAGACCAGGATTGGTTGCAATTGCCGCTAGCTCTGATCTTATTCTAAATATACCTGTTTTAGTGGGATATGATTTGGAATTGGTCTTTTTGCAAAGCTATCCTAACTAATTTATGGAGGATTCTTGCCTATTTGTTTGTCATGTCCCTCATACCCCGTTAGTTGGAGGAGGGAAAACCCTTTGGGTTTCGGTCTATGTAATACAAATGATGAGAAATCCAAATCGTTAGTGGTTTTGACAGCTTGCTAATGGCATTTCTGTGCATAAACTTTATAAATTTTGAGTATTACACTGCGAGTTAAGGATGCTACACCTGTCATATAGTTTAGATACTTTCGGGTATCAGACCTCAGGATTCTTACGATGAATCTCCTTTTATTTTTAGTAGTAGTATGTGTAGCCACCCGAGGCGGAGTAGTAGTACGGCTTTGCTGGAATCACTCTGCACCTCACTCAAATTGCCACAGAAATCCCAAAAAAGTTTCATGTGTATCATTGGGTTTATCCAAACCCAATCATTTAATTATATCGCTTTCATGGAGGGTTTGAGGAGTCGCGAATAATCCTCCCGTCCACTTGGATGATTTTAACTTTAAAAAAAAGATGAACATTTTCTTTTATGGGTTGAGAAGTCATGAATAATTCTCCAATCTCTTAATGATTTTAACTTTTTTAAAAAATTTAGGTTATGACATAGTTCTGGGGGTTGCAGATCATTGTGAATAATTTTTATCAGGTTGAAGGAGTCTCCAATGATTTATGCTTCCCAACATCTTAACGTTTCTGCTAGGCTTGACGCTTTTTTCAATGGCGCCGCTTTTGCAAATAACGGGTCTGGTACAATATCTTAGCACCTGGAGATTGCCTTAACAAAGGTTCCATACGCCTCCATCACAACAATCCCTATGCTAGCTTTCTCAGCTCACGTACTCACTTCAAAATTTATTTGTCAGTCCCTTTCAAGAGACCTCAACAAGTTTCCAACAACCAGTACGTCTACACCCTTTCTGGCCACGCATTTGCTTCTGCGAACGATATTAGGATTATGCGGATATACGTGGTTAGCAGATTTGCCGATATATTGTAAATTACTAACTTACATTTATATAATTAATGAATTATAGATACTTTTGTCCTTGGGTTATTTATTCAATTAATTTGGTTTTTAATTATATAATTCTATTCATCTTGTTTAACTATTTTTTTAAATTAAACCACTTTGAAAGTGGAGGGAATTTTATTGGCTCCCTAAACCATGAAAGGCCAAAAATATTGGCAATAAAGATTCCTCCCAAGGAAGGTTACAAGAGGAGCAAAAGCTCTATGAAGCATATAGCTTCCAAAAAGAATGATCTAAAATGGAGGTATGTACACTCCACTATACAAAAGAATGAGTTCTACTAAGCTTTTCTAGAAACTTATTAGTGAATTGCTATGCAAAACACAAAGCGGTACTTAGAATGCTTAGTAAAAATCTAAAAAGAGAGTTTCTGCATTGGAAAATATTCTGGATCCATGAAAGGTAGTGCAGTATTGTTGTTGTTGTGCTCCCAACCTTGCAAACAATGAGAGAGAAAGCTATTCAGTAGCATCCATACTGGAGATCCTAATAGTAGGGAAATTTTGTTTATCAAGGAGGATCAAACCTTGGATTTTTTGAGGACATTGGTGGAAGGACATCAGTCTGTTATGACCATATGTATTACCAAGTTTTGCCATTGTATCAGCCACTTGGTTAGCCTGTCTGTAGTGGTGTACAATTTTTGAAGCTCCAAGGTTGTTGATGGAGCAGACAAGATCATAGTGTCCATGGGGCCTTTTTAGGGTCCTGTATAGCTTGCATTGCCATCATACAGTCTGTTTCAATTAGGAACGGAAGCTGGAGGCTAAGTCCAAGCTCAAAACCTTTCTGGATTGCCAGGATCTCACCCTGTAAAGAATTAACAGAAGAGCAGCAACCAGAATATGCAGTAATAAGAGTACCATCAGAATCCCTAACTAACACACCAATGGAGGGTGCCAAGAGGCATCAACATTGACTTTAAAGCTAGTAACTGGGGGTGACCATTTAATTGCAAAGATTAGGGGCTGGGGTGGCCTAGTATGAATGGGGAGGAATCCCAGATTTGCAATATCAATATCATATGGTGATCTGGTGATCTGGTGTGTATAGGCTTCACAGTAAAGATATTAAAAACATAGTCCTTGATAGATTGTTTCATAGTATCAGAGTGAGGACTTATATTTTCAAAAAGATATGAGTTTCTTGCCTTCCAAATGTACTAGCAAATAATGGCAGGCATGATACAAAAAAGACTATTATGGAGCTTAGATTTACTAGTGTATGACCAGTAGTAAGATAATTTGTCCCATAAAGAATTAAAATTGGGGGCAATACCCACTATGTGGTGAAAAAAATGACCACAGGGATGTAGCCATAGTACACTGGTTAAAGCAATGCTCTAATGTATCCAAAGTATTGCAGAAGGGGCATTTAGATGGAAGGTGAAAGCCCATTTTACTCAAAACATCAGGAAAAGGTAAGAAAGTGTTAATAAGCTTTCACATAAAAACACTTATCTTTTTCTGAATTCTCATATTCCAAGCTTTGCTGATGGAGTGGATAGTACCTCTTCTCAGTGCGAGAGTGTCATAAGCAGATTTGAAACTGAATTCTCCATTGAAGCCAGACTTCCATATTAATCTGTCTTCTCTTTCTGCATCAATGCATGCTGTCTACACAGTATGGAGAATATCAGTAGGCAATGACATTAAAAAGATAGCATATGTACCTCTGTTTGATATGAAATCATGAACAGAACAATTTAGAGGTATGTCTGTAGTATCAGGATGAATGAAATCCATGAGAGGACCTCCTCCTGTCCAATTAGAGGACCAGAAGTTACATGCCCCATTGCCAATGAGAACTCTTGTGTACTGTTCAGCATTGGAGTTGATTAGAGAAATTCTCTTGCATATGGGGGATGTCTTATAGGAAGGTGGCAGATTCAAGATGAATTGTGACTACAGAGTTGTGTTTAGCTGAAACTTCCACTAGATCTTCATTGAGCAAGCCTTGATAATAATATGAATTGATCTGATTCCCAGTCCATTTTCATCAATAGGGAAGCAGAGATCCTTCCATTTCCTCCACACTTTTTTTGCACTGAGTTCTGTCTCCCCCCAAAAGAACAAGGAAAGCAGTTTCTCAATTTTTCTAATCACTGCTATTGGAGGATTCAGGACACTCCAGATGTGTTGGGGGATTGAATATATACAGGACTGGATCAAAGTAATCTTTCCACCTGTGGAGAGCCATTTGTTCTTCCAATTGTTTAACCTATTTGCAATTCTCTGTATAAGAGGCTGAAAATGAGAGATTAGTGCTCTACCAGAAAATATAGGTACACCCAAATAGACAAAAGGCATTTTTCCCAGTTTCATTCCAAGAGTATCTCTGACCTGTCTAAGTTTAAAGTTAGAAGCATGCTTCCCTAGATTTGTTTAACTAGATTTAGCTCAATTTTATGTAACTAATTAAAAAAAATTAATCCAACTACCTATAGTTTTTTAAAAGATAAGATTTAATTCATATCAGTTCAGTCCCTTTTAAAGAATAATGTCTAATTTAATTTAAACTAAATTTCAAAATATTCATTTTAATTATTGGAAAAATCCAGACAAAAATAAAATTCTAATTTTATATATTAGTTCAATTTCATTAAGTCCGCTAAAATTTGATTTAAATAAATCTTGTTTCTAATGAAGTTTTTTAAATATAAGAGAAACTCTCCTGAAAGTCCAACTTTCCTGACTTTCCATAAGAGTGTTTATACGTTTTAACTTATACAATGTACCTTTTAATTTGAACTGTAAAATTTGTTATTTGAATTTTATTAATGTTTTAATGTAAATTCATGAATTTTTGCATTAAAACATGTTTTACTATATGTTCACTTTGATACTATTAATGTTTTAACACAAAATAATATCACTTGACCTTAAATATATAGTGGTAGTTCCATAACACTTAGAAAAGTCGGACTTTCTAGAGATTTTGCATAAATAAAATTAAAATTACATGCGATTAGCTGGCATATAGACTCCCGCTGGCAGCGTGTTCCCAAATTAGTCTTATAAATAGGGTTTCAGTCATCTCCCCCAAACTAGTCCGCTCATTTCATCTCCCCAAGAGTTCCCACAGGTAAAGGTCCTCAAAAAAAAAAAAAACATTCCCCCAAATCCAAACCCTAATTTCTTCAGTTTCTCTCATCCTCCTTCCCTAACTCTCTAATTCTTCTTGCTATTTAATTTTCGGAAAAATGGCTTCGCTCCTTCACGTCCATGGTGGCCTAGCTTCTTTACCATCTGCTCATGTGTATTTTGAAGTGCAGAAGACTGCTTGAGTTGAAGAATTTGTTCAAGTTGTCATGTGAGAACTGATGAGAAAGTTAGTAGAATTGTTAAACCTGTTAGGTGCTATGATTCGGGTGTACTTCAAAGGTGTTTTCAGAATTCTTTAAAAGGTCTTGATCGAGGGCTGGAATTGTTAGCTTAATGAAGCGTAGTGCAGCTTGGATATCTGGGGAAATTTGTGCACAGAAAGGATGCTGGTATGTACATGGAATTCTGAACTGTAGCTTGAATTGTCTTTTTAGAAGGAAGGAGTATACTATAGGAGATTGTTAAAAAAGGTGCTACCAGAGAAGCAAATGAGGGAATATCTGTATTCGAGGTCACGTGAAGGTTGGCTGGAGCATCTTCATTTCATAAATAAGATGAAGATGATAATGCGATTGCAAGAGGAATAATGGACTGAATATCAGATTGCAAGTGCAGAATTGGGTTCGTGGAGGTGTAGTGTATTGCAATATGTATGAAGGGCCATCATGGTCACATAAATCTTGAAGTTACTAGGAAATCTGAAATGCAGAAGGAATCAACCTTGATACTGAGTACACATATGCCTTAACTAGGAGCATGAATAATACTAACCAGGTCATCAAGTGCAAGTTTGATCAGTTTTTGTGCCAGAAAATGATGGTTTGCGCAAGTGCAACATTATATAATATGGCTGCAAATTGTTGACTGTCCTGCTTCTGACTATTCAAGTCTTTAGGTGTGTTCATGATTTCTTGGGTCTTTTTCACTCCGAAAATCATTATACCTAATTCTGAAATTGAGAGTGCTTTTGTTATTCTTAATTGGGTTTCCATACCTACATTTTTGTCAGTTAAATTGTATATATTATTAATAATATTGTTTCGTTCAATTTGAACCCTGCCAATGGATACTCACTTTCCCTAATTGAATACCCGACTCCTGCAACAATCATCTCCGCATGGAATTTAACGAGGCTACTGTAATCAGGGGTGGGTAAAAAATATCTGAAAAACCGAAAACCAAACCAAAAAATTCGATGCGGACAGTAAAATATTCAAAAACTAAAATATCAATTTTTAAAAGCATTAATGACTTAAATTTTAAATTTAATCATACTTTACATTACAAATACTTGAAAATATTTCCCATCACGAACTAATAAAAAATTATATTAATGCAAACTGGTATTGTTGGAATTGATTTAGCACATTTCCTATTCAAAATTCTCTCCCCTCCCAATCTCCAGAGTATCTGTTGGATCCCAAAATGCAAAGTCTCTTGAATTTTTTTTCTTTTAAATATTGTGAAAATACCACTATGTATCTAAACTCAAATGATACATTTTTTGTTAAAACATTGATCATTTTAAAGTAAACATAAAGTAAAACTTGTTTTAATGCAAAAATTCAAGAAATTTCATTTAAAATGTTCAAATTTTAAGTAACAAAATATGTTGTTCAAATAAAAAGTACATTGTATAAAATAAAACGTATAAACACTTTCCTGAAAAGGTTAGGAAAGTTGGGAGTTCAGGAGATCTTCTCATCCCAAAAAAACCAAAATCTCTATCTTAAAAAAAAGAAGTTAATCCACTGTTGAAAGTGGAGTGAAATTTATTAGGCTCACCAAACCTTGAAAATGCCATAATAGGCTAATTATTGTTCATATTATGAGTTTGAAATGCAATAGTCTAGATTATACATTATGCATCATAGCCTATTTAATTCCTATGTCAACTCCGTCGAGCATGTCAGGGATTGCTATGGGAAGCCCAAATCTTCCGACCATAGGACTCACTACTCACAGGCATTTTAGGGATCCCAGAACGAGTCTCAACTCTGCTGACAAGCACGAGGAATAAATAACTATTACAATAGGATCTTGCTCTAGAGATTCCCCATAAAATTTATGCAGCTAATCTTCCAATACTGCTGAATCATGTGGTTGGTTTGAAAAATCCCTGATGGCTCCTGACTGCACAGAAAGTAAAAGAAGCCCATGCAATGAAGACTGGTTAACGAGCGACAGAGTGGATCAACCCATGCTGATCTATTTGGATTGAGTTTGAGGATCAGCCCAGGGCTTTACAGAGCATGGTTCGGATCACGGACTTTACAGAGCGCGGATCAGATCGGATATGCCGGGTCGGTACGGGACGGGTCAACCAGGTCGAGTCGGGTCGGGCTTGGTCTGATAGGTTTTATTGGAACTGGCACCTTTAGATGGATGAGGTGGTTTTACTTCTTTTTTCATTTTTTTAAAATTTATTTTCAAGTTTTTTTGGGTGTATGTTTATTGATGTTAGTACTAAAATATTGGATTAAATGTGATCTGCTAATCTTAGTTTTTTGACGGGTTCTTTTGCTCAACAAAACTTTGATTATCTTCCGATCTAGTTAGTACAGTTAGGAAATCCGAGTCAGAGTATTCTAAATACTGCTTTTGGCGATACTGCTACTAGATTTGTAGACCGGTTAGGCTTTAAGCTTATATCGTGTTAGATTGCATTTGCTCTATCCAGTATTTGGCCACCAGCCAATCAAACCAGGATTGGTTGGGATTGATCTGGTACCGATATTAATTTACATATATCTATTTTTAGATTTTGTGATTTTCTTCTAAATGTTACGCTGTAAAATATCACCTTATAAGAGAAAGTTTTATATCAAAATCTAGTTAGGCTCTTGATGAAGCTCTCTTAAGTATCATGACCAGATAGAATAACTCGATATGCTTTACATACTACTCTACTGTCCAGCCTTGTAAAAACTTGCTATCTTCCGGTGGTCAAGAGGCCACCGGGCTCAATGAGTTGCCGGTTGAGGTTCAAGTAGAGAGAAATTATTATAATAGAACCAGGGTTTCTGTTTAGGCCGTGAGAAAGTGGGATGGTGAATTCTTATGAGCTCTAAAATGCTATACTTGGTGATGTCTATACACAAGAGAAAGAGGGAAGTCTGTTTTTAGCTATACTGTTACCGACGTCGATACAGAGATGACTTAGTTATTACAATATTTTCAGACACTTCTCTGATATCTCACTTTGCTTCCAATGTTAGATCGGAATATAACCTTCGGGCAACATATTGCCACAGAAACCCAAAAAAAGTTTCATGTGTCTCATTGGATTTACCCAAACCCAATCATGTGTAATTCTATTGCTTTTATGTAGGGTTGAAGAGTCGTGAATAATCCTCCCGTCCACGTGGATGGTTTTGACTAAAAAAAAAACAGTAAAAAAGTCCAGTTGAAGTTTATCTGGATATAATGTAGGGAAATTCCCTACAATCTAGATATATTAGACCTTTAATTATATGTCTAGGCAATGTAGTATGTCTGAAATTGTGTGACAAGTCGGAACTACTAGCAATTTTAGAGAGGGCATTAGCCACAACATTAGCTTCATGATATATATGACAGAAAAAGACATTCAGATTACTTGATATGAAAAAAACAGTAAAAAAGTCCAGTTGAAGTTTATTTGGATATAATGTAGGGAAATTCCCTATAATCTAGATATATTAGACCTTTAATTATATGTCTAGGCAATGTAGTATGTCTGAAATTGTGTGACAAGTCGAAACTACTAGCAATTTTAGAGAGGGCATTAGCCACAACATTAGCTTCATGATACATATGACAGAAAAAGACATTCAGATTACTTGATATGGACCAAATGTTCCTCAAAATGTGAAAAAAGAATAAATTTTACTTAACTAAATCTAGGCTGAAAATTACCAGAAATACCCCTGGTAAAACAGTAAAATAACAATTTCAACTTTAAATTAATGTAAGGTACAAAAATTGAGTAATATTGGAATGTTAGGTACATATATATTTTGAACATTTTGAAATGTTAGATACACATTTTGAACATTTTAAATATTACTTTAAAAAAATTAACATTTTGAGCAATCTGACGTAAAAAAACGAACTTTTGTCAAAATAAACAACATTCCATACCACCACAAAGTACGTAAAAACACTGCGAAAACCAACCATACTGTGTAGGCTTTGAAAACAGCACTTCTATTAAGGAAAAAGGAATTACGCACCTCAACATCAACACATAAGAAAAAAAGTTGAGGCAAAACAGTAATCTAGCTATATATAAAAACTAGACACGATCAAAGAAATAAACCATTGCGAAGAGAAACCAACGTAGGTTTGAAAACCACACTTCTCCGTGAGGAATCTGCTTTAAACATTACTGCACTTGTATTTTGAGCTTCTCCTTCTTTCTTGATGAGGAAAGGGGTGATTTTTCCGTCATCTGAATCTAACCAGTAGAGGTGCATGTCTTGAATCCAAGAACAAGAAATACCACCGGTCATTATAGTTAACTTCTTAGTCCAATTATATGAATCCATGTTTGTGTATTCCGACATCACCCACACTTCGGTTACCCTTGTGTTGTCATGCCTTTTGATTACGCAGATAGCAAGGGAATCATCTAGCACACCTAAATGTGGATCATATGAGTATCCAGAAGTATTAGGCGGCATTAGATCAGTGAGGTCTTTCATAAGGCCTAATGTCTCGGTCTGCAAATCAAAAGTGACGATACTCTTAGCCTCCTCCAGTGATCCATACTTATACAGCCAGTAACAACTTCCATTCACATATACGTAGCTATTGGAGAAGTGATAAGGACCATCACCAAGGAATCCCAAATCTGCATCAAAAGTACTCCAACTGCTTGTACTGAGTTTGTACATCTCAGCCACAGATGATCTCTTTTCCCTTTCCGTCGACCTCTCTTCCCTCTCCCTTTTCAAGATGAAGCGAATTACCTTGTAATCATTATCGCACTTACTGAAACCGAAACTATAAACCAGACGATGGGTAGAGAAGCTGGATCGGAGGCCGGGGGAAGGAAGTTTCCTGTACTCACGAGTGATGGGATTGCACAAGTATTCAAATATGAAATCCGAATCATTGACATTTGGAAAGCGATCACTGTGAGTGTACGGATTGTTTTGCAAGAGTAGAATGCCGTTGCATTCACCGACTACCTCGAGCCCTAAACCTTGAGGTAGTTTAAAAGGGCAAGTAATATCTGGATCATGGGTTAGTATTTTGTACTCTCTGTCCTTGTGGCTGCTATAGCTAGAGTAATAGGCGCTGACAGGCTTGTAGATGACCATGTAAGGATGGGCACTAAAGAATTCATGATGTTTTATCCAACGATACCATGATTTACATACGCAACTCAATCTCGCCGATGACTTGAGAGATGGTAGCTTTGACAGGATTTTCCTCTCTAAATCATCCGGCAAACTCATGTCTGAATGTTAAGCCGGCAGAATACGGACTCCGGTCCGGGGTTTCGATGAATTGCAGAACAAATTAACTAGGGTTTGATTGTATGGATACACTTTGATTTGCTGGAAACAAGTACATATGGAAAATATCTTCTCTTTCCAAATTTATTATATTCAGGCAAAGTTTCGTATTGAAGATAGAATCCTTGTGTTCTACGTCTTTGACCTTTTCTTTTCAGGACTTCTATACGCAGTCCGTATTTTGCTTATTTGCAGTCCGTATTTTTATTAAATAATCATATATACAATGATAATAATATATAACTGATTTGCAAGTATATGCAATAGAAGTAGTATATATGATGTATATGTCTGATATACATAATTATTAACCATATTATATATATCGAAGACGTATTTTTATTTTGGACTGCAAAATAAGCAATATACGGACTGCGTATAGCATGCCCCTTTCTTTTTGGGTTTTGGTTTGACCGAAACTCAAAAACCAAAATCAAGTGTTGCCTAATTCATAGTTTTACTTTTTAAATTATATAATTTCGTTATATTAGTCTTGGAATAGACCGTCTATATTATAACTATAATATAGACGGCATATTTCTGCAATTAAAATAGGAAAGACTCCTCTTTTGCAATTAATATTTACACGGGTCCTTTTTAGCAATATAGGGAAATTGCATCACAGACCCTCCCCATAAATATATATATATATCAAATTTCTATTATTTAATTTTCTCATTCCTTCTGAAACCTTCGTTCCTAATTCCAAACTTTCGTTCATCACTTGCGTTCCCAATCTGCATCGAACCGGCGCAATCGATTGGACATCAATCCAATCTCTGATTCAGGTATTAATCCAACTATTCGTGTTATTCGTTGTAGAAGCCAAACTCCATCTCCTCGGTGTTGCAGTCGAGGGCCCTCCGGATCCAGGATGAAACGAGGGTGGGGCGGCGGTGGTCCGGGAAGTAGTGGAAGGACAGCTGGAACTCGCGCAGAGGGATGGATTTAGGGCGGTAGTGGAAGATCCGGGTGATGCGGTTAGCCATGGCGATGTGCTTTGCTGGGCATCTGTAATTGGCTTCATCGAGGTAGAACTCGAGGATGGGGATGGGATTTTGTCTTGTTATGAAATTTATGTGTTTAGCTTGAAAACTAGACTGCTTAATGTGGTTTTTGTCTGCATATGAAATTTTATGTGTTTAACTTGAAAACTAGGCTTCTTGATTTGTGTTGAAACTTGATTATTTATTGTGAAAACTGTGGTGTTTGTAAAACTTGATTTTTTAATGTGAAAACTGTGATTGTGAAAACTTGGTTATTAAGGTTGAAAACTACAGTGATTGTAGAAACTATATTTTTTAGGCTGAAAACTGTGGTGTTTGTAAGACTTGATTGTTTAGTTGAAAACTGTTTTTATTGTGAAAACTCAATTGTTTAGATTGAAAATTTTGGTGTTTGCGAAACTTGATTATTTATTTGTGAAAACTGTGGTTTTTGTGAAACTTGATTGTTTAAGTTAAAAACTGTGACTATTGTGAATTTTTAGGCTGAAAACTTTGGTGAAACTTGATTATACTTAACACAACATTATTTAACCTAAACACCCTAGTTTTTATGTACCTAAAATCTGATGTTTATAATATGGAAACTTGTATTTCTAACCTGAATTCTTTTGTGTTTACAAGTGTTTAAAATACAAAAATTATATTAACCGATTTGAGTACATATTCTTTGCGTGAACAGTGTCGTGAATAGTGCCGTGAACAGTGCCATGAATAGTACTTTTCCCAAATTTTGCAAATAAGGACCTCCTTTCTTCCATATCTTAATTTAGTCCTTGGTCTATATTATGTTATAATATAGACGGTCACTCCAGAGACCAACTCAATTTCGTTTAGTTACGAGTTTTGAATAATATTCAATTTCTTGTCTAAAAATAAACATATATTTATGTATGATATATATTTGGTATTTTGTGATTTTCATTTTTGGATTTTCAATCAGGAGAAAGTTTTCGGCGCATATGTCACCATAAGGTTATGCTAGAATCGCTTTTTAGTTCATATTTTATAAGTTAAATTTATTTGCATGTTTTATTAGACTGTTAATATGATACTTTTAATTAACTATGTTAACTAAAAAATCATTTAAATGTTGTAAATGTATCCATATAGTTAGTTCAAGTGTTTCGCCCATTAGTTCAATTTTGTGGTACATTCCTCCGGTTGCTCTTTTTTTTAGTGATATAAATATTATCGGTGAATTAATTGTGTTAGAACGACCAAGAAAGATTACAAAGACGCAAATTATTATCATAAACATATAAAAACTCATTAGTCGTAACATAAACTTATGATGAGACGGTCTCATCTAAAATTTTATATTAATGAATACACTGTTGTCGAAGATTTTTTAAACTTTCTTAAAAGAGAAGATTTTTTAATCTTTCATACGCTCGGATTTGTTAAATTTTAACCTTATCACATGACATTCTAAAACAGGGAAATACTACAGTCCCGTTTCTCTTTTTTGACTGGAGGTTCAGTCGCTTTGTTTACAGCCGTTGATTTATTTACTTCCTATCTGGGCCGTTGAATTATAAAAATAATTTTATCAACCCAATTACTTGCAACCGGCTTAGCCAATAATTTTCACTTCGCTGCTCTGTTTACTGCTCCGTTACTCTGCTCCAACAACCCGCCGGAATCTTGTCCAGAAGATTTCCGCCGGCGATCCATTCTTAAAGTCTAGTGAAAAATGTTCTGGAACCGCGGGATCTCTGCGTGTACTGTTTGGAACCGCGGGATCCCTGGGCCCTGCTACCGTCGCTGCAACACCAACACCATGGCGGGCCGACTTGGTAAAGTTGCAACCCTCAAGACTCAAGACTTACACCGGCAACACCTGCAACCCTCAAGACTCGCCTCTGCATCATCGGCAGCGGCCCGGCGGCGCACACCGCCGCCATCTACGCCGCTAGAGCGCAGCTCAGCCCCATCCTCTTCGAGGGATCGATGGCCAACGACATCGCCCCCGGTGGCCAGCTCACCACCACTACCGACGTCGAGAACTTCCCCGGATTCCCCGACGGCATCGGCGGCCTCGAGATCACCGACAAGTTCCGCGCCAATCGGCTCGGTTCGGGACCGAGATCATCACCGAGACTGTGAGCAAGGTCGATTTCTCGAAACGCCCTTTTGAGATCTTCACCGACGCCAGGACCGTGCTAGCTGATTCCGTCGTCGTCGCTTCTGGCGCGGTGGCGAAGCGGTTAGTGTTCCCCGGGTCTGAGAAGTTCTGGAACCGCGGGATCTCTGCGTGTGCTGTTTGTGACGGGGCTGCGCCGCCGTTCAGAAACAAGCCGCTGGCGGTTATTGGCGGTGGTGATTCCGCTATGGAGGAGGCGACATTTTTGACTAAGTATGGTTCTGAGGTTTATATTATTCATCGCAGGGGTGAGTTTAGGGCTTCAAAGATTATGCAGAGCAGGGCATTGGCGAACCCAAAAATCAAGGTTGTGTGGAACTCTATGGTGGATGAGGCTTATGGGGAGAAGAGCTTGGAGGGATTGAGGGTGAAGAATGTGGTGACTGGTGAGGTTACTGATTTGAAGGCAAATGGGTTGTTTTTCGCGATTGGACACGAGCCTGCTACCAAGTTCTTGGATGGGCAGCTGGAGCTGGATGGTGATGGATATGTGGGGACGAAGCCTGGGACAACTCTTACTAGCGTGAAGGGAGTTTTTGCTGCTGGTGACGTTTAGGACAAGAAGTATAGGCAGACTATTACAGCTGCTGGATCAGGTTTGTTGATTCTTGTTTCTTTGTTCATATATTTAAGTTTGAATTTTGTTGCGATTCTCTGAGTTTTCTAGTTTAATTCTGAGTCTGCTAGGCACTTGGTAAAGTTTTGATCTTTTCTATATGATAGCCGTCTTTTTCCAGTAGAAAGATGTTTGGGGTTTGCTAGGCCCTTGGTAAGATAAACTTGCACTGGTGGGATTTCGCTCTATAGTAACAAAGGCAATATTTCGCTCTATAATATTTGTTTCACTAGACTTTAAGAATGGATCAGTGAAACAAATATTGCCTTTGTTACTATAGAGCGAAATCCCACCAGTGCAAGTTTATCTTACCAAGGGCCTAGCAAACCCCAAACATCTTTCTACTGGAAAAAGACGGCTATCATATAGAAAAGATCAAAACTTTACCAAGTGCCTAGCAGACTCAGAATGAAACTAGAAAACTCAGAGAATCGCAACAAAATTCAAACTTAAATATATGAACAAAGAAACAAGAATCAACAAACCTGATCCAGCAGTTGTAATAGTCTGCCTATACTTCTTGTCCTGAACGTCACCAGCAGCAAAAACTCCCTTCATGCTAGTAAGAGTTGTCCCAGGCTTCGTCCCCACATATCCATCACCATCCAGCTCCAGCTGCCCATCCAAGAACTTGGTAGCAGGCTCGTGTCCAATCGCGAAAAACAACCCATTTGCCTTCAAATCAGTAACCTCACCAGTCACCACATTCTTCACCCTCAATCCCTCCAAGCTCTTCTCCCCATAAGCCTCATCCACCATAGAGTTCCACACAACCTTGATTTTTGGGTTCGCCAATGCCCTGCTCTGCATAATCTTTGAAGCCCTAAACTCACCCCTGCGATGAATAATATAAACCTCAAAACCATACTTAGTCAAAAATGTCGCCTCCTCCATAGCGGAATCACCACCGCCAATAACCGCCAGCGGCTTGTTTCTGAACGGCGGCGCAGCCCCGTCGCAAACAGCACACGCAGAGATCCCGCGGTTCCAGAACTTCTCAGACCCGGGGAACACTAACCGCTTCGCCACCGCGCCAGAAGCGACGACGACGGAATCAGCTAGCACGGTCCTGGCGTCGGTGAAGATCTCAAAAGGGCGTTTCGAGAAATCGACCTTGCTCACAGTCTCGGTGATGATCTCGGTCCCGAACCGAGCCGATTGGCGCGGAACTTGTCGGTGATCTCGAGGCCGCCGATGCCGTCGGGGAATCCGGGGAAGTTCTCGACGTCGGTAGTGGTGGTGAGCTGGCCACCGGGGGCGATATCGTTGGCCATCGATCCCTCGAAGAGGATGGGGCTGAGCTGCGCTCTAGCGGCGTAGATGGCGGCGGTGTGCGCCGCCGGGCCGCTGCCGATGATGCAGAGGCGAGTCTTGAGGGTTGCAGGTGTTGCCGGTGTAAGTCTTGAGTCTTGAGGGTTGCAACTTTACCAAGTCGGCCCGCCATGGTGTTGGTGTTGCAGCGACGGTAGCAGGGCCCAGGGCGTGATTTGACGGCACCGTTAACCGATCGAACCTTTACCTTCTAAAATTAAAACTACGAAGCTGAAACCGCCTAGAGCCGGTAATAGTGTGTAATATATATTTTTATTTCTAAATTGTCTCTACTACGTGTCAAAACTCCATTGGTTCTGGGATGACTGAAGGTTCAGTCAAAAAATAGGAACGGGACTGTAGAGATTCCCTCTAAAACACATACAATTTTTAGTTAAATATGTATACTGTTAATTTTACAAATATTTTCTTACTCATTCCTTACTCGTCCCACCATAATAATAAGATGTGAGCAATTGCTAATTCATTCTTTAAATATTATCTTCAATTCTCTATTATTATTGCCCTGTGGCATCAGCGTTTTGCAGCATTTTGTTTTGACAAAATTATATTTTGATTGGTCAAACAATTATTTTACTTGTTTGGTGACAAACTTTTTCTATTAAATTATTTGGATGAAAACACTCGAAAAAAGAGTTAATAACTTGATAAATATTATCAATTTTCCTTTTTATATTTTACTCTACCTTAAGTAATTTTTTATCATTCCCTTTGCACGTAACTTTGTTTTTGAAATATTCGTTTAAAGGTATCACGTAGTAGTTAACTTTTTGTTTGTACATAATTAATTATTTTGATTTGTACTAATATTTTTTTTATCATTTTTATTTTAAATAATTACATTAAAATTTTAGAGCACAATTTAACAAATGAATATAAATTCGTATTTTGAGTATCAGACAATAGGATTTTACGATGTATCATTTTTTATTTATTCTAGTATGGTGTTACCGCCATGAGTATATATGGAGAATGTTTAGATTGTGATGAGCCCTAAACGTACTCTTGTTTTATGACATTTGAGATCTAATTTGGGTAGCATTTGGTGCAAAGTAAGGAGCTTTAAAGCTAAACTTGTCAAAGTTACATTTTGAAGAACAAGTGATGCACTAATGTTTTGAAACTTAATTTTGGAAATGTTTACAAAGGAATTAGAGCACATGGATCATACCATTGGATTCCCCTCGTCAAGAGTTTTGAAATGGACTACTAGAAGATGCAAATCGGATGAACAGTTAAAGTGCATGACCCTTCACAAAAGTGCGCCATGTGCTGCATGGCCCCTGCGCTGCATTCTATAAATACCCCTTATCCCCTCCAAGAGTAAAAACAGCCAAGACCATGTAGATCTCCATTTTTCTTCATCTTTCTTTTCCTTTTCTTCCATTCCTTTCCATTAGATTAGTAGTTTGATTCCATGTATTGTAGTATAGCTTAGTTTGATCCTTGGGAGCATTTGAATTCACTTCCCTTGAAATTTTGAGGGCCTTGTATGCTTAAACTTGTGATTTGGATTATCATTTGATGAACTTGAATTCTTATGCATGAATGTTGTTCAATCTTGCTTAATTTGTTATGAGCTTTGTGTTTTATATCAATTGCATGCTCCATAGTCATTATTCAGGTTAGTTTGGTTAGAGTAATTTAGTGTGATGATGATGGTGACTTAGCATAATGGTAGTGTAATCTCTAGTTATTAGATTAATGACTATGGAAGGGGTTGAGTGATGAAAAGTTCTTCCCCTTGTTGTGTGATTGTAGTTAAGGAATGCCATGATAAATATGAGTTGTTAGAAGTGGAAATCTTATGAACTTGCATGATTAATCAATTATGTGTTTAGGTAAGGATTGAATGTTATCATTGGTCCCCCTAATATTTTATTGTATACTTAAGTTGAAAATTCCCTTTTAACGTATGATTGTTATAAACGAATAACTATATTTGTGGGTAGAACGTTATCATTACTCCAATATCATTAAGTAGCAAAGTAGGAGTCGAGACAAATGCTATCATCGTCTTGGTTCTTGCTAGTTATCAAATGTCTTATTTGTATGCTCTCGCTATCGCGAGTGTGTGAGTAAGTTTGTCTCTCTCTAATCCTAACACCATTGTTGAGTTATCTATGATGCTATCATCTAGGTGAATCAACAATGAGAGCTTTTGAGTGGTGTTATCATCCTCTCTAGCTACATTCGAGAGAATATGATGCTTTCATCCTTGACAAATGGTCTAAACTTCCTTGTAATTGCATTTGCTCGGTGATAAGTCGATAGTTGGAAATTGAAGTCATTTGCCTCTTAAGGCCTCATAATCTTAGAATCTTCCCATTAGCTTAGCTAATGATAGTTTAGTTTCCTTTCGTAGTGTAATAAAAACCAACCTCAACCCCCCCCCCCCCCCCCCCCCCCCATATTTACATTGCTTTCTATACAATATATAAGTATGCTTATTTTCTACTTTAAAACACTCTTACAAGTCCCTTCTCCTTGTGGTTCGACCCCTACTTCCCACCATCTACTTTCTAGTAGTTAGAAATTGTAGGTGATTTATAAATAGTATTTTGATCTCGCAGAGTCCCATTTAACGACGTGGAAAATCGCTTGTCAAAATTGGCGCCGCTGCTGGGGAGAAGGCGTATTTTGTTTTTGTGTTTCATCGTAGATTATATTTCTATTTGTAGTTTTTTTTTAAAAAAACTTTTTATTTTCTTGAAGTGTGTATTACTTGAGTACTTTTGTGGACGACACCATTTATAGTGTGTACCGATCTTTAACTCTTGCATTACAAATTTCAAACTTGTATATTATGTTTACTCTAAGTAGGAAAGATTATATAGAATTCCTTGCCTTTAATGAGAAAAGGATTAGGAATAATATGGCAAGTTCGAGTGATACTTACAAGTCAAATAATTTTTCCGAGCCTTGCAATTTTGACTCATGTGATGAGTACTACAATAATGAAATGTCTTTTGGTTCTTCATACCAAAGTGACTATCATGATAAATGCTATAATGAGGAGAGAGTTGGTTTTCAAAGTCAAGAAAGATATAATCCATACTACAATTCCTATGAGCCACAAGGGAGTGATCATTTGAATTATGGATATCTGGATGAAAACCAACCCTATGAGTACCAAGACATGCCCCCACCTTGTTGAGATATGCTTCAAGAGCAAGATCCGAAAGATGATGAAAGAAATCGCCGTTTTGAAGATCTTGAGAGGCGAATGCATGAAATGACCTTAGAGGTAAAGCTCTTGGTAGCTCAATCTTTAGAGGAAGAGTCATCCCAAATGGAACTTAATACAAATGTTTTGGTGAGTGATCCCACCATTATGTAATGAGAAAGAAGTTCAATGGGATGAGGAGTTGTGTGTTGACTCTAGTGAATTAGAGAGGGAGGTGATCGCTATACTTGAATTTTTACCATCACCATTATCATCTTTGCCTCTACATACTACACAAATTCCCCAACTTTCCAAACCATTAGAGGAGCCAAGTAGGTTGTTTGAAGAAGTACCATCCCACATAGAACCTATTCCAAGTACTTTGGTGAGTGAAATCACCTCTTTGTATGAGGGAGAAGTTCAATGGGATGAAGAGTTGGTTGTTGAGCCTAGTGAAATAGAAAGGGAGGTGATAGCTCTTGAACATCCATTATCATTATTTTCACCACCTCCACCTATACTACCAATTCCACCACTTCTATCAATTTTGGAGGAGAGTAGAAGGCCATATACATTCATAGTTCCAATTATCACTACCCCTCCAAGACCTCAACCATACAATCCTCCTCTTAAACCTCTTTCCTTTACCTTCCATGTGAGGGTGAGGGATTTTAATATTTTGTTATTTGAATAACATTAGGGTCGTGACGACGACCTTAAACATATGTAGTTTCTCTTGAGGCACCCATTGCACCATTGGGATGAACCTCCCTTGTCGTATCGACGACGTTAAATAAACTGATTTTGATCGAAACTCCACAATTTTAATTTTAATTTCTTTAGAATTTCATATTTTCTTCCTCTTTAGTTGCTTTGTAAAAAAAAAATTTCTTGGCTTTATTTTATTTGATTATTATCATTATTTTATTTATAAGATCTTACACTTTGGTAATGTTTTGATGCATGAAAGGACGCATATGGGCATGAAATTTTTATCAAAAAAAAAAACCAAAAAAAAAAGGAACGGAAAAAAACAGAAAAAAAAAGAGAAAAAAAACCCCGCATGGGCCTTTGTAAGTCAGAAAATATTCGCCCCGACTACCGCATGGCCCTTGCGGTGTTTCACGGGTGCTGATTTCATGGTTTAATTGCATGGCCCTTTGAAGGGTGTTCTTCCTAGTGTTTAGCCCTTGCACTTAACCCAGTTGACTCAGTTGATCCAGTTGACTTTTACCCCAAAAAACACTTCTCTTCCATCTGCCTATTCACAACCACCCATTATCCACCCCCAACTCACGCCATCATCCGCCACCACCCACCATACACCACTCCACCGCCACCGTCACTATTCCCCATCCCGGCCACCGATCGGATCTCCACCGCCAATCTATTCACCGTCGGATCTCCGCCACGCCGAATCTCCCCACCCCGAGCCACGGCCCGCTCAGACCTCGCCGGTCGTGTTTGAGCCTGGGCCCGAGCCCCACCATCGTTTCTCCGGTGAGCTTCCATCAACACTCGCCGGCTCCACTGAACCCACTCCCCTCTCCCGATCTACCACCACCATCTCTCGGCCTCTACACCACCGTAGCCTCACCAATCAACCACCTGACACTGCCCCCCTCACTGGTCATCTCCGCCAGTGACCACCACAACCTCATCCCATCACCCCATCTTCCTTATCTCCACCACCTCCACCACTGACCCACCGACAGCAATCTCCACCACCGTCTCGCCGGCGTCCTCTGCACGCCGGAGTCTATAACCACCATTGTGCCGCCGTCTTCAACTGGCGCGTGACCCCACCATCACCTCCACCGCTGAACCACCACCGCGGCTCCATCAATCTCCACCTCTGCAGCTCCGCTGATCGTTCGCCACCGGCTCAGCTCACAACCACCGCATCTCCTCACAACCACCAAATCTCCGACGAGCTCTACCCGATCACATTCGCCGCTGCAACTCCACCACTCCACCGCCTTTCACCATGCATCTCCTCACCGACATCATCTCTCACCCGACTCTGCTTTTCATCGACCTCCACCATTAAGCCTTCCAATCACCGCGGTGCCACCATCTCCATCTCCGCCAGTATTGTCGTTGGTTCGGTATCACATTCTACACCTCCTTATGCTTTGTGTGATGATTTGCTGCTACTCTATGTTATGTGAGGCTGTGTACTGAGTTTTATATGCTAAGCATGGGCTTGCCGCCACTAGTTTAAAATCATTGTGCTCAAATTGATATTTTGGTGGCTACTGTTTTTGTTTTAGTGTTCTCTTCACATAGAGTAGGTTGTGCTTTAGTAGTGGCCGAGTTTGTGAATATTCCCTCTCCTTGATATTGTATTGTTCTAAAACATTGAGGACAATGTTTAGGTTAAGTGTGGGGGAGGGTTTAGTATCCATGTTTTGCTTCCCTCTATTGTAAAAATGTGTACTTCTTTTGAAGAATTTGTTTTGAAAAGAAAATAAGTGAAAAGTCCGGATAGGTCAAAACATTAACAAGGCCTAGGCAAAAGTGAGAGACTTGTGCGGAAAAATGAGAGGCTAGGTATAACCTAGGAAAAAGGAGAGTGTGCGAAATATGAGAGGCTAGGTTACATCATAGGCAAAAGGAGAGTAAAAAAAAAAAACAAAAAAAAGAGGGCCTGTGTGAAAACCGAAAGGCGCATAGGCAAAAGGAGAGGTAAAATTGCTCTTGTTTCGGTGGTCTCATTTTGATGAACTTTTTGTGATGTATTTTGTGGTCTCTTTTTGGTAAGATTATTGTAATTATTGTGCATTGTACTTGTAATTTATGCACACTCTTTACTTTATGATGATATTGGGGGTTGGGTAGAACTTTCATTAGGATTAGAATATGAGACATGATTCTTGTGTTTTTATCTTAAGGAAAGTTTGTATTTTGTAAAGGTCTCAAATATCTTGTTGTGAAATTGATAGGAGTATGCACTTAGACTTTAATTGTTCTTTCTCGAGGACGATAAAGGTTTAAGTGTAGGGGTATTTGATGAGCCCTAAATATAATCTTGTTTTATGACATTTGAGATCTAATTTGGGTAGCATTTGGTGCAAAGTAAGGAGCTTTAAAGCTAAACTTGTCAAAGTTACATTTTGAAGAACAAGTGATGCACTAATGTTTTGAATCTTGATTTTGGAAATGTTTACAAAGGAATTAGAGCACATGGATCATACCATTGGATTCCCCTCGTCAAGATTTTCGAAATGGACTACTAGATAGGGCAGGCAATTTGGAACACGACACGAAAACCCGACCTGAACCGAACACGAATTTAGTGGGTTTGGGTTGACACGAAACACGGCATGGGTCTATATTGGGTTAAACACGAGTGACCCGAAAATAAATGGGTTAGGTTCAGGTCAAACCCGTGGGTTAAATGGGCAACCTGTTTGACCCATATATTTAAGGTGTAATTGTGCAAATGATTGAAATTGCCTTCATAAATGTAAACAAATCCTCCAATTTCAAAACCATTGAGATTATCCTACTAATTTATGTTGAAATTGAGAGTTAATTTTGTAATTCTTGATTTAGTTTCCATATGACATTATCATTTGAGCTGCATAAATTTTAAAATTTAGTCTCATATTCAGTCCGGTTATTGATAAATGGGTTTCGTGGGTTAGGTTTGGGTAACCCGAATTTTTAACGGGTAGGGTTTGGGTCAAGATTTTGTGACCCGAAATATTATTGGGTTGGGTTTGGGTTTAGCATTTCCAACTCGCCAACCCGCCGACACGAACCCGCCAACCCGACCCGATTGCCAGCCCTACTACTAGAAGATGCAAATCGGATGAACGGTTAAAGTGCATTGCCCTTCACAAAAGTGCTTCAAGTGCTGCATGGCTCCTGCACTGCATTCTATAAATACCCCTTATCCCCTCCAAGAGCAAAAACGACCAAGACCATGTAGATCTCCATTTTTCTTCATCTTTCTTTCCCTTTTATTCCATTCCTTTCCATTAGATTAGTAGTTTGATTCCATGTATTGTAGTATAGCTTAGTTTGATCATTCGGAGCATTTGAATTCACTTCCCTTGAAACTTTGAGGGCCTTGTATGCTTAAACTTGTGATTTGGATTATCATTTGATGAACTTGAATTCTTATGCATGAATGTTGTTCAATCTTGCTTAATTTGTTATGGGCTTTGTGTTTTATATCAATTGCATGCTCCATAGTCATTATTCAGGTTAGCTTGGTTAGAGTAATTTAGTGTGATGATGATGGTGACTTAGCATAATGGTAGTGTAATCTCTAGTTATTAGATTAATGACTATGGAAGGGGTTGAGTGATGAAAAGTTCTTCCCCTTGTTGTGTGATTGTAGTTAAGGAATGCCATGATAAATATGAGTTGTTAGAAGTGGAAATCTTATGAACTTGCATGATTAATCAATTATGTGTTTAGGTAAGGATTGAATGTTATCATTGGTCCCCCTAATATTTTATTGTATACTTAAGTTGAAAATTCCCTTTTAACGTATGATTGTTATAAACGAATAACTATATTTGTGGGTAGAACGTTATCATTACTCCAATATCATTAAGTAGCAAAGTAGGAGTCGAGACAAATGCTATCATCGTCTTGGTTCTTGCTAGTTATCAAATGTCTTATTTGTATGCTCTCGCTATCGCGAGTGTGTGAGTAAGTTTGTCTCTCTCTAATCCTAACACCATTGTTGAGTTATCTATGATGCTATCATCTAGGTGAATCAACAATGAGAGCTTTTGAGTGGTGTTATCATCCTCTCTAGCTACATTCGAGAGAATATGATGCTTTCATCCTTGACAAATGGTCTAAACTTCCTTGTAATTGCATTTGCTCGGTGATAAGTCGATAGTTGGAAATTGAAGTCATTTGCCTCTTAAGGCCTCATAATCTTAGAATCTTCCCATTAGCTTAGCTAATGATAGTTTAGTTTCCTTTCGTAGTGTAATAAAAACCAACCTCAACCCCCCCCCCCCCCCCCCCCCCCATATTTACATTGCTTTCTATACAATATATAAGTATGCTTATTTTCTACTTTAAAACACTCTTACAAGTCCCTTCTCCTTGTGGTTCGACCCCTACTTCCCACCATCTACTTTCTAGTAGTTAGAAATTGTAGGTGATTTATAAATAGTATTTTGATCTCGCAGAGTCCCATTTAACGACGTGGAAAATCGCTTGTCAAAATTGGCGCCGCTGCTGGGGAGAAGGCGTATTTTGTTTTTGTGTTTCATCGTAGATTATATTTCTATTTGTAGTTTTTTTTTAAAAAAACTTTTTATTTTCTTGAAGTGTGTATTACTTGAGTACTTTTGTGGACGACACCATTTATAGTGTGTACCGATCTTTAACTCTTGCATTACAAATTTCAAACTTGTATATTATGTTTACTCTAAGTAGGAAAGATTATATAGAATTCCTTGCCTTTAATGAGAAAAGGATTAGGAATAATATGGCAAGTTCGAGTGATACTTACAAGTCAAATAATTTTTCCGAGCCTTGCAATTTTGACTCATGTGATGAGTACTACAATAATGAAATGTCTTTTGGTTCTTCATACCAAAGTGACTATCATGATAAATGCTATAATGAGGAGAGAGTTGGTTTTCAAAGTCAAGAAAGATATAATCCATACTACAATTCCTATGAGCCACAAGGGAGTGATCATTTGAATTATGGATATCTGGATGAAAACCAACCCTATGAGTACCAAGACATGCCCCCACCTTGTTGAGATATGCTTCAAGAGCAAGATCCGAAAGATGATGAAAGAAATCGCCGTTTTGAAGATCTTGAGAGGCGAATGCATGAAATGACCTTAGAGGTAAAGCTCTTGGTAGCTCAATCTTTAGAGGAAGAGTCATCCCAAATGGAACTTAATACAAATGTTTTGGTGAGTGATCCCACCATTATGTAATGAGAAAGAAGTTCAATGGGATGAGGAGTTGTGTGTTGACTCTAGTGAATTAGAGAGGGAGGTGATCGCTATACTTGAATTTTTACCATCACCATTATCATCTTTGCCTCTACATACTACACAAATTCCCCAACTTTCCAAACCATTAGAGGAGCCAAGTAGGTTGTTTGAAGAAGTACCATCCCACATAGAACCTATTCCAAGTACTTTGGTGAGTGAAATCACCTCTTTGTATGAGGGAGAAGTTCAATGGGATGAAGAGTTGGTTGTTGAGCCTAGTGAAATAGAAAGGGAGGTGATAGCTCTTGAACATCCATTATCATTATTTTCACCACCTCCACCTATACTACCAATTCCACCACTTCTATCAATTTTGGAGGAGAGTAGAAGGCCATATACATTCATAGTTCCAATTATCACTACCCCTCCAAGACCTCAACCATACAATCCTCCTCTTAAACCTCTTTCCTTTACCTTCCATGTGAGGGTGAGGGATTTTAATATTTTGTTATTTGAATAACATTAGGGTCGTGACGACGACCTTAAACATATGTAGTTTCTCTTGAGGCACCCATTGCACCATTGGGATGAACCTCCCTTGTCGTATCGACGACGTTAAATAAACTGATTTTGATCGAAACTCCACAATTTTAATTTTAATTTCTTTAGAATTTCATATTTTCTTCCTCTTTAGTTGCTTTGTAAAAAAAAAATTTCTTGGCTTTATTTTATTTGATTATTATCATTATTTTATTTATAAGATCTTACACTTTGGTAATGTTTTGATGCATGAAAGGACGCATATGGGCATGAAATTTTTATCAAAAAAAAAAACCAAAAAAAAAAGGAACGGAAAAAAACAGAAAAAAAAAGAGAAAAAAAACCCCGCATGGGCCTTTGTAAGTCAGAAAATATTCGCCCCGACTACCGCATGGCCCTTGCGGTGTTTCACGGGTGCTGATTTCATGGTTTAATTGCATGGCCCTTTGAAGGGTGTTCTTCCTAGTGTTTAGCCCTTGCACTTAACCCAGTTGACTCAGTTGATCCAGTTGACTTTTACCCCAAAAAACACTTCTCTTCCATCTGCCTATTCACAACCACCCATTATCCACCCCCAACTCACGCCATCATCCGCCACCACCCACCATACACCACTCCACCGCCACCGTCACTATTCCCCATCCCGGCCACCGATCGGATCTCCACCGCCAATCTATTCACCGTCGGATCTCCGCCACGCCGAATCTCCCCACCCCGAGCCACGGCCCGCTCAGACCTCGCCGGTCGTGTTTGAGCCTGGGCCCGAGCCCCACCATCGTTTCTCCGGTGAGCTTCCATCAACACTCGCCGGCTCCACTGAACCCACTCGCCGGCTCCCGATTTTGTTGAGTTATCTATGATGCTATCATCTAGGTGAATCAACAATGAGAGCTTTTGAGTGGTGTTATCATCCTCTCTAGCTACATTCGAGAGAATATGATGCTTTCATCCTTGACAAATGGTCTAAACTTCCTTGTAATTGCATTTGCTCGGTGATAAGTCGATAGTTGGAAATTGAAGTCATTTGCCTCTTAAGGCCTCATAATCTTAGAATCTTCCCATTAGCTTAGCTAATGATAGTTTAGTTTCCTTTCGTAGTGTAATAAAAACCAACCTCAACCCCCCCCCCCCCCCCCCCCCCCATATTTACATTGCTTTCTATACAATATATAAGTATGCTTATTTTCTATTTTAAAACACTCTTACAAGTCCCTTCTCCTTGTGGTTCGACCCCTACTTCCCACTATCTACTTTCTAGTAGTTAGAAGTTGTAGGTGATTTATAAATAGCATTTTGATCTCGCAGAGTCCCATTTAACGACGTGGGAAATCGCTTGTCAGATTGATATATTTGTAGAAATCTTTCCTAATCTCAACAAACTTTGTAAGTCTAAGAGCAACTCTTGATCACAATAGGGAAAAAGGGAGAACACTCTCAAAAACCCGCCAATGACGATATTCAATTTTTAAAAATACCACACTTTCAAAATTGATAAATAAAATAGCATATATTAACGAAATATATAATAAATAAACACGTACACTCTCAAAATGTAGAGTCATCACACACCATGCAAAAATTATTTAATGTTTATTTTTTTCTTTACGTTTTACAAACAAAATTATATGCAAATATATTTAAAACAAGAGAGAGTTTCTTAGCCCCCACTATTAGTTAATTCTAACTCTGCCCCTGCCGACCCAGTTACGAGATACGGGTTGGCGGTGGAGATCGACACGGTGAAGCTCCGCAACCTACTGTTGAAGCACAAGAATTGATTTTTGGACATGGAATCAGATTTCTGAATTTGGATGAATGTCTAATTTGAATCAGATTGAATTCAAAACTCTAGTTGAGAAAAATCACCGGTTTTGCACTCTTGTGAAAGTGGTGTGCGTTGCCGGATGAATTTTTTTCTTTTCATGCTCTGTATCATCTGGTTCATTTGTAAAAATTGGTTCTTTTATTGAATTTTGTTCTGTTTAATGTTCAAAACGTTATGTTCAATTCAGGCGAAAGTATATAATTATGTACGCAAGCATCGTGCGGCGCAACAAACCCTAGTTTGTTAAATTATTATATCATTTAATATTATTTTTTAAAAGTTTTAAATTAAAGAATTTATTAAAAAATACAAAATTTTGGGTGAGACCGTCTCACCATAAATTTACTGACCTATTAAATGCTGTCGGTATAATGCTGTATTGCAGTCCGTATTTTAGTATACTTGACCATTATAACCTCAGTTAGTTCAACACATGATATTTGTGCTATAGTCCTTAGCAAACTCAAAATTTACTTCAAGACATTTATGAACCATATATTGTATTGATTTCTCAGAACAATGAACTCGACTATTTAGCGTCTTTCTCCGTCCTATAACTGCCGGCGAAGTTCTACCGTCGACATCAAGTTATACCCCCGAAAATATGATTTTTTTGTCCAGCGTTGAAATGAAGAGATGAGCCATATCTTCAACAGGATGATGTCTTCAACCTCAAAATCTTAAAAATCTCGAGATTAACCTCTAGCTAACAGACTTACATCGAGATCAATTGCGTGGTTTAGGAATTTTGTGTGCTGAGGCTATTCAACCTCACGTAGATCATCAAAGCTCTATAAATGCCCAATTTTTGAGAGGTCTTGATAACTGGGTGCGGGTGAAACTCTGAAGAAACTGCAGAAAAAAATGCATTTGTGCAGACAGTAGAAGACGAAGAGGGTGTGAGGAAGATGAAGATTAACTGAACGATGTCGTTTAATAAAGCTGCATAACAAAAATTACATACTTAATTAGGAACTCTTCAATTTGGGGACTATGATTAGATGGCTAGAACTTTTTCGGTAAAAATAGACTTACTTTTATCAAAATAGAAGTGCGATTGACCTACTCTACTACTCTAGACCGGAGTGCTTTTGACTATTGAGCACTGAGCAGTAGTACTGACACCGCAACCACCTCTCTGCATCCACCTCGTCTCCACCGTTTTGTAGCCACCAGACACCGCCCCACACCCACATCCTCCGACTACATCTTCAATCTGTTCTCCGATCTGCCACAACTCGCTATCTGTTCTCCGGCTGCCACGACGATCTGCCCCTCCCCATCTGTTATCCGGCTGCCACGACTCGCCGCCGCGACTGAACCTCCGCCGCATCTGAACCTCCCCCGATGATGATCTTTTTTGCCATTAGTAAAGGCAAGTATATCACAAGTTTGGATGAAAATTTGATGAAATTGGACGAGCACGCCTCTTTCCCAGTAATCGAATGAATATTGGATGAAACCCAATTTGATACCGAGATGACCAAGAAACTGAAATTTAATATGACATAGTATAATTTCAAAGAACTAAAGTGATGGTTCTGTAAATAATCCATATAAAATTATTGGTGGATATAATGGTCAAGTATACTTAAATACGGTCTGTAATACAACACAATACACCCTACAAGTAGCGTGGCCCTAAATTTATGATAGAATGAGTTTTCATATGTTTATGGTGATAAATTGTGTCTTTGTAATCCTTGTTGATTGCAATATTTGAATAAACTAAAAAACTTAGTAAACGGAAAAATTTATAACAAAATTAAATTGATGAAAAATATATTTGAACTAACTACATAGACATATTTATGACATTTAAATGATTTTTTTGTTAAAATAATTAATTAAAAGTATCATATTAAGAGTCTAATAAAACAAATAAATAAACTTAACTTATAAAAATGTGAAATAAAAACAATTATACCATAAATTTAAAGTAAAACTGTCGTACCCAAAACTTTCTTCTAAGTCCTAACTACATTACAGATTATTTTAAGAAGTTATTAAAAATGTAAAAGTTAATTAAATGACAGATTGAATCCACATAGAGAGGTAAATAGTAATATTACGAACATTCGAGTAGACGGAGTGGCGAGTATGTATCGAGTCTTCTTCTAATACACTCCGTAGTGACTTCGAGAGTCCCAAAAATAATTTGGTACTCATTTCAGACAGAAATTCTGAAGAAAGATGGCGACGTTGAAATCGGAATCTTCTTCGATCACGGCTTCGGTGGACGCTTCCGGCTTCCATTACACCGCCTCTTACTGGTTCTTACTCTCACCCCTCTTTGCATTTTAGTTGTTGATTATGCACAAAAGTGCGGTTGTTAAACTGCTCCAGGCGTCAATTTACCTATTAATGATCCTGTAATTTGAATAACTTTTTTAGTTTAGATATCTAGGAATTTGGGGTTTTTCAGTCCTTTTTATCATCTGATTTGAAAAGCTTGTAATGGTGTATTTACATTCTGAATTGTTGTGTTTTAATATTCAAGTAACTGTATGTGTTTATCATTTTTTGAACTGGTTTTTGGGAAACTCATTTTCGCTTTGTATTCCAAACCGGATGCTGTAAACTGTTGTTCAATGCCACTATCTTATTCATTAGGCTGGTTAGTTATATAGCTTGAAATGTTTGATTTCTGTTTCAATGTTCATTGGTAATATATGTTTTGTGTGAGATCAGTGTTTGAGTTTCCCTGATGTATACTATGCAGTGAGGAGAATATGTACTTACTATGCAAGAAGCTGTGCTCTGATGGACTTGCTGCTTCTGATGCTTCAGATCTATTTGTTGTCTTTATTTCAAATGACAAGAAGCAGGCAAGTGTTCTGTTAGTTGGGTTATGTGAATCTTTCTGTTAGGTTTAGATATTTTAGGCTATTTTTTGTAGGAGAAAATCCGTGGCTTTACCTTTCATCTGGTGAACAACGACCTTCTTTAGAAGCCACAGAAGAATAAAATGTGATAATTATTTTGCAGTTTCACATGAACTTTTAAAGTACCCAAGTAATCTTATTAATATTGCATGCCTAAATAGTCTTATTATTAATATTGCACGCCTAAAAAATCTTACTACTATTTATATTGCATGCCTAAGTAATCTTACTATTAACATTGCACAGGTAATACAAATTTCAAATAAGCCTGATGTGTAGATGGAATTTAGTGGATTCCAGATCTAAACAACATTGGCATTGTTAAGTTGTGTTCGCTTTATGCGTCGTCTAATCTCTATGCAGTACTTAACATTATTTCTATTTAGTTCTGAAGTTAAAGTGGTAACTTAACGTGAATCATATTGTATAGTGTATTGCTGGAAAGGTCTAACCATCTAAAGGTTGATTGACTCATCTTATTACTCTTTGCTAGATACCTCTCTGGAGGCAAAAGGCAAGCCAAAGAGCTGATGGGGTTACGCTATGGGATTATCATGTTATCTGCATACAGGTAAGTCAAATTGTTCCTCTTGTAATACACTTGATGGATGGTTGTGATAAGTGCACTAAATTATTTCACATCAGCATAAGAATATCCTTCTATGGTATTTCACAAATTATTCTTAAACCTTTAAGTCCTTAAAATATTCATGCAAAATAGAAGAAAACTGGAATTTTTTTAATTTTATTGCGAATTTACAAAAGCGCCTAAAAGCACTATAAATCGTGCGCTTTATAACCCCGCCCGCACTTCGCTTATCGAAGTGCTCTTTAGCGTGCTTTTTTGCGCTTTTTTAAACACAGTTAACAAACTTTCTAAATCTGGTCAGAAATCAAAATACCTAGTAATTGTGTTTTTCGGTGTGGCATGTGAGATTTCTTGTTTTGTTGCCTATAACAGAAGCAGAAAGATGCAAACTCGACTCCTATGGTGTGGGATCTAGATTCAACTCTTCCATTTCCTTCTCCCTTGACCTCTTATGTGGCTGAAGCTATCCGCCCGTCTTTCAAGCTATTCTCAGTCTTTGATAGGTATGAAGTATCGATGTTGCCTGTTTGTTTGATTTAGTAGTAATTACTTGAAACCTGTACTAGGACGGATAAGTCAAAGCTCTATTTTAAAGGCCGGCTATTAGCTGTTTATACGTGCCAGTGCCAGTGTGCCACTGTGTGACCTCACCTGAGAAAGACTTGTGTCCTCGAGTAACATGTCAGTATGGTATAGTAAATATTTGAGGAAACGGTCTAAGTTGTATTCATGAATGTGAATCTGGTTTTGCTCTTCATTTTACTATATTTTGACACACACGAAATCATGCATCTCTGATCTTTCTGATTTGGAAACAATGGGTTAAGTTTGGTATCAATCTGACAACCTTGAAAATGCCAAAATTGTAGATGCTCATCTCTTGGTTTACTCTCTTCGAGTAGCCTAAAAGTTTGGTTTGAGTTTATAACACAAATAGTTGCAGGTATTTCCGCATTGTACATGCACCATTATTCTTGCGTTGTTTTGCATCTGATCGAAGGCACATGAAAGATTCTGCTGGAAACTGGACATCTCAGCCACCTTCTTATCCACCCATTGCAGCTGAAGGTAATACAAAGCATTCATAGTGTTCATACTTATTCAGTGAGAGGAGACACGTCTTTTTTGTCTAGCTAATGATCCTACCCTATTTTTTGTCTGTGTAGATGGAACTGCTCATAATGTGAATGAGTACATCGACATTTCATCTGCTGAAGCATTAAAAAATGTTGGAGCTGAATCAGTGGATGCTGTTTTTTCTCAGAATTTCGGTGTCATAGTCGGTGAAAGTCAGCTTGAAGATTTCTTTTCGCTGATAGCTTGATCTTATTCTTCTATGTTGATGTGACTGATAACTTTAATGTGTAATTAGGCATACTCTTACAAACTCAGGTTTTACTTCTGGATTGCAGAAACATGATTTTGGTGGTATAGTGTAAATGAATATTGTTTTTTTTATTTCATGGTGGCAAACTTTCTCTGGTTCGTGATATGCAATGCACAGCACACTTTTCAGAAAATGACTATTTTCCCCCAATTGGGCTAGCATAACATGCAAGAGATATACTCAAAACTCAATTGCATTTCCCTGTGGATAACTGTAGCTTAGGAGTACATCCCTATAATTTTGTTTTTTTAATCTGACATCCCTATAAATGAGGGCAACGGGAAACATTCATCAAAGTTCATTGTAAAAAATACAATTTGACCAGCTATTCCTAGCTACAATGGCCAACGCTATAGCATATAGATGATCAGATCACCCTGAAGCGAGATACATTCATAGAATAAGCTTCATTCCAGAAAGGTTGTGGCTTGATCAATCATAAAATGCCTTGAGAGACACCACTTTATTAGGTCCCATCCTCGGAGTCTGAAAGTATACAATCTTGTATTTGCTCCCTGTTCATAATGGAAATTTGCAAAGACAAGCTACATCAGGACATCTCTTATAACAAACCAGCCAAAGCAAATAGCTAGTTAGCAGATAAAGAGCAGCATTTCTCTTAGGTTGGAACAGAAAAACCAAGACAAATCCTAGCCAGTGGCCACAAAAGAAAAATGGGAAAATTGTACTATAAATTATATTTTTCCTGTTTTTAAACAAACAGCCATTATTCATCAAGAACATCTGTGGAATTCAATTCCCTTCAGCACTTACATTAAATCTACCTCTATCAAGGCATTCAGACTCGCAACAAACAAGACCTACAAGTAGGGTTTCCCGCGGAGGTAAAACATCCTAGTTCATGTTTTTCCAGTCACAGAAGACAGAAATGCTAAATGACCATTATCTAACAAGGGGGATGGGAACTTCAACATAATATTTCAGAAACATATACTGGAAAATAGTAAATCTTGCATGTTTTGGGTATGAATATTAACCTTATTGCCCGAGATCTATCTTCAAAAGTGCCCTGAGCAACCATTTGCGGTGGTAGGAGGGAGAAAAAATGCCCCATAGTTACAGTATCCTCTGGGAGAATTTGAAGCTGGCAACTAGGACAACATTCATCTCTGCTGACCTCATTTGACTGTATTCCGCTCTTTGAATTGCAGTTCACATCAAATAACTTCAATGGACTATTGCAAATTCGGCAGAAGGAATTCAGAGGAAGAGATTCATTAGGTTTTAAATTGAACTTCTTTTGCCGCCTTTGAGATGCCAGTTGTGAATTCTTATCATCTGCTTCAGGCATTCTATTAAAATGGAAAGGAGTAAGCTTTCCAGCTGTTCTGACAATTGTGCTTTCTCGAGAAGGATTCTCTTCCTGAAATTAGAATTAAGGTAGACAGACCATTACAAGCTACTAGAAACAAAATTTAATAATGATCACATGTTTAGAATAAGATATCGCCTGCATTTACCTGAAGTAGTTTTACAAATGAGGCAATTAAGGCATTGATTCCAGAATGCTGATCTTTAAAAGTCTCGAGAGTCTTTAAGCTGGCCGGGCAAAGCAAATTTTAGTACCAAAACGATAGTAATTTCAATTCAGAGAGACCAAAAACAGTAGTTACTGAAGCTGATCACAACAAATTCCTTTAGAACAAACCTGTCAAGGTTGCACAGCATATTCAATTCTTGAGTGAGGCAATCACGCAGCGGAAGCACCACCGGAGTCTTCCACCTTGCATCAACATACTGAATATCCGCGGCCAATGAATAACCCTGGCCCTACAAGGGAAAAAACAGAAATCGCCAGGAGCTATGTATTACTACCTCTTCACAAAATAATATAATAGTAGCAAACTAAACATGAAACTTGGATTTAAGCAGATCAACAACCTTAACTTATCTCACTATAAGATTAACAAAAACCAACCTTTACAGTTGCTTCAAGGACATGGCAAGCAATCCTTGATGTACAAGTTCCCAGCACGATTTTAGTATATCCATTCTCAAGAGCAACCTGCAAAGAAATTCAAGAAAATTTCAGTCAATGATGTATAGTAGGGAACTACTGACAACAGCTGAATTAAACTAAACTACCTTTTGCAAGGCCAACATTCTCAGATAATGAAGAACATCTTCTCTTCCAGTGACGTCACGGACAGCATATACCAGCTCCTTCAACCTATCTCTCCCCTCCTCCTTCAACCTCTCTCTCCCCTCTGCCGACGAAGAATAAAGGCTTTCAGTTGGAACAACGTGCAGCCTCTTTGCCGGTGGAGAAATCTTCGAGATAATCTCTTCCATTTCTTCAACCGCCTTCTCAAATTCGATTGCAGGCACATGAACACTGGAACGCTCATCAACGAACACGACGCCGACGCCAAATACTGGCAACGGTCTATCCCTACTCACACTGGCATCGAAATTCCTCTGCGATTTCAGCTGCATCTCGTGAACAAACTGAAGAGCTACCCTGGAAGAAGCGCCGCCGGAGAAGGCCACGAGGACATTATCGGAAGGGGAGATTAAGGCGTTCGAAGAGACGGCGAGCCGGAACTTTCCGTACAGATTGCTCCGAAAGCAGTCGCTGCAGAAGCGAGTGATGTCGCCGCCGGCGCCAGGGAGTTGGGGTGAGGCGGCGGCGATGGAGTCATTGAGCTTGCACTTGACGCAGACGAGAGAGTTTTTGACGGCGTTGGATTCGGGTGGCAAGGCAGCGGTGTCTTTGTAGCAACCAGACTGGCTGCAACTTTCTGAGTTGCACGACATCGTCTTCCGCGCGTGCACCGGAGCGGTCCAAACTGCTTAAACCCCAATTACCAACAAGTGAAATCAGCCTGAATTAATCAGACTAAATTTCACTTGATTATATTTTAATAATTAAATAAATGAAATTAAAGTAACAGAATTAAGTTTACATCTATCTTCTTCCTATACTCAATCCTAAATAAGTATACAGTATTTCGTACTATATTTAACACAAACAATTAGATAAGACAATCTTATGGTAAAGCAGAATAATGACAAACTATTTTTTGGGGCCAAAATACAATTATATTTTGCTCGGTGCCAATTTATAAAAAGCGCATAAGTTCATAGACTATTTTGCAAAATTGTAAACTTTGTGGGGGAGATGAGCTCTAGAGCGGCCGATGACGATCGGAAACATCACAGCGAAGCAGCCACTGCGAAGAAGAATCCCACCTTTGTGATTCTGAACATCCGGTGATTATTTGATGAAGAGATCGGTCCGCCGGTGATATGGGTATAGTGGTGATAGGCGGTAAAGTGGTGATCGTTTATCTTCACTCTGGTGCTTCGATGAGGATATCACCTCAGGTTTCTATATATTTAAACATAAACCGTTGTCAAATGGCAACGACAAAATCGAAGTCACGTTGCCTTTGTCTTGCATTGAGTACGCGTATACATAGAGTCAAGATGCATACAACACAAGTTTGATATCACCTTTGGTATCGTAGATTGAAACTAATGTACATTTTACATTGTCATATGTAAGAACAGAGTTACACTTATCTGACATTGGTTCGATATCACCATCGGTTTCGTTAGATTTAAATTTTAATTGTTATCGGAAGAAATCCACAAAATCAATGATGTCTTGCCTTCCCTTTGCCTTCTCTCCGATATCGAGCAGGTATGGAACTGGAACTACAAATTGATATCACCTCGCCTTCGCTTCGCTTTTATTACAATATGACGTTTCAAGTCACCTCTTATCCGATATTGTTTCGATATCACCTTTGGTATCGTTACATTTGAATTCCAACCGTCATCAGAATGACATCAAATAAATCGATATACTCTCGCCTTCTCTTCGCTAACCACAATATGGCGTCATGTGAAAATATAGAGTCGACATTGATCAATTAAACATCTTATTTCTGTACTTTTACGCTCAAACCGCTAACAATTATCATCATTCAATTACTTCGAAGCGAAGTAAAAACTACACTATTTACTTCGATTTCATGAAAATTGAAGTAAACGATTTTTATTACTTCCATTTTTATGACAATCGAAGTAAAAAGTTCTTTTTAATTCGATTTTCATGAAACCGAAATAAAAAGGGTGAAGTAAAAGGCCTCTTTTATAGTAGTTTGCCCCTTTACATATGACATTTTTCATGTTCGACTACACATTAGTTATGGACGTTTTTTATGGCCATCATATACAAGTGTACTTTTGGCTTCACACACTTTAAATATGAATTGTTGGGTATTTTCCATAGGTTGTATCTTGAAAATTGACATGTTTATGTCTAATCGGAATCCCGATTGAAGTTTCGAAAGAAATCGGCTACATTTTACAATTACTTCACATAATCGCCGTGTTTACATACGAAATCACTATCCAAATTGACAACAATATCGAACGAACAAACGTTATTGCTACCAAACCCGGCAGCTAAATTTTTTCTTTGGCGGTCAACACAAACGATGTCGCCATGACATTCGCTAACAAAAGCGAGGTCGTATATGCATTCGCAGCTTTCCCTCTGTTGCTCCATCCGTTACAAAAAGTAATATCGCCTAACAGTTTTGTAACGTTAGCCGGATGAGTTTGGTGGTATCTCTTAATGCTATCGCCTGCGCACGAATACACCAACGATATCGCCTCAAATTTCGCAAGCTGGTATCGAGTACTGGTCACATCACTCGCTTTGTGTTTTCTGACTATAAACGAATATGTAGGCGAATTCGTCGGTAATACCGCAATTTAAAATTCCCGCCATTTTAATGTTGTCAAAAATTCTAGCGAAAGTAGTAGCGATGTCGTCAGAATGTAGTTAGCGAATAATACACACGATATCGTAGCCTTAAAAAATTGAATATTTTAAAATTGGCGATCTGACGGAAGCGGCATCGTCACGTTCAACCAACTAGGTAGGAAGTGTTGGTGTTTTATGAAACACAATCATTTAAGAATAATTGGATTTGAGTATTAGTGAGCTCGGTACGTTATAACAAGATTGGTGGTGCAGAGTGCACACTTGTATAAACCCATCCACGAGCTCACAATTCTGGAATGATCATTTTAATATTAATGATCTGGAATGAAGTGTTATATTGATGTATACGTATATCAATTAACACTTGGTATGTTTGTGTTACGTAATTGGTTGATTGATGTTTGTGTTACGTAACTGGTTAGTAACATGGTGTCATACCTGATGGGTGCGTACATATACATGCAGTTACTTCAATCCTGATTGGATTGGATTGGATGCATGCATGTAGTTACCTCACGTGGTATGGCATGGATAGGTACGTCCTGCAGTTGTCTCAGTTACCTCATTGGTTATGGATCGGAACGGTATGCTGTGCAGTTTCCTAGTATGTTCTGTAGTTATCTGCAGTTGCATCTTGGCGTGTCTGTGGTTGCATGCAGTTGCTTCATCCTTATCTGTATGGTGTGGTCTGAAACTGACGGATTTTCCCTATAAATACACATGCCCTTGGTGCATAAAAAAGAAACAGAAACAGTAATTACAGTTCTAGAACAAAATGTTCAAAGGCATTTTCTTGTTTCAGGCCTAGAAGCAAGAAGGTTCGATAGTTTTATCCTACAGGAGAATTCGTGTAACCCAGGCTATAAGGGTCGAATTATTCTCAAAGGAAAGCGAGACTACGTGACTCTATCAAAATCCAGATACATCACAAATACCCTTTCTCTTTACCCAACATATTTTGAGAATAATTTGTTGTCATTTTGATGATGGATTTTGTACGTGACATGACTTCCAAGTTTATGAAGTTAGAGAAGTTTGTAGGTGTGGACTTCCGCAGGTGGCAGAAAAAGATGCACTTCCTCATAACCACTCTCAAGGTGGTGTACGTCTTGTCTACTCTGATCACCGAACCAGCAGAGGATGAACCATTGGAGGAGACACGCAAGAGAAACAAGTGGGAGAATGATGACTACATCTGTCGCGGTCACATCTTGAATGGTATGTCTGATTCACTGTTTGATATATACCAACATGTTGAATCTGCAAGGGAGTTGTGGAATTCTTTGGAGTCAAAGTACATGGATGAGTATGCTTCCAGTAAGAAGTTCCTTGTTAGTAATTTTATGAATTACAGGATGTCAGACTCCAGGCCAGTGAGGGAGCAATACAATGAACTGCTTCGGATTTTTGGGCAATTCGCACAACACAAATTGGAAATGGATGAATCTATTTCTGTGTCAAGCATAATCGACAAGCTTCCGTCCACTTGGAAGGATTTCAAACACATGCTTAAGCATAAAAAAGAAGAGCTATCTCTTGTTCAACTTGGGAGCCATTTGCGCATAGAGGAAACTCTAAGGGTGCAGGAAAATGGCAAGCCCAAAGATAAAGAGACAGTGGTATCTTCTTCTATCAATGTGATGGAAGATGGTGAAAGTACTAAGAAGAAAAAGGGAAAAAAGTGTCCCTTTGTCAACAACAACAAGGAATCAAACAAAAAGCCTAAGGGTTCATGTTGGATTTGCGGCAAGACGGGGCACTTTAAACGTGACTGTCGTATCGGAAAGAGCAAGAAGGGAGTGGTATCAAACCATTCTGGGCAGGGGTCTAAGGACCAAGGTCCACCAACTCAAGGTCAGTATTTTGACAATGATTTAATTTTTTACGAAAATTATGTCACGCTCATTCCTGAAGCATTTTACATGCAGGATGATGAAGTTGCGTGGTGGGTAGATTCTGGTGCAACCAAACATGTTTGCAAGGACAAAAAGTGGTTCAAGTCATTCGAATCGGTTACTAATGGTGCCATTGTTCATATGGGAAACGAATCTACCGCCGATATTCTTGGTCGAGGAGAAGTTGTGTTGAAATTCAGTTCTGGGAAATATCTTCATCTAAAGGATATATTATATGTACCTAGAATTAGAAAGAACTTAGTTTCTGTTGGCATTTTAAATAAGTGTGGCTATAAGCAAGTGATTGAATCTGATAAGTATGTATTGTCGAGGTATTATGTGTTTGTAGGGTTTGGATATTATTGTAATGGTATGTTTATATTGAATTTGAGTGATATTTTTAATTCTGTAAACATGGTTTGTTCTGATGTTGATTTACCATCATTATGGCATGCAAGACTAGGACATGTTCATTATAATCGCATGCTTAATATGTCCAAAGAAAACATGATTCCACCTTTTGATATAAATGTGCCAAAATGTGATACTTACAAGTTGACTAAAATTGTCAAACAACCTATGAAAAGTGTTGAAAGGACATCAAGTTTACTTGAACTCATTCATAGTGATTTATGTGATTTGCATGCAACACCATTTTTGGGAAATAAAAAATATTTGGTAACATTTACAAATGATTATTCTAGATTTTGTTACATATATTTGTTACATTCTAAAGATGAGGCAATTTCTAAATTTAAGATTTTCAAAAATGAAGTTGAATTGCAGTAATCTGTTTTGATTAAAAAGTTGCGCACTGATAGAGGAGGTGAATATTATGATCATGTGTTTTTTGAATCTTGTGGCATAATTCATGAAGTTACCGCTCCTTATACACCACAATCAAATGGTGTGGCTGAAAGGAAAAACAGGGTTCTCAAGGAAATGGTAAATTCCGTGCTATCCTACTCGGGCTTGAGTGACGGATTTTGGGGTGAAACCATGTTAACGGCTTGCTATTTATTGAATAGGGTTCCAAATAAAAGGAACAAGAAAACTCCATATGAATTTTGGTGTAAAAAGAAACCAAACTTGATTTATCTTCGAGTTTGGGGTTGTCGGGCGGTCGTGAGACTTCCTGATCCCAAAAGGAAAACATTGGGAGAACGAGTAATTAAATGCATCTTTATTGGATATGCCATGCATTCCAAGGCTTATAGGTTTTATGTTATTGAACCTAATGATTTCATTTCGGTTCACACTGTAATTGAATCGGTAGATGCTATTTTTGATGAAACTCGATTCTCCTCAATGGCAAGACCAAAGTATATAGTTCCAATTTCAATAAGAACTATAGAGGGAGATGAAATCTCACCTGATAAGTCACTTGAACTTCGAAGAAGCAAGAGAGGAAGGATTGAAAAGTCTTTTGGTCCTGATTTCCAAATGTATTTGGTTGAGGGATCAAGAGATGAGATTGATAATGAATATTCTTATTGGTATCATGTTGATGAGGATCCTAAAACATTTAGTGAGGCTATGAAATCACGAGATGTTGCTTTCTGAAAAGAAGCGATAAATGATGAGATGGATTCCATCATGGGTAATAATACGTGGATTCTCTCTGATCTACCACGTGGTTGCAAACCATTAGGTTGCAAATGGATCTTCAAAAGAAAGATGAAAGTCGATGGTTCTATTGACAAGTTTAAAGCTAGATTGGTTATCCAAGGATTTAGGCAAAGGGAAGGTGTTGATTACTTTGATACATATGCCCCAGTTGCCAGGATCTCCACTATTAGGTTGTTGATTGCCTTGGCTGCTATCAACAACTTAGTGATCCATCAAATGGATGTCAGAACAACATTTTTAAATGGAGATCTAGAAGAGAAGGTTTACATGAAACAACCAGAAGGTTTTGTTATGCCAGGAAATGAGCATAAAGTTTGTAAACTGGTTAAATCGTTGTATGAGTTAAAACAAACTCCTAAGCAATGGCATCAAAAGTTTGATGAGGTGGTTTTGTCAAATGGTTATCAATTGAATCAATCTGACAAATGTGTATACATCAAATTTGATAACTCCGGAAATGGAGTTATTATTTGTCTATATGTGGATGACATGTTGATTTTTGGTACAAACCAAAATCAGGTTGACCTTACAAATACTTTTTTTTCTTCAAGGTTGACATGAAAGACATGGGGGGGATGTTATTCTTGGCATTAAGATCAAACGAGAGAATAATGAAATCTCTCTGACACAATCTCACTATATTGAAAAAATACTCAAAAAGTTTAATTGTGAGAATTGTTCCCCAGTTAGTACTCCAATTGATACAAGTGTGAACCTTGTACCTAAAAAGGGTAAAGCAGTATCACAACTCGAGTACTCTATGACAAGCACAAGGCCAGACATCGCTTTTGCGGTTGGCAAATTGAGTAGATACACGAGTAATCCTAGCACCTTTCATTGGCAAGTTGTTAGGCGTGTGCTCAAGTATTTAAAGAAAACCAAGGATTATAGTTTGTGCTATGTGGGATTTCCTTCAGTGTTGGAAGGTTATTCGGATGCTAGTTGGAATAATAGCGGAGATGCTAATTCTTCTACTAGCGGTTGGGCATTTTTGCTTGGTGGAGGAGCCTTTTCATGGTCTTCAAAGAAGCAAACTTGTCTTGCTGACTCGATATTGGAAGCTGAATTTATTGCTTTAGCTGCAGCCGGTAAAGAGGCAGAATGGAGCATAATCTGATCTATGAAATTCCATTGTTGCCTAAGCCAATTTCGCCTATCTCAATTCATTGTGATAGTCTAAATACTTTGTCTAATGCTTATAAGGAAGTGTACAATGGAAAATCTAGCACTTGGGCATCAGGCATAGTGCGGTGCGTGAGTATTAACTCATGGTGTGATTTCAATTGATTTTGTAAGAACACAGAAAAATCTAGCAGACCACTTGACGAAGGGGTTAGCTAGGGACTTGGTATTTAAGTCGGTTATCGGGATGGGTTTAAAGCCTATTTAAATCTTTGTTTGTGGTATACCCAATTTCGCTCTAGAACGACGCTAGGGTCAAATTCAATGTGGAAGACCCATTATTTAAGATTGAAACATATAATTTTATATTCCGAATGGTATATGTTTGGACATGCATGAAGACCAGAGTATGAAGTTTAAACTTCTTAATGGATCTTTTGAAAAAGTACATATGCGTGTATGATTAAAAAGATTCACCTATATGAAGAGCGAAGTGTAGCCGCTTCAAGAAGTTAAGGCTTGGCTTTGTATGCATCTCATGAATGGATTGGGACACATGGCTTGAATAGTGTCAGTTTAGCTTTTGAGTTGTATTTGAACCTGTGTGTGTATTATCTTCAGGTGTTCAAATGGGTTGAAGGGTTCAATCTTTTAGACACACCAATTCTCGAGCATTTGGAATGTGTAATTCACTAAAATGAAAATTCAATCTATAAGACATTTTCATTGATGCACTTGTTTGGTTTTGATGGATTGTTGTTTTTCCAAATCAAGGATTATACTTAAATGGGGGAGGATTGTTGGTGTTTTATGAAACACAATCATTTAAGCATAATTGGATTTGAGTATTAGTGAGCTCGAGACGTCATAACAAGATTGGTGGTGCGAAGTGCACACTTGTATAAACTCATCCACGAGCTCACAGTTCTGGAATGATCATTTTAATATTAATGATCTGGAATGAAGTGTTACATTGATGTATACGTATATCAATTAACACTTGGTATGTTTGTGTTACGTAATTGGTTGATTGATTTTTGTGTTACGTAATTGGTTAGTAACATTGTGTCATACCTGATGGGTGCGTACATATACATGTAGTTACTTCAATTCTGATTGGATTGGATTGGATGCATGCATGTAGTTACCTCACGTGGTATGGCATGGATAGGTACGTCCTGCAGTTGTCTCAGTTACATCATTGGTTATGGATCGGAACGGTATGCTGTGCAGTTTCCTAGTATGTTCTGTATTTATCTGCAGTTGCATCTTGGCGTGTCTGTGGTTGCATGCAGTTGCTTCATCCTTATCTGTACGGTGTGGTCTGAAACTGACGGATTTTCCCTATAAATACACATGCCCTTGGTGCATGAAAAGGGACAGAAACACAAACAGTAATTACAGTCCTAGAGTAAAATGTTCAAAGGTATTTTCTTGTTTCAGGCCTGGAAGCAAGAAGGTTCGATAGTTTTATCCCGCGGGAGAATTTGTGTAACCCAGGCTATAAGGGTCGAATTATTCTCAAAGGAAAGCGAGCCTACGTGACTCTATCGAAATCCAGATATATCACAAATACCCTTTCTCTTTACCCAACAGGAAGTAATATCACTCCCAAAGGCGATTTGTGGAAGCGATTTCGCTGGTGCAAGTAAAATAGCATGCTTGCAAATACCGGTTGCGGTATTGTAGCGAGCATACACACGACATTTTCAACCGTCGTGGGCAGGGCGTTTTTTTTTAATAATTTAAATGGTACGAATGAACGGTCAGGGTGTGGGGAGCATTTAGGTTAACCGCCTTCTCACCTATAGGTGCACTAGTGATTATGGGGTGTTTCTTTACTTAAATAATATAAAATGTCAAATTTCATAATACTTTTAAATTAAAAGGTTATAATTACACAAAATATGTATTTAAAGATTACCCTGTTCATGTAACAATACGCCCGATAATAATCTTGTCTCATTTCACGATTTCAAACAAAAAAGATCACTAAAAAAATCAACGATGCATGCCAAACAAAAGAAAATCCAGGAAAAATACATATGAAGAACGATGAAAGCATAGTGAATAATAAATTAAATCTTCTTGGAATTGACGACGCGGCATGAGCTCCGAATCTCGCCATGAACTCCTGTGAGGACATCGACGGCACCCAGATGAACCATAGCGTCACTGAACTTGGTGTTGAAGTCAAAAACACTCTCCGCAGCGATGTTTACGATGAAGCTGGTGTCTGGATGAGATGCCAGTTCTTGATCGATCTGTAGAACTCCCCTTTTCTGCAGCAGCTGCTTGTAGTAGGAGTTGTCCACGGTTAACGTGCTGGTTCGGTTCTGATCGAGCTGGACCGGGCGGTCGACCGTGGCGTTCAGCGGGCACGATCTCCTCAGGGATGCCACCAGCGGTTTGGCCATCGTTGGATCCGGCTTGCCGGTGCCGTTGAAATCGTATAGACGGTCTTGGAAGAAGGAACAGTTTGCCACTCCCACGGTGTGAGCACCTGCAATATTCATTCATGCACGTAAACTTTAAATCATCTTATTCTTATTAATTTGATTCGTATTGACTATATATGAATCATAAGGATCAATAGAATTCCACATAATATTTAAGACAAAAATTCAATATATATTGGAAAATAATATTCATCCAATTATAAAATTAACGATGACACTTGGCATTATTAGTGAGAGGAAGGCAATACGGGAACATACCAAGAAGATAAGTCATGTCTAGAGTGCTGACATTCTTTTTATTAAATATTTTGATGGATTGGTCGACTGAGATATGCGGATCTGGAATGTGCAAATCAACTAGCCTCGCAAGAGAAACGTTGCCGTCTCTCCTCCCTGTCTCCGCCACGTACCGTGGTCCGCCGGCCTGATCAAACAGCATCAAAATAATCAATATAATTAACCCCGATCTTAATTTTTTTAATTTATCTACTTGTGTATTTACCAGAACAACAGCGTCTCTGGTAGCCAGAGAAATGACGTCGGCGCAAGAAACGACGCCGGGGCAGCTGCTCTCCAAAGCTTGCTTAATATCATCAATCACATCAAAACCTCTCAGACCTACATTGGTTCCTGACGTTTTCTCACTGTCCTCTCCATCAAGCAGAATCGAGGCATCACAGCCCTTCAGATTAAACAGAACGTATGAATTAGTTTTATCACTCAGATGATCATGTATATAATATATGTATGTTCTTACGTTAACGAAGCAATCGTGAAACTGTATCCGAAGCAGAGCAGCAGTAATGGTGGGATCTTGATTCCACCATTTCTTCGTCAGCCGTGCCACGGTTGCTTCAACGTTGGCGGTGCCGCATTTTCCTTTGTAGAAACCTACTCGCAATGGCGATGCTCCCATGCATCCGTAGTAATGGCTGGACAAAGCCACGAACAAGAAAACCAGGGCTAGGGCAGGTCTCCACATTTTTAAAGCTTACTATATTTATTACAGTCTCACAAACTCGACTCTATTTATAGGTTGAGTTTCATGCGTTGATTTCATCGAAACTATTTATATGTGTTTAATATGTATTGTCGTTTCAACTCGCATCATGTAGTATCTACAATTAAGTTCGATCTTAATTAATTACCATATTCATACATTATCAAACCCTTCCAGATATATACATGCGAAATGTTACGTAAATTAATTCAATAAATGTTTATTCAGGTTTAATTCCGTTGAATAACATATATATAAATATTGTACGTTTCACTTATATAAGTTTGATCTTGAAAAATCAAACTGTACAGATTAATTTGCACGGGACAGAGGGAGGAGTATATAAATTGAAAATTTATGTTACTAAAATGTACAAGTCTAAATAGTTTCATTGTATTAATATTTGATAAATTTGTTTTAGACACCAACTCTCCCTTCAATTCTTACATGTTCTTTCTCTCATAAGTTTAATTGTTGGGTATCGAATAAGTGTGCATTTTCCACACAAGAATAATTTTTTTAGTTAAGTGTGAATCGTCCATATTAGTAGAGTTCTTCAATTTGGTCGATTAGATCACATATCCACAATACTTGATCTGGTTTTCACGTCGATATTTTTTTTCTTGGTCTGATTTTACAAATCACTTTTCTATTCGTAATTTATATCTTTCAAGTTGTTATTAGTTTAGAGAATATAGATCATGATATGATCAAGTACTGGTGTTGTAGTTGATGTCTAGTTGGCGGAGTGATTGATGCATAAGGTCCTTTTATGGCAAACAGTTTTGGCCGTTTTTGCGATCGGTGAGTTAATACCCCTGAAGCGACATTGCAATTTTATTTGTAATTTTACATACAGCCGGTATCAGTTTAAATCTATATTAGGGAAATAAGTTGCATCTTTTTACAGTTATAATTTTTAAAGGCTGTACAATCCTGATAAATCAGCAAATATGTGTATTGCTTGGACGTTAATAGATAGGGAGTTAAGATGTAAACAAAACTCCGGCAAAAGGCTTACTAGTACCGATCAGATCGAAGGAATAATGCATCCATATATAGCTATGTATGTTCAATATAGTTTTTCATGCATATGACATTTGTCTCATTCTGCACCAGTTGACCCTTTCAGATTCGGATTTGTAAGGACATGCTTGTCCAAATTATACACTTTACATTTGGCAATATTTATATACTTCATCCTAATAAATAAAACAATTACATGTCATGATCAATTCATCATCTTCGAACTTATTATGTGCTAGCTATATCCAATTTAACATATTTTAAATTAATATAGTATGAATACAGCTAAATACTAATCACCATATATACAATATTTTTTGTTTAAATTATTAAATATTTTTTAAAACATGCATTTTAGCGCTTTTCAATCAAACCTTCATCTTAAATTCATAGGAAGATGAAATCGCTAGATCATTAGATTTTAAATTTCTTTGATTTAGAAAATATTGTTTGGTTAGATGTGTGAGTGAATTATATTTATGTAATTTCAACTCACATGAAAATATCCGACTATTGTATGTTAATTTGATATTCGCAAAATACACACATTGTTTTTGTCAACCTGGAGATTTTAAATCATGAGATTATGAAATTCTTGCATTTTCTAACTCCAACCAAACGATGTCTAAATGAAATACATGAATCTCATATAAAATATGTACTTACTTGATGAAATTTTATATCATAAAGTATAAATTTTGTTGTTAGAAAGTATATATATACAATTCAAATCATCATTCAACAAAAACAACTGTTAAATTAATTTTCTTAAGTTACTTAGCATCAGGATCTACCACTTTTCGTGTAGCATATTCTTGCTTTCTTAAAAGAGAACAATTTAAATTATTGATAGATTTTGGAGAAAACAAATTGAAACTGCGTGTTCGAGGAAACAGAAACAGAAACGCGTTTTGGTCTGGTTTCTGTCTTCTCCTGTTTGGATCCATCAGTACGGACGCCATTGTCGGAATAAACAAGGTCGGTGGCGTTTCATTTGGAAGCTCTACTCGTCATCTCAGAAACGTACAACTGAATGAATCCGCCAATTTAATTACCCCGCATGCATTGCGACGATCGATCTAATAGAACAGGTCAGTGTAATAACGAGATCAGGGCGCGTTTTTGTGTTATTTTAGATCAGACGGTTATAAAAACATTTTAAGATTCACAACTTTCTTTTCATATATAATAATAATATAGCACCAAATGAAAATTAAACATGCATATTGTGTAATAAAATGCGATATTATTATACAATTGAATTTCCTAACTTCCGCAATGTTATCTTGTACGAAGGAGGTTTTTGCACCAATTTATCAAAAACAAATTCCTGTCTATCTAATTTAATTAAACCAGTACTATTTATTAGTACATTTATTTTGCTTCAGTTAACTACATCCAAATCATTAAGTTGAGAAGAACAAATCGTGGTAAATTATGCATATATCTTGAAGGGCTAAAAAACTATTTACACCCGAAGATAATCTGCCAACATTTTATATATCTTTTAAGTTTTTCAAGGTTTTTATTAGAAAATGTTTTTAATCACACTATGGTGGGATGACAATTATAATTAGGCTCACCACACCTCAAATCGGCCCAAATTGCCATAATCCTTATAAATAGGAATGAGTAAATGATCAAACAAGATCAAGTTAAAGGTTTTTGAAAAAAGAGAAAGCATGATACCAAAAATATAAATCTTGACTCCTTACGATTCAACGACCAACTTAGTGATCGTCAAAATGAAGCACAACTTAGACAACTGGAAGAAAGAGTCAATATTTTATATCATGCTTTGTGTTACAGTCCTAAAGATGACAAACTTTGTTGAGGGAGATGGTAGAAAAGCTGAGTAGAAATGTTGCTCTTTGTTGCTGATGCCTGACTGTGTAATCCTTGTCTGATTCACCCTTGGTCTTGCATGGTGGTGATACCCATAGTTCCTCCTGAGCTGAACTATGGGCCTTCAAACCTGAAACCATAAGATTTGGAGCAGTACGTGTATCCCACAACATTATAACCTCATACTGAGAACTCCTATAACAATCAACTACAATTAAGCCTAACAGTTGGGATGGAGCATCAATTAGACCTGGTTCTCCAGATATACCTAACATGCAACTTCATTTAGATATAAAATCTGCAACACTATTGACTTTCCTAAATTTATGGTGAGTACACATATGCATGCCAAGTCTATGCAAATAAATCATACAAACTCAAACACTCTCAATGGGTAGATAATGGATTTAAGATCCCTTTAACAGCAAGCAGACTATCCGATTCAATCATGAAAGGACCTGGCAAGCCATCACCCATTTTTTGACCCAAATCAATAGCCATTAACTCAGCAAGTAGAGGGGAAGATGTATTGACACATTTCATATGCATAATTACAATACTACCCCGTCTATCCCTCAACACTACTCCCAGTCCATTGCTACCATTTGCAGTGTAAAACATCTGTGTCTATCTTAAAACCCTGGACTGGTGGTATCCATTTGACCACTCTAACATGCTTAAACTATTTCTTTTCAGATAGGGAAACAAGCCTACATTGAGTACGTATCCGTGCTTCTCAATTGATCCAACAGGTGGAAAAGTTGAGAAGAGAAGAAAACTTGCTTTAAGGTATTTTGAATAACCAAAAGTTTTTCAGTTTTGTTGCCATCAAAAATAATATTACTCCTACAGATTCAGATATTCCACATAATGGTACAAGTAGTGGCTAAATTCACTATAGTATGAGTTTTTGATTTACTCTTGATTCCAAGATAGAAGCTAAGTCTATGTTTTGCAGATAGAAAAATGGGTACTGAGATTGAGAATATAGAATGCACATACTCAAGAATTTCCATGTTAAATCTACATTCATTAAAAATGGCCCATTGAATAGGCAATATCACAGTATCTACACTTAGAAGGCATGCAAAATGACACAGACATTAACACATCATCAAATGGTAATAGTGAATTATAAAGCCTCCAGATAAAAACATATTTTTGGAAGGATTTTGTGGTGCCAAACCTGAAGAATAAGTTGATTCTCATTTTGTCTTATTCTCAAGGTTTGATAAGCATATTTGACTGTGAACTGGCTACTAGCCGAAGGTTTCTATACCAAGACATCCCATGTGATTGTGTTTTATTGAAAACTCTTGCAAAACATAGATTGTATTGGTAGCTAATGGTGGCTCCAAAATGGTTTGTAATTGTGTCGTATTTTCAAAGAATTTTGCCACAGAAACACCTGGAAAGGGAACATCAATAACATTGTCAATCTCATAACATAATGCACCAGAACCTAACCAATTAGCATTCCGAAAAGGTCATGTTCCTACTCCTGTCAAAACCCTAGAGTGACTGTTAGCAATCTCTGTAACTGCACAGATTCTTCTCCATGGGTGTGATGTTCTGTATGAGACTGGTAGAGACCATAGAAATGAGGTCAAAATAGTACCATTTTGTTGCAGTTTCCACCATAATTTACATAAGAAAGTTTGTAAAGTAGCTCTGATGTCCCTAAATCACAATCCATTTTTCAATGTAGGTAAAACAATTCTTGACCACTTCCTTCATATCCTTCTCTGACCAAATTGGAACTCACCCTAAAAGAACTTAGCTGCCATTATTTCCATCCTCTTTATCACATCCATTGGAGGATGAAGGATAGAAAATATGTGGACTGGGATGGACAAAAGCACAATTTATAAGAATGAACTTACCAGCCTGTGATAACCATTTGCATTTCCAATTAAGAATATCATTCTCCTGTCTTTATCATGAGTTGTTAATAAAATATCTCATTTCTCCCTGTAAAACAGGTACTCCAAGATTTTTGAAAGGTTAAGTACCTTTCTTCATACCAGTAAGTGCTTTAATCCCCTTTCCAAGGTTATTGAGAATTTTGGATTGCAAAAGATATCAGACTTATTGTAGTTTACTTCTACCCAGAAACTGATTCATAGGCCTTCAAAATAATGAACCTCTTCAAATTCTTCCTCCCAGCACTTATAAAAATTGCAGTGTCATCTGCATACATGAGATGGGACACTTGTTCCACTCCTCTTGGCATTTGAAATCCTTGGAGATACTAAATCTGCAACAGTCTTTTAAGTCCTCTAGAGAAGGCTTTTGTGACCAAGTTATACAGAAACAACAAGTCTCCTTGCTTAATAACTCTATTCAACTTGAAGAATACAATACCTATCCCATTTATAATGACTGAAAATCATACTGAAGCTATATTTTAGATAATAATCTTCACCAGTTTGCAATGGAACCCAAATTCCAGAAAAACTGTATTCAGAAATGCCTCAGATACCTATCAAACGCCTTCTCTATGTCCCAGCTTGATTATAATTTTCCTATTGCTAGGGATTTTTATGCAATAGCCTCACCATATCCTGCATTTGGATGTTATTGTCAACTATGTCCCTTCCACTCTAAAATGCAGACTGCTCAGTTGCAACCAGCTTAGTCATCAATGGCTTAAATGTTTTCATGATCAACTTTGAGAACACCTTATTCATGAATTTAGACACACTAACAGGTCTAAACTCCGCAAAGTTGTTAGGAATAAGGACCTTGGGATCAAGGCCAACCAAGTTCTAGTTACAATGCTCGGTAAGGGCTTGCCTTTTAAAAATTCCAATGCTGCCTCCATTAGGTCATCTCAAATCACCTCCCAATAATGAGTGAAGAAAAATCCCGAATAACCATCAGCTCCCTCTTTATTCAGGAAAAAAAAGAGAAAATTTGAGCTCTTCAAGCTCAAATGGTCTAAGAAGTTTATCATTTTCCTCATTGGTGATTAAGGTTGGAATACATTGTTTAAATGCTCCAAGTACTGGCCATAAATATCTATTTCAGTTGAGTTTTGCAGGCTCTGGAAAAATACAACTCATCTTTCCTGAATCTTTGTAGGATCATATGTCCATACACCATGTATGTCCTTAATTTTATTTATTTGATTCTTACGTCTCCTCTCTTTCACAGCATTATGGAAATATTTGGTATTAGCATCACCCTCCTTTAGCCATCTCAACTTAGATTTTTGTTTTCAGAAAGTAGTAAGTTCTCTCTGAGATCTGATGAGTAATGCTATGTGCTTGTTTAGCTCTATCAATGATGGAAGTCTGAAACCCTCAGATGATCTTGAACCGAGCTAACGAACTGATATGCAAAACAGACCCCGAGGTGGCCGGGGATAGACACTCGGATGCTTAAGTCAGTAGAAATCCTTTAGAAGCTATAAGCATAAAAGCATAGTGTGTATTAGATAGATAGAGAGGCGTACCAAGCCTTTGTATTTATATCCATTTAATCTGTGGATTGGAACGATTTGTAATTCGAGTAAGAATACAAATCTTATGATAATAACTGTTGTATTCCCATAATTAGAGGAATCGTATTCCTTGTAGGCAATTCAAAATATACGCAATCCATATTTGGATTAGGCCGATGGACCCGTAAGCCCATCTCCAACGTATCTCGAGCCCGGATCCTCTTGGACCTCGATCCGAGTCTGAACGAAGCCTTCAAGTGCAAACCATAGACTTATCAGTAGCCCCAAGGTAGATGTTCAGAATTTTGAGGTCTCCTCTCGAGGGAATTGTGCGAGACTATTTTACTCGAGGAAAAGCCAAGGACTCGAGGGATATATCTCGAAGTAGTAACTCGGGGCATCCTCTTGGATTAACCGCTCGGGTTGACTCTTATGAATATCTATCTTCCAAGTTATTTCGCATTCCATCTAGACTCGTGGACGACTGAGTTTAATCCCTTTTCCGATATGAAACCTGGATACACGTGTCGCCTATTTATCTGGTGATGATGGTGGTTTGTTCCCCACCTCTCCAATTGCTTGCATCGATACACTGATGGAAGTAATTACCGGCTTAAATGGTATTTAATTTTGGGTTATATCTCCCAAATATTTTCTTTTCTTTCTCACTTTCAACTTCTCATCAAATTTGCTGACGCCGCTCTCTCAACTGCTATTTCTCAGAAGCCCCAAATTCTTATTCTACTCCAATCAGTAAGTATTCGAATATATTCTCTGATTACTGTCGTACGTTTTGCTCTTCTTTTCCCAATTTCCCCCGCCCTCTCTATGATCATGTCTAGCACTAATTCTGAATACGAAATAACATCTAGCCCCATTGATGTGATGATTATATGTTGTTTATTCAGGGTTTTATAATGTGCTTTTACGAGATTAATGTGCACTTTAGGTGTGTTTTCCATGCAGATTTGGTTGATGGAGGAGATTGGAGCTAAATGCACAAAGGATGCGGTTTTGACGATTTTGGAGCAATTTGGAAGCTGAAAGGATGCAAATCCAGTTGAGCCTTATTCCGGAATCCTTCATTTGGCAGAGTTGTGCTTCGTGTAACGATCACTAAATTGCTCGGTGAAGTCGACCCGGACTGAGGTGAAACAGAAGGAGGATTTGGAGCCTAAAAGAAGTGGATTCGTTATACTCTTTTTTCCCACCGGGTTTTTAATGAGGTAGCGATCTAATATACTCAAAGAGGAGCAATAATAAGCTGGCAATATTGTAGAATTAAAGTAAAGACATTGAAGAATTTCAACTTAATTTATTTGGGCTGAATTATTGCTAGTTACTAGCATAATTGAACCGCGCGTTGCGCGGTATATTTGAAATACTTTTCAGTGTAGTGTTGATTGGGATTGTTATTCAAACACAAACCCTACTTAGAGAGAAAATTGCAAAGACAATATTATTTTTGGACTCATACTTTATTTGAAAATCAATTTATCATTTGTTTAATCATTAAAATAAACTCAAGTATTAAAATTTTGTTTCCGTTGAGATTTTCTAATTCATATTGTAAAAATAAGTGGGTATACTTTAAAATATAAAATGTCTAAAATGTTTATTGAAACTTTGAATTTAATATTTTGATATGTTGTGCAATGAATAGCATAAAATATTTAAGAAATAACCAAATGAAAGAAATATATTACATCAAATGTAAGTGCGAGTTTAAAATTTGACTAACATCTCCTATTTATTGAGTCATGTGAATTTTCATTAATTTCCGGTATTTGATTTTCTCCTTTAAAAGTATTAAAATGTGTTCAGACTGTGTTCAGTTGCATTAATTTATTTTAAGGTAATGCGGTAAAACGAATGCACATGCATTATAAAAAATGCAAAATACACATACACACATATATGTCAACCTTTTGGAATTATCAAACATGTGCATGAAAATGAAATATTCCGCATGACAAAAATATGAAATAGTAGTATAATTTTGACATGTAATATTTATAAATAATATAATAGTATCATACTTGAAAGTTGAAAAGGTAATTAAGTATATAGTTACTTCAATTTTATTTTTTGAGAAGTTACCAGAATAATATATTGAATCGTAGTTGACCTCGGCAGTGGAACCAAATAATGATTGATGCATGTATGTATATAACACACACATATATATATATTTATATATATATATATATATATATTAAATCGTACGTATTAGGTTAATAACTTATATAGTTTAAGTAAGGAAGTGTTTATTTCAATCATTTTAAATTATAATAATGAGAAAGAAATCAGTTGAATATAATATTGCAAACAATATGATTGATCGATTGAATTTTTTTTACTTTAGTTGAATTTAATTCAGTTCAACTAAAATATATTTGAATAAATTAAAATTAATATAAATTACATTCATAAATACACAAATGATTACTTAGTCTAATTTAATTTAAATCAATTCAATTCATTTTAGTTTGCCACAAAATAAACTCATCATAAAATTTTATATCAAAAACATTGTATTCCTTTAATACTCTTTTCCACCTCTCCATGTAAATATGCACAACTCCTTTGTATTACTTTCAGTTTGAGATGATTTGTTTACTCTTTTCTCTTTATATTATATACAAATTTGTTTGGAAAATTTGCATTTATTGATTGTGTATTTGATTTCAAAAAAGTTGGGATTTATGAGATTTTCTCGATTAATATCATAGCTTCAAGCTTGGATCTTTAAATGCTAATTAGTAGAATATTTAATTGAATGGCATAATGCAATGAAATCCTTTAAAAATGAAATTCCATATCAATAGTAAATGAAAGATTACAACCAAAAATTACGATTCCAAAATCAAAAGTGAAAGATGACAGCTGTACATTTGTATTCCAACGTGTGAATATTTTGAGTTTTTTTGGAATAGAATTTAACATTTGTCCATTAGGTATTTTGCGTGCCTTCGGCCCCGTTTGGGAACTAGATGTTAACTGTTACCTGTTAGCGGATTGTATTAGCTGTTATCTGTTAGCGGATTGTATTAGCTGTTTTGACTAGCTGTTTTGACTAGCGGTTTCTAGATTGTTATTTGGTAAATGATAAATAGATGTTAGCTGTTTGTTATGTTAAATGACATAAATGGACATCAACATAATTTAAATTATAAGTTTTATTTTTGTGTGACATTTATTTTGGAGCGTAGAAAAATATTTCTAGTACTTGTATCTATATTTATTTGTATTTCTTTGGAATGATATTCACTAACATATATAAGAGTTTATATTTATTTGTCAAATTGTACTCTAAAATTTTAAAATAATTATTTAAAAATAAAAGTGATAGAAATAAAAATTAGTACAAATCAAAATAATTAATTATGTACAAACAAAAATATTTACTATTAATTGATACCTTCAAACGAAAGTTTTAAAAATAAAGTTATGTACAAAGGGAATGATAAAAGAATATTACTTAGGATAAAAGAAAGGATAAAAAGGAGAATTTGTAATATTTATACAATTAATGACAAGAGTTTTCATCCAAAAAGCTCCCTTTTCGAGCGTTTTGAAAACAAGAGTTTTCATCCAAAAAGCTCAATGAGAAACGCTTCTCACCAAACAAGTAAAGTAGCTGTTTGACCGGTCAAAATCTATTTTTAGCAAAAAAACAAAACTCTCACTAGTGGAAGGGGGGCCTTTAACGGCGCCCGTTAACGGCGGTTTCGCCAGAACGCCGTTATTTTTTGAAGTTCCGATATCGGAACCATGGTTGAGTGGTGCGGGAAAATAATTAGCGGCGTTTGCCACATAAACGCCGCTTGGTTAACGGCGGATAATAATAAACGGCGCATAGGAAACGGCGGTTAGCCATGAACGCCGTCAAGATTATGTGTTCCGATGACGGAAGTCTGGAAATACCTGAGCCTTAGTCACCAGGTCCCACTAGTGTCATGAGAATGCTAATATATATGTAAAGGAACACCGACATGATGACCTTCCGGTTAAGGAACATGACTGAATATATAATATAAACTTATTATAAAATTTTAAAATATCATAAAATATCAAATTTTGACTCTTAAACCTGAAATTTTGATGAATATGTTAATTTTATTATGTATAATATACTTTGTAGACATATTTTCTCCACCATTGTGATCAATTTATTTCCATTTTGATCAATTTATTTGAATGTTACTGATACATTTTAACATAAATTCCATGAAATAGCATTGATATAAACGCTTATTTCAGTAAAAATTTGAAAAGTGTTATAAAACATCAAATTCTGACTTTTAAACATGGATTTTTGATACTTATGCTGAATTTATTATGCATAATACATCTTTCATGTGGATTTACTTTGTTATTAGCTCAATGAAAGATACTCATAGTGACTAGTGAGAACTTCAGTATCGAGAATATATATGAGAAACACTACTAAGACTATAACTTGTTACTTGAGTATATATACTTTGAGTGTTATTTCCACCATAGTTATGATTAATTTATTTCTATTATTAAATAAAATCAAGTATATTTGAGTGTTTCTGATATAAAGTTTTGAAATTGCATTGATATGAATGTTCAGTTCAGTAAAATTTTGAAAACGTCACAAAACATCAAATTTTGACTTTTAAAACTGATTTTTTATGATTATGTTAATTTTATTATGTATAAGAAACTTTTTAAAGTAAATTTACTTCGATATTAGTTCAATGAAAGGTACGTGTAGTGAAAATTATAGTATCAAAAATCTGAGAAGCACTACTAAGACAATACCTTGTTACCTAAGTATATATACTTTAGAGTCATATTTCCACCATAGTTGTGATCATTGCACTTTTAATGTAAATTAACTTTGGTATTGACTCGATGTTTGGTACGTTTTGTGAGTACTTTAGAAACAAGAACCTAAGAAGTACTACTGGGATTACAACTTAGTTAAGTATATATACTTTGCAGTCATATTTAAACCATAGTTGTGATCAAATTGTTTCAAATACTAAATGAAATTAAGCAGATTTGAGTGTTCCTATGACATTATAATATAATATCCATGAAATGTTTAGTTTAATAAAAAAATTGAAAAATGTCATAAAACATCAAAATTTAACTTTTAAACTAATTTTTTATGACTATGATAATTTTAATATGTATACGATAGTTTCTTAGTGTGATTTAAATTACAAATGAATTTGAAAGTTTGATTTGGTGGACCAAATTTTATATAAAATTATGTTCTAGTTATACATAGCAACAACTTACTGCTGCTTTTGGTATGCAAAGCAACAACTTACTGCTACTTTTGGTATGCATAGCAACAACTAACCACTGTTCTTGATACCCATAGTAACAACTAGCTGATGCTCTTGGTATACAATTTTGATATCATAAAATATCAACTTTTGATTTTTAAACTGGATTTTTTCTAATGATTATGTTAATTTATACTATATAATACACTTTTATGTAAATTTTCTTTGGTATTGGCTCGGTGAAATGTACGTGTAGTGAGAACTTTATTAGCAAGAACCTGAAAAGCACTACTTAGACTATAACATGTAGTTAAGTATATATACTTTGCAGTCATATTTCAACGATAGTTGTGATCAAATTGTTTCAAATATTAATGAAATTAAGTAAATTTGAGTGTTTCTATGATATTATAACATAAATTCAATGAATTACCATTATTTTTAATGATTATGTTAATTTATAATATTGTATAAGACATTTTTTGTGTAAATTTGCTTTTGTATTAGCTCGATGAAAGGTACGTGTAATGAGAACTTCAGAAGCAAGAACCTAAGAAGCACTACTGAGACTACAACTTAGTTAAGTATATATACTTTGCAGTCACATTTCATCCATAGTTGTGATCACATGGTTTGAAATACTAAATGAAATTAAGTACATTTGTGTGTTCCTATGACATTATAACATAAAGTCAATGAACTATCAATGATATGAATGTTTAGTTTAATAAAAAATTGAAAAATATCATAAAATATCAAGTTTTGTCTTTTAAACTAGTTTTTTATGACAATGATAGTTTTATTATATATAATATTGTTACTTGGTGTGATTTATTGACTTTGAATTTGAATGATTGACTTGATAGACCAAATTCATATAAAAATTACATTCGGCAAGAATCATGTCATTTAAAATATATAATTTATATCAATGTTGAAAAAATCATGATTTGTGTTGAAATTGAAAATTTTAAAAAGTATTTAGTCCGTCATTTAAATTATATTAAAATTCATAGGTTCACATATGCAATTATTAGGATTTAATATGTTGAATAAACAAAATATAACTGATGATGTACAAAAATTTTATATAATAACTGCTGAGTAATTTCCATAAATATATTAAAATAAAATTTTAATTCTGAATTTTTAAGAAATTTTTTATTTTGCATGATCTGATCCGTCAATTAATTTTCACGACTTAATCCCAGCCGTTGATGCTTTATATATATATATATATATATATATATATATATATATATAAAACCTTATCCTTCTGAGTCTCTGCATCACATTCTTTCTCCCAATCCCATCTTTCTCTGCTCGACGCCGATCCCCTCCACCAGAGAGTCAACGCCGTCGCCGCCTCAGGAGTCAACCCGCACCGGCGTTCCTCCACCCCCGCTGGACAGCCTCACCACCGTCGCTGCGGTACTGGACCAGCTGACGCCGGATTTCTGCAGCTTAGGACTGCGCCGGTTGGAGACCTCTTCGGAGCTGCAGGTTGTCGGTTGGTCTCACCGGAGTTTGCGATTCTAGAGCCAGAGTTTCCGATTCCGGTGACGTTTTTTCCTTGCGACCTCACCTCCTTCCCCGTCAATTCAGCGCCCCCAACATCACCCGCACAGAATCCCCGCCGATTTTCACCCCCTCAATCATCCTCGCCCTCTCAATCCGGGTCGCCGTGGACCAGCTATTCCGACCCAGGAAACCCGTGCGAAGCCCCGGCTCGGTTCCTGGAGAAATCCTCACAAGTGCGTCAAAGCTCTCGAGCCTTACACCGTCCACTCCGTCATCGGCGGTAGCCGCAGCTCACTCGCCATCTGCGATGATGGCAAGGTGTTTGTTAAAATCACCCTCTCACATTTAAATTCCCTGGGTTTCATACTCTATTGATGAATGATGGTGTTTGTTTTTTGTTTGGTGGGATACTTTTTTTTAGTTGTTTACTTGGGGTGGAATCAGAGGGGCACGCTGGGGCACCCGCCAAAGACCAAGATTGAGAGTGTTCCCAGTCTAGTGAAAGCTCTCAGGAATGTTAAGATTGCACAGGTGAAATTTTGTTTACTTCTCAGTTCTCACTATATATAAAAGTTTAAAACTTTTTTTTGCTTCTTAGTATCCTAGGCGTCTATTGGTGGCTGGATGTTTGGTTGTTTGGATATTGTTATCAGTTGTATGTTGTTTCTTGATACACGTTTTTATGATAGGATGGGTTTATAAGTTTCTTGGGTTAAAAAATATAGAAAGTAGTTGTATTTTGCTTGCATTTTGTAGAAACTTGATCAAATATATTGGCTTATGAATTTGTTTACATTCTCTCAATTCCAGACAACGTATATTGACATGTTTTATTTTTCCTCAATGGCTATTCTTTTACTGTGCAGTTCTTGTTCTTTGGGATTACCTGCATCAAACAAGTTGTTTTATCTGTTATATAAGCTGGGGAAGCATTGGCTATGGCCTCTGGAAATTGCTAAGATTTATGTTTTTAGCTGTAAGTCTTCTTCCGCTGCAGGTTTTCTTCTTTTTTACAGCTCTGCTGTTGGTTCTGTGTATTTTCCTAGAGTTTGATAACTCATACATAAATAATGTTGTTACTAATTTTTATTCTCAGATTCATCAAATGTCTTGATTCATGAATTTTTGTATTCCCTCTGTCTAGATGAAAAGAATTTTTGTTATAACTTGTGTACGGATCTATATATACAGATGGTATGACTTTGTGCAAATGTCTCTATGATATTAGCTGTTCATTGACTTGCAAAGGTCCATGTTTTGCTAATTAATATTAATATAAAGGTTTTTATCCCAATTGAACACTTTCTTGTATCTGGTACAAAAGAATCTGAGACAGTGCATGATTTAATACTTCAGTGTGCATTAAAAAGGATAGCCGTGTTTTTGCAGGTGTTGAATCACTCCCTGAACGCCCTAACGTAAGCATCTTTACTCTTCGGGTAGGAATTTTATTATTGTCAATTTACAGTGTGACTCATCTGTTTTTGGTCCTTATGTTTCATATTGATGATTTTCGTCTATTGATACTTTCGGGCAGAATCTGAATTTACTTTTGCGATTTATTTGATTTACCCTGTAGGAAGGGCTTTGGAGGAAGCGCGGGCATCTTTATTTAGCAAATTCCAGTTGTTGGGTGGAGCATGCAGTATTATGTGCAGGATTTCGAGGCACCGATGCTTGATCATACATCTGCTTATTATCCTCGGAAACTTTCCATGGGGATGATTTTGCAGGTACTAGAAAATTCGTCTTGCCTGTTATATACATTGTTCTGTCAGCATGCTTACTTCTCTTATGGGTCTAGGAGCAGTTAACGAAGCAAGAGATGAATCTAGGAGCTTCCTTCACATTCCTACTCAAGTTCAAGCATGGTTACGTTCTTATTCAAGTATTCAAGTACAAGCATAGTTGGATTAGAATTAGTGTTGAATGTTTATGAGTTAGTGTAGCATGCTTGTTGTATTAGAATTAGCGTAGAATTGTTTATGAGTTAGTTGTAGAATATGATATGTAAATTAGTGTAATAATGTTGTAATGACAATTTGGATCTTTAATATAATTTATAAATTTTGATTTTTTCATTTTTGATTTTATTTTTATTATTCAGCACTAGATTTGGGGAAATTAAAATTCCATTTTGTTATTAAAATTTGTCTGTTCCGTTATCGGGAGTATGTACAAAAAAACTCATTTGTTCCAGCTTCCGATTGCGTAACCAAGATGGCTTCCACAATCGGAGGAACTCATCAACACCTCATCATTATACGTGTTCCGAATACGGAACAGGTATGCGCTGTTTATAAAAAAAACACAGATACGGCGGTTCAGACCGCCGTTATCTGTGTTCTGCACAATGGCGGTTAAGACCGCCGTTTCTTTCACACCCTCACCCACGGCGCAGCCACCGACGGCGGGCAGAACCGCCGGCGTAGGGGGGGGCCAACCGCCGTGATTTCCACGGCCCTCCAGTAGTGGATCTCTTCCAAAACGCTGTTGCCAAACAGGGCCTTCATAACTTTTTTTTTAATTGAAACCGTCAATGATGAGAGTGTGTTTATGGATTCTCAATTATATCATATATTATCAGATAGACAAATATAATGATCTTATTTCTATTAGAATACTTGAGCAGACAACATTTTACTATCAATTAATCAGAATATTATCATTGATCAATTAAGATTCTATCCATTTTTGCTACCGATCGAATATTTGTTTTTAATATTATTATTGTGTTAAAAAATCCATTACTATGATAAATGAAAATTTATATGATAATTATTATTGGACAATTCTCCACAAATTCTTTTTAAAAAAAGATTTATATGGTATATATAAATACCTTATATTTCCTAATGTATATATTGTATATAATCCATATTTCCTTTCGAAAAATGAGCAAATTATAATTAGTTCGTGTGAAATGTTTGTAAAGTGATGATGACGAAGATACTACGTAGAAACAAAAATAAAATACCATATAAAAATAAAATATATTAATACCATATCTAAATAAATCAAATATATAAAAATATGTGCAAAAGGAAACTTGAGGCAAGAGATAAGAAAAACATAAACTATGAAATATTACAATAAAAATTGACACGTAAAAGTTTCTTTAAGAAAGGAAATTTGCAGAATATCAAAAACTTATATAATTTGCAGAATATCAAAATTTGCGGAAGATTGAAACTTATAAACGACTGAAATATGAAGATATCAAAAAGGAATATATGAAAATGGTAGACGCTGGAATATGGTGATCTTGTGGTGGTTATGTGGTGGTTTTAGTCAAAACTACGTAGTTTAATCTTTTTAATGTTTTTTATTAATTTATTTATTGGTCGGAGTAGTAACTCTTCTAGTTCACTTTAGGATTGTTATTATTATTATTAGTTAAATGACTAAGTCTCCAGAAAGTCCTACTTTCTGGAGCAAATAGGAACTACGAGGTCTTTATGTAAATAATTTAGTTTCAGGGTTTTTGTGTAATTATCATAAAATATGTGAGTATATAATATGACCAAATCCAGATGCCATTCAGATTTTGTTTCTTTTTTCTCTCACTTCAATCGCGTTTTTGACTTCGCTTCCCCTCTCTTCTTAAGCGAAATCCTAGAGTTTCAATTCGTCTCTGATTCGTCTATAATCCGTTGGAATTCTATCGTATTATTTGAAGGTACACTTATTTTTGTTTCTGATCTATTGAATTGATTGATTTACTGCAACATATTTGATTTCGTTCATATATTTGGTGATTAAGAAGTCGCTAGCGGTCAAAACCGCCGGATCTGCCATATCGAAAAAGGACGATGCTCCGCTTGCATCTTTAGTGTGTGAATCTACTTATCCGAATGATAACGAAGGTTCGCGCTCTGTTCCTCCCTTTGAATTTAGTTTGAGGCGTTTTTGTAATCATATTGTATGATATTGTTGACATGTTGCTCTTAATACGTTAGAATAGCATTTTAACATGAAAGATTGCACATACTAAATAAGGCCATGGGCCCAGGCTGCATTGTGAATGTGTGTGCGCGTGTTTTTATTAGGTTTATAATAGGTGTTGGATTTGGATTTGGTTTCTTTTTGGCTAAGGTATATATATACTTTGTCCAGCCGAGATGGAAAAAGTATTATATAGGTTTTAGGATTAGTTAGAATAAATAATTAGTTAGGGTTTCATATTTTATTGAAACCGGTGGCTGCTGCCTGGGATTAATTTCAAGTTTCGTTCGTCCGGCATGGAGATCGGTTTGGTTTTTTTCTATTTAATTTTATTATTATGTTTAGCTAATTGTTTGTTCGGCATAGAATAATGATTGCTACTTTTATGATTTGTGAGATCTAAATGTGTTTATAATGATATCCATGAATTCTTGATTGTTCTTGTATGAATTTATACCTGATGTTTTGAGTCTGATCAACTTCAATACTATTAGGTTATAGCTAATTTAAGTAGCGAAATTCCTGTTTATACAATAGATAACTGATACAGACTATATAATAACAGGGATGTGGAACAATTAAGTGAACAATGCATTACTTGTGAATACTTGGGTGATTGTTTATATTTGGTCCTTTTCGTGCTTCATGCTATTGAGATGTGTATCTAGTTTAGCGAATACTTTCTGGGGACATCTTAATAAGAGAAATAGTGGGTTCAGCAAATACTTTCCTGCTATCGAGAATGTAAGGAAAGATCGGGATGGTTTAGCAAATACTTGTTGTCCTATAACTGATAGATTCATGGGTGTTAATTAATTTATGAATCAATGATCGATCATAATAACTAGTGAGAAATTATTCGAAACCGAATGTCTTTCGTGTGGTTATTTTCTATTTTACTTTAGTAGTTAATTTAGTTTTTTTTATTTGATTCTATTTAGTAGATAACATAGTTTATTTTATTTCTTAGTTATTAGAAAATCAATCTTGAATTATAAAGTGTGGTGACTACACCAAATTTGATCTTAGGAAATTGAATTTGATTACTCTGTTCTCTGTGGGATTCGACCCTGCTTACCATTGTGCTAGTTTATTATAGATTCTTAGCTTGTTGCGGGAATTATTTGTTTTAGTTAAACGACGCTCACCAAATTGGCGCCGCTGCCGGGGAACGGTTGTTAGTTTGAATTTCTTTTTCCTATTGATTTCGGCTACCTTTGGTTTTGCGTGAACAGATTCTGCAGACCCTCCGTTTGCCCAAATCGAGCCTGTCGTCTGTACAGAATATTTTGAGGACGTGTCACTTGATCAAGTTGTTATGGCGAGCTATTGGGAATGTTATGGAACACCTCCATCTCGAAGGTTCTGCAGTACTTGCCGTTACTGTGGGCATTGGAGCTATGAATGTAATTATTCTCCTCAATACCCCACTACACCATACTCACAGTGGGAATCTCCAAATTACTTTTGTGGTTATGAGGATTATGGAGGAGCATCATATGACAAGGATTTCCAGGAGGCAGAGTTTTACCAACATTCTCAACATCAACCAATGCAAGATGAGAACTCATTGCATGAGAAGTTGGATGAGATGCTTGCTTTATTAGAAAGCATGAATGAGAGGAGGCAAGAAGGTACTCAAAGGGAAGATGAACACAAGGAGTTGTTGGATCATCCAAAGTCTTTATTCTATGTCCCCGTTGAGGAGATTAAAATTTTTGAAGATAGTTTGGGATCACCAGGTCTTCACAGTAGCAGCAAACTTGAGGAAGCCTATTTGGTTGAACCTAGCTAGCCTTACAGTGGATGAGCGGAACTTGGAGCCTGATGCAGACAGACTCTGTTTGCCCAAACAGAGCCTTATACCTGAACCATCACCACTAATCTCTACGGAGTTGGACTATGTTCTTGAGTTTGATGATTTTTCTGAAGATGATGAGACTGATTTGGTTTCCCTAGAGCACATAGAGGCTGATTCGGGTCAAGCCTACATGGAGTTGGATGAAGAAAGTGATCTCGATGACTTTGATGGAGTGGAGACAAGCAAAGAGGCAATCAAAGAAGACACACTCTATTTTCAGTCCATGGTGGAAATTTCGAGCATAGAGCAGACGATGAAATTGGTCAGCCAAGGTCAGCTTGATATGACACTCTCTCAGCCTACATGTGAATTCATATTGCCTGAAACCTCTGAGCTCCATAATTTGTGGCATCAAATTATTGTGACCTCTTCGAGAAAAAGGTTGGATACAAGGTTGGATTGTGCTTTATTGATGCTGTATAATGCCGTTGGAGAGCTACTTGGCTATTTTTCTCTTGGAGCTGTGCATTGGAGATTTTATCATCTGCCTTTCAAGTTGACCAATGCAACCTGTCGGTTTAGAGAAAATATGGTTATGGAATCAGCCAAGTGTGAGGAGGTTAGGAAGTTTCAACTTCAAGAATTGAAGAAATTTCATTTGGAAGCTTTCGATCAAGATTTTTGGTACAAAGAGCAAACGAAAATGTGGCATGAAAAGAATCTGAGGTCCAAGGAGTTCAGAGTGGATCATAAAGTGTTTTTCTTTATATCAAATTCTTGGTTAAGGCCGGGAAAGCTCGAGTCGGAATGGACTGGTTCATTTGAGGTGGCCTCTGTTTGGCCAAATGGAGCTTCTGAGATCAAATGCACAGATTTTGAGCAAGCATTCCTTCCTCACCGTCATCATCCCAGACCATATTATGATGCAGACCAGATTGTAGTGGTGAGAGATATTACTTCATGCAAGTGTGAGGAGAAGAAGTTGTGTTTTGAAGATGATCGGATGGATGTTCCCGATATCATCACTTGGTATAAAGATAGGGGAAAATGTTCTCCTCAAGGTCTCCAATGATCGCATCAGAAAGTCTAGCCAAAGACTATAAAGAAAAGTGCTACTTGGGAGGCAACCCAGTTTTCTTTCCCTTTTCTCTTGATTTTTATTATTAAAAACCAAAAAATATTTAAAAAAAAAATCAAAAAAAAAAAAAAAACGTTGCTTAATTTTGTTTTATTTTCTTATGGTTTTATTCCTTGTTATTACATGTAATTGTACTGAATAACACCCACTCGGAAGGAGTGGCGGACCTGTACAGCCTCTGTTTGGCCAAACGGAGGCATCCTGGCAGCAGATCAGTAAGCTTCCTTACAGCAGATCGATACATCCTCATGCTTAACTGATAGCTATTCTGCATATCCTGGACATATATGATGTAGGATTACCCTCGATAAGTCCCACCCTCCCTCCCTTTTTTTATTTGTTTTTAGTTGCTACATGTTTTGTGTCCTCCTTATATTTTTGCTAAGCTTGCTTGAGGGCAAGCAAGGTTTAAGTGTGAGGAGAATTAGTTGCATTTTCTGTGTATATCTTGTGTTGAAATGTGATAATTTTTAGAGTCTAAAAAATCCAAAAAGATTTCTGTTTTTTTTAGTAAAAAAAAATCTGAACAAAGTACAAAAAAATGAAAAATTCTGAAAGTATACAAAAATATTTTGTTGCTTGAATCGAGTTGGTCAACTTTTCAGCATGATAATGAGTAATGGAATTGACTTTGAGATGGATGAACTTTGCATGTTGAGAGAATCTGATTAGTAACCTTAGTTGTTTGATATCTCACTAAGAGTCTTAAAAGAGAAACCCTTGAAACCATATCCACTTTGTGTAAATGATACTTGGGATGACGAAAGGGCCTGTTAAGAACAAAGCCAAGTATATAGTGAGGTCTGAGCCTAGAGTAGAGCACTCTCTACATCAATCTTTTTTCCGAGTGTTGTGGCAGTTGAAATTAATGCATGTTAAAATGATGAAAGGCAAAATAGGTTCACCCATACATCGTAAATAGCCTACCCTTTATATCTATAGTAAGCCCTCTTGAGCCTTGACTTTTTTCTTTGTTTAACCTACACAAATTAAATAACCAAAACTTGTTTATACCATTCTCTTAACCCTATTATGCATGTTTCTGGGAATAAGTTGATAAGTTCATCCATTGTGTGACTTTTGGATACATGGCATTGCTGAATATACGTGTTGTTTGACAATAGAGCAGTTCTAAATATATTACCCAGAGTTTAAAGAAAGGTTTAGTTCCAAACGGAACCTTGTTCTGGAAACTGCAGGCTCTATTTGGCCAAATCGAGGTATTCATTGGAGTTGAAAATTGTGTTACTTATTATTATGTGAATTTTCCTTGTCACATGTACTGTAGAGCTTCAATATGTAAATGGTGCAGGAAAAAAAACGAAAAAAAAATGAAAGAAAAGAAAAAAAAACAAGAAAAATAAAAAGCACCTACATTTGAAGTGAGCTTGACTTGATGAAAAATGCTTACTCTACATGGATGATGGTTTGAGATAGAGAATGCATAATATTTTGTTCATAAATATAAACCTTAGAGCCCCTAGGATCATACCTTGAAACCCTAGCCTATCTGAATAAAAAGACCTTTCTGATTTTCACGTATTAGTTGATGCTGCCACATTGATATTATATGAGTGATTTTCCCACTTTGCTGAGTGCATTGAGTGAAAACCGCGAGGAGGATCTTCTCGTCTATTTTGACCATTGATATGCAAGTGATTGCTGATGTAGGGGGGATTGATTGGAGGATTCAAGGGGGGATGATACCAGTTTTGTTTATGAAAGGAAACTTGATTTCATACTTGGGGAGTTTGTTGATTAGCCAAGGAAAAGAAAGTTTGAAATGCTGATATTTTTTACCAAAGTTCGGGTAGTAGAGTCTTAGTTTCATTTTGTTTGGTTTGTTTAATTTCTTTTGATTTATTTTATATTGAGTCAGTTGAGGGGGATTGGAATTTGAATAAACAACTGTACTTGGAATTTGTCCATATCATACTTGAGGGCAAGCATGACTCAAGTGTGAGAATATTTGATGTGATGATTATATGTTGTTTATTCAGGGTTTTATAATGTGCTTTTACGAGATTAATGTGCACTTTAGGTGTGTTTTCCATGCAGATTTGGTTGATGGAGGAGATTGGAGCTAAATGCACAAAGGATGCGGTTTTGACGATTTTGGAGCAATTTGAAAGCTGAAAGGATGCAAATCCAGTTGAGCCTTATTCCGGAATCCTTCATTTGGCAGAGTTGTGCTTCGTGTAACGATCACTAAATTGCTCGGTGAAGTCGACCCGGACTGAGGTGAAACTGAAGGAGGATTTGGAGTCTAAAAGAAGTGGATTCGTTATACTCTTTTTTCCCACCGGGTTTTTAATGAGGTAGCGATCTAATATATTCAAAGAGGAGCAATAATAAGCTGGCAATATTGTAGAATTAAAGTAAAGACATTGAAGAATTTCAGCTTAATTTATTTGGGCTGAATTATTGCTAGTTATTATTATTATTATTATTAGTTAAATACTAAATAAGGCCATGGGCCCAAGCTGCATTGTGAATGTGTGTGCGTGTGTTTTTATTAGGTTTATAATAGGTGTTGGATTTGGATATGGTTTCTTTTTGGCTAAGGTATATATATACTTTGTCCAGCCGAGATGGAAAAAGTATTAGGTTTTAGCATTAGTTAGAATAAATAATTAGTTAGGGTTTCATATTTTATTGGAACCGGTGGCTGCTGCCTGGGATTAATTTCAAGTTTCGTTCGTCCGGCATGGAGATCGGTTTGGTTTCTTTTCTATTTAATTTTATTATTATGTTTAGCTAATTGTTTGTTCGGCATAGAATAATAAATTTCTAGTTTTATGATTTGTGAGATCTAAATGTGTTTATAATGATATCCATGAATTCTTAATTGTTCTTGTATGAATTTATACCTGATGTTTTGAGTCCGATCAACTTCAATACTATTAGGTTATAGCTAATTTAAATAGCGAAATTCCTGTTTATACAATAGATAACTGATACAGACTATATAATAACAGGGATGTGGAACAATTAAGTGAACAATGCATTACTTGCGAATACTTAGGTGATTGTTTATATTGGGTCCTTTTTGTGCTTTATGCTATTGAGATGTGTATCTAGTTTAGCGAATACTTTCCGGGGACATCTTAATAAGAGAAATAGTGGGTTCAACAAATACTTTCCTGCTATCGAGAATGTAAAGAAAGATCGGGATGGTTTAGCAAATACTTGTTGTCCTATAACTGATAGATTCATGGGTGTTAATTAATTTATGAATCAATGATCGATCATAATAACTAGTGAGGAATTATTCGAAGCCGAATGTCTTTCGTGTGGTTATTTGCTATTTTACTTTAGTAGTTAATTTAGTTTTTTTTATTTGATTCTATTTAGTAGATAATATAGTTTATCTTATTTCTTAGTTATTAGAAAAATCAATCTTGAATTATAAAGTGTGGTGACTACACCAAATTTGATCTTAGGAAATTGAATTTGATTACTCTGTTCTCTGTGGGATTCGACCCTGCTTACCACTGTGCTAGTTTATTATATATTCTTAGCTTGTTGCAGGAATTATTTGTGTGAGTTAAACGACGCTTACCATCCATGCATGATGACAGAGTGGATGACAATTCCGCTACTAAAGAGATTAGCTCCGATGAATGTCGTCGGGCTGAGATTGTCCATGGGAAACGTCCTGTTGAGATACCAAGACATAAGGGGAAGGGAAAACCTATGGGTTTACTGTTAGCAGTGCTATATCCCCATATAGAGAGAGATGCAACATCCTCACCACATCCTTCTAGAACGGTATATCCGTCGTAAAATAAAGAGGGCTCCAGCAAGGAGTCGGCGAAGGATCAAAAGGCTCGGGATGAGGCCCGAGAGTTCTCCGCAAGCTGCCGATATTCTTTTCCATCAGACTGTAATCTTATGTACGTTGATGACACCGTAGCTGTCAAGAATTCAGTTACTCCGAATAGGGTAGTGATTTACAGAAGGTTTATAGAGCATGGTCTAACCGTCCCTTTTCCCCCCTTATTCAAGAGGTTTTTGAACCACTATCGAGTCCATCCTGGGAATGTATATTTGAATTTGGTGGTGGTGATTATAGCCCCAATCACTTGGCACGACAAAGAGGGTATAGAGCCGAGCTTCGAGTTGTTTTGGAACCTGTACAATATGGCCTTTACTCGGGGTTCGGTGACCGTGACACCCCGAGATAAGAAACCCTTTGAGCTCCCAAGAAAGAGCGAGGATTAGAATGAAGTTTGGTTAAGGTTCGACCAGACCAAATATCGGGTGCCTCAGTGAAACTCGAATGTTAAGAGCGAGACCAAGAATGACTTCAAGGTTCCTTCCCATTTGGTCAGTGTAATATCGAAACTTTTCGAGGAAAGTATCAAACTTCAAGAGAGCCGATGGGTGCCATCATTCTGGTTGGATATGGCCCATTGAAATCTTTAGGTGGTTAGAGGTGGTCCCCGATCGAATCCTCGAGTACTTGAAAGCAATGTACTTCGATCAACCCAAAGACGGGTTTGTTATTCATGGCATGTGGTGACCTTGGTCAACATGGAGGATCCCGAAGCTACTCTTAAGGCTGCTCGGGTCTTGAAGGCCACAGAGAAATGAGAATCTCAATGCAAGGATCGCTTATCCTCCAAGGGGTCCTTGGAGGCCTCGAAGGAAAGGGGGCTTGCGCTTATGACAGATGCCCAATAGACCATTAGGAGGTTAAAGCGAGGTCGTAGAGAACTTACCCCTGTTGTCGAAGCAATAATGCGGGATCCTATTGAGGATGTGATGGATGTCTGGAACCCGCGGCTAACCTCGAACCGAACTCACGAAGTGATCTGCAAGACAAAGCCCTGGGGTGACCGGGGGTAGACACTCTGATGCTTAAGTCAATGACAGTTTTGAGAAGCTTATAAGCGTAAGGCGTAATGTATATAAGATGAATAGAGAGGTCTATCAAACATTTATATTTATAGAGTTCCAATCGGTAGATTGGCAGGGTTTGTAATCAGAGTAAAAATAAAACTCTTACGTTAACCACTGGTAAATAATATTAACGTAAAGACCAAAGCCTAAAAATACAGTGTTCCCCAATGAGTAGTGAGAACTTCCCATTGACTACCAAGATAATTCTAACTCATTACAATAAAAAACAATCATGAAATTGTTGAGCTTGAAATCCTATATCTAGTTCTTCTACCTTGAACATCCATGAAGGTCCGGACCATCCTCTCATTACATGATCCCATACCCAGTATGTTACCCACCAAGAAGTCTATCCAGGATTCACTCTCGACCCAGGACTGATTACCTATTTGGCTAAGGTTTCCTCCATAGAAAAGACATCCTCTTCCCTCTTGGATAGGCTATCTCCTAGACTTCCTTTTTCAGAAAAAGTTCCAAATCCATTGTGGCTGAGGAAAATGATTCTTTCTCTTCCATGAAGTGGCAGCCATAAAGCCGGCATAACGCTATAGGAGCTTAAATCCACAATAAAATAAATTTTATGTTGAGGTCAAGCTCTTGTCTCTTTGAGTTAGAGGTGAACTATACATCCATAAAGCAAGCATAGTGCAATCCGTCAAATCCTCCTTCAAATCCTTTAGGATATCTCAGTTGGGGCAAAAATTTTCTTTGAGATAACCCCTCCATCACCAATCTCAAGTGATCAGAAGAGTAAGTGATTAGGGAACAGGTTATTCAAAACAGAGTAAGTATCTCTAAAAATTAGAGAAAGTACTCTATTTCGATCCGTTCTCTTCCCATCCATAATGATCCGATTGCGCTCAAGCTATAACTGGTAGACCGTTACTTCAAGTGCTAGCACTCCAGCTTTGTTGTGCACCGCGGAGCTCTTACACTTTCTCCCCACCCATTTCTCCACGCTCTTGATTGATTCAGGCAGTCGATCCAGTGCTAACCATCTCCTCACCTCATCCTATGTTCCTCTAGTAAAAGGGCATTCGAAGAACATGTGACTATTTGACTCTTGCCCACAAATTCGACACGATCTGTCCATATGGATGTCCACAGGAGCGCGAGCTATATCCTTCGTGCCAAGTCTACCATGCAAGCCCAACCAAGTGATGAAAACACACTTTGGCGGGATGTGGCCCCTCCATAGATCTCGGAAAGCCCTCTTCTCTGCCGGGGTGACTCCTTCATAGACCGCTGGCCATAGGAGTTTATGTATAAAACTATACATTTTTCCTCCAAAACTCTTACCTCTATCCTTTCCCATCCATAGTTCCAATGATTTTGAAGAACACTAAGAATATAACTCTTATGGTGATAATAGTTGTATTCCCATAATTAGAGAAAGTGTATTCCTTGTAGGCAATTCAGAATATACGCGTTCCTTATAAGAATTGGGCCGATGGACCTATAAGTCAACCTCCCGCGTATCTCGAGCCCCTGACCCTTCTCGTGCCTTGGTCCGAGTCTGAATGAAGTATAAAAGTGCAAACCATGTACTTATCAGGATGAAGAGGTAGAGGAGCCTCTGGTGAAGGCCCCGAGGGCAAGAAAAGTGATACCCGTATCTCCAACTTACGAGGAAGAAGTCCTCGTAGAGGGTAGTTTTTCTTTGGGGGGGAGGGAGACTCTGCCATGTCGTAGGCTAGTGAGGTGATAAGGTAACTGGAGTGTGGTCAGTGCTCGCGAAGCTTCATATTCCGAGCGACAAATTTGCGATTTTCGGTCTCCGGGGCTAGATTCTTCTAAAGCGGATCCCCTCTCTTCTCCAACCACTTTAGCTTATCACAATAGAAGGGAAGCTCAGACTAGACAAGATCTAACTCATCCTTGAGTTTAACCTTGTAATTCTCATGATCGGCTTGCAGAAGGACCAAGGTAGCGTTTGCATCAGGGACGGTATTCACGCGATCATGGGCTAGGGATTGACAACAGGAAAGCGACCCAAATTGGTCAGAAATTTCCCGGAGTTTAGTGATCAAGGACTTGATGAGCAAATACCGAGTTTGAAAACCATCCAACTTCCATTGACCAGGCTCATTTTCCAACTCGACGCATCTGCGCACGGAAAAGGCCCATTTTGAGTTGCCCTGCGTCGAGAGGAAGTGGGTCCGGCATGAGCGGCATGATTTGGCCGATCACCCCCCGATGATGTTGGGACAGGAGAAAAACATTCAATAGAGGGCAAAAATAAGATAGAAAATGCGAGACTTATTAAATAAAAAGCAGAAATCAATAGAAAATAAGGTATTTTGAGTTACATCATTGGAGTCATCGCTCTTATCCCCAGAGCTATCCCTTCAATCCTAAAAACAAAAGAAGACAACTTAGATGGAAGGTCCGGGGGGGATATCTATTACAAAAAGACTAAAGAGATAAGACTAGGCTCTACGTCGGTGTCTTCTTCATCCTCCTTGGCCTCATTCTCCTTGTCCTCCTCGTTAGGAAGCGGGGACTCCTCTTCCAGATCAACTGGGGGATGCAGGGTGATCTCGACCTCATCTAGGGCTTTGATATATTGTCACCCCGGTGGACCAGCTCCTTGGTCAAATCGGCAGCATCATCCACAAAGGTAGTAAGGTCCCCCGGAGCAACCAAGGTGGTGTTGTTGAAGGAAGAAAGGACTGACGAAGCCACCCCAGAAACATCCTCCTTCATGAGCGTGTCCAAGGCAAAGTCAAACCGGGCTTAAGATTTGGGCCGGTACCAAGTTTCCTGGAAGCTCTTCTTCGCTGCATTGGGGACATGATCCCAAACAGAACTATAAGCAGAGGTGAGGAGGGCCTCATTGGATGCGTCGTAAAGAGAGACCAGCTTTGTTTCAAAACTCCGACTCCGGAAGACCCGATCGACGAAGGCTACACACAAATCACGCTGGGCCGGGGTGGAGCACCTCTCCTCCACACCGGAAATCCTTGGTTTTGGCGGACGAAAGCTCCTGGTGAGCAGATGCAAACTCTTTATACAGCTCAACATTCTTGGCTAGCAATTCGTCCACTTTCCCAGACAAGTTTCGAAACTGGGACTCACATGCCTCATTCACCGCCTGATGAACCACGGGGAAGTAAAAAAGTCAAGACTCATAATCCCGGGCAATAAACTTAAGGAAAGTGAGTAGGGAGTTGATTGAAAGAGCCACAAAGAATCGAGTTGAAAGTTACCTTTGCCCCATCAAAAATGGTAGTGCCCCATGAGGAGAAATCTTCTTTAGGATCCACTTGGGGCTTCTGGTGGCTGCCGGTGGTAGACTCTTCCGGGATGTTGAGCTGGACCTCCCCACCCCTTACAAGGACGTGCAAGTTGTTGTTGGATTAGGACCCGAAGGATTTCTTAGCCTTTTTAGCTTCCAGTACCGGGTCTCTTATTAGATGGGGCGTTGAAAGCGAGACGACTACATTTTACCTTGGGGGGATCCTTGTCGTTTTGAGGGACTTTGTGTTCACAGTAGCAGAAGGGTTATGGTTTCCCGGTCCTTCCCCGGCGTCAGACTTTCCGGAGGCCTCAGTGATGATAGCCTCTCTTGCCTCAGCTCCTCCGGGGTTTTCTTCACTTGATTAGAGGACTTGAACTTCAACCTCGAAGGATCTACCGTTGAGTCCACCCTGATCAGTTCTACAAAGCATAACACCAATAAGATGGTGCATATAAGAAAAGGATATTAATAAATGAGAAAGAGTTGGGAAACATTTATCACCAACTTCACACCTGGGAATCAGACGGCGGCAGGTGAACACCTTCGGTTCGGGGGATACGCCTCTGTTTCGATATTGGTCCTTCAGGTGCACGAACATGGTGCCCACTTTCTTATAATCCACCTCCACCAGGCGGTTTGTGGCAAGAGGAAAAGCACCATTTCTCTCCGCGTTCTTTTGAGAATTCCACAGCGGTATTCGGTACTCCGTGTTGTCAAAGGTGAACTATTTGTTCATCCAATCCTTGACCTTGACAGAATCCTGCCTTCCTGAACATATGCTCTTGGCCCAAGTGTGACGCCGGACAGTGAAATCCCCAGGAAGCTTGACATCGTCTAGATGGTAGAAATGTCGGAATAGATCCAAGGTACCCTCCACCTTCACTTGGGCGCACGAGTACATGAAGCCATCATTATGCAGGCAACATTCAGATGCACTTGAGAAATGGAGATATTGTAAATCTTCAGAAACACGATGAAGAGTGGAGGTAGAGGAAAGGAGATCCCGTACCCAATCACGGTTCGGGGAATGCAAAAAACAGACTCCATCTTGCCCTCATAATAATTTAGCCCAGCATCGAGGGACATGGAAACTTACATCTTTTTCACCATGGTTATGATCGGGCCATCCACCTTATTCTCTTTAGCCTCATTGGGATCCGGGGGTGAGGTTGAAGCATAAGTGAGCTTCACAACCTCCTTCAACAGCCCTTTTCCTCTCCAATGCCCTTTCTTTAGCATCACCTCCATCTTCGTGGCTGGGAGGGAGATGTAGTGGTCATTCGCGCTTTGGAGAGACCACCTAATTCTCTTGCTCCGCAGGAAAATTGGGTTTTATTTTTGCACCCATGGGGATGAATTGATGAGGAGAGAGAATGAAGAAATCGAAATCCCATTCTGGCGAGACCAAGATCACGCCGGAACGGTGATCGGAAAACACCAAAAAATCTATCTGTATATTTCAATATCTCAAAATTAAAGAGTAAAGTCTAATACTAATCTATCTGTAGTTAAAGCTAGTCAATGAAACTTTTGTCCAGCTGTACCAATCACCATTGGCCACGTGGATAAGTAAACTGAGCTGGCATCACACATGGATAATCTTTCGAAATCCCGTTCCGGCGAGACCGAGATCACGCCGGAACGGTGATCGGAAGACACCAAAAAAATATTTCTGTATATTTCAATATCCCAAAATAAAAGAGTAAAGTCTAGTACTGATCTATCTGTAATTAAAGCTAGTCAATGACACTTTTGTCCAGCTGTACCAATCACCATTGACCCCGTGGATAAGTAAACTAAGCTGGCATCACACATGGATAATATTTACACCCCCCCTCAAGATGAACATGAATAGTACATGAAGGTTCATCTTGAACAAAAGAAAATCAGCATCAAGAAGCCCGAAGCCTCAACAAAGAATATGTAGCATCCAATTTGTATAGAGTAGCAAGTGAAGTCTTTAGTTTTATGACTTGGCCAAACATGCAGCCATAGTAGAAGTGGAGTAGCACCATTTGTAGAGTAGAGTAGCAATAAAATAGCTTCATCTCCGTCCTTAGAGAATTAGCATCAAAGCCGGCCATCAGTAGTTTCCATTACATGACTAGCCTCCTTATCACTCATGTTAGCATAATAGAAACATTCTTGAACTTGATCATCATCATTATTACTTCTGAACAAGGCTTATCAACATGACATTATTTCATCATTGTTCAGGAACTGCAGCTTTAGCAAACCAATTCCTTTCCTTTAAAGACAATCTTCCCAAACTCGAGTCAAAAGCTTCAAATCCTCTAAAAAATCCTTCAAAAGATTCATACTCAAAAGGCTCTAATCCTTTCATTTGTTTCAAAACCCTCCAGTAAATCGAATTCCTTTCATTCTATTTCAAGACCCTCCAGTCAATCGGGGGGCCAAATCCGTTCTTTCTTTTCAAGACCCTCCAGTCAATCGGGGGGCCAAATCCGTTCTTTCTTTTCAAGACCTTCCAGTCAATCGGGGGCCAAATTCCTTTCCTTCTTTTTCTTTCACTCTTTCCATCCTACTACAGTAGATACAGTAGGAATCACTTCTTATCCTTTCTAACGTTTCATTCTTTCTAACCTAATCATTCATCAACTCTTTCATCAAGGCGACAAGAAAGTCAAACTCTCAAAGTTTCACTCCAACTCAAACTGCAGAACTTTAAACAACACTTCTAACCTCATACCATTTCCCAGAACTCAATTGCAAGCAAACAAATTCTTTAGCATATGTTGCAAGCAAAAGAAAAACAATTTTCAACAATTACTCATTCATAACTATTCCTTCAAACCTCATTCTTAACCATTCCTCAACAGAAAGCTCCAGATGTATACTACAAACATCACATCATATTTTCCCATGAGCAATATCAAGCCATCAACACTCAGAAACTTAACATGAACAACCTAAACTTAGCAATCCTCTAATTTCAAAAGTAGGTAGTCATGGAACCAAACCTAACATGTAAATTCAGAAGTTCAGTGGAAAAACGCCTTACAATTGTTCTGCAGGGAGATAAAATCATTAGCTCGAACAAGCTGTCGTCATCAACCATCCTGATTATGCTCCTGATTCTGAGCTCCTTGAGCTCATCATTGTATCATTCTCTTCTCGTGGTTTCCGTTAACAGACTACAGAAACCTTTGAAACCGTCGCAACTCAAAAGAAAACCTTCAGGATCGCAGATTACCAAAGTAGATCGATCGAATCCAGTGGCTGTGCTTTGATCAATGGAGTAGATAACAACGATCGTTTACCTTCGATGCTCTGGAAATCACAGCTAAATTTTTTTTTCCAGAGAAATTAGGGGAATATTCACCAATTTCGAAAATGAAAAGTTGGATGTTTTGATTGAATTCAATCGATAGGGTTTGATTCTAGGGCAGAGATATGCATGATCGAGCACAAATCACTTTGATACCATGAAGAAATCGAAATCCCGTTCCAGCGAGACCGAGATCACGCCGGAACGGTGATCGGAAAACACCAAAAAAATATTTCTATATATTTCAATATCCCAAAATAAAAGAGTAAAGTCTAATACTAATCTATCTGTAGTTAAAGCTAGTCAATGACACTTTTGTCCAGCTGTACCAATCACCATTGGCCACGTGGATAAGTAAACTGAGCTAGCATCACACATGGATAATCTTTATAGAGAATAAGGTGATTGAATAAAGAAGAGAAAGACCGAGAGATTGAAAAACAGAATGATATATAACTATGAAAATAAAAATCGGAGATAGCAAAGAAAGGGTATTTATAGAAAGGAGGAAGGGAATGTCTTGGGACAGTAAAAAGAGGTGTGAGGCCCAATGAGCAATTAAAATCATCAATCCACGATTTGTGAAAAGCGAGGCGCCACGCGTAGCACGTCGTAAGAGGCGGGTGATCTCACCCGCCTGGAACGGTTCGCTACTCGAAACAATAGACTCGTGAATGATTGAAACCCGGAACCGCATCCTTTTGGAAGGATGTCCTAACGGGGGTCTAGGTCTCGGGGGCTAGTGGTACGACCCATCAAGGGGACTGAATTGAGGTCTGGCTCAGGAATGGTCCTCCCAATGACATCATCTATGTTGGCATTACCCCGGGACAATAAGGATATGATAATGACTCCTCCTCGGGTACGCGATAAAGGTTGGACCACCTCTCGACTGACCACTTCCCTCTTGCTATCACTATAAATAGGAGAGGAACCAACAGTCAAAGGTATGTTCTATCTGATTTAAACACTCTCTACATTCATATTATCTCTCCTCTGCAAAAGACCCACTTTCATCATCACGTCAGAGTAGCTAATTAACCTCAGGGCATCTCCACGATTTCCTTTTGCAAATGTTAGGCGAGAGACACCGCGTGGCTGGATAGCTCTACTTCCCGGACCAAGTATAGTACGGGATTAATTAGATCCAGAGCAGACTAGTAGCATCACAATTAATAATATGCACAAAAAAAATAATGAAGAATAAATTTGGTGAAAAATTTGGTGAAATTTTTTACTATGTGACGATTACACGTTCTAGTGTGTGCGATTCCTAGCTCGGTTTTCTTAGCTCGAAACTTTGTACTTCTGGTGATTCCGGCCGGCCTCCGGTCGTTCTTTGCCGCCAATGGGCAGCAAGTCAGGGAGTAAGGGCAGCAAGCAGGGTTGGAAGAATGGTGTACAGAATCTGGATCGGGATTTTTCAGTAACAAAGGAGAAGCCAATTTTGACGGGCATGGTGACTGGGTTGCAAGAAACTCCGGGCAAATCAAGTCGGTATGTGTTACAGAAAGGTGATCTTGCAGCGGAGATGAGATTGAATCAGAAAGAGGGAAAGGGATCTGGTGCAGAGGTTCATTCAATTTCAGAAGCAGATCTGACAAACAAGGTACCCCCTAACTCTATGAATTTGGTTTCTGGTGCTGAGAATGTCATCACTCCTGATTTGGGGAAATTGTTTGATAAACCCCAAGATGGAGTGCACTATTATGATACCATAGAGGTAGAGGGTATGGTTATGGGGAAGATTCCTAAAGATGAGGTTGAAGATAGTTTCAGAGAATGGGACAGCACTGTGGTGTGTAAGATTATAGGCTCTTTCCCCCCATTAGCAGTTATGGAAGGTTTTTTCAGAAGAATTTGGGGAAATCAGAAAGTGCAGAAAGTTTGGATGGTAAAGCTTGGTGTGTTTTTAGTGAGATTTGTATGCAAAAGCCATAGAGATGTAGCAGTTGATACTGGAATTATACTATTTGATAGTAAACTAGTGATTGTTCAAGCATGGTCCAAGAATTTGGATGTCTCCATTCCAACTAAAGTCCCTGTCTGGTTGAGACTCCCTGGATTGGATGTGATTTATTGAAAGCCAAATCTTGTGAGTAGAATAGTAAGCCCCATTGGAAATTCACTGAAGCTAGATGAATCCACTTTGCATGTGGAAAAAATCAATTATGCAAGAATATTGGTGGAAGTAGAGATGGGGAAGAGGATTCCTGATAGAATTCCTTGGATGGATGAAAATGACATCATTCAACATCAAGAGGTGCATTGTGAATGGATGCTAGTGAGATGTGATCATTGTAATTTGTTGGGGCATGAAGAGTAGAAATGTAGAAGGAAGTTACAACAAAATGTGGTGCCAGTCAAACCAGTGGTAAAGAAGTATAGACCTAAGGAGGTGCAACCAGTGAGAGAGCAGCCAACCATGCATGTGACAGTGAGGAGAAAATCAACAAAGCCTATACAGGATGAAGATAGTTTTACTGTGGTCCCAGTGAACTCTCAGAATGTAAAAGCTTTAAATGATAAAGGAAAGGAAGTGGTGAATGACTTTGTATCAGTAGCTGCAAATTTTGAAGAAGCTGTTCCTAGTAGTTCAGGTAATCAGTTCCAATTATTAACTGATCCTCCTGATGAGTAAAATTCTATCATGGAATGTGAGAGGTGTGAATAAAGTGGAGAAGCAGAAACTAGTGAGAGAGTTTTGCTTATTTCACCAGGTTGGTTTTGCTGCTTTGTTGGAGACAAGAGTAAAACAAAAAAATGAACAAAAAATATGGAGTAATATGGGGTTGAATTGGAATCTGGAGACAAATAGTGCAATAGTAGATCAAGGCAGAATTTGGTGTGCTTGGAGGTCAGACTATTTCACTGTTACAGTTATCAGTAAAGCTGCACAGTGGATGGATGTATAGTTGCTAATGAAGGAGTTCAATGCTACTGTATATGTCACTATTGTGTATGGAATGAATCAACTGGAAACAAGAAAACCTTTGTGGGAGCATTTGCAAACTTGTAGATTTGGGGATTCTCCATGGTTAATTATGGGGGATTTTAATGCCCCTTTGAATTTTGAAGATAGAATTGGAGGAGATTTGATAGATCCGGATGAAGTAAAGGATTTTCAATCTCTGATGATTTCATAGGAGCTGAAAGATTTGAAAGCTTTTGGTCCTTTTTTCACATGGTCAAATAGAAGGAAAGCTGGTGACAGAATATATAGCAAAATTGACAGGGCTGTTGTAAATGAAGCATGGTTGGAAAATTTTATGGATTCTACCTGCAACATCAAAGTGGATGGTATGTCTGATCATAATCCCTTAATTGTGCAGATTCAGCAAAATGCCCCATCTCAACAGAAAGCTTCTAAGTTCTTTAATATGTGGTCCCTCTCCAAGGATTTTTTAACTATCATTCAATCAGGCTGGAGACATAAAGAAAATTTCTCTCTCACTGATTTGTTTACTCAGCTGAAAATGCTAGAGAGGCCTCTTTCTAAGCTCAATAAGAAAGAATTCTCTGACATTGAAGCTAGAACAAGGGCAGCAGTTTTAGCTTGGGAGAAAGCTCACTCTCAGCTCCTCTTAAATCCACTTAGTCCTACCATGCAAGAAGCTGAAACTGAAGCAAGATCAGAGGTTGATAAATTGCAGAAGGCTGAATATAGATTCTTGAAACAGAGAGCAAAAGTGAAATGGTTGAAAGAGGGAGATAGTCCTACAACTCTTTTTTATGCCTCTCTGAAAGTCAGAAGATACACTAACCATATTGTCTGTTTGCAGCAAGATGGGAGGATGGTACATGGCAGGCAAGAAATTGCAACTCACCTCACTCAGTTTTTCCAGAAACATTTGGGTAGAGCTTATGATACCAGTATGGGGATTCAAGATGTAATTGTACAGAAAGGAAATATTCTCACAGTTTCACAGCAGGCAAAATTAATTATGCCTATCACTGCTTCAGAAATTTTCTCAGCTTTAAAAGGCATCAAAATCAAGCAAAAGTCCAGGTAAGGATGGCTTCACTAGTCATTTTTTTAAACATTCATGGGCAATTATTGGTGACGACTTTACAGCAGCTATTAAATCCTTTTTCACTGGGACTGGTGAGCTGCCAGAAGAATTTAGTAGAGCTGTGATCACTTTGCTACCTAAAAATCCTCAGCCTCAAACAGTAGCTGATTACAGGCCAATAGCTTGCTGTTCAGTTGTGTACAAAGTGATTACAAAAATTATGTGCAAAAGACTTGGTGAAGTGCTCCCTTACTTGATTAGTAATAATCAAAGTGCATTTGTGAAGGGTAGGCACATAGGGCACAACATACTTCTCACTAAAGAATTACTGCACAAGTATAATCAACCAGGATTGATACCTAACTGTTTAATCAAGGTTGATATTTCAAAGGCTTTTGACAGTTTGAACTGGGATTTTTTGTTTAGTGGCTGGGATGTCTAAAATTGCCAGGTTTGTTTCTGCACTGGATTAAGAAATGTGTTACACAGTCTACTTTCTGCATATCTTTGAATGGAGTTCTCACTGATTCATTCCAGGGTAAGAGAGGGGTGAGGCAAGAGGACCCCCTCTCACCTCTTCTATTTGTACCCAGTATGGAGTATTTTAGTAGATTGTTGGAACTTCAATACAAATATGGGGAGATAGAGTATCATCAGAGATATGGCAAAGTGGGAGTTCACAGTTTATTGTTTGCAGATGATCTTCTCATTTTTGTAGAGCATCATCCAAATCAATGGAAGGAGTGAGGAAAAGTTTGGACATATTTCAGGCTACTACTGGGCTTGCTGTGAATGATTCTAAGTCCCAAATATTTTTCTCTAAAATGGAGGAAGCTGATCAGGTCTTGCTGGCTCAGACTTTGAATATTGTGAGAGGTACTTTTCCCATCCATTATTTGGGGTTGCCTTTAACTCCATATAAATGGGACAAGGTTGCTGGTGAACAATTGATTGAGAAGATGGCTGGAAGGCTTAGAACTTGGCAATCAAGGCATCTTACCTATGCAGGAAGGGTGCAACTGGTAAATACTGTGCTACTGAGTATTTCAAGTTACTGGACTAATGTGTTCAAGCTTCCTGAAAATCTAATGCAGAAAATTGTAAGCCTGTGCAGAAATATATATGGGATAGGAAGCAAGGAGAGAGGGGTTTCACACCTGCTGGATGGAATTCTATGTGTTATTCTCAGAAATCTGGAGGCTGGGGAATCAGGGATCCTTCCATATGGAATTCTGCATCCATTTGTAAGCTTCTGTGGGACATTCACACCAAGAAAGATGTGTTGTGGGTACAGTGGATGAATGCTTATTATGTATAAGGTAAATCTTTGATGCATTGCAAAGCAACAGTGGGACATAGCTAGGGCTGGAAATCTCTGATGCAAGAAAGAGATCTTTTGCTAGCTAGAGGAAATGACTGTTTGACAAGAGCTGGTCAGTTCAATGTCAGAGCAGTGTATAATTTAAAGAAGGGAGGCAGTGAAAAGGACTTTTTGGCTCAATTGGTATGGCATTCCAAAGTACTTCCAAAACACAGATTTTTTATTTGGATGCTTCTGCACTCCAGATTAACTACTGTGGATAGGTTGCAAAATTCAAGGTGTTGGGACCACAACCACCTTGTTGTTTGTGTCTTGAGGTGGCTGAAATTGCAGTCCATTTATTTTGTTCTTGTGATTATCTGAACAGCATTTTGCAGGCTTTCTTGCTACCAGTTCAGAAGAATATGAGATTGTTGAAGAAGTATCTGATGCAGCTGAAAAAAAGGATGAAATGGTACAAGTTGATGGTGCATATCACTGTCCTTTATAAGGTTTGGTTGGAAAGAAATAGAATAATATTTCAGCACACTATGATGCCAGCTGATATATTGAGTACTCAAATAGTAGCTGAATGCAGAGGAAGGCAGTTGGCTTAATTGTAATCTGGGCAATTAGAGGAAAGTAGATAGGTTCAATAGTTTTGTTTTTGTTTGACTGGGAGTGAAGGTCAATATTTTTGTAAGTTTTGAACTGATTTTTAATGAAAAGAGGATTCATCAAAAAAAATATATATGCACAGAAAATCTAAACACACTCGCGCGGTTCTTCAATGTCAAAATAATAATCGTAGGCAACGTACACATCAAAGTATTTAAGATAATAATTGAATCCATTGTAAATTTTACTACTGAGAATATTCAAAACAATTATTACAGTTAGAGTTCTGAGTTCTAAAAATAACAAATTACACTAGGGTTAAAAGAGCAAATCTGTGATCCAACCTCAAACAAATGCTTCTACAAATAAAAGTGATAATTATCATACCTAATTGTACGCTAATCATTTGAACTGCACTAAATTTAAAAAATATACGATCATGATAAAACAACCATGCATGCATAAATCAACATACAAAAATTAAAATGCACAACCAAAAGTATAGATAGCTATATACACAGATCTGGTTTATCTAGCGAAAACAAGTAATCACCATTATTAGACTTTAAAAATGAGATGAAAATATATGACACCCCTAAGCCTACATTAGCAGAAAAGAAAGAAAAAAAACGAACAACAGCAATACATCTTGCAAACATACATTTAAACTTTTGAATGGTCCGTAAATACTCACTCAGTAAACTATGATATAATTGCAACACTTTGGCAGTGCATGCAATGTAAAGTAATCAACGAGCACTAATTACATTACTCATTATTCCCCTTAAGCAAACGGATGGAGAGCTTGAGTATAATTAATAAAGAATTAAAGAAATCATGTGTGGATTTATAATAGAATAAGTGAAAAATAGGCAATGAGCGAAAGAGAGGAGGGAGAGGTCGTGATTTATATATGCGATCGTCAGTTGTGGAGAGCAGTTCTATAGAGTTTCTACTGTGATGAATAAATGAAGAGAAGAAATCTTATGAAGTAAATTGCGGTAATTACATCCGACGGATGAGAATTATTTTAATAACAGCCGTTGGATTAATCCGACGGATGAGATTTGTTTGCTGGTCGTCTACTTATAGGGAGTAAGGGGTACGCATTTCATACGTTACACTTCAAAAACAAAGAAACAAACGCAGCCACAGCCAATTCTCAAGCGCAGCCACAGAGGTTTCACAGCGCGCGAGTCCACAGAGGTTCTTCTTCGATCTCTCGCCGTTTTGTTTATAACTGTTTAAGGATGGATCACCGGATCAGTTGCATGCATGTTTGCGAAAGAAATCATTCTTTAATTTGAGTGTTAATTTCGTTGAGTGTTTGATTTCCTTGCTTCATCGTTGAATTTAACAACAAACTCTTAGATCATTTTCTGCAAACTCTACCTTGGCAAGATCATTTGTGTTAGAAGGTTTTATTTAATTGATCTGCACAGGAGATGGCTGGACCTGGATTTGACTTTGAAGGAAACTTCGTTCGCCCGAGCTGGATGCAGGAACTCATAGACGAAGGATCAGAGGTGTCTCACAACTGCTACAAGGCCAGGAAGACGGTGTGTGAGATGCTGAAAGATCGTGGCTACTCGGTGCCCAACGCCGAGATTGAGCTGAGTCTGGAACAGTTCAGACACCGCTTTGGAGACGAGTATGTGGACTACGAGGCCATGAGGATTTACGCTCTTCACACAGATGATCCAAACAACAGGGTACACTACAAGAAAATGTTATTATCCTGACATTTATTTTACCACATTTATATGTTAATGTTGTAATAATGTGCTATAATGACATATGAGTGGGAAAGCATGATATTGTACAAAAAACTAATGTGGTTATAATTAGTTATAACAACACCACACATTAAATGTGGTAATATTAACATATCTCAACATTCTCAACCGTCACATAATACTTGAACTAAATTTTTCCTAATTATTACTATAAATAGATTACTCTAACAAACTTAATGTTGTTATCTTGGTCAATACTGACACAAACACAATAATGTCCCAAAATCTTTCTGTTTCAAAACAGGTTGCAGAATTACAGAGCACGACAGGGAAGCTAGATAGGTATCAAAATCAAAATGGAATTTACTTTTTAAAATGAGAAGAATCAATTTAAAACTCGTATAAGAAAGCTTATAAATTCATGAATATTAAAAAAAAAAATGCCCTAACCAATGATGACAATATTTAATTACAATCTAAACATCATCTCCATCAGTAGATTTAGTACAGGCGACATGAAAATCATAGTACGTCCCAAGAGCTAGCGAGCCATACTCACGTTTGTTTTCCTGTGAGAATGTGAGCACCTGATTAAAATTTAGAATACATTAATTTCTTTTTATTTAAAAAGAATTGAGACGTGAACGGATTTGAAGCATCAGTGTTTATCACTAAACTAAGCGTGGGAATGATTCCATAAGAAATTGCGGGAACGAAAGGTTTCATTTATTTATTTGATTTGTTTAGTTCGCCAACTACGTACTTTTACCAAAACCGAGATTCCGTAATTTTAAAAGCATCAAATTTTGGTTTGAATTTGTCAAACTATTTCTAAATAGTAGGATAAGATAAGAACATATAAGTGATGGATATAGACAGATTTTAAGATGATAAGTGTTTTACCAATAAGATGATTATCAAAAAATGATGATTTGATATAATATAACTTATATTATTGGATAATGTAACTGATATTATTAGATGTAAAGTAATGATTTAATTTTTAGTGTTTTAAGCTTAAATTAGTAATTAAGTTCATTTTATAATACTCAACAAGTTATGACTTATCATAAAAATGCTTAACTTATTTAATTTTTTTGTCATATTATCATTGATAGTTTATTTTTAAGTATAATTTTTTAGTTGAATTAGTTTCAGTAAAAATTAAACTTCGTAGAAGATGACTACCCTATATCATCCAAAATACGAAATTCCTTTATCTATACCTTATAACTTTTTGTGGCTTTACAAATATAATGAAAGAAGGTATTTTCGGATGTTGTAAAACGAGATTAACTAAATTATGGCCAGAACATGACATGACGTATAGCTTTTAATCTCTTCGTCGAATCGGTTCAAATGCCATCAGAATGGCCTGATGCTAAATCACTATGTCGATGATATGGCCGATGGGTTATGTTTTTTAATTTAATTATTTTATTTAGGTTTTTATAAAGAGTAATCTGCTAAATTATCAAGTGAATATATATTCAATAATATTCCTTTTCCTTGTGAAAATAGAACACCCTCCTTAGTCAAACTACAACACTTCAATACGTTTATTTATAGATAAATTATATTTATTTACCCAAGACTTAATCTAGTATATTTAGTAAAACACAATATTAAGAATTAGTCCTAGAATTCCTATTGAGATGGAATTAGTTGCAGACATTTACTCACATCGTATCCAACTAGTAACCTCGTATTTATCTTCTTATTTTACCATTGTTAACTGAATACTGAGTGCTGTAATTTCACCGAACGGATTAGATAAACAACCGTTTTAGGGAAAGCGAACTATCGCCCTAATTCCACTGGACCGGACGATTAGCAACCGTAAGAACACAATTACAATACACCAACTGAATCTATTGTTGTAAGAACTTGTATGTTACAAGTTTACCCTATTTGTTTATCACTCTTCGTACTTGGATGCTATAATATGAACGTGTATCTATGTTCTGTTTCTTTTCTTTACTTTTTATTTGAAGTTTCTGTCCTATGGATCTTATATATATATATATATATATATATATATATATATATATATTATAAGAATTTTAGTATGTTAAAAGGTTGAAAATATTATGTTTATCAAATATTTTTACTTATTTCGATGAAATTTGGTATTGTTATTCTTCTAGCAAAATGAATTTTCTATTTCCAGTAATTAGTTGCTTCTAATATTTTTCAGGAGATTCTTATCAACTCAAATTATGGACAAGAGATGGATGAACCAACCAAGGAACAGTCAGGCATACGAGGATGGTCTTGAGAAATTTTTAGATTTTGCTTTTGGTAATTCAAAAAGAGTTGGATTCATCCTATGTCCGTGCCGTGAGTGTGGATTGAATGTATCTGTGAATAGAGAAGTTGCAAAGGAACACTTGATAGTTGTGGGATTCATCAAAGGTTACAATCAATGGATAGTTCATGGAGAAAAACCATCAAGCAATGTAAATCATCAGGTTCCATCAAGCAATGCAAATTATCATACTCCATCAAGTAGCATAAATGCTCCTATACAGCCTACGAGTACCACTCCAATGATTATCGACGATGTGCATAACTTACTTCATGACACTTTTGGGATTCATGAGCAGGATAATGCTGATGGCGCTACCATGGAATATCCCGAGGGTGTAAACATCCCTTCTGCCGATAAAGATAAATTTTTGAAGTTGCTTGAGAGCGCAAAGATGCCTTTGTATGAAGGATGTGAGAAATTTTCGAAACTTCACTTCTTCCTACAGCTACTACGCATAAAATGCCTTGGGAGTTGGAGTAACAAAAAATTTGATATGTTGTTGGAATTACTGAAAGAAGCATTTCCTGAAGCGATGACTGATCTTCCGAAATCATACTATGAAAGTGAAAAAATGCTAAAGGATTTGGGACTGGGTTATGAGAAAATAGATGCATGTACTAATGATTGCAGCATATACTGGGGAGAAGATTCTAAAAGAACCTCGTGTAAGACATGTCTTGAACCACGTTGGAAGGTTTCAAAAAAAGATCCAACTGGTGAAAAAAGAAAGATTGCACATAAAGTGTTGTGGTACTTTCCATTAAAGTCTAGGATGCAAAGATTGTTTATGTCATCGAAAACGGCTTCCTTCTTGCGATGGCATGCTGAAGGGCGTACAAAAGATGGGTACATGAGACATCCAGCAGATTCCCCTACTTGAAAAGCATTTGATTATAAATATCCAAAGTTTGCTGAAGATCCCCGCAATATTAGATTAGGTCTGGCCTCTAATGGGTTCAATCCATTTTCTAGTAAGGATATTACTCATAGCACGTGGCCTGTAGTCTTAGTGCCATGCTATCTCTGATCATACCTGGTCCAACTGCTCCAGGTAATAATATGGATGTTTATTTACAGCCTCTGATCAAGGATCTGAATGAATTGTGGAATGACGGAATTGATACTTATGATGCATCTAGTAAGAAGAATTTTCAGCTTTATGCAAGTTTGTTGTGGACGATAAGTGATTTTCCGGGTCTTGCTAATTTGTCTGGCTGGAGTACAAAGGGCCGCCTTGCTTGTCCTGTGTGTCATGAACACACGGATTCTACGTGGTTAGATCATGGTCATAAGTTTTGTTATATGGGACATCGGAGATTTCTGGACCACGATCATGATTTTCGAAAGGATACTAAGCACTTTGATGGTAAAGAGGATTATAGAAGACTTCCTCCACGACTTTCTACGAAGAAGGTGTTGGATTCTTTGTCAGGAATAAACTATAAGTTCGGGAAAAATGTTATTGATAATCCAGAACTTCCTTTTAACTGGAAAAAGAAAAGCATTTTTTTTGATTTGCCATATTGGAAAGACATCAATTTGCAGCACAATCTAGATGTTATGCATATTGAAAAAAATGTTTGTGAGAGCATTGTTGGGACACTGATGGACACTGACAAGTCAAAGGATAATGAGAAATCTAGACTTGATTTACAGAAAATGGGAATTAGACCTGAGTTGCATCCGGTTGTAGATGAAAACGGGAAGTCATCAATACCCAAGCCCGTCTATAGATTTAAAGTTAAAGAGAAAGGAATGTTTTCTCGTATATTAAAGGGTGTAAAAGTGCCTGATGGTTATGCTTCAAATATCTCAAGATCCGTTCGAACCAAACCAGGAAAGCTTATTGGACTAAAGAGTCATGATTATCATATTTTGATGCAGCAATTATTGCCTGTTGGACTTCGCAAAACATTACCAAAATCAGTTCGTAGAGTGCTGATAAAGTTAAGTCGATACTTTAGAAAAATATGCTCTAAAGTTGTCTATCCACCGGATGTGATTCGTATGGAGAAAGATATTGGTATTATTCTTTGCGAGTTGGAGAGGATTTTTCCACCATCATTTTTTGATGTGATGGTCCATTTAACTGTTCATTTAGCTACTGAAGTGAAGCTTGGGGGGCCAGTTCATTACCGCTGGATGTATCCTATAGAGAGGTAATATGTTATTGGTAATGTTATGAAACAATTATTCCTACCATTTTTTTACCTAATATTATATTCTGTGATGATTTATTGTAGGTATTTAGGAAAACTGAAACGCTTCTGTCGTAATAGAAGAAAACCAGAAGGCTCAATTGCTCAAGGATATATAGCTGATGAGTGTTTGGCATTTTGCTCAATGTACATACCAGAGTACATTGATCCAAAAATTAACCCTGTGTGTCGAAATGATGAGCCAGCTGAAGAAAATAAAGCACTTGGATTGGAAATCTTTCAAAGTGGAGGTCGTGCCCTCGGGAAAGGTACTCCAAAGAGGTTTAATGATGAAACATTAGAAAAAGCCCAACGATATGTGCTATTCAATTGCAAGGAAGTCAGACCTTACTTGGAGTAAGATTATTCTCTATTGCGAAAATTTTCATGTTGTTTGGCGTTTATCCAGAACATTCAATTTTGTTGTATCAACCAATTGCAGGCAACATCTTAAAATTGTGGAACAGGCTCATCCTCACTTAGTACGCGGAGGCGAACTTCATGAAATTCAGCGTATTCATAGTAATGAATTTCCCAAGTGGTTCTCGGGTCAGGTAAGGATAATCTAAATGCATAGAGTTCAATCGTACAAACATATTACCCTTAGATGCATAAAATTCCTATTTTTTTCCAGGTTAAACAATGGCAGATTTCTGATGATGATCCTTTGTTGAAGGGTCTAAAAATTCTGGGTAAAGGACCAAATAATATAGGTCTTTCTTATGAGAGTTATATTGTGAATGGATTTAGGTTCCATACAAGTGAGTTGGAGCAGAGAAGAAAAACCCAAAACAGTGGAGTAATGGTGGATGCAACAACATCTTGTTTCTCTAGTACCAGGGATAGGAATCCAAGTACAGGGGAATTAGATTACTACGGGATTATAAATGATATTATAGAGCTTGACTATGTACATGGTAGAGTTGTTTTATTTGATTGTGATTGGGTATCTAAAGGCAGTAGATTGAAAGTGGATGATGATGGTTTCACTATTGCTAACTTCTCTAATGTTAGGCGTCATGCTGAGCCTTTCATTTTACCTCACCAAGGTATACAAGTTCAGCTTATTTTTTGCTGAACTGCGTGAAAGTTAGCTGAAATTAGTTGAAATAAGCTGCAATTAGCTGTAGCACGCTGCAGTTAGTTGAAGCAAGCCGAAGTTAGCTAAAATACGCTGCAATTAGTTGAAGCACGCTGCAGTTCGCTGAAATAAGCTAAAAAATATTTTATTTTAAATTTTATAACTTCTAGCACATAAATTAAATTTTATTATCGCTTCATAACTTCTTTCGAATGTAAAAGATTGACATTCCTATTTTATATCACGATCCTACACAAGAAATTAGTGATTTCACTATATTTGATGAACATTGAAAAAAGGTTATAGCCAAAGTGCGTGAAGGTGTATCTGAACATATTAGGAATTTGGTAGGTGGTGACACTAGTGAAATTGAACCACATCGCATGATAGCGATTAGTATTGGATGCAACTGATATGCATTCTGGGAATAGTTGTAAAATTGTTACTTTTGAGTATAAATAAATTTTATCTATTCTCGATTACTAAACTAAACATATTAAAAAGTAACTTTATTTGATAAATCAAACAAAAATATATCATTGGCATTTGATAAAAAATAACTTTATTTCAAAAACATTAATAAAAACATATAATTTAACCCGGCTGAAATTAGCTGAAGCACGCTGCAGTTACTTGAAATTTGATGAACCAAGCTGCAGTTAGGTGAAATACGTTGCAGTTAGTTAAAGTACGTTGCAGTTCACTGAAGTCAGTTGTAGTTGGTTGAAATAAGATAAAATTAGCTTAATTTAACCATAAGGCGTAAAGTTTTTGTGCAATGTATTCTTTGTTGTGTGAAGTATACCCACTTGTCCATCCAAAGCATTTTAGTTGACAAGTTACCAACATCAATTATTAACATCTCTATATATTTTAAACATGTGCATGATGAATATGATGTTAATTTTAAATAATTTTAAATCAATCAAAGCTCTTTTAATTTTTTTATGAGATAAATAGTTTAGTTTAATTATGTGTAGTTAAGTTGAGTTCAATTTTATATTGATGAATTCAGTGTAATTACTCTAACTCCAGTTTTTTCATATATTAATTCTTAAAATAGTTCAAATCATTTAATTTATTTCAACAAAAAGTTATTTTGTGAGACATAATAAGACTGGTCGAAGCTATGAAAGATATAGTAATTAGGTATCAATAGAACAAAATTATAATATTTTTATTGATATATTCCTTAAACTTCAATTATAGTTAATATAATAGGTTGGTGAAATATAACCCGTTAACAAACAAATTAAATATCCTCATTGCTATTGGTGGATTATTAATCTTTAATTAATATGCATTAGCTGGTAAAAAAAATCTACGTGCAAGAAGATTAATTAGATACACGTAATTTAGTTCGAAATTCTAATAGGTTGAAATTTTAAAAAGAAATCAATAAAGAAGGGTGGAAATATATATAAAATATATGTATATATATAATACATAAATATAGGAAACACGATCGTAGCAGACTTTCGTATATTTTGGTTTCTTCAACCCTAAACCCCAAATCCCAAATTGGGGGCGGCTAAAATAATTTGGCGCCTCAATCTTCCCTCGCATTTCATCCCAAATTCAATGGCGACTAATAATGATCACGTAGTGGTGTATGTGATGTTGCCCACTTCTCGGTGGTTCAGAGTGATGTATATATATGAAAGTTTTTCCCAATCAAACGTTTGGCTTTTCCATTCTGCGTAAGTGCCTTTAAACTTTTTCACTCGAATATGATTAGTGTGTATCGAATGGAGTAAGATTGTATATCGATTTGATGACTTGTTCATGTCATTCCCAGCAAATTAAGTTGTTGGTAATATTGATGGATGTAGTAACAGTATTTCTAAACTTTGATGAATTATGTCAGTGCTATGTATTTGGATGTTCTAGGCAGTGGTAGTGATAGATAAAGAAGAGTTAGTTGTGGTTAACGTGATTCAAAGGGCTGTGTTTTTTCTAGGTAGTGGTAGTGATAGATAAAGAAGAGTTAGTTGTGGTTAACGTGATTCAAAGGGCTATGTCAGTGCTATGTATTTGGATGTTCTAGACAGTGGTAGTGATAGATAAAGAAGAGTTAGTTGTGGTTAACGTGATTCAAAGGGCTGTGTTTTGTCTAGGTAGTGGTAGTGATAGATAAAGAAGAGTTAGTTGTGGTTAACGTGATTCAAAGGGCTATGTCAGTGCTATGTATTTGGATGTGTATTTGGATGTAGTTGAAGGTAGTTGAGTTGATTGATGTATTTTTGGCTAATTTACTGTTCCATGTATGTGATAGGTATGGCACCGTCGGGGAAAAAACGTTCGCTGCAAGATATATGCAGTGGAGATGTTTTAAGTGATGAACAACCAAAACGTTCGAGTAAGGATTATATCTTTAGTATGTATATTTATTTATATATTTCATTATTTTGATATTGTTATTTATTTCCTACCTTCAATCTCAGAAGGTCGGAGTCGAATTCAACAGGTTGAGAAAATTTATGAGAATGATGCTAGAGAGTTTCGAGGGAAGAAGCAGCAGAAGCAAAAACAAGCACCACCAGTAAACCGAAAACATGCATAAATTCACCCTACCATCCGTCATCAACCAAAAAGTAATAGAAAGGGTAAAAACATTCCAGGTAATACTATTTTATCTGGACATTGGGTTCATAATTTGATATGAAAATATACTAATTCTCTTTTCCAATATGCATATGCATCTACGAGTAGATAAAGTTTCAATGGTTATACCTGACGAAGAAGAAGATCATGATATAAGTACTCCACACTATCGTCAGAAAACCAACGTGAAGCGCAAAAACATTTTAGGTAACACCGTTTTACTTGAATTGTGTTTATGAGGTTGATAATAATACATAAATTAACTACCTTGTTCGTATTGCATACATGTACGAGTAGATCGAGTTCCGGATAATATTCAAGAGGAAGATTATTATGATATAAGCAACTCACAAAACAGTAGATTGGAGGAAGGTGCCACAAAAACAAATACCGAAGCTAATGAGCAAAATATTGCATCCTCGTCGAAGAAACCAAAGAAAGGGGGAGGTAATTCAATTGGATTGATTTTATGTAATTATTAATTTGATCTAACTTTAAATTAAAATTAAGAGTGATTCGAAATATGATCTTTCTGCAGGTAGAAAAAAAGGGGTTATACACTCATGCTTCATATTTGGGGACGGCCTGCGCATCTGCCACTGCTTTACGTGGAGTTTAATGAGGAAGGAATACCGGTAGGAAAGTCAGGACATACACTTGCAGAATTTTTGGGTAAAACCATCTATATTGTCCTATCGATATAGAAGATTGGCGCAAGATGCCGGCAGAAAATAAAAAAGATATGCTTGATATCATAAAGGTAAAAGGGATGAAAAATCAGAGATTTCAATTATATTTGAGGATTATGATTCAAATTTAATCTCAAGTTTTGTTATAATCATTCCATTTCACAATTTTGAAATCCATTTGCACTAAGTGGAGGAGCTGGAAGTCCACCTTGAAAGCTGAATATTGGTCTCTCAACCTTGAAGAATATAATATTCCGGCATATGAAACACGAGTGTGCAAATCACAGTGGATGAATATTCTAGCATATTGGAATAAAGAAAATACTGTGGTACGTTATGAGATTTTGATGCTTACATACAATTAATTTGTCTGAAATCTCATTGTATTTACAGGCAAGAAGTGATAAAAACAAGGAAGCCAGAGCATCCAAGACATTGAATCAGTCTACAGGGAAGACCCCATTTGCCTCGATAGCACACAAGAAGGTAACACATCAAGACTTTATATATATATATATGTATATATAGGTTACTTATTGATATTATATTTCGATGATTAGAAAAAAGAAACAGGTAAAAAACCATCTCGGGGGAATATGTTTAAGCTGTGCTACATTAGGAAGGAAGACACACCGAAAGATATTTTAAAGGTTGTGGTAAGATTTGATTTGTATATAAGATTAATGATTTATGAAATTCGTACTTGGTTTGGTAAGATTTGGTTTGTATATAAGATTAATGATTTATGAAACTGTACTTGGTTTAACAAGACACACCACCGAAAGATATTTTAAAGGCTGTGGTAAGATTTGATTTGTATATAAGATTAATGATTTATGAAATTCGTACTTGGTTTGATAAGATTTGGTTTGTATATAAGATTAATGATTTATGAAACTGTACTTGGTTTAACAAGACACACCACCGAAAGATATTTTAAAGGCTGTGGTAAGATTTGATTTGTATATAAGATTAATGATTTATGAAATTCGTACTTGGTTTGGTAAGATTTGGTTTGTATATAAGATTAATGATTTATGAAACTGCACTTGGTTTAACAAGACACACCACCGAAAGATATTTTAAAGGCTGTGGTAAGATTTGATTTGTATATAAGATTAATGATTTATGAAATTCGTACTTGGTTTGGTAAGATTTGGTTTATATATAAAATTAATGATTTATGAAACTTGGTTTAACAAGATAAATATTAAACTGCAGGATGACATTGAAGTATTGCAAAGCCAACTTGACGATGAGGATGAGGATGATGTTATTGGGCCAGATGATATTTTTTCACGAGTATGTGGAAAAGATAAACCAAGATACGTTAGAATGGTGGGTTCACATATCTCAAATCCTGCAGACGTGTGGGGCCATCTTCCTCAAAGCAAATCAGCTAAACGCATCGTGACAGAGCAGAAGAAGGAACTTGCAGAAAAAGAAAATGTAATTGCTGAACTACGTGCTCAACTATCCATCCAACAAAGTAATATATCCAACCATGGTCAGAATAATTTCGCTGTACCGCGTCCTACTGAGGTTAGGAAATGTTTTTTTGAATTTCATTGTTGAATTTAATTTCATAATTATTTTGTTAACTATATCATATTTATTTGATTTTATATAGCTCGAGGTTGGTGCACTGGTATCTCTGACAAGTCTCGTCGAGCGTACTAAAATAGTTGCGAAAGGTTATATTGAAAGCAAAGATCCGGCTAAAATGGTTGGAAACAAGGTGTTGGGAAGGGGTTGGTATGAAATCTTGATTATAGATGTAGAGCATCCTGAAGAAGACTTGCTCCGGCCATACGATAACTATGAGAAACTTGAAAATGTATTTGGTACAGTGATAGCTTGGCCAGTGAATTTGGTAAGTCAAATCTCTTTTATCTTTTAATAATAATTTACTCAGATGGTGTTATTTTAATTACTGTTACTGTTGATTTACGAAATTCTTGTTAATTTTACAGATGAGCCTTCTGACATTTGACAAGTGATAACATCACATGCTTGAATCATATGGAGGATATTATCCTTCACGTAGTACATATTTGGATTGGTTTTGGATTGATTTTATCACATGCTTATCATATGGAGGATATTATCCTTCATATATTTGGATTGATTTTAGTGCGATTGAACGTTGTTAGAGTTACTTGTATTACTGTAGATGTGGTGGGAGGATATCAACCGTTCACGTAGTACATATTTGGATGGATTGCAGTGTCATTGAACTCTTTGGTAGGGTTATTTATCATTACGATGGTAATGGTGGCGGAGGATATCATCCTTCTGTTTAGATTGATTAGTTGTTTATACTCAACGCTATCTATGTACTTGAATATTTTCGTAATAGAATTGTTTTGGATTGCATTTTGGTTCATCGTGACTTCTTCATTTTGAATTTTTTTTTTATATTTATTTATTATTCAAAATTATATATTAAAAATATAAAATCAACAAATAAAAGTGTCTTTATACGATAATAAAACTACATATAACGACATATTTTTAGTTAAACCACATTCACTGTCATAAACACAACATTAACTAAATGTCACGATACATTTAATATTCATACATATCTAAACGTCAGTTTACCATATGTATCCATTCACATCTTTATGTGGGTAAAATGAGATATTATGACATATTAGTATTGTAAGTTAACTCTAAATATTCCTTCACATCTTTATGTGGCTAAAATGGGATATTGTGACTTATAGTTTTGTAAGTTTACTATAAATATCCATTTACATAAGTACGTGGTTAAAGGAAGATGATAGAACATATGTTATTGTTAGTTTACTATATATATCCATTCACATCAAAATGTGGGTACAATGAGTTATTACCACGTTACTATTTTTATTTATAGTAAATGAATATTTATGTATAACCACACTTTATATCTATCCTCACACATCGATTTACCACATTTTAAGGTAATGTTAGCATAGCTTCAAATGTCATTATAATTAAGATATCCTCAATCTTCTTCATATTCAATGCTTTGGAACTGATCTTACTGATCTTACCGTGTGCCGCTTAATTTGTGGTTTGTTTATGTGAGTTCTCGCATTACTAAGTTTTTTTAAAATCTTCTGTGTGCTTATGCTTTCCCTACTTAAGGCCATACAATAACAGCAAACTTGAGTTGCGTTCCGTTGCTTGTATCTTTTTAGGCTCTAGTGCAAAACACAAAGGTTATCTTTGATTTCATGCTCCATCTTCTAGGACTTATATAGCTCGCCATGTCATGTTTATTGAGACACAATTCCCATATCCTGATCACATAGCGCACAATCTTCATCCACAACTTCTCCAGTTTATGATTTTTCATTGTTAGATTTGGTTCGGTCCCCACAGTTATTAGCCGCGTCTCGGTCCCAACTCGAGTTCGTGTCCTCGTCAGAGTCCGCGTCTTAGTTTGTGTCCTCGTCCCATTCTGTATCAGCGTCTGCCAGCTCTAAAATGTGGCCCTCATTTGTTATTTTAGAACTTACTACTGAAATTTGTTTTTCTTTATATATGTTGTTTTTCTATGTGGCACTCATATATTTGTTTTTCATTGTTATTTTAGAACTTTATAAATGTGGCACTCACTTGGACCTAACTCATGGCACTTATTCAACTGTAACCTTTGTACTACTGCTTTTTGTTTAAAGTGTAGAGTAATTAGTTATTGACTAAGCTTGACCTGAGTTCCCTTTGTGAAACTGTCTTGTTATCATATAGCATTAGGTTTCTCCAAAATGCAGCAACCACTGTGTTGATGAATACCTCAGTGTGTGCTTTGGTAGCTCCTTTAAAAGTTAGATAGTATTTAATCCTATGGCTTGTTGTCTGAAAATGAGGATTGGAACTGAAAAGGCATGGTGCATGCAGTTAAAAACATCCACATGTTTGGTGCAATGATTAAAAAAATGTTCTAGTGAGTCCTGATTACAACAAAAGATGCACTTTGAGGGCATGTAAATTCCAAATTTTGCAGAGTATATCATTAAAAGGCAAAATGTTGTTGCAGATTTCCATATAAGAACAGACATTTTAGGAGGGATTTTTGGAGACCAAACCTTTTTGATGGAGTACTTGTCCCTGTCTTTAGCTCTGAGTGTGTGGTTGGCAGATTTGATGCTGAATTGACCTGTTTTAGAAGCCTGCCAGATAGGTGCATCCTCATGGCTGTTGTACTACTGCTTTTTGTTTAAACTATAGAGTAATTAGCTATTGACTACGTCCTTATAGTTATGCTCTTGCAGTAATGCACTAAATTGTAGTCTGTTTCTGATGTCTTCAGTTCAGTAATAGTTTAGATTTATCCTGTAAATTGGGTGCTTATGTTTTCCCTACTTAAGGCCATACAATAACAGCAAACCTGAGTTGCGTTCCGTTGTTTGTATCTTTTTATGCTCCAGTGCAAAACACAAAGGCTATCTTTGTTTTCATGCTCCATCTTCTAGGACTTATATTGCTCGCGATGTCGTGTTTAATGAGGCATAATTCCCATATCCTGATCACATTGCACAATCTTCATCCACAATTTCTCCAGTTTATGATTTTTCATTGTTGGATTCGGTTCAGTGCGAGGCTCAGTCCCCACAGTTATTAGCCGCGTCTCAGTCTGTGTCTCGTCCGATTCTGTATCAGCATCTGCCAGCTCTAAAATGTGGCACTCATTTGTTATTTTAGAACTTACTACTGCCAGATATCTGATATATGGATGATCTTAATAATTAATAGCTTTCTGCTTAACAAGTTTAGGGATGCTACTTTATTTGATACCATTTCTTATTATCACTTCAAAAATGTTAGTTCAGTTTCTACCCTTTTTATATTTGGACCTTTCTCCATTTTCCGTCTTGCATATGAATGTTTTGGTTAGGAATTCCAAGTCTAAAGATGCGTTTAAACTCATTATGCAGGTTGTGGTTCATTTCTTTATGCCTGGAAGGGTCAAAGCAAATCCCCTGCGCGCTCTCCTAAATGTGACACTGAGACAAGGAGCACCAAGCAGGATGATTCTGGTTGTGGACAAAAAGATATCATCTAAGACTATGAAAGAATTGGAAATCTTTCCTGGGGAAAGTTGAAATATTTCTGGTTAGTTTTATGTTTTTGTGTATAGCTGCTAAATATCTGATATCTGATTTACTAACTGGATAAATGATAACTATGCCTTTTGCTGAACAAGAAAGAAGAGAATTGAACTTAGTAGTGCGAGAACTTACTGAACTTAGTAATGCGGGTAGGCTTCCTCTTTCCTCAGATTGATATGCAGCACCTTCTAAGAAAATAAAGGTGTTTTGCATCGCATGTGGCCTTAGTGATTTCATAGTAGTTGTTTATGTGTATCTGTTTGCTATTGTTGTTAAAAAAATATATATATATTGGGAGTTATGAATACCTGAGTGCTGGTATTCTGTCTGAATAATGTCTGTTTAGTATGGGATTCACTTGCTGAATAAGGATCACTGTGCCTTTTGGCTTAACTTTGCTGAATAAGAATAAAAGTTAGAATTTCAAGTTTCAATCTGCAGCAATGTATAGCACCTTCCACCCTAGACTTTAGAGAAAGTTTAGCCTTTAAAGTTCTTGCATATGTAAAAGGGACATGAGCGGGTACATCAATCGTGTTTTGCATCACATCAAGCCTTAGTGAATTAACACATGTTAGTGCTTGGAACTTATGCTATATTTTTCATCTTGTTTCCATTTATCATGACTTCTACCTTTGTCTGTTCACCAAAGGACAGCCTCCTTATTAAATACTAATCTGCTGTCATTGGATATTTTTACGCTTATTTGGTAACAAGTCTTTACAAGGGCTGTTCTATCTCCATCAATATTTGGAAACCTTTTTATTTAGTTCTGGATTTGCCTTTAAAGTGCTCATCAGGTAGTGGTCTTTCTGAGTGCATGAATATAGGTGAAGCAACATTTGTAGCCTATATAGCTGCTTGCTAACCGGATTCGTAATCAGAACTTGACAAAACTTAAGAAATATCTTCACTCAGGAAACTGATCTGTCGCCGTTGGCATCATAGGCAACAAGTAACAGTTTCTTTAAAGGCTGTCAGAATTTGTTCAAAGCTAGCTAGTAACCAACCTTAACACTACTAAAAGAGAGGGAGTAGTTAAAAAAAAAGCTAAACAAGTTCAAAGATGCAATGTATTAGTATGTGTCTTTGGTAAAATTGTTTTCATGCTATATTATTACTCTTTCTGATCATTACTCTCTACTTGCCTCAGAAAACAGATTTGCTTGTCAACATCACCAAGCATGAGCTGCAGGCGAAATTTCAAATTCTTACAGCTCAAGAGAAAGAAAGTGTGCTGCAGAAATTTGGCAAAGGAGAAAATCAGGTAGGCACTCCTCAATTACTAAAAAAATAGATTATAATATGTTACACTTGTTTTTAAACATATATCTGACATTCCTATATATTCAAACTACCTTTTCAGCTGTTGCAAATGCTGGAAACCGATGCGATTTCTCGGTACTACGCACTGGAAAGGGGCACACTGCTGAAGGTTACACAAAATGATGCAACCGAGAGTTACAGGATTGTTATGGATCCATCTGTTTGATCCTACATTCGTTGCTGCTACCTTGAGTGTGTTGCTCACATGTTGTGATGCTCATTGTATGGATTTATCTTTGACATTGCTTTCTCTTCACTTTTATAAACCCTTATAAGATCTTTTGTTTAAAGTGCATTGGTCATCGGCATTTTATCTCATCTGTTTTCTTTTCTCCCTGCATTACAAAACTTTTCAAAAGATTGGAGTTAGACTCTAAACAAAAGATTAGCTAGACTCGAAATCTATTAGCGAGTTACCAACTAAAAGACAAAGCGGCCGACACCAAGCTAGTATTAGCAAAAAAAGTGTTAAAAACATCACCACAGGACAGGAGGAGTGTAAACCATTAAAAACAGTCTGCTGGTGAGAGAGAGTGAAAGCTTCAGCTTTCAGCTTTCAGATCTATAAACACGATGGAAAAAACAGCAAGACCAGTAGATTAGATAGTGGAAGATGAGTAATGAAGTTTCTGCTACTTGTGGAAAATTCACATACCTTAAACATTAGATATATGCTTGTTATGCTCTTACTGTGTTTTGCTTCCTGCAGATTAGTATATGATTTCAAGTGAATCTGACTTTAAATATCAATATCTTGTAGATCCTATTAGCTACATTTTTGAATAAGAAACATATTTGCTAGAACATTCTGCTACTAGCTAGAACATGAGGGATTTAAACTCATCAACCAAGCAAACCTTCCTAATCATAATCATCAGGACCAGGTTAATACTGCCAGGCCTGAATCCTAAGAGTATTACCTTCTTCAGTTTAGGCCTAGGAATGAAATTAATATTCTCGGCCGGAAGCTATTAAGTCTTACTGCACTGTTAATATGCTCATATGGAGCAGATCGAAATGTGCCTGACTATGTTGTTGGGAAAGGAAAAGGAAAATGTGCTACTTGCTATAAAATTTGGCTTACCTTTAAGTAATTCTACATTTGTCATAAAAACAGACTGTTTGCAGGCTATTAATAATGTACATGATCCATCAGTGTCAAACTGGAAACTTTATAGTATAGCCATGTTTTATAACGAATATCTTGAGGCTTAAATGCATTTAATCTTGTAAGTTTGGGAAGCCGAATAAAAGCATGTTCGACGGTAAGTTACAGTTTATCTTATTCACATTAATTTCAACCAACTGAGGTAGCAAGGTACATGTTCTATCAATGATAATCTACTCTAGTTTGTAGCTTGCCTCATCTATTGACACTTACTATTAAAAGAAATTAACATCCAGAAAAAACATGATATACATCAATAACAGATAATATATAGAATATGAAAAGGAGTATACGATAATATACATCAAGAAAAACATCCAGAATTCAACAACTGAAACACTGTGATGGATTGCAGAGGCACAATTAGTTGCTGATGAGGCACGAAAAATCGTTGAACCACACACTTCATCGTCGGTCGAAATTTGGGGTTAGGATGAATGCAGGCTAAGCCCACAGCAGCTGCTATAACCACAGCAAGGGCATCTGAGTGATTGGCAGGAATCGGCAGACGATCATCCAATACATCTTTCAGCAATATGTGCTTATTGGATGAAAATGTGGATAGAAATTCGCCAGGATGCTTCCCAAATAATACCTCCAAGACCACCACACCAAAGCTATAAACATCAGCCTTTTCAGTGATTAGTAATGTATAGGCCAACTCTGCACAAGTAATTTCAAGAAAAATGTTCCATTTTAGTATGTTTACAAAGAATTAAACTTAAAGGAGGAAACATGGAGACACCAATACCTGGTGCAATGTAGCCATATGTGCCTGCTCTTATCGTCTGGTTTGACGAATCAAGTTGTAGAATTCTGGCTGTACCGAAATCAGAAAGTGTGGCCTCCATTTCTGAATCAAGAAGAATATTGTTGGTGGTTACATCCCTGTGAACCAGTGGAGGATTGCAATCATGATGCATGTATGACAGTGCATTGGCAATTCCTTTTATCACATTCCATCTCTTCATCCAATCCAACTCCACAGCTTCAATCTCATCCCTCAAGATGCAGAATAAGCTCCCCCTCTCCATGTACTCATAAATCAAGAACATACATTTCTTGTGCAAACAGAATCCAAAGAGCTTTACAATGTTCCGATGCTTCATGTTTGAGAGCATTTGAGCTTCATTTCTAAAGCTTTCATCAAACACGGGATTCTCGCCTTCCAGGCTGTGAAGTTTTTTCAATGCAACCACTTTCCCAGAAGGCAAATGAGCTCTGTAAACACTGCCATAACCACCTGCTCCAATGCAATACTTGATATCGAAATCTTCTGTGGCCTTAATGATGTCATTGTATGCAACATTTCCATCATAGTTCCAGATTTTGAAAATATCTCCGTGTACCGGATCAACATGGTGACCTTCCACTTTGGCTGCCTTCGATTTATGGAAGATGAGGATAAATAAGACTGCTAACCCGCAAATGGCAAAAACAGTAACAGTGATAAGAAGGGGTAGTCTGTTGATTTTGGAATAGCAAGGAGATAGAGAAGGTGCATTCCCACACAGATTAGGATTCCCAACATATCTGCTCGGATCAACTTTAGCTATAAATGTATCTGACAGACTACCTTCTAATGAATTATAAGAAATGTCAATATCAAGGAAGAACTTCAAATCATCAGGAACTATGCCTGAGAGATTATTGTGTGATACATTTAAATACCCTCCAGTGCTGTAATTTGGAATCATTCCAGTTAATCTGTTATCAGAAAGGTCCAAAGTAAAAGTGTTAGGGTAGTCTGGCAGAAGATCTGGAAGTGGACCTGTAAACTGGTTTGATTGAAGGTATAAGAATCTAAGACGAAATACGCGCACGCTCTTTAGATTGCTTAGGCTTGATGGAATTTTTCCACTGATTTTATTGTGGCTGAGATCAAGGTGATAAAGATTAGGTGACCAGCCTGGAATTTGATCAGGTATATGTCCCTGAATCAAATTTCGGGACAAGTCGAGGTAATAGATTGAGCTGAGGTTCATTAGAATTTCATTAGGAATTGGACCTTGAAACTTATTCTGAGACAAAATAAGATGTGAAAGTGAGGTGAGGTTGGACAGAGACATAGGAAGCTCACCCGTGAGTTCATTCTTTGACAAATTAAGTGACCTGAGGTTGGATAGTGCAGCTATTTGCGCGGGGATTGTCCCGTTTAATCCACAATTCACCAGAGAAAGTTGTTCAAGGTGAGGAAAAGAATGAAAGCTGAAATTCTTGAACTTGTCATCTCCAATTTTGAATCCAGACCGTTCGATCCCTCTAACCAGGCCTGAGTTGTCGTCACAAGTGATCCCTGGCCACGCACAGTGATTAATAACCGACGTATCGCGATCATCCCACCAATGGCTGTTGTGAAGTGCCTGAGCTTCTACAGTTGAATTTGAACTGCTAGCTTTTGCAGCTCCAGATGATGCCAATATGATTGCAATAAGCAAGCTGCATACAAATGATGAACTCATTTTGTTGATTGAGTAATGCAATTATGCTATATTGCTTTTAATACTTCATTTGAGATTTATTCTGCAGCATGCTGACTTTTGAGTCAAGTCAACATCGCTCTTCCACACATTCATCCCTCTTCCACACATTCATCTTGTGGAGAAATTAAAATATATGCCCTCAACATGATCTTGTTAGAAAATTGCGAAGTACATGCAAGACTTTCATCAGTTTTTCTTTTGTTTGATTTAGTACTGAGGTCATTCCTAATCTACCGTTTAAAGTCAAGCCACCACTCACACCATTTCAGAACCAAAAATTTACATTTGAAAAGGTCAATAAGAAAAATAGCAAATGTCAATTTTCTTTTGGTTTTGGCATGTTTAAATACCATTAAATGAATCCAAATACCATTTAATCTCTTTTTTTTAAAAAAGGTTCAACCATCCCTAGAGATGGTGGAATTTTATTTGGCACCCCAAACCATAAAAAATCAAAATTATTGAATTTTGATAGTAGTTTATAGGACTCTCTCATTACATGAAATGAGAGACAAAAGAATAAAGACATATCTTGGCACACATAAGTGGCCTCAAAACTTAGCAAGCTTCCAAAAAAATACTAAGTAATGTTTTCTAATTTAGAGCAAAATTTTAGGAGATGGTAGGTGTACTGCATCACAATGAATCCAAATCACAGAGCCTATTAGCGAATGGTATAACAAAACCCAAGGCGGCTCTGAGAAGGAGACAGACAGACACAACCTCCATATGAGCCAAAAAGTGGATGAGCTTCTGGATGAGCTTCTGAGTTGAGTGATCCCTGAAAAGTGTGAATTGTTGACCTCTAGCCTGAGTGTAGAATCTGCACAATAAGAAAAAGAAACTAATGAGCGTAGCAGCCGATCTATGGGGGATGAAATCTAAGAGTAGGGAGTGCCTCTCTGTCCAGGTATAGTAAGCCTCTAGAAACAATAGGAAGGAGAGAGACAGATGAGAATTGTTTTGCTATTTTTTTTATCACAAACATGCTTAGCAATAGAGTCAGCTACTTGATTTGCTTCCCTAGGAACATAGGACAGTGTAGTACCATTGAGTTTCTGGTGTATTTCATCAGCCAAATTTTAAAAGATTCCAATGAGCAGATTGAGGGTGTAAAATCATTTTGATGGCTTGGGCACAATCTGACTCTATATTGACTTTATGATCATAAGAAGCACTGACTGATAGAGCTAAGCCAATAGCTAGGATTTCAGCATGCAAAGGGGAGAAGGCATGAGTAAAAATACACTCAGCAAAAACAAAGTTCCCAAGCTTATTTCTAACTATTACTCCCAGACCTGTATCACATGAAGTTTTCCTCCAAGAAGCATCAACATTGCATTTAAAACCAGAATCTGGCCTACCCCATGAAACATAATGGATATTAGGTTTAGGGGGTTTAAGATATTTTGGGAAATAACCATTTGATGCAAGTTCTATATCATAAGGGGAGGAAATGAAAAATGGTTTGGCTGCAAAAAAGTGATATACAAGGGATTTAGTCTCTTGAATAATAAAGTGTGGATCTGGTGTAGTGCCATCAAAAATATATTTTTTTCTAGCCTTCCACAGACACCAACAGGTAAACAGGACTATATTATGTATAAGTATAGAGTGAATTTTAGATAGTCCTTGTTTAGAGAGGTAGTAACAAATTCTATTCCAGATTGTCCCAAAAGGAGGGGTTAATATGTTTATAAAAGTATTAATACCTCCCAAGACCTGAGATGCAATGCTACATGAGTTGAAAAAATGGTCCAGTGAATCCTCATGATCACAGAAGCAGCATTTTGAAATTATGTTGAACCCATAATAGATTAAAACATTATCAAAGGGGAGAATAGAGTTCATTACCTTCCACATGAAAATAGAGATTTTTTTTCTGAACCCTAGGATTCCATATGCTTTTTAGTGACCTAGCATTACTCCTTTTTGGTCTGAGCAAGTTGTAGGTGGATTTAAATGTAAACTGGCCCTGAGAGTCTGCCTTCCATATGAGTTTGTCACTCCTATAAATTTTTATGGTAGCTTCCTGCAAGATAGAAAGAAGAGAAGTGTCAGTATACAATGTTAGTTGACTTATAAATTCTTGCTTGTTGTCAATAAAGGATTGGACTGTGCAGTCCTCAGGGATTTATGTGTTCTGTGGATCAATAGAGTCACAAATAGCACCCTCCCCTGTCCAATTTGGATCTCCAAAAACTACATGTCCCATTACCATGAATAACTCTGGAATTCCTCTCAGCAAAATCATTAATTTTACAAATAAGCTTCCAGGTCTGAGAGGTTTTAGAAGATGGGGAAAGTGAGGCAAGAAAAATAGTCCAAGGTGCTAACCCTAACTGGTATTTCCACCATAGTTTGACAGAAAAAGTCTTCACTATGGTGGAAAGATTTCTGAAGTTTAAGCCATTTTCTGTTATTGGAAAGCATAATTCATTCCATTTTTTCCAGGTCTTTTTGGCTTGTTATCCACAGAACCCCAAAAGAAAATAGATAATCTTGTTTTAATGGCTTTAAGAATATGCACAGTTGGTTCCAAAACTGCCCAGATATGCTGGGGTAAAGAGTACATGCAAGAATTTATAAGTATAAGCTTACCACCTTGAGAAAGCAACATGTTCTTCCAATTATTTAGTCTTCTATCAATCATTTCTATTATTGGCTGGAAGTAAACATTTTTCAGTCTACCATGGAAGATGGGAACTCCAAGATATTTAAAGGGAAAATTGCCTTTTTTCATGCCCAAAATTTCTTTTGTTTTCCTAATTTTGGAAGCTGTTGCATGCTTGCTAGTGTAGAAATCACTTTTGTCAAAATTGATTTTTTGTCCTGATACTTTTTCAAACACAGAGAGAAAGGCCTTCATTTTTGTTAAATTATATTTGATGGCTTGCATGAAGATGATTGTATCATCAGCATAGGTTAAATGAGAAATTCCTTCAGCATTTTTTGGCAAATTGAAGTATTTCGTTCTACCATTTTCATAGATAAAAGCCAAGCTCCTAGTGAAAACCTCTGAAAAAATATTAAATAGAAAAGGAGAGAGAGGATCACCTTGCTTTATGCATTTTGTTGCATTAAAAAACCGACTGGTGCTCCATTAATTAAAACTAAGAACCATGCTTGTGAGAGGTTTTTTATTACCCAGTAGATGAACTTACCATGAAAGCCAAGTTTAAGGAGAACATTTGACAGAAATTTCCAACAAACTCTGTCTAATGTTTTCCTTAAATCCAACTTTAAAATGCAGTTTGGGTGTGTTCCTTTCCTGTCAATAAATCTCAACATTTCTTTAGCATACAACACAATGTCAGCCAAGTCTCCATTTAATCTCGTTGTATTACAATTACGACATCTTTTTCCCTTACTCATGACACCCTAATAAGGCCCTGTTTGCTAGAACTTATTTCTTGCTGAACTGAACTGAACTCAAGAAAAAAAATAAAAAAATACTGAACTGAACTGAAAAATATTTAAAAATATTGAAATGAACTGAAAAAATAAAAAAATACTGAACTAAACTGAAAAATATTAAAAAATACTGAACTGAACTGAAAAAAATTAAAAAATACTGAACTGGACTGAAAATATTTTATAATACTGAACTGAACTGAAAAAAATAAAAAAATACTGAACTAAACTGAACTACTTTGCAGAAAAACTCTGGCAAATAGGCCCTAAGAATTTTTGGTATTTAACTAGGATTTAATTAGCCATTTAATTAGGATTTAATTTATGGGTAATTTTGTAATTTTAGTTTTAGTTGTTTTTATTTGGAATTTTTCTCCCAATCATACCATAATTTTATTATTCTACTATTTTTAGTTATGAAAGTTTACTATTTTGTTTGATTCTTTATGTATTTTTTATTTTTAGATCAAACCATCATAAGATGGGGGAGGATTTATTAGGTCTCCCAAACCTTGTCAAAATACCACAAAAGTGGTTGTAAAATAGTACACACAAAAGCCTAATGTAGGCCAACATACAAATATGCCATATTTAAAAATCTATCTAAGCTCTAAAATCATTCTCAAAGAATTCCACCTAAATAGTTGAAAGCCTATTAGTGAATTGCAAGCAAAACACAATGCGACATTCAACTGTAAGGATAGAAAGGCCAAGAATGACTAGAGAAGAAGCAAACAGGGAGCTATACTAGGGCAAAATGAGGAGACACTGATCCAGCCAAAGAAAATTAGGGCATCTGTCAATTGAAGATTTGAGCTGCAGAATCATCTTGTATCCTTATAGTTGGACATTCCCAGGCATCCAGATTGCAGAGTCCCTTGATCTCTGAAGGAAGGGAGGACCAGCCTAGATTAAGATCCATTTTAGAGTTCATGGCCAGTCTGGATAGTCTGTCTGCTGGCTGATTTGTTTCTCTATTTGAGTGAGTCAGAATATTGGAATCTAGAAGAGCATGGATTTTATCTGCAAGAGAGTAGAGTTCCCAAAATGCCAGAGAAGGATTGTTTATCATTTCAACTGCCAATTTGCAGTCAGAGTGTACCTGGTAGAGTGGATAATTCTGAGAGATAGCAAATTGTACACCTTTTTCAATAGCCAACATTTCTGCATGCAGAGGGGAGGCAGCTGAGGTAAAGAGACACAGAGCCCTAACAAATTCAGCATTTGAGTTTCTTGCAATGATTCCCAGACCAGCCTGCTGGAGTCTAAAGGAGGCATCTACATTCAGTTTAATTCCAGTGGGAGGCCTCATCCATCTGACAGGGAGTATGTTAGGCTTGGAAGGGATGTGGAAGGGGGGGATACAATACTGGATAGCTAGATCATCATCCATTGGCCTGTGAATGGGAACTTTATGAGCCAATAAGGAGAGATATATCAGGTCTTGAAGCTCTTTCTGGAGGGCAGAGAGGTTGGGTAAAATACTGTCATGAGTGGCTCTATTTCTTGCCTTCCATAAGATCCAAATGACAAAGACAGGAGCAGTATGGTTCAGTCTAGAGTGCAGTTTTGTTAGGCCATTAAAATTCCAACAAGTATATAACCTATCCCAAATACTGCCACTTATAAAATACTGTGAACCACACAGTAAGTGCATAAACCTCCACAGTTGGACTGCAGTATCACAGTCACTAAAGAAGTGATGTATAGTGTCTGAGTGATCACACAAAGGACACTTTGAGGCAAATTGAAATCCAAATTGGCTTAGTATATCATCAAAGGGGAATACGCAGTTTAGTACCTTCCAGCAAAAGACAGAAAGCTTTTTGGGATGCCAGGCCTCCAAACCTTAGCTAAAGAGGGGAACATCTGAAGTAGAGGCCTGAAAACTTTGTAGGCTGATTTGATGGTAAAATTGCCATGAGTGTCAGGCTTCCATATGAGTCTGTCAATTCTATGGGGGTGGAGCTGAGATGCCTGAAGAAGAGCAATGATATGTGGAGGGAGCACCAGTTTTAGTAAGGGGAGATACTTCTCTTTGTCTGTAACGAACTGAGCCACTGTGCATTTGGCATCCTCAGGACCAGGCTGGAAATAATCTACAAGTGGCCCCTGATCAGTCCAATTTGAAGTCCAGAAATTGCAGCAACCCTGACCATGTATAACCTTGGAGTTTGCCTCAGCAACTGAATTTACCTTGCAGATTCTTCTCCAATTCTGAGAAGTTTTGGCTGATTTGGGCAGAGAAGCTACCAGAGCAGTCCATGGAGCAACACCAATTTGGAATTTCCACCATAGCTTGCAGGAGTAGGCCTGTATAGTTGCATGAAGGCTTCAGATTCCCAGTCCATTTTGATTTGCTGGCTGACATATTTTATCCCATTTTTTCCAGGATTTTTTGGGACCATTTTCAGAGCTGCCCCAAAAGAAAATTGCACACCTTCTTTCAATCTTCCTGATCATACACTTTGTAGGCTCCATCACTGCCCAAATATGTTGAGGCAGAGATAGAAGGCAAGATTGAATTAATATCAATTTACCTCCCATAGATAGCCATTTATTCTTCCAGTTATTTATCCTTTTGTCAATGAGCTCAACAATTGGCTGTAAATGCACATTAAGGATTTTTCAACTGAAAATTTGTACTCCTAAGTATTTGAATGGCAGACAGCCTTTTTTCATACCTAAAATGGATTTTACTTGTCCAAGCCTGGTAACAGTGGCATTTTTACTGAGAAAAAACTCACTTTTTTCATAATTTATTTTTTGGCCAGTGGTTTCCTCAAACTTAACTAGGAAGGCTTTCATTCTGATAAGATTAATTCTAGAAGCCTGTAAGAAAATTACAGTGTCATCAGCATAGCTTAAATGGGAAATAGGTATAGAATTTCTGGGCAGTGCAAAAAATTTCATTTTCCCAGTGTTGAAAATATAAGCTAAACTTCTGGTAAAGGCTTCTGAAAAAATGTCAAACAGAAAGGGTGAAATAGGGTCACCTTGTTTAATTCCTCTAGTGGCCTGAAAATAGCCAACATGTTTGCCATTTATAAGGATAGAAAACCAGGCATTAGACAAGTTTTTAATTATACACTGTATGAATCTGCCATCAAAACCAAACTTAAAGAGAATTTTTTCTAAAAAATCCCAACTGACCCTGTCAAAAGCTTTCATTAAATCCAGTTTGAGAATGCAGTTGGGCTCTCTACTTTTTCTATTCAAAAATCTGAACATTTCTTGTAAATATATGACATTATCAGAAATGTCTCTATTTTTAAGAAAAGCAGATTGATGAGGAGAAATCAATTTAGGCATCAGAGGTTTTAACCTTTCCATGAGAATCTTTGAAAATTTTTTATTAGTAACATTGGAAAGGCTAATTGGTCTATAATCATTAAAAGTCACTGGAATTTCTTTTTTGGGGATAATAGTCACCCAGGTACTGGAAATTCCTCTATGAATGTTAGACCTAGATAAAAAATCATTTGATACCTCTAGCAAGTCTTTACATATTATATTCCAAGCCTTAATAAAAAATAAAGCAGTGAAGCCATCAGGCCCTGGAGTACTTGATTTATTAAGACTGGAAACTATATGTTTTAGTTCAGGTAAAGTAACTGGCTTAATTAACTCTTCATTTTCTTCCTCAGATATCATTGAGGGAATTTGAGATAAGAAATGAGAGGTAAATTGATCTTTGTCTGGGTGAGGATCATCAGTTAACAGGTTGTGATAAAATTTAACTGCTTCAGTTTCAATCTCAGCACAGTCTGTTAACCAAACCCCATCAGTACTTTTGATCTTAGTGATGTTGAGTCTACATTTCTTCTCCATAACACTGTTATGAAAAAACTTAGTATTCTCATCACCTTCTTTAAGCCATTTAAGCCTAGCCTTATGTTTCCAGAAATTATTTTCTTCTTTTAGAGCTTTAGTGAGTAAAGCTTTGCATTTTTTCAGCCTAATAAGCTCATCAGTTGAGCTATTAGATTCAAAAATAATTTCTTGGAGTCTTAGATTTTCCTCTGCAATTTCCACATTCTTGTCTATATTTCCAAAAACCTCTTTGTTCCACTGTTTAAGAACCTTTTTTAGACCATTCAGTTTGAGGAAAATTTTTAGCATGCCTTGACCTTGTATAGGGGCATTCCAGTGGTGTTCAATCACATCCATAAATTGCTCCCTTTTAAACCAGGTATTGATGAACCTGAAAGGTCTTGGCACAGAGGGTAGGGTGCTGGCTATTCTAAGAAGCAAAGGACAGTGATCAGATGTGTCTTTATTAAGGACATGGATAGAGGACTGTGGAAACCTAGTGAGCCATTTAAGAGTACAAATACCTCTATCTAATTTCTCAGTGGTAAGTTTTTTTTCCATTTTCCTTAATTCTACAGTTAGACCAAGTATAGAAGTTTCCCACAGTATGTATGGGTAAAAGTCCTAATGTATTAATGAAGTTACTAAACTCTCTAATACTCTGCAAACTAGGTGAAGAGTAGCCTCTATACTCAGAAATAGAGGACATAGCATTAAAATCACCAATCAACATGGCATCATCAAAATTAAGGGCAGTGAAATCAGACCATAACACTTTTCTTTCTTTTCCAGTTCTAAAGCCATAAACAAAAATCAAATCTATAGATAGATTTAGCTCATGGCTGAAGAGCTGTACTGAGAGGAATTATGGATTGTCCATTCTTTGTATAATATTTATCTTATGATTCCACATAATCCAGATATTGCATAAGTTTGAGAACATACAGTTTTGAAAATTCAGAAGAGACATATAAGTTTGACATTCAGAAGAATCATGCTGAGGTTCTATTATACATAGCAAATCAACTCTATGGGTTCTAAGAAGCCTAGCAAGTCTAATCATAGATGTATCCATACCCCTTATATTCCATACCAATACATTTATTCCTAGAGTTGTATTAATCATTTAAACTTATTTTTAATGCTTTTTGTTGCTGTCCTTGTAATGATCTTATTTGTCTGATTAAAAAAGGTGTTAACCTTGCTATTTTCAGACACAGTCATTGTCACAGAATCAGCCTTATCAAGGTCACTTGGGGATGAGGAACCAACCTGAGTAGTGCTCTCAGAGAGCTCAGTTGTGCTTTCTGATTTGTCACCCTGAGTGTCTTCTTCTTCTTCCTCCATAATGAGTGGTAGGAATCTGTTCTCCTTTTTTCTTGGCTGAGAATAAAAGGAGACATTGTTAGAATGGAGAGAGGTGTCAGTAAGGGTTGAGATACCTGGATGAATGTGGATGTCATCAGCTGAGATGATTGATGTCTTTTTGGAGTTTGCCATTTCTGATTCTCCTCAATCTGTGTGGCAGTAGGTGAAGTTTCTTGCACCAGAATGCTTGCATAGGTAGGCCTCAGTGATTCTTCATTTCCTTTTCCATTGGTACAGATTGGAGAGGTGATATCTTCAGATTCTGAGATGTTATGCACTTCCTCATCAGCTTGTCTCTGAGAAATTAGAATGATCTGGCTTGGTGGCTTAGCAGGTGCAACAGGATCCATTTCCTTGCAGACAGTGGCTGTTGAGGGAGGGGTGGTGGCCATCACTTCTTTGCCTTTTGCAGTAGCAGGGATTTTTGGAATGTATCTGTATTGTTGGATTGGTGGAGGATGAGGGATGGAAAGTTTTTCTTTTTGTGTGATTCCAGAAGAACCAGTCCCAGACTGTAAAGATTTTCTCTGAGCTAACTGATGTGGAGCAATTGAGGGAGGCTTATTATTGACAAGAAGCTTGAGATCAGGGTGGAGGATTCTGCAATCTTTCTGCTCATGGCCAAGTCTTCTACAATGCTTGCAATAAGCAGGGATAAACTCATACTCAATGGGAAAATCAGTGACAGCTCCTTCTAGAATCTAGGTTGGTAGTGAGGGATACAGTGCTGTGTATTTTTTGAAGGAGATCTATTTCAACACAAAGCTTAACAGCAGAGGGCCTTGTTAGGCTTGTTGTAGCAGAATCCATCTTAATAAATCTACCTATGGAGTTTCCTATGACTTTAAGCATGGCTGAATTGTACCAGAAAATTGGCAAATTATGCAGGGTGATCCAAACAGGAAGAATAGAAGCATCAGTATCTGGGGAAAAATTGGGAGTCCATTTTGATACCTTCATTTGAACCCCTTTAAAGGACCAGAGAGATTTCATCCAACATCTCTGAAAATCCTCCTGTTTCTCAAAACGGAATAAGATATGCTTGTAATCGATCGATCCCAACTGGTAGCGACCAGTGAAACCCACCGATTTGAAAGCTTCATATAAGAACTCCATGGAAGGTTTCATCGTCGGGAATTTTCCGATGAGGGCATTATTGTAGTGTGCAGATAGTTGAGCCACTTCCTCCGGCGAAATAACACAGGCAATCTTGCCTTTATACTCGGTGACTGGTTTAATTGAAGGATTGGACGGAAGGGAGGTGAAGAGGGGTTGCGGTTTGGTGTTTAAGGCTTGGAGGAAACTTCTGTTTGCGGTGGCTCCGCCGCTGTGAAGCGGCGGTTCCGGCAACATTGTTACCGTTGATTGTGGGGCTTTGTCTGAAAAGTGGAATTAACGGGATGAAAATCTACTGTGCACAGAAAGAGAGAGCATCAGAGTTTGGGAGAGAATTCAAGAGGAGAGAGAAAGACTTGAAAGCAGTTCAATTCAGAGTTTTTGCCAAAGTTTGATTCTTTATGTATCATTAAGAGCCTGTTTGCCAGAGTTTTTCTGTAAAGCAGTTCAATTCAGTTCAGTATTTTTTTGTTTTTTTCAGTTCAGTTCAGTATTTTTAAATATTTTTTAGTTCAGTTCAATATAGTTTTATTTTTTTCAGTTCAGTTCAGTATTTTTAAATATTTTTCAGTTCAATTCAGTATATATTTTTATATTTTTCAGTTCAGTTCAATATTTTTAAATATTTTTCAGTTCGGTTCAGTATTTTTTTATTTTTTTCAGTTCACTTAAATATTTTTTATTTTTTCAGTTCAGTTCAGTATTTTTTGTTTTTTTTTCAGTTCAGTTAAATAATTTTTTATTTTTTAGTTTAGATAAATATTTTTTATTTCTTTTCATTTTAGTAAATTTCATATATATATTTTTATTATATCTCTCTACTATTTTTTGATTCAGTTCAGTTTATATTCAGTTGAATTCAGATCAGATCAGAAAATTAATTTTTTCAAAATATGATTTAATTTAGTCATACTATTTTTCTTATATTTACTTTTTGTTCATTTCATAGCAATTCAAATCAGTTTTTTTTTTAATTTGTTGATGTTATTCAGCCGAATGTAGGTGTACTATTAGTATTTAAGTATGTCTAAATTAATAAACATTGTTCGATCAAAGTAATTCATAAATAATATTACTCTTTTGTCATACATTTAATTTTAATTCAAGTCAACTCAGTTTTAAACCACGCCAAATCAATTCAAAATAACGACATTTAGTTCACTTCAGTATCTTCATCATGAGGGCATCGACTGCAAAATTCTTGTTGCTATATTCAGTCGAACTTGATTCATTTCTTCCTTCCTTTAAGGGCTGAGCAATTCCTTATCCGCCGTTCCTTGAACATTAATTATCATCATGCTTTACAACAGGTATCCCAAGTTTTTCCATTCGCATATAGTTATGATACGTGATTTGTTGCTATTATTAGGGCCATTTGCCACTCCTCCTTCATTTGAGGCATCGATTTAAACATGCGCCATCTATTCTTCAAGTTGCCAAATGACCTTTCCACAATGTTTCATAGAAAAGAATGTCGATAGTTAAATTGCTCCAAAATTCCTCTAAGATTTCTATTTCTTTGAAATTCCGGTAAATGGTACCTTGGATTTGGATCCATAAAAGTTGCCAAATATCCTTTTGTAATTTTTTTCAGTTCAGTTCAGTATTTTTATTTTTTTCAGTTCAGTTCAGTATTTTTATATTTTTTCAGTTCAGTTCAATATTTTTTTTATTTTTTTCAGTTCAGTTCAGTATTTTTAAATATTTTTCAGTTCAGTTCAGTATTTTTTTATTTTTTTCAGTTCAGTTCAGTATTTTTAAATATTTTTCAGTTCAGTTCAATATTTTTTTATTTTTTTCAGTTCAGTTCAGTATTTTTAAATATTTTTCAGTTCAGTTCAGTTCAATATTTTTTTTATTTTTTTCAGTTCAGTTCAGTTCAGTTCAGCAAGAAATAAATTCGGGCAAACAGAGCCTAAGATTCAGTTAGACTTGTTTTCGTCCTTATTTCCTGATTTTCAATTGAATTGGTTAATTATGTAATTTTGGTCCATTCAATTAAATTTAATTTGGCATATTTAATACGCCTGAACTGAACTGAACTGATCTGAACTGTACTGAAAAACACTGAACTGAAAATACTCAACTGAACTGAAAAATACATAACTGAACTGAACTGAACTGAAAAATACATTTGATTCTTTTATATAAGATATATGTATATTTAAAATTCTTATTAAAAAACAAGCCATTTGGTGAACGTCGTTTCACTCACACAAATAATACCTGCAATACACTAAGGATAGAATCCTAGTACAGTGGTAAGCAGGGTCGAATCAACAGAGAACGATGTGAAACTATTGATTAACCTGCTAATAAAGTTTGGTTTAGCAACCACGCCTTAAGTTGAGAGTTGTTTGATTATAAATACTGAAAACAAACCAATAAGACACACAAAACCGATGCAATGCAAAGAAGAGAAAATATATATTATGAAAGATGTCGGCTTAGACTAACTTGTAGGTTCATTCATTGATCATTGGCTAAAGATGAGTTACTTATGCAAATCAATTAGTTATATAGAGGCAAGTATTCACTAAACCTCTAAAATCCCCTCTTATTACCCATTAGCAAGCAAGTATTTGCTGAACTTGCTAAATTATAATATCAAAGCAAGAGGACCCAATTCACATAACCATTCCAGTATTCGCAAACAATGGTTATCTACTCTGTTGATTACTCCCTTGTTATTACAGTCTGTATCAGTTATCTGTTTTTCACAAGGAAATTGCTACTCAAATTAGCCCTAGCTTAGCATGAATCAAGGTGACCAATCTTAACCCATAAGCATACATTCATACAGTAATTAACAGAGAACTCGCAGAACATAACTATAAGCCCATTAATCCTCACAAATTCATGAACCCACTTTGTTAATCCAAGCCGAACAATTAACTTAACTACTCATACTATAATCGAAATACACAAAACAAGGGTGAGAATACATATTACTAATATAGAGAGGAAGAATGTCACCAAATATTGTCGAATTACGAACCCTAGAAGTTGGGTGTAGGTTCTTCAAGATTCAGCCGAGAGAAAAGAAGAGGGAAACTAAAATAGGAATGATAAAGAGAGAGTGTTTCTCTCCGAGTGTAGAAGAAGAAAAAAGAGAATGAGGCCTAGAGCCTCAAGGAGCTTTTATACTCCTTTCTCCTAAACCCTAATTTATTATAAAATAACTAATTGGCCCAAAACAAAGTTTGGCCTTTATTTTACATGAAGAATAAAATCCCAATCCAACTAGAAATTGGTGGTGGATCTTTTCAAGATGAGGGAAGTAATGTTTGTTGGGCTTGAAGTCTTCTTTTCAGCCCATGACATTAATACTCTTCTAATCCTCCAATTTAGCTCCAATTAGCTCCAAATTAGCTCTTTCCCTTCAATTAGCTCCATACCAAGTAATCAAAATCTAGTCACCAAAAACAACTCCATAAGTTCCATAATCACACAATTAAGCACAAATTTCCCATGAATAAACAACACAATATTCAACACATCACCATTGAAGTATATTGAATTGAAATGAATTGAACAAAATTGAATTGAAGAAACAAATCACTACATCGACATTAGCTAAATTTCATCAAATTTATATTTCATCATTATCATAGAAGTTAAACATAATTGAACTGAAATATACTGAACTGAACTTTACTGAACTGAACTTTATTGAACTGAACTTTATTGAACTGAATTTATATAGCCAAATTGTGCTATATTTTATCAAGTCAAATTTTATTAGCACCAAACTTAATTAAGTTGAACTTACAAAAGTATGCATTGATACAATTTAATTCGAAAATGTTTATCAAATCATATTTCATCAATTCTAAACTGACTTGAACTGAATTGAACTAAACTTGACTGGACCAATCCAATTAAACTTAATTGAACTGAATCATACTGAGCTATAATTAAATTGAACTGAAGAAAACGACCAATGTGTATTGATACAACTAAATGAGATTGTATTTTATCAAGAATATAAAACAGAACTGAATTGAACTACACTGAATTGAATTGAACTGAGTGAACTGAATTAGACTACGCTTAACTGAAATGAACCGAGTTGAACCACACTTAACTAAAATGAACTGAATTGAACTACACTTAACTGAGCTGAACTGGATTTTCCATATGAACTTAAAATATATAAATTATATTTTCATTGAACTGAATTGAATAAAACGATCAATGCATTTATATAACTAAATGAGGTTGTATTTTATCAAGAATAGAAATAGAACTGAATTGAACTACAGTGAACTGAGTTGAACTGAATTGAACTGAATTGGACTACACTTAACTGAAATGAACCAAGTTGAACCTTACTTAACTAAAATGAACTGAGTTGAACTACACATAACTGAAATGAACTGGATTTTCAATATGAACTTAAAATCATTAAATTATATTTTCGTTGAACTGAATTGAAATAAACTATATTTTTTCTAAACTGGATTGAATTATGTTGAATTATTAATATTTATTTTGTTTAATTTTTTTTAAAAGTACGATTCACCGAACTGAAAAATACTGAACTGAACTGAACTGAAAAATATTCAGATAAGTTGTACTAAACAGACCCTTACTATTCAGCATATTCATGAAAAATTAAAATGGTATTGAATGACTATTACACATGAGAAACAATTAGATAAGGTAACCTTATGGTAAGGCAGAATGCCTAACAAACCCATTCTAATAACTTTTGGGGTTGGAAATAAACATTTGAAATTCGGCGCAATAGTGAAACTACGCCAAACTATAGGGACTTTTCTGCAAATAATGAAACTTATATAAAAACCCCAAATCAGACTCGTCGTTCCAGTAGCTGCTGTCTCCTCGTTACCAAGCACCGATTCCGAGAAGGTGGAGTTCGTCATCGAGCACGGAAGCGACAGCCGCACCAAGGCGATAGATGGCCCCGACGGCCCCGACGTTCTAGGCGGCACTCGCGGCTCTAGCGGTGGAGGCGGAGCTGCCGTGCTCCGACATGGTCTAATTTGCAGGCATCACCACAATGGTCGATGGTAGGCAAGGATTGGACGTGTCAGGGGAATCAAATATTTGTACTTGGGGACATATTTGTATTTGCAGGCATCACCACGATGGTTGTTCAGACGGTGAATATGAAAACGGTGATAATGATGGTGGTGGTGTGGTGGCTTGTGGTGATGGGTTAGGTAATGATGATGATGTATGATTCTAATAATTATTAATGATAATTATGATTTAGGTGCTAGCTGTGATGATTTTGATTGGTCGACAATGATTTGATGATGAATAATTATGATTTGATGAATTCATGTTATGGACTATGGTTCGATGATGAACGGAAAAGTTTTGATGATGAACGATGATGAGGTCGATGATTTGATAATAAATGACGATGATTAGATGATAAACGATGATTATTTGATTGTGATGACGATGAACGATGATAATTTGAGTATGGTGACGATGAACGATGATGATTTGATAATGAGGACGATGATTTGATGATAAAAAACGAAAATTTGATTATTTGATGTTGAACGACGAAGATATGATGATGAACGGCGATGATTTGACGATGAATGACGATGATTTGACGATGAACGGCGGTGATTTGATGATGAACGACGGTGATTTGATGATGAACGACGATGATTTGACGATTACGACGATGATTTGATGATGAACAACAAAAATTTGATGATGAACGATAATGATTTGATGATGAACGTCGATGATTTGATGATGAACGATAAATATATGATGATGAACGGTGATAATTTGATGAAAAACAATGATTTGATTATGAACGTCGATGATTTGATGATGAACGACAAAAATTTGATGATGAACGATAATGATTTGATGAAGAACGGTGAGAATATGATGAAAAACGATGATTTGATGATGAACGTCGATGATTTGTTGATGAACGTCGATGTTTTGATGATGAGCGACGATGATTTGATGATTTAATAATGATGATTGATGATGGTAATGATAAATAAGGAGATTAAATGTGTTATATATTCTTATTGCAAAATGGTCCCTGGGTTTTATTAACATGTTAAGTACTGGCACTGAAAAATAAATATTTATATTCCAACTCCAAAAGTATTTTGCCCCGGAACCTAATACCCATTGTCTTACAATAAGGCTGCCTTATCAGAGATTTTCTCATTATACATAGTTAAAATATATTGAAGAAAATTACATGTAATAACTACTTAGGCCCTGTTTGCCCGAGTTTATTTCTTGCTGAACTGAACTGAAAAAAATAAAAAATACTTAACTCAACTGAAAAAATTAAACAAATATTGAACTGAACTGAAAAATATTTAAAAATGCTGAACTGAAATGAAAAAAATAAAAAAATACTTAACTGAACTGAAAAATATTCAAAAATACTGAACTGAACTGAAAAAAATAAAAAAAATACTGAACTGAACTGAAAAAATAAAAAAATACTGAACTGAACTGAAAAAAATAAAAAAATACTGAACTGGACTGAAAAAAAAAAATACTTAACTCAACTGAAAAAAAATAAAATACTGAACTCAATTGAAAAAAATTATAGTAAAAAAGTTCATTATTGACAAATAAAATGGACTGAATCGTACTGAATTAAATAGAAATGGAACGGAATAAAGTATAATGTATTGAAATAATGACTAAACCCAATAAATTTCATCAAATCACATTTGTTCATAACCAGACTACATGAACATAATTAAAATGGATCAAATAAAAGGGGACTGAACAGAAATGAATTGGACCGACTGAAATGATTTAAACTAGACTAAACTAAATTAAATTCAACTAAAGTAATATTTCATAATTCAGGTTTAAAATAATAATATTCTCTCATGATGTTGATTACAACTGAATTGATGAACTTATTATAATGGAATGTATTAGAAATAGTAATAATATATGACTGAATTAAACTTAAATAGTTCTTCATAAAATTAACCTAACTTGGACGATTCTGATTACCAACATTATGCAAAGAATTTGGTAAGCATACATTTTCACTATCTTAATCATATGTAAACATGTGATTTTATACCATAAACATGATATGCTCGCTCGTACATATTCTCTCATGATGTTGATTACAACTGAAATTGATGAACTTATTATAATGGAATGTATTAGAAATAGTAATAATATATATGACTGAATTAAACTGGAATATTTCTTCATAAAATTAACCTAACTTGGACGATCCTGATTACCAACATTATGCAAAGAATTTGGTAAGCATACATTTTCAACATCTTAATCGTATGTAAACATGTGATTTTTTACCATAAACATGATATGCTCGCTCGTACGTATTCTCTCATGATGTTGATTACAACTGAAATTGATGAACTTATTATAATGGAATGTATTAGAAATAGTAATAATATATGACTGAATTAAACTGAAATATTTCTTCATAAAATTAGCCTAACTTGGACGATCCTAATTACCAACATCATGCAAAGAATTTGGTAAGCATGCATGTTCACTATCTTAATCATATGTAAACATGTGATTTTATACCATGTACGTATGTAATGCACTTGCTTCTTATTTAAATCTAGTACTATTATGTTATGCTCTAATTTTATCTTATATTAAATTTTAGGAAAATATTATTTGGCGGATTCAGGATATCCAAATACAAAAGGATATTTGGCACCTTTTATGGATCCAAATGCAAGGTACCATTTACCGGATTTTCAAAGAAATAGAAATCTTAGAGGAATTTTGGAGCAATTTAACTATCGACATTATTCTCTACGAAACACTGTGGAAAGGTCATTTGGCAACTTGAAGAATAGATGACGCATGCTTAAGTCGATGCCTCAAATGAAGGAGGAGTGGAAAATGGCCATAATAGTAGCAACAATCACGCTTCATAACTATATGCGAATGGAAAAACTTGGGATACCTATTGTAAAGCATGATGATAATGTTCAAGGAACGGCGGATAAGGAATTGCTCAACCCTCAAAGGAAGGAAGAAATGAATCAAATTCGACTGAAATAGCAACAAGAATTTTGCAGTCGATGCCCTCATGATGAAGAAGATACTGAAGTGAACTAAATGTCGTTATTTTGAATTGATTTGGTGTGGTTGAATTTGAATTAAAATTAAACGTATGACAGAAGAGTAATATTACTTATGAATTACTTTGATCGAACAAGGTTTATTAATTTAGACATACTTAAATACTAATAGTACACCTACATTAGGCTGAATAACATCAACAAATTAAAAAAAAACTGATTTGAATTGCTATGAAATGAACAAAAAGGGAATATAAGGAAAATAGTATGACTAAATTAAATCATATTTTGAAAAAAATAATTTTCTGATCTGATCTGAATTCAACTGAATATAAACTGAACTGAATCAGAAAAATAGTAGAGAGTTATAAAAAATATATTATGAAATTTACTGAAATGAAAATAAACATACAAAATATTTATCTGAACTGAAAAAATAAAAAAATATTTAACTTAACTGAACTAAACTGAAAAAACAAAAAATACTGAACTGAACTGAAAAAAATATATTTGATTGAACTGAAAAAAATAAAAAATAATGAATTGAACTGAAAAATATTTAAAAAATACTGACTGAACTGAAAAATATAATACTGAACTGAACTGAAAAAAATAAAAAATATTGAACTGAACTGGAAAATATTTAAAAATACTGAACTGAACTTAAAAAATAAAAAAATACTGAACTGAACTGAACTGCTTTACAGAAAAACTCTGGCAAACAGACCCTTATTCATAAGATATTATATATTCATTGAAAATCAGCATCTTCCTTTTTCATTACCGTGGTCTCATTGTAATAGTTCATAAAACATAGTTTTATATATTTAATAGTTCATACTATATTTAAATTTTTTTTTTCAATTCAGTTCAAATAAATATATTTAATTTTTTCCAGTTCAGTTAAGTTCCTTATATTTATAATTATTCAATTCAATTCAACATATTTATATTTTGTTTTCAGTTCAGTTTAGTATTTTTTATTAAAAAATCAGTTCAGTTCAGTTCAATTCTACAAGAAATGAGCTCCAGCAAACAGGGCCTAAGAATATAATGTTTCATAGTGTATTTAATTGTATATTTCATAGAGGGTGATTTTTGTAATTTTAGTTATAATTGTATTTATTTAGAATATTTTTCCCAATCATACCATAATATTTTATATTTTTATTTTTATTTAAGATATTTTACGATTTTGTTTTGTCCTACATGTTTCATTTTTGTTATTTGAGACTTATTTTCGTAAATGTTTCCTGATTTTCTCTGATTTTCAATTGATTTGGTAAATTTGTAATTATAGTCCATTTAATTTGGTATCCCATGGTCTTCTATTCTCTATCACTATACAATTTCCTAAATCTTTATAAAATATACTTATTAGGTACATCAAACATCGTTAATTAATAAAATCTCAATTAATAAAATTTCTTATTCGCTGGTTAAGGATGAAATAAAGTTTTTATAGTTCATATTTTATTTTCATTATCTCAAGTTTTTTTTTACTTTATTATTATTATTTTATATTTGTACGGGTCATATAGATGTTCTCGACCAGAGATACGTCTCGTGTCAGACGAGTCTTACATTACAGGAAACATCCATCTTTCTTTGTCCACAAAATGAAATGGCCGGATAGAAGAATCTGATTTGGGGATAAATGTTTCAGAATTTTCAATACATTCTTTCAATTTCCGCGCAACTTACAGTACTATTGCACAAGTCATAATACTTTAAGACTCATTTCATCAACATATAATATAGTTAATTTAAAATAGTTTACGTATTAATATTAATTCGTAATAAAAGTTGGTGATTAAGAACCAACCTAGTGTATATAAATAGAAATCTTGACTTAACGATAAAATCAACTTATACTAATACAGTAATCTTTTCTCTGCAAATTTTTAATGGTACAGAGCAAAATTAATCGATCATTTTCCACATCTTCACCACTGCTGCCTCTCGATTATTATTATTTTCTTCGTTGCCAATGACTTCTGAAAATAATCAGACCACTCCTTCTACATCCGCTATCCTCTTCACGGCTTCTGGAGGCGCTGCAGTAAACCTGCAATTTCCCACGCTTGTTGTCCGTCTGGATCGCGCCAACTACTTGTTGTGGAGCAGTATTGTCCGATCGGCACTTGAAACATACGAGCTTGAGGGTTTCCTCCTTACCCTGGCTCCGGAAGACGGCTCCACCGACCGTCGTCCAAATCCTGAGCTGTCGCCTGGAAGCGCAAGGACAAGCTGGTCCTGCTCTGTCTTCGCTCAACACTAAGGACCCAATGCTGGGTCATGTGGCTCGAGCACACATCACCTTAGAGACTTGGACCATGTTGCAGCAGATGTTCCAATCTCACGTGCTCGCCATATGCATCCCAAGCATCAGCTTTTGCCCCTAGCCAAGGAATCCATGTCCAAGATGGGTTACGGGGGAGAAGAAGAGACAGTTGTTGATGCTCTCACAGAGAGTCTCATGCCTTTCTCTAATGATGACTTCGTCTTGTACATCATGTTTGATTTAGGCAACAAGTACTGCACCTTCGAAAACGCCTTAACATGCGCTCAAATCCAGTCTCATCCAACGAGTTTCTCGGCTTGCTTCTTCAGGAAGAGCAACACATTTTCGACTCGGGTACCCAACATGTCCATTGTAACTACTCAATATGCAAACCCCCCCCCCCCCCCCCCCCCCCACAAAGAGGGTCATCTTGATCTTCTAGCAACACCTCAAAACTAGGTGATTGCTCTCATCCACCGCGCCAAATCTATGGCCCTAAACTGTCACCAGCGCTTCAATGTTGCTTACCCGGCCTCCAACTCGAAGGCGGCATAGAAGCTGCGTCAGAAGTAGTGTCCATGCAAGGCTCTCTCGACTCATGTGGCGTACACAGTCCCTTGGCTCTCACTGATCCTTAGGTAGTGGATTCTAGTGCCTCTCACTATATTACAGCGGACCTCGATGCTCTCAATCTTCAATCCCCTACAGTGGGTGGAAATGGAAACTTATTTGTTGGAAATTGTGAGTCCCTTCCAATTACTCATATAGGTACTCGTAACCTTTCTTCATCACACGTTGTCCATAAAACTCTTTCTTTTAATAAAGTTCTTGTTGTCCCAAAGGTTTCAAAAAATCTCCTCAATGTTTTGGAATTATATAGAGATAATAATCTGTGTGTGGAATTAAATGTTGATCACTATTTTGTTAAAAATCATCAGGGTCAAAAACTTCTCAAGGGAATCATTGAGAATGGGTTGTATTGTCTGCCTTCCCCATCATCTTCCAGTCCTAGAGTTTTTGCTGGTGAACGTGCTTCTGTTTCTTGTTGGCACCATCAGTTCGCTCATCCTCACGAGTCTATTTTTCATTGCCAGATCTTTGCTTTTAATCTACCAGTTCCTACATAAAACTTTGCTTCTTTGTAGTGCTTGTCAATTAGGCAAAATTCATAGATTACATTTACCTTCTTCTCATGTGTCATCAATTGAGTCTTTTGATTTAATATATTTAAATGTTTGGGGTACTGCCTATGTTTCTTTGTTAAATGGAAATTGCTACTTTATTTTATTTATTGATGACTGTACTAAATTCATTTGGATTTATTTTCTCCAAACCAAATCTTAAGTTTTCCCTACTTTTCAACTTTTTAAAGTTATGGCCGGAACTCAGTTTTCAACAGTAATTAAGACTTTTCAATCTGACTGGAGTGTTGAGTATCGTAATGTATCAAATTTTCTTTAAAGTCAAGGAATTTCGTGCCCTCAAACACATGAACAAAATGGCGCTTCTGAAAGAAGGAACCGTATTATTGTGGAAAAGGGTTTGGGCATTGTTAGCTCATTCCCATGTTCATATAGTATTTCGGGAACAAGTTTTTCACGCTGGCATCTAATTGAATAACGAAACCATCACTCCTATTTTAGATTATAAATCTCCCAACTCTTGTCCCTACAAATGAGAGCATGATTATCAGTTTTCAAAATCTTTTGGGTGCTTATGATTTCCCTACTTAAGGTCATGCAATAACATGAAACTTGAGTTTCGCTCTGTTGTTTGTATCTTTGTATGCTATAGTGCAAAACACAAATGTTATCTTTGTTTTCATGCTCCATCTTCTAGGACTTATATATATATTGCTCGCCATGTCGTTATTGATGAGACACAATTTCTATATCCTCATCACATTACACAATCTTCATTCACAACTTCTCCAGTTTATGATTTTTCATTGCTGAATTTTGTTTAGTTTGAGGCTCAGTCCCCACCAGTCATTAGCCGCATCTTGGTCCCAACTCGAGTCCGCGTCCTAGTCAGAGTCAGCGTCTCAGTATGTGTCATCGTCTGATTCTGTATCAGCGTCTACCAGCTCTAAGTCCTCGCCCGTGTCTGCCGGCTCCCTGTCCGCGTCTACTGAGTCTTTGTCATCGACCGTGTCTGAGTCTCAATCTGCGTTTGATGAGTCCAAGTCTGCAACGTCTTCCTCCATGGCCGTTTTTCCTTATCCACAAGCACCTTCATATTTCAGACTGTCCGAATTATCTCAACATCCCATGGCACTCGTGCAGCCACCAACTCCCTCAAACCTAAAACTCTTCTTGCCACTAAATATCCAGTCATTCGCGACTCTTTACCGTTTGAGCTAAAACATTTTCTCAAGCCACCAAAAATCCTCATTGGCAACAAGCAATGCAGTTAGAGTATGATGCTTTGATGAATAATGGGACTTGGGACTTAGTTCCAAAGCCCCACACTTCTAATATTGTTGGTTGCAAGTGGATTTTTCAGGGTTAAAACAAAGGCTGGTGGTACTGTGGAACGTTACAAAGCACAGTTGTTTGCAAAGGGATTCAACCAAGAGGAAGGTGTGGATTATTTTGATACATTTAGTCATGTTATCAAGCCAACTACTATTTGTCTTGTACTCAGTGTTGCTGTCACACGGTGATGGCCTCTTCGTCAAGTCGACATCAACAATGAATTTCTTAATGGGGATCTTGCAGAGACTCTTTTCATGAACCAACCGCTAGGGTTTGTTTCTTCTTCACATCCGAACTATGTGTGCAAGCTGAAGAAGTCTATTTATGGCCGCAAACAGGCTCCCCGGGTTTGGTTCCAGATACTTAGTCATCTTTTGCTTCCACACGGGTTCAAGCAATGCATTTTTAATACTTCCCTCTACATCGAGTCTCATGGTAGTTATGTTATTTATGTGTTGGTTTACGTTGATGACTTGATTATCATTGGTTCTAATACCAAGTTCATTAATGAGTTTGTTCTTTACCTGAACTCGGTTTTCTCCTTGAAAGATCTAGGTCGTTTTAGTGTTTTTCTTGGCATTGAGGTACACCATATTATCATTCTATACCTTCATCTTGTGGACATCAATGAAGCACAAGAAAGATCAACCCAGTACTGACCAAGATGAATATTCAAAGTCTATCTATGACTGAACAAGCCGCTTCAACTTTTATGTGGCCTTTGAAGATAATTGAAATTGATCCAAACTACTAACGGTAAGCAATTTATTCTTTAGAACACCCCCAAAATTTTTCATTTCATTAATAATTTGAAATATCGTCACAGTAATTTTTGCGGGAAAAAGAAAAAAATGAATCAGAAATACTGAAAGGAGTATTTTACTCATACGGTATAACTGTACGGAACGTTTTAATTGTAAGTTTCACATAATTATGATTTATGACTACTCCTGGTCATGGTTTTGATAAAAAATGTTAACTTTATCTTCACTGCTCCATGTGCTTGATAATGTGGAGTGCCTTGATGGTTTCGTTTTTCTTTGACCCGGCAATCTGTAGGACCGTAATTTCAGTCACACTGTGGTTTCTGCTCAAGCCGCCACAAGAAACGAGGCTAGTGACATTTCCTTCACATTTTTGCTGCTTTCTTATAGCTCCAAAGTGCGTCCGCAAATTGCAGCTCTGAAAATGCATTTTGTGACAATAGAAGACTCTGAGAATTTAGATGATATCATGTAAAGAGTAATTTCATGTGGTGATTTGTATTGAAATATTGAGCAGCTATTTATACATGCAATTTACAAGGGTTACAACTAATTATCATAAAACCCTCCAAATCTTCTATTGTCACACATTTCATGATACAAAGTAATTTGTTTTTGACAAGATTATCAACATATTTGGAAACATAGAGTTGGTTTTTCCACTAATTTGAACTTAACAACAGTATCATGAGTTCAGCAGTTGAAATACGGTGATGGTTTCCAGAGGCACAAACAGTTCCCGACGGGGCACAACGAGTTGCTGCACCACACACTGCATTGTTGGTCTTGATTTAGGGTTTGTTTGTATGCAGGCCAGACCAACAGTAGCTGCGCGAACCACGCCAAGAGTGGCCAAGCAATTCCCAGTAATTGGAAGACGATTGTCCAATACATCCTTCAACAACATTTGCTCATTAATTGAATGTGACTGTGATGATAATGATGATAGAAAGTCTCCAGGATGCTTCCTAAACAATATTTTCAAGACCACAACACCAAAGTTATAAACGTCCGTCTTTTCTGTCGTTACTAATGTATATGCCAACTCTGCAGTAACGACAAATAACTAAATTGTGATCCAAGAACAACAACTCCACGACAATATATACGTTCACAAAGAAATCCAAAAAGAAAGTGGCAAAAACGATGAGTTCATAGTACCTGGTGCAATGTAACCAAATGTTCCTGCTCTTATTGTCTGATTTGGTGAATCAAGTTCTAGAAACCTAGCCGTACCAAATTCAGAGAGAGTTGACTCTGCTTCTGAATCAAGAAGAATATTTTTGGTGTTTACATCCCTATGAACAATTGGAGGTTTGCAATCATGGTGCATATACGATAGGGCATTTGCGATGCCTTTGATTACATTCATTCTCTTCATCCAATCTAACTCCAAGGCTTCAATCTCATTGCTCAAGATGCAGAACAAGCTTCCCCTTTCCATGTACTCATAATCAGAAACGTACATTTCTTGTGCAAACAAAATCCAAAGAGCTTTATAATATTTCGATGTCTAATGTTAGACAGCATCCGGGCTTCATTTCTAAAGCTTTCATCAAATATGGGGTTCTCGCCTTCCAATCGATGAAGTTTTTTCAAGGCAACCACTTTTCCAGAAGGCAAATGAGCCCTGTAAACACTACCATAACCGCCTTCTCCAATGCAATGCTTGATGTCAAAATCTTCTGTGGCACTAATGATGTCATTATAGGCAATATTTCCATCATAGTTCCATATGTTGAATATATCTCCATGTGTCGGGTCAACATGCTCAACTGGCACCTTGTTTTTAGTTGCCTTTAATTTTATGAAGATAATAATGAGGAACACGAATACTAATCCACAAATGCCAATAATAGTTACCAAGATTAGAAGGGGTAGTCTCCGCCTCCGGAGTACGGTCCTGTGATCATTAGGTTTCGGTGCTGACGGTGCAGAGCAACGAGGCAGAGAAGATGCATTGCCGCACAGTTTTGGATTCCCAGGGAATCCGCTCGGATCAAACTGAGCTACGAATACATCTGACAGACTTCCTTCTAACGAATTGTAGGAGATGTCAAGAATCAGGGCATTTTTTAGATCATCGGGGACGGTGCCTGATATATAATTGTGGGATAAATTTAAATACCTTGCAAAACCGTAATTTGGAATGATTCCGGTTAACTTGTTACGAGAGAGGTCCAATGAAAGATGCTGAAGGGTGACTCTGAGTATGTCCTGTGGAAGTGGACCTGTGAGCTGATTTGATTGAAGGTACAAGTATTGAAGACTAGATAAATTGGAGAAAATGGGCGGGATAACTCCAGTGAGGCTATTGTCATTGAGGCGGAGAAATTGCAGGTTGTTCAGATTGGCTAAGCTTGAAGGAATTGTTCCCGTGAGGTTATTATGGCTGAGATCAAGGTCCCTGAGTTTGAATAGTGCAGCTACCTGAGGCGGGATTGTCCCATTTAACCCACAGTTTGGCAGAGCGAGTTTTTCAAGGTGAGGAAAAGAATGAAAGGTGAAATTAAGAAACTTGTCATGTCCTATAATGATGTCAAACAAAGAGATCTCGGTAACCTGGCCTGTTTCGACGTCGCAAGTGATCCCAGGCCATTCACAGTGATGAATCAGGTTTGTATCCCACCACCCGCTGTTGAGCAGTGCCTGAGCTTCTTCTATATTTGTTCCAGCTGATGCCATCATCACCATTGCTACAAGTTTCAGTAATGGTGTCGAATACATCATTTGCATTAGTACTGTTGCTGAGTATTATCATTTGATTCAAATATATTCCCGATCGAGCTTCATATACTTCGGTTTGTGCTTAATTAAATTGTTTTACATTCAAGTCAACTCTTCCCTCTCCATCCCCTAGCGTGAGACCTTTGCATTCTTGGTCGTATAATATATGTATATCAGTTTCAGTCGTTTCATTTGATTATCCAGTGATTGCTAGTTTGTCATTTCATAGGATATCACAAAACACTGTTTAGTCAAAGTCTACTGAATTCAAGGAGACTTCACCTGATCCCTCTTGCTCCTTTATGCATGTACACTCTTTATTTGGCTTAATTTAATTCTGTTTGGGTGTTGAGATATTTTACTCTTTAGTTCAAAATGTAATTATAAATTTTTAAAAATAATTTAAATTATTACATTTATAAAAGAATTTAGCAATATATATGAATGAGTAATGTAATTTCATACCATATTTAGATTACAAGAATAAGGGCATGTTTGTAAGAGTTTTTCTGTAAAACATTTCAGTTAAATTCAGTATTTTTTTATTTCTTTCAGTTCAGTTCAGTATTTTTAAACATTTTTAAGTTCAGTTCAATATTTTTAAATATTTTTCAGTTCATTTCAGTATTTTTTTTTCCAGTTCAGTTCAGTATTTTTTTATTATTTCAGTTCATTTCAATATATTTATATTTTTTCAGTTCAGTTCAATGTTTTTTTATTTTTTCAGTTTAGTTCAGTTCGAAAAAATATTTTTTTTATTTTTCAGATCAGTTCTATTCAGATAAATATTTTATATTTTTTTTAGTTCAGTAAATTTCTTCTATATTTTTTATTATAGATCTCTACAGTTTTTTCAAGTTCAGTTCAGTTTATATTCAGTTTAAATTTGATCAAGTTCAATTCAGTTTATTTAATTTGGTTATGAAGAAATGTGATTTGATGAATTTCAGTTTCATTCAGTCGTAAAATTACTATGTTCAATACCTTCAATTATAATGCGGTTCAATTAGTGTTTACTAGATGAATACAAGTTCATTGTTTGTGAATACGACAAAATGGAGCAATCTTTGTACGCTAGTGGTTTTATCATATTCTGAATATTTTTTGAACCAGTTCAGTTCAATTTAATTAAAATTAAAATTTAGTCTATTATAATCATGTACAAGTGTATGTTGATCAATTTCAGTTTAATTTAGTCATACTGTTATTGTCTTGAATACATTGAACTTTACTTTAGTTTAATTCAATTTAGTTCTAAGTAAATGTGATTTGATAAAATTAGTTACATTAAGTCATTATTTTAATACATTACACTTTATTCGGTTCCATTTCTATTCAATTATGTATAATGTACAATTCAGCTCATTTTATTTGTTAATAATGAATTTTTTTAGTATATTTAATTTTTTTTTCAACTTAGTTCAAATAAATATATATAATTTTTTTCAGTTCAGTTAAGTTCAGTATATTTATATTTTTTCAGTTCAGTTCGGTATTTTATATTTTTTCAGTTCAGTTCAATATATTTATATTTTTTCAGTTGAGTTCAGTATTTTTAAATATTTTTCAGTTCAGTCAGTATTTATTTATTTATTTTCAGTTCACTTCAGTATTTTTAAATATTTTTCAGTTGAGTTCAGTATTTTTAAATATTTTTCAGTTCAGTTCAGTATTTTTTATTTTTTTCAGTTCAGTTCAGTATTTTTCTAGTTCAGTATTTTTAAATATTTTCAGTTCAGTTCAGTATTTTTAAATATTATTCAGTTCAGTTCAGTATGAAATAAGCTCTAGCAAACAGAGCCTAAATATGAAATTATTTATAGCACTTCCACCACCCCTTTGGCATGTATTATATATGTTTACCCAATATTTTCTTTTGACTGAAATTCTTTTTGGAGAAACAAGTAGATAAGGCAGCCAAGTAGATAAGGCAGCCTTATGGTAAGGCAAAGGGAGCTCATATGGTTCATACAAAAGTTTTGGGGTCAAATGATAATTATTATATTTTAGTTATTTTCAAATCAATTAATTATATCAACTAAAAATCACCTCCTTCATCATCAAATCATCATGACTCATCATCAAATCATTAACATTCATTACCAAATCATCAACGTTCATCATCAAATCATCGTTGTTCATCAAATTATCACCGTTCATCATCAAATCGTCATCGTTCATCATCAAATCATTGTCGTTCATCATCAAATCATCAGCCATTTATCATCAAATCATCATCCTCATCATCACTAATTATAAAATCATCATCAATAAAAAATTATCAATCATCAAGACAATATAACTGACATCAATCATCAATCAAAACTCACCAATCATCAAAAATTAATAATCAATCATCAATATCAAATCATTAATCGATCATCAGATCCACGGTCATCATGAATCATGTCATAAACATCATCAATCATAAATATCAAATCATCAACTAAATTGTACACATAATCAAATCGTCAAATCGGGAACGAGGTCTATTTTATGATCCGAGCATGATTCTACGAGAATCTAGTTTCCCGATTTGACGGTTTGATTATGTGTATATTTTAGTTGATGATTTGATGTTTATGATTGATGATTTTTTATTTATGATTCTATGAGAATCTAGTTTCCCGATTTGACAATTTTTGATCATGTGTGTATTGTAGTTGAAGATTTTATGTTTATGATTGATATTTATTTTTCGATGATAGAAAGGAGTTGACGATCGGATTGATGACGAGGATGAGTAATGTTGGTGACCGAGTGTATATATATAAATATGTGTATATATCACGAGGATGACGAAAACGAGGTCTATTTTATGATCCGAGCCACGATTCTACGAGAATCTAGTTTCCCGATTTGACGGTTTGATTATGTGTATATTTTAATTGATGATTTGATGTTTATGATTGATGATTTTTTATTGATGATTGAACGGATTGATGACGAGGATGAGTAATGTTGCTGACCGAGTTATGATTCTACGAGAGGTAATGATGAGTAATGGTCCCTGAGTTTTATTAAAATTTACTGTAGGAGCGCCAAAAAATTAATATTTATATTCCAGCTCAAAAAATATTTTACCCCTTAATCCTACACCCTTTGCCTTACCGTAAGGCTGGTTTATCAGAGATTATCTCTTCTTTTTGACTTTTGACTTTAAGAAAATAAAAAGTTTGAGTTTTTACGCAGTGCTTCAGCATCATTGCAAGAATGAGCAGTGCTCTCATTCCACACCTTAACACGTTCATGTAGAGGACTTTTTCTTTGGTGTTCTATCTTGTGGAAAATTTTAAAATAATTCCCATCATGCAGTTAATTTAATCGTTACTCATTTCTTCTGTCGAAATCAATGTTGACGGGAAATGTCAAAAAACATACTAGTTCTTTTTGCTCATTTCTTGCTTAAAATTGAAATGAAATTACGGTATCCAAAAAATAATTGATACGACAAGATTTAATTGAAATTCATTAATACATAAATTTTACTAAACTTAATCAAGTTATTTTACACGAACTGAACTAATCTATTAAGAATCTCAAAAGTTAACCTAGCTGAAATTTACTATCGATCAGTTTCACAAAGTTCTTAACTAATCTTTCTATTCTAGCATGTATGTTTAAACATGAGACAGAGTTTAAACACTGAAAGAAAGAACATGAGAATTGGTTACGCAGTTCGGTGCTAAAACACCTACGTCTGCGGGGCCTTGCCCAGTCTGAAAATCATCCACTAAAATAATTCAGATCAGTTACAATGTTCTCCAAACAATTAACTATCTAAAACTTATCTTATTCGTGTGGATTCGTGAGATCCCCTCACTGCCGGTTAGCAACTCCTCGTTGCTGTTTTGACCACTTCCCCTGAAGTATTAAGGTTTGTTGATTTCAGACTCCTGGCGATGGTAAAGGCCTATTGAACTCCCTTCAATAAGCTGCTCCAACTTTAAAACTATTCTGATCTGCAGAATACTTTTCTTGTAAGATGGATACTTGTTGTCACAACTTCTCTGTATATTTAAAGTCCAATGTTGTGCTTCCATGTTGATCTTCTCGGTCCTTCAATCACGGCAAGGCTGATCTGCTCGTCCAGCTCATCACAGCTACACTTAGTCATCTAGCTATATTCTACTTCTATAACTATAGGATAAGAAATATATTCTTTCCTTATTTAAGACTAATCCTGACTAAGATTCAACTCTATAATATATTCTCTAGCTAATCAACTCAGCATAAAATCAATCTTCACTTATCATCTTGATTTTCTCGAATATCATCTTTGATTGCATAAGAGTTGTACTTCATCTCCAACACTCTTGCTCGGTTTCTGATTCTGTTTGAGCAAGTGTTTAAACATCAGTATGTTTAAACATAATGACTTCTACAAAATAGCCAACTATATTATGCCGAGTCTTCTGGACTCTTCAATCTCCCCCTTTGGCATTTTGTGGAACCATAACGTGTATTTTGATGCAGATCTAATACAAAGCTCCCCCTTGCATGTAGATCTTCAAACTTCATTCATATTTACATTGATAGATCAGAAACATCATAAACATCATGCATAATCTCAAAACTCCCCCTATTTGCAAGACATAGAGAGATATTCGTGCATGCTTCATAGCAATGTTCCAAAATAAATGGACACATTATAACATTAAAACATCCAAATTAAATGGCCATCCAAGGCCATCCAAGCAATCAAAATAATCTCCCCATTGGGAACATAAAATGTGCCAAAGTTGCACCCAAAAGAAAAATATAAGTATCCAGAACGCAACAAAAGTACTAAGTGCAAGAGAGAAAGAGATAATAAAATCAACAGAAGATCTCAGATGGCATCAGAACCACTGGTCTCATCATCTGTTTCCTCTATAGCTTCCAGCTCCTCCTGAAAGTCCAACATCTTCTGCCTGTGGTACCTGATCAGCCCTCTGAGTTCCCTCTTTCTGACAGTGGCAAAGTTCTCCTGAACTGGTTCCTCTTCTAACTCATGCTCATCTGCTTCAGCTGCTGCAAGGAGATCATTTCTTTTTCGAAGAACAGTCTTGTTTACTTGTACATCATCACAGAAGGTGATCTGATCATCTAGATCATCAACTAAACCAACATGATATAACAAGCCTGTAATGAGTGCAGGATAGGTGATATATTCATCAGATTTCTGGTGCTGAGCCACTAACATAATCCTATCATAGATGAACCATTCCAGATTGTAGGGTCTTCTAGTGCCAATGCAATACATCAGACATGCCATTTCTTCAGTCACAAGAGACACATTGGTAAACATGGCCCATAAATTTGCAACCACTCTATACAAACAGAAATACTTCTAAGTGAGATAAGCTGCCTTGAGAGTCTTGGCTTCACCCCATTTCCCAAGTATGCCTCCTGTTAATTCCAACGCTATCACATCATAATCCAGAGTAAAATCCTCTGGATAAGCACCATTTGGACAAGTGGAATCATGTCTCTCTGTCCCTAACACTAGATTGATTAAAGTAGCATCAAATCGGTAGAGCTTGCCTCTGAGATAGATCTTTCTGTACCAAGCAGAATCTGGAGCAGTATTGGTTCCTCTCAGGTTGGCATAGAATTCCAGCACCAGTGATTGATTTGCCTTAACACATAAATTTTCTGGTCCAAACACGTGGATCCTCTTCATGTATGTCACAAAACCAGGATGTTTAAACTTCTCAGTTAACCTCTTCTCCACATGCATTTTCTTGTTAACCAGCCCTTCATACACAGTCATTACTCTCCTGGAGTAAAAGATCTCATCCTTAGCCTTTTCTAACAGAGGATTGTCATCAGGAAACACCAATGGCACCTCATCTGCAGCATCATCATCCTTCTCAGACTCAGACTCTGAGCTACTCTCAGGAACTTCTTCAGCAGGTTCTGTAATTTGCACCTCTGGGAGCAGTACTTCCTCAAAATCCAGATTGAGTTCTGGAGCCTCATCTCTCTTCCTCTTAGCAGGGGTTTGAGAGAAAACTTGGATCACTGGAGTCAGTGGTTTCTTCCTCAACTTCTCTCTCTTCATCTTCAGCAATTCATCAAACTTTGAGCTCAATGGATGATTCTCCTCACTATCTGGTGCAGTCTCATCCTGTGGCTCCACCATGGCTCTGACATTCTCTAGAATTCTTTCCACATTTACTGGCTCCTCAACTTCAATGGGCTTCTCCTGCTCAACATGCCCTGAACTGAACACACCCTGTCCAATCTCTACTTCTCCATCTGCTTGTCTTTTCTTCCTCTTCCTCTGATAAACCTTTTTAACCACTTTACCTGATTCTGCCTTTTCTGAGCACAAAGTCTACTCAGATTCTTCATCAAACTCTGAGCTCTCATAGAAGAACTCAAGATCTGGTCCTCCTTCAAACTCAACCCCTACCTTAACTGTGGGATTATTATCTTAAGCCACAGATTCTGGTGTGGCTCTGATGGGATTGGGGCTATCTTGACTACCTATATACAGATCTTCCATAGACTGGACAGAGGGAATGGAGTCGATAGGGGGAGTTTGATGGAAGGTTTCCCATGATTGTTTAGACATAGAACTAAGTTCAAACACAGACCAAAACTCACAGAACCCTTTGAGACTCTCAAACACCAGAACTCCTAAGTGCGGCAAGCACTCTAACTGCTAAAATAGTAGTAAAGACACAATCTTTAAGAAGTTTACAGTAGAATACCTTGTGCATGCACTGATTGGTGTTTGAACACCAGCTCGAACAAAAACTCACCCTTTTCTTGCTTACCGAATGCCGATCCGACAATGTACTGCTCAGACCAGTTGACTGATGTGGTGAGACTCGATCAGAGCACCGGTTTGATGATGAGCTCTGATGGGTCGACGGTGAAGGTTTTGCCGAATTGGGAACGTCGGAGCTACAGGGTTTGGGTGAAGAGAGAAAAAGATTTTCCCTCTTATATTTAATATTTTCAGAAATTCAAATCTGAACCCAATTTGGAAAATAAATCCAAAATTGCACACCAGTCCACAATTTCCAGAAAATCACTGATTATCCCTCACAAAATAAATATGAGTCCAGGATTCTATTTTCAGCCCATATTAAAATTTCAGCCCACTAATGTTGATCCTTTCAGCCCATTCATCACTTCTCTTCATTTTTATTTCTAACTCCCATGTGTTTAAACATCCTTTATCATCAATCTATCTTCTTTTTGTATTTTTCATATTCTTAAAAAAAATAGAAAGCAGTAAACTAATTTACAACAATGAGAGGTAAGCAGAAATACCTCAAATTCGACAAACACCTAAGTGTTGTCTCAGTGTCTCAAACGTTGCATAGTCTAATGGCTTGGTGAAGATATCTGCAAACTGTTCAGCACTAGGAACAAATTCAATGGTCAGTTCCTTCTTTTCCACCAAGTCTCTGATGAAGTGGTGCTTGATGTCTATATGCTTTGTCTTCTTATGATCAACATGATTATGGGAAAGATCAATGGCTCCCTTATTATCACATTTAATGATGAGGACATCTTGCTTGAAACCATAATCTTTCAGCATCTGCTTCATCCATAGTAATTGCTGGCAACAACTTCCAGCTGCCAAGTACTCGGATTCAGTGGTAGATAGTGAGATAGAATTCTGCTTCTTGCTGTACCATGACACCAGATTTCCTCCTACATAGAAACATCCTCCAATGGTACTCTTCCTGTCTTCAGAATTCCCAGCCCAATCAGAATCATTGTAACCAATAATCTCAGCTTGACTTCCTCTAGAATACTAGAGACCATAATCAGCAGTTACATGTACATATCTGATGATCCTCTTGACTGATGAAAGATGACACTCCTTAGGATCAGATTGGAATCTTGCACATAGTCCAACACTCAGACAGATGTCTGGTCTGCTTGCAGTCAGATACAGTAAAATTCCAATTATGCTTCGATAGAGCTTGATATCTACCTTCACACCATACTTGTCATACATAAGTTTCTCTGTTGATGCCATTGGAGTTCGCATACTCTTAGAATCATCAATCCCAAATCTTTTAACCAAGTTTAAAGTGTACTTGGTTTGATTGATGAAGATACCTTCCTTGTGCTGTTTGACTTGGAGCCCTAGAAAGTAAGACAGTTCACCAACCATACTCATTTCAAACTCACTCTTCATCATTTCTATAAAGTTATCAACCAACTTTTGAGATGTTAATTCAAAAACAATATCATCTACATAAATTTGAGCAAGCAGAATATGTTTATCATGTTTAAACACAAAGAGCGTTCGGTCTACCCCCCCTCATCGTTAACCTTTCTGCAAAAGAAATTAGGTGAGACGCTCATACCAAGCCCTGGGAGCTTTCTTAAGACCATATAACACCTTTTTTAGTCTGTAAACATGATCAGGGAGATACGGATCTTCAAAACCTTTGGGTTGCTCAACATACACTTCTTCATTGACAATGCCATTCAAGAAAGCACTCTTGACATCCATCAGAAACAATTTGAACTTCATAATACATGACATAGCCAGTAGAAAACGAACCGATTCTAACCTTGCAACTGGAGCAAATGTTGCATCAAAGTCAACACCTTCAACCTGAGTATAACCTTGTGCTACAAGTCTGGCCTTGTTTCTGGTGATATTGCCATCTCAATCAGACTTGTTCTTGAAGATCCACTTAGTACCAATTACATTTACTCCTGATGGTCGTGGAACAAGATACCATACGTCGCTCCTAGTAAACTGCTCCAGTTCTTCTTGCATGGCTGAATCCAGTATTCATCATTCAGTGCTTCCTTGTGATTCTTGGGTTCAATAGAGGAGAGAAAGAATTGTAATACATGATTCCAGCATTCATTTTGGCGTAGTCCTTCCGTTCTTTTTGCCTCAGATTGTACGTGTTAGGTGGTGCAGAAGTATCAGGTGATACTGTGGTAACATCAGGAACTGTGGTAATTTCAGATGATGTTGTAACATCAGACGATGTTGTAACATCCACCAGTGTTGTAACATCGGGCAGAGATGAATCAATCTCCATGCTGATTAACATATCAGGTTCATCTTCAAGCAGAATTCCACTGCTGATATCCTTCAGATCTTTAACCACCACATTGTTGGACTCTATCATAACATTTGTACGATTATTGAAAACCCTATATGCCCTGCTATTTGGAGAATAACCAAGAAAAATACCAACATCAGCTCTTTTATCAAACTTACCTAGAGGTTCACGATCTCTGAGAATGTAGCATGCACTCCCGAATACATGAAAATAAGATACGTTTGGTTTCCTTCCTTTCCACAGCTCATAGGCAGTTTTCTGAGTGAATGGTCGTAGATAGACTCAGTTGATGGTATAGCAAGCAGTATGAACTGCTTCAGCCCACCATTTCTCAGGAGTATCATTCTCTGCCATCATTGCTCTTGACATGTTGATGAGGGTCCTGTTCTTTCGTTCAACAATACCATTTTGCTGTGGTGTGATTGGGGCAGAAAACTCATGCTTGATTCCAAGTTTTATACAGAAGTCCATCATTGTAGAGTTAGCAAATTCCCTCCCATGGTCACTCCTTAATCGAACCACTTTAAGTCCATCATGTGATCTTTCTGTGTTGACTTGAGTGATGAGCTTAATTATAACACTCACTGCATCTGATTTTTCTTTCAAGAATTCCACCCAAGTATACCTGGAAAAATCACCTACACACACAAAGATATATTTCTTTCCCGAAACATTAGTTGGACTGATTGGTCCCATTAAGTCCATATGAAGCAGTTCAAGACCATAGGAAGTGGTAATCTCATGAAGTTTAGAATGTGGTGACCTGACCTGTTTACCTTCATGGCATGGTGGACATGTCAACTCCTTTGTATAGGAAAGTAAGGGCACTCCTCTTATTTCTTCAAGTCTTGTAACTTTAGACAATGTTTTCAGATTTGCATGACTTAACTTCTTGTGCCATAAAAGATTATCATCCACACTCACTTTGAGGCAGCTTACAGATTCATCAAGAATGTAGCAGTTATCTGACGATCGAGTGCCAATAAGGACACCCCTTTCATCCTTTCTGACTGTACACACTTTATCATCAAACAAAAATGTTAATTTGTTATCACATAAATGGTTAATACTTAGCAAATTTGCCTTTAGTCCATCCACAAGAAGAACGTCTTGGAATACTGGAAAGTTCTTGACTTGTAACTCCCCCTTTCTAGTTATTCTACATTTCTTCCCATCTCCATATCTCACTGTTCCAGTCCAAGGAACAACATTGCTTAACAACTCAGAAGTACCTGTCATATGTCTAGAAAAACCACTATCGAAGTACCAGGCATCTCTGGCATATGAGCTATAACAAGTATGGACAGCATAACAGAGGTTGATTTTAGGAACCCATACCTTTTTTGAATGTTGAGCCTTTTCTGGTTGCACCATGTTGTAACTTGCTCCAGTTGTAACATGTTCCATTTGTTGGTGCTTGCATCAAATCTCTTAAAAGACGAAAACAACGCCTCTTGTAATGTCCTGGTCATCGGCAATAATTGCATGTTGGCTCCCACCATGGTTGAAACATATTTCGCTGCTGGTGATAGGTAGGTTTATAACCTAGTCCAAACTTAGGAGCTTTGGTGAAATTGTTTGGAGCTCTAATAGGTTGCTCTTTACTGACTTGGCCTGAATTAGGACGAGTCACCTTCTTGTCCATCTTCCCTTTAGTCTGGTCATTCTGGTTGGTTACTTCCATTCCGTCGTATCCTAACCCATGTCGATCTCCAGCAATTTTTTCCATGCCAAGAATGTCATCCAAGGATGATGTTCCTTTATTTAATTTGATGATAGTACCTTCAGCAACTTCATCTCGAACAAGGGCTATCTTCAGTTCTTCTCTCATTGCATCAATAGTGATCTGTTGTTGTTCGACTTCTTCATTCAAGCTGTGGTTGTCTTTCTGTAAAACTTAATTCTATTCAGTCACACTGATCAAGAGTTTGTGGAGTTTGTCGTATGATTCATGAACATCCTCAGAGTTCATGTTTAAACTCTCACTATCAGAAACGACCGTAGCACCAAATGCAACATAGATTTCTTCTTCAACTTCTTCGTCGTTTTGAACAGTAATTGCACTGAAAGCTACATGGTTGCTAACATGCTCTTCATCAGAAACTTCTCCATCACTCCAGGTGGCATTGTAGGCTTTCCCTTTCTTGCTAGATGATCCACTTGGACACTGTGATTGAATATGCCCGTAACCTTCACATTCTCGACATTGAATTTTACCAGCATGTTTAAACACAGGCTTGCGTTCTGTTTGATCGTTGTTGATTATTCTGCTCATTCCTGAACTTTGCTCTCTTCCTTCACTTCTTCGATTTTGAGATCTTCTCAGAACTTTAGCAAAGCTTCTTGATATATGAGCAAGCTCGTCTTCGTCCATATCTTCATTGTTGTTTCTGGTAGAGTGTTTAGACACAGCATTGTGTTTAGACACAGAGTTTTGTTCAGCTGCTTTTTGTTCAGTTGCATTGAATGCCAGATCATTCTGCCTTACTGTAGCTAACTCCTTCATTTCAAAAGCTAACAGTGCTCCCATGACCTCATCAACGGTCATTTCAGATGTATCGTGGAGTTCCTCCATAGCAATAGTCTTTCCTTTGAACCTTGGTGGTAGAGACCTCAATATCTTCTACACAACATCATCTTCAACAAACGGATTCCCCAACTGATGAGCTGAGTTAACCAGATCTCTGATCTTTGAATTATTGTCAGCAATGGTCTCATTATCATGCATTCCATAGTATCAAATGTTGTCTTTATTGTATGCATTTTTTGTCTTTTCATTTTTGCATCCCCTTCATAGATGGCCTTCAATTTCTCCCATGCATCCTTAGCAGTACAACACGTTGAAATTAAGCGAAAAGCTTCTTGATCAACACAAGAGTTGATACAGTTTAGTGTTTTGTTGTTAAGTCGCTTGTCCTTCCTCTCTTGAGTGGTCAGATCCTCTATGTTTTTCAAAACACCTTCGGTTGCGCCTGCTGCAGGTGGCTGTCTGGCAGGTTGCCACTCGTTCTCAACCCAGTACCATGCTTCTTCATCTAGAGAATCAATGTAAAGCCTCATCCTTGCCTTCCAGTAACCGTAGTTGTTTTTATCCAGCATGTGTGCGCGTGTATACAACGAACCATCCTTCTCCTGGTTCGACATGATCGATAGGGATCTCCACTTACCTTGTTAAAGGTACACCTCAGTGGACTCGCTCTGATACCAAATGAAATTTACTATCGATCAGTTTCACAAAATTCTTAACTAATCTTTCTATTCTAACATGTATGTTTAAACATGAGACAAAGTTTAAACACTGAAAGAAAGAACACAAGAATAGGTTACGCAGTTCGATGCTAAAACACCTACGTCTGCGGGGCCTTGCCCAGTCTGAAAATCATCCACTAAAATAATTCAGATCAGTTACAATATTCTCCAAAAAATTAACTATCTAAAACTTATCTTATTCGTGTGGATTCGTGAGATCCCCTCACTGCCGATCAGCAACTCCTCGTTGCTGTCTTGACCACTTCCCCTGAAGTATTAAGGCTTGTTGATTTCAGACTCCTGGCGATGGCAAAGGCCTATTGAACTCCCTTCAATAAGCTGCTCCAACTTTAATGCTATTCTGATCTGCAGAATACTTTTCTTGTAAGATGGATACTTGTTGTCACAACTTCTCTGTATATTTATAGTCCAATGCTGTGCTTCCGTGTTGATCTTCTCGGTCCTTCAATCACGGCAAGGCTGATCTGCTCGTCAGCTCATCACAGCTACACTTAGTCATCTAGCTATATTCTACTTCTATAGCTATAGGATAAGAAATATATTCTTTCCTTATTTAAGACTAATCCTGACTAAGATTCAACTCTATAATATATTCTCTAGCTAATCAACTCAGCATAAAATCAATCTTCACTTATCATCTTGATTTTCTCGAATATCATCTTTGATTGCATAAGAGTTGTACTTCATCTCCAACACTCTTGCTCGGTTTCTGATTCTGTTTGAGCAAGTGTATAAACATCAGTATGTTTAAACATAATGACTTCTACAAAATAATCAACTATATTATGCCGAGTCTTCTGGACTCTTCACTAGCTTTTGAGTCTTATTTAAACCGGTTGATTGGGATTTTTTTGGGTTTTTCAGTTTAAGGTTTAGAAATATACAGAGGGTGCATTTATTAGCCTAACAGGGTTTCTGGTTAGGCAACACTAACACCTGTGTTCTCTCAATGTATGGAGCATGCAATAATAATAAAAGAAATAGAATGAAAGTTTTTGATTGCTATATGAGAAATGCAAGTCTAATACCATAACCAAATCAGTATTCAGTAGCTTTTTTTCTGCAATGTAAGACTTTAATTTAAGATGGTTGTACTTCTGGAAGAAAATTATGATCATAGAGTCTTATCTTCAGTTTTACCACTAAATGGACTTAAAGGATCTCTACAATGCCAAGAAAAGTTAGCTAAATTGAGCAGCAGCTGAAGCACGCTGATTGATTCCAAGGGCAAACATAGTTCTCGGCTAGGCACAATGAATTGCTGCACCACGCACTTCATTGTTGGCCGTGATTTTGGATTCGGGTGTATGCAGGCCAATCCCACAGTAACTCCAAGAACCACTGTAATAATAGCCAAGCGATTCACAGGTAGAGGTAGACGATCGTCCAATAAGTCCATCAACAATACTTGCTCATCAATCCACTGTGACGATAGTGATGATAGCAAGTCTCTAGGATGCTTCCCAAACAATATTTCTAAGACCACAACACCAAAGCTATAAACATCCGCCTTTTCTGTCGTTACTAATGTATACGCCAACTCTGCATCAAAATAATAGAACATAATATTTTTAAAAAGAATGAAATAAAAATCCCCCGAGAAGGATGCTCACTAAAGTAACAATAGAAGGAAGAAATACCTGATGCGATGTAACCATACGTGTCTGCTGTTATGGTCTGATTTGATGAATCAAGTTGTAGAATTCTGGATGTACCAAAATCAGAAAGAGTTGCCTCCATCAACGAATTGAGAAGAACATTGTTGGTGTTTACATCTCTGTGAACAATTGGAGGATTGCAATCATTGTGCATATATGACATTGCATTGGCGCCTATGCTTTTGATCACATCCCATCTCTTCATCCAATCCAATTTAGGAGTTTGTTTGTAGAGTTTGCACATTGCAATGGAACGGTCTAGAATTATACAAGAGAATATTAGGACTTCGCGTGAATATTTGAATCTCGTGACAGAGTTTATGAATGTTGCCAGTGAGTATGCAAGAGTACAGAATGAGTCGCTAATCCGATGCCCTTGTAGAGATTGTAAGAATAATGTGTGTTTGAGTGTGGGTGATTTAAAGTCCCACTTGATTGTGAGAGGGTTTTCAAGAGCGTATACTAGGTGGACATTACATGGAGAGACTCGTAGTGTCGTCGCAGAAAACCAAGTTTTGATTGAAGAGGAGAGTGTTAATGGTAATATGGATCGTGATTTTGAATACGATGATTTGGCGGAAGATGTGGCCATGCATTTCAAAGGTAGACCTGAGATGCTGGAGGCGATGTATGAAGATAAAAAGACTGTTGTATGAGGGAGCTAGGCACACTGTTCTCACTTCAACGCTGATGATGATGAATTTGAAAGTGAAACATGGTTTGATGGAGAAAGCAATGACGGAATTGTTGGAATTGTTCAAGGAGTTGCTTCCTAAAGATAATTTGTTGCCTAAAAGTTCCTATACCGCGAAGAAAATTATTTGACCTATGGGATTTGAATTGGAAAAAAATTCACGCATGCCCTAATGATTGTATGTTATACAGGGGCGAAGATGTTGAAAGGGAAACATGTCGCGTTTGCAACGAGTCTAGGTATACGAAACGGTCCAGGTCAATAGGTGTTTGTGCAGAGACGGCGCTTAGGACAAGGAAAAGGAGTCCTACTAAAGTTGTGTGGTACCTCCCCATCATTCCTAGGTTGAGGCGTTTATTCGCTAATAAGGAAGATGCGAAAAATTTAACTTAGCATGCAGATAGGAATAGGCCCGATGACGATGTGATTCGACACACCTCTGATGGTGATCAGTGGAAGCATATAGATGAGTTGTGCCCTGAATTTGGTAATGAGCCGCGTAATTTGCGGTTAGGTTTGTCGACTGATGGTATGAATCCATTTGCAGATCTGAGCAGCACTCACAGTTCTTGGCCCGTGATGGTTGTGATTTACAATTTACCACCTTGGTTAACTATGAAGCGTAAGTACGTTCTGCGATCACTTATGATCTCAGGTCCAAAACAATTAGGTAACGACATTGACGTTTATCATGCTCCCCTAATTGAAGATCTTAGGAAGTTGTGGTATTTTGAGAACTGGACTTATGATGGATACCGGGAAGAGGGGTTTGACATGAGAGCGATGCTATTTTGTACCATTAATGATTTCCCCGCATTAGGTAACTTGACAGGTTACTCTGTTAAAGGACATTTTGCTTGCCCGGTTTGTGAGATGGACACTAGTCACGTTCAACTTAAGCACGGGAGGAAAACAGTTTATTAAGGATACAGGAGATTTCTAAATCACGAGCATGCCCTCCGTAAGTGTAAGAAGTGGTTTGATGGTGCGGTTGATGAGAGGGATGCACTGACGCCTGTGTTTGGTGAGAGTGTGTATGAATCTGTGAAGGACATTCCCAATAATTTTGGAAAGAATAGGAAGAAGCCAGTAGTGAATGGTGTATGGAAAAAATCTTCAATTTTTTTTCGAGTTGCCGTACTGGAAAGACTTGGAGGTTAAACATTGTTTGGATGTTATGCACATAGAAAAGAATGTTTGTGTGAGTCTGATTGGCACATTACTAGACATCCCGGGGAAGAGTAAGGATGGCTTGAAAGCTAGGATGGATTTGGAGGTAATGGGTGTTAGACCGGGTTTGGTCCCTGTGAAGGAAAATGGCAAGACATATTTGCCGCCGGCCTCTTGAATTGAAGATGATAATGACAAGATCAACTTGATAAAGATGATAATGACAATTTAAAATTGAATTGAAGGGGAAAATTGATTTAAAATATTGTGCCCCATTCGGAAAAGATACTTACGACCTATTTACGATCTCGTAAAGGGAAGATTAAGATGACTTCAATCTGCTTGATTAAAAAAGTCAATCCGGTCTAATTGTGCCAACTTAAATATTTTGGACAAGTGACTTTACGATTTCGGAAATGACTTTGTATTTAAAAAGAGTGACAGTTCCGATTTCGTAAACCATCCGGTTCGGCATCAGATCAGACTAAAACCCACCACGTCGGTTCATTCATTCATTATCTTTCCAACCCATTTGTCTCTTCCTCATTATTTCTCCTCCTACACCACTCTTCCCTCTCAATATATTATCAATTGTACAATATCACACTACCCAAATCCAAGAATCCAAGTAAACAACCTCACAAAAAGTTGAAATTGTTGATTTATTCTACAAGTTCGAGTATTTTAGGGGTGTTTCATTCAAAAATAGAGGTACAACTGGTTACCTTATTAACCCATTTGTGTTGCTTTGTCACGTGCGATGCAAACAAACAAATGGGTTATGGGGTAACCAAGTATTATCAAATCCAAACCCTAGACTAGCTAGTTAAAGCATTTATTATCTATTTTAGGGTTAATTTCAATTAATGTCTTTAGCATTGGTAGCTAAATCTTTATACTAATATCATCGGTTTGTTTTTGTTGAATGCACCCTAGCTATTTAATTGTCGGTGAAATTGTAATTTTTTAGTTGTTGTTATTGATAAGTCCATGGTTTGTATTCGGACCTCGTTCATACTCGGACCAAGGCCTGAGAAGGGTCATGGGCTCGAGATACGCGAAGGATGGGTCCACGGGTCCATCAATCCTAATCCTTATAAGGAATGCGTACATTATGAATGTTCTACAAGGAATATACATCTTCTCAAAGATAGTAGTTCAGCTATCCTAAACATGGTAATACAACCATGTCCGAAATACACTTCTATTATACATGGTACTACAAACTCTATTCCCATAAGAGTTTATTCATACCATAAATACATATCCTGGTGATCTATGGATTGTAGCCATATAAATACCATAAGAGGTTTGGTAGACCTCTCATCTAATCTCATACTTTATACTTTACACCTTAAGCAAATATACTGACTTGAGCGTCAGAGTGTCTATCCCCGGGACACCCGGGGCCTTTGTCTTGCAGTAGTTTGAGAGCCTGGTTTGTCGTCGAAGTGTTGGTGTCCGGCATACATCAGTTATTTGTAGGTGAATTAGTGGACAAGTGCTTGTATTGGGTATTAGTGATTAGTTTGTTAATCATGGCTCCTACATGTAAACAAAACAAAAATAAAATTCCTACGACGAAGAAGGTCAAGTCATCCACAAAAGAGCAATTGGTTGTAGATACAAAAATTCCTAGAAACTTATGTCGAGAAATACAAAGGCGTTGGGACGCGGGTATTTCCACTCTAATGGAATTCAATAGGTTAGGAATAGCCATAGGGGTGGAGCGTAAATATTGGTCTAGTTGGGTTGGTAAAATTGCAAGAACAAGACATGATATTAAATTCTTCGATTGGACCAAAGTACCGATGGAGCGTAAATTAGAATTGTTGGAAGAATGCAAGGTATGATGTGGTTTTTATAATCGCATGTTACTATATGTTTTACAATCGTGAGGGCATTATAATGTGGATCATACTATGTACAACTAATCATTTGTGTCATTATTTTAGGAACCGTTCACTATTACCGCCCCCCGACATGGCGATATTAGACCATGTGACTTTGCAAAAGATCTCGAAGTGTGCACGTCAACATAGGTCTATACTAAGGAATGAGTATATCTACAGAAATAAGAAGAACATCATGCCATGGACGGTGTATAAGGACATCCAACCCGAGAGTTGGGAAATCTTCAAAATCCATGCACAAGAGCTATTGGACGATGTAAGATTTTTTCTCTTCTTTTCAAATTATACAATAGTGTTCGATGTTGCTACTTATGTTGGTTGCTTTTAAAATAGGGCACTCATGAAGATATGGTAGAACTAGCGAAATCAAACAAAATGATTAGTCACTATAGTCGCTCGGGATATTATGGAGCGGAGGAGGACTTCATAGAGGAGGAATATGAAGATGGTGTCAAACAAAAAATGGACAAGGGTATGTCGGAAGAGGAGGCAATGGAGACCACTACTAGGATGAATCCCGACCAAATTGAGAGGTGTGAGTCGTTCCTTAAATTGAGACAAAATCCTAGTGGCGTTTATGAAGCCGACAAAACTCTTGAACTTGCCAAAAAAATTGTAAGTCAATTAGAAAATGTGTTTGGATGATATGTAGTAGAGAAATGTTTTTTTATCTATCTAATCAAATTATTGTCATGGTTTCAACCACTTTAAAATTAGGCATTGGCTAAACAAGAGGAAGCCGATGGAAAATTCACCCCTACGGAAAGGTGTGACATATTGAACAAGACGATGGGGGACCATCATCCCGGCACCGTTAGGGGGTATGGTTCTCATGTCCGACCTAAGGATGTGTATGGTAAACATCCTTTAGCCTCAAATAATGCACAAGATGCCAAGTACAAGAAGGTGCAGAAGGAAATTGATTCCATTAAAACAACCATGGAAAATGGTTTTAAGTGGTTTGCTCGCAAACATGGAATCATTTTACCCGCCAATTTCGAGGATTTAGGTGAAGATTGGGAACCCCCCTCTTCGGGGTCACGCAACGAACCTCTACAAGATGACCTTGATGAGCCACTAAATGTGGCTAGTCCACCCTTTGTCATAACAGCCTTGGACGCGGCAAGTGAGGGTGAGACTTCTACTCCCAAAAAGGTTAGTCTTCTTGTGCTTATGTGCCCCACATATTTGCTTTTCTTTTCCAATTTTCTACAATTACATGATTTCAATCTCCAACATATAATCTTGTGTAAAATTAATTGGTATTTCCTCTTACAATTTCAATATCTAGGTAGATTGTCCATGCAATTTGTACATCGATGTGAGTACCACCCAACCCCCTAAATTAGTAGCCATTGGAAATTATGAGGAGGCCATTAAATTACACCATGGGAAAAACATTCCAATAGGCTTGGTTAAGGTATCTATAACAAAAGATATATGTGGTGATGCCCACGTCCCGATTCAAAAAGACCCACCTAAACTAGTTTCAAAATCAAGGGGAGAACTTCCCTTATGGCCTAGGAGATTAGTACAAATTCCTATTAAAGGCGATAAGGAACCACAAAATCCTTGCCCACCAACTAGAAATGAGAAATATAAGGTGTCAACCACAATTCAATCTCATAAATCCAAAGGGCCAACCACAATTTCATCTCCTAAGTCCAAGGTGCCAACCAAAATTCCATCTCCTAAATCCGAGGTGCCAACCACAACTCCATATACTAAATCCAAGGCGCCAACCACAATTCCATCTCCTTCACATCCATTTGAAGATAGCCAACCTTCATCGTCACTCCGCCAAATTTTTGACAAGTTGTCAAAGCATCCTGAACTTAGTACATATAACTTTCCCGCACCAAAATCTGTTTTTGGTGTTGAAAAATTAGTAGTACTATGCAAGCAAGACTTTGACGATATATGGCGACCTCAAAGGCTACTGTCTACGACAATGTGCCTCGTTCAACTGTAAGTCTTCATTTTCCAAAATAAAAACTATTTTATATTCCAACTACAATCGACTAGGTAGTAACACTATCTCTACAATTTATTATAGACAATTGCATCATTTGGCACAAATTCGGTCAATGGCATTTCTTGGCTTCATATGCCCCGACTCCGTACAAGTGGGGACCCACTCAAGAGAGGAGAGGATAGCTTATTTGAAGGTTGCCTTAGGAGATCGAACAAAATACCTCTTCATTTGTCCATACCTTGAAAAGTAAGTAGCATTTATACATTACTAATTTTTTTGGTGTTTACCTTACATTGATGTTTCCATCAACGAATACTCATGTGCAAATTTTCTTGTGGATTAGCAAACATTGGCGTTTGGTGATGATAAACACGGCCTCCAGAGAAGTATATTGGCTTGATCCGCTTAACATTGCTCCAAGCCAATCATTTAACGAGATTATCACGGAAGCCGTGAATTTCGTAAATCCAAAATCATCCAAATTTAAGGTCTACCAAATTAAGGTAATCTATTCTTATTATTCCTCATATTTGAACCTTATTAGTACCTAAATTGTGTATCTTTTGTCACTATTAGTACAAGGTCCAAGATAATGATTGGGTATGCGGTTACTACACCATGATGTTTGCATTGAGGTTGGTTGCACGTGCAAGGCTTTCAAACTTTAACATTCATAGTGTGAGCTTACTCTTCCATTCCTTATTTGATTTAATGTAACTCCTTGTAATTTGTTACCAACATGCTCTACTTTTTATAATCGCAGGTTTTCGACGATGATTATACCCCCTACACCTTGCAAGAGTTGAAGGCAGCAAGGGGTGCATTGGCAACCTTCCTGTTGAATGAGTGCGCTTCATGCATAGAGCACCCAGCTACAACGACAGAATTGTGAGTCGTCATAGCCGCGTCATTTTTGATTGTGCACTAGATAGTGTTATGAACTACTAGGTGTATACATTTGCTATTAAGCATTTTTTGGCTCGTTAAAGCCAATATTCAATTATATCAAATTTCTACTAGGTCCTTTATTGTTGTTATTATATCTAATTTCGATTAGACGCTCATCGATCCCGTAAAGCAAATTCAAAATTGCTAATGTTTTATACACGACCCGAAGCATTTACTGAATCGGAAACCAAAATAAATTTATATATCCTTTTTCCGGGTACTTTCCGAAGTCGTAACAGGTGTGGTTTTCTCTACACCTACAAAACAGTGGAAAACCCGGCACGTCTTCCGACTCGTAAACAGACCACCTTAATGATCTCCAGCAACAACATTCACGAAATCGGAAATGAGCCGCTCCAAGCATTTACGATTTCGGAATGACTGTCCGGAAATGTACCTCCACACCTATTTCCGCCATCGTAAACAAGAAAACAACATCAATAACGGCATACATTTACGGGATTGGAAACTGATTTAAAGACCTATTACAACACAAGTTTACGAGCCCGAAAGATGATTTGACCGAAAGATGATTTCCGGCTTTAATTTCCGATGTCGGAAATGTGTTTGCACAAAGTCGTTTCCGACACCGTAAACTTGTTTCTTAAATATATTTCTGATACCGTATCCGTTAGCTCACGGCCAGTGATTCATGTTTACAATTTCGGGAAGGAGATTACAAATCCAAACCTAAAACTAGATTTACGAGTTCGGAAAGTTTTCTTTCCGGATGAGGCGAGAGATTTCTGAAATTGGAAATGTGTAGCACAGCGGGGTTGTCCCGTCGTGCTTCGCCGCGGCGAAGCACGGCGGCCCAAGTAACGGCGGGACAACCCCGCCGTGCTAACCCCATTTCCCCGCCATCCTATGTGTCAGCCTCTACAAGTGGATGAGTCCAGTTAAATTGTTATCAGAAAAGTCCAGCCTCAGAAGGTGCAGAGGGTCTTTAAGTAAGTTGTAAAGATAGAAGATATCTCTGATTGATTTGATGAGGATAGGGACACAGTCATACATAGTTGTACATTCATTTTATGTATCTGATTGTAATCTATATATTGATAATAATATACACAGGCGAAGTATCAAGCCTTTCACTTTAACATGGTATCAACCTGTTAAACCCTAGCTTCTTCTCTCTACGACAGCCGCGTCTGTCTTCTCCCTCTCTCTCCCGATTAAACATCAGAATACTCATAAAAATACTCTCTTTTCCCCCTATTTTGTCTTAAACCCTTGCATAAATTCCAATTTTTTTTTTCTGATCGCCGCTCTCCCTCTCGATGGCTTCCGACGGCGACAAGCTTTCATACTCCAACATGATCCACCTTTTCACTGTTAGGTTGGACGCTTCCAACTATATTTTATGGAAGAAGCAAGTGACGACCCTCCTTCGCTCCCAGAATCTTATGGGACATCTCGACGGGACGCTTCCATGCCCTGCTATACCCGCACCGCCCTCCTTCCTTCAGGCCGCCGCCGGCGCTTCTACCCCAGGAGGTGCCACCTCTAATGCGGTTTATCTCAAGAAGAAGGCGGACTATGATTCATGGGTATCCACCGACGAGAAGTTGTGCTCTCTTCTATTGTCCTCGGTCTCTATCGAGGTAATGTCTGAAATCTCTGATTGTGATACTGCTGCCGATATGTGGAATACTCTTGCCTCTGTGTTTCAAAATCGTAGTAAAACCTCTGTTCTTAGCCTTCGTGTTCAACTTGTGAACCTTCGTAAGAATGGTTCCGTGCATGCTTTACACTTGAAGTTTAAGGCTTTGTTTGACAAACTTGCTGCTATGGATGCTCCGGCCACCAACACTGATATGGTGCTTTGGTTCCTTCATGCCCTGGGTACGGAGTTTAAGGATTTCAGCGCCCCAATCCTTTCACGTTCTCCTACTTTGATTTACGCCGATGTTGTGGCGGAGGCGGAGAACCATGAGGCCTTTCTGAAAAATTTGCAGGGTTTTGGAGTGGAACCCTCCCCAGCAGCATTCCTGGCTGACGGCGGAGCTTCTGGTCGATCAGGCGGTGGCGCGTGGGGTCACGCTCCCGCGCGTGGAGGCGACGCGTGGGGCCCACGCGCCGGTGGAAACCCCCGCTCCGACGGCCGGCAGCCTTCTGGTGGTTCCTATGGTGGCCCTGGTGGCTCGGCAGGTTCCAGTTCCGGCATATCTGCTCTCAAATGCAAGTATTGTCATAAACTTGACCATGTTGTTCAAACATGCTACAAGCTCTTTCCTCCTCCTCGCCGCAGTGACAAAACTGCCCATTTGACTCAACAACTCAGGTCCTCTCTGCACATTGAGCCATCAAATGTCTCCTCTGATTGGTATATCGATTTCGGGGCAACCAATCACCTTAGCTCAGCCGCTTCTGCACTAGAGAGTGTGACCCCTTATACTGGTAATTCCCGAATCTCAGTTGGTAATGGTGATAGAATTCTTATTCATTCTATTGGTGATATTCAACTTACTCCCTCTTTACGCCTATGTGATGTGTTGTATGCTCCTGAAATCACCAAGAATTTACTGTCTATTAGCTGCCTTACTAAGGATCTTGATGCCTATGTTATATTTGATGACCGAAATTTTATTATTCAGCACAAAGTCACCAAGGCGATAGTGGGAAGGGGCCACAGTGAGGATGACCTCTATGTGTTGGATCGAGGCGAGGCTGTTTTGCTTTCTTTCATCTCCCAAAATAAGACAAGAGCATCTTTTGAGTTGTGGCATGCTCGGTTGAGCCATGTGGCTCCCAATACTATTTCTTTGTTAATTAGAACTGGTGTGTTGAGTGCATCTTCTTTATTACCTAAGCCTGGCCTGTGTGCCCCCTGTGTTCTGGCAAAGGGTCAAAGGCAGTCGTTTTCTGATAACCCTAAGAGGGCATTGCATGTTTTGGACTTGATTCACTGTGATTTATGGGGTCCTTCCCAGTTTTATCTGAGAATGGTTTTCTTTACTATGCCATATTTGTGGACGATTATTCTCGCTTCTCTTGGTTATATCCCGACTTCATCGATGTTTACATGCAATTTGAGGCATTTTTTGAGAACCAATTCTCTGCGACTATTAAAACCTTTCAAAGTGATGGTGGTACAGAATTTATAAACAATCGGCTCAAGTCTCACTTCACCTCTAAGGGTATTCATCACCAAATCTCATGTCCATACACACCAGAGCAAAACGGTCGCGCTGAAAGGATAGGCACATTACAGAGATGAGATTGACAATGTTGTTTCATTCTCACCTTCCATTATCTCATTGGGACAATGCCATTGCTGCAGCAGTCTATACGATCAACCGTCTTCCCACTCCTATTCTTGATGGTGCCTCCCCCTACAAGATTCTCTACCATCGAGATCCTGAGTACTCAAATTTTCGGCCTTTTGGTTGCCGAGTTTACCCTTTGTTCGACCACATGCTGAGCACAAGCTATCTCCTCGCAGTATTCCATGCATCTTCATCGGCTATAGCTCTCAGTATAAGGGTTTTCGGTGCCTTGATCTCTCTACTGGACGTATATATATCACTCGCCATGCTAGATTTGATGAGACATGTTTTCCCTTTGCTGTTGACAGCCCTGCTCAAGCATTCTCATCACTCGATGTCCTCACGTTCATCGATCCTGGTCACCTTCGATTGCATCACCAGCTAGCTCATGCACGATTTGCCCCTGAAGGACGATTCGACACCTCCTGCACCAGCACGGCTGCAGCCTCCTTCACCACGTTCAGCATCACCTCCTGTTTCATCTGGTTCTGAATCTGCTGGCTCGTCACCACCATCATCACCCTCGTCGTCCAGTTCTTCTTCAGGCTCGGACTCACCGCCTCCAAGACCACACCATTGGTGACTAGGCATCAAGATGGTACTCGTCGTGTCAAGTTACATCCTGATTTCGTTCCTACTGGTCTTGTTGCTCAGGTTTTGGAAAATTCTGAGCCTAGTGACTATCTTACATCTCTGTTCATATTCTTTCGTCAAACCACACTGCTTTACCTGATTGTCTATGTTGATGATATCATTTTGACCGGTAATAATGCAGGGGCGATCAAACAATTTATTGCTCGAGCCGACCATGAATTCTCAGTCAAGGATTTGGGTTCTCTGAACTACTTTCTTGGTTTTGAGGTTTCTCCTACCTCAACTGGGCTGTTTTTGAGTCAAGCAAAGTATGCCAGCAAAGCAAGCATGATTGACACCACTCTAGTTGCTACTCCATTGGTGCCATTTTCTCAGCTTCACAGCTCGACCAGTGCTGTGTTTGGGCACCCGATATTATATCGCTCATTGGTTGGTGCTCTCCAATATTTGACCATTACCAGGCCAGATATTGTCTATGCAGTGAACTCGGTCAGTCAGTACTTGCATAGTCCCCGCAATGATCACTTTACTAACATAAGTGATTAGGAAGTGGGCCGATAAGTTGGTTAGACTGAAGGTATAAGAATTGAAGACGAGATAAATTAGAGAAAATAGAGGGGATTTCTCCGGTGATGCTATTGTGATGAAGACTGAGAAATTGTATCCCCTCTAATATGCCTAGGCTTGATGGAATTGTTCCACTGAGGTTATTGTGGCTGAGATCAAGGTAATCTAGATTACTGAGAATGATATCAGGAACTGGTCCTGTAATCAGATTGTGACTGAGATCAAGGTGAGTTAGGTTGATTAATCGGCCTAGTATTTCACCTGGAATCAGACCGTGAATATAGTTCCTGGAAAGATCGAGTTGATGAATTGAGGTTAGGTTATAGAGAGCCAATGGAAGCTCACCTGTGAGTTTATTATTTGACAAGTCAAGTGAGGTGATGTGTGATAGAGACAAAGGAAGCTCACCAGTGAGATTATTGTTGGACAAGTCAAGCAGCGAGAGTTGTGAGAGTGCAGCTAACTGAGGTGGGATTGTCCCGTTTAAACCACAGTTTGGCATAACAAGTGTTTGAAGGTGAGGAGAAGTATGAAAGCTGAAATTCTGGAACCGATCTCCTATACTGATTCCAGAGAGTTGGATCACTATAACCAAGCCTGTGGCGTCGTCGCAGGTGATCCCGGGACAGGCACAGTGTGTGTTAGTGTAATCATCCCGCCACCAACCGCTGTTGCGCAGTGCCTCGGCTTCTGCTGTTGAATTGGACCTGCTGCATCTTCCACCTCCAGATGATGCTAGTATTATTGCAACTATTTGTAAGCTACAAAGTAATGTTGAACCCATTTTTAATCTGAGTGATGCAGTCAAGCAATATTGCTACTAATACTTGTTCTACCTAAATCAAGTCAAGGTCTTGGTCTACCTGTTGGGAATTGAATTGAATCTTAATCCTAGTCTGTTTTGGATTTATTAATTATGGTAAATCTAATTCTGTTTAGGAAGGGATTGGGTAGTCCTGTTCCGCATCTGTTTAGGATTCTGTTATTGTGGTGTTTATATATACCATCGTTGTCAATTGTAATCGTGGGTGAGATCTAAAACATCTGTGTCTGAGTCTGTGTTTGTTATTAATAAAGCTGTTTGTTCTGTTGTGGAGGTAGCCAATTGGTGAACCACGTTAAATCTGTGTTTTGTGTTCTTCATTGTTATTTTGAACCGGTGTGCAAAAGGGATTAATTTCCTAACAATTGGTATCAAGAGCTTGGTTGATCGGTCGAGATAACAAAGGAGGAGTCTGTTTTGGTGCCGAAGGTTCTTGGCGAGAAATTCGGTTCTGTGGTGTTCGCGTTATTGTTTGTTTCCGTCAGTGTTTCGAATCTACAACGAAGATGTCTTCAATCAGCATGAAGATCGACAAATTTACTGGGAGAAACAGTTTCAGTCTTTGGCAAATCAAAATGCGAGCTTTACTGAAGCAACAAGGTTTATGGGCGCCATTATCCACGGGGGAGACATCGGGAGAGGATGAAGCATCCAAGAAAGCAAAGCAGGATGAGACATCCAAGAAACCGATTGGAAGTGACATGGTGGTTTTGGAAGAGAAGGCGCATTCAACGATCCTGTTGTGTTTGGCTGATGAAGTAATTGTTGAGGTCGCTAACGAAACAACTGCTGCAAATCTGTGGACAAAACTTGAAAGTTTATACTTGAGAAAGTCTTTGACCAATAAGCTGCTTCTGAAGCAACGTCTGTTCAGTCTGCGTATGAAGGAAGATACACCTTTGAGAGATCATCTTGAAGAACTGAACTCAATTTTATTGGAACTGCGTAATCTGGAGGTTGAAATTGAGGAGGAAGATGCTGCTTTAATTCTGTTGGTATCTTTACCATTGGCATATGAGACGTTCATTCAGTCTATTGTCGGTGGTAAAAGTACTCTGACTTTGGAAGAGGTTAGATCTGCACTTCATACAAGGGAGCTACGCCATAGGGCGTCTGGTACTGACGCAGCTAGTCAAAATGGTGCGTATGTAGTCCATGGAAGTAAGGGTAGATATTCTGGAAAGCGACAAAGCTTCAGGGGTCCTAAATCTGATGATATCTGCAATTACTGCAAGGAGAAGGGGCATTGGAAAAATCATTGTCCAAAGAAGATGCAATCTGGACGTGGTTCTGCTGCTGTGGTTGAAGGCATAAATTCCGAAGAGGAGATCACGTTGTAGCTGTTGTGTCTGCCGTTCTGTTCTGTTAGCTAGTCCTTTCCTGGTTGGGCTTGTTCTGTTCTGTTTACCCGTCTGTTGCTGTCGCAAGTTCTTTCCGGGTTGAATTTGTTGAAGGCAGTTCTGTTGGTGGTTCTGGGTACTTCGGTACATCTGTTTGACAACGTCTGTGGCGCTTCTCCCCAGTGCATCTGTTTCTGTTCTGGCACGACCACCGTGCTTCTGGTTATTTTCTGTTCGAAGCTTCGTCTGTCTGCGTCTGTTTGTTAGAGATTCAATTCAAGGGGGAGATTGTTGGGAATTGAATTGAATCTTAATCCTAGTCTGTTTTGGATTTATTAATTATGGTAAATCTAATTCTGTTTAGGAAGGGATTGGGTAGTCCTGTTCCGCATCTGTTTAGGATTCTGTTATTGTGGTGTTTATATATACCATCGTTGTCAATTGTAATCGTGGGTGAGATCTAAAACATCTGTGTCTGAGTCTGTGTTTGTTATTAATAAAGCTGTTTGTTCTGTTGTGGAGGTAGCCAATTGGTGAACCACGTTAAATCTGTGTTTTGTGTTCTTCATTGTTATTTTGAACCGGTGTGCAAAAGGGATTAATTTCCTAACACTACCTATTCTACACGTTCATGTTTTGGACTTCAATCTCATGCTTCAACTCTTTTTCCAAGTCAAGTCAATGAATTGTTTCGACTATATGTTATTAACTTTTGAATCCTGCCAAATTAATGAAATTTGTTCACTGGACTATAAAATATCAGAAATATCAGAATACCTTACAACCACCGCCTACATCAAATGAATTAAAATTGAAACTTTTTTTGTTCAACTTTGGCCAGCTCTAGGACTAGATTGAAAGACTATCATGATCATGAGTTAGCTATTTGCACTGAGAAGCTGTAGACTGCAGTACTTGTTATGTAAGCCTCATTCCAAATATTTTCTTGGAAAATGCAAAAGAAACAGGTTTAAATCAAACATATCACATTGAAGTTGTAAGCTACTTTGGATGGGAATAATTGTTTTCCCGGTTATATTGATAACTTTGTAGATTTATCATCTTTATGAACAGATATATTTTAAAATTCTAAGATCATGGGTGATCCTTGGATCTAAAGGTGGACAATTGTGATGACTTAAAGATAAGATTCTTTATAAGACAAGATTAATGTTTTTGGCTGCTATTAGGCCAACTGCCGATCTTTTACCACCAACTCAGAAAATAGATTTTATGGAAAACTAAAAACTTATGCATCTACAGGTCATAAATCAAGGTCGTGCTCTTAAAATTAGAGAGAGTTGCCTCCATTTCTGAATTTAGAAGAATATTGTTGGTTGTTACATCCCAGTGAACAATTGGAGGATTGCATTCATGGTGCATATATGATAGGGTATTTGCAATCCCTTTAATTACATTCCATCTCTTCATCCAATTCAACTCTAAAGCCTCAATCTCATCCCTCAATATGCAGAACAAGCTTCTCCATGTACTCGTAAATCAGGAACACTGTTTGTGCAAACAGAAACCAAAGAGCTTTACAATGTTACGATGCCTGATGCTTGAGAGCGAGCTTCATTTCTGAAGCTTTCATCAAAGATGGGATTCTCGCCTTCTAAGCGGTGAAGCTTTTTCAAGGCAACAACTTTCCCGCAATGCAGATGAGCTCGGTAGACACTACCATTACCTCCTGTCCCAATGCAGTACTTGATATCAAAATCTTCTGTGGCCTTTACGATGTCATCGTAGGCAAGTTTTCCATCATAATTCCAAATGTTTAAAATATCTCCATGCTTTATAACTTGCACTTTATTATTGGCTGCCTTTTATTTTTGGAAGGTTAATTATGAGGAATAAGAATGCTGATCCACATATGACAAGAATATCTACTGAGATAAGAAGGGGTAGACGTCTGCTGAATTTGGAAGTGCAATGAGGCAGAGAAGGTGTATTCCCAACAAATCTGTTCGGATCAATCCTAGCTATGAAATCATCTGATAGACAACCTTGTAATGAATCTAGGATATGTCAACTTCTTTGATGAATCTTTGATAATCAGGGACTTTGCCTGAAAGATTATTGTGGGATACATTCACATACTCCTTGAAGTGGACCTGTTAGTTGTATTTTGCTAAGTTTGGTAGCAAAATAACTCACAGGTAAGTTGGTTGGATTGGAGGGACAAGTACAGTACATTACTGAATAAATTGGATGGCACAACTCCTATAAACCTATTGTTGTGAAGTCTAAGAGATGCTAGATTTTCCAGATTCCCAAGGCACCAAGGAATGGTTCCAGTGAGGTTATTATTGCTAAGATCGAACCATGAAGTTTATTATCAAACAAATCAATGTGTTGAACTGATTCATGGATAGAGAAAGGAATGTCAGATTAGTTAATGGACCAAAGGTTTCACCTGGAATTAGAAGGTGAGGTTAGATAGAGAGAAAGGAAGCTCATTCAAGGAATCTGAGGTTGGAGAGTGCAGATATCTACTAGAGAGAGTTTTTCAAACAAAGGAATGAAATCCGAAATTGCTCAGCTATATTGATTCCAGACAGTTGGATGTCTGTAACCAAGCCAGGCCATTCACATTGATAGTACACATATCTGTGATCATCCCACCGCCCGCTATTTTGCAAGGATAAGTAAGCTGCATATGACCAAGTAATTAATCAACCAACTGTTTAACTAATAAGATCTCATTCCAATTGGACATTTCAAAAGACAAATATACTTAGTTTTGAATATCCTGTCAAAAAAGAAACATGTCAAAGATGCAAAAGCTCAACCCTTAGAAAGTAAAGATTAAAAGCTGTGTATCCAAAGCTACATAAAGGACTCGACGACTTGTTCTTGCTTGGGAAGCATGTTTCAAATTTATCCTCAAATCAACATAACATGGCTGCATAAAAACCAGAAACAATGGATTCTCAGATGGAAAAGCTTCTGCCCTTTTGGCTTTTGCTTCCTCTTCTCACTGCAGCCTTCTTCGGTTCTCTGATCTCCACCTTGTCATCCTCGTCATCTTCCTCCGATTCCAGTTTCATTTTCATCTTGCTTTTCTGCACTTTGTTTGCTCTTCTTGGTTCATAGATTTCCACGTCGTCGTCGGATGATTCTGAAGAAGACGATGTCAGCTTTCTTTTCAGATCGCGAATTCCATTTTCTCTTCTCGGCTTGGGAATCGGTGGTTCATAGATTTCGACGTCGCTTTCATCGGATGATTCAGAGGAAGATGACAGTTCCAATTCCCATTCCACCTTGGTTTTTGGAATGTTCCCGATTTCGGGCTCCGGATCTAGGGTTTTACACGACGACTTTTCGTCGAACATCTCGACATCGAATTGGGAATTTCCGGCGTAATTAAACACCAGGAAATCGCAGGGTTTGATGTCGTAATATGTGGAAAACTGTTCCCAGCCTTGGCCGAGCCAGGTTCCGGTGTCTGTGCGGCGGAGCTGTACACGATACGTAGCTCCGGTTGAAACCTTCAAGACCACCGCTGAACTGGTTTTGAGGGAATCTCCATACTTGTGCATGAAGGAGGCCGGAATGCTGAGGCCTTGGCTCGCCGGCGTCGGCACGACTTTGAAGAAGTGCGGCGAGTTGTTGATAAAATTCGATAGTCGAATTTGGGAAGCCATATTGATTAGTGATGGGAGAGCTAAACTCTCAGGAGGAATCCCGGCGGCACACAACTTGTACTGTTATAGGGCTTTGGGGCATTGTGTTGTGGTGATCACCAATTACTTCCATTTTTAATATAATCAAAATAAATTTCGATTTTATGGAATTTACCTTTCAAAACAAACTAGATAACACTTGGGTGAATGTCCAATTCATACTCAATTCTCTTCAAATTTACTGTTTTAATCAATTTGTTAACTACTACGTACCAATCTAAACTATATACTCATTATAAAAGAATTATGTTCTCTCGTCTGTATCTTAAATGTTCTCAGCCTTAATTAATTGCACAAATGGCCACCACCTTCTTGAATTTTGCATTTAGGCCCCTGGATCGTAACAGTTTCATGATTGAATCTCATTGGAGTTACGTGATGGACTTGTTGGTCTATGTGTCTATCAACCTTCCAGTAAACTGACTGGTCAATTATTCTCGTCAAAATTATAATAGTGTTGGTGGTGGTTCATGAAGGGTCATGAAAGTGAAAGTTGAATTGATCATAGCGGAAGGGACAACTATACTAAAAATCGACGAAACCCCTAAAGTTTGGACTTTGTAAAATTGTAATGTACAGTTTGGTGAGAGAATTCGTGATAGAAGAAAGGTGTGCATGGAGGGGATGCGTGGACCCTCAGATAGCCAAGTACTGTAAATTCGTTTATAGTATAATTGGATAGACGCTTAGTGTATTTAGATATATTTGGTTAGTGAATTTGTGGTTTAAGAGAGTTGACTCAATAGTAAACCCGCGCGTAAAGGGATTGAGGAGAGATTAAGCACTTAAATGCAGGAGTGGAGTACTACTTCATTACAAAGGACCAAGCAAATTAAACGCTTAATTAGCCACTTCTTGAATTATCACACTCTTTTGGAATAGATTGTATATAGTACATTTTATATTCTAATATAAAATGTACTATATACAATCTATTCCAAAAGAGTAATATAATTTTTAACTTGTAAATTTATTAATTTTCAAATGTCTCAATTTAATACTCTTATATTATGGTTAAATAGCATTAAATTGTTAGTTTATATTTACATAGAAATTCTCAAAAGAGACCGTTTATAATTTGAACTAAGTTATTTTTAACTTTTTTGAACTAAGAAATTCTCAAAAGAGACCGTTTACAATCCTCTCTTCCTCAGCCATTGAAAACATTTATAATGGCCACCACCAATATCCAATCCAACCCCATGGCATATGAGGATACAGTTAGGATTGGCAGTTCTGATTCTGAGCCAACATCCCCTCTTTCTGAGAACCTCATCACTACTGCTGATACTTTGGTCTCTGGTACTGAAAACAATAACTCATCACTCCCTGTTGAGGACCCCTTTCAAATGGTCTCCAACAAAGCAAGAATGAGAAATAAGTATGCACAAGATGACTTCTCCATCCAGGCAGGTAACAGCTCTGAATCTCCTCCATTTTTTAAAACTAAGAATCTGCTTTTTCTGTCTCAAAATAGGAACAGGAATAGATTCCAACCATTGATTCAGGAATCTGGAAATGAAGGTGAGAAGAAAGACTCAACAACAGAAGCATCTACTGAAGAAGCAAAAAATGATACAGAAACTGGAGCTCAGGTAATTAAGCCTAAGGTACAGAACTACTTCACTCAACTCAATAAGGTCATGCCTGCATCTAGGGCCTCATCAAAAAACTATAAAAATATTTTCCATGATTGATAAGGCCCTAAAAATTAATTGTCTTGTATGGAATATACAAGGAATGGACACAGCTTTTGATAGATTATATAATCTGGTGCATGATAACCACATAGAAATTTTATGTATCTTTGAACCTAAGCATGATGCACTTTCTGCTGATACTTATATGAGAAGATTGCATTTTACTAACTGTACTCAATCTAGTTCTGGACAAATATGGCTTATGTGGAAAGATTCAGTTACTATTTCTCTGACTCTTGAAACTGACCAATTTATCCAAACTACAATCCATAACTATAAACTAAACACTGTAATGTGTGGTGTATTTGTTTATGGCCTTAGATCCAGAAAGGAAAGAAAAGCTCTTTGGTTAAACCTTAAAGCAATTCTTGTTTCTGAAACATTTTACATAGGTGATTATAATGCAATGTTGTCTACTTCTGAATACAGTGGTCCTTCTACTCCCAAACTTGGGAGTATTAAAGACTTTCAGAAATGTGTAGACCAACTGGCATTACTTCATATAAACACTGTGGGCAATGAATTTACTTGGACTAATAAGAGGTTTCATCCTACTTTAGAAAGACTTGATAGGGGATTATGCACACATCAGTGGAGCACTAAATTCCCTAACTCTTCTTTCTTAGTCCTTAATAGGGAGAATTCAAATCACAGCCCTTTACTATTTAAGATAGGCAGTGACTTACAAACATTCCCTAAATCATTCAGATTTATTAACACATGGTATAAGAGATCTGAATTCCAAACTTTTATCCGATCAAATTGGATGCAACCTCTATCAGAAACTGGAATGCTTAGATTTTTTCTTAAGCTCCAGAGACTGAAAAAGACTCTTAAAGTTTGGAACAGGGAAACATTTGGTAATGTTCACAGAAATGTGGAGATTGCAGAGGAGTCCCTAAGACTTCAAGAAATCATCTATGATCAAAATCCTAGTGATTCTGAACTGATTGTCTTGAAGTGTAAACAAGCTATGCTTAAAAAAGCTACCAAAGAACAAAAACATTTTTGGAAGCATAAGCCTAAGCTTAAATGGACTAAGGAGGGAGATGTGAATTCAAAAATTTTCACAATTCACTGAAAGAGAAAAGATCCAAACTCAGCATCACAAAAATTAGGAGTAGTGCAGGGACCTGGTTAGAAGATATCAGTGAGATTGAAACTAAAGCAGTTCAGTACTACTCCAATCTTCTAACCAGTGAGCATAAACCTGGTGATGATTATTTCTCTTCACACTTTCTCTCCCAGATTCCTAGCTTAGTTTCCTACCAACAAAATTGCACACTGCTAAAACCAGTAAATTTTGAGGAGTTAAAGAGTGTTGTCTTTTCACTTAATAAAAATAGCACTCCTGGCCCTGATGGCTTTACCTCAGTGTTTTTTTATTAAATCTTGGGACATTATTCCCTCTGATTTAATCTTAGCAGTCAATGATTTTTTATCTGGTGCAAACATTCCAAGGGGAATAGCTGCCACACGGATTACAGTAATTCCTAAGAAAGATACTCCCCTTTCATTTGATGATTGCAGGCCTACCAGTTTATCTAATGTTCTTAATAAGATCTCTTCTAAAGTTCGTATGGAAAGGATTAAATCATTGATGTCTGGAATTATCTCTCCTAACCAAACAACCTTTCTTCATGGTAGAGACATATCTTATAATGTCCTCTATCTTAATGAAATGGTTAGGCACATAAATACAAAGTCCAGAGAGCCTAATTTGATTCTCAAACTGGACCTTAGGAAAGCATTTGATAGAGTAAGTTGGAATTTTCTGAGAAAAGTACTGTCAAAATTTGGTTTTCATATATCATTTATTGAATGTATTATAAAAAACTTATCTCAAGCTTGGTTTTCTGTTTTAATTAATGGAAAACCAGTGGGATTTTTTCAAGCCTCTAGGGGTATTAAACAAGGAGATCCACTTTCTCCTTATTTGTTTAATATCTTCACAGAAGCATTTTCCAGAAGTCTTGCTTACATCTATCACACTGGGAAATTGACCTATTATAACCTTCCAAGGAATGCTGTGCCAATTTCCCATTTATCATATGCAGATGATACAATTTTATTCTTAGCTGCAAACAAAATTTCCCTGATTAGGCTTAAAGCTTTTCTTGATACTTTTGAAAAAGTCACTGATCAAAAAATTATTTTGATAAAAGTGATTTTTTTATAAGTAAAAATGCAAGTTTAGCTACAATAAATCAGGTTAAAAGAGTGCTCCAAATGAAAAAAAGGTTCATTTCCATTCAAATACCTTGGCTGCCCAATATTTGAAGAAAGAGTTAAAAATTGCTATTTTTTACCTCTTATTGAACAAATCAGTAAAAAATTGAGTTTTTGGGAGAATAAATGGCTGTCAAGTGGGGGGGGGGGGAAATCACACTGATCCAATCAGTGTTATATGCAATCCCACAACACATTTTTTCAGTTATGATTCCCACAGCTCATACATTGGATATCATTGAAAAATTATTTGCTAACTTTTTATGGGGCTCAACAGAAATCAAAGCAAATAAGAAATGGAGGAGATGGGAAAAACTCTGCTATCCAGTGGAAGAAAATGGACTTGGTTTCAGATCTCTATCTTTTATCATACAGGCCTACTCAGTCAAGTTATGGTGGAAATTCCAAACTGGTGAAGCTCTCTGGACTCACTTTCTGCAATCCCTATCTCCTTCTGCTAGATCCTCTCAAACATGGCTCGGAATTTGTGTTGTGAATTGCATTGGAGAGCATTACACAAGGGTCATATTAGGTGATGGCAGGTGCAATTTCTGGACTTCAAACTGGACAGGACTGGGACCCGTACAAGACCACTTCCCATCTGACTTCACTCCAATCCCCCAAGACTGCAGTGTCCACCAATTTATCACAAGAAAGCAGTCCTATCTACCTCATTTGGAGCAAGCCTTGAATCATGATATGCTACACGACCTACTGTCTGCCTCTATTGTGAGTGATGTGCCAGACAGGCTAATCTGGAAACCTTCCCTCTCAGGATCCTTCAACTTCAAATCTGCTTATAACATTCTCAGGGAACACAAAAATTCTTTTCCCTCCCTAGCCAGACTTTGGAAAATCAGAATCCCTAAAAAGATTTTGTTTTTCAATTGGAGGCTCCATAACTCTTTGCTGCCATTTGATGAGGTATTCAGATATTATGGGTTTCAATTTGCATCCAAATGCCTTCTTTGTTCTAATGAGGGTACAATGGAACATTGGTTCAATAAATGCCCCTTTTCCACTGACATTTGGGGTGAAATGCTGGCACATATAGGTATTCTGGACAGGAACTTTACCAATCTGTGGAACAGGCTCTCCTATTATTCATCCCATCCTGGTTTGTCTTGCTTTCAAGCAAAACTAATCAAAATGATGGTTTGTATAATTTGTTGGAGCCTGTGGAAAGTTAGGAACAGAATATTATTTGATGAGATCAGACCAGTCAAGGCTCATATAATTTCTGAAATCAAGTCCATCATTTTCTACTCCCTCTCAGCTAACCCTATTTTTGCAGTTTCTGACCTTGATAAGGAAATTGCATCACTCCCTTTCATCCCAGCCTTAGCCAAACCAATAAAACCTAGAATCAGAGTTGTTGCATGGAAGTCCCCTTATTTTGGTTTTAAGATAAATGTGGATGCAGCCTGGGTTGATTCACAGTGTGGTATTGGATTGATCCTGAGAGATGAGCTTGGTGATTTTATTGCAGCAAAGTACTACTGTTCCTCTGCTTCTTCCCCTTTAGAGGCAGAGATCAAGGCCATCAGAGAGGGGTACACCTTTGGTTTTGCCTACTGTCAGTTAGGATTCATCATTGAAACAGATTCTCTGAATGGAATTTCAATGATCTTGAATCCAGTCACAGCCCATTGGAAACTCTTCCAGTATTGTCATGAAGCTAATACTGCTATCAAAGTTCAGATTTCTCATACACTGAGACATGGGAACCAGGCTGCTGATTACCTTGCCAAACTAGCTCTTCAACTTGGTAGTAGCAATGATGCTTCCAGTTGGCTCCAGCTACCCTCCAAAGCCAGGGCTTTGATCATACTGGACAGGGCTAAAATTCCTTCAATCAGATGCTGACTTCCTTAGCTATCAGAACCTGGTGCAACTCAGATTCCTACTAATCTTCTGCTCTATAGCAGTGGTCTAGCCACTTTTGTATTCCTCTATAGCTTCTATCTTGCTTGGTTTGTGGCCGTCCTGTGTTTTAACTTGCTAATTCGCTAATAGGCTCTGAACTACTAAGCAAGGTTTTTAGCTTTGTTTTATAGAGGTCTTTTCTTAGTCATGTATTTAGTATGATTGGGAGTCTCACTCCTTATTGTAAACCTTATTGCCTTTGGCTATTCAGGCACGGGAAGCCTAATATAATTCCCTCACTCCTTGAGTGATTTATCTTTAAAAAAAAAGTTATTTTTAACTTTAAAAAATATAAAGGTCCTTACTTGCAAAACACGGAGGGGCTTAGTTGCAATTTTTAAAACTTTCATCTTCCTCCCTTAAATCACGCGCGGGTGTATACAGTGGGACCCACCATGTTTCTTTCGAAAATATTTCCATTTTTGCTAAAATGTTGCCAACCAAATTCGAACTCAAGACCTCCAAGTGAAATGTTCTTACCACCGCACCAACTGACATTTGATGTCTAATTTTCCAAGATATATATAAAATGTACATTAAATAAGACCTTATACTTTTATCTTAAAACCTTTATATTTTTATCTATATCCTATTAAATATAAAATCTTTCTACACTTCCATATTTAAAATTTAAATATTCTACTTTAAATTAAAAACATCCGCATTTCAATTTACAACCAATTAAAAACAAACATTGTACTTTAAATTAAAAACCTCCATATTTTAATCAACAACTTGTTAAAAAACAAACATTATACTTTAAATTAAAAACCTCTGTATTTTAACTACAATTTATTAAAACTCAAACATTTTTATTTTGATAAAAAACCTCCGTATTATAATATGCAAAATATTAAAAATCAAATATTATAGTTTTAATTGACAACATCCGTATTTTAATGTACATCATTTTAAAAAAATTAAATATTATAGTTTTAATTAACAACCTCCATGTTTTAATCTACAATCTATTAAAAGTCAAACAGTGTGCGTTTAGTTAACAAGCTCTGTGTTTTAATGTACATTATTTTAAAAAACTCAAACATTATAGTTTTAATTAAAAATCTAAGTGTTTTAATGTACAACATATAAAATAGTACTGGGGATGAATAGTATTTGCCGTGAATAGTACTGTATCATGAATAGTACGCGCTTGAATAGTATTGGGTCGTGAATAGTGCGTGCATGAATAGTAATTTTCTAAATTGCAATTAAGGACCTCCTTGTTTTTATTCAACCATGCTTTTACTATTTAGTTCTCGGTCTATAATATAGACGGTCTCTCACAAGACTACCTCTTATTTACATCATATACTGTTGAATCAAAAACACTTCTAATCATATTTTATCTAGTAAACTTCAATAAAAAGTTTGATTTGATATTACTAATTTCACTCTAATTCAAACAAGATTCATATTAGCTCAATCAAAACTTTAGATTTAAATCATTCAGTTCACTTTTAAAGTAATCCAGTTTCACTAAATTTTATTAAGCTAAATTAAATTAAGTTGATTTTATAATTTTAATTAGTTTAGTCTACTTTTGTGTAATTCCGTTTAATTTCATGAAGTTTGATCAAAGTAAATTTAAATTCAATTCAGTTTCAATAAAAGTCAGTTACATTCTAGGGAATAAGCTTTCCCTAAGTGACAAGCCATTGTTGGTTGAGTAAACGCATAAGCATGTAACATACATACTGTGACATTATATTTAGACATATATAAAAAAATTACCAATGCTAGAGGAATAACAAATTAGGTATCTAGAACTCAAAAAAAAAAAAAAAAAAAAAAAACCAATTACTTCACAAGATAGAGTGAAGGGTAAAATTATAGAAAAGTTTACTGCTACTCAGGTATAACTTATATTGTATATGAACTTATGAGTACTAATGCAAAAAATATTAAATCTATCATCTATACTACTGTTTAAAATAAAGTATAGATGTTTATATCTGATGTGTCAGCTTCTAAGAATTTAGAATTATTTCTTAAAGTTCATCACAATTTGACACATCAGCTAAACTTATTTAGTTATTATAAATTGACACGTGTATATGATAAGCGTGTAGGCTAGAGGTAGGATTAGCTCTCATTTAATATTTATTTATATCAATGCCAATAACTGCTCCCTCAATTAACGTGAATATGAATCCACGCCTAATTTTAATTAGATGCATCCCCTAAGAACATATTCAACGGTAAGCTAGAACCTGTTGTACCTTGAGGTGCCGTGTCATATTTTCAAACTAGTGGTTTGACAAGTTACTTGTTCCTTTAGTGGTAAGTTACAAAACACGTGTAGATTGATTGGGGTCACATATCTTTAATATGAATAAAAAATCTCATTTTAAAAATGAATCACATTCTTCTATTGTAATAATTATATAATAACATATTATTTTATAATAATGGAAAAAATAAGTAATAAAATTTAGTAAATACTCAATGAATAACCAATGTTTTGATAATAGAAAAAATTTCAAGAGAATTTATATATATATATATATATATCTATTATTTATAATAGTTTAATATATATCAGGATCATCCTGATATTGGTAATATCAGGCACCGATTAAATAATGACACATCATCTTTAACTAATTTATGATTGGGCCACGTGTTCAATCATTACCCAGACGAGTTTAGACATTCTAAATTAGGGTTTTAGAACTTTACTAAAAATATCTTAACCAATTAAAACATTACAATTGTACACGTGTCATTATCTTATTGGTGCCTGATAAAGCTTATATCAGGATCATCCGGATGAATGTTATTTTCATATTATATATATATTTTTATAAGTATATCTATTATTTGTTTATTCAAAAGAATTTATATATATATACATATATATATATATATATTATTTATGCAGAAGAAGTTGTATAGTAAACAATACAGTCCATGTGAAATCCACTTTTTGTGTAATGAAACATTTAATGGCATTCAATGCGTACGATCTCAAGCAGGCCTGCTCCCGCAAGCAACAACTTCCTCCAAGCAGTGTACGCGAACGCAAAAATAATGGTAAGCAGTGCTGCTATCATTTTTGAAAATTTGCCAAACAAGTCCAAAACACCACCGTTGGAGGTACTCTTAAATGTATAGAAATGTGTTCACCCATTTATTACAATTTTTTTCCATACACAATAAAAGATGCCAAAAGTAGAAGATATTATCAAATCAAGAAAAATATAATATATATGGAGGTGGATTTTACAACATGCATGGCACACTAATTTTGGAATTTTATTGTATTTTTCCAACATGTAAATGATATAAAAGACTTTTTTGAGTACACTAATTATATATATATATATATATATTTTTTTTTAATGGGTAATTATTCAAGTGAGCCCCAACAAAATACCTCTCCCTATTTGGCTATAAAATAAATTTATTTCATTATATTTTCTTCGATCCTATTTTTTTGTTTTGTTTTATCATTTTTCATATTTTTCTTAGTTTATTAATTTTAATTACAAAATCTTCAATTAAAAATGCTTCAATATGAAAAGTTTTTTTTAAAAAAAGTTTTGAATTTGAAATGTTAATCGATTGAAAATAAGTGATTTTTTTTCTAAATAATCACCTATGAAAGGTGGGGGAATATATTAGACTCCCCTAACCCAAAGCCAAAGATGACAAAAATTATTATATCTCCTATAAAGGCTAAGGAACACTAAGTCCCTTGAAGCATAGCAATGCTTCACAAAAGAATAAAAGAAATAGTTATCATCTAAATAAGCCTCAATAAACTAAAACCTATTAGTGAATTGTCAAGACAAAACACAAGGTGGCATTAACTTAGAGACTCTATGGATGTAAAAATAGGACTACAGACACCCAATACTGTCATATGATGGTGTCAGATAGCCTTGCCATTTGAGAGGCAGTGCCTTTTGTTGATCAGCTGGCTTGGACCAGTGGAGGAATGATTGAGTAAAAGTCCTGTGGTGGCTTGATTTGTGAGATCCAAAGACTCCTTGTGAGCATGCATAGATAAAGAAAGACTATTAGCAGTATCATGCCTATGTTTCAGGAACCCTAATGGTAGGAATCCTGGAACCCTAATGGTAGGAATCCTTTCAGCATCTAAAATGAATAGACTCTTAACCACAGTTGGAAGAGTGGACCAAGAGAAAATCTGAGATGTTTTAGAAAAGTAGGCCATTTTTGAAAGCATATCAACAGGTTGATTCCCTTCTCTCATGATATGTCCTAAGGTACATGAGCCAAGCATTGATTGAATATCATCCAGAATGTTAAAAAGATCCAGTGCCATTTATCAGAGTTTAAAATCATAGTTGTAGCTTGTTGCCAGTCAGACTCAATACAAACATGATTGATATGTAGGGATATGGAGCATTTTATTGCAACTTGTATGGCATATAGTTCAGCATGCAAAGGGGAAATTGCTTGAATAAATGATGTTTCAGCCTTAATAAATTCTCCCTGACAATCCCTAATAATAATAGAGATCCTAGCCTGGTTTTGCTTCCATGATGCATCTGTATTGATCTTAATACATGTAACTGGATTGAACCAAAGTATAGGAGTGATATTTGGCTTTGGAGGAATGTAGACAGGAGGGATACAACCATGTTCAGCTAACTCTCTAACAACTGAGTTGTGAATATGCAAGGGATTTTTTAGAAGGGATAGGTAGATGAATTGGTGGAGCTCCTTTTTCATGAAGTAAATATCTGCAGGGATATTATCAAAAAAATTTCTGTTTCTTTCTCTCCACATAATCCAACAAACCATAATAGGAGCACTATGATTAAGCCTAGCATGCAGTTTAGATAGACCTAGGAAGGACCAATTTGTGACAAGTCTGTCCCATAGATTAGTGTTGTTAAAATGTAGAGAGCCACACAGAAAGTGCATATGCTTCCATAAAGCTATAGCAACATGGAATTCATTGTATAAGTGATGCGGATTATCAGTATCATTGCAGAAACAAGATTTAGAGACATTTTGAAACCAAATTGTCTCAGAATATCAACAAATGGCAAGAGACAGTTCATATATCTCCACATAAATAGTGATTATTTTTTCTGAGTATATGCATTCCATATTTTTTTAAGGACAGAGAAAGTACCTGAGTTCTCTTTTAACCTTGAGTATGCCGATTTGATTGTAAAGTTTCCTAGTAGGTCCAGCTTCCATACTAGTTTGTCCTCCCTATGTTGAGAGATGACATTGCTTGAAATTATATTGATGACAGAAGCTGGGAGCACCAGTTGCAGCATGGGCATAATGAAGGATTTATCAGCTACAAACTCTGCAACAGACATATTCAGGATAAATGGTATGGATGGATCATAGATATCAATGAGAAGACCCTGGTCAGTCCAGTTGGATGACCAAAAATTACACTTTCCATCCCCCAGTAGGACTTTTGAATTCTGCTCAGCAAAAGAGTTTATTTTACATATCCTTTTTCCAATTTTGAGACTTTCTATGAGTTGCAGGTAGTGAAGCTCAGAAAGTTGTCCAGGGCGCATTGCCTATCTGGTATTTCCACCAAAGCTTACAAGAAAAAGCTTTGATTGTTTCTGTCAAGGATCTAATTCCCGAACCATTCTCAATTACTGGGCAACAGATATATTTCCACTTTTTCCAAGATTTCAAGAAAAAGATATATAATCTTCTTTTTATTTTCTTTATGATGCATTTTGTTGGATCCATTACTGCCAAATGTGTTGGGACATTGACAGGAGGCATGATTGAATTAATGTCAATTTGCCTCCTGTAAAGAACCGGATATTCTTCCAGTTAAGAATTCTTCTACCAATAATTTCCAATAGGGACTGAAATTGAATATTAAGATTCCTACCACTGAAAATTTGTACCCCTAAGTATTTAAAAGGCATTTTACCATGTTTCATCCGTATTATTTGTTTAACCTGTCTTTGCTTGTTCTCAGTAGTTTTAGAGCTAAGAAAAAACTCATTTTTTTCAAAGTTGATTTTTTGGCCTGATGTCTCTTCAAATTTAACCAGAAAGGCTTTCATCCTAATTAAATTCTTCCTAGAGGCTGTAAGAAATATGACAGTATCATCAGCATAGCTTAGGTGAGAGATATTTATGGCATTTCTTGGGAGAGAGAAGTATTGCATTGCAATAGTTTGAAAAACATAGGATAAGCTCCTAATAAATGCTTCTGAGAAAATGTTAAAGAGAAATGGAGACAGTGGGTCTCCTTGTTTTATGCCTCTAGAAGCAGGTAAGTAACCTACTCGTTTACCATTTATCAGCACTGAGAACCAAGAATCAGATAGATTTTTAATAATGCAATGAATAAAACGGTCTCTACAACCAAACTTAAGGAGTGTTGGTTTTAGGAATTCCAACCGACCCTATCAAATAATTTTATAAGATCTAATTTAAGTATACAGTTAGAGTCTCTTGTTTTCCTATTCAGAAACCTAAAAATTTCTTTCAAATAAATGATATTATCAGAAATGTCTTTAAGAAATGCTGTCTGGTTTGGTGATATTAATTTAGGCATCAAAGGTTTAAATCTTTCCATAAGAATTTTTGAAAAAATCTTGTGGGTAACATTAGAAAGACTTATTGGTCTGTAATCTCCAAAAGTCACTGGAACTTCCTTTTTAGGAATAATGGTAATCCAGGTGCTAGAAATTCCTCTATGGAGATGTGATAGAGATAAAAAATCAGTGGATGCCTCAAGTAAATCTTGGCAGATTATGTTCCATGCCTTAATAAAAAATAGAGCAGTATAGCCATCAGGCCCTGGACTACTCATTTTATTAAGATAAAAAACTATCTGCTTCAGTTCAGCTAAAGTAACTAGCTTGCACAGTTCATCATTTTCAGGTCCATAAATAATGGAAGGTATTTTGGACTGAATATGTGGTTGAAACTGTTCTTGTTCAGGGTGTGGTGAATCAGTGAGCAGGTTCTGGTAAAAAGAAATAGCTTCATTTTCAATGTCCTTAATTAGCTTCAGTCAACCACAAACCATCTGAACTTTTAATTTTTGTGATATTGAGTCTACTCTTTTTTTCCATAACAGAATTATGAAAGAATTTTGTATTCTCATCACCTTCTTTTAGCCATTTTACCTCAGCCTTATGTTTCCAGAAATTGTGTTGCTCCTTTAGTGACTTAGATAATTGAGCTTTTGCTTGCTTGAGCTTGACAAGTTCTATAGTAGAGCTATCAAGTTCAAAAACTATTTCCTGGACTCTTAGATTTTCCTCAGCTTTAATAATATTCTCATCCATGTTGCCAAACACTTCTCTGTTCCATTTTTTGAGGATGGGTTTGAGACTGTTAAGCTTGAGAAAATATTTCAGCATACCCCTACCTTGTGAGAGAGAGTTCCAGTGGATATTGATTACATTCATGAATCTCTCTCTTTTGAACCAGGTATTAATAAACCTGAAAGTTTGGGAATTGAGGGGATTTGACCGCCTATTCTAAGTAATAAGGGGCAGTGGTTTGAAGTGTCCTTGTTAAGAACATGTATTGATGACTGTGGGAATTTATTCAACCAGGATTGAGTACTGAGACCCCTATCCAATTTTTCCACAGTCAAAAATTTTCCTTGTTCCTTAACTCTACCATTAGACCAAGTAAAGAAATTGCCTACAGTGTGAGGGTTAACTAAGGCCATGGAGTCTATAAAGGAACTAAACTCCCTAATACTTCTAAGACTGGTGGATGAGTATCCCTGGTATTCTGTGATGGATGCCATTGCATTAAAATCTCTTACATAAATGGTATCAGGTAAATTTAAAGACTTAAGAGAAGACCATAAGTCCAGTCTTTCTTTCCTAGTTCTCAATGCATACAAAAAAACCATATCAGTTGACTAGTTTAGTGCATGTAAAGAGACCTGTACTTGAATGAACTGGGAATGGTCTACCATTAAGGCAATGTCGACCTTATCATTCCATAGGAGCCAGATTTTACAGTTAGCAGAATAAATGGCATGTTTGAAATTAAGTCTAATTTTGTAGTCATCACACTCAGAATTGTCATGTTGTGAGTCAATAATGCATAAAATATCAAGTTTGTGATTATGAATTAATCTACCAAGTCTAAGTATAAAGGTTTCAATGCCTCTGATATTCCAGACCATAACATTAATACCTATAGTTGTATTAATCATTTACGGGCTTTAATGCTTTTTGTTGTTGTTCTAGTTATCACTTTATTGATCTGATTGAAATAGGTAGGGACCTTATTTGTATCAGTATCAATAGAGAAAGCCTCAGAATTAGCTGTGGGAGTGTTTGATGCCACTATATTAACATATGACTGGGAACCTACCTGTGGAGTATCACAGACTTCCATTTGAGAGCTGGAAATTGTATCTTTTCTCTTTTCAGTAGCTTCTTCTATCTCAGATTCTTGCACATCCTCCACGATCAAGGGAAGGAATCTGTTTCCTGGTTTTCTTGGTTGAGAATAGAAATAAATGTTGTTAGATTTGAGGTCATTTTGTGATGAGTGAGAGACCTTACCTGAGAGGAGCTTGATATCATCCATGGTTTGGCCTCTTTTGAATAAGCCAGATTTGATCAAGCTCCATGATTGGATCATCCATAATGTGAGCAGTTTCTGAGTTTGATGAGGATGCCTGATGAATTGTATCATTTTGAATTTTTGGGGATGAAGCACTTGTACAGTCCTCTATGATCACACAGTTTGGGGTTTGATCCTCCCTAACTGAGTCTGGAAGGCTGTGAATGGGGCATGGTTCCTCTAATAGTAGAGGCTCAGAAACAGCAACAAGAGTTTCTATGACCTTCTCTTTCCCTTTATCAGCGGATGTCTGGCCTAGATCTTTTGATAACTTCAAGGAAGGGAGGGTCATGTCATCTGAGTTGGGGACATAAACCATGTTGGATCTTATTTCCTTCCTAGTACCATCCTTAGTGACTGGGGGTATATTTGACTGTTTGGACTGGTTGGTATGTAGAGTTGGAGCTTGGAAAGTGTTAGGCCTAGTGGTCATAGGTCTCATTCCTGCACTTCATGACCTAATTTCCTGCAATGCTTACAGTATAGAGGAAATCAGCCACCTCCCCCTCTAGATTGACTGTTAAAGTGACTGAATTATGTAACTTTGCAAGCAGATCTATCTCAACACAAAACTTGACTGCAGAAGGCCTTGTGAGGCTGACTATAGCAGAATCCATTTTTATGAATCTACCAATTCTATTTCCTATGGATTCCAACATTGCAGTATTATACCAAAATATAGGGATATTATGCAAGGTTACCCAAATAGGCATTATATTGGGCTTTGTATCAGTAGAGAAATTAGGGGTCCATTTGAATACCTTCATTAGAGCTCCACGGAATGACCAGACTGACTTCATCCATCATCGCTGAAAATACTCAGGGTCTTCAAATCTGATGAGGATGTGTTATAATCGATTGAACCCAACTTGTATCTGCCATTGAATCCGATGGATTTGAAGGACTCATTGAGAAACTTCATAGACGGCTTGACTCGAGGGAACTTCCCAATCAGAGCGTTGTTGTAGTGGTAAGAAAGTTGGGCTACCTCCGCCGGCGATAGAATGCAAGCAATTTTCCCTTTATACTCCGTAGTCAGATTAATAGAAGGGTTGGATGGAAGAGTGGTGGAGAGTGGTGTCGGTTTGGCGGTAAGGGCTTGGAGAAAGCTAAGGTTAGGGGTGGTGCTGCCGCGGTTAAGCGGCGGTTCTGGCGTTATTATACCGTTGTTGTTACCGTTGGTGGCAGGCAACGGTTAGTAATAGTGAAAAGTGGTGAAATTGAGGCAAGTAAAAGTAGAGAGAGGTGAGAGCATTTGTTTGCTAGAGAGAGAAAGGATGATCAAAGGGTTGAAAAAAATAAAAATAAAATAAGTGATTGCCTTTCTCTACCATCGATTGATCTATTCAAATTAAATAAATATGATTTGGGAATTGATTACCTTACCTTTTAGAGTTTTTTGCCAAACTAACATTCTTTTTTAAACTAAATCATAAAATAACACTCTTTTGAAACTAATTCCAAAAGTAATACTCCTATTTATATGCTAGGGTCATATTATAAATTAGAGGAACTCTTAGACTAATTTTAAACGAAATTATACCCATAAATATTTATATATTCTAATCAGACCCAATAATGTATAGTTTTCCCAATATTTGAACCTCAGACTTCCGTGTATTTGAAGCCAGCATATGATTATGGTGTACATCCCTGAAAATGCTAGCATATGATTACTATATTCTGGACAGGGAGGGGTGGTTGTTGTATTGTTCATAACCATCGGTGTCATAGTGTAAAAAGCTAAAACTCAGGATTTGTACGGATTCTCCTTATGAACAACCCTTACCGTGTATGTAAATTCATTGGTCCAAGCTTGAAATTATGCATAGTAGTGCGGGAGGTTGTGAACGATTTGGCCACGAGTTTTTGTTGTGGAAATTTAGAGTTATAAGGTAATTTTGCTGAATGGCAGTCTGGAACTAAAATTTCCCTCATCCATTTGTTGTTTAAACCTTCCCGGTATGGTTTATGATCTGAACAGAAAATAACGCTCTGCTGCTGTTTCAAAGGGTTTTCGTGATCAATGTGATACAGGCATAATTTGATGATCAATTCACTTAGAGGATGATCAATTCAATTTGGACACAAAGATAATTGAAAAGGTGCCGCACCCCAAAGGGTATTATTAGACTGTCTACTTTGAGAATTTGATGATCAATTCACTTAGATGATGTGTTGCAATGGTGATGCAAAACACAATAAAAATGACATCTTGATACATTCGATGAAATTCAGCAAGTTAAAGGAACGGAACCATAATCATATTCTGGCTTCACATACACAGAAGTCTGAGGTTTCAAATATTGGGAGAACTATATATTAGTGGGTCTGATTGGAATATATAAATATTTATGGGTATAATTTAATTTAAAATTAGTTTAAGAGTTCTTCTAATTTATAATTTGACCCCAACATATAAATAGTATTACTTTTGGAATTAGTTTTAGAAGAGTGTTATTTTGGGATTTAGTTTTTACTCACGCAAAAAACTCTACCTTTTAATTAAAATTAATTATATTTATTATCTTATCTGTTTTATGAACCGTCCAAGTTTATTGTCTCTAAATTTAATAATATCCGTTTCCTTTTCTTCCTCTCCCTCTTTCCAAGACTATACTTATTAAAGCCTCTTCCCAAAATTCATCTTTCAGTTCTTCTCCTCGTGTTGTTATTATTGAATTAAATATAAATTAAATTAATATATAACTGTTGAGTGCCTTTTGACCTCCTCTGTTACACGCATATATATTACCTTGGAGTTCTTTACCGAATCCCCGATTGTTGAGAGTGAAGATTATTGGTTTCAATAAGCTGTCGGCGTCTCACGTGATGTCCCCACGATTTGGTCTAGCTCCTCCGTAGGAGTATGCTGGTATGTAAGTTCCATTTTTTCTCTCTCCACACTGTGTTTGTGTGTGTACTTAGTCTCTTTCTTGATATTTGCAGTTTTAAATTAGCATCTAGCCTGTAATATTTTTTGGCTTGTTCTTAGTGTTTTGTTTATGTTTTGATGCACAATTAAATTAGGGTATCCCGTATGAGCACAGTTTCTAAGAGATTCTTCCAATTCAAACCTAGAAGGTCTTTTTTACGGATCAAGGTATGACTTCTGTAATACTCTTCTCTTATCCTATGTTAACCCCTTTTCTCAATTTCACTTCTTATTATTATGTTCTTTGTAGTTTGAGTGAATCTGATTAATATGGAAGTTATTGTACTTATTATGATTTTTCCGAATAAGTCTTTTTGCACTTCTGAGATTATTTGTACTAAGTTCTTAAATTATATTATAGATGGTGATATTCCTATTATGTGCCTCCACGTAATGCATTCTTTGAAGAAAAACATTCATCTTTCTTGAATATGTGTAGTTTTAGTATCGCGGTGTAAATAATTAGACTCCATAAGTTTTGATTTGTTTTTATACCGAGAAGGGATTTGAAGAAATTGGAAAGAGATTGTGATGCCATTAGGATACCACCAGGCTATGAGAAGCTGCCATGATGGTTTTTAGATAACTTGGTAAAGCATCTAACATAGACAGCATGTGCAAACAGAATCCAAAGAGTTTTACGATGTTTCTATGCCTTATGTTTGAGAGCATTTGAGCTTCAATTCTGAAGCTTTCATCAAACACGGGATTCTCACCTTCCAAGTGGTGAAGCTTTTTCAAGGCCACCTCTTTCCCAGAAGGCAAAACAACTTTGTAACAATGCCATAACCTCCTGCCCCGATGCAATACTTGATATTAAAATATTCTGTGGCCTTTATGATGTCATTGTACGCAACATTTCCATCATAGTTCCAGATTTTGAAAATATCTCTGTGTGCAACATCAACCTCTTCAGCTTCCACTTTGTTATTGACTGCGTTTAACTTTCGGAATATTTTGAAGTATAACATGTAAGAAGAGAGGTTAGAAGTGAGTGAAAGTGTGCTTTGGTAGCGTTGTATTGATGTGAATATATACTGCTACATCACCTATATTATGGTAATACAGCTACGTGAATATTACAGTCACAGACAACTATATATTGCTATGTATATATGTTATGTAAATATTCTAACAACTAATCCTTATCTATCACCCCCCTGTAGTTGCAGCGGTAGCTTGACGAACACATAAACTAGTCTGAAATTCACAGAATTGAGGGTAAGGTCATCTTTTTGTGAGCAGATCAGCAAACTGAAGCGAGGAAGGAACATGTAAGACATGAACTTGGCCGAGTGCAACCTTATCACGTAAAAAATGTAAATCTATTTCCACATGTTTCGTACGTTGATGCTGAACAGGATTAGAGGACATGTAAACAGCACTTACATTGTCACAAAATACCAGGGTGGCAGCAGTAATGGAAGCGTTGAGCTTGGACAAGAGACTACGAAGCCAACATGTATTAGCAACAGTATTAGCAACCGCTCGATACTCTGCCTCGGCACTCGAGAGAGCAACAGTTGTTTGTCTTTTACAAGACCATCTAACAAGATTATCACCCAAGAAAACGCAATAGCCCGAAGTAGAGCGTCTAGAATCTGGACAACCAGCCCAGTCAGCATCGGAGTAAGCACGAAAAGTGTTGGTTGAGCAACGAGTAAGCTGAAGACCATGAGAGTGTGTCCCTTGGACGTATCTGAGAATGCGTTTAAGAGCAAGAAAATGTTTCTCTCGGGGATCATGCATGAACAAGCAACATTGTTATACTGCATACGAAATATTTGGTCTAGTAAAAGTCAAATATTGGAAAGCACCTGCAAGAGATCGATAGGCGGTCGGGTCAGTAACTCTATCACCATCATTCTGGCTAAGTTTGGGTGAAGTGTCGACTGGTGTTCTGCTAGGATTACAACCAGACATACCAGCCTTGTGCAATATTTCTCGAGCATAGTTCTCTTGACTCAAGAGCCAACCAGATTTATTTCGTGATACAGATATGCCAAGGAAGTAATGCAAAATACCCATATCAGTCATAGAAAACTCAGAATTCAGGGAAGAAATAAGTTGCTTCAAGAAGGCATCACTGGAAGCCGTAATCACAATGTCGTCCATGTACACAAGAAGGTGGGCCTCTCGATGTTGTTGCTTGTAGATGAAGAGAGATGGATCGGATTTGCTACCTTTAAAACCAACAGACAGCAAGTACTGAGCAAATCTTTGAAACCAAGCTCGTGGTGCTTGTTTAAGGCCGTACACAGCTTTCTTTAAACGACACACATGATTCGGATGAGCGGGATCTTCAAAACCAGATGGTTGTTGGCAGTACACAGTTTTTTTAAGAGTGCCGTGAAGAAAAGCATTCTTCACGTCGAGCTGATGCATAGGCCAATCACGGGCAAGAGCAAGAGAAAGCATTGTGTGAATAGTAGCGGGTTTCACAATAGGGGAGAAGGTTTCATCAAAATCAATACCTTATTGTTGCTAATAACCACGAGCCACCCAACATGCTTTATAACGAGCCAAATTTCCATCCGCGCCAAATTTGTGTTTGAAAAGCCATTTCCCTGAAATGATGTTAGCACCCACGGGCCTCGGTATGAAGTCCCAAGTCTTATTATTTATCAAAGCATTAAACTCATCTTTCATTGCATTACGCCAGTTAGGATCTTGGATGGCTACTTTATGGTTTTTGGGGGTGGGCGAGAGGATGGTATTTGATAAGTCTATGGTTCGTATTCGGACCTCATTCATACTTGGACCAGGGCCTGAGAAGGGTCGTGGGCTCGAGATACGCGGAAGGTGGATCCATAAGTCCATCAATCCTAATCCTTATAACACCAGTAGAAAACTGCCGGAAAACGGCGCCGGAGGACGGCGGTTCCGCGGGAAAATAAGGAAACCGCCGTCCTTCTAGATTTACGAAGTCGTAAATCTAGGTTGTCTAGCCGGATGGCTTATTACACGGCGGTTGTGATGCAACCGCCGTGTAACTGCTATTTTTGGTCGGCGGTTGCGTTTAACCGCCGACCAGCCTACATTTCCGACACCGGAAATGGCTAGCCGGAACTTTCCCCGTTGACCGGCTTGACTTTGACGGTCAAGTCGACGGGGCAAAGTTCTGATGTCGGTGGAGTCAAGTCAAAAAGTCGTCCGGGTAAGTTTACGGTACCGTAAACTTACCCGGATAGAGGGAAAAATGGCCGGGCAATATTTACGAACTCGGAAACGTAACCGGATGAGCTAAAACAGAATCTTATAAAACGAGAAACAGATCCTTTTGTTTTATCTACTCTATTCCATCTTTGTTTTGGGTTGAAGGACGCAGAGAATCTCCTAATATTTGGGCTCGCTGAATCCTAGGCCGCGATGAGGTAATCTCCCGCTAAATTTAGTATTGATGGGCGGATGTTTGTTAATTTCAAGCATGAATATGTATGTGTGTCCCTAATTTCCTTGAATAATATATGAACTTGCGTGTTGATTCCTAGTTATTAGTGTTTATGAAACCATATTGTATTTGATATGTTGTCAAGTAGCACGATGTAGATGAATGAATTCATTAATATTTGCTTAAATTTATGAAAATAGGTACACAAGTGTTATGGAATGTAGTAGGATTATTAGGGAGAATCGTCGGACCTCACCAGAGTATATGGGACTGGTTGAATATTTCATTGATGTTGCTTCTGATAATGCAAGAGTAGAAAATCAGTCGGCCATGCGGTGCCCTTGTAAGGATTGCACTAACGATGTGTATTTAGGAGTTGAAGGTTTGCGTGAACATTTGATTGTTAGGGGTTTCCAAAATTCCTATACCACGTGGGTATGGCATGGGGAAGAACGTAGCACTGTTGTTGTTAATGAACCAATGGAGGTTGTAGGAGAAAACGAAATGGTTGGTAATTATGACGATAAATTGGATGACTTGGTAGATGATGTTGCCATGCATTTTTTTGGAAAACCAGAGGCGCTTGAAGCGATGTATAATGATAAGCAGACCCCTTTGTATGAGGGGTCAATCCACACTATTTTAAGTGCGACCTTATTGTTGATGAATTTAAAAGCCAAGCATGGGCTTTCAGATAAGGCATTAACAGAGGCGCTGGAGTTGATTAGACAGCTGCTTCCCACTGATAATTTATTGCCTGATAGGGCATATGCTGCCAAGAGGGTACTATGTCCAATGGGTATGGAACTTGAGAAAATTCATGTTTGTCCTAATGATTGTATGTTGTTTAGAGGGGAAGATGAGATGAAATTGGAAAATTGTAGCGTTTGTGGCGAGTCACGATACAAAGCTGTGAAACAAAAAGTGGATGTGGGAGGAGATGTTGTTAAGGAAACCAACAAACATGTTCCCGCGAAGGTCATGTGGTATCTCCCCATTATACCTAGGCTTCAAAGGTTGTTTGCTAACAAGGAAGAAGCTAAGAACTTTACATGGCATGCAGATAGAGAGAAGGTTGAAGATGATGATATGATTGAACACTGTTCAGATGGTGATCAGTGGAAGAAAATTGATGAATTGTATCCTGAATTTGGGAAGGAAGCTCGGAATGTAAGGTTGGGTTTATCCACTGATGGTATGAATCCGTATGGAAATTTGAGTAGTACACACAGTTCTTGGCCTGTGATGGTTGTTATTTACAATCTACCATCGTGGTTGACCATGAAGAGGAAATATGTTATGTTGTCGTTGATGATAGCAGAGCCAAAGCAGCCTGGTAATGACATTGATGTGTTCCTAGAACCTTTAGTTGACGACCTTCAGAAACTGTGGTTCGAAGAGAATTGGACGTGGGATGAATATCGGCAGGAATGGTTTAAGTTGAAAGGAATGTTGTTCTGTACTGTGAACGATTTCCCTGCACTTGGTAATCTAGCTGGTTATTCAGTCAAAGGTCATCTAGCTTGTCCTGTTTGTGAGGAGAATACTAGTTTCTCTCAATTAAAACACGGGAGAAAAACTGTTTATCAAGGACATCGTCGTTTCTTACCATGCAGTCACGAGTTCCGTAAGGCTAAGAACTGGTTTAATGGGAAGAAAGAGAATGCACCGCCCCCCCTCCTATCAGTGGCGAGGAGGTATTCGAGAAAATCAAGGATATTGAAAATGATTTTGGGAAAAACCGTAGGAAGATGCCCATCCCCGGCCCTTGGAAGAAACGATCCATTTTCTTTGACTTACAATATTGGAAGCACTTGGCTGTCAGACATTGTTTAGATGTAATGCACATTGAGAAGAATGTCTGCGATAGTTTGCTTGGTACGCTGCTGAATATTCCAGGAAAAAGCAAAGATGGACTTCAAGCACGTAAAGACTTGGACATAATGGGTATTAGAAAGGAACTGGCTCCTGTAATCGAGGATGGGAACACTTTCTTGCCTCCAACTTGCTACAATATGTCGTCAGCTGAGAAGACAAAATATTTGCAGTGCCTGAAAGATTTGAAGGTACCCTCTAATTTTTCCTCAAACATTGGTAACTGTGTCAATGTTAAGGATCAAAAATTGATAGGGTTAAAATCACATGATTGTCACACTTTGATGCAAGACTTGAACATAATTGCCATTCGTGGTTCTCTTCCAAGCCACGTAAGGATGTGCATCAGCAAGCTCTGCTTATTTTTTAAGGGAATTTGCCAGAAAACAGTTAGCCGTCGTAAGCTAGATAAGCTGCAGACAATGGTGGTTGAAGTATTGTGCCAATTGGAGATGTATTTCCCCCCTTCTTTCTTTGATATAATGGTGCATTTGATTGTCCATCTTGTGCGGGAGATCAAGGAGTGTGGTCCGGTGTTCCTCCGGTGGATGTATCCTTTCGAGAGATACATGAAGATACATCAATGGGGCAGAACGCCATTTTGCACCCATCGGCTGAACTTTCATCATATGGGTCCCGACCAAAATAGTGATGTCCACAATTCAGATAATTCAAGTACGGGAGTTTATTCATATGCGTTCCCGGCCACGCATTAGCATAGAAGATATCAAGTGGCCCATCCTTGAGCTTGGGATAAAGGTCCTCATCGGATTTGATAGGATTCCCCAACAACTCATTCATCACCCAACAATCAAACTCAAACCTTTTCCCATTAACCATGGTAGTGTACTTACCATCACTAGGTTCATCAAAATTAGCATAAAATTGCAACACCTCATCCTTATAGGTGGGATTACTAACATCGAATAACAAGGCATCACAATTTTGAATAGCAAACTTCTCAACCATAGGGCCTAAACCTAGTGCCTCAACCCGATCTCTATCCAACACATATGAGTCTAGTACTGTAGCATTGTTAACAAGAATACCATAATACTTATAAGCATCGAGACTAATAAACTTGTTAGCATCATACCAGTTTGGATTTGGCTTCCTCGCCGCGATCTTGCTTCTCGGTGCCATGGGTTGATCGGGAAATTAATTTTGGTGGAACTGATGGAGAGTTTCGTCCGGGTAGGAGACGGGATTTCCGAACTCTGAATTGGGGGATGTGGGGGAAGTTTGTGAGTTGTGATCTGAAAAAAAGTCAATCACCCATATATATAAACCCGTTTCCGAACTCGGAAACCTAGCAGGATGGAAAATTAAGCTTATCCGGGTAAGTTTACGATATCTGAAAGTCTAGCCGAAACTATTTAATTAAAATTCTCATTTTTTGGTCAATTTTCCCGAAGGTTTCCCTGATAGCCATCCGGATAAGTAAACTATCCGTCCGGCTAGGTTTCCGAGTTCGGAAAAATAAGTAACACTATCCGGATAGTGTTTCAGAACTCGGAAATCTACCCGGAACTATACTTAAACAGATTTTCACCATCATATTTGCCTCTTTATCTAAACAAAATGCATGTACAAAATAAATGAAAATAGATTGAAGTACTAAAATCTTTAAAATTGACCAAGTTTACATCCATATGAATAAGGTACTAGGATAGATTAGTTTCACAAACGAAAAGAACAAATTCGATGTTTAACTTGAATAGAACAAATTATTAACTAGAAACAATGCCCTACTCTCCAGTCGCCCTACTGCTGGATGGTCCCCCGGCCGCATCTTCTTCACTTGAGGATGGGAGATGACCAAAATCCGGCTCATTCAATTCCGGGCTAAGTTGGAGATCAAGTCCCTTCCGATCAATGTAAACCCTTTGTTCGGCACGGAGCATTGCTACTTCTTCTTTAGCCTTGTCGACTTGTCCGGTGAAGCATTCCCACATTTTTGAGAGCTTACGCATCCACCGGCCCTCCTCACCTACAAAACAAAAAAATGATTAGCTTTCGAAAACAAACGCATTTTCACCCGCGAAACTAAACAATAAAGGGAAAATATATATTCACTTACTTGTACCCGATGAACTCGCACCTCTGGCTTCTAGTTTTCTTCGCCTCGCAACTCTTCCTGCTGCGCCCGGAGCTAAGGCCTTCAAGACGTACCTTTGAGTTTCTTTATCCAGTGCAAAACCCTTATGATCAAACCAATCACCATCGTAGTACTCTAGAGGCTCAGAACGATCAACAACACCTCCACCTTGCTTCTTAATCAGCTCAGTGACAAGTCCGGCATATGGAAACCATTGCCTCGACCCTCTCCCCACCTTGAACATGTATTCAACTATCGAGTGTCCAGGATTTATTTTCAACCCTTCCATCAAGTAATAGAAGAGCAGAACACGTCCACAACTAGGTTCACAACTATGACCCCCCGATGGATACACATTCTGACAAACCCAGTCAAATACAATCCTCTGCTCAACCGTAAGCTCCTCAACATTAAAATCACCTGGACAACTACCCGCCCCTGACAAGTAGTTTTGAAGTACTTACATCCCATTGCTTCAAGGTCTAAGGGTTGGTTTGGCCCGGTTTCAGGAAACTTGTTGAAATTATAAATCTCATAAGGGCCTTCTGGGTGGTTAGGGCGCAAGTATGAGTTATCAACATAAGGGCAGCCTAGGACCTCATTTATATGAAACTTAGTGACATTAATCAGTTTACCATTCACCTTAGTGCACAGCCTATTCGACTCATACTCTCCTAAATTTGCATAAAATTGCACAACCTCATCTTGATGGCATGGGGATTCAAGCAAGAGAAATTTATCTAAATAACTAGGCTGAAAATGAGCAACCAAATACCCCATATGCAAAGTGTCAATAGAGGTAGGGCTAATCACCTTGGTGGTGTGTGTTTTCCGCCCACACCATTCGACATAGTTGGCCTCCGCCCTACGATTGAAGAAATTCCGACTTGCCGATGCTTCAGGGGGCCTATCATGGCCTCTTTGCCGCTTTGTCTTCCTCGATTTGGCCTTGCTTAATCGGCTCCCACCCACGTGTTCTTCGGCTCTTGGAGGTGACTCTCCTTCCTCCTCGGAAGAGGACTCGTATTGCACCTCATGTTGTCGTTGGATTTCCGCAACTTGCTTGCCTGTGGAAAGATTTTTAGTCCTAACCATGGTGAGAGATTGGACTGAAAAATTTGGAGAGGGGCGGACTGGTTTGGGGATGAACTTGGGAAGGGTTTGCAGATTTGGGGAAAAAAAACCCGTCTGCCCCTTTTATAATAAAAACTTCCGGCTAGGTTTTATGAACTCGGAAACCTAGCCGGGCAAGGTTAATTTTTTTTTGCCTTATCCGGCTAACTTCACGGTTTCGGAAACGTGGCCGGTCAGTACAAAAAATCAGAATAAGTAACACTTAGACTATTTTCTTAGCTAGTCCTCTACCCATTCTCAACATTAGTTCCGAAAATTTCACTTTCCTCCCACCCATTTACTCTCTTCCACCAACAAAATCTTCTTCTCCAACCACCAAGAACACCATTACTCACATTGGCCCCATTTCTTGAGTTCTAGAACAAGAAAGTAGCTTCTTTGTCCATACTATTAGGGTTTTTATTCTACTTGAAAAGGTATTTCTTCAATTGTATAATCAATATTGTTTATTGGCTAATTTGTCTTATTTGTTCATGGGCTTTGCTTAATTATTACTACAAACTAGTTTTGTTTTATGGGCTACATTCTTGATTAATCAATTGGGATTATGGGCTATATTCTTGATTAGTCTTGATGGTCACTAGTTATGTTACTACTAATCTAGGGTTAAGTATGTCATATATGTATGCACTAATTTAATTACAAAGAATTAAGGGTGAAGCATGTGATAGGCAATTTATATTAGTCTAATAGGATCCTAATTAAACCCTACTTACCATTAGTCTAATAGGATAATAATAGGATTATTAAAGTGACTACTTACCATAAATTTAGCATATAATTATTCTTTCTTGATAGTGAGGTTATTTAATATATGTAAACTATTTTTTGTAGAGGAGTTATGGCACCACCTAAGAAGAAGGTAGTAGGAATCCCCAAAAGCTCTAAAACGCCTAGCACCGCGGGAGGTGTTAAAAAAAAGGTGGTGAGGCGTCCTAGGACATATTGTGCCGTCTTACAAAAAAGGATAAAGAAGGGGATTTTGACGGACATGACGTTCAACGATGGTGGGGAACCAATATCGAAAGAGTATTATTTATGGAAGAGTTGGGTTGGTAAAATTGGTCGAACTCGTGTGGACATAAAGTATGAATCTTGGCACGAGGTCCCCGACAAGGAGAAGACTAAATTATGGGAGGAGTGTTTGGTAAGTTTCTACCTTCATTTAAGGTTTTTTTTTTTTGTACACATGAATGAGATTTTATCCAAATTTTCTTATAACCTTATGTAGGTACCATTCAAAATTGTTGCCCCAAATATGGAGAAACTTTTTGACACAACCATGTTTCGCTTGAGTAAGGCGGCACGGGATCATAGAGCAATGTTGTCTAAACATTACATTTATGGAGATTTTAAGGATGAGGACCCTTGGGTGGCCTACACCGATATTCTACAAGAAAGTTGGGCAATATTCAAAGCACGCACCTTGGAGAATGACCGACTAGTAAGATTAATTCCTACCATTCTAGTATTACTCCTTCGTTCACATAACTTAAATTCATTTATGTGTTAGGGTGTGAGGTTGACGAATAGCACCAATGCGAAAGCTAATACGACACCTCACACAATGAGTAGGGAGGGCTATACTATAAGACTAATGAAACATGCAAACAAAAAACAAGAAGATGAGGTGCAAGAGAAAATGGATAGTGGGATGACGGAAGAGGAAGCGCGGGAGAGCACCGAGGTGGTTAATCCTAAAGAGTTCGATAAACTCACTAGCTTCTTGATTGGTCGACAAGATAGCAAAGGCGAATACACACACGAGGGAAACAAGAAGTTGATAAAATATATTGTAAGTTGTTTCTTTGAATATATTGAGCTAATATTATTACAAATATTATTTCTATCTATTTTTCTTTCTACCATATATTTTTTTTTCTATTAAATGATAGGATGATGTCAAAGAGAAAATTACCTCGGGAGAATTCGTTCCCACACAAGACGATGACATCCTTTGTAAGGCGACGGAACGGAAGGAACACCCCGGTAGAGTTCGTGGATATGCATCACATGTGGTGAAGAGAGATCTCATCGGCAAACCAAAATCTTCTAAACCACCAAGACATACCAAGTACAACAAGTTGCAAGAGGAACTTGGAGATACAAAAAAAGAGCTCGGTGATACCAAGAAGGAGCTTGATGAGGCCGTGAAGAATATGATGAAAAGGGACATAGCTCTCCACATAATAGCCAAGCAAACGGGCGCAATTCTCCCACCAAATTTGAATGATCTAAGCGACGATTGGGAACCTCTTTCATGTGGTTCACGTCACTCACCCGATGTTTGTGAGGTGCAAGGCAATCCACCATCGCCACAACCAAATCCACCATCGCCACAACCAAAAATATGTGATGATAACTTAAACCGACCAAAAAAGGTAAACACACTAACTCACTTTTCGATTGCATTCTTATTCAAATTCTCTATTCGTTCTCTTAATAGTCTTAGCATGTTTACCTCGCCTTACTTTAAAAATGGAATCCACTATTTTAATTAGGTCAAGGTCGATGTCACATATCCATGCAAATTATATATCGATGGTGGAGTGAGGAAGCCTACTATGCATGTTGCAAATGGAATTTTCAATGAGTCGGCGAAGATGCATGGCGACGTTAAAATTGCAACCGGTTTGGGGGAGGTTTGCTTGAAAAAAGCTTTGGTTTCAACCTCTCGAATTCCCATACCCAAAGGCCCGTGTAAGGTTGTTGGACCGGCGGAAGGTATGTATTTACTTTGGCCTCGTAGGCTAATTGTTGTCGAGAGTTTAGGAGAGACTCAACCCGCTAGCCTATACAACCCAATTATGAGCGTTGCACGCAAGGTTGAGCCAAAAATTACAAAAAAAATTCCCCAACCCTTGACCGCCCCAAAAGATGTTGTAGTTAAATCTATGACACCGCCTATGAAGGTGTTGTATGATAAATTGTCTACACATTGCAAATTTGGATACTACGAATTCCCGGCTCCAACGGAATTATTTGGTGGTATTGGAAGGCAAATTTTAATGTGTTGGGGTGATTTTGAAGATCTATGGAAGGGTGACAAGGTAACCGAGCCCCTAATGTCCTTATTCCAACTGTAAGTAATTTTAATGTCGAGACTATATTATCTTGTGTGTTTTCAACCGCCGTTCTCCCCGTTGTTTTAACCATTCATATTTTTTTTCTTAAGTTTCTTGAATCAATTAGTTCAAAAACGGTTGGAGCCATGGATAGGCTTCCTATGCCCTGAGCGAATCCAAGAATTAGGTCATACTGATGCAGAGCGATTAAGTTACATGAGAGAGGCTCTCGGTGTGGAGGACAAATTATTCTTCCTAGCACCACTCATTTCCGGGTAAGCATTTCATATTAACTAATTCTATACATTATTATCTCATGTTAACTTTTATGTTGTCATTATTGACAAATGGATATGCATTTTTTATTTAGTAAACATTGGAGCTTGGTTTTGATCCACAAAAAAACCAAAGAAGTTTATTGGATAGATCCTCTCCATCGTCCGCCAATCCCGTCTTTCGAACACCTCCTTAGACAAGCTTTGAATCATTTCAATCCCTCTAGGAGAGAGTTTGGAATGACTGAGATCAAGGTACTCTACACGTTTCTCCCTCATTAATAATACTAGTATTATCGACATCGATCGATTGTATTTAACAATGTGATCTTCCTTTTGTGTTAAAGTACAAGAGACAAGTTAGCAGCTGGGAATGCGGGTACTACATTATGTTGTATGAGCTCAAATTGGTAGCGGGACTTAACGAATTCGACCAAGACCTTGAGCCCGTAAGTTCCAAATCTATAAGGCATCTACCTTACACATATTCATATGTTTGTGTCATATATTGAATTGTGTATGCTAATACACAGATTTTCGAAGAGGATACAAGTCCCTACTCACCCGAAGACCTGAATCGACCGAGGAGTACTATTGCATCAATTGTCGTAACTTCGTATGCATATGCTCTAGTTCAAAATTGACACATTATGTATTATTGGCAATTGTTGTATTTAGCGCATTCAAGTGATTTATTACATTATACATTCATTCGTAATACATCACAACCATTTGAAACATATAATTCTTCACTAGCGCCATTTAAATACTTTCTATTTTGTATTCAAAAGCCGAAATAAATAAAATTCAGATTTTAAATAATTATCCGGGCCACCTTTACGAATTCTGAAATCCTGGCCGGACAGTTCAAAATACTTCCGGCTAGGTTTCCGGTTTCGGAATTCTGGCCGGACGAAATTGGCTTCTTTTCACCCATTTTCCCGAACGTTTCCCTGGCAGGAGTCTGGTTAAGTAAACTGTTCTGTCCGGCTAACTTTCCGGTACCGTAAACACAATCCGGAACTTAATAATGTCCGCCACCATTTCACGGTGGCCTGATTACTGCCGCCGCCGGAAAATCTCCCGGCTTACCGTCCGGGAGCGCAAAAACCTCTTTCCGGCTAACCGTCCGGCCCATAATGGCCGGGGTAGCCTCCTGCTAGCAGCAGGTGTTTACGAGTCCGGAAATGTACCCATCCGGGTAGGTTTCCGAACTCGTAAACCTTACTCGGCGGTTTCAACCGCCGAGTAACGGTGGCGCCAATTGGACGGCGCCACCATGGACGGCGGTCAAAACCGCCGTCCAACCGGGACGGAACCGCCGTGTTCCGTCCCATATTCTACTAGTGTAAGGAATGCGTATATTATGAATGTTCTACAAGGAATATACATTCTCTCAACGATGGTAATACAACTACTATTCCCATAAGAGTTGTATTCATACCATAAATACATATCTTGGTGATCTACGGATTGTAGCCATATAAATACCTTAAAGGTTTGGTAGACCTCTCCATCTAATCTCATACTTTACGCCATAAGAAAATATACTGACTTGAGCGTCGGGGCGTCTATCCCCGGGACACCCGGGGCATTTGTTTTGCAGATCAGTTTGTGAGCCTGGTTCGTCGTCGAAGTGTTGGTGTCCGGCATACATCAGTATTGAGATTAAGAATCTTTTTAGGTTTATGAATACCACTTTTGGCACGATTTTACATGGGGTGGTGGTTTGTGGTATCAAGAGGAGCATTATATATGTGGGTATCAATAAGAGTATTATCTAGGTGAGGGGAAGTGCTTGTGGTAGGATGAGGTGAGCAAATGGGTGAGGGAGTAATGGGAGAATCTAGTATTAATGTATTATTTGGAGTGGGATGATTTGGAGATATAGGTAAAGTGGAATGATGTGATAAGGGTTCATGAAAGGATGTGGGATTTTCTAATGTATGTTGCAGGAAGTCATAAGCGGTGGGGCTTTATGGTTTCTGGGGGCAAGGGAATTGAGTCTCATCAAAAAAAAAACATGCCTAGAGATAATTATTTTTCCATTGACAGGAACCACGGTGATTTTGAGCACAACCGAGAAAGATGCACTGGGTAGAACGAGGTGACAACTTGTGAGGAATTGTAGAAGACATATTAGGATAACACAAGCACCCAAAAACTCGCAGATGACTGTAAGATGGGGCTGATTTGTACAGTGTTTCATGAGGTGTTGAATGAGCAATGGTTTTCGTAGGAATCAAGTTTAAAATGTGAGTGGCAGCAGCTAAAGCTTCAGCCCACATCTTAGGAGGTAGATTAGCTTGGAAGAGAAGTGTACGAAGAATGTTGTTAAAGGTTCGTAACATGCGCTCGGCTTTGCCATTTTGTTGAGAGGTATGTGGACATGAGAATCGAAATTGAGTTCCGATTTTGTTAAAAAGAAGGTGAAATTTTTGGTTGTCAAATTCACCACCATGATCACACTGAAAAACTTTGATTTTGATTAAAAACTGAGTTTGAACGAAAGCCATGAAGTGACAAAATGTATGGAAAACTTCAGATTTATTACGCAAGGGAAATGTGTCCACACATAATGAGAAGAATCATCTAAAATAACAAGGTAATACTTAAAACCAGAATTACTAAACACGGGGGAAGTCCACAAATCACAATGAATAACATCAAATGGAGCATAAGTAATTGATGCAGATGGTAAAAATGGCAATTTCTGATGCTTTCCAAGCTGGCAAGCATGACAAAGAGGGGAGGGCTGAATTTTTTGTTTAGTAATGGACTGACTTGAACGAAGATTTTGAAGGACATGAGCACCAGGGTGACCGAGGTGACGGTGCCATAGGGTGTGAGGATGTGAAAGAGAAGATGTGAATGCAAACTGACTCGATTTCGCAGAAGGCGAAACAAAGGGATAGAGGTTGCCTTGATTATTGCATCTGGCTATCTCGATCTTGGTAGGAAGGCCCTTCACAGAGAAACCAAGGGGATCGAATTCAACAGAACAATTATTATCACGTGTAAATTTTCGAACAGAGATTTAGTTTTTGATGAGACCAGGGGTTACAAGTACATGCTTCAGGTTAAAGAGAGGGTTTTTGGATAAAGTAGTATGGCCAGTATTTGTGATTGGGAGGCTATTTCCATTTCCAACAATAACATTAGAAGATGAGTAAATGCTAGGATTAGAGATAGACGAGAGATTACCTGAATTAGAGGTCATGTGTGCAGAAGCACTAGAGTCCATTCCATCATTGGGTTGTTGTAGTGACATGCTATTAAGGGCATTGACTAGGGCTTGTTGATCCCATTGATGGGAAACCATAGCCTGTGGTGGAGACGTAGAGTGTGCTTGCGGTGGAGACGAAAAGTGTTGCTGGTGAGGACGAGGGCCAGCACCAAGGAGACAGAGACCAATTTTGTGCAGGGGGATTCCAAGACGGTGTTTGTTGCGACCATGGTTGATAATAAGAGGGCCATCCACGACCACCACGACCTCGACCGCGACCACGTCCACGACCGCGATACGTAGATGAACCGTTGGCTTGTGAAGCTTGAAGTGGTGCTGGAGTGGGAGGGGGAGGAGAAGGTTGTGGTGAGCGGTCTCATTTCTTCTAAAAGCTTGGATTGTTTGCCCGGCGGGATTCTTCTAAAATAAGGATGCTTCGACATTCTTGAAAGGTTAGAAAAGGTCTTTGCATTGGTATGATAGCATCCATGGTTTGAAAGTCATCGTTTAAACCACGAATGGTTTGTAGAACTAGAGTTTCATCCGAAACGGGGCTGTCGACGTCTGTCAAGTTGTTTGCCAAATTCTTCAATTTATGGCAGTAATCTGATATGGATTGAGAACATTGAACAAGACCCCTGAATTCTGTCTCCAATTGAATGGCTCTACTTTTCTTGTTGTCTCGGAAGAGGTTTTCAATGCGATTCCACACCTCTTGAGCAGTGGCGCCTGTTTGCACTACAATATCAAAGATATTGTGATTGATGGATCCGAAAATCCATGAGAGGATGGTGAAGTCCAGAATCTGCCATTCGGAATCGGTGGGGCTCGATGGGGTTGTATTATCAATATGAGAAAGTAGGGCAAATTTGCCCACTGTAACAAGAAATAGAGTGCGCCATGTGTTATAGTTGGATTCGGTGAGGTCGAGAGTGCAAGGGACGTGAGTTTTGATTGATGCAACATGAAGAGCTTGAGCCATAACTATTTCGGGAGAGATTTTGAAGGAGGGGTAGAGTTCTGGGCTGCATCGTTGATGGCTGAGTTCTCTGGTGTTGATTCGTTAGAAGAAGACATGTTGAGAAGGGGAAAGAGAGAATTGGTAGGATCGATTTCAATTAATCTGATACCATGTAAGAAGAGAGATTAGAAGTGAGTGAAAGTGTGCTTTGGTAGCATTGTATTGATTTGAATATATACTGCTACATCACCTATATTATGGTAATACAGCTACGTGAATATTACAGTCACAGACAACTATATATTGCTATGTATATATGTTGTGTAAATATTCTAACGGCTAATCCTTATCTATAATAACAATCCTAATCCTAATTACTCTGTTTCTGTGAACATTATCATTTATTTCAATGCAACGAGGGAGAGAGGGTGCATCGCCACAGAGTTTAGGGTTCCCAGCATATCTACTTGAATTAATTTTACGTATGAATGCATCTGACAGGCAGCCTTGTAATGAGTTATAGGATATGTCAAGATCTGGGAAAACTTTCGGATCATCGAGAAGATTTCCTGATAGATAATTGTGAGATAAATTTAAGTATTCGGTATAATAGTAATTTGGGATGATTCCAGTTAATTTATTATCAGAAAAGTCCAGTCTTAGAAGGTGCAAAAGGTCTTTAGGTAAGTGATCAGAAGTGGGATGACAAGTTGGTTAGACTGAAGGTCTAAGAATTGAAGATCAGATAAATTGGAGAAAATAGAAGGGATTTCTCCGGTTATGCGATTGTGATGAAGACTGAGAAATTATAGGTTCCCTAAGTTGCCTAGGCTTGATGGAATTGTTCCACTGAGGTTATTGTGGCTGAGATCAAGGTAATCTAGATCACTCAGAATGATATCAAGAACTGGTCCTGTAATCAGATTGTGACTGAGATCAAGGTGAGTTAGGTTGATTAACAGTGAGGGCAATTTTATTTCAGCATCCTGTGGATACATATCTGCTGAATCACCCCTGCGGGCTGAAATGCTAGCCATTCAAAAGGGTGATGAACTGAGGAGATTACTCTCTTCTGTTTATACCCTAGAGTCAGACTGCCAACTGGCTATGAAAGCTAATAGTAATCCTCTGACAGCTCCTTGGAAAGTGTTCCAACTTGCTTCTTCCATGAAGAACATCACCAATATTGTCCACACAAGAAGGCAGGGAAATGCAGCTGCTGATGCAATTGCAAAATTTGCATACAGTCAGCAGATCACCTCATCCTTAAGCTACTCAGACCTTCCTAAGCAGATATAAGGTCAGCTACTACTTGACAAATGGGGATCACCCTCACTTAGAATTCAATAGAATAGATGCTACTGATATGTATATATTTTGCAGATCTGGACATACCACCAGTCTGGAGACATCATTCAGAAGATCTGGACAGCTTGCAGTGAAGTCTGTTAGTACTACCTGTTTTTACACTCTTCTCTGTGATGGAGTGAAGATGCTGACATTTTTTGATATGTGTATCTATTATCCCCACTTCAATTTTGGTGCCGCTTTGAGTTTTGCTGAGCAATTCTCTAACAGGCTTCAATCTTTGGTTTGGTGGTTTATTAGACACTATAGGGTGTGGCTTAGCCACTTCATTCTTTCATCCCCTTTTTGGGAGCATTTTCATGCTCCAAGAGCCTATGGCTCTTCTTATTGTAACTGTCTTTTTTGGGCAGTAAGAACTATGGACTTTTTTTGGTCTTTTTTAAGGTTTAGGGAACCTAATAAATATCCCTCCACTCCTTGAGTGGTTTAATCCAAAAAAACAAAAAAGGTTGATTAATCGGCCTAGTATTTCACCTGGAATCGGACCGTGAATATAGTTCCCGGAAAGATCGAGTTGTTGAATTGAGGTGATGTGTGATAGAGAGAAAGGAAGCTCATCAGCGAGATTATTGTTGGACAAGTCAAGTAGGGAGAGTTTTGAGAGTGCAGCTAATTGAGGTGGGATTGTCCCGTTTAATCCACGGTTTGGCAGAACAAGTGTTTGAAGGTGAGGAAAAGTATGAAAGCTGAAATTCTGGAACCTGTCTCCTATACTGATTCCAGAGAGTTGGATCATTATAACCAAGCATGTGGCATCATCGCAGGTGATCCCAGGCAAGTTACAGTGTATGTAAATGTTTACATCATCCCGCCACCAACCGATGTTGCGCAGTGCCTTGGATTCTGCTGTTGAATTTGACCTGCTGCATCTTCAGGTGGCTATAACAGTGGGGACGATGGGGTGATTGAGATAATAGCTGGATAATGATAGAGTCACGTAACACTCTTGCTTTCCTTTGAGAATATTTCGACCCTATCAGCCTGGGTTACACTAAATTTCTCGTAGGATAAAACTATCACTACATTCTTGATTCTAGGCTTGAATCAAGAACATGCCTTTGAGTATTACTATTTCTGGATTGTATAACATACATCAAAACCCATATGATTGAATAGTTCAGTCAGACATGCATCAAAACCCACATGTATTTATAGGTATAATTATTACACCGTACCACAACGGTTCAGACAACTGTGTGGTAACTCCATACGTATCAAAGTAACCACATGCAACTGTGCATTCATATCAATCGGTAACTCCGGGGTAATACATATGTACCAAATCAGGTAACCGCATAAAACCAACTGCGTGTACGTACCAATCCATAACAAAACAGTTTGGTAACCACATACACACAACTGCACCCAATATCACTCTGTTAATTGATGCACGTATATTATTCTCAAAATTAGTTCTGAATCGATGCAACACTTCAATTTAATATAAGCCACATAGATAAATAAATAAATATTTATCTTAGAACCATAAACTCGTAGATAGTTTTTACAAGTGTGCACTCCGCACTACCAACCTTGTTATAACATCTCGAGCTCACTATCTCGAATCCAATTATACTTAAATTAAACTGGTTCAAACAAAACACCAACAATCCTCCCCCATTTAAGTATAATCCCTGACTCGGAAAATCCAACAATCCATCAAAACCAAACAAGTGCATAAATGAAAATGTCTTATAGATTGAATTTTCATCTTAGTGAATTACACATTCCAAATGCTCGTGAATCAGGGTGTCTAAAAGATTGAACCCTTCAACCCATTTGAACACTTGAAGATAAAACACACACAAGTTCAAAACAGCTCAAAAGCTAAATCGACACTATACAAGCCATGTGTCCATATCCGTTCATGAGTGCATACAAAGCCAAGTCTGGGCTTCTTTAAGCGGCTACACTTCACACTACATATAGATGGATCCTTTTAATCGTACACATGCGTACTTTGTCAAAAGATTCAGTAAGAAGTTAAACTTCAACCTCTGGTCTCTCATGCATGTCCAAACATATATTTTCGGGATATAATAGTATATGTTTTAATCTTAAACAATGGGCCTTCCACATTGAATTTAACTCTAGCGTAGTACTAGAGCAAAATTGGGTATACCACCATCAAAGATTTAAATAGGCTAACACATCCCGATAACCGACTTTTAGAAAGTCCCTAGCTAAACCACTTCGTCAAGTGATTTGCTAAATTATATCAAACTTTTATAACAATCCAAATCTCTTAACTTAACCTTAGAATTTTCATCCTCACACCTTTAGATATTTACCTCTATGTACAAAATCACAAAGACTTCCGTCTTATCTTTAGACTTACCATTTGCTATGCGCAAATCACAAATGGATTCCGTCTTTTACAAGAGACATGAGTTCTTTTATTCTCAAGATGAATTTGAAATCCTTCCATAAAATTGGAATCTTGTCAAATAAAATCAATGACAAAGAAATCTATCCATTTCCAAATTGTCTTGAACCACAAAACAATTCACAAGATCAAAGGTTGTTCAAACCTTTTACATCTCAACAAAAATTTAGATTTTCCCTCCAAATCATAATTTTGTTCCCAAGAATTTTTTATATTCTTGAAATCGGGATTCTTTTCCGAATCAACTATTTCTTGTTTTCCAGGATATACATTAATAACCACAAGTATTTTACATGCAAAAACTATTATGGTCAAGTAGCGTGTCATCCCTTAATAAGAAATTTCCACATAATTTATCATCACATAATAATGGCACTAAAATAAGCATTTTGATGGGACACAGAAACCCATTCTCATAAGAACATCAGGAAATGGCAAGAAGGAGTTAACCAATTTCCATACAAAGATACTCACTTTCTTTTGCACTCTAACATTCCATATCTTTTTGAGTGAAGGGAAAGTACCTCTAGTTACCTGTAAGGTTTCATATCCAGATTTTAAGGAAAAGACACCATTAGTGCTTGGCATCCATATAAGTCTATCAGGCCTGTCATGAAGAGATGCTGCATTTAAGAAATCCACAGCTTCAGCTGAAAAAAGAGAGGTAACAGATGGAAGCATCTGATCTCTATCATTGATAAATTGCTCAACTGAGGTATTCAAAGGAATGTTGGTTAAATCTGGGTTGTATAAATTGGAGAAGGAACCTAGTCCTGACCAATTAGAACTCCAGAAATTACACTGACCATTCCCATGGATAACTCTAGTCAAGGATTCAGCCTTAGGAGAGATTGCTATAATTCTCTTCCAATTGGGAGAAGTTCTATAAGAAGCTGGTAACAGCCATAAAAATTGAGACCATAGGGTTTCCCCTTGCTGGAACTTCCACCAAAGTTTCAGTGAACAAGTTCTGACTATTGTATTGATGGATCTCAGTCCAATTCCATTCTGATCATATGGAAAGCATAAGTCTTGCCATTTCTTCCAAACCTTCTTGGGTTTAAGAGCAGTTTCCCCCCAAAAAAATAAGGACAATAATTTCTCAATTTTTCTGATAACACAGATAGGGGGTTTCATAACACTCTATATATGTTGAGGAATAGAATAAATACAGGACTTAATAAGAGTGATTTTCCCCCCAGAAGATAACCACTTATTTTTCCAATTAGTAAGTCTATTTTCAATTCTTTGAATAAGTGGCTGGAAGTATGTAACTAGGGTTCTACCAGTATATATGGGAACTCCTAAATAAGTGAAGGGAAATGAGCCCTTTCTCATGCCAAGTATGTCAGAGATCTGATTAATTTTAAAAGCAGTGGCATGTTTACTAACATAGTACTCACTTTCTTCAAAACTGATTTTCTGGCCAGTTGATTGTTCAAAAATGACCAGAAATGCTTTAAGCACAGAAAGAGAATTTTTTCTAGCATTTAGGAAAATAATATTATCATCAGCATAGCTGAGATGAGATATTGAAGCTGGGCCAGTGGGAATATGAAAATGATCTATTCTACCTATATTATATACATAAGAAAGACTCCTAGAGAAAGACTCAGAAAAAATATTGAAAAGAAAAGGGGAGAGTGGATCTCCCTGTTTGATTCCCCTTGTGGATTTGAAGAATCCACAAGGTTTACCATTCACTAAAATAGAAAAATATGCTTGACTAAGGTTTTTCATAATCCAGTGAACTACTTTACCATGCATACCAAATTGGAGTAAAATGCTGTTTAAAAAAGCATGATTGACTCTATCAAAAGCTTTCTTTAGGATTTCTATTTTTTCTATCTAAAAATCTGGTCATTTCTTTAAGGAAAATAACATTATCAGAAATGTCTTTGCCTTTAAGAAAAGCTGATTGTTGTGGAGAAATGAGTTTAGGCATAAGAGGCCTTATTCTTTCCATTAAAAGCTTGGAAAAAATCTTATTGATAAAATTAGAGAGGCTTATAGGCCTAAAATCATCAAAAGAATTTACCACAGTTTTTTTAGGGATTAATGTGATCCAAGTGGAAGTGATACCCACTGGGATCTGAGAGTCACTCATAAAATCTTGAACAACTTTTAGGAGGTATAAAGACTAGTACTAATTAACACCATAAACCATGCACTTGACAAATTAATTTAATCTGTCATCCTCCATGGAAAATAAACATATTCCAGTTAATATAAGTTGACAAAATCACTTTCTTAATTTTGGTTAATTTCACACATGCAATCTTAGTGAAATTCACTTGACTTATATCAATCATGCATCACCATAAAATCGAGTTATATTAGTCGTGATAACATTGCATGCAATTTCAATACTAAGAATTAATTCATATCGAGCACCAGCAATATACTAAATTATTTAATTTATTTATCATGCAAATGCTACCAGAAGTCATCCTTTATTAATTGATGGATGTCTGGAATCCGCACTTGATCACGAACCAGGCTGACGAACTGATCTTCAAAACAAAGCCTTGGTTGTCCCGATGATAGACATTTTGACGCTTAAGTTAGTATGTGCGTAGGGCCTATTGTATGTAAGATAATAGATCGAGAGGTTTACCAAACCTTTGGTATTTATATAGCTACAATCCGTAGATCACCAAGGTATGTAATTATGGTATGAATACATATCTTATGGAGATAACAGTTGTATTATCATGTGTATAAGAAGTGTATTTCGGTCATGGTTGTATTTACCATATTTAGGAGAATTGTATTCCTTGTAGAACATTCATAATGTACGCATTCCTTATAAGGATTAGGATTGATGGACCCATGGATCCATCCTCCGCGTAACTCGAGCCCATGACCCTTCTCGGGCCCTGGTCCGAGACTGACTGAGGTCCAGAATACGAACCATGGACTTATCAGTAGCCCCAAGGTTGATCTTCAGAATTTCGAGGACTTCATCTCGAAGGTTGTATGAGACCTCGAGTAACTCGGAGCATTAAGCTCGGACAATGTCTTCGGTGCTAGCTCTTCTGAATATCTATCTTCAAGTTGTTTCGTATTCCATCAGGACACGTGAACGGTCGGATTTGAACCCGTCTTCTTAAATTCTGAGGTAGCGAACACATAGCATCCATTCATTGCATCTTCTGGCGGTGAGAAAGATCAACCTTCCAATTTCCTGCATCATATCGTGAGTCAAGGTAATTACTCGCTTAAATGTGTGTTAATTACTGGTTATACAACCAAGTAATTCTTCCTTGTGCTTATCATCATTCTTCACCCAAGCAAATTCGTGTTTTCAATCTCAGAAAAATTCTTCTCTTCAAAAGTTCGTCTTCTTCATTTCATACTTTCTTCCCCCATTCTCTATATTGCCATGTCTTCATCAAACTCCAACGTTCCCCTGGCAATACAAAGAATGTTGTTCCAGTGGTAAATGTTGAAGAGGGAGCCCCAGCCACCCGTGATTTAAATACTCTGACCCTGGAGGTGGATTCTGGGAAATTGATGGGGGGTAACTATCGCTACGCCGCTGCAGGTTGTAACTACGGTGTTTAATGAAGGTGCCTCTGGGTTGGGTTCGGACCTAAATGTGGAGCCCCAAGTTGATAAACGGGCTCCCATTTTTGGTGATGCAAGTGGCGTCACTAAGGTGGTCGATGAAAAGACCCTGCGATTTCTGAAGTCATGCAGGTTGTTGTACCCCATCGAGGCTGGTCTAAAGCTCGAGGATGAGATGACTCCGGTCCAGAATTTGGTGAGCCCCACTCGAGAGGTAATTTATGGGAGATTTCTGCAGCACGGGAAAAGCTTTCCTTTCCCCCTCTGTTTCTGGAGTTTCTGCAGCACCATCAGCTGCATCCGTGCCAGATCCACTCCAATGTGGGGGTGTTGATTATGGCCTAATATCCTGGTGCGCTCGGAAAGGGTATGAGCCGAGCTTGGATTTATTCAGGACCCTGTACAAGTTATTCTCTTTTGAGAAGTATGAGTATATCACGCTCACTCCTCGGAAAGCCAAGCCATTCACTTTCCCTGACAACAACGGCGCGTGGGATGCCGACCGCTTCACTTTTGACCGGAGCAAGTATGAGGTTCCTAATTGGAATCCCAAGCCAAAGGATGCCATAGCTCGCGATAGGGTCTTCAAGATTCCTACCCACTTAGAAGGTATTGTTAAGGAGCTTCTGAAGGAGGACATTGCCCTTCAGGGAGCTCACGGGTCGGCGTGGCAGTGGCCTTCCATCACCTATTCGTACTTGCATGAATTTTCCCGCTCGAAGTCTACCACCAGCTTTTTGAAGCCATGGTTGGTTTGGACCCTCCCTGATAAAAATCCAGGGGGACAAGAAAAAGGCCATGAAGCGGGGCACGAGGAAGTCTCCCAGGGGCGATGGTGAATCCTCTTCTAGTCGATCCTCTTCAGGTATTTTCTTGCATGGCATACGGTGCTTATGTTGTATAATTTTTTTTGTAACATACTGATGTTCTTTTTCATGTATACAGCATCTCCCCCAAAGAAGAAAACCAAGAAGGGGAAGGCTGTCCTCAAGACGATAGAGGAGAAGGCTGAGGAGTCCGAGGAGGTGCAGTCTGAGGAGGTGGAGTCCGGAGAGATGGAACCCGAGGTTGGGGAGTCTTCGGATGACGACTCCAAGTTCGAACAGGTGACCCCTGATGATGCTCCTTTGAAGGACTTAGGGTCTGTTCAGTATAAATATCTGAATATTTTTCAATTCAGTTTAGTTCAGTTCAGTATTTTTCATTTCAGTTCAGTATTTTTCAGTTTAGTTCAGTATTTTTCAGTTCAGTTCAGTATTTTTCAGTTCAGTTCAGTTCAGTTCAGTATTTTTCAGTTCAGTGCATTGTACTTTTAAAAAAATTTAAACAAATTAAACGTTTATAATTCAACACAATTCAATCCATTTTAGAGAAAATATAATTTATTTCAATTCAGTTCAACAAAAATATAATGTAATGATTTTAATTCATATTGAAAATCCAATTCATTTCAGTTATGTGTAGTTCAATTTAGTTCATTTTAGTTAAGTGTGGTTCAACTCTGTTCATTTCAGTTAAGTGTAGTCCACTTCAGTTCAGTCAGTTCAATTTAGTTCAATGTAGTTCAATTCAGTTTTATTTTCTATTATTGATAAAATACATCCTTATTTAGTTATATCAATGCATTGATCGTTTTCTTTAGTTCAGTTCAATGAAATTATAATTTAATGATTTTAAGTTCATATTGAAAATCCAGTTCTTTTCAGTTAAGTGTAGTTCAATTCAGTTCATTTTAGTTTAGTATGGTTCAACACAGTTCATTTCAGTCAAGTGTAGTCCAATTCAGTTTAGTCAATTCAATTCAGTTTAGTGTAGTTCAATTCTATTCTATTTTCTATTGTTGATAAAATACAACCTCATTTAGTTATATCAATGCATCGATCGTTTTGTTCAATTCAGTTCAATTAAGTTTAGTTCAGTATAATTCAGTTCAATTAAGTTTAATTGGATTGGTCCAATTAAGTTTAGTTCAGTATCATTCAGTTCAATTCAGTTCAAGTCAGTTTAGAATTGATGAAATATGATTTGATAAACATTTTCTAATTTAATTGTATCAATGCACACTTTTGTAATTTTAGCTTAATTAAGTTTGGTGCTAATAAAATTTAACTTGATAAAATATAGCACAATTTGGGTATATCAATTCAGTTCAATAAAGTTTAGTTCAGTATGCTTCAGTTCAATAAAGTTCAGTTCAGTATATTTCAGTTAAATTATGTTTATCTTCTAGGACCACGATGAAATTTTGCTAATGTCGATGTACTGATTTCTTTCTTCAATTCAGTTTTGTTCAATTAAGTTCAATTCAATATACTTCAATGGCTTGTTTTTTAATAAGAATTTTGAATATAGATATATGTTATATAAAATAATCAAATGTATTTTTAAGTTCAGTTCAGTTCAATTCAGTTCAGTTCAGTATTTTTCAGTTCAGTTCAGTATTTTTTAGTTCAGTTCAGTATTTTTCAGTTCAGTATTTTTCAGTTCAGTTCAGTATTTTTTAGTTCAGTTCAGTTCAGATCAGTTCAGTTCAGTTCAGGCGTATTAAACAGGCCCTTAGGGTGTTATTTGGGTCGATCAGGAGAAGAGGATAGGCAGGCTTCTCGGAGGTCCTTCAAGAAATATCCCTTTGCTTCCAAGGTAATAATCTTCATTTCTTATGGTGTGACTTCTTGATGTATTAGATGTCAAGTCCTTACCTGAGTTCTATTTTATAGCTGATGATAGGTCTGTCCGAGCTAGGAGACCGGGCCAACGCCAAGATCAAGCGCCTTTACAACTCCGTTATGGAGTTGCATGCTAGGTGTCAGACTCTTGAGGCCGGGAAGGAGGAGATGGCGGGTGTTATCTCGGTCTTGACGACTGATTCGGTCGTGCCTCCCCTATCTGTTCCGCCTCTAGTGGATGTGACTCAGCTGGAAGACAAGGTGAAGTGGCTTGAGGCCGAGAACAAGGTCTTTATGCAGGAGAGGAAGTTCCATTTAGACCAGCTGAAGGTTTACCAGGACTCTGTGGAGGAGCTGACTCAGAAGCAGTCTCAGGAGTTTCTGCGGCTTCTTAAGCTTTGGGGCTCCTTCATTGCTTGTGACCCCGAGTTAAAGAGTCATCGGGAGGAGTATGGGACTTATTCCTGGAGTAGGAGTTGCATAAGAGCTTGGAAAATGTCATGTTGCTATGTAGGTCGGATGAGGAAAGGGATTTAATGATTTCCTCCTTCTCTTGTCCGGGCGCCTCTGATAAGCTCGCAGCCTTGACTCGCAATCGCTGGATTCCTGGGTCCGAGTTTTTGGATGCATTGGGTCCTTCTGAGGAAATAAAGACATCAGGAGATTTATTGAGGCTCATTGAAGTCAAATATCCTGAGTTGTCCTTCTTTGGTGAGATGTTCTCCAGCCCTTCTGTCAGCAGGACCAATTAGCTTCGGCAGATTAGCTACCTTACTTTCTGGCATCTCCTCATCAGCTTTGAGGTTTGAATTCCTTTACACATGAACCTTGGTCTCATGGTTTACTGGTAAGGAGCCCTTGCCTCTATTCTACTGTTATAGGGGGTAGGGCAGTTAATACCCTTGACAAAGTTGAGGTACTCTGGGATCAGTTCTTCACGGTTGTCCATGATGAAAACTCTGTGGCCATACAACTTGATGTTGTTCGGCTTCTTCTTCGAGCTTGTTTTGCTTCCGCAACAAAGTCCTTTAATGTCACAGCGTGCAAAAAAATTGACAATAGCACATCTCTCAAGGGTCACATTTGGTGAAGTCCATGATAACCCTATTGGGTAAATTTAAAAGTATCATATTCTGATGTAATAGCACCTTTGATGTGAGCTGTTTAGGTTAGAGGTTTTTCCTCTATGTATCCACTTTAGGATTTTTAGAAGTATCATATTCTGATGTAATAACACATTTGATATGAATTTTAACTTCTATTTTGAGGTTTTTCCTCTTTGTATATCAAGATGATTATTGTCCAAGCATGTCTTCCGGTTTAGTCCGTAGACTTCAATCAAGTACTTATTTGAAGTACTTTATCTCGAGCCTATCTTCTTTATTCAAAAACGATTGGAAGTTGAATTTTTTATTCAAACAACTTTTTTCATATAAGCCGGCCAATCATATACTTTTTAAAGCATACTGTTTTGAGTAGCAATCAGTGTCATACTAAGGATAACATTTCTTTTATTAGAAAAGGAATTTGTAATTGCCCGAAGTAAAGATAGGTGTAATTTGTGAATAATATAAGTTCAATTTAAGTTCGTAACTTTAAGAACAGTAATAAAGGAAATAGTAGTTCTAGTTTTAGTACCCGTTTATGCTAGAGTGTAGATGTCTCGGGCCTTTGTGACATCCTCGGACTTTCGTGATGCTCTCGGACCTTTGCGAGATTTTTTTTTTGAGCTTTATCTTCCGTGATACTTTCGTAAGTTGATCACGTTCTATCTTCGTGGTATGGGTTCGCCCTTCATGGTTTCCAAGAGGTAGCTTCCCCCTGTATGGGATTCTAGGACTCGATACGGACCTTCCCAGTTCAGGGCTAGCTTCCCTTACTCTTCTCGTTTAACCTCATAACAAGGTCCCCTTTAATGAAGGTAGCCAAGCGGACTCTTCTGTCGTGATAACGCTTAACTCTTTCCTTCACCTTGGCTTCGTGGATAGTAGCGTTGGCTCTTTTTTCATCTAGGAGGTCAAGGTCGAGGCGGAGGTTTTCTTCATTGGCAGTGCCATCTTCATCTTCTGGCTGAGAGGTACGGGCTGAGAGGACTCTAATTTCCATTGGGATGACTGCCTCGGACCCATAGACTAAGCTGTAAGGAGTTTCCCCGGTTGCTGTGGCTGCCGTAGTCCTATGGGTCCTGATCACACTCGGAAGTTCTCGGATCCAGTTTCCTTTAGCTCCTTCTAGGCGCTCTTTTATGCCATTTACCAAGGTTCGATTTGTAACTTCTACTTGGCCGTTAGCTTCTGTATGATACACTGAGGTGAGCTTTTGATGTATGCTGTAATCCTCACACCATTTCTTGAAGGGGTTGTTAGCGAATTGTGCTCCATTATCGATCACTATGTATCTTAGGATGCCATCGCGACACACGATGTTTTTCCAGCAGAAGTTGATAACTGTTTGCCTATAATGTTCGTCAAAGCTTCAACTTCCACCCACTTCGAGAAATAGTCAATGGCCACAATTAGGTATTTGAAGTTTCCAGGGGCTGAGAGAAAGGGTCCAACAAGGTCAATACCCCATCGGACACACGACCAAGATTCTTGGATGGTGATCATGTTTTCTTAAGGTACATGTATCATCTTGGCATATCTTTGACACTGGTGACAAGAATCGATGTACTTCTTGGAGTCTTCTAGCATGGTAGGCCAAAAATAACCCATTTGTAGGAATTTGCGGGTAACTGTGTGTGGACCTTAATGGCTACCACAAATGCCTTCATGTGCTTCCTGTACCAAGTGTTCTGCGTCAGAGGGCCCGACACATTTGAGTAAGGGTGGTAGACGTCGAATACCACCAAAATATTCCTACAATGCTAAGAATATTAAAGAATATGGTAGCAAGTAGAGTCGAACCACAGAGAACAGATTAACACTTTTATATTCCTAAAGATCAGATTTTAGTGTTTAGTCACCACACTTTTAACTTGAGAGATTGAGATTAACTACTGAATAATATATAAATAACTAAGAAAGAAAACAGAATGATTTAAAATTGCAAAGAGAAATCAATTTATGAAAGAAACCCGGCTCAAATAATTCCACACTAGTCCTATGTTCTGATCATTGATGCAGAGATTTTATTAACGACCATGAATCAACCAGTTATAGTGTATAGTGAATGCAGCAGACATACCCCAATTCCTACTTAATTTGTCGATAGCTAGCAAGAGACGCTTAAATTAACTATTTCTCTTATCAAATCAAACCTAGTTGGTAACGCCAGTTCTAAGTTGTTTGATAGCATTAAGATATGAAAGAACCCAGTTTAGACAAACTTACCAAGAAAGCAAGTATTAACTCGTCTACCAGTTTATTCTCACTATCTAAACGATAGATTTACCACTAATTAGACCTTTCCAACAATTACGGATTGGTTGTACTAATTGGCTGTAATCCTATTTAATCTAAGTTGCGCAGGCTTAAATTAATCAGATATAACAGGATGCACAGAGAATAAACTAAAATTCACAGCAGTTAATTTTCATGCACAATTAGATCGCACAGAATTCTCATGACTAGTGCTTCGTTATTCTCGCCGAATTAAAGAATTAGTTACTCAAATTACGAACACAATCACAATAATAAGAATAAAACATGAGAGAAAGAAATCACCGAATTGAAGAAATTGCAAAACCCTAACTTTCGTCCTCAAAGTTTTGGCCGCGAAGAAGATAACAAAGTCTGTGCGTATGAATGTCTATGCCGAAAGAGAATTACAAGGGTTGATATATTAACCCTAACCTAATTAATCTAGGTGGCAAAATAATAATAAAAAAACAATAAAACCTAAAGCCTAAGAAAAGCCACACGTGTGTCATATACACATTATTATTGAGTCTTTCTTATTTATTCAAGTGGGCTTGGGCTTAAGAGGATTTCAGTCCAGAAGCAAGCTTGTTCAATTGCTGCCATCCTTCTTACTTCTTTTCTTCAAGTGCTAAAATACTGGAACTTTATTGTTGCCCATCACTGATTTCTTGCAATACGTATAACTGATTAGTGATCGACCCGCGAAGCACAACTTAGCCGCCCGTAGAAGAAATCAGTAATAGCATTTGTCCATTACTTCAGCTTGTCGCTTCTTGCTCCTCGCCTCTTTAATGCCGGGATAATAGAATAATGATGATCTATTATCTCCGTTGGAGCACACTACCTCATTAAAAACCCGTAGGAAAAAAGAGTATAGTGTATAGCTCCCCTTCATCTTCAAAACAACATCAAATTGCTCTCTTTCTAGCAAATCTTCATTTAATATCCTTCTCCATGTTTTCTATGATTTACTGCAAAATAACATACCTTCGAGCACATCAAGTGGGCAAATAAACGTACAAAACCATATAAATTAGATGTATAAATAAATCTCATCAAAGTGCTGGAGGTATCCTTTCTTGCATAAGATGCCTTCGTGGATGACATACTTAGGGGCTTACGTGACAATGTTTTATCCTCTGGGAGAGTTCCCATTTGTAGATATTCGATGTAAGGGCTCATCCATGTGTCTGAGATGTCCACAACCATGATGTTTTTTTCTTCATAACTTCTTTTGGCTAGAGTTTCCATCAGGAGTTCCTGAGAGGATCGTATATTGAGGTCCGAGGAGGCAAGTTTTCTTAGTGAATCAGCTTTGTGGTTGCCTTCTCGAGGAATGTGATTCAACTCATAGTGTCAGAATTGATTTAGGAGAGGTTTAACTATCTCGAGGTACTTCTGAAGGCTGTACTCTCGGGTCTCGTATTCACCTTTGACCTGTTGTACCACGATTTGTGAATCACTAAAGATCTCAAGGTCTGTCACTTCGAGGTTTTGTTGGTTGATATCCACTAGTTCGACTGACTCCATTATGAAATCTGACAAAGCTTGGCCCTTGATAGCTGTTCGAGGCTTATATTGCATGTCATGCTCTCCTAACTCAATGGCCCACTTCATCATCCGTCCTGAGGCTTCTGGTTTCTAAAGGATTTGTCTGATCAGATAGTTGGTGAGAAGCACTATTCTATGTGCTTGAAAGTATGGCCGCAGCCGTCGAGAAGAATGTTCGAGAGCTAATATCAGGCGTTCGAGAGGAGTATATCTAGTCTAGGGTCCTTGTAAGGCTCTGCTAACATAGTATATGGGATGTTGTGACCCTTCTTTCTCCTTAACCAACACGGCGCTGATCGCTATCTGGGAGGCTGATATGTACAGGTATATGGTTTCTCCTCTGTCTGGTTTAGAAAGCGTCGGCAGGTGTCGGAGGTGATCTTTGAGTGCCTGGAAGGCTTCTCCACATTCATGTGACCACTCAAACTGGTTGTCCTTCTTAAGTATGTTAAATAAGGGTAAGTGTTTCTCGGCTCTTTTGGAGAGAAAACGGCTAAGGGCCGCAAGGGATCCTGTCAGCTTTTGCACATCTTTGACGGTTTTCGGAGGTTGCATATTTTGCAGGGCCTCTATCTTCTCGGGGTTGACCTCGATGCCCCTGTTGGATACCATATATCCTAAGAATTTGCCTGCTCGAACACCAATGGTACATTTAGCGGGGTTTAGCTTTAGGTTGGATGCTCGCAATGTGTCAAAAGTTTCCTTCAAGTCTTCGAAGAAGACGTCGTAGCTGCGGCTTTTTACAACCATGTCATCGACGTAAATCTCTAGGTTGCGTCCTATTTGAGACTTGAACAACTTGTCCACCAGTCGTTGATAAGTGGCGCTAGCATTCTTTAACCCAAAGGGCATCATCTTGTAGCAGAAAGTTCCTCTGTCAGTTATAAAAGAGGTTTTATCCTTATCTTGCTCTGCCATGGGGATTTGGTGGTATCCCTTGAAGGCGTTGAAGAAGGCTAGCACCTGATATCCGGCAATTGCTTCGACTAAGCGATCGATCGAGGGCAAAGGGTAACTATCCTTGGGACAGCAATCATTCAGGTTGGTGAAGTCGATGCACATCCTATTCTTCCATTTTATTGGATGGAATTTTAATGAATTAAATCTATTAAGAACCTGTAAGGCCTAACTTTTTTTGATTACAAGGAATTCTAATTAGTTAGAGCTCCTATTTTGAGCCCGTTGTGTTTTGGGAGTTCGATCGCGAAATTTCTTTGTTTTTTATTTGTTCCGGAATATGAGTGTGTGACTTGTTAGAATTGATCCTATTGATAGTACATATAATGGGTCTGTCATCTTGCTTGATAGAGGTGGTTCTACTTCGTCGGAAATTTATTATTATTAAAATTATAATAGCTGGACACGGAATATACGAAATAGATTAAGAAATATTTGAACTATGATTCATACTTAATGTTTAGAACTCATATTGTATCCGAACACAAAAAAAAATTCAAAGACTTCAAAATTACAAAACCGTAAAAAATTTCTTTGAATTATGAATTATTGGTTATTATATCTAGTTCAATTCATGCAATTCTATTGATGGAATTAAGTGATGGCCAAGGGGTTCTTACACAGGGAATCTTTGATTAAGTCTGGCTTCTTGACCATTACTGAGTTAGCTATCCATTCAGGGTATTGCTCTTCTTCAATAATACAAGCTTTGAGTAGCTTATCTACTTCTTCTCCGAAGGCTTCAACTCGGTCCAGTACAAAGATGCGCTGCTTTTGCTTTATGGGCTTTTGCGTTGGGTTGACGTTTAAATAAGTCATTGGTATCCCATGAGAAGACATCTATATACTGGTTGAGGAGATCTCGAAGTCTGGTCTTTATCTCGGGGGGTATGAGAGTTTTGACCTCGACGGTTCCTGATCCTCCGAGTTGCATTGGCTCGGACTCGGAGTACTTGGCTGGTTCAAGATCCTCCTTTTTTGGTTCCCTGATAGCTTGAATGGTGCAGACTCGGGCTAAATGTTGGTCGCCTCGGACCATGGCTATTATTTGACTTGTGGGGAACTTCATTGCCAGGTGGTATGGAGACCAGATGGCTTTCGCTTGGCACATCCACGGTCGTCCGAGGATGATGTTATATGGCGCCTTGGAGTCAATTATTGCAAAGGTACAGTGAAGGATTACACTCAGGGGACCGTCTTCAACTCACACTGGCAAGGTAATTTTTCCCAAAGGGGTAACGGGATCACCGGCAAATCCTGAGATGGGATTTATGGGTACGAGATTACTTCTATCCAATCCCATCTGCTCGTAACAGTTGAGAAACATAATCTCTACCTCACTTCCCCCATCCACCATCACTCTTTTAATTACATTGTGATTTATGGTGACTGTGATTACTAGGGGATCTGAATGGAGGAATTTGTTAGGAACTGCATCTCTTGATGAAAAGATAACAATTCCGTCTAGGCGAGATCTTTTTCTCTCCCATTCCCAAGGAGAGGCTTCTTCGGGCGACCGGTGCACGCCGTTAATACTTCTTCCAGCTCCCTAGTTGGCGGCGTGGCTTGTGTCGTCGTGGTTGCAGTTGGCGTTGGTACTTCTTACTCCTGTCGGAGCTAGAAAACGGATTCGCGTTCTCCCACAAAGGTTTTTAGCCGGATCAGTCATGAGTTTGAAGGTCGTATAGATCAAGATCAAGCAGACCCCACTGGGCGTGCCAAATTGATGGATGTCTGGAACCCGCACTTGATCACGAACCCAGCTCATGAACTGATCTGCAAAACAAAGCCTCTGGTGTCCCGAGGATGGACACTCCAACACTCAAGTTAGTATGTGCGTAGGGCATATTGTATGTAAGATAATAGATCGGGAGGTTTACCAAAGCTTCGGTACTTATATAGCTACAATTCGTAGATCACCAAGATACGTAATTATGGTATGAATACAACTCTTATGGAGATAAAATTTGTATTAGCATGTGTAGAAGAAGTGTTTTTCGGTCATGGTTGTATTTACCATGTTTAGGAGAAGTGTATTCCTTGTAGAACATTCATAATATACGCATTCCTTATAAGGATTAGGATTGATGGACTCGTGGATCCATCCTCCGCGTAACTCGAGCCCATGACTCTTCTCGGGCCATGGTCCGAGACTGAATGAGGCCCAGAATAAGAACCATTGACTTATCATTAATAACAAATTACTTTAATTTATTAGTTGGCCAACCAAAAAGACACAATTTGGTTTACAAAATGCAACATAAATATCATGCTTGTAAACATATTAATGTTCAGATGTATCCAGGTTACAATATGCTATAATCCAAAATTGTGACTGATAGAATATCACAATTATCTTGAGAATAATTATGATTGATTTGTATATATTTATGTACCATATTTAGACTAGTCTAGATACATTGTATTTGTACTCTTGTAATCCGATATATTTGACATAATACAGACACACCAACTATGGTGAATTACATTCTCTCATGGTATCAGCCTATTCGATCCAATAACCTATAAATCCGTCAAAAATCCAATTTTGACAGATAAATCCCAATCAATTTCGGTTCTTCTTTGAATTTTTGATTGTGGTGCTTTCGTTTTGGTTTTCCTTCATCTTTTTCCGCTGCTCAATTGGTGTGTCGACGTTCCCGTTATACACGATTTTAGTTGGTCGAAGAAAAAAAATTACGTCTGCCCAGTAACAAGCAATGCATTACCGAAAAGCTGCCCATCGACCAAGCAAGGCGCGTGTGACACACGCGCCACCGCAGCCCACGGCGCGTGTGAATCACACGCCCCATCAGCACCAGGCGCGTGTGGATCACGCGCCCCATCAGTAACAGGCGTGTGTGGATCATGCATATAACCTTCATCAGCTGGCTCCCACGGTGCGTGTGTACCACGCGCCTACGCCTCACCAGCCGGCTTCCATGGCACGTGTGTATCACGCGCCTACATATTTTCAGTCGCCAAACTTGGCGCGTGTGGAACATGCGCCTTCTCAGCAGGTTCCACCTCCCTTGGCGCGTCACTGTCACGCGCCGGCTGCCTCGCACACTTTTCCGGCGTGTGTGTTACACGCGCCGCCGCCTCCGCCGCCGCTGCTTCCTCTTTCTGCTCGCCGGAAATGATGGAACCCGAGGTGTCAATTTTGTGATGAGTTTGGCCATACTGCTCGGGTTTGCTTCAGTCTGCCTATGTCGACGAATGTTGCTGATGCTTTCCAGTCTTCCGCTTCTTTGAAGGACAAGCCTTCTAGTTGGAATATGGATTCTGGTGCTACCAACCACATGACATCAGCATCTTCTGGCCTTGATCGTGTTGCTCCGTATACTGGTAACCGTTCTGTCTCTCTTGCTAATGGTCGTGATGTTTCCATTACACATGTTGGTCATCATCAGTTTTCTCGTAATTTATTATTGTCGGATGTGTTGGTGGTTCCCGATGTTACGAAAAAACTTGCTCTCGATTAGCAAGCTCACAAAGGATTTAAAAGCTGTAGTTTCTTTTGATGAGTCTTCGTTTGTGATTCAAAAACGGTCAAACAAGGAAATTTTAGGCCGGGGTAGATGTCATCATGGTCTTTATGTGCTTGAACGGAGTGGTGCTGCCTTTGTTGCTTACGTTCGATTAAATAAAAATACAGCTTCTTTTGATATTTGGCATGCTAGACTGGGTCATACTTCTCATTCAGTCCTTTCTTTATTGAATAAACTGAATCTTGCTAAGGTCACTTCTTTGTCGCCCAAGTCTTATCATTGCTCGGCGTGTGAAAAAGCTAAGGGAAAAAGACTTTCTTTCGTGGATAATCTTAAACGAGCGCAGTCTATACTTGATTTAGTTCATTGTGATTTGTGGGGGCCTGCACTAGTCATATCTGCCAGTGGCTATTCTTATTATGCCATTTTTATCAATGACTATTCGCGATTTACTTGGTATTATCCACTGAAGCGAAAATCGGATTTTGTTGAGACATTCTTGCAGTTTCAGAACTTTGTGGAGAATCAGTTCTCTCGCACTATTAAGGTGTTTCAAAGCGATGGTGGCACTGAGTTTACAAATGCACGGTTGTGCTCTCACTTCGCAGCTAGGGGCATCTTTCATCAGATTTCCTGCCCGTATACTCCCGAACCATAATGATAGAGCCGAACAGAAACATCGTCATGTGACAGAAATGGGATTGTCTATGCTTCATCTCTCTCAGATGCCAGCTTCTTATTGGGATGCCGCATTTGCCACTACTGCCTACACCATAAATAGGCTTCCTATGCCGGTTCTGAACAATGTCTCGCCGTTTTATCTGGTTTATGGTCGTCATCCAGACTAGTCCAACTTTCATCCATTTGGATGTTTGGTGTATCCCTATATTCGGCCGTTCTCTCAGCACAAGCTGGCTCCTCGCAGTACACCTTGCATCTTTCTTGGTTACAACTCTCAGTACAAGGGTTTTCGGTGCTTGGACCCGGTCACTAAGAGAGTGTATCTTACACGCCATGCTCGCTTCGATGAGACTTCATTTCCATCATTAGAACGTTAATCCTCCACGGCCCCTGAGTCTTTGGATGTCTCTACATTTCTTGATTCAGATTATAATGATGCTCTGGTTTTGACAGCACCTGATCAGCCTTCACCAAATCAGTCTGTAAAGGCATCTCCACCATCACCTGTATCTGGATCACCACATATGCCTGATTCTGGAGCGTCATCGTCATCCAACCCTTCTCTAGAACCAACTCCACCCCATTCTTCATCGCCACCGTCACCACCGCCGCCTCGCCATCGCATGACAACTCGTTCTCAGACAGGCAGTCTCACTGCTAAGGATTACTCTGATTATGTTGTCACTGGTTTTCTTGCGGCACTTTTGGTTGAAACTGAACCTCGGGGTTTTCGTTCTACTCTTAAAGATCCTCGTTGGGTGGCTGCAATGGATGAAGAGATGCATGCACTGCGTCAGCAACGTACTTGGGATCTTGTCCCTCATCCTTCCGAATTTAATATTGTTGGTTCCAAATTGGTTTATCGGCTCAAGCATAGACCGGATGGCACTATTGATCGTTATAAGGCTCGTTTGGTTGCTCAGGGATACTCTCAAGTTCCTGGCTTTGACTTCACTCACACGTTTATCCTCGTCGTCAAAGCTTCCACTGTTCGGATCATTCTGTCTCTTGCTACCACTTTTGGTTGGCCTCTTCATTAGCTTGATATTAAGAATGCCTTTCTTAATGGTCATCTTGACTCCCCGATTTACATGGAACAGCCGTCTGGATACACTGATCCTCGCCATCCAGATCATGTATGCTGGCTCCGTAAGGCCATCAATGGCCTTAAACAGGGTCCTCGTGCCTGGTTTCAACGTTTTAGTTCTTATCTGACTCGTTTAGGTTTTCGGTGTTCTTCGTCTAACACTTCCCTGTTCATCTTTATGCGTGGCTCAATGGTGTTGTATCTTTTGGTCTATGTGGATGACATCATTCTCACTGGAAATGATCCTCTTCTTATTCAGAAGTTTGTCGCTTGCACTGATCATGAGTTTGCTATTAAGGATCTTGGCTCTCTTCATTACTTTCTAGGATTAGAGGTCTCTCGCTCTTCTTCGGGGTTGTTTCTTGGTCAGGCTAAGTATGCCATGGAGATTCTTCAACGCACTGGCATGACTGACACGGTGCCTGTCTCTACACCTTTTGTTCCTGGTACACAACTCCTCACTTCCTCTAGTCCAGAGTTTTCAAATCCCAAACTATATCGTTCGCTTGTTGGAGCATTACAATATTTGACAATTACTAGGCCTGATCTAGCCAATGCAGTCAATTCTGTTAGCCAGTTCCTTCAGTCACCTTGTGACGATCATTATCAGGCGGTCACTCGTATTCTTCGATATGTTCGTGGTACTCTCCATCGTGGAATTTTCTTTCGACCGTCTTCCAGCTCACTTTCAGTGTTAGGGTACTCAGATGCTGATTGGGCTCGCTGTGTTGAAACTTGACGTTCAACCTATGGTTATGCTATTTACCTTGGTGGTAATCTTGTCTCTTGGAGTGCTAAGAAACAACCAACTGTTTCCCGATCCAGCTGCAAATCTGAGTATCCACTACTAGAATATCAAGCCATCTAAGGCAGTTCATCCTTCATTGGTTAAGGCAGAAAAAAATGCCTTCTCTGGTAGTGACTTGAATGAGAAAAATCATCTAAAGCGGTTCCTCTTCCGCCTTAGATGTTTTTGGATTTAAGGCGTTTGTTTCCGCCTTGGATGTAGGCTTATACGCCTTGCTAAAAGCTTACGAACTCGCTAGCGTGAAAGTCTGTATGATATGAATTGGCTCGTTGCGATACCGTAACTAGCAAACTCTAGTCCCAAACAAATGGTTGATTGTTATGTTACGACAGCAGCTTACGGATCGCCAGATGAAATACTAACGAGTTCGCTACATTGAAAAGCCTAGACTGTTATGAATGTGTACGAGTCTGGTTACGACTTCCACCGTGCGGATCGCTAATAGTAGTTACGATCTCGTAAGTGAACCTAGTTTGTCATATATTTATCTGCTGACGAGACTGGTTACGACAAATAGAGGCGAATCGCTCGGTCATAGGTAGCGAACTCGTTACAAGCCAAGTTAAACAAAACGAGCCTGGTTACGACAGCCACTAGCTACTCGCTAGTAACACCGTAGCGAGGTCGCAACCGAACAATTGTTTTTCATAAAAATTTTAAAAATATAAAAATTGTGAAAATAATATTATAAAAATATAATAAAAGTTGTTGGTTCGAGAGAGTTAACGATATTTTAAGAAAATCGCTTATGTGTGTAATAACGAATTCGCTACTAATCTCGCTAACGTTAAACGACGTCATTTTATCTCTGGGTGAGTGAGAAAAAAAATTGACGTTACGAGTAAGCTAGACATTCGCTTGGCTTTGGCGTGTATGGTTACGAGCTCGACAGAGATCAGATTGGAGATGCAGAGAAGAACGAGTGATTGGGTAGCGAGGGCGCAAAAACTAAGTTCAGAACCATTAAACGACGACGTTTTAGCACAGGGTGAGCGAGAAAAAAAATGACGTTACGAGTAAGCTAGACATTCGCCTGGTTTTGGCGTGTACTGTTACGACCTCGACAGAGATCAGATTGGAGAGGCAGAGAAGAATGAGCGATTGGGTAGCGAGTGCGCAAAAACTAAGCTCAGAAATATAATTCGGGCGAATGAAGTAGCGATAGTACAAGATGATCGCAACTATTTTAATGTTACGGGCGAGAAGAGTAACGATCTCGCAGGGAATTCGTAAGTGTCACAAAATTATAGGATTTGAGCCATTTCCACCCATTTCCACTAAAATTGGGTTTCATTTTAATTGTCTAAGCTGTCAATTGCAAGATGCAAGGTATCTAAGCACAAAACATGAACATGAAACACTATCAAGCCACACTTTATAAACTAATGGAAGTAATGGAACTCAAAAGTATATGCATCCATTTGACAAAAAAAGAAACTAGCTTTTATTGGGAATGTGAGGCCTAGAGATGTACCGAGATCTAATAAGGACCAAGTGTCTAGCCAATGCATCTCTACCATCCTCCAACTCCTTCTTGGTGTACGGTGCATGATTTTCCTCGATAATCTAAGAATATGAAATGTTTTTTTAATACTATTGAATGCAACGTAGATAGTAATAGGTACAATAAGTAGGTTATAAGAATGCTTACGGGATGTAATTCCAAATTATCTTGAACAAGGCCAGCTACACACTCGCTTGCGTGCAACATCATATAGTAACCGCACTCCCAATTTGACAATTGCTTTCGGTGCTGAAAGTGAAGAAGTATAACAAATGATTTGAAATGAAATCATAGTGGAAATAAATGAGCATTGGATTTGTACTGTCACCTGAATATGTATAAGGTTGAAGGGAAGTAGTGTGTCGTCATGTGCACTATGCATAGCAACCTCTAATAAATCTGCAAATTTTGTAGATGGACCAAAGTGTAGCGGGTCCATCCAATACACTCGCTTCAACGATGGTATCATAGCTACAAAACTCCAATGGCCGCTACATATTTTAAGAAATGAAAATGTAAGAACCCATCTCGAAGATTATAATGTTTATGAAGTGCAAATATCCAATTGTAACAAAGAAAACTAACCCCTCTAGATATGGGCCTATGCAAATTGTCTTGGTCTTGTCACTAAGGATCTTAGAGAGATAAGCGAGTCGTGATTGATTACTTTCATTCATTTCTTGCAAGCATATTGGGTGCAAAAACCCAATGAAAGTCTTTGCATTTAGAGCAAGGCATTTCATGTACTTAAATAAACAATAGATGGGATATGAACGTTTAATAGTGCACAAGTACATGAAAATTCGTAACTTGCAATACGATAGAAGAGATGAGATCAAGTAGCTTACATTTGATGTAGTATAAGGATTGTTTCGGGAAGGGTTTTATAGTGCCAGAAAAGGGCAAAGTCTTCCCATGGAACGACTAATTCCCTCGCTTCGCCGAACACCTGTTTATTGGAGTAGAAATAGTAAACAGAATCCCGACTATGGTGGCCCACCAGATCATAAAACGTGCGAAGGAATCCCGGGAGTGATTTTATGAATCCAACTTCTCCCACCGACATCGGTTTCTTAGCTACTGGAAAATCTAGCGGTTCTACGACGGGTGAAGGTGTGTTTTTATTAATTGGGATAGAATTAGAATTCACATCAACGACCAACCATTTGGGCCACACAAAAAAACGGCCCAAACCTTTACCCACTGTCGTGCACTCTTGATCCGCGACCGGTACCAACGCATCCTCGACTAACACATGTAGTATAGAAACCCTAACGAAACCAATAGGTACTTTGGCTTCATGATGTAGTGCCATGTCAGGATATGAATTTCCCATTGCAACGTGGCGGGGTTGAGAATTCATCCCACATTCAGCGTACAACTTGCAAGAAGGGGAGTTCTAATATACAAATAAGGCATGTTTAATTAGGTCGAATTAGACATATGTAGGATGAGTATATTTAAAAAATATCAATAATCATGAGTTGTGTAGAATTATTCATTTGATTGAGGTGCAAGTAATTAAACGTACCTTTGGTTTGGGATCGGATGGTTGTATGTGAACTTGCTCTTTGATAGGGGCCGAAGGTGTGCATATTTCCTTGTTGGGTTCAACAATAGGTTGGTCAAAAATAGGTTGGTCAAAAAAAGGTTGGTCAACCTCATGTTGTGGTGGGGAAGGATGTGAACCTCTAGACGAGGGTCCATTGATTGGATCGGTGTCACAAAAATCGGATGGAAGAGGATACTTTATAAAAGAACATATATTGGCCAACATTGTTTTCAATTTCTTGACCTCTTGGTCAGATTTTTTGGCTTGGTTCAATGCTATTTGGAGTTTGGATGGTTTAGGGTCTTTGCTACTACGTTTGATACCAAACGTCTCTATTTGAGTAACATAACCACCAATTCCCTTAGCTCTTCCCGGATGCTCGGCCTTCCCAAGTGCCCTACGTAGCACATCGTGTTTACCGACAGGGATGAACAAGCCTTCTTCAACTTCACGCTCGACCTCGTCCTAAAAAGGTAGTATAGTAAATGAAAAGTTATTATCGTAATCAATTGTTGTGTTTGATGGTGTGATTATAGATACTAAAATGGAACATGGTATGCCGTAGTAGGTAAAGCGTACCACTCGATTAGCCACCCTTTTTGCCTCATCACTTGAGAAAGTCCCGTCTTTTTTAATTCTACCCAAGATGAATAATTGTTGTCTACTATATGTTGTAGGGTCTTCGACAATGACTAGCTTGTTCGCCACTTCCGCGTCCATGCCCCCATCCACAAGCTCTTTCACCTCGGTTTCATGTTTTTTTTTTTGAGGTCTTCTTCCCCACACCCAAGTACCCCGCCCTACCCCCGGTGTAAGGCATAACATTATCAGCACTGGCTTTGCGCTTCCTATCCCCCAAACCCTTTTAAAAATTCTATGTTATTTTAGGAATAAAGCACTAACCGAAACAAAAATATTTGGCAAATTCGCATGACACTATTATTGCAAGATGTAGTAAGTAAACTAACCTTTGCGTCATTTTCTAACCATCGTTTCTTGAATGCCTCCCAAGTAAGGGTTACAATGTGATTGTAACCCGTACTTGGATCTTCCCCAAACCTCGTGCCCTTCGGTTTGATATAATCCTTGGCAAGGGTATATTTGTGTTCTCGATGAGCTTTTGATGCGATTTGAAGAGCCTTCTTCTTAACTTGATCATAGGATGTTGCCTCGATAATAAAGGGGCGCTACAAATGTGATCATTAAAATAGTCACACTCACAATTTTCAATTGAAATTAAAAATAACAAGTACCACACTAACCTTGCATTCCTTCCATATATCCTTTTTGATGTCGATGCTTAGTAGCCTCCAATCTGTTGTGTCTAATGGTGTGCGTATCCTACCCGTCTTAGCACACCAACTCGACCATCGCGCGGCATCATCATCGGGTGAAATAGCAACACTAATGTCATTAAACTTGACATGTGTTAGTATTTTGTTATCGATCCTAATCTCTAATTCGCGACAATGTGTGAGGAGTTGAGCTTCTTTCGATGCGCGAGTCACTTCTCGTTGTCTTCTAACCTCACTTGAACCGCCAACAACATTTTCCCCCCCACTTGAGTCGGAGTTAACGGAACTTGAAGGGCTCTCCATTAAGCTTCCTTTGTATATTGACTAACACAATACTAATAAATCAAAGTTGTACTTTGTAGTAAAAACATTATATTTCATAATCCTAAAATTTAGGGCTAAGCAAGCTATGGAGAATTTTAAAAGAAAATATTGATTTTCGTTCAGGACATGCTTCTGACATGATATTTAGTAATAACATGATAAATGGAGGCACTATGAACAAGAAAATCGAATTTTTAGCAAATAAGAATGAAAAAAATCGTACATTTGGTATATGACAAAGTTGTGTCGGTAGAATTGATTATTTTGGTTGGGGATGGTCTACCTTGTTTGTCCCTCTCCTACCCATAACAAAGGATGTTACCAAATTGAACAAGAACAAATAAATATTGGCATTAATTGAAAAAACTATAGGCAAAAATGTGGTTGAGAATTTATTGCAAAACTTACCAATCTTTTGCATGCGATTAGTGGCTAGTTCCACTTTGTTTTGACACAATTGATGTGAGAAGATGTATGGGATGGGTAGTGGAGATTTGATGTGAAGAAATTTGAGGAGATTTGAGAAGATGTGCAAAAGTTTGAACTTTTGGAGATGAAACCCGTAAGAAGTGATGGATAAGATGCCAAAAGTGTAGTGTTTTTCTGTTCTATGCCGTGTTTACTTTATTCTAGCTTACCTTGTTGCGAAATCGGAACTCTCTCGTTACGCCTGGCGTGGCTATTTACGAAGTCGCTACGTGCTCATGTGATTGCCTTTTATGCTCTACTTTATCCTTCTAGCGACATCGTAACTGAAAAGCTGACATAAAGTATGTTACTAGGATGTTGCGACTTCGCTACGAATGCTCGCTAGAACCCTACTTAAGATTTTTTTTTGTTTTTTAAATGCACTCATACATTTTTAAATCACGATTTAAACGAAATGATGGTATAAGACACTAATCATTCTATTTTAAGAATAATTTTCATTTGTGCCGTCGTATGCTCTTGTAGAACGGGATAGGGATTTGGTCACTTAATCTGCAATTACATAATTTGAAAGAGTTTTAAGAAACTTAGTCTTTAATTGTAAGACAATAAGAAACTCTACACATCATGTGTACGCTTGAAAACGCTATCCATCGCTTACCTTTAGAGACAACAGCATAGTAGAGCTTCACACATGAACTACATATATATATATATATATATATATATATATATATATATATATATATATGCGCAGTTCAAGTGCATTTCATTAGAGATACTTAGTTTATTACAACTCATTTATGTGATTACAAGCACGATTCTTGAATTAAACAAAGTATCATGCACACGTTCACTCACCAACTGTCATCACTCATCATACTACCGAGTATCGCTTAATAACATTGCATGCTGATGCACTAAGATGTACTCTGCTTGACATAATGTGATGTTCGATATTTTCCAAATTGAGTATTATACTGTTTAGATATAAAATGTACATATTTAAGAATATGATATTGCTTTTAAAATTTTAAACCAAATTATTGATGTTTTACATAGAGTTATGTCATACTGCTTACATACAAAGCTGTACTCTACCTGAGTGAATATCATGATGGATATTTAACAAATAGAGTCCTGTACTGCATCTATATAAAATATAAATATGTGAGAATGTGAAAATTGCTAATAAAAAATTAAAAAGTTTTATTTTTTAGTTACAATCTAATTAGCTTGTGTAGTAGCGAAATCGCTAGTATACACGTTACCACAGTTAAACCCTAAACCCTAAACCCACAAACCCACAAACCCACATAACCCAGAAAACCAGTTGGCGACGGGGTTGCGATAGCGCTAGTTAGTGGTTCAAATAAAAAAAGGCTTTTTGGGTTACGACCTCGCTACTAATTAGAATGATTCTTCTGTAGCGAGTTCGCTACTCGAACGCTTGCCTGGCGAGGCTTTTTAAGACTCGCTACTAGATACTCAGGCTTGAGCGAGATATTAACGACTTCGCAACATACAGATGCGTGTGAACTAGCGATCTCGCAACATATAGAAGCGTATCAGCTAGCGATATCGCAAGTATTATTACTATAAATTAAAAAAAAAGGGATCGGGCTAAAATTAATTAGCCCCAAATTGAAAACACTTCTACGACAACCCTGTAACTTCTCCAACAAAATGCGGCCAAAGACCAGAGGAGCGGTGCGAGGACGGGGTGGTAGAGGCTCAAACAGTGGACGGGGAAGTGGTCCAGCGACGGGAAATAAACGGCGTCGGACCGAGGATCCTGAGGTTCCAGTCGCCCCGCCGCCGCCGGAAGTTCCATTCGTCCCTGCCGCTGCCGCTGCTGCCAGAAATGATGGTGGGGAAGGGCCCAGCAGTTCCAGTGAGGAGGAGGACACTCCTGAGTTCTTCAACGACGCCGCCATGGCTAGGTATGAGCGTTGTTCCTCTCGGAAACTTGTAAATAATAATGTGTTTGATAGTAGTGTGGTGCCTTCGCTGCAACTAGATTACGTGCTAGACCATTTTAGGGCACAGCATCTAGATACATTGCTTATGTTTCCTGAGCCTGTTTACCATGAAAGGTTCTCCAATTTTATGCGAACCTAGGTTTAGAGGAAGGGGTGGAGGAAATAACTACAATGGTGCGGGGTGTTAAGTTTACGGTCGATAAGTTTAGCATCAATGATGTTCTGAAATGTCCTTATCTGTCTCGTACCGACCTGAGACCTACCAAAAAGGATGGTCCGTACGAGGTACATTACGAGCAGAGGTTTCCTTCTGTTAGCCCCAAGAAACCATTGAAGGCCGGTGAGATGGGTCAGAAGTGGTTTAAAAGGACTTCTGATAGGCCGGGTACAGCTAGGTTTTACCCGATCCACAGGCTTACCGAGGAGCAGAGATTAGTTTTTGAGCTAATCTGCGGTAATGTGGTCCCGTCCCTAGGGCATGCATGTGAGCCCACAGTTTTCAGTCTCATGGTGTTCTACTATATCATGAAGAAGCTTCCAATCAACCCCGGCTTCACAATTCTGACTCAAAAGATGAAGATGGCCAGACACAAGAACGCCGCGCTTCCGTATGGCAATTTGATTGTAGCTCTGATCAGGAAAGCGGGTATTTTTCCAAGAGGCCGTCCCATGCCGCTCGGCAAATACAACAAGGAGTGGCTCAAGCACAAGAGGTTAGAGTTGAAGGCCGATGGGAAGTACGCGAGAAAGAAAGAAGCTGAAGAGGCAGCCAGAAGGGCAAGGGGTAGGATGGGAGTATCAGGTATGATTCTAGCTTGTTATTAACTGTAGTTGGTTCAAGTTGTTTAATTTGATAATAATTGGTTCTTATCAACCTTGATCTGTTTGTGTAGATGCTGTTTTTGATGCCAGTGGTAGGCTTGTGGTGTCTATGGGCCAGTTATTGAATGAGATTGAAATGGCCGAGAAAAGGGCATGTGCTAACAACGAACGGCTCGGCGAACTGATATCCAGCGGGGTAGTGGAGTGCGATCTGAGCGATGAGGAGGAGGTACCTGATTTCCGCACCATATTTCCCAAGCAAAAAGACCCCGCGGGTCCTAGTGAAGATTTGGCTACAACCAGCGAGAAGGAGCCATCCGATGGGAAGCTTGTTGTTGATCATGTAAGGGATGCAGATGCGGATAGTGATGATGGTGATGATGGTGATCATCATGACAGCGACTCTGATGCAGAAGATGAGCCGGCGAGGTATGAGATGATTAGGAAACAGAGGCTGATCGCAGAACCCGACGAGGATGTTGCATCGGGCCAAGGCAAAGAAGAGAACATCTGCATCGAGACTGAAGCTCAACCAGCAGGCCAGAACGAGCAAGACAAGCAAAACGATGGAGGCAGTTCGGGGGAGAAGGCCGAAGGCAGCGACAAGATGTGTGTTGATGACTTGCATGATATGTTAGTCGCAGGCCTGTGATTTCGTAGTTTAGTTTGGTTTAAACATTTACTTTTTTGAATATTAACTAGTTTTTGGATTATGATCACTTGTGTATGCGTCACCAAAGATGCCGTTTTGGTTACAAGAATGTGGTCAATAAAAATTTACAATTTTTAGATGTATACTGTTCAATTTTTTATAGAGTTGTTGTTACTTCAGTTCAGCAAAATCAAGTACTTTTGGTATAGTGCGTGCTCCTAGCGATATCGCTTGGTCCTCGCTCCAGTGTACGTGTAACTTGCAAGATCGCTACGTGTCGTACTCAGTCAACAGAGCCAAGTTGGTGCCTCACTAGCGAACTCGCTACCTGTGTAACAAAAAAGTAGCGAGCTCGCAACAAGTCGTATTCAGTCAACAGAGCCAAGTTGGCGCCTCACTAGCGAACTCGCTACCTATGTAACTTATGGTAGCGATATCGCTAAGTAGCCTCTATGGTAGCGATATCGCTAGTGTACACGTTACCACAGTTAAACCCTAACCCTAAACCCACAAACCCACAAACGACGCCGCCATAGCTAGGTAGGAGCTTTATTTATCAACATTAATCTAGTCGAAATTTAATAATATTAAAATGTAGAGATAAAGTTTATCAACTCAGGATTACTATTTAGCCATGCTTTTTTTTTCAAGATTTGTTTTTTTTAAAAAACAATTTCAATACTTTCAATTTAGTTTAGTTTGATTTGATGAAATAACATTCAAAAAAATTCAATATAACCTTTCAAATTCCATAAGGAATTAACTTTTTTTTGGGGGTTTGCATGAGGATATTTTGAAAAGGTAAAAATGCCTTTACTTTTTACTAGGAACTCTACAATCTTTTTCATAAATGGAGCACCTCAACCCTATAAATATCCTTCATTCCCACATTCCCTTCTCCCTTCTCCTATTGTTTGCCTTTTGCTTCCCATGGATTTGTCTATATTCAAAGCCCTCCCAAATGACATGATAAATCTAATCATGATTCGTGTTTACTTCGACTCGGTTCTTCGTGCGTACGCGACCGGTAGAGCGACAAAATGGCATCAACAGTGGCTCACCGACGCTTCTGCACTAGGTCACACAGACTCGACCTATGTCTTGGCCATATTTGCAATATGTTGCGAGGGTGACATTCAGAGAGGCATGAATGTGATCACCACCCTGAAGAGAACCGATGAGAAAGGCCTCCGGGAAGCTCGAGTACGCGTCAGAGCCGGTTTGGGTAACACTTGGGGTTGGGCGCACTACTACAGGTTCCTCAGAGATGGAGTAGTCACGCCCAGGCTGATCTGCTGAGTGGAACATGCTGCCCTCGGTCCTCGTTTAGGCTAAATGTTCTAGTTTTTTTGTTGTGTTGTTTGATTATGTTCTTTCTTTTTTTGCCAAATTTGTTATGAGTGTAATAAACTTTTGTTTGCCATTTTGGCACATTTCATTATTTAATAAGGTTTTTTTTATACCTTGTCCTTTACATTTTATATAAGTTTATTAATTGTTATTAATTAGCGATCTCGTCACTGTCACGTCTCATGATGATTTATTAGTAACAGAACACCAAGCGAAATCGCAACTAACTAGCGCCTGTTTACGAGGTCTCCGAGAAAAACCGATAAGTTTATATACTTGTCCTTTACATTTTATATAAGTTTATTAATTGTTATTAATTAGCGATCTCGTCACTGTCACGTCTCATGATGATTTATTAGTAACAGAACACCAAGCGAAATCGCAACTAACTAGCGCCTGTTTACGAGGTCTCCGAGAAAAACCGATAAGTTTATATACTTGTCCTTTACATTTTATATAAGTTTATTAATTGTTATTAATTAGCTTTTATAAACATCGCATACTTGTAGCATAAGTTGGCGCCTCCCTAGCGAAGTCGCTACCTGTGTAACTAATAGTAGCGACCTCGCAACAAGTCGTACTCAGTCGACAGAGCCTAGCTTGAGATTCTCTAGCGAGTTCATAACAACAAAGCTTGACACACCTGGCAAACAATTGTTAGGCTTGGAGAGTAGCGATATCGCTACAGTATACGGACCCATCAGGAAAAACCTTTGAAATTCCATCAGTAATTATTTTGTTTGGGGGTGTGAATGTGGTCAATGAAAAGGTGTGAATGTCTTTACATTTTTCTTCTTTTAATACAACAATTACTAATTTTAGTCTCGGAACTCTCACATGTTTTTGACCAATGTAGAACCTCACCCCTATAAAAGTCAGCCCCTTCTCCCTTTAGAGCCCCATCAGAGCCTTCATTCCCATATTCCCTTCAAACTTCTCCTATTCTTTGCCTTCTTATTCCCATGGCTTTGACACTTTTCAGCGCCCTCCCAGATGACATGATTCATCTTATAATGATTCGTGTTACGTTCAGACACGTTCTTCGTCGGTATGTGAGCTTCCAAGCGACCGATTGGGCTCGACATTGGCTCACCAAGGCTTCTGCAATAGGTCACAGAGAGTCGGCCTATGCCTTGGCTATATTTGCAATCTGCGAAGGTGATGCTCAGAGAGGTATGGATGTCATCACCGAGATGAAGAGAACCGACAAGAAAGGCCTCAAGGAAGTTCGGGATCGCGTCACCCTCGAATTGGCTTACGCCTGGGGCAATGCGCACTACTTGGGGTACCCCGATGTAGTAGTGCCTAGGCCTAGATGCTGCCAGGAACATGCTGACCTCAATGACGGCTTCAGGTACTGGCGCTACACGAGGGTTGATCCAGCGGACATCGAATGTGATGCATGCACTTGCGAGCAGGAAGTGCTTCACGTCCTTCTAACCCCTCCGCCACTTTGGATGTTGTAATTTCTTTCTTATTTTATTCTGTTGTTTTTTATGTAAAGTTTGTTAGGATTGTAATAAGTTTATGTCTGCCATTTTGGCACATTAATTAATTATTGAATAGTTTTTCTTGTTTTGAAACCTTGTCCCTTACATTTTACTTTTTCATCGTAACGGTTATTTTTTCAGCAAAATCGCTCGCTAAATCACTAGCTTCATCGTAAATGTTACTTTTTATGCAAAATCATTTACTGTTTCTATTGTGCGTGTTCCTAGCGATATCGTCAGTGTCATGTTTATTAGTAGAATCAACACAGGCGAACTCGTCACATACTCGCTTATATGTTACGTGGTCCTAACGATATCGCAACAGCTCGTATTCAGTCAACAGAGCCTAGCTGGCGATTCTCTAGCGATATCGCAACGAGATAAGGGCTTTTGGTAGTATATTGGGCTGTAGTAGTATTGATAGTATAAGTATTGGGCTTTGTCTGACCTGTGACATCAGTATAAACGTTTGAAATTCCATCAGTAATTAATTTATGTTGGGGGTTTGCATGGGGTGTCCATGGAAAGGTGAGAATGCCTTTACATTTTCCTTCCATTAATACCATAATGACTGATTTTTGTCTAGGAACTCTGACATATTTTTGAATAATAGAGCACCTCAACCCTTTAAATATCAACCCCTTCTCCATTTAGAACCTCATTAGACCCTTCATTCCCACATTCCCTTCTGCCTTCTCATATTCCTTGCCTTCTGCTTCCCATGGATGTGTCTCTATTCAACGCCCTCCCAGATGACATGATAAATCTGGTAATGATTCGTGTTAAGTTCGACTGGGTTCTTCGTCGCTACGTGAGCGGAAGAGCGACCGAGTGGGCTCGACAGTGGCTCACCGAAGCTTCTGCAGTAGGTCACACACTGTCGACCTATGTGTTGGCTGTTTTTGCAATCTGCAAAGGTGACATTCAAAGAGGCATGAATGTCATCACAACCATGAAGAGAACCGACAAACAGGGCCTCCGTCTAGCTCGGCAACGCGTCAAAAGAGGTCTGAGATACGCTTGGGGTTGGAGACACTACCTCAGGTACTTCTCAGAAGCAGCAGTTAGGCCTAGGCCGATCTGCTGCATTCCGCATGCTGGCCTCAATAAGTTTGTGAGGTACGATCCCTGGGTACCCCTTGATCCGGCGGACATCACCTGTGATGCATGCACTTGCGATCAGGAACTGGTTCATGTCCTCGGTGAACGAACGATCTACTAGTATTAGTTGTTTGTTCTTCACTATGTATTTTTGTATCACCAGTTTGTTTCAATTTTTATGAACTTGTGTTTTCCATTTTGGCACATTTACAATTTATTTTTTCTTGTTTTGATATATTGTCCCTTACATTTTATTTATTCATCCTAAGAGCCCATATCGTATCAGCAAAATCATTTACTTTTTGTATAGTGCGTGGACAATTTAATTTTCAATTTGTTTTTATCAGTTTCTCTAACAACATTGCAAAGAATATTTGAATTTGAATGTCATCTATTTTATTATGTATATTTGATTATTTAAACTTCCATTATTTATTTAGTGTGGCTAAATTTTCAAAATATAACACCACTTTACTAAGGAGTTAAATCTAATTTTTTGGTATGTGGCTTTATACTAGCGAGCTCGCCAGTATCAAGTTACTCACCTGGCGAGCTACTACCGATTTCGCTGGTTTCAAGTTAATCAAATTTTTTTCCCATCAAGCGAGATCGTAACCTGTCAGACTCAAGAGACAGAAGCTCATCTGCGAATTTCAGCTTTTTGTTGCGAAAGCGTAACCGGATCGCCAATGTTACGAACTCGCAACGCAACAAGTTAACATGCATCGGTTTCTAGCGTGTTTCGTTACGGTATCGCCACGTCTACAGCAGTGTACAAATATTTTAGAATTAGAAGATTTAGTGTACTAAAATTAATTAAATCAAAATTTAACTACATGAACCATGAAATACAGCATAATATTCAAAAAAAATGGTTATCAAATAGCTACTTTTGCTTTTTACTCTTTTTAGTCTTCTTCTTCTTTGGTTGCCTCCCCTTCCTCTTTGTGGTTTCCCCGCAGGATTAATCCACATGCCTTCCTCATGATCCATTCTGCACACCGACGCACAAACAATGTCATCATCCTCCTCCAGAGTTTCGTACACCGAGGGCGGAATGGTGTCGGTAGAAACAGTGGAGTCATCGTCGAACAATCCGTCGCCATAGATGAATGTTTTCTTACCATCAACAACGATCTCCCATCGAGCATCAGTTGGATCTTCCATATAGAATACCTGATGAGCTTGAGCCGCCATGATGAATGGATCATCCCTAGACCCGAGAATTCCTCTATTAACTAGAGTCATGCCTAAATCCTCTGTGCGCACCCCTTCACCTTGATCTACCCATTCACATTTAAACAATGCGATTCGGACATGAACAAAGTCCATTTCCCATATATCAGTAATGGTACCAAAAAAACCATTATCACCCTCTCCAGGTACTGATACCCCACTATTTTGGGTTGCAGACCTATCATCACTCCACTTAGTACCAAACGTGTATCCATTGATGTCATACCCGCTAAACGACGTAACTGTGCCTAGGGGTCTCTTGGCAACCCATTTTACAACGTCGGGGTGTTCACCGCCATTCGGCACATGTATTTTGAGCCAACTAGTAAAGTCTCTGCAATGAGCTTCTAGAACTCTAGGTTCCGACCAGCTCGAGTGTGCTGACCTAATATCATTAAGGTGAACATCAACATAAGGACTCACTGAATGATGGTTGCGCAGAATGTACAAATGTGATGTAGATATTTCATCGGAAGAAGGGCTAAATTTAGACTTATGGCGTAGTCCGACACCATCCAATCTACCATCGTGTCTAGAGACTGGCAATCCTATAGTAGGTACATCCTGTAAATAGTTGGTACAGAATTCTATTACCTCTTCCGCGACATATCGCTGCACTATACTGGCATCTGGTCGATAACGATTCTTAACCAAATGCTTGAAAATGCTCATGTACCTCTCAAATGGGTACATCCATCTCAAGTACACCGGTCCACACAGCTTCACCTCCCGCACCAAATGAACTATCAAATGAATCATTATGTCAAAAAATGAAGGGGGAAAATACATCTCTAGCCTACACAGTACTTCAACTACCATATCCTGCAATTCATCCAACTTACGACGGCTTACTCTCTTGCGGCATATTTGTTTAAAAAAATAACAAAGCCTTGCAACTGCATCTCCAACGTGAGAAGGCAAGCAACCTCTCAAAGCAATGACATTCAAATCCTGCATCAGGTTGTGGCAATCGTGCGACTTCATTCCCACTAATTTCAACTCGGCGGTAGATACACAACTACTAATGTTCGAACCATATTTAGAAGGCACCTTTACTGATTTTAGAGTTCTACAAAAACTCTCCTTCTCCTCAGATGACAAGGAATAACAAGCATGTGGTAAGTATGTCGTACCTGCTTCTTCTTGAACGGGAGCAAGTGACGCCTTATGCCAAGATTGACTAAATCCTTTCTACTTTTCAATCCATCCTTACTCTTGCCCGGTGTATTCAATAGCGTCCCAACCAAAGATTCGCATACATTCTTCTCTATGTGCATGACATCTAGACAGTGGCGCACATCCAAGTGCTCCCAATAATCGAGCTTGAAAAAAATCGAACATTTCTTCCAAATCGTAGTTTGAGCGCTTTTCTTTTTTCCCTTTCCCAACACAAACTCCATGCCCGCTACCTTTTCCAATATTTCAGTACCTGATAGTGGGACTGGGGCCAAACCATGCTCTTCCTGACCGTTAAACCACTTCTTTGCACTCCTCCACGGATGACTTCTAGGTAGAAATCGTCTATGATCTAGATAAACAGGCTTACCACCGTTCTTTAATTGACAATGACTAGTATGGCTCTCACAAACGGGACATGCAAAATGCCCTTTCACAGAACACCCTCCAAGGTTACCCAAAGCAGGGAAATCATTGATGCTCCAAATCAACATGGCTTTAAGTTGGAATGTCGCGTCCCCTCGACTTCCGTCAGGAATATGAATCCCATGCTTAAACAAGGATTCCAACTCCTCAACAAGAGGTGCTAGATATACATCAATGTCATTGCCAGGTTGCTTAGGCCCCGAGATCATAGTGTTCAAAAGCACATACTTTCATTTCATCATCAACCATGAAGGTAGATTATAAATAACAAGCATCACTGGCCATGAACTGTGGGTGCTGGACATGTTCCCGAAAGGGTTCATTCCATCAGTAGATAGTCCTAAACGCACATGTCTAGGTTCGTCAGTAAATTCTGGGTACATACCATCCATCTTCTTCCACTGATCACCATCAGAAGCGTGAGATATAATATCATCATCTTCCTCTCGAACCCTATCGGCATGCCATGTTAACCATTTTGCATCAACTGGATTGGCATACAAACGCGTCAATCTCGGTTTCAAGGGCATGTACCACATCACCTTAGCAGGACCTTGCTTTGTCGATGTTGTCACTGTTTCTCCACATACCTCGACCTTTCCCTCCTTCTTTTTCCATCTAGACTCACTGCATACCTTGCAATCATCCCTCAAGGAATCAACAATCCCCCTGTACAACATACAATCATTCGGGCATGCGTGAATCTTAGTAAACTCCATGCCCATAGGACACAATAACTTCTGCGCAGCATAAACCCTGTCAGGACATAAGTTGTCCTGAGGAAGTAACTCTTTAACCAACTCTAGCAATTCCGTCATTCCTTTATCAGAAATACCATGCCTTGCCTTTAGGTTCATTAACAACAATGTTGCTCCCAGTCTAGAATGCTTAGCCCCAACATATAAGCTTGTCTTTTTATCGTCATACATTGCCTCCAGCATACTTTTCTTCCCAACAAACTCCATAACAACATCGTCGCACATGTCTGAAAGCTGTTCATTATACTGCAGGATTTCCTCGGCGCTTCCCTCCTCCATCTCCACCTGGTCACTTCCATAATGGCCTTCCCCATGCCAAACACATTCTGTGTAGGATTTGTCAAAACCTTTACAAATTAAATGTTCACGCACGACAGCAATATCTTCAAATATGGCGTTGTTTCTACACTTGTTGCATGGACATCTAACCCCTCCTATGTTGTTCTGTCTACAATGTCGCAACCCAACATCTAAGAACTGTTCAACCAAATATAAGTACTCCTTCGATAATCGAGCATTCTCCTTCATTATTCGTTCGCGGTCCATAATTCACAAATCAGACAAACAGCTACACAATACTACTAACCCACTGACTTTAGATGATCAACACATAAACTACACACTGCATTAACAAAACAACCAAGATAAACCAAAATGGTTATCAAAAATTATGCATAAAATCAACCAAAATCAAGAGACAAGCCAGTACATTACGCAAGTTAAACCTTACCTACACCAACACGGGAACAATGAGACCTCCGAGAACACTTCAACTGATCACCCTTCAATACCCACCTGTTTAGACCCTTTTAAAGTTTTTGTTTTTGAAGTTAGAACGGCCAGTTCAGCTTAAATATGTGACCCATACAGACGCGCTTGCGATATCGCTAACACCTTTGGATAGCCAGCGAACTCGTAACATTTCAATCACCCTCACATGCACTGTACATTGAACAATGACAAATTTGACGTGCACAGAAGCGATACCGTAACATCAAACGCAATATACTACCGTCCCAGTTACGACATCTCCCACATCCTCGCCTGCTAAAATTAGGGTTTAGCAAAGCTTACGAGATCGCAACGCACAAACCTACAACTAACGAGCTAGCCTACGAAATCGCTACGGACACGTTTATATTACTACAAAGGTTACGAGATCGCAACAACCAATTCAATTTAAGGCGGATACATTTTTTCCGCCTTGGTCAAGTATTTTTTAACGTCAAAATTCATTTCCGCCTTTAAATGCTTCTTTCCGTCTTGAATGAAATTTTTTTTTGCTAGCTTGAGATGGTAGCGAGCTCGCTACTTTCAATCAAGGCGTAAAAAAACGCGCCAGGCTTAAACGCCTTAAATATGTGTCTTGCATCTACCCCTTTGTAGTAGTGATCGTGCTATGGCCAACACTGCGGCCGAGCTTGTTTTGTTGTGCAATCTGCTCAAGGAGCTTCGTGTTCCCTTGAAGTCTTCACCCTTACTGTTTTGTGACAATAGTAGTGCTATTTTCCTTGCTCAAAACCTCGTTGCTCACAAACGGGTTAAGCATATTGACATTGACTACCACTTTGTTCGAGAGTTGGTGGCTTCTAGCAGAGTTCGTGTTAGTCATGTCCCTACTTCCTTGCAGATTGCTGACATATTCACCAAAGGTCTCCCTGGTCCTCTCTTCACACTATTTCGATCCAAGCTTTGCGTGGCTTCTCATCCGACGCTTCGCTTGAAGGGGGGTGATAGAATATCACAATTATCTTGAGAATAATTGTGATTGATTTGTATATATTTATGTACCATATTTAGACTAGTCTAGATACATTGTATTTGTACTCTTGTAATCCTATATATTTGACATAATACAGACACACCAACTACGGTGAATTACATTCTCTCAATGACCAACACAGTCGTGCTTGATCCTGCAATCCAAGATTGCCAAAACACATATCTCGTGCTCTATGTTTGTTTCAACATATTTCGAAAATTAATATCCATTCAAGCTATCATCAAATATATTCAATTTGAAAGAAAATGTCATTTTCTTTCATGCATAAATATCATGCATTATTACATAAAATAAAAAAATTCGGCAATCAGTTTCACAGTCCAAGTTACTTATATATTAACTTAATTATAAGTGATCAAGTCTGACAGTTTCCTGGATCAACCCAACCAATTCATTTAATAAAAATGAATTCTCGGTAATTATGCCTAAAACAATAATCATGATCCGTACTTTTACTAGAGTTTGATCAAATCAGTTCAAACACAACTGATCAAAAATCAAGCTTTTCACATAATCATGCAATTTATAATATGTAAATATCATAATTACTGAACCACAAAATCAACCAAGACCATCATTTTCTTTTCCGTGAATTCATGACTCACAAATCATACAACATATATTGTACTCACTCATCCACAAACATGTATGAGTTCATTTGAAATCATATGGACTAATCACATATCTTCAAATTTAATTAATCAATCCACATGCAACTTTACCATGAAAATAATTATTTAGTACAAATAATATTCAATGTATAAACCATCTTCATGCATGTCCATTCATTCAAAGCAAGATGAGTAATTCACATATCATTTCAATGAAACTCAATGTCTATCTTTTAAATAAATAAACTGTTCAAAAACCAAGTACAATGAATTTGAATTTCAGCATACCTACACAATTACTATTTACTTTGCATTTAATTGAGAATTCAATTTATGTCAAACCTACCCTTCAATCCATATCGATAACAATCCTTATAAGTTAGATTTATCAATATAATCATATAAAGTACCATCATGTATCATCGAGAAATTACCAATTCCAAAAAGCTAAAGTTTAATTTTTTTTATTAGAATTAAATATGAACCGTGAAATGTAATCTGATTAGTAACATGCATCCTCAACCATTCACAAATAACCACACAATTACAGCCTCCAAAATGGTTAACTTCATGAATAATAGTTTAAACCAACTACAATTATCACGGCTGTAAAAATCAAAAGAAATTAACCCAATTTCTTTTATATCATTTCATTAAAATAATATTAATCCATCGGGAAATCATGCAGTGATGTTTCATCAAGATGATCGAATGGACTCAACACTGAACTAAATTTATTAATTTCCATATAGCTAGTGTAATACAAATTGTTCTAATAAATACACAGAGAGCAATTCAATCCTTGATAATCTGCACAAGTATAACATCCTGTAATATTAAATTACATATTAACAAGACGTCTTCATTTCGAAACATTCTTGTTCATGTTATCTTCCCCTGCAGAAATTTCGTAAGATTCCACATACTATGTATACATATTTAACATTTTAACATTAAACAGTGTGATACATTGATGTAACTGCATGCAGCAACGCATTAACCGTCACATAATCCCATCCTTATCGGAGTATATATTACAACTGTCTTTCAGATTAAGTAATGAAACATAATTTCATTCCAAACATTTGCGCATCAAATAAGTAATCATAAATTCACACACATTATCATTCAACCATTCAAATAATTTACAATGAAATTTAGTTATCACTCGAATATATACCATCTCATTCGTGTTCATGGAATCAAGTATAATTGATGCATACAAATTAAAACATTACTTCAACCATGATTTATTTAATTTTAAGAAATCATGCAGACGAAATTTAACCATCGACTCCAGATAAACATAACTAAATAAAATTTGCAAAAACTTATCTTTTCATCCTTCACTGATCGTTGATAGAGAGACCAATGTTTCATCCTCAAAGTGTGCCAGATACACACCACATACTATATATATTATTATTACAAAACAATACTCTTGAAATCACTCTACCTCGTATAAATCAATCCCAAATTCATCATACTCCAAAAACATTATTATTTTGTTATCCAAGTATGATTCCATTATCACAATCAACAAAAAATATTCTCAAAAATTGTTGGGTATAACATTGGGGACAATATGATGATTGAGATAATAGCTGCATAACGCACTAGTGGAGAGACGTGTCCCCAACGTCGGTAATCCGTGGGAATCACGGCAGGTGGACCCGACGTTACTGGGAACACCGTCCATCGGCGTCCCAGTTTCGCATGGCGGAAGGACCCGCCGTGCAGGGTTTTAAAACTCGAAAACTCAGAAGTAAACGTTTTACTAAAAGAAAACTCTGAACATGGCGTTTTGATCCCAGAACTGAGACAAAAGTTACAAGTAGAAAGGTTGGAGTTTGCGAAACCGAAATCCAGCCTATCAAGCATTTACGACTCGTAAAGATTCACTAAATGTCGTATCTTTAAGAGTAGAAAGATTAGTATTCTGATCAGATTCTAGATCGAAAGTAGTGGTACATGGTCACCTAGAATGTACCATAGAATGATGTTGTTTTTCGCTCTCGAAGAAATTGTGTGTGAAGAGCAATTTTCCATCATGCATGCGTCATCGAAAGTGACCTATATTAGAATGTTTACGAGTCTAAAAGAGGATGAAGTGAATTTTAAAATGGTTCTGAATAGGGTGTAAAGTAGGGTTCTTGTCCTGTCATGTTATTACGAAATCGAACAAAGGCTGAAGAAACAATATATGGTTACGATTTCAAAAAAACTGGTTTTCGGTTTGGAATTTGTAACCGTGTCGGGCGTGTGATAGAGTATGGATTTCAACATATTTCGATTTCTCAAAGATAGGAACCAGTTTGTCTTGTTTCGATCTCGTGAAAGTGGTGTTGCTAATGTGACTGGTTGACGTTATCAGGTTTATAATAGGGGATGGCACTGAGGGTTTGGATAGTACGACATCATAGTTTCGATATCGTAAAGGTTGACAACCTACAGTTTTCGGTTTCGTAATTGTACACGATGTAAATAATTTTCTAGTAGGGTAAGTATAAAAGCTGGCAAAATTTGGCAATTTCAAAATCGAATAATGCTTAACCCAAAATACACAAAACTAATTAACCCATACATGTCAAGGCGCCCATTGGCGATATCCAAAATACACAATGCACCAAAGAATCGATCAAAAAATGACCGATATTGTAGCAAATGAGCGAATATTTCTAGGGCATCATGCCCTTGGGAAGCAAAATAATATTCAACATTACAAACAAACAATCACACAATGTTTATCATGCTCATGTTCTTACTAATGCGATTTTGAAAGTCTTGACCATGCCCATGGGAAGCAAAATAATATTCAACATTACAAACAAACAATCACACAATGTTTGTCATGCTCATGTTCTTACTAATGCGATTTTGAAAGTCTTGACCCACGAACATTTAGCACGTATGACGCAAAGTTGTTGATAACGGTCTTCATGTCATCAAGTGTGTAAGGAGTTGAGTCTTTCTTGAAAAGCTAGTGAAAACAAGTATGTATATCATTTTGAGTTAAACAAGCATTGTCGGAAAAATAAGTGTAATGATAAAAGATACTAAAAACATAGAAAGTACTCAATGATTCAAAGTTGTTGTTTAACTTAGCAGTGGAGACAACTTGAAGTGCCGTGACCATTACGAAATAACCACATTCCCAACAACTATTTTGCTTCTTGTACTAGTAAAAAAAAGAGCACTTGTAATTAGCATTGGTAGGCACATGTGCATTCTAAATCAAATTTACATAAATCGTAGTGTAAACCAACCTTGATTTCATGAACGCCGAAAGCCGATTGACCCTTGGGATTCACAAACTCCAACACTTTCTTTGCTATCTCAACAAAAGAAGGGATTGGTGCATGGTGTAGAGAATCAATCCAATACACTTGTTTAGTTGTCTTGTTTATGACAACCAAACGCCAATGTCCCCTAATTCAACATATTTGAAAAAAAATTAGTAATCTATGGGGGCTTGTATTGAAAGGAAAATAATGCCTATATAGGTATCACTTACTTGTGGAGTAGGGGCAACAAGAAGAGTGCTTTTGTAGGATCACTTAGACCAACTTTAAAGTAGCCTAGTCGTTCTTCGCGAGAATGAACAACCTCTTGATTATGCTCGGGGCATAGAAAACCAATCCAAGGCCGACCATGACTTTGTGCAACACTGTGCAAGAAGCTTCATTCAAGAAAAGTACCAAGGATTGTTAACTAACATGTGCGGTTTGATAACTTTTAAAATAAAGCAAGTCGGAAACATAAATTCTTCACAAGAAAACGTACCATTGAAATAGCGACATAAGAGTCTCCGTTAGCATGTCAAACCTCCACATGTCTTCAAAGTCCACCCAACATAGCGTAATTAGTTTACCAACTCCAAATATGGGTTTAGGAGTAGGGAAGTCGTATGTCCCTAGTTGGTTGTGGTCGGATATCTTCTCAAACAATAGTCTCAAGGAAGGGGGCATGTCCTCCACATTGGCCTCTATTGGTTTTATAGTTGAATCAAAAGCAAAGATGTGTTTACCCTTGACTAGTGGTGGAGGACATAGATTGGTTGGCTCATCTTCCTCTAAACCCTCTACCCTAATCAACCTCTTAGGCCACATCAAAAGCATTCCCTTTGTTCCCTTGAGAAATCGGTTTGATTGTTCGGGAATAGGAAACAATGCATTTTCAAAGAAGATGTCTAAAATTGAAACAACACTTAAGCCCTCCGGCACATCCTTATGGTGATGTTTTCTAATAGACTCCTCAAAATGCCATTTGCTACTAAAAAAGGGGGTTTCGAATTTCCAAGGTCAACGTAGAGCAAGCATGCATAAGATCCCTTCATAATGAAATGAAAAAACTTAACACTACATATAGAAAATATTATTTTGCAAGTACATGTTGTAGGGAGTAAAATAATGTACTTAAACATACTTAGATGAAGGATAGTATACTAACCATCGACTCACGATTTTCGTGAGTAATACTTGGGTCCATGTAGGGTTGAAAAAGATGATCTTCCTCATGTTCACCTTCTTTTGGAGACTCGGGCAACGGTTCTTGAAGACATGGTTCACGAACAAGTGATTTTGGCTCGGTCGGTTCCCATCGTGCGGTGATGTCTTCGAGGTCGTTGGGGAGTATCGTGCCATTGATTTTAGCAAGCATGTGAAGAGCAATGTCTCGCTTCCCTTGGCTAGCTTTGAGCTCCTTTATCTCCTCATACAACTTAGTAATCAAGCTATCGTTAGACGGCTTTGATTTCACACTCTTGTTAAGGAGATCTTGCTTTGAGACGTAAGAACCACAAGTTCTAATTCGACCTGGATGCTCACCTCGACCCAAGGTCTCGCTTAGTATGTCATACCCCTCCATGGATGGTTGAAAGACCCCCTTATCGGCCTTATCTTTGTTTGATTCCTGGCAAAGTTAATGAAAAAATAAAATTATTAGATGTAACTATGGAAATGGTGGAGTTAAAAGAACAACTCCTCAAACCAATGCAACTAAACTTACAAGATCTCTCAAAAAAGTGGTCATCTCCGGCTTATCACCGTATCCACCGTCCTTCTTTTCCCGAGCCTTGAGATATAGCTCAAAGTTTTTAATGTCATCCACAGACATCGGTTTGGTTGAATTCCTCGCCTCCTCCTCAAGCATCCCGTCCGCAAGCTTCTCTTGGATTCTCCGCTCTCTATCTTCAAGCACAAATCTCTCCACCGTTAATGTCATCCCACCTCAGCTCATTCGATGCGGCACTGTGTTGGCTTTGGCATTTAGATTATTAGTTTCATGCAACCCCTAAGTATAAATAGTCAATTAAAGTGTTGTATAAGTTAGTTCCATGCCAAACTTAAGCATAAAGAAAAGGTACGCCAAATGACAAATATTTTTTTGTAATGCTTACATCGTCATAATATCCTTGTGCATACTTCTTGAAGAACTCCCAACTTTGCTCTGGAATGGTTGTGTATGTGAGTCTAGGGTTCAAGTGCTTCTTCTCTTCAAACACATAGTCTCGAGCAAGCATCGCACGATAATCTCTTGCAATCTTCCCCAACCTTTGCATAGTATTTTCTTGGAGAATTTCAATGTTAGGTGCATCGATTATAAATGGACGCTGCGACATACATAATGATAAAGGTTATTATTTTAGTTGTTATTTATGAACATAGCAACTACAACAAATTTATACAAGAAAAGCTTACCGTGCATTCATTGACAAGCCTTTCCTTCAAAGCCTTTGGTACTAGACCCCAGTCGTTGTACTTAATATCTATATGTGTCCTAGCCGTCTTTCCCACCCAACTTGACCATTTGCTCCTCTCATGTGAGATTGGCTCGCCAACTTCATTGAATTGCATCGGTGTTAGAACACCTTTCTTCATCTTGCGCATTATTTCATGGCAATAAATCCTTGGTCGCAACGTATCCCCATTTACTGAGTCCTCCGCAGCTCGAGCGGCTTGTGCCCCAGCCATCTTTGCCGATTTTTTTGGTGCCTTTTTTTTTTGTGGAGCCATGTGATACCTTAAGCATAGGAGTACATAAATATTAGATCATTGGATTGGTTAACATGATAGCAAAATGAACTACTTTACAATAGATGCACTAGGTAGCATTATATTGACTACATCTAGGGCACCCTAAGCTAACATAAATGCACAATATGAATAACTACCTAGGGTTTGTTTTGTAGATGTTCTTGTCATTAATGCTAGGGTTTTTTTTGAAATTTGATTCAAATCTACTAGTAGTTTAACATTTTTGGGTATATTTAGTTTTAAAAAAATTGAGTGAATGTGCATTTGTTAGAGTTTGATAAGAAAAAAATAGAACACCCATAACATATGAAGAAACCCACAAAAAATTCATGTACTAAAAGTTGAATTTAGTTGCATTTGAAAGAAAGATATAAAGAAAAATTACATAGATCAAGCTCCCATGAAATACAGATCACAATGACATGTAAATGTAGACAAAACTAATTAGATGTATGAAATTTCATTTTATCTAACCCAAAATTATAGTTGAAAAGAAAAGCACAAATTAAACCTCACCCACACAATATGGACTCGATTGCTTCTTGTGATGCTTGTTGTGAGGATTTGTGAAGGAAGATTGTTGTGGTAGATCTAGATATGAGACATAGTATGTTTGGAAAGACTCATTTTTTATGAGAGATGAAATTGTGAGGGAAATAACCATAACATTCCCGCTAGTAGACACTTATATACATGTGAGGAATTTCGGAAATCCTACTTTTTACGAATTCGAAAGTAGTGTTTCATATGATAAAACAAGCTTCATTTCCGACATCGAAAGTTTTTCGATTCATTATTTTATGTTAAAGTCAAGTACTGTATACCCTAACCTAATTTCGAACTCTAATAAACCACCTGCATTCAATGTTTTCACAGTCAGGTTTCCGAATTCGAAAACAATTTTGGTGATATGTTTTACTAGTGTTTATAGATCGAAAACGTCCATGGGATGCACATAAACCTAACTATTCAGGGTGTAAATACGGGAATTGCACTGGTGGAAAGTTTAGCCTTTTCAACTGATATTCGAATTCGAATAGATGGGGACGCCAAATTAAAGAATAAGTTATGAAATTTTTAATTTTTGTATGAAAATAGTAATTTGAAAAGCTTAATATAGCTAAAGGTTTCGACACCGAATGTTACATGAAATATACATTCTATTTTAGTTTCGAAATCGCAAATCCTTAGCTTATAAAAAATGAAGTTTTCTTCCTCGGGTAGGATTTAGGGGATCTCACTGGTGTGGCATATATCTATGTTTGACAGTTTTACGAGTTCGAAGACATTATGTGTATTATAAAGTTGATTTCAAAATTAGGTGCATCTGTTTTTAGAAGAGCTCGAGTGTGTGTTCGAGTATGTGTCTGTTGGTGGTTGTTTATCTGCAAAATTATAAATTTGATGTTTAAGAAATCGAAATAGGTGTAGTTGAGTGGGTTTTCGATTCCGAAATGATACATGAAACTATTCATTTTTGTTTTCGAGTTCGAAAAGACGGATTAGTATAAATAAAAAACGGGTCGACCCAAAACTCTGCAAGTCTCTCCTGCGACAAAAATCCCCAATTTCTAAGACGAAACCCTAACCCACCACAAAACCCAGGCCGATCTGCTGATGACACGCACCAAACAGATCGCTGGTCGCCGTGACAGCGACCAGGAGATGGAACGACAGTCTGCCCCGCCCCTGCGACGTCAGAAACAACCAGTGGAGCACCATCCAGCCAGTCGGAAAAGGGAAAATCTTGTGATCAATGACACAGGTTCACAGCCGGCAGTTGATGATTCCGGGGAGTCGAGTGAAGACATGGATGTTGCTCTGTTGACGAGGCAAATGAAAACTAAAGCAGTTGAAGGTAAGGGGAAGGGTAAGCAGAAGGTTAATGAGCCTGAAGAAGAGGAGTCTAGTGAGGAGGAGGATAGCGGGGAAGAAGACGGTGATGATGAGAACAGTGACTCATCTGAACCATCCAGGGAAGAGAGTGAAGAGGATGGTGAAGGAGGTGAGTCTGAGGAACAGAGTGAAAGTGAAGAAGAAGTGGAGAAGAGAGGTAAGTCAGCTAAGAGGGCTGGTGATGGTGTAGAGGGGAAGAAGAAGGGCAAGGCAGCTCAGAGGGTTCCTGATGATGATGAGATCATAGGGGCTAGTAGAACTGCACAAAAATATAGGAAGCTGAAGCCTAGCTAGAAAGGGGACAAGGAAGAGGGTAGTTATTTCTTCAGCCCGGAGGCAGAAGAAAGGTACATCAAGCACATCAGAAGACCGTTGACAGATACAAAGGTCTTGAAGATTCGCACCAAGATCGGTAAATCGCTTTCCTATGTGCTAGATTATTTTAAACCTTCTCATTTGGATAAGTTAATTACACTGGATGCTCCGGTGTACCCTGATGCTGTTAGGCAGTTTTATGCCAATTTAGGACGTAATCCAAATGAGCGTGATCAATCTAAGGTAGCGGGGATTATAATACCAGTGACAAAATATACGATTAATGCTGCTTTAGGTGTACCTTGGAAAAAGCTATCAAGCCTTGGTAGGGGAGACTAGTGATGTTGTTTATGATAACTACTACGATCACAAGTGGCCTGATCCGTCTCCCAAGCAACCCATAGACCCCGTTGAGCTTGGTTTGGAGTTTTTCCACGCAGAACCTCCTGCTGGTGATGGAGCTGGGAAAGCGGTGAAGTACGATATTGAGCAACTATCCAGTGAGCACCGCATTGTGTTTGAGTGGATATGTGGGAATGTGTTGCCGACAGGTAGACATGCTTGTGAGCCTACGATAGCGACTTTCAGGATATTCTATTATATCGTGCGCGGTTTGCTCGTTAATCCAGGCCACGCTGTTGCCGAGTACATGAAGTGGGCTGCAATTCACAGCACCAAACAGTTTCACTATGGTTCCTTGATTACGAGGTTGATGAAGACCCATGGATTCGTCCCAGTTGATGCACCGATCATGAATCGGGTGTATGACGATAAATGGATCCAGCGTTGCCACCTGGAGCTTGATCTTGAAACAAACAAGTACAAGAAAAAAGTTGTTGCTAGTGGTGTGGCTGCTCGAGCTGCGAAGAGGAAGAAGGATGCCGGAGAAGGTCCAGCTCCATCACTTCCAGAACGTAATTATTGACTCCTATGGTTGTTAGTTTTTGTTTATATATTGGTACTAATGGTATACCTAACATGGGAAATAACAGGCTTGAAGCTGAAGAAAATGATGGGAAAGTTGATGAGGATGTGGGATTGCTTTGACGAGCAGCTGGAGAAGCAAGAGGAAGAGCTTGAAGAGGTGGTTAGGATGCAGGATAAAATCATCGAAGAATTCAAGCTGGACATTGTGCTCTCACCTGGTCCCGAGCCTGATTTTGGCACTCTACCAGTCAAGTGACGATGATGAACCCCCGATTGAGCCTGAAAACAACGAGAAATCGGCTGAAGAAGGTGGCGGCACATCAAGCAATCCAGTTGCGCAGCCCGGTTCAGAGTCAGTTGACGAGCCTGAAAGTGAGTTGGTTAACGGTAGTGGTGCTCAAGAGGAGACCCCTGCTAGTGCTGGTGTTGTTGAAAAAGTACCTACTGTCTCAAGCACTGCGCAGGATGTGCCTGAAGTCAGTGCTACAGCCATGGAAGGTGTCAACATGTCGGATGATTCCTGAATTGTCCATGTTTTAAAACAATGAATTTATCCTTAATTCTGTAATTTTAAATTCATATTTGACATTTTGAATCAGTTTGAATGTTTTTGTAATTTATTCAGTTTCAACATGGATGGATTTAATTCAGTTTGAATGTTGATAGGTACTCTAAATTATGTTACAAATTGAGCAAAATGTACAACAGAAGGCAGGTTGGTATGTTTTTCGAAGGATGAAATCTAGCGAAATTCATAATCTTTAGAGTTCGAAAATGTAGTGGCTTTTTAATTTATGGTCAAAAAACTCTTGTTCATTGAATATAACATGGAAAGACATATAAAGATAGTACTTTTCGATGGAGAAAGTATAGTGAAAGATCAATAATTTCGATGTCTTAAAGTATCTTTTAATTTTTTTAAAAAAGTAACGCATACCCGCACTTTTGTAAACCCTAAACCCATTTGAACCCATTTGAACTCTGTTTTAGAGTTCGAAAATGTAGTGACATTTTAATTTATGATAAAAAAAGTCTTGTTTTGATCATACTAGGTAAAGTCTTGAAGGTTCATCATCAAATGTGCTAAGTTAGATTAAAATATTACGAATGCGAGATAGTCACCGGGCAAGATAAATGAGTCACTTACCTTACACGCATTAGTGCTGGTTACATGAGTGTCCTACTAGTGATAGCTATGTAATGTCGATTTTATTTTTAGCCGATGCATCTGTCATCCCAACTACAAGCATTATATTGTCCCGACACTGTTGCTAGTGTTACGTACATTACTCCCATACTCGGCTAACGTACGTTTCTCAAGTAAGCACAGTGCTCGACTTATATTAGATTCTGGTGACGATGCATGGAATATTATATTCTTTACGTGCTGGATGGCTCTTTCAACATCTCTAAGACCGGCGATATATGAATAACATTATTGTTGTTTAATATTGATTGAAAATTCATAGAATATAACATGGAAAGACATCTAAAGATAGTACTTTTCTAAAACCTAAACCCATTTGAACCCATTAGAACTCTGTTTTAGAGTTCGAAAATTCCTGTAATTAAATTGTTTAAAACCCCATGTACTCATAGAGTTTCGAGTTCGGAAACTGTGATACAGTTTGACTTTAAATTCTAAAATAGTTACAAGTAGAATCAAAATTGCATAGCCTTTCGAGTTAGAAAACATGATAGATGCAGGATTTACACAGTTTTACGATTTCGAAACCATAGTAGAGTGAAAATACATGTGACATTTGAGTTCGTAAAACCTGCCCTTTATATAACTAAAAGTAAACCAAGAACATAAACCCCAAAAACCCAATCGTCAGAAATCCCCAAATCAAAAAAACCCTAAGCCCCAAATGCACAACTCGCAAAACCCTAAGCCCCAAAAGTAATTAACCTTCGAATTCGGCAACATGGCACCGACCAAGTCAACGACGGCAAGGGCACGGCCAAAAAATCCTTTCAAAAGGAAACTGATGGTTCGCAGAGGCAGAGAGGGGTATGATTCGAAACTTTTTTATAATGCTGAATGCCATGATAGATATGTGAAGTAATATCTAGAGGGGAAGATGTTGGATCCATATGCTGTTAATCCTAGTAAGATAGATGAGCTAGGGTTTGGGGAATTAGTGTGGGTTTGATGAACATCCAGCAGGTTGGGGAGCTTATGGTGAATGATGCCCCGGCATACTTGCATGAAAGCTGTCGATTTTATGCAAATCTGACTTAGATTGATGGGTCGTTGTATAAAATGATGGTTAATGGGCAAGAGTTCCAGGTTAGCTGGTGGATTTTGAATGAGTTGGTAGGCTGCTCTTATAAGAATGCTGAAGATATAGAGAATAGCAGTGGTGATGCTCCTCTGAATGTGTATAATGCGAATGGATGGTTGGGCCCTGGATTTACACTACCTGGTGGTGTGGATAGACAAGCTTGTGCATCTGCCTACTTTGGAAGACCTGTCGATGATAAAGAGGCCGCACATGTGTACAACCTGAAATGCATGACGCCAGCACATCGCGTGTTGTACGATTTCGTTCATAGGATTCTTGTCCCTTCTACGAAGAACGTGAGCGAACCAACAACCACCACTGCTATCTTGTTCTACTATGTCGCACTCGGGCGTAAAATCAACCCGGGCTATACCATAATGAAGCACATGGTGAATCAGATGGGAATCACCAAACAATATTGGAATATCCCTTACCGCGGGTTGATAACGAAGCTTCTGTTGAAGAGTAAGCCAGGTTTTGTGTTTCAAAGCACTCTAGTTCCCGCCAGGATGTACGGGCTGAAGTTCTTCCAGAATCGTGGATACGATTTGGTTGATGGGGTTTGGAGCACGAAAGTATGCCAGGTGAAGAACTAGCGCGCGAAAGGTAACGCTGGTAAGAATAATCATTTTTTTTTGTAATATTTTCTTAATGAATAGGCTTGATGAGTTTAACCCTAACATTAGTGTGTTCAATGTGTCGTCGCAGTGATGACCGATGCGGAATTGTACTCAATGGCTGAGCGGATGTATGGCATTGCGAAGGACAAGACCAGTCGTATAATGGGAACGAGGAAGAAGGTCTTTCAGGCGAAGAAGAAGTTGTCAGCCATGGAAAGGTTATTGTCAAGTCGTGGATTCGATCTTGACTTCCCTTGAGGGTCACCGATTAGCGTTCGCAAGGAATGTTAGCAATTAGTGCTAGTAAACAGTTTTTCATGCTTTTGTTTTTGGCCAATTGTAAACTAGTCTTAATGTCGCTAGGGCTAGATCGCAATCTTTTGAAACTCTTGCGATAATTGGCAAAAGTGTGCAGAAACTGTACTTTTGAATTAAACATGAATGTTAAATCCTATACATCCTTGCATCTAAATCTCTTCCATGTAGGTTGCACCAAAAAATGAAATGACATTTTACTTGTTATTTGACATCCAAATTCTTGTCAACCAGCATGAGTTTTTTTTTTGCATATTAACCAGGACTTTCGAACTCGAAAGTTACTGAAATTATACGTTTCTGATTTCGTAAAGAGATGCCCTCATTTGTTTTTGTGATTTCAGATTTCGAGTGGCATACAGGGTATCCTTCTGTTCAGAATATCTTTAAGGTTCAATAACAGGCAAACATTCAAAATCGAAAACATGTAGTTTCTTAACATGTTTTCGATTTCGAGAACATGACATAGTGACCGTGTTACTAGACTGGGTTCATTATGCCTCCCCTGTGGAATACCAACCATCTCTGCTTCACTCAAGTAAGCCATGCAGAATTCTGTCGACTCCTCCGTAACATATCGTTGCACTATGCTAGCGTCTGGTCGGTACCTATTCTTCACAAAACATTTAAAGATCTTCATGTACCTTTCAAAGGGATACATCCACCGTAAAAATACAGGCCCGCACAACTTCACCTCTCTTACCAAATGAACAATCAGATGGACCATAATATCGAAAAAAGAGGGAGGAAAATACATCTCAAGTCTGCATAGTACGTCAACCACCATAGCTTGTAGTTTGTCCAACTTGCTGCGACTTATCGCCTTGTGACATATGCCTTTAAAAAATAGACATAACCGACTAATGCAGCTGCGTACATGTGAGGGAAGACTGGCACAAAGTGCCAGCACAATCAACTCCTGCATAAGTTTATGACAATCGTGCGATTTCAGGCCAGCAATTTTACAATCATCCACACTTACACATTTGCCTATCTTAGAAGCATATGTCGAAATGACTTTCACATCCTTCAAAAACTGACAAAACCTAGTCTTCTCAACATCAGACATCGTGTAGCACGCTGGGGGGAAAAACATTCTCCCTTCTACTTCTACCGGCACAACAGACTCCCTTAATCCCATTCTACTCAAATCCTTTCTACTTTTCAAGCCATCTTTCGATTTACTTGGAATATCGAGCAAGGTGCCAATAAGACTATCACAAACATTCTTTTCAATGTGCATAACATCCAGACAATGTCGCACCCCCAAATACTCCCAATATGGCAATTCGAAAAAAATGCTACACTTTTTCCACGGTCCATACACCTTGCCCTTTTTACGATTCTTGCCAAAGTCATTATCCATGTCTCTCACTTTTTCTAGAATCTCTGAACAACAACACAGCCTTCAACAACAACAACACAGCCTTCAATTTGAACCATTCATTCCGATAACCGTCGTAAGTCCAATTCTCACCATACCACAACTTTTTCAAATCATCGATTAGAGGCGCCAAATATATATCAATATCATTTCCTGGTTGTTTAGGCCCTCAAATCATCAACGACAACAATACATACTTTCTTTTCATCGTTAACCAAGAAGGCAAATTGTATATCACCACCATCACCGGCCAAGAACTGTGAGTGCTACTCATATCCCCGTAAGGGTTCATTCCATCGGTCGACAAACCTAGCCTCAAATTCCGATCTTCCTTACAAAACGGAGGATATAACTCATCTATTTTCTTCCACTGGTCACCATCAGAAGTATGTCTTATCACATCATCCTTGGGACGATTTCTTCTATGATACCCTGTCAAGTTTTTTGCATCAACTCTATTTGAAAACAAGCTTTCCAACCTAGGAATGATAGGTAAATACCACACGACTTTAGCAGGTGTTTGTTTCTTCACTCTATTCGGCACCTGTGCGCCAACGTCTAACTTCTCTTTTTTTGTTGTGTATCATGACTCATTAGAGACTAGACACCTATCCAGTTTTTCATTATCTTCCCCTCTATACAACATGCAATCATTAGGACAAGCATGAATCTTCTCCAATTCCATTCCCATGGGACACAACACCCGTTTAGCCGCGTAACTACGATTTGGCATCTTGTTGTCAGCAGGGAGTAGTTCTGTCATGAGTCCAAGCAGTTCCGTCATTGCATTATCGGAAAGACCGTGTTTAGCTTTCAAATTCATAACTTGTAGAGTAGCACTCAAAACTGTGTGACCCGAGCCCTTGTACAAAGGAGTTTTCTTATTCATGTACATGGCTTCTAAAGCTTCTGGTTTTTCAACAAAATGCCTAGCCACATCATCTGTCAACTCGTTTAAATGATTCCATTTCACCACTTTGCCCTACATTCCCAAAATTGTTTTGTTCTTCCCTAATGCCACCGTCGTCGTTCTCACCATGCCATACCCAAATTTTATAACCCTTATCAAATCCACGCATAATCAGGTGACCCCTAACACCAGCAACACCTAAATTAGCATCGTTCATGCAATTTCTACAAGGACACCTAATTCCAGAACAATTTTCACTTCTAGCATGTTCTGTTGCAACATTAATGAAATGTTCAACCAACCTCCGGTATTCAGGACTAGTACGCACATCCTCTTCCATTATACGAGCACGATCCATTATATGTATATCTAGGTGTCGAACAAGGCACAAGAAATACAACCTAAACAAAACCAAGCAATCAAGTCAAGTACATGCAAAAAATGTAGGTGCACCATCCACATCAACATGCAAATAACACCTAACAAACACGTATCCAGTAACACATTATACCACACATCCACAATCTTACAATTACAAAACAAAATCAAGGCAAGTTGCCACCCATACACCTATGCCGTCAAAGATACATACATGTCGACAACTGGGATTTCATAGGGAATCATAGACAAAGATTTATACACACATACCTTCACACATGAGCTCCCAAACTTTATGGTTGAATCTAGAACCTCCAAATATTTTAACAAAACTTACCAACAGTTCAAACATTGAGCCCGTAAGACCATTTTATTGCATAACACAAAGTTTTCGAAATCGTAAACCTCTACAGTCTAAACTTCCTATCTACTTTCAATATAGCAAACACCACTCTTACAAACTTTCGAATTCGAAAAATGGACAGCCAAAACTTCACAAACCAAGCACGTGACTTTTATTGTAGAAAAGCTCCTTTAATACTAATGCCTATAATTTCGGTTTCGAAACTATACCAATATTCAATTATACATCCACGTCATCACAACTTGGTACCTTTCTTTCGGTATCGAAAGAAAGTTGTGTTTAACACTTTTTCGAATCCATAAACAACACACACTGAACATGAAAGATGGTACCAAAAAGTGTCAATCCTTTTTCTAGTCTTAAACTTGACCTTCTTCAGTTTTCGAAATCTAAAACTGTATTTGGTACCTTGTTTTCTAATCTTAAAATTTGACCTACACCGACACACCTCAAATTCAGCAACACTCTACTACACTCATCTTCATTACGAAATCGAACATTGTCTCAAACGGCATATTCAACATTTACGCCGTCTGAAATTTCTAACAACTTACCCGAGGACTTTTCGAATTCGAAAACTTTGGTTCCCGGCATTTTGCTCCGACCACCGTGCTCCGGTGATGTCTCCGGCGACAATTCCAGTAGTGACGATAGAGTCACGTAACACTCTTGCTTTTCTTTGAGAATATTTCGACCCTATCAATCTGGGTTACACGAAATTTCTCGCAGGATAAAACTATTGCTACATTCTTGATTCTAGGCTTGAACCAAGAACATGATTTTGAGTAATACTGTTTCTGGATTGTATAACATGAGAAAATCTGTGGATTTTCTCACTGGCGTATAGTTCAGTGATACATACATCAAAACCCATATGATTGAATAGTTCAGTCATATATGCATCAAAACCCACATGTTCTATAGGTATAATTATTACACCGTACCATAACGGTTCAGACAACCGTGTGGTAACTCCATACGTATCAAAGTAACCACATGCAACTGTGCATTAGTATCAATCAGTAACTCCAGGGCAATGCATATGTACCAAATCAGGTAACCGCATAAAACCAGTTGCGTGTACGTACCAATCCATAACAAAACAGTTTGGTAACCACATACACACAACTGCACCCAATATCACTGTGTTAATTGATACACGTAATTATTCTCAAAATTAATCTTGAATCGATGCAACACTTCAATTTAATATAAACCACATAGATAAATAAATAAATATTTATCTTAGAACCGTAAACTCACAGATAGTTTTTACAAGTGTGCACTCCGCACCGCCAACCTTGTTAATTATAACATCTCGAGCTCACTATCTCGAATCCAATTATACTTAAATTAAACCGGTGTTCAAACAAAACACCAACATCTTTCACCTCCAGCTGATGCTAGTATTATTGCAACAATTTGTAAGCTACAAAATAATGTTGAACCCATTTTTTATCCGAGTCATGTAGTCAAGCAATCTTGCTACTAATACTTGTTCATTTCAGACTATATACTGCAGGAGGTCTAAAGAAAAGGCCTTTAACTAAATCAAGTCAAGGTCTTGGTCTACCTATTACCTCATGCTATTCCACACGTTTGGACTTCTATGTCATGCTTTAACTCTTTTTCAAAGTCAAGTCAATGAATTGTTTCAACTATATGTTATTAACTTTTGAATCCAGCCAAATTAATGAAATTTGTTCACTGGACCATAAAATATCAGAATACCTTTTTTTTTAATTAAACCACCATTGGTGGGGGTATTTTATTGGCTCCCCAAACCTATTAAACTGGCCAAAGCCATAAATGTTTTACAAAAGTGTCAGCTTAAAAGCTGACGAAGCAACTAAGCTTCCAAAAATGAATGAATATTCCTAACTATTCATTACAACCACTTCATGGATTTTGTAGTATTCTTGCATTCAAAAACTCAGTTCAAGGAGTATTTTAGCAATCGAGTTAACAAAGACCGAAACACAATTTAGCCATCCGAAAGGTTTGAAGGCAAGATTAAATTCCGTATTAGTGGTTGTTATATACAAAAAAGGAGAGACTGTTTGTCTTTAAAGGTCAAGCTTCTGGCCTTGTTACTGGCCTTGTTTTCTGGTCCTCCTATATTGGAGTACTTTGGTGGCAGTCCATGTGTGCCTCATCCTTCCTGCTTCCTGAAAAAGATAGAGAAAACAGCAGTACCAATCTTGGAGATATTACAAGTTGAATCTTAAGTTTGGAATTCCTAGCTTATCTAGCTGGATTAAAGCTCTGAGTTTTCCAGGAATCACAGTGTGTGTCAGTTGTGTAGACATTTCCATTTCAAGACACATTTTTGCAATAAAATCAGCAACACAGTTTCCTTCTCTCAATATATGAGTGATCTGATGCTGCCAAATTTTCTTGTTTAAATCAAAACACTGTGAGTAAAGATTCCATTCCATAGATTCGGGATTCTTAATTCCTCTGACTGGAATCATACAGTCAGATTCAATTGTAAAAGTACTCAGATTCAGATCCCTACCAGTCTGATAGCCTAGGTTTATAGCATGTATCTCAGCATAAAGAGAGGATACACATATCATGAAATGCATTGTCATATGAATGACATCTCCTAGACTATTCCTAAAAATTTTGCCAATACCAGTCTTACCACTCTGAGAAAAAACAGCATCTACATTTATTAAATAACCACAATCAGGGGGCTGCCACTTGATTATTTTAACAGGTCTAGGCCTCTTTCTCCTGATGAAGGGGGCAAGTCCTATTTCAACAATAAAATGGTTTTTGATTGGGTTACCTATCAATGGGAAGGCTGTAAAAAATTTTGAGACCTGTCTTATGATTTTATGACATAAAGTCTGAGTACTGCAATTTATATTATCATATATTAGCTTATTTCTTCTAGTCCAGATTACCATCATTGTTGTAATTCTGATGACTAAGCTATGTACCTTTGATAAGCCAACATATGATAAGTAAAATTGTATCCTCTGGCCAATTGTCCTGAAATTTCTGAGATTTATAGCCAATAATTTGTGTATAAAGTCCCATATTTCCTGGTTGACCTGGCATGCATTAAAGTAGTGTTCTAGACTGTCTTGATTACAGCACAGAGCATTTTGATGTTATATTAAATCCAAATCTGATTAATATATCATCAAAAGGTAAGATTTTATTTTTGATCCTCCAGATTAAGTTAGAGATTTTTGGAGGAATTGGAGATTTCCATACCTGTTTCATGATGATATCTTCCTCCTCTATTCTTCTGAGGCTGTTGTATGCTGCTTTGACTGAGAAGACTCCTGTCTTTGTGTTTTTCCATATCAATCTATCCTCATGAGAATATTGTAATCGAGCTTCCTGCAAAATGACAACAATATTAGAGGGCAAGAAATTATCAATTTGTGTCAACTGCTATGACTTATCCTGGATGAAGGAGGCCAGGGTTATGTTTGGGAAAGGTATATCTCTCTGTTCTGGCCAGTGATAATACAAGGGACCCCTCCCAGTCCAATTTGCATCCCAAAAGGAACAGCTCCCCTTCCCATAACAGACTTTTGAATTTGAATTTGCATGTTCTGTAACACTACAAATTCTTTGCCAAGTGTGAGAGTTTTTATAGGTTAATGGCAATGACCACATATACTTGGTCCAAATTGTTTCATTTTTTTGCAATTTCCACCACAACTTGCAGGAAAAAACTTGCACAAAAGCATTGATGTCTCTGAAACCAAGGCCATTTTCCTTGGTTGGCACTGCCAGCCTTTGCCATTTCCTCCACAATTTTCTATGGCCATAGTCCGATTCTCCCCAGTAAAAATTGCTGGCCATCTTCTCCATTCTTTTTATAACCACCTTGGGAGGCCTCAGTACTAAAAAATAATGTACTGGAATAGCCATGAACACATGCTTCACTAAAACCATCCTCCCTGCACTTGTAAGCCACCTATTTTTCCAGCCATTAGTAACCTTTTCCATTCTTTCAATTAGTGGGAGGTAGTGTTGTACCTTATTCCTTCCACTGAATACAGGTACTCCCAGGTAATGAAATGGCATCCTTCCTTTGGACATTCCCAAGCTCCTCTTGATTAATCTGTTTCTGTGCCTTGTGGAATCTGGATGAGTGAAAAATTCAGATTTTGAGAAATTCACTTTCTGTCCAGAGGCACTCTCATAAGCCATTAAAAATTCTTTGACTCTTTTCAAATTCCTTTTCTTGGAGCTAATGAACAAAGCTGTGTCATCAGCATACATCATGTGTGTGATTGGTTCAACTCCCCTGGGCATAATGAATCCCTGAATGTATTCTATACTAACCAATTTTTTAAGACTCCTTGAGAAAGCCTCAGTTAATAGGTTATAAAGGAAAGGTGACATGGGGTCACCCTGTTTAATACCCCTGAAAGATGGGAAGAAACCAGATGCCACTCCATTAATCAAGACTGAAAAATGGGCTGCTGATATGTTCTGGAGTACTATCTTAACAAAGGATCCATGAAAACCAAAATGTAATAGGATTTAATTGAGAAAGCACCATGAAACTCTGTCAAATGCTTTCTGCATATCCAACTTCACTATTAGATTTTGATTTCTGTCATTCTTACACAACAGTTTGGACATTTCTCTCAGCTGAATGATGTTATCTGAGATGTCCCTGGCTTTGAGGAAGGCTGACTGTTCTTGTGAGATCAACTTTGACATAAGTGGCTTTAGTCTCTCAGTTAAAAGCTTGGGGTATACTTTATTTAGGAAGTTGGAGAGGCTTATAGGTCTGAACTCAGAGAAGGATGTTGGGTTTGGTTTTTTTGGGATCAAGGTGAGCCAAGTGCTTGCAATGGCTTTTGGGATATGTGCCCCTTCTAGAAACTCCTTTACAGAGTCCAGTAGGTCTTCTTTTATCAAATCCCAGGAGTGTCTATAGAAGGAGCCAGAAAAACCATCTGCACCAGGTGCACTGTCTTTGCTCAGTTCAAAGACCACATGTTTGACTTCATCAATAGTTGCTGGCCTCAGCAGGCTTAAGTTGTCTTCCTCAGTTACCAACTTAGGTATCTGAGATGTGAAGTACTTTAGAAATGTTCCAGCCTCTTCAGTCACTGGTTCATTCAGTAATTCCTGGAAAAAGTGGATCCCTTCCTCTTTAATCCTTCCTGGATCTGAAGTCCAGTGATTATCCCTATCTTTAATATTACTGATTCTTGCCCTCCCAATCTTTTCTTTCACATAATTGTAAAAGAATTTGGTACTGGCATCTCCTTCTTGGAGCCATCTTATATTTGCCTTTTGTTTCCAGAATATTTTCTCCTCTTTCATAGCTCTTGTTAGTAAGGCATGTTCCTTATTTAGTTCAATAAGATCCTCTTCACTTCCAGAGTGTTGGAATTTCTCTTCTAGTTCAGCCACTTTTCTTTCTGCCTCTAGCAGATTTTGGTGAACATTTCCAAAATTCTCTATGTTCCATTTTTTTAGAGCCACTTTCAGCCTTTTGAGCTTATATACCATGTTCTGCATCCCTTGATGAGTACTTGGCTGGTTCCAGTTTTCCTTTACTAGGTCTGCATAATCTTCTCTACCTAACCACATTTGTTGAAATCTAAATGGCTTGGGAACACACTCACTGGCATCTTGTATTGATAGAAGTAGGGGATTGTGGTCAGATGAGGTTCTATTAAGGACATGTATGGAACTATGGGGGAACATGTGTATCCAATCTAGGTTGGTGAGCCCTCTATTTAATTTTTGGAGTAACAAATCTGGACTTGCCCTTCTGTTAGTCCAAGTGAACCTATTTTCTACAGTGTTAATCTCCTGGAGGGCTAAAGTTTCTATCAACTTGTTAAAATCTAAAATACTACCTATGGGTGGCTTAGTTCTCCCTCTCCTCTCACTTAGGGCAGAAATTGTATTAAAGTCTCCCACATAGATTGTGGGGGCTTGTGGCAGAGCTCTCAGATCATTCCAAAGGTTGACCCTCAACCTTTTAAATACCTTTGCGTAAATAAAAACTGAGTTCCAGCTTGTCAGAGTAGATAGATTAGTAACAGTTGTACACACAAGTTGATCATTTTGGGAAATGACATCAATTTTAAAATTGTTATTCCATAGCAACCAAATTGCATGCTCAGCGGGAAAAGAGTTTTGAAAATGTAGCACATGTTGTAAAGTTGTTATCATATCATTATCATGCATTGGTTCAATAATACATAGTATAGAAATATTATGCATCACTACCAGTCTTTGTAATCTATCTATGGAGGTCCCTATACCTCTAATATTCCATATCATGATATTTCCTATGATTTTGTGACAAATCATTAAACAGAATATTTTATTTTTTGTTTTGGCCTCAACAGCCTATTTACACTACCTGAATTATTGCTTTTTGGTTTTTTCTTAGTCTCCTGAGAAACATATTCTTTTGTGATAATACTATCAGATATATGCATATCCTTATCTACAGCATTGGACACATACATCTCAGGTTCATACATCACAAACACTTCAGTTAACTCTGGAGAGTCCATATGAGACTTACCTGTATTACCCGTTTTGGTCTGAGCTATCTGAGGAGATATTGTCTGGATTTCTTTGTCCTTATTGCAAGATGGATTCTGACGTGCCATTATATTGGTGTCTTCTTCCTCATCACTGCTATCATAATCCTGCAAGAAAGAGAAAGCATTGGAGATTTCCAAAGGTGAGTGGTAAGGTATCATTTCAGTGCTTGTATTTCTATTTCTAATCTTGAGAGAGCTCTTAAAAGTTGAGACATGAATGTCATCTAGTGAGTAAAAGGATACTGAGGATGGATTTGCATTGGGAACTGATTGACTGGATAGAAGCACAAAGGTGGGGCTCATTGGTTGCTTATCCCTACTATCTTGAACTTGCTGATCATGGTAGATAACCAATTCCTTGCTTCCCTTTGACTGTTCCTGCTCCAGAAATCCATTTTCCTTCTCCTTTGGGGTGAGCCCAGAAGCACCAGACTCTGATTTCTTGCTTGCATCCCCCCTCTTCCTCCAGGTCCTTTTGAGCTCTGGATGCAGATGTATACAAGCTGTCTCCTCATGGCCAATCTTGTTGCAGCCCTTGCAGTATGATGGCAGATAATGATACTCTATTGGGTATTCCTTGTAGCTGTCGGTCCTCCCAATAGGAATGGAAGTGATCCTCTCCTCTTTCAAATCTAACTCAACACACATCTTAATCACTGAAGGTCGTGTGACCTCGTTTGTTGCTGCATCAATTTTTAATAATTTGCCCAGTTGGCTGGCTACATCTTGGATGAGTGAATGATTATAGTAGTAGATTGGTACCTCCTTCACTGATACCCAAACTGGCACAACAGATGATTCGAGATCTGGGTTGAAATCTTGCGTCCATTTGAGTACTTTCATTGTAGCCCCTGCAATCGTCCAGTATGACTGGATCCAGAACTTCTGGTAATTTTCTGGGTCTTTGAAGCGGATGAGTATGTGCCGCAGACCGACCTGAAACTGCGATTTGAAGCCAAGATGTTTGAACGCTGCTTGTATGTTGTCCATCAGTGGCTTGCCCCTACTGAACTTCCATATGAGAGCATTTTCGTTGTGCGCCGCTAAGATATTGACTGAATCTTGATCGTATAAGCAGGCAGGTCTTCCATTTAGTTTGGTGATTGCTGGTCTTATTTCTGGATTTGTGGGAAGATATGTGAAAAGAGGCTGGTTTTTGTTTGCTAAGGCATCAAGGAAAGATTTTCCGGCGGTTGTTCCACCGTGGAGCGGTGGCGTCGCCGCCATGAAAGAGTCGTTTGTAGCCGTTTTCAGTAGGGAAAAGTGACGTTATTGGCGAGAAAAGGGAGTTTTTGCATAATTTGGGGACGCATGAGAAACAGTTTTGTAGAGAGAAGGTGACCTAAAACACTTACCTACGCTATTGAAGCCGGACAAGGGGGAAGTTCTCTACTTATACAATATGTGCCTCACAACTAGCCATTAGTGTTGTGTTGATCAGAATACCTTACAACCACTGCCGACATCAAATGAATTAAAATTGGAACTTTTTTTTGTTGAATGTTAATGCCAGCTCTAGGACTATATTGAAAGGCTATCATGATCAGGAGTTAACTATTTGCATCGACAAGCTACAGACTGCAGTACTTGTTATGTAAGCCTCGTTCTAAATGTTTCCTTGGAAAATACAAAAACAAACAATATATCACATTGAAATTTTAAGCTACTTGGATGGGAATAATTGTTTATATTGGTAAAACAGAAATATTTTAAAATTCTATGATCATGGGTGATCCTTGGATCTAAAGGTGGGCAATTGTGACTTTGCCTGATTAGTGTTGATGCTGAACCCAGTGTTGTTTGATTAATGCAATGATATTGCTCATCTAATACTTGTAACTAAACTTCATATTTATGGTGTGCGTTTGAGTCTTGGTCTTTCTGTCTTTGTAGACGTCAATGAAGCACAAGAAAAATCAATCCTGAGTCTGTCCATGAATGAGAAAGTCACAAGGATCTTAGTTCAATATTTAAGCATATTTCCATTGATGTAATGTATGTTAGAATGCTGACTTAATTATATAAAAGCCAGTTTAAGTTTTGCTTCAAAAGCGCTCTAACTATATTAGTTTCTGCCTAAATGATCAGCATGTATTCAAAGGTCCTGAACATAAAGGGAAGTTAAGAATGTCAACAAAAGTTTCTTGAATTCAGCAGCTGAAACAGGGTGATTGATTCCAGAGGTACAGAGAGTTCTCGACGAGACACGATAAATTGCTGCACAACACACTTCGTTGTTGGTCGTGATTTGGGGTCTGGTTGTATGCAGGCAAGACCTATTACAGCTGCAATAACCATGGTGAAAGCAGCTATGCCGTTAGCAGGAAGTGGCAGACGATTGTCCAAAACATCCTTGAGCAATATTTGCTCATTAGAATGTGATGATAATGAGGAAAGAAAGTCTCCAGGATGCTTCCCAAACAATATTTCAAGGACAACGACACCAAAACTATAAACATCCGCCTTTTCTGTGGTTACCAATGTATATGCCAACTCTGTATCATAAGTAGAGAACAATATCATGGACCAAGAAAAACATCATTTAGGAAATATAAAATCAAAATAAAATGATGATAGGAATTGAGTACCCGGTGCAATGTAACCATATGTTCCTGCTCTTAAAGTCTGATTTGATGAGTCAAGTTGTAGAATTCTGGCTGTACCAAAATCAGAGAGAGTTGCCTCCATTTCTGAATCGAGAAGAATGTTGTTGGTGGTTACATCCCTGTGAACTATTGGAGGGTTGCATTCGTGGTGCATATATGACAATGCATTTGCGATGCCTTTGATCACATTCCATCTTTTCATCCAATCCAACTCTACAGCTTCAATCTCATCCCTCAATATGCAGAACAAGCTTCCCCTCTCCATGTACTCATAAATCAGGAACATACACCATCTGTGCAAACAAAATCCCAAGAGCTTAACAATGTTACGATGCCTAATGTTCGAGAGCATTTGAGCTTCATTTCTGAAGCTTTCATCAAACTCGGGATTCTCGCCTTCCAATTGGTGAAGCTTTTTCAAGGCCACCACTTCCCCAGAAGGCAAATGAGCTCTGTACACACTACCATAACCACCTGCTCCAATGCAATACTTGATATCAAAATCTTCAGTGACCTTTATGATGTCATTGTAGGCAATATTTCCATCATAGTTCAAGATTTTGAAAATATCACCATGTGCAGGATCAACCGGCTCAGCTTCCACTTTGTTACTGACTGAGATTAGTTTTCGGAAGATTGTAAAAAATAACAATCCTAATCCGCAAACTGAGAAAATGGTTGCAACAATGAGAGAAGTGCGTCTTCTGAATTTTGTCTTGTGATAAGGGACAGTTTCTGTTAAGCAACGAAGCAGAGGAGGTGCATTACCACACAATTTAGGATTCCCAACATATCTGCTCGGATCAACTTCCCGTATGAATGTATCTGATAGACTGCCTTCAAATGAATTGTAGGAGATGTCAACATCAAAGTTAAGTGGTAGACCACCAGGAACTGCTCCTGAAAGATTATTGTGTGATACATTCAAATGCTCCATATGGTTGAAACTTGGGATGTCTCCAGTTAATTTGTTATCAGAAAGATCTAATGTTGAATGGTAAGAGTGCATTTGTAGGTCATATGGAATTCCACCAGTGAGTTGGTTTGATTGAAGGTGTAAGAAGCTAAGACGAAGTAAAGAGAGAGTGGTAGGAATAGGCCCGGTAATGTAATTGTTTGCAAGGCTAAGAAATTGAAGATCCTTCATATTACCCACACTTGAAGGAATAGTACCGTTGAGCAATTTATTGCTGAGATCAAGATGAGACAGGCTGTATAATATTTCTGAAATATGTTGGGGGATTGAGCCCCGGATATTATTGTCGGACAAATCAAGGTACAAAACGGTTGAAAAAGTGTGGTTTGGCAGGTGCAAAAATAGTTCGCCGCTAAGTTGGTTGGATTGGAGGGACAAGGACTCGAGTCTATGGAATAAATAGGATGGGACAACTCCCGTAATCCTATTGTTTCCGAGGCTAAGAAACTGTAGGTTACCAAGGCTGTGAGGAATTGTTCCAGTGAGGTTATTATTGCTAAGATCAAGGTGAGTCAGATTAGTAAATCGGGCTATAAGTTGATCATCATCAATCGAACCATGAAACTTAATGTGGGATAAATCAAGGTGTTCAATTGAAGAGGGGACCAGTAAGCTCATTCTTACTGGTCCAAGAAAGGGGACCAGTAAGCTCATTCTTGGACAAATCAAGGTATTGAATAGTAGCGATGTTAGGGAGGGGGAAACTAGGAAGCTCACCCTTGAATTCATTCCCGGATAAATCAAGGTGATCAAGGTTTGGCAACCGAGACAGAATTTGATCAGGAATTGAACCGTTTAACTGATTCCCCGACAAATTAAGATGTTCAATGGAGGTGAGGTAAGATAGAGAGAAAGGAAGGTCACCGGTGAGTTCATTCTCTGACAAATCGAGGAATCTGAGGTCGGAGAGTGCAGATATCTGAGGTGGGATACTCCCATTCAATCCGCAATCTACTAGAGAGAGTGTTTCAAGGTGAGGAAAGGAATGAAATCTGAAATTTCTCAACTTGTCACCTCCTACATTGATTCCAGACAGTTGGATGTCTCTGACCAGGCCAGTGGTGTCGCTGCAGGTAATTCCAGGCCATTCACAAGGAGTTGGATTGTCCACATTCCACCACCCGCTACTTTGCAGTGCCTCAGCTTCTGCAGTTGAGTTTGTACTTCCAGCACATGTCACCACTGTGATGTAGGACGAATTTACGATCCATGCCATTGTTCGTCCGATGCCAAATCCCTTTACTCTAAGGAATCGATTTACAAGGCTTCCTTAAATAGTTTTATTATTTTCCCTTTAAGAATTAGAATAAATTTTTATATTCCGTTCTAGATTTAGGTTAGGATTTCTTTGGGAATTCTTCTTAGTATTTATAGGGATTTTGTATTCATTAATTAATAGCTTTCAATTATCAATAATATATATTTTCAAGAGTGTTATCTCTTATTTGGTGGACTCCAACAATAACTGGACAAGAAGGCAGCGTCGGCGACTTCTTACTAATTCAGATTCGTGCTGGCGGATCTTTACTGATATCTCAGCTGCGTCAAGTGGTATCAAAGCGTGGTTTTCTCCCGTTCTTATTATTTGATTCATGAGGGGAGATCATCGTGTTAACAAATCAAACTTTAACAAGTGGGATGTGGAATTAGCCTCAACCCTTGAAAAAGTTAGTTTCAAGAAAACTGTATCCAATGATGATTATCATAATCATAAGGAAAGAGTAATTCCATTTTTCTATGGAGGAGAAGAGTAATTCATGGATTGGGAGATTGATGTTGATAACTTCTTTGATATGTATGATTTGCTTGAAGAAAAACAAGCAAAGAAGGTAGCATTAAAGCTGAAAGGTAAAGCTAATGTATGGTGGGAACGTCTTTCTTTCTCTAGGTAAGCATTAAATAAGGCGCCGATTAGAACCTAGAAAAAGATGAAGCGTTACATGCGAGATGAATTCCTACATTATAACTATGAAGAAATCCTTTGCTGCAGAAACAATGAGGCTAGAGACAGGGACAAGTTCCCTTCAAATAAAGAAGAATATGTGTCAACTGAGAAGGTGGAATTTGAATTGCGGCAAATTCTATTATCACCCAAGGAAGAAGTGCAACATGTGAATATTTTCAGAAGTTATTGTGCGATCAACAAGAAAGTGTTCAACTTGATTGTGGATAATGGTAGCTCCGAAAATATCATATCCCAGAAAGTGGTTGATTATTTGAATTTGACCTCTGAACCGCATGCAAAACCCTACACCCTAGGTTGGGATAATCAGGGTAATAAGGTAAAAGTTTCACGGACTTGCAATGTACCTATCTCTATTGGGAAACATTATAGAGAGTGTGATATGTGACGTTCTTGATATGGATGCATGTCATATTTTATTGGGAAAAAGTTGGCAGTATAACCATGAGAGTAAGTATAGAAATGGTGGTGAGGTAATGGTTTTTACATGGGATACACATAAGATTAAAATGGCATCTATTCCAAACTTTGAGCCTCCTTCCGCAAGTAAGAAGTTAGTTATGGAGAAAGAGGTGGAGACAGTGATCCTAGGAGAGCCACAACATATTTTGATGAATTCTAATTCATTAATTGGTGATGAACTATCAAACGAACTACCTCCAGCTACTCCACATCACAATGACTTGATTAAAAAGTCTATCTTACTAAACCTTCCACAATATCCTATGAGCATGATGGAGAATGAGTTTATAGAATTTCAATCGATGAAAATTCTTCAGAGGTGGACTTTATATCATCCCAGAATTGTGAAAGTTTTGTTGAGGAATCTCAAGTATGTTCTATAGAAGTTTTGTCTGTTGCTCATACTGATAACAATGGTTTAAATTATGGTGAAAATCTTGAAAGAGGGTTTGTAATATGCGATAAAGAAATCAAAGATGTGAAGTTTGATACCAAGATTCAAGAAAATAAGGTCAACGAAGAAATTAATTCTTTCGATAAACATTATGAAGATATGAAGGTCGAAGTTTATATTCATGAAGGCTCCAACAAAGACATTGTTCCCTTAAGAGATAAGGACGAAGATATGCAAATAAAATATGGAGTTGGATTTGGAGATGGTGTTATTGATGTTCCTATATTTAATAAACTTGCAGTCAAAACTCTGGATGGTGAAGCCGGGAACTCGGGTCGAGTTTTTTTTAAAGTGGAGGAGAATGATGAAGGAATATATAATATACGAACTAAAATTGGTTCCTTTGTCATAAATATTCTACGTTCTACCAAACCACCAAAACAAGTACTAGCTCACAAATGTGGTATGCGTTGGAAGTATCTCGTTCATTGGAAGGGACATCCTCGTGCAACTTGTATCAAGTCAGCTGATTATGGATTGGAGTCAATGAGCTTTAGCATTATGAACAATTTGAAGGAGAGGCTTTCAACTATTGCTTACAACAAGCTCAACGTATATGAGTTTCTAGATCCAGAGGATAACTCGGGGACGAGTTCTTTTAAAGTGGAGGAGAATGATGTAGGGAAACTTTATACAATAATTAGAGCAAAATCATTCAGGTTAAAGGTTCAGCAGTTACATGTTGTTTCTACGTCAACTGAGTTTGCAATGGAGATCGAAACTCTTGATGGTGGAGGAAGAGAACTCGGGACGAGTTCTTGTGAAGTGGAGGTGACTGATGTAGGACGAATTTACGATCCATGCCATTGTTCGTCCGATGCCAAATCCCTTTACTCTAAGGAATCGATTTACAAGGCTTCCTTAAATAGTTTTATTATTTTCCTTTTAAGAATTAGAATAAATTTTTATATTTCGTTCTAGATTTAGGTTAGGATTTTTTTGGGAATTCTTCTTAGTACTTATAGGGATTTTGTATTCATTAATTAATAGCTTTCAATTATCAATAATATATATTTTCAAGAGTGTTATCTCTTATTTGGTGGATTCCAGCAATAACTGGACAAGAAGGCAGCGTCGGCGACTTCTTACTAATTCAGATTCGTGCTGGCGGATCTTTACTGATATCTCAGTTACGTCACACTGCAAGGATAGGCAAGCTGCATATGACTAGTAGTGTTGAACCCATTGTTTGACTGATACAACAATTTGCAGACTCGGGTGCTAATGCTATAAACTGTGTCGGAGTCAAGTCAGTCAACGTCTTGGTCTTCCATCTGGTCTTCATCTTGTACGCATTAACCAAAGCATCAAACGCACAAGAAATCAATTCACACAGGCCGACCAATTAAGACCAAGTAAGTCAGCCAACTGTTTAACTAATAAGATCTCATTCCAATTGGAGATTTCAAAAGACAAATATGCGGTTAGTTTTGAATATGTGAAAGTGAAAAAGATATCCTGTCAGAAAAAGAAACATGTGAAAGATGCAAAAGCTCAACCCTTACAAAGTAAAGATTCAAAGCTACAGAAATGACTCAACTCCCACACCGAATATAAAATCTTCTGAACTCCCAACTTTCCTAACTTTCCGTGAAAGTGTTTATATGTTTCATCTTATACAGTATATGTTTTAATTTGAACTGTATATTTTGTTAGTTGAAATATTTTAATTTTTACATAAAATTTCTTAAATTTTCGTATTATAACATGTTTCATTACATGTTTACTTTAATATGATCAATGTTTTAACACAAAATTTTATCACTTGAGTTTAAATATACAGTGGTAGTTCCATACCATTTAAGAAAGTTGGACTTTCCAAAGACTTAGTACACACTGAAACACGAACACAACGACTTGTTCTTGCTTGAAACATAACATGGCTGCATAAAAACCAGAAACAATGGATTCTCAGATGGAAAAGCTTCTGCCCTTTTGGCTTTTGCTTCCTCTTCTCACTGCAGCCTTCTTCGGTTCTCTGATCTCCACCTTGTCATCTTCCTCCGATTCCAGTTTCACTTTCATCTTGCTTTTCTGCACTTTGTTTGCTCTTCTCTGCACCGGTGGTTCATGGATTTCCACGTCGTCGTCGTCTTCATTGGATGATTCTGAAGAAGACGATATCAGCTTTCTTTCCAGTTTGCGAATTCCATTTTCTTTTCTCGGCTTGGGAATCGGTGGTTCATAGATTTCGACGTCGCTTTCATCGGATGATTCAGATGAAGATCATGACGGTTCCAATTTCCATTCCACCTTGCTTTTGGGAATATTTCCGATTTCGGGCTCCGGATCTAGGATTTTACACGACGACTTTTCGTCGAACATCTCGACATCGAATTGGGAATTTCCGGCGTAATTAAACACCAGGAAATCGCAGGGTTTGATGTCGTAATATGTGGAAAACTGTTCCCAGCCTTGGCCGAGCCAGGTTCCGGTATCTGTGCGGCGGAGCTGTACACGACACGTAGCTCCGTTTGAAACCTTCAACACCACCGCTGAACTGGTGTTTGAGGGAATCTCCATACTTGTGCATGAAGGAGGCCGGAATGCTGAGGCCTTGGCTCGCCGGCGTCGGCACGACTTTGAAGAAGTGCGGCGAGTTGTTGATAAAATTCGATCGTCGAATTTGGGAAGCCATATTGATTAGTGATGGGAGAGCTTAACTTTCAGGAGGAATCCCGGCGGCACACAACTTGCACTGTTGTAGGGCTTTGGGGCATTGTGTTGTGGTGATCACCAATTACTTCCATTTTTAATATAATCAAAATAAATTTCGATTTTATGGAATTTACCTTTCAAAACAAACTAGATAACACTTGGGTGAATGTCCAATTCATACTCAATTCTCTTCAAATTTCCTTTTTTAATCAATTTATTAACTACGATGTACCAATCTAAGCTATATACTCATCATAGAAGAATTCTATTCTCTCGTCTGTATCTTGAATGTTCTCAGCCTTAATTGCATAAATGCCCACCATCTTCTTGAATTTCGCAGTTAGACCCCTGGATTGTAACAGTTTTATGATTGAATCTCATTCGGCTTATGTGCTAAACCTGTTGGCCTATGTGTCTATCCACCTCCCGGTAAACTGACGGGTCAATTATCCTCGTCAAGGTTATAAAAGTGTTGGTGGTGGTCCATGAAGGGTCATGAAAGTGAAAGTTGAATTGATCATAGCGGAAGGGGGCAACTATGCTAAATATCGACGAAACCCCTAAAGTTTGGACTTTGTAGAATTATAATGCATAGTTTGGTGAGAGAGCTCGAGACAGAAGAAGGGTGTGCATGGAAGGGATGCGTGGACCCTCAGATAGCCAAGTACAGTAAATCTGTCTACAGTATAATTGGATAGACGCTTAGTATATTTAGATATTTTGGTTAGTGAATTTATGGTTTAAGAAAGTTGACCCAACAGTAAACCCGTACGTAAAGGGATTGAGGAGAGATTAAGAACTTAAATGCAGGAGTGGAGTACTACTTCATTAGAAAGGACCAATCAACTCAATTAGCCACTTCTTAATTATCACACTTTTGAATAGATTGTATAGTGCATTTTATATTCTAATATGTGCACTTGACACTTAAAGTTAGTTAACAAGAAAAATGCATAAACATTCAATGCAATGCTCACGTGGCTATATATTATTTGGGCTTTAAAAAATTTTAAAATTACCTTTAGTTGGGGATTTATTTGGTACCTCATACCACAAAAACTTCCAATATAGGATTTTAGAGCATGTTGCAAGTCCGTACAAAGTAGAGCAAAGCTCTTGAAGTAACTAAGTGATGCGTATTTTCTATGAAAACCGTAATATGTAGCCAAAAACTTATAAAATGAATCGGGTTGATAACTAGCTAACAACAGAAGCTAAATTATCGAGGTAACCACCGCGAACAACTGTTCTCGGGCGATTCAGCTGAATCTAGAAATTGTCAGTTAGTTAGGAAATTCCTTATCTTTATCAATGAACTCTCTATAAAATTACAATATGAAGGCTATTTATAGCCGAATCCTAGATAATAATCCTACCTGAAATCTGAAAATAATAATCCTTTCCTTACTATGAAGCAAATAACAAAATCTATTCCTACTATGAAAACATATAAGAATCTTACCGGATTAAAAAACTCATTTATGGAAAAATCTCTTGGTAAGATTAGAAACCTAATTCGTTATATCCGTAGGCCTGATATTGATTTTATCTACTCATAATGCACGTAAGGTCTGGTCTACGGCTTTGTCAATCTCCCTCACATCACTAAGCTTCCAAAAGAATGAATAAATAGCCTAAAGTTTGGGGTCTATTGATTGAATCTATAATAATGGAGAAAGAGGAGTATTCTCATATCAAAGCGCGAACGAAGAGAAATTTAATGATCAAGTCAACCAAAATCGAAGCACAACTTAACCACTCGAAGGTTTGATACAGGAATACTTTTCATTATTTCAGATTATGTTTACAAATCAATTATTAGCATTTTTTGCACAAATGTGCCTAGTATTTTCATTTCAGTTCTCACTAAGGGGTCTCCTTTGTTTGTTTGATGATGATCAGGTGTCCACCTTCTTCAATGTTTGCATCAACATCAGTTCTTCATGATGCCATGGAGTTAGTTCCATCATGTGGTGCTTGCACAATTGAATACCACAACTGTGCCTTTTTAATGCATGTAAGTCATCTAGGATATGATCTTAGATATGGGATTCCCATCTTGAGCATAATAATGCCACTTAAGTATTTGAGTTTGAGTTTGATTATTGGGTGATCAATGAGTTGTTGGGGAATCCTATCAAATCCGATGAGGACATTCATCCCAAGCTTCATGGTGGGCCACTTAATACCCACTATGCTAATGGATGGTCGGGAATTGAATTGATTATGCTCCCTTATTTGAATTATTTGAATCTAGGAAATCAATATTTCGGTTGGGCACTAAATGATGAAACTTCAACCGACTCGTGCAATATGAGCCTTTGCCCGATTAATGATCGCATTGTGTACGAGTGGGTGCATAGAATTTTTGTACCTACTGGTGGATATGTAACAGAATCGAATGTGACTATCGTTATGACATTTTACTATGTCGTCAAGGAGGTTCATATCAATCTCTGGTATGCAATTAGGAATCATATGAGAGGGGCGTGGGCTAACCTAAGAAGAAACAAAAACCTACCCTACGTGTTAGAGTAAATCCCACATTGGAAACGAAGTGGATGATTTTTCATTATATAAGTTTGGTGGGCTACTCCATATATTGTCAATTGATTTTATGATGGAATCTCACTAGGCTTATGTGCTAGACCTATTGGGCCTTTGTGCATGTCCACCTCTCAGTTTACTAACATGCCACTTATCCCCGTTAGGTTTCTAATATAGTATCAGAGCTCAAGGTTTACAATCCAAGTGTTAGGGTGTTACCGTAAATCCTACATCGTAAATCGAAAGTGGGTAGGTCTTGCACTTGAGGGAGGGTGTTAGAGTAAATCACACATCGGAAATGAAGTGGGTGATTGTTCAGCATATAAGTTTGGTGGGCTACTCCACATATTGTCAATTGATTTTATGATGAAACCTCACTGGTCTTATGTGCTGCACATGTTGGGCCTTTGTGCCGGTCCACCTCCCAGTTTACTGACGGGCCAATTATCCCCGTTAGGCTTTCTAATACTACGGGAGCTTAATCACTAAACTGTTGTTGAAGTTGGATCCAAATTTCAACTTTGAAGATGATCCCGCCCCTTACAAGCCATACGATTGCAAATACTTTGAAAACCATAGGCCGAAATGGATTTTGAAAAATGGAAGATGGGTTGTGAGGCCTCCAAAGGAAAAAGACTAAGCGGGCCAGAACATCAACAAGTGAGTCATCTTCACCTCTTTGTTTTAAGTTCAACATAGGTCACATTTCAAAGTCTTATGTTTTTCAATATGTACTTGTTTTTTCGTTTTCTAGGTACGGAGGTGACTGAGGTTGCGGATTTCCCAACGTTTACAAAATGAAAGCTATGTACGCTAGTATATGAAATCCAAGGTGCTCACATTGATTGGCGTTAGGTGGGACGCTTATGAGGGTAAGGAAGGATTTGAGAGCATTGAAGCGTGCAGAAGGATGTTCGACTTTTATGGATGCCTCGAATGTACATGCTAATGAAGAGCAAGATCACAATGAAGGCAACGACTATGATATGAACTTTGACATGGGAAGTGGTTTTTCATAGTTAGTTATTGAATTTGCAGCGAAGTATGGATTTGGTGTAACACTAGTTTCATGTCAAACAATATTACATTTTAAGTTAAGTCATTTACGTTTGGATGATATCGAGTTATTTGTACGGTAGCATTTATAATTCCTACCATTCTTTGATGATCACTTTTAAAGAACAACATATTAGTGATTGCGCGCATGTAAAAATGTTTTTAAAAATGGTTCCGGGATATGTTTCAGATTTTGAAAATCTCGCAGGATGAGCTTGTCAAAAGTCCACGTGGGAGACTCCAAAATGCGCGTGCTGCTCAACTGTAGTAGCCTGCTGCCAGCGTTGTTCCCCGACTGGATAAAACTGCCCAAAAGATGCTAGAGTCTTCTGACGTTGCTGCTCCCTCACTGAATTTGGTAGCCAAAATTCTGAACCGAATGGTTACATGGAGACTCTCAGACATAATTTTTCTCGACTGGATGAATGAGCTCTGGAATTTCTCTTCTGCCGGGTTTCGAAATCGCAGTGGTGCCTGCGTCTGCAGACGTTGTTCTCCTGCTAAAATATGTTGAGGAAGCAGGCCAGCTTCTGCCAGATTTTGTACCTGAGTATTAGCCGAATAGTACACACCTCGTGGACGTGGTGTCTGAGACTGGCATTCGAATCGAGTTGAACCCTAATAATCCTCCACCGAGAAGTCTCCCCTAAGCTCCGACGCCTCTGGGCCTCCGTAATCTCTGCCCTCATCAAAACCCCATCTGAAATTGTTCCCGTTGCCCGTAGTCGCATTCGAGTTGATTGCAGCTTTGCCGGAGCCGCCAATCTCATGTCGTCGCCCTAAAAGAACCGCCTCACCACCGTGGTTGTTTCCGTTGTCAAATCACCATCCGTCGTGAATCCGCTCAAGTTGAATCGTTGTTGATACGCCCCGCGAATCCATTGTAAAAGCCCCCAAACTCAGGTTGCCAGTCACGGTGGATCGCAGCGTCGCCGCTAGGTTTCCGCCACCCGAACGCATTCGTGTCACCAATGTGCTCGAAACCGATTTCAGCACCTTCGTAGATGTTCATATCGGGTGACTGAACCCAATAAAATGATGCGCCGCCATAGTAACGGTTGGCTCGTCTTCCCCGATTTGCTGCGTCGCCGTCGCTGTATACATGAACGACGCCGTCGCGGTCGTCACCTCTAATTGGGCGTCGCTCGAATTTGACTGTGTTGCCAAGATGAACTTGCTTCCCTTCATAAAACTCAGAGTTTGAGCAATTCGAAACTCGACCGAACGCCGCACACAGTTTTAATCCCTCCAAAACTCGATTTCCATGGTCGGAGATTCAACCCTTTGATACCATTTGTCAGGAAGGCCCATTCCGGTGTGGTCAATTTCGTAATTCTACAGCTACCTTAATCCTAATTGCAAAAGGAAAATAAGATAAAAGAGACCATAAAATTCATATTATCATAATTCCCCATTCATTTCCTTATCCACGTCTATTTATACAAGAAATTCTTCTGAACTTTCAAACTTTTCTAACTTTTCATGTAAGTTTTTATGCATTTTAACTTATACTCCCTCCGTTCACTTATCTATGTCTTACCTTTCATTTTTGAATGTTCATTTTATGTTGTCTCATTCCACTTTTGGCAATGTTTTGGCTATTCTCCAACCACTCATTTCAATTTTTCTTCCTCTCCTTTAATTTAAACCACCCATTTTTTCCTTCTTAATTTGTGTGCAAATAGTGTTAAGACATACATTATGGCCCTGTCAAGTTGGGTTGAAATTAATTTAATTGAGATTACTTTAATTTAATTGAAATTTGTTTAGTTTAACTGAGATTAATTTAAATAACTGAGATTAATTTAACTGAACTGAGATTTTTCTGGTTGAACTGAGATTAATTTAACTGAATTGAGATTAATTTAACTGAAAAGAGAATCTTATGCATAAAATAAGGGACTGTTTGCCCGAACTTATTTCATGTTGAACTGAATTTTACTAAAGTGAAAATTAATGTATTAATAACAGGATCAGTATGTCTAATTTTACTTGAATTGTTCAAAATATATTTTCATAAATTGAACTTAACTGAATTGAATTGAACTGAACTATTGATAAGGTCCAAAAAATAGGGCCTAAGGGGCGGTTTGCTTGAATTTATTTCTTACTAAGCTGAGCTGAACTGAACTGAAGTGAAGTGAAAATTAATGAATTGAAAAATAGAATTAGTATGTCTAAATTCACCTGAATTTAATCAAATTATATTTTTACTAAATTGAACTGAATTGAACTAAACAGAATTGAACTGAATTGAATTGAACTTGACTGAAAATTAATGTATTAAAAATAGAATTAGTATGTCTAAATTTACTTGAATTTTATCAAATTATATTTTGATTGAACTGAACTGAACTGGACTTAATTGAACTGAAGTAAAAGTTAATGTATTGAAAAATAAAATCAGCATGTCTAAATTTACCTGAATTTTATCAAATTATATTTGGATTGAACCGAACTGAATTGAATTAAATTAAACTGGGATGAGTTGAATTGAACTGAACTGGACTGAACTGTTCTTATAAACTCCGGCAAACAGGCCTAAATCGTTATGTTTTGTATCCAATTGAAATAAAGTTAAAGTAATTATTTTATTGAATCAAATTAATCTCAGTTTATTCCAGTTGAACTGAGATTAATTTAACTGAACTGAGATTAATTTAATTGAACTGAGATTTGTTTAGTTGAACTGAGATTAATTTAACTGAACTGAGATTTTTAATTGAACTGAGATTTGTTTAGTTGAACTGTGATTAATTTAACTGAACTGAGATTAAATTAACTGAACTGAGATTAATTTAACTGAGATTATTTTTCAATAATCTGAACTTGACAGGGCCATAAATGAACGGAGGGAGTACAGTGTAACTTTTAGTAAGAACTGTGTATTTTGTTACTTAAAAGTTTTAAATTTTTACATGAAATTTCTTGAATTTTCGTATTAAACATATTTTACTATATGTTTAATTTAAAATGGTGAATATTTTAACACAAAAATGTATTATTTGAGTATAAATATATAGTGGCAGATCTATCGTATTAAGGTAAGTTTGTCTCTCAAAAAATTTGGCTTTATACAAACCAAATAATTAGTAAGAATGTATATATTTTGCCCCAAAAACGCCTTACGGTCCATGACTCATTTTAATTTGCAGTAAAAGAAAAGGTCCACCAAATTCATAGGCCCATCGGACCCAAGACGCCAGCTGTCACGCGTTCTCTTCCCAGTTTCTATTTTGTAAAACCGCTTAAAGTCGGTGTAGTAACGGTACTATCTCTTTACCAGTTAGGGTTCCGCCAATATATACGGACAGATCAGACACAATTCCCATTATTTCTCTCTCGTTTCTCAGTTCTGGAATCATCCCATCGCCTCTAATCTCTTTCTCTCCCAAATCGCTTAAACCCTAAATTTTTCCCCAAATCGCTATTTCTGAATCTCGGGAATTCTTTCAATTACTCTTGATTGATCGACGCTCTTAATTGCTATTTCTGAATCTCCCGAATTCTTTCAATTACTATTGATTGATCAACGTTGTTAACTGTATTCGTTTTCTTGCCAAGTTGATGGAGATTGTCAGCGTGATTTGGTGCTTTTTTTCGTTGTTGTTCAGGATAATTGCATCAATTGGAGCAGGAATCGTGACTCGCCTTTGCGGCCTCTTTGGGGTTTCGAGGGCTCCCTTTCTCTGCGCTTTTCTTATTGTTCTTGTTCTCTTAGTAATCACAAATTATAAATCTTTTGTGGATTTTTTCAGGTTCGAAATCAGTACAGAGGAGGGTGATGTTGCCAAGTGGTTCTTGACAGGTTTCTTTGGAGTTTTTGTGTTGGTGTTATGTCAGTACGGAGGAGGCCCTGGAATTTTGACACGAATTGGGGGATTATTTGGATTTTGGAGCACGCCTTGTGCTCCCTTTTCCTGGGCCCTTTTCATCGTAGCTGCCCTCGTCACTATCACCAAAGGGGGCAATAAGGTTTTTCTACACTTTGTCAGTGCGGTGGAATCATGATCTGATTGCTTCTGGAAAAGGTGCTGGTCTGAAAATGGAGGCAGCTACTCTGGCTCAATGCATATTACCATGTGTTCTGCACTGTAATCAGAAAACTTCATAGTATAGCTGAAATAGGTGTTCTAGAATCTAGAATGTGTTCTGCACTGTAAGGTAATCAAGTTCATAAGTCTGAACTCAATGAAGAACACAAGTTCTTCTGTTTGTAATACTTTTGCACATATATTTCAATCAAAGTATATAGTTTTTTGTTATCTAACATCGTCTCTTTCCGTATTTATGAATTTGTTACATGCCCTTTCCATTCATTTCATCTGAACAAACTAGCCAGTTATGAACAGATCAGTATATATTTGCAGGTGTTCATGTTACACATATATGGCATCGCATATATGTTGTGTGCATTTTCCTGTTCTATGGCCTTTGGCTATGCTTTCTGGAGCTTATCCTTTTATCAGTATGATGGTTTGTGACGCTATCATGCTATATATTCATGGTTTGTGATGCTATGCTCTGATGTGAAAGTGAAAGTGATTGCTTGCAGATTAATTGAAGCTTGTTCTTAATTTAGATCCTTTAGAATGAAAGTGTTGACGGCGAAATTGAGCCATCTGTTTTTTTCCTGATGAAATAGCTCTATATTGATGCTAGCTTCTATTTCTCTGTCTAAACTAAGGTCATTACAACAATGCCTTATACATTGTGGTATTATCATGTATAAAATCTCAGGCAATATTTCTAGTTCCTGCAAATTTTCTGCTAATTACTGAATACCTGGTGTATCGTATATGAAGTTTTAGTGGTACCATTATAGATAGATATGGTTCTGATGCACTTGCAGCTCATAATTTGCATCTTTCAGAATCGCGATAGACATGCTATTTAAGGGATGTTCTATTTTATGACCATTGCTTTGCCATTTCGGTTGTAGCTGGGCTCCACTGTACCTGGCCTAGTCCTCGGCGTGTTTGCAGGCGTTGTTGTGTATCTGGTTCATGGATTATCATATATAACAGACAAGAAGATGAATGAAAACACCCAAACACAAATCTTTTTCTTGTAACAGTTTTCTGAAGCATAATAACAATCTCTGAGATGGAAGGAGAAGTGAGGGGAACTTAAAGAAGGAACCTCCCAGGGAATGCTGTTAAAACTAATAAAGTATTAAAGAAGGAACATGTTAAAACTTTCTGTTGTACCCATACACGACATCTAAAGAAGTATTGTAAAATTCTTGCATTTCATTTTGCAACTTTGCAAGGATTAGCTTCTCAATGGAACTATGCAGAATTCATCCTTTTAAATAGAATATGCCAAATGAAATATTTCTCTAGTACATGGTAAATCGCCTAGGTCCATGTCAATCGACATCCATCCTCTTATCATCTTCTTCTTCCTCATCGTTCCTAACAGACCACAGCTTGATTGATCGATCATGTGACACAGTTGCAATACATTGGCCATCTCCTGATATATCCAGTGATGTAACTTTTGCTTCATGATTACTGAGTGTCTTGATGGGCTTAACATCTTTCGAGGACCAAACCTGAAGATAGAGCATAACAAAAGTAAGTATAAATTTAACATGCAATAAAAGAGTATCGCAGAATAACTGAGAAAGTTGCATATACCTTTGCTGTTGTATCATATGAACCGGTAACGAAAAAGTACCCTTCTTGAGGTTCAAATTTTACTTGGGACACAAGATTTGAGTGAGCTGGTATGACATAAAGTGATTTTCTCTTCCTTAAATCCCAGATACGACAAGTATTATCTTCACCACCAGAAGCTAAATGATAACCATTTGGGGAAACACTGACACCAAGAACTGGCTTAACATGCCCTTCCAAGGCAAGGATACTTCTCCCTGACCTCAAATCCCATACTCTAACAAGGGCATCCAGCCCACATGATGCTACCAAGGCACCATCGTTCTGAAAAGCTATCCCGTACACACTTCTACTATGACCTTCTTGGAGAAGTAACTCCTCACCGGTCTCGACATGCCATAGCCTCCAAGTCTTGTCAAAGCTAGTTGTTCCCAGGTATTTTCCTGATGGATGGAATGCAATACGAGCAAGACGATCCAAATGGCCCTGATAAGTATGCAAGAGTGATCCTTTACTATTCCACAATTTTGCTGTTCTGTCAGCAGAAGCTGTTGCAACATAGTCTCCTGTGGGAGAGAATGCAACATCTGTAGCTCGCTCTGTGTGACCTTTTAAAGCTGCAACTCTATTTGCACCCGGCATGCTCCATAGCCTTGCAACTCCACTCAGAGAACTGGAGAAGAAAAAAAGAATCAGCCAGACAATTTGAGGGATCAACTACAGCAACAAGAAACAGTAGGAAAAAACTGAGCCTGAGCTTAAAAAGTGAAAGTGCTGAGAAGATGTCAACCAAAACTAAAACTCAAGAATAAAAGGAGATAAAGAGTTTAAGCCATGCTCCGGGAAGGCCAGCTAGAGGATTTCTAACTACACACCTGTGTGTAAGCACAAAAGTACGCAAAAGACATCTCAAATGCAGTAAAGATAAAATATATTATTAATATCACGATGGAATATATAAATTGCATGTTAGCCTAAAATAATACTCACATACATGGTTGTGGTCTCTATCCATCACTTCACCATGACATCTAATCAAATGCTCAATGTATCCCAAAAGGAATGAATGTAAAACTTAAATTTCTAACCCGAGACTTATTGCCACAAACTACACAAAAAAGGCCACCCAAATATCAAATATACATGTACTGTACCATTAAGATAAAAATATGAATGAAGCCTAGGGTGATTATGTCATGGAGTGGGTGTGTGAAAGAGAGACATACCAGGTGGCAAGCATATCTCCATCATGTGAAAAGGAACATCCTGAAAGTGGTCTATCATCTCCATATCCACTGGATTTGAAGGCCAAGGTGCCCGCCTGCTTCAAGGCCCAGTCTACCTCTGCATCGACGTCTTCATCAGGATCCTCTCTTCTTCTCTTAGCACGGTGTAAACGCAAAGCTGCCCTCACAGTAGAATATTTTGTGATATCAATTCGAGCTTCACGAAGCCTGTTAGACCCTTCAGTGAAAAAAGGATATTGAACATCTTCCTCAAGTCCCTCTAATAGTGCAGCTGCAGCTGAAGAACCAGCTTCATCCTCATGAGCTTTCATCAGCAGCTCCAACTGGCCTTCACTATCGAGCTTTGACATAAGGGCCCTCAGCCTGTCTCGCCTTTCCATCTCTTTCTCACCAAAGAGAGTAATAGGCTCACCAAGCCGACGAAGACGCATTCTCACTGCCAAGTCATTGGTGGGCACAGCAAGTGCAGCTGCCCGGCGCCTCATCAGAAGGTCCTGCACTGCCTTTTCCCTTCTCTCTCTTTGCAGCTTGTTCTCTTCAGACATCTCATAATCAACAGAAGGCCTAGCTTCATCCTTATCAGAAACTGACTCTCTGTCCATTGGCTCTCCATTCTGAGCAGCAGGGGCTCGGAGTACTGGAGGGCGAGCAGGGATAGGCGCCAATGGTGGAGCTACAGCAGCAGCAGGAATCGGAGCAATGGTTGGGACTGGGATTGCAGCATTATCATCAGAAACTACTGCCACTGTCTCCAGCATCGGAGTCGGAACAGAATTGCTCTCATCAACCTCCATGACTGACCACAACAAACCCCAGTAGCAATCACTAAATTTGATATTTTTTCTATCAGCTAATCAATTGGCGACAATCAATGTAAACAAGTAATCAGAAATGCTGAAGTTTCAAACTTTTCTGCAACAAAACGGAGAATTTTACCTTCGAGGAGCCGACAAGCTCGTCAATCGCAGAACCGGGACGGGGAACAATTGTGTCACTAATTTTGTAATTCCATTTACCAGATCTATAGAAATGAGAAAACGACACTTTTGGTGCCCAATTTATGATGAAATGTCAACTTTAGTTCCCACTATTTGAAATGTTTCAGAAATGGTTCCCAAATTTTGATGAATTGTTCTGAATTGGTTCCCAAATCGGTTGATGACTGGCCATCGACGGTTTCTCTTCCACCAATGCCTCCTCTGCACAGTCATCCTTTGTTCAATCTGGCCACCCGCCACCCCAAATGACGGCAAAGACGCAACAATTGTACATAGTGGAGGTGGTGAAATCGGTGATGGGCTGAACTGGCGGAGTGACGCTCAGGCCGAAAATGATTGATTGTCAACACCACCACACTAGCCGAGATCGATCTCCGATTGACACCACTATTGAGTCATCATCGTCGGTCCGACACCGACACTTGCACTTCCACTATCCATTACCGCCACCATTTTTCTGGTGGAAGTTTAGTGTATCAGAATCTGGATGGGTATTAAGGGGATGACTGTCGGAACAATCGAAGTGTCATGAGCTCTCGTGTCGGGTCATGGGCTGACCATCAGAGAAGTTCTGATGCTGGTGGGCAACAGGTGAAGAGAGGAAGGTTGTCGTTGGTGGGCGTGGGACGGTTTTAAGGCAGTGAATATTTGACGGTGGCGATGGCTGTGTAGAGCAGGCAGTTGTAGGGGAGAAATCGTCGCTGACCAATCATCAACTGGTTTGGGAACCAATTCGGAACATTTTATCGAAATTTGGGAACCATTTCTGAACCATTTAAAAAAGTAGGAACCACAGTTGACATTTCCTCAAAAACTAGGTACCAAAACTGTCATTTTCTCCTATAGAAACCGTTTCAAAACCAGAACCAGTGTTAGGATCCACGCAGTGGCGGAACCAGGATTATATTTTGGGTAGGCCCAAATGATAAAAAAACATGTCGCCGGCAGTCAGTGGCGGAACAGAGGACTTCATCTAAAACGCTGCAACTCCGGGCCTTGTCGCCGGCAGTTGGAAAAGGCAAACGTTTCACCGGTGTACAGTATAATAGGCTGTGTTTGAAATTTTAGGGTAGGCCCGGGCCTATACATGCTTCCGCCCTTGGATCCACGGGTCTAAACGCAAACTCAGGAAATATGGAGGGCCTTTGTGCAAATAGTTAAAAGATGAAACAAGAACAGAGAAGCTTCATCCGATCTGGGCGATTATAGAACTGCCATTTCCTTTCTTTCTTAGTATATAGCCTAAGTGTTAGGAATAGAGAACCATCCTTTGAAATGGGATCAAACTGATTTGTAGTTTTCTCTTTTTAATTGTTTTCCTTCTGAATATATTAACCGTTCATAGGAACGATTATTTTCCGATAAGCAATTCGCCGGAATTGCAATCCGATCCACGGGATCGTGACAAAGTGGTATCATAGCAATCTCCTTGCGCCTATGGTGATGATTCAAGCATCAACGGTGGAGCAGGAATCGAAGAAACTCGAGGCTCTTGTTCGGGTGGAAAAATCGTCGGTCGGTTCTTGGCCGGAATCTCGAGCAATGACGGTTGTGGGGGAGCATTGAAGTTAGCGATGGTGGAATTGGAATACTGGAGGGAGAATTTGGACGAATGGAAGCAAATGTGGGAGAGTTCTCTTTTTTAAAAAAAAATTAAACCACTATTGATGGAGGGAATTTTATTTGGCTCCCTAAACCGATTTAAATGCCAAAGGCATGCATGTTGGTTACAATAAAAGGCAGATATTTAGCCTTCAAAAGCCTAAAAAAGAATGGCCAAAAAAGAATGCCTATTCTCTAAGTCCTTACTAATGGTTAGATTATATTCTGATTTCACTACACGATCGGGGAGCAATTTAGTGAATCGAGTCAACAAAGACCAAAACACAAGTTAGCCATCCGAATGGAATGAAAAATCAGAACATTTACCATTAGTGAAGGCACTATATACACAAAAGAATTTTACAGCCAAAAAGCTGGAATGTGCAGATTCAGTTCTTTCTGTCTGATTGTTGATGGAGTCCAGTTTTCCAGGTTGTTGGAGGAGTCCAAATGTGGGAGAGTTCTCATTCGGAGGCAGATCGGAGGTTGATAGAAAGAGGCTGGTCGCTGGCTGAAAGGGAGTTGACGCAGGTGGAGATGAAGGTTTACTGTTTGAGGGAACGGCAGAGGCTCTCACAAGCATGCAAGGTTGATGAAATTCCGGCATCTAATCTCCCTGCGACGGTTAACGGCAACAGCTTTCAGGTACCAGTTCTTGAGGAGAATTTCCAGCCATTAGTCCTTGAGGAACCGACTCCAACTTCCATTGGTGATATCGTGGCAGTGGTTACTGTCGAATCTTCTCCGGGTAATCTCGTTCTTGAAGATTCTGTTTCTTGGAATGATAATTGTTCCTTGTGTGATGCTATAAAAATTGATAATAAATCTATTAGAGGCACAGAGCCTATCTCGTGTTATAATCCTGGTATCAAAGTTAGTAGTGTTGTTATGCATGATGAAAATTTGGTCCTAAGAACCTGAATGGTGGAGTAGATCATTTGACAGGGAACTTTAGAAATATGATTTATGAAAATCAAGATGTCAGGAATGTTATAGAGGAGGATAAAACTTAAGTATATGATGAGGAATTCAGATCTGTCAGAAGTATTGATAATCTTGAATGCAATGAGAGGTTGAACTTTGTTGGTGCTACGAGATATCTTGATGAAAATAGTGTATGCTCAGGTAGTAAAGTCAGTATAATTGTAGTTCAAAACTGTGATTGTGCCTTGAATGAGGATAGCCCTGATGCTGATAAACCTTCTATGTGCATTAAGTGTTTTGATCCCGGAAGTCTTGAAGATTCATATGAAAATAGTCCGATAATATTGATGTTGGAAATAGTGGTGATTTTGGCTGTGAAATGTAGGGGAAAGCCGATGCAAGTTACTTATTGACCAGTACTTAAACTCTCATTCCTTAGATGTTGAAAGTGCTGAAAAAGGTATAGATGTTGTGAAAAATATCTCATCTAAGGACACTGTAGTGGAGTTTAAAGTCCTTGGGAATTTATGTGATTCACTAGCTGTAAAGGCAGTAGTGGTGACTAAAGTTGATGAATCTGTTAAGTGTTTAGGGAGCACTTATGATGGCTTGAATGCTATTAATATTGATGAGTTTGTACAGTCTATGAAAATGCTAGCTGTCAAGGATTATTCATGGAAGTTCAGAGGTTGTGAAGTAGTTATTAAGCTGGGAATGGTCATGTGTTTGTGCGGGAATTTAGCTTCCCAGAAACCTGTTTATGTGCATCTAAGAGAGCCAGGAGACTTTTGTAAACTTGTTGAAGAATTTTCGGAGACGAAGTCTGGTTTTTTGACACAACCCTTACATAGTTTCTACGATTTCATAGGAGGGACAGTGGAGTTGTTGTGTGTAGCATTAGTGCCATCAATTGTAGTGGTGAAATGTACTTCAGGATCTAGTAGAAATGACCATAGCTTTGAAGATGAGTGTTCTAAGACCAGTGATGATGACCTCAGTTCTGTTGCAGCATGCCAGATATTTGAATATGTCATAGGTCCGTTCCTGTATACTCTACATGTTCATCACAGAAATAAAGTCGTTCTTCATATTGCAGCAGCAGAATCTGTGCATTCTTGGGATGGACAACAATGGTGTAGGAGAAGGGATTTTTATCTGAGGCTGAAGTTAGCTGGAAGTGGTAAAGAGTGTACAATGAAGATGTCCGCACTGTCCAGGAACAATGTTGCTGTTTTGATGATCCTGGAGCATTTCGAAATGGTTGTAACCATTGTCACATGAGTCTTGATATTACTGAGAAGTCTGGATTGCAGCAGGTTAAAGGCAACAACGCTGAGAATCGAGAAGATCTATTTGAGTTGGAATCAGCTATGTACTGGACACCAGCGTGAAGTTAATTGCTGCTACAAGAACCTTAATACCGAGTGCACTAATGCCTTACTAAAGAGAAAGAATGACACTAACCAGGTCAAGAAGTGCAAGAATATGAAGCCTGTTCAGTTTTGGTGTCATAAAAGAAAGTCTGATAAGAAGAAAGGAGAAAAAGCATGCCTAAGTGGAGGTTTTGATTCACAATCATGCAAAAATGAGTTTCAGTTGCATGAAATACAACTTTGGCAAAGAAAGGTTAGCAGACTTGGAACAAAATTCCATGGTTATAATGATATCGTAAATTCGTTACCTCCAGTTCATGTGCATTTTGGAGTGGCAGAAGACTCGAGTTCAAGAAGTTGTTCAGGTTGTCATGGGAGAACTAATGAGAGTAGTAGAACTGTTGAAACTATTAGGTGATTTGACCCGGGTGTATTTCAAAGGAATTTTCAGACCGGCAAATTAACATCACCTAGATGCAGCAGTTTTGGGAAAATTGCTGGTTTCTTTTCATTATCTGAAGTGACGCAGGTTCAGTTCCTTCAGGTCGAAACGAGGAAATGGCTTCATTTGAGTACTCTTTCTGATCAGTTCTGGCACCATAAAATGATGCATTGGAATTACTATATGAATTTGGAGCTTTGTACTGAATTGGCCTTCATCTTTACTTCAGTTTGAATGACATAAAAGTTCAAAAAGGTTACTTTGAGGCTGGATTTTCCAAAGCAAAGCTGGAAAATCCCACTGCATGGAGTTCTTTATTGGCTCCAAAAGTTCAGTACTGCATGCTACTTTATGGGGATAAATTTGAATCCTCTTGGTGCTCACAAGGTCAGTAATGATATGCTGATGCGGCTTAGTAAGGAATGTTGCTGATGATTTATGTTGCAAGGAGTTTCCTTAAGCTTGACAGGTTTTGTTTTATCTGCAAAGGCACTACAGTTCAGAATAATTCTCAGTGCTGCAGAATGTTTCATTATTACAAGCTTGAGGACAAGCTTGAAGTTAAGGAGGAGGGAATGTTGCAGATTCATTGTCTAAGTTAGCTAAAGAACCTAATCAAGTCCTGATTTTTAATGATCAGAATTTACCACTGCATATTGAAGGACTTGTTGCTATGGACAGTAATCAATGTCCTTATATTATTGCTAGATGATTTTATTTCTAGGACATGGATACTGCTGGTTTCTTTTTTGTTTTTTTGGCAGATTGTTGGCTGAATCACAACCTCAAACTGAAGGCTGGTGTCTGGGGAGCTGAAGCAAGGGCTGGAACCAAGTTGGATTATGAACCTTGGAGGGTATGGACCTGGTGCATTGACTGGAGGCTGGAAGATTGAAGTTCGGGGAACTGATCTTACATATACAGAGTGAAGATGAGAAGCAGACTTCTCTGATCTTTTGAATGTCAAATAAATGATATCTAGTTTGTAATAGCATAGATTATCATTCTCTTTGTTGAAAATGCTTTAGAGAACTTATCCCTTAACTTTTCCCCGTACTTGTCGGCAGAGTTGGGCATCGCTTAGCGAGCCCTAATATGCTTGCAAGTTATGAGTCTTTTCATCGGCAGAATTGGACATCGCCTTGGCGTGACCTAAATTGCTTGTGAAAATTGACATGGGAATAGTATAAGGGAGGGGATCCTTTTCTCAAACCCCGTACTTGTCGGCAGAGTTGGGTATTGCGTAGCAAACCCTAATATGCTTGCAGGTATTGAGTCATTTCATCGGCAGATTTGGGTATCGCTTTTGCGTGACCTAACATACTTGTGAAATTTGACATGGGTAAGGTTAAAGATCCTTTCTAGATGTTTACAATTTCAATTATCGAATTGTAACATACTTGCCTACATAGGCATTTTATGGTGTAGTTAGCCTAATAAATTTCACTCCACTTACTTAAGTGGTTTAAAATTTTAAAAAAAATGAGGAGGGAATGTCATGGGTCTAGATGCAAACTCAAGAAATATGGAGGGCCTTTGTGCAAATAGTTAAAAGATGAAACAAGAACTAGAAGCTTCATCCGATCTGGGCGATTATAGAACTGCCATTTCCTTTCTTTCTTAGTATATAGCCTAGAGTGTTAGGAATAGAGAACCATCCTTTGGAATGGGATCAAACTGATTTGTAGTTTTTTCTTTTTAATTGTTTTCCTTCTGAATATATTAACCGTTCACCGGAACGGTTATTTTCTGATAAGCAATTCGCCGGAATTGCAGTCAGATCCACGGGATCGTGATGACACAATCTCAGTTATCAATTATGCCCAAATTGGCCAATACAATTACAAACAGGAGCCTAAGCTCAGAACATGAGAAAAGAGAGAATTTACAGAAAAGGGGAAAAGAAAAGAAAGAGAATATTGATCTAGATTCTACTCAATCTGATAACCAACTAATCTGTCTATTCCCCGTGTTATAGCCACCCCTCCAACCACCTTGCTGCCACCAACAGAATTTCAGTTAAGCAACAGCTTGGTCAACGGCTAACTGACTGAGATATTACTGAACTACCCTTGAGTCAAAGCCCAGTCATGACAATCCTTCCCTCTTAAACATTGGCTTGTCCTCAAGCTTGAAACTGAGGAAATTGCATGTTGATGAAATCTGCAAACTCCCAAGAAGCATCTGCTAGTGACAGACCTCTCCACTCAATTAGCCATTGAAGATGAACAACTCCATCTTTTTGAACCATCCTCCTTTGCAGCACTCTATCAGGATACAGCACAGGAACATCAGGAACTAAGTCCAATGGAATTTCATTTTTGACAGTAGGTGGATTACCTAAATGTTTCTTTAATAAAGAAACATGGAAAACTGGATGTATCTTGCTACTGGCAGACAATTGTAATTTATAAGCAACCTCACCAATTTTTTCTAACACCAGAAATGGACCATAATACTTGGCAGCTAACTTGTTACTCACAGCAGTAGAAAGAGACAACTGTCTGTATTTCTGCACTCTTAAGTAAGCCCAGTCACCAACTATTAACACCCTCTCACTTCTTTTACAGTCAGCAAAATACTTCATCCTAACGTGTGCCTTCTGCAAATGTTTCTTCACCAATTGTTTAACTTCCTCCCTCTGTTTGAGCAGATCATTAGCAGCCGGTACTACTGAAGTACTCAATTCTCCCAATGGTAAAGAAAAAGGTTTGACACCATATAAGGCTTCATATGGTGTCATTTTCAGACTAGTATGAAATACAGTGTTATACCACCATCCTGCTAGGCTTAACCATTGACTCCATGTACCTGGTTTGTCTCCACAAAAACACCTCAAAAAATTCTCCAATACCTGATTGACCCTCTCAGTCTGACCATCTGTTTGAGGGTGGTATGCAGTACTATAATTGAGCTTCACTCCCAGTTTCTGAAACAATTCTTTCCACATATGACTTGTAAAAATCGTGTCCCTGTCACTAACAATACATTCAGGATAACTATGCAGTCTACACACTTCTCTGAAATAAAACTCAGCTACTTCATTGGCAGTATAAGGGTGAGACAATGCCAAGAAATGGCTATATTTGTTCAGTCTATCCACAACTACCAAAATGGAGTTGAAACCCTTGGATTCAGGAAGCTTTTCAATGAAATCCATTGACACATGTGTCCATGGTTGAATGGGAATAGCCAAAGGCTGTAATAAACCAGGACTGTGGCAATTCTCACTTTTATTTTTCTGACATACTTCACAATGTTTTACAAAATCAACCACTTCCTTCTTCATACCAGGCCATATGAAAGTCACCAGTACTCTTTTCAAAGTGGCATTCTGGCCAGAATGGCCTCCCAATGGAGATGAGTGCAAAGACTTCAGTATTTCCTTTCTGATATTATTACCACCTCCTACATATATCTTGCCATGCTGTTTGAGAATCCCATTCACCACTGTAAATCCATTAGCATGCTGAGGTGTTAGTACAGTAGTAGCCAACAAATCCTGAGATGTTGTGTCTCCCTCATAGCTAGCCTCCACCTGTTTAATCCATTCAGGGACCAATGTAGATATAGGTAGCAGCCTATGTGATGCAGACTCCTCCTCTGATTTATTTGTCAGCAATGCTAATTTTTCTGAGCACTCCACTACTTCCTTCCTTTCCTGTTTGTCAAAATTAGGACCATCTGAATCCTCACCTTCACCAGTAACAGATCCCAAAATATTTGATTCTTCACTGCCTTTATTCTTAGTGTCTTCATCTTTACTCAAATCTTGATCCACAGCCTTATCTCTTGAACTCTCCATTTCCTTTACTGATCTTTTATCCCATCCCAGGAATTCTGCAATTTCTGAAATCTGTTGCAGCTCTTATTGATTTTCTAACTCATCATCCCAGCCACTGTTCTTCTTGATTAGTTCCCTTGTTTCCTGAGATTGATTTTAATCCAAGGCCTTCCACTGATCCTTCCTAATACTTGTTTTCAAACCACATTCCTCCTGAGGTCTTCTTGATAGTGCATCAGCAGCAGTGTTCTCCACCCCTTTCTTGTACTGTATTTCAAAACTCAAGCCTAACAATTTGGTAATCCACTTATGTTGAAGAGCATTGGTCAATTTTTTTTCAATCAAATATTTGAGGGACTGATGATCTGTCTTGATGATAAAATGGCTACCCACCAAATAATGTTTCCATTTGTCTACTGCCATTACTAATGCCAGTAATTCTTTTTCATAAGTGGACAAACTCCTATTCTTGGCACAGAAAGCTTTACTTAAATAAGCAATAGGCTGTTTACCTTGCATAATCACTGCTCCCATTCCAGTTTCACAAGCATCAGTCTCAATTATAAAAGGCTTATCAAATTCAGGCATCTTAAGTACAGGTGCAGTAGACATAGCTTTCTTGAGTGTTTGAAAAGCCTGATCGGCCACTGTATTCCACTGAAACCCGTCTTTTTTTAACAAATCATGTAAAGGCCTGCATATGACTCTAAAACCATTGATAAACCTTCTATAATAACCAGCAAGACCCAAAAATCCTCTCAACTCTTTGATGTTCTGAGGTACTGGCCAGTTAAGAATACAGTTTACCTTGTTTTTATCCATTTCAACATCTTCACCAGAAATAACATGGCCAAGATACTCCATTTTTGATTGAGCAAATTCACACTTAGACTTCTTTGCATATAACTGGTGCTGCCTCATCAAATTAAACACTTCTCTAATATGCTGTTCATGTTCAGAAAAATCCTTGTTATAGATTAATATATCATCAAAGAACACAAGAACACTTTTCCTTAACTGTTTGTGAAATACTTGATTCATTAAGCTCTGAAAAGTTGTAGGGGCATTGGTTAGCCCAAATGGCATTACAAGAAACTCAAAATGTCCATGATGAGTCTGAAAAGCAGTTTTAGGTACATCCTCACTGCTCACCCTAATTTGATGATAACCAGACCTAAGATCTAACTTGGTAAACAGCTTGGCACCAAAAAGTTCATCTAGCAACTCATCTATAACTGGTATAGGAAAGCTATCTTTCACAGTCTGTTTATTTAAATTCCTATAATCAATGCATAATCTCCAGCTTCCATCCTTCTTCTTTACTAATAATACTGGAGATGCATAAGGACTGGTACTGGTCTTTACTGTTCCTTGCTTTAACAGCTCATCCACTTGGTGCTCAATCTCCTCCTTCTGTGCATGTGCATATCTGTAGGGCCTGATTTTGAATGGCTGAGTGTCTGTTTTCAAGGGAATCCTATGGTCAATATTTCTTTTTGGAGGTAAAGTTTTAGGAATATCAAAAATGTCAGAAAATTCAGAAATCACCTGTTGAATGTTTACAGGGATTTTGTGGTGTGCTGAAGTTGAATTCTCAGTAACTGGACAGTAATTTTCCTCATATGGCTCCCTGGTATGGTCCACTCCCATCTGAGCACACTGATATTGGCCAAGTGCATCCTTCCACATTGATCTGGTAATTTGAGAGTAATTATAGCGGAGTTTAGAATCCTCCATAGCATTGGCTCTCCTCTTTCTGTAGCTGAATAATTCCTTAGCCTCAGATCCATATAATCTTCTGAAACTGGCATCATTTAAATTCCCTTTAAAGTGCCAATACTTCCCTTTGTAAAATAGCCATACATCCTGAGTGTTAAAATCAAAAGCTATTGGGCTAAACCATCTCATCCAATCCACTCCCAGTACAATGTCCAATCCTCCCATCTGCAACATTCTTAAGTCAAACTGGAATTTATAATCTTGCACCATCCAAGACACTTTGGGACTGACCTCATTTCCCTTGACCACCTGACCACTTGCTACAGATACAACAAACTTTTTGATAGGTTGATGCTTCAACCCTAGTTTTTCCACCAGTTGAGGACTTATAAAGCTCCCTGAACTGCCAGTATCCACCAAAAACTTTACTGGATGACCATTGATATAGCCAATTAGTGATATAGTATTCACATTTTCCTCATTTCCAATGGCCTTAGAAACAAACTCATCCTCATCATCCTCCAACTGCTGTAGTTCCTCAGCCTCTCCTTCCATCACCCAAATTCCATCATTCAATTCATCATTTTCTCCAATAAAGTTGACTGCTTAAATTTGCACTGATGCTCCACACCAAATCTCTCCCCACATTTAAAACACAAACCATTATCTCTTCTATGTTGGAGTTCTTGAGGACTCAGCTTCTTGTATCCACCATTCAGAAATTTTCTCTCTCTGTTCTGCCCTAACACTGGGTCCTTATTCTGCCCCAACTGTGGCTTCCACACATTTCTGTCACTCCCATTCCTTACATTCTGCTGATTAAAACCACTCACAGGCCTAAATCTCTTCTGCCAAATATCCATATACTTTTCTTCCAGCTTAGCTAATTCAAACACATCATCCAAATCTCTAGGCCTCAATCTTTTCACACCAGATCTGATTTCTTCCTTAAGACCACTCAGAAATACTGACATCATATACTTCTCAGACAATTTAGACTCCATAACTTCTATCAAAGTTTTAAGTTCTTCAAAAGCTTCAATGTATTCTGTCACAGTACCTTTCTGCATAATCTTGCTAAATTCCTCCACTACATCTCTATTACCAAACTCAGAAAATCTTTTTTTTAATCCATCACAAAATTCCTTCCAGTTCAGCTTAAGATGTTTCTTCCTTAAAAACCATACCTCTGCTTTGCCTTCTAAGTAAATCTCTATTATTCTCATTCTCTGATCTTGATCTATGAGATTAAACTCAAAATACTTCTCACACTTCCTAAGCCAATCCTCAGGTTTATTACCAGAAAATTTAGACAACTCCAATTTATTAACACCTCTTTCCAGTAAACCTTTCCATTGATCAACTATTCCAGTCAATTGATTCTGATTGTTTTTATTAGCCCCTAGTGTCATAGCATTGTTTATCACAGGCATCATCACTCTTGGATTAACAATTACAGGAGATTTCTGAGCATGCACACTAAATTCATTCAACAGACCACTATTCAACGCAGGTTCTGTCAAGAGAGGTGGTTGCGTTGTTACCTTGTTCGGTGCTATTACCGCCGCCGTCGGTTGAGTCTGAGAAGTCCCCTCTGGTTGAGAATTTCCAAGCCTTTTTCCCATTTGTTCTTCAATTTTCGAGCTCAAAAGCATACTCATCCGCTCTAGCTGCTTTTCCAGTTCCTGAGCTAGACTGGATTTGTGATTCTCCAGGCGCTCTTCCAGACCTCCGCTCATTTGTTCAAGCTTTCCAGCTAACTCTTTGATCTGTGCATTCGACTCCGATATACTTACGCCGTGAGCCTCCAATGTTTCAGCAAAATGCGCCGACATCGCTTCCACATCATTTCTCAAAGCCATGGCCGGAAGATCGTGGCTCTGATACCAAGCTGACACAATCTCAGTTATCAATTATGCCCAAATTAGCCAATTCAATTACAAACAGGAGCCTAAGCTCAGAACATGAGAAAAGAGAGAATTTACAGAAAAGGGGAAAAGAAAAGAAAGAGAATATTGATCTAGATTCTACTCAATCTGATAACCAACTAATCTGTCTATTCCCCGTGTTATAGCCACCCCTCCAACCACCTTGCTGCCACCAACAGAATTTCAGTTAAGCAACAGCTTGGTCAACGGCTAACTGACTGAGATATTACTGAACTACCCTTGAGTCAAAGCCCAGTCATGACACGTGACACCAGATTGAGAGGGCCGATCCAACAAGGCCCAAAATATATAAAAGAAAGGAAATACAATAATGTATTAATTTATTGTGACATACCACGCCTCTGTATATTACTAAAATATGCTCTAATACATATATATAATATGCATGATATTTGCAGTCCGTACTTTTTTATATAAGCATAAATATAATAATTTTGATATATAACTGATTTGCAATTGTACGCAATAAAAGTGATATATATGATGCATATGTCTGATACACATAATTATGGACTATAGTATACTCCCTCCGTCCCAACCAAAGTGTCCGCGGGGACGGAGGCTCAATTTTTAAGAAATATGATGTGGAAGTAGGACACATGGCCAAAAGAATGGTAAAAGACTATTTTAATACCGTAAGTATCTGATTCAAAAAATGTATAGAGATTCATTAAGGGTAAAATGGACAATAGACACTATTGTTTTTTTGCCAAATGAGGAAATATTGAAAGTAAGACTCTTTGGTTGGGACGGAGGGAGTATATATTAAAGACGCATTTATTATTTTGGACAGCAAATAAGCAAAATACAGCTTGCATCAAACATGCCCTTTTTTTAGGGGAGTGTTAAATGCATGACGTATTTTGATTATTTGTAATTCAGAATAAGTATATGTCTTCAATATATACACTATAGTGCATATCAGTCATATGCATATTTGCACCATATACATTACTTCTATTACATATAATTGCAAATCGGTTACTTATCAAGATCATTTTATATATAATTATATTAAAAAAATATGCAAACCATGGACAAACACTAAGGTGATCTTCGTTTCTATAACTACCTCTCTGTGGAATATGTGGACTAATAGAAATAATGTGATTTTTGATAATAACAAAATTGATAAGATTGTCATTGTAAAGAACATATTCAAACTGTTGGATTACTTGAGAATCACAGAGACCTGATTAACATAGATTTAATTCCATATCTCAAAAGAAAAAGACCTTAGCCTAAGATTAATATTGATGTTGCATATAAAGATCAGAGGGCTGATCTTGGAGTAGTTTTTAGGGATTGTAGGGGAAATGCTATTATCAATATTATACATATGAAACTTGTGAATTATTTTTTCCCTCTCTTCATGCAGAAATATTGACTATTCAATTTGGTTGCAATGTTGGAACCCAACTTTTAAAATAGTTTAAAACTAAAACTGATAGTCTGCTAGCTGTTAAAGGGATTCTTAATCCCTCGTCTATCCAATGGAATTATTTTAGTATATAGTATGATCTGCTTAGTCTAGGCATTCATAGATGCATTACACATGATATTAGACAGGGTAATAATGTGGCAGATTTTATTTCTAAGTTAAACTTGGAACTAAATTTGTCTGGACCTGTGACTATGTTTATTGCACCTTATTCTCTAAAAGGTCTCATTTTAGTTGAGGAATGTGAAATTCCATATATTAGACTTTGAGAATAACATCTCACCGCTTAAGTTTTCTTATTAGCTTTGAAGACCCATAGGTCAGGTGGACCTGTGGGATTGTCCAGCTCAAGGATAACATGATTTCAGGTCTGGAACAACAACGAATTTCAGGGCTTCACTGACAGCTCAATATATGCACTAATGATGGAAGCACTAAGCACTTTATACTGTAAAATGACATGAAAAAGAATCTTAAACTTAATCTTCAAATTGGGTAAGTTGTGTTTCATTTAACGATCACTAAGTTGCTCGTCCGAATTGAGAAGCTTCAAGATTTCTACTCTTGTTTTAATCATGCCATTCCCTTTTCATAATATCACAGATATGATACTGAGTCCTTTCTTCTGTAACTATTTTGATGATCATTTTTGATCTACTATGAACTCAAATACATATTGTACAATGTATGGCTCTTAGCTAAATATTTGAAGGCGTGGTGAGCCGAATGAATTCACTCCACCATGGTGTGATTTTAATTTTATATCAAAAAATTGCAAACAAGAAAATTACGGACTGCATTTAGAAGGTAATATATTTATTTGCTGATATTGCTAGAGCAATGACTAGCATCCATGATCATATTCCCATAGTGATTTTAGTTTAATTACTTTTTTTTACTATTCTAATGAGGGTTTTGGTATATTATGGTAATAGTTATTTATACTTCCTTTTCTTATTTAGAAAGTTATTTTTATAGTGGGCTATGTAAGATGATGTATAGGCTCTTACTTTTTATTATTCAATACAAATCATTAAAAAACATCTTATTTGAGATTATGAGTTGGTGACAAGCGATTTCCCACGTCGTTAAATGGGACTCCGCGAGATCAAAATACTATTTATAAATCACCTACAACTTCTAACTATTAGAGAGTAGATAGTGGGAAGTAGGGGTCGAACCACAAGGAGAAGGGACTTGTAAGAGTGTTTTAAAGTAGATAATAAGCATACTTATATATTATATAGAAAGCAATGTAAATATGAGGGGTTTTGAGATTGATTTTTATTACACTATGAAAGGAAACTAAACTATCCACTAGTGGACATGCATAGGATGCAAGGCGGTTGCATCACACCAAGCAAGACGGATCCAAAACGCCTTGCTTGGTTGTGCCTTAAAAGTGAATTTTTCTCGGCGTTTTCGGAACCGCCGTGAAATCAGGCGAATGTAGCTTACGAACTCGCCGGAGGACACCGCCTGGTGTCAGTGATATCTGAATGGATGGTATCGCCATCATCATTTCGCCTGCAGAAGCGATATCGCTCATTTCAGTCGCCAGCATAATGAATTTGAACCCCACGATATTGAATCCAGGTTCACCTTTGAAGTGGTTACGAAACTGCCACTGGATTCTCTTATATTTTGGACAATTATTGATTGGCGGGAATTATAAATAAACGTGAAGGTTACGATATCGCCTCAAATACAGCCTATAAGCGAATCAATATGGCGAACTCGCCTAGTGAAATAGGCGAAGTTGTGTGCGAATTCTCCGCTTGAAATGATCGTGCCAACAGAGACTAACAAGCGAGTGAGGAGGCGAAATCGCTTGAACAGGCGAATGTGGAGGCGATACCGTTTTTGTGTCCGGTTGTAGATTGTGGAGCGTGAAAAATGTGGTGGCGAACACGCTTCTTAAGCGAATCTCTTATTATGATAACGTCTACAAGCACTGCAAAATTGGCTAATATTTGAAAAATGTGAACCCGTTTCTTTCGAAACATGAATCGATATTCCGATACAACAAAAAACTGCCAATTTCCAATATCCACCCTATACTAAAGAGGCACAACCTCATATTTCTAGTGTACACAAGTGCATTACCAATGTCAATTCCGAATTAAAAAAACTAAATGCAATGGACCAACACCTTGTCACGTGGTAGGTAGTTTCCGGAATTATGGCCTTGCGATGGTAAAAGCCCGGTCGTGGACTAGGTGGCGTGCCAATCGGTCTCTTCCATTGTTAAGTTCTTCCAAGAAGAAAGGCGTGGTACCATCCACGAATACCTATGCATGAAACAAATGTGCATTAGGAAGTTGTCATGAAGAGCAATGGAATTAGATTGTAGAAGGTTACCTTTAGAAGATCATGCATGTTATTTTTAACACCATCTACCACCATCAAACCAAAAAGCATCGTGTAATAGCCACATTCCCAGTCTGAGGATTGCTTCCTAGACTACAATATATATACTCCATGGTTATAGCAATGGTGTAGGCTGAAAAAATTGAATTGAAATTAAGTGATAGCATAAGCATAAGAAGTTACCCTAATGAAATGCATTGTCGAGGAGATCGGCGAATGTCCGGGATGGAGGGTGGTGGAGGGGGTCTATCCAATATACTTGCTTCAAATCGGGTATTATAGCAACAAAGCTCCAATGATCACTACAAATCACATGAAAGAATTCAAATGGTCATATTTGTTTAGAGAAACATACAATCTAGAAAAGGTAAAAGAATAGAGAAAATTACAAGGTTTACCTCTCGAGATATGGTCCAATGAATATTTTATTGGATTTGTAAGAGAAGGTGTTAGCCAATCCTAGTTTGTGTATACATACGAGATCGTAGAGGTGGACTAACACAACATTTGCCAAACTAATTCTTTCTTGTGGATTCACTACTACATCATTCTTGCTTGCAAAAGTAAAAACACACAATAGTTATTAGTGAGAGCCTAACAAGTGATAAACTTTACTCTAGCATGACCTTGATGTAATAAATCTCAAAAACAAGGAAATTAAATGCCCATTCAACATAGACATGAAATTTTAGACACATACCTTGATTGTACAAGAAGCTCTTAGTTTGTAGTTGATGTCTACTACACAAAGTAGCAAGCTTTGTTGGTTTTACCCAAATTTGAAGGATGGTTGATCTAGATTGGTGGGTTTTTAGCTTCCTAGGGTTAAGCTCATGGCCAAGAACAAGGTTTGAGGTGAAGAGAATGAGATTGTGCTTGGGATTGGAGTGATTCTCGGATTGGAATGGTTTGAGAATGGATATGGATTGAATTGATTTGTGAATGAGGTTGAGGAGGGGATAAGGTGAGAGAGAATGGAGGGTAGATGGGTAGGGATGGTGAAAATGGGGTTGCTAGTGAGAAAATCCGGGTGTAAAAGATATATATCATGGTTTAGGTGGACAAAACATGCCTGAATAGTACATTTGGTCGGTTACTGTGTTACCAAGTTACGAATTCGCCTAACATTCGTTTATAGGCGAATAATCTGGCGACATCGCCTTTTAGCTCAGGCTTCCATATTTAATCAATTTGTATAAGTGCTCGGTTAATGAAATGTGTTACAATATGTGTATTTTGGAAAGCATCTATCACAAATATACAATTACTAACATATAATAATATGAAATACGTCCATCAATAATATGTATGAACCGGAATCGGATTGCAAATGTGTCGTTGTAACTGTTGCCATGGTTATGAACTGTTATACGCATTATATTGAATGTGTGTTGTAATTGCGAACAATAATCCATATGAAAAATACTAGCATGTATGAACCCATTAATCCTGATTCGCTTGGAGGCGATTCATTCTTCCGGTATCGCTTGCATCATGAACCCATTATAAATAATTTATAATAAATGATGTTCTTATGAAATAAATAATCATGTGAGACAATGGGTGATAATGTATATTATAATTGAACATTAAATCATAAAATATGAATGAGATTACAGCTGAACAGAATATTAGTTGAGTCGGTTGCATAGATGTTGTATGTTATCAACGAAAATTGTTTTGACATGTTACACAGAGTCCTATGAAGAGTTATGTGAATTTGTTAACTGTAATCCATCTCCCTGTTCATTTTTACTTATAAGGCATACACTGTGTTGTCATGGGTTGATGAGAGGACTACAGATTATTACAATTCGTTCGTTAACCAAATGTTACATGGATGTCGATACTACCAATTTCTACGGTCAACACCGGGCATCTGCAGATCACCAACGAATGTACATATATTTTACAACTTTTGTAGAATTGCTGAATTGTTCTAAGTATTGCCTGTTGTATCACTCACAGTTTGTAAGATGTTATGAGCAATAGGCACCTTCGTTGACATGTTAAACATCCGACTATTCGATAACACTTCTCGGGGAAATATTAAGGACAAGTATCCAGTTATAGATTAGAACCAAATACAAATTAAGTTACACTGTAGAATGTTCGATGAAAAATGGGTTAGGGTTTAATCACGTGGGTTACTGCCGTGGGTTTAGGGTTAAGGGTATGGGTTGAGGGTGTAGGGTTTTTAGAATACTCAGAAGCGAAATCGCTTCTTTATTCGCCTACAGGTGTTATATAAGCGATTTCGCAACTTTGAACAAACTATGAGCGATTTAATCTAAAAAAAATACTTAATCTTTTTTTGCGGGTGGGTGGGATCAAAATCCCCTCAACTTCCACCCGCAGTCAACCCACCACCAGAAATCACCACCATCAATCGCCACCACAAGAAAACCCCAAACCGCCATGGGCCGGAGCAAATCTGCCGGGAAAACACTGACCCCACCCGCCCCGAAGCGCCAGAAGAAAACTGCCGTGGAGGAACGTGGTGCGGCGGCCGGAGCACGGCCGAAAGAGACCATCGGAGAGATGCAAAGTCGCCGGAGAAGGGAAGCTCAGGCGGCCGGTGGAGCAGCAATGCAGGGCTCTGGATCTTCGTCGCAGGGGCGGCAACCTACCACCAGTACACCGCCACAAGCCCGCCACATCGCCGCCAGTTCGTCGCAGAATCCAAACCCCACCGGTAATCCAAATGCCTCTGAGAACGTGACCGACGAGGATGAGCAATCCCTCTTCGTAAGTACTAAGGCCGAGACAAGGTATGAAAGCTTTTATCGCTATTTTATGTTGAATGCAAGGGTGTTTGATGAGGACAAGGTAGTTGCGTTAGGTTTCTCTAAAATTGTAGATTATTTTAGAGCGACGCACCTAGAAGGGATGTTGATGTTGAAAGAGCCGGTGTATAAGGACGAGTGTTTGCAATTTTATGCTAATCTTACTTTTGAGAAAGACGCCGAAGAGGGGGAGACAATGGTTAGGGGCGTTAGATTTAAGGTTGATAAGTACTTGGTAAATGAGGTGATAGGTTGCCCGTATGTGTCGAGTGACCAATTAAGGCCGTTAGACCCAAACGGTCCTTATGAGTGTTACCACACACAGAACTTCCCATCCTTGTCAAATTTGAACCCCCTTGAACCCGTGCACATGCGTAGAAAGTTCTTTAAGACGCGTAGCAAGGTGGTTGGTACTCCAAAGAAGTACAACATTGGCGCCCTCACACTAGAGCAAAGGTTGGTTTTCGAGTTGATATGCTCGAATGTGATGCCATCGGGTGGACACCCTTGTGAGCCGACTATTGCCAATTTGATGTTGTTCTACTACATCATGGAGGGATTGAAGATAACTCCATGCTACACTATTATCAAGTACATGTTGAAGCGTGCCAAGGACAAAAGCGATGTGACGATCCCTTATGACCAGCTTATAATGACGATATTGAAGAAGAAGGGTATTAGACCAGTCACGAAGCCGGAGCCGGTAATACATTACAACAAAAAATGGCTACGCAACAAGGGCTTTGAGCTAGGCGCCGATGGTGTGCTAAAGAAGAAGAGAGACGATGCTTCTAGTTCGCGCAACCGTTTCAGTCCGGGTAAGTCTCACTTTATGAAGAATGGTATTTCATTATGATTATTTGTTGGTGACCATGTATTTGATCTAATTCATTTGATATTGTTTGGCAGGCCAGGAACTTCAGTGGCGAGAGCGAATGGTTGTGCTTACGGGACAGCTCTCATTGGAACTAGAACAGGTGAAGTTGGACATCGCTAAGGAGGCGGAGTTGATATTAGAGTTTGGCAGGATACTGAACTTGGAACCTGAGCTCAGCGACGAGGAAGGGATGCCAGACTTCTCCGTGCAACCTCTGCCACCTATGAACGAGGAGCTAGATAGCGAGGAACATGAAGAAGAACCACAAGAAGATGAAGACCAGATGCGTGATGACCAGGAACCAGAACAGGAAAATGATGACCAGAGTGGTGATCAAGAAGATCAGAATCCTGAGGACGACGGTCAGCAAGATGGTGGAGATGGTGGCCTGTTCAGTCCTGAGCAACTCACTGACGAGGTTGGCGAGGAAGAAGGAGACGACGATGTCTTCAAGGTTGTCTTCAGAAACGAACAGAGACCAGATGCGGAGGTTGAAGAGTCGTCCAGCGAAGAAGAAGATGATGAAGATGAAGAAACTGGAGAGGTTCCTACTCCTGACGGTGGTAGTGACGAAGAAGATAGTGATGACAAGGAGGAATGATAACCTTTGTAAAAATAAACTTCGTTGTTTTAATTTTGTTATTAAACTCGTGACATGTTTAAGCTGCAGATTTATGTACTTCATTTTCAATGTGTGCAGTATATTGAACTCTGTATTAATGTTGCTTAAATTTTGACAAAACTTGCTACTAAAAATATGATAACAATTAGTACAATAATAGGAAGTGGAGCTGGAGGCGATATCGCTTCCAATATTTAGAGCGGGCGATGACAAGAGGCGAACTCACCTCCTTCACCAGCTACAAAATTTTAGAGTTTAAGAATTCGCCACCTAGTCCGCCTTGTGGAACAGAAGCTAGCAAGCGTGCCTCCAGGTGAACACGTAACATTTAGGCGAATCATCTAGCGATATCGCTTCCAATATTTAGAGCAGGCGTTGACATGAAGCGAACTCGCCTCCTACACCATCTACAAACATTTAGAGTTTAAGAATTCGCCACCAAATCTGCCGTGTGGAACAGAAGCTAGCAATGTGCATCTAGGCGAACTCGCAACTGACGAGCGAATCATCAAGCGAGATCGCCTCTGCAGAAGAAGATTTTCTATAAAAACACAAGTACAAAATCCATATAAACGACGTCGTGTGACCCATAGGCGATCAGAGAAGCGGTATCGTTTCTAAGTACCATCTAGGGTTTAGGGTTTAAGTAGTGAAGGTTGAGATAAACTAGGAGGCGGCGTCGTTTCTTGATTCACTACCAGGCGAAGAGATGAGGCGAGTTCGCCACCACGTCATATCATGTTTCCCACATCGGTGGATTAGCATCCATTTGATCTATATAAATATAGGAGCAAAAATGTAGGGTTCGATAAGTCGCCGACCCGCGCAAACTACCCATGAAACACCTGGCATTCAATATACATATATTATACACATACATGGGCCGTATCAGAGTGATGAGTAAGTGTTTATCCTGGCCCTACGAGCTTATTGAGCAAATATATATGTAATTAGGTATATAATTAATATAGTCGAGTCGGACTTGAGCTCACAAAAAGTTAATGAGTCGAGTCATCAGAATGAGTCGGGTTTGAGCATACCCCTGTTCGGTCTCGACTCCACTCATTTACACCCCTAATTCGAATGAGTTCGAGCCCGAGATCGAGTTTGGTCAACTCAAACTCGAGATCTAGTTTAGTCAATCCGAGATCGAGATCCAGTTTTTACCGACTTTTTGAGATTTTCTGAACGACAAAATATATTGATTAATTTTTTTTATTTATTACATGGTCATCATATGTGAAATTATATAGTTTATACACATAGGCGAACTCGCCAACAAATGTCGCCCGTAGGCGGACGCTAAGCGATTTCGCCAGTTACTATAGCTCCTAGGCGATTAACAAGCGAGTTCGTAACCTTGTCCACTATAAGTAGTCAACTTTGGGGCCAAACGCATTCAAATCCAGATTCCCAATTTCTTTTCAATCAGAATCAAGAACAGAGCTCCCCCGACAAATCCACCGCCGAGGAACCGCCGTCCACTGCGTTATTTGTTCCCCCAAACGCCCAAATCCCATTTATTTTGTAAGTTCACCTCACTCATGTTATTCATCGTTTATTTCAAAGGCATGTGCTTAATTTCTAGGTTCAAAGGAGTTTTAGCTTCTGTTTTGTGTTATTTCATGTGGGATTGATGTGTTAGCTAGTTTTTTGGATTGTCGCCCATGTGGGATTCATGTTTTAGCTACTGTGTTGGAGTTTTGTGTGGGATTCATCTATTTGCGACTGTTTTGAATTTTTGTATGTTGGATTGCTGTTTTAGCTACTGTTTTGGATTTGTTTTAGCTACTAGGATTGATGTTATTTATTGTTGATAGGTAATTTGGATAATCAGTAGCATGGCTCCTCGTGGAAAAAAGGTTGTTGAACAATCAAACGAGGTTATTAAGTTCGACAAAAGTAAGTTTGTGAGTGAGCAAGCTTACCTCAAGTATAGGAGTTTTGAGGACGCAAAGTCGCAGCTGAACACCTTACTAGTGGTGGACATGAGTAAGGTGCAAGAGCTTGGCTTGAAATGGGTGTGGGACTGTCTAGAATATTCAGGTGGTGACAAATTGATGGCGGTGAATGACACAGGATATCTGGAGGAGACGATGCAGTTCTATGCAAATTTCCGACAGGTTCGTGAGGGTTGGAAGACCAAGGTGAACAAGAAGGAGTTCGAGGTTAGTCCTGCCCTTTTCAATGAAGCCCTTAGAATTACATTCGAGGATGATGATGAACCAGTGGAACTTTATACAAGGGGAAACTGGCCTAGTGAGTCCCTCTTTCCAGCCGAGAATTTGCAGAAGTTGGGGTTGGAGCACTTTGGGCGCAAATTAGGTCCGCTTGGAAGGCCGAAGGAGTACAAGTTGGGACAACTTACACCCGAGCGCAGGATACTTTATGAGATGGTGGCTACCAATATTGTGCCTAAAGGGGGTTACCTCCAAGAATCAAACTTCACCACTTTGGTGACTTACTACTTGTTGGCCTCGGAAGTGATGATAAACCTCGGGTACTCCATGTTTCAACACATGAAGGATAGCGTGGTTGAGAACAATACGGTGGCTAAGAAGTTGCCCTACGGGAACTTCATAACAAAGTTCATTCGCCTGAAGCATCCAAAGTTCAAATTCTCCAACACCGGGAAGCCGTGTGAGTACTATACCATGGAATACCTTGAGAAGAAAAAGTGGAAATTGGTTGGGGGGACTTGGCAACCAAATGGAGACAAGGACGTGGAGCCGGAACCGAAGCAAAGTGGAGGTAACTTCTTGTCCCAATTTTGTTATGTTCAATTCTATTGTGCATTCTATCTAAATTTAATATTTTCTATGTCTACCATTTACTAGTGAGTGCGGAAACCTATTATAAGGGGCTTGAGGAGTCCAACTTCTCGATGAGGACAGAACTTGGAAATCTCCGCAAGACTAGCTGGAAGAACTGGAAGAACTGCCACCTTATTCGTGGTTTCCTAAGAGCATATGCCTGTACAAATCCTCCGGCATCCACTCCAGAAATCCAGGATCCGCAAGGCAGTGACAACTCCTAGACATGTAGACGTAGTCTAGGGTTTATTCATATTGTAATGCGACAATTTCGAATTTTTGTTTTGATTTCTTAATTATAAACTTGATGCGTTTACTTTTCAATATCTAATTTCAATTCCATATTATTATTTTCAATTTCAGAGTCCTTAGTTTTTCATCAATCATCGTACGATACTTATTATTCTTCATGTGTTAAACCAAAGAAAGACAAGTATGGCGTGGTTGCTAATAACTAAATGCACAGGCGAATTCGCCAATATGTTCGCCAGCTGACTTTAACCAAAAGCGATATCGCTTCTACCATCGCCTGGTTGGACAGAGAGCAACAGCCGTGTCCATCAGCGAACTCGCCACTGACAGGCGAAACCTGTTACGGTACCGCCTTAAACTACATCAAAATAGCCACGACTTCGTAACATGAAAAGCCTCTGGTCATAACTACAAGCGAACTCGCTTCTTCGGTAACGCCTACTTGCGTCTATAAAAGGCAATTTCATAACCTCTACGCGTCTAACTATGTATGGGCGAACAACTTTTCTAATTTCAGGCGGGTACTGCTGGCGATATCATTATCTAACACGCATGTCACCGTCCGAGGTTACGATATTGCCTGACCTTGACATTTTTAATACACTTTGGAAAACGTCATGTTTTAATTGTGAAACGCCGTGTTTTTTTATGTTGCCCTAGGCGAACGACAGGTTACGATTTCGTAACCTCGTTACTCGGCGGTTCCACCAAAATCTGGCCAAAACGCCGTGAAAAGGGTGCCGAGAAACCTATGCTTGTGCACTAGTGATCATTAGATAAGCTAAGGGTAAGATTCTAAGATTATAAGGCCTTGGGAGGCAAATGACTTCAATTTCCAACTATCGACTTATCACCGAGCAAATGCAATTACAAGGAAGTTTAGACCATTTGTCAAGGATGAAATCATCATATTCTCTCGAATGTAGCTAGAGAGGATGATAACACCACTCAAAAGCTCTCGTTGTTGATTCACCTAGATGATAGCATCATAGATAACTCAACAATGGTATCAGGATTAGAGAGAGACAAACTTACCCACACACCCGCGATAGCGAGGGCATACAAATAAGACATTTGATAACTAGCAAGAACCAAGACGGTGATAGCATATATGTCTCGACTCCCACTTTGCTACTTAATGATATTGGAGTAAACGATAACATTCCACCCACAAATCTAACTATTCGTTGATAGCAATCATACGTTAAAAAGGAATCTTCAACTCAAGTATACAATCACATATTAGGGGGACCAATGATAACATTCAATCCTTACCTAAACACATAATTGATTAATCATGAAAGTTCATAAGATTTCCACTTCTAACAACTTATATTTATCATGGCATTCCTTAACTACAATCACGCAACAAGGGAAATAACTTTTCATCACTCAACCCCTTCCATAGTCATTAATCTAACAACTAGAGATTACACTACCATTACGCTAAGTCACCATCATCATCACACTAAATTACTCTAACCAAACTAACTTAATTAATGACTATGGAGCATGCAATTGATATAAAACACAAAGCCCATAACAAATTAAGCAAGATTGAACAACATTCATGCACAAGAGTTCAAGTTCATCAAATGATAATCCAAATCCAAAGTTTAAGCATACAAGGCCCTCAAAGTTTCAAGGGAAGTGAATTCAAATGCTCCCAAGAATCAAACTAAGCTATACTACAATACATGGAATCAAAGTACTAATCTAATGGAAAGAAATGGAATACAAGGGAAGTAAAGATGAAGATCTAGGGGCTCTACATGGTGTGAGGCCGTTTTTTTCTCTGGGAGGAGATAAGGGGGTATTTATAGAATGTAGTGCACGGGCCGTGCTGCACTTGGCGGACTTTGTGAAGGGCCGTGCACTTTGACCGTTGATCCGATTTGCATCTTCTAGTAGTCCATTTCGAAGCACTTGATGAGAGAAATCCAATGGTATGATCCATGTGCTCTAATTCCTTTTCGAAAATTTCCAAAATCAAGTTTCAAAACATTAGTGCATCACTTGTTCTTAAAAATGTAACTTTGACAAGTTTAACTTTAAAGCTCCTTACTTTGCACCAAATGTTACCCAAATTAGATTTAAAATTTTATAAAACAAGAGTATAGGGCTCATCAGTTGAGATACTACAAAACAAACAAGCACATTATTTGTCAGGTATCAAACCTCAACAACTAGTATCACATCCGTATTCAGAAAATCCATCGATTTTTTTCCAAAGCCTTCTCCACTATGGCAGTAAAGGAATTGGTACTTCTTGTTGACCAACAAAAATCGTTTCTTGATGACCTTGCCACACAAGTTTCCTCTTAAGCCACCAAGGCTGCAGAAAAAGCCGCTACAAATGATGCGCTGTTCAATTCTATTATCAGCTAAATACAAAAATTGATTAATTTGTTGATCATCGTCACTAAACAGATGAAATTCGTCATACAACGAATAATAAAAGGAATAGAACTATAATCAATATGGGAATATAATCCTAACAATCATGCGCCCCTGAAAGAAGGCTTGCCCTCCAGCCGAAATTCCGTTACTCAATCCTCCATTCACACAATACTTCAGGTTGATGGTAAGGTGAAGTATCTTCGGTAGAAGAAGAATCCACTATAGGCGAATAAGCATCCAAGACCAATGGCCTTGTTTAGATTACTCATCACAATAGAAACAAAGTTCTTATTCGCATAAGGAATACATTTTACCACTGAATTGATATACAACACCCCTACATATACGCTGCGAACAATGACTTTGTTTATATTGTGTGTTGTAGTATATGTCTTAGTTACTGGTCTTGGATGCTTATTCGCCCATTGTGGATCTTATTCTACCGAGGATACTTCAACTTACCATCAACCATGATTATTGCGTGAATGGAGGATTGAAATGACAAAATTTCCAGGTCAAGGAAAAACCTTTTTTCAAGGGCGCGGGATTGTTAGGATCCTTGCCAAGCTTTTTCCCAAGTCGTTATATGGTTCAACCTACGTCAAAATACAATTTGTAAGTAAAGGGTAGCAAAGTGGTAAGTAAATGATTAAATCCAAAAGAAGGGGAGTTGCGCTCTAATCTAGTTTTATATTAAATATCAACAGATAAGTACATGTAAATATAGTCAAATCTTATTATAATCGTTTTTATGCATATTTTTAGAATATGTATTTTTGAAATTTTTTTGTTGTAATTATTTTAAGATATTATCATCTAAATTTATTGAAGAGAAACAATATATGAATGAAATAATCAAAAACTTTGCAAGTAGCATTAAATTTTGTTTCTCCAAAAATTATTTTCTCTCTCTACAGATTTTGGGAAGCAAATATTCTCTCTTTCAAATTCTCTATTATGGAAAATGGGATGATGAAACTGTTGGAGTTCAAAAAAAAAAACTCCAAATTCCCCATATTCAAGTAGAATCTCTATTACAACAAAACTCTTGGACTTGCTCTTATGAACAGTACCCACCATCGACCTTTAGTTTAATATTCTATCCTCCCACCTCTCTTATCCCCAAACCAAGGAGGCTAATCCCACCGATAAGCTACGACTGGATCAAACCAAGATTAGAATTTGGTATGTTTACCGTCCAGATCGGCTCCGGAGTTACAGATCGCGACTGTACTCCAATTGGTAAGGCCTCACCGAGATAGTCAAGGATGATGGGTAAAACTTTCTCAGACGCGCTGATCCAGAAGGTTTTTCTCGCTCCGGTTGGTAACACTAGGTGTCTTATCGTGGATCTACAGTATTTTTTGTCGGAGGGGTAAAACTCCGCCACACACATTGGCGAGGTTCCCCACATGCCAGCACCGACGCCACACACTTTCCACGCGCGGTCGTCGGGCTTTGCACCTTCACCGACATCTTATCCAGCTATTTGTATGATTTTAATTGGTTTTCTCATTTCTTTTTTATTTTTGTATTTTAATTTTAATTGCCTTGGTAGATTTTTTTAGTTTCTTTGAATAATGGGGTATATGTTATGAATATGGTTTTTTTATATAGAGAGCTGGTTTGGTTTGTTGGCTGCCAATGTTTTTTTCTGACCGGTCCTTTTGTTTAGAAAAATATGTTGGATTCTGATCTGATTCAACGGGTAGACAGGAGAAATCAGAGTCAAAGGAAGTATTGACTATCCCTATGACGACTCTGTCTTGATCAGATTTGTAGTATGTACAGGTATCCCGATGACGACTCTGTCTTGATCAGATTTGTAGTATGTACAGGTAGATGTGTCCTTTGAAATCTTTGCTTGATGCAGATGGGCAGCTCACCTGACGTCCTGATAATGTGTGAACAAATTAGAAATTCTCTTACTGTCATAGAGAGCCACACCGCGAGAAAAAAGATGATATCCTACTGTTAGCTATTACCGAAAATGGGGGAAAATGGTGCATGAGACGAACAATGATGCATGAGATAGTCTCGTACATGCATAGATAGAACGAAAATATATAACGAGGAATGTGACTTTCTAGGGAGTTACCACATCGTTGGGGATGTTGAGCCGATATTGTAGCTAGTGTGCAGTCAGTTAGTTAGACTGAGATTTCTCACAGCACTATTTATTACAATCATGATTCTGTTAAACCCTTTTTTTCTAGTATTAGGTTAGATATGCCATTACTGGCCAGTTAGCTATGGTGTTATCGACATTGATGCAGAGAATTTCTAGTATATATACATGTTCACGTAATTCTCTATAATCATTCACTCAGGGTATGGAAGAGTCTCATATATAAACAGAGATTTAGATACTCTTCCTTATCCCACAAACTGCCTCCATTTTGGGCAAGATTTGTAATTCATGGTTTCTTTTTTAGGGTGTGGTGAGCCCATATATTTCACTTCACCATGGTGTTGTTGGTTTTTTTAAAGAACAGTACCACATTAGAAGAAGTCGTTTGACTTGAAACTTCAGATTTCCAGAGAGTTCATGGGACACCAAATCATGGAAACGACGTTGTAAGAACTCCGATCCCATAGCTACGTTGGTCAGAATCTCCTTGCGAAACCTGAAATAATGACCATCGGTGTTGCGATTATCGGTGCTTGAGGTTTTCTCGATCAAATCAGAAAAACTCAATTGAAAAAAGAAAAATTACTTAAAATGAGCAGAAATGGCACTGTTTTAATTATACTGGAGATGTCTAAAGGAGTATAAATTTTTTTTTTAATTCAAACCATCATGAGATGGGGGAGGATTTATTAGATCTCCCAAACCTTGCCAATACCACAAAAGTGGCTGTAAAAACAGTACACACAAAAGCCTAATGTAGGCCATAAGCATACAAATATGCCATATCTAAATAGATCTATCTAAACTCTAAAATCATTCTCGTCGACGTCGTGTTAAGGAGTATAAGCGACGTCGTTTTAATTATACAGTACATTTCAAAAATAACTTAATGTCAAAATTACGAAAATAATCTTTAAAAATGACAAAAAGTGACAAAAACATGTAAAGAATCCTTATTATAAATATGTCATAGGATAATATTTGTGCCAATATATTCAAATATGTAATCAAAATTTAAGAAGAAAAAATGAATAATACTATGCAGTTTAGTCTAGTTTAGAACTATGAATCTGTTCTACCTTTACCAGTTTATCAACTAATTAAAATACATTTTGTATTTATAATTGTTTTTAGTCCAATCCAGCTTAGAAAAATATATTTAAATTTGTTTCCATTCAGTTCACTTTAGTTCAGTAGATTAATTTGTTTAAATCTATCACGTATAATGATATTTATAAAATTAATAAATTTATCACAGTTCATTTAGTAAAGTATATTTATTCATTTTTCAGTTCAGTTCATTTAAATATATTTATATTTATGAATAAAGTGTAAAATATGGCCCTTAAATGTTTGAAATGTATTGTTTATGGCCCCTAAATAAAAAGTGTATAGTTTGTGGCCTCTAAAAAGTTTAAAATGTTAGTTCGTAGCCCTTACCCATTTTATTTTAAAAATGAATTATGTCAAAAAGATAATTGAACATTCACATGTTAAAAAATTTAAAAAATAAAACAAAATGATGACGATCATGTTCGAGTTTTATGTACTCCTCGAATACGGAGGGGTCATAGGTTAGATACTTAGCATGGATCATTTGGTCGGTGTCGATATTGTCTCCGATAAGCTAACAGACGTCGTGGAAGAAGGTGGCGGGTGATGCAGATGCAAGATATCATTATACATCATCAGCGTGTTTGTTTGTTTTTATTTTTAAAAACGAATAAAATACGAATTGACTAATATACCCCAATAGAAGTTAAATTTTTAAATATAGATTACCTTGGAGCCATGTATACTAGATTTTTATTTTTTAGGGGCCATGAATCATACATTTTATCAACAAAGCCAAACGCTTTCTCTCTCTAACATTTATTTTCTCCTCCTTCTCTCTACCTCTCTTTCCCAACTTTATGCTTTTCCCAACAGAATCCATCTTACTTTCCGTTGCCGACAAAAACGGCCACTAAAACGGTAACAAAACGGCCAGTTTAATGGCGGAGCCACCACATCTCCGCGGTGGCAACGCTTCTTTTAGATCATTTGCCCGGGCCGTCTCTGCTAAACCACCACCAATCTCACCCCTTTTACCTACTAACCCAGAAATCCACCCAATCGGAGAGTTCAAAGGCAAGATAGCATGTATTGTCTCACTAGAACAAGCCTCCCAGTTAGCGGCACACTATCAGTACACACTCATCGGGAAATTCGACAACGGCAAACCATCAATGGAGATGCTGAATGATGCTTTCAAGTCCATCGGTTTTGCCTCAAAATTTCAAATTGGCTCGCTCGACTTCAAGCACATACTTATCAGTTTCCAGGATCCTGAATACTATCAGAGATGTTGTTTGAAGGGAACATGGAGCTTCAAAGGAGTCCTAATGAAAGTGCTAAAATGGTCCACCGATTTCATCCCTGGCACTGAATTTGTCCCTATTTGGGTAACAATCCCAAATGTTCCTATATTTTTCTACAATAATGCAATGCTGGAATTTATTGGAAATAGGATAGGGAAATTTATCAAAATAGACTCTGCTACCTCCTCACTCACTAGGCCTTCAGCTGTTAAATTATGTATAGAGGTTGATTTGCAGAAAAAGTTTCAGAAATCACTATAGGCATGCCAGGCCTGCTAGCTGATCTTGAAATTATCTATGAGCAATTGCCACCCTACTGTCCTCATTGTCTGAAGCTTGGTCACAGTATAGATTTCTGCAAGATTGCCCACCCTGAGCTAAGGAACCAACCTAGAACTAGAGCCCCTATGGTTGAAGACAGTAGGCCTATAGCACTTGTACCCAAGCCTAAGCAAGTCACCAAGCTTGTAAAACAAGTAGGGTCTGGACTGAGCATTAAGGAAAAGGAGAAGTTGATAAAATCTCAAGGCATGATAACATATGTTAAGAAGGCACAACAACCAGCTCAACAGATGGACCCCCACCTTGACAAAAGAAAGAAAAACAATTATCCTTATCTCTGAAGAGGAAGAAAAGGAAAACTCTCCAAACTTTGTCTGCATCAGCAACTCCTCTTCAGATACATCAATGCCCCAAATGGTGGAAATCCAAGATACTGCTACAAATGTTGTCAATCCAGAATCTGAGACATGGACAATGAGGAACCATAAGCCAAGAGTCTATGCTAAAGATGACTCCTCACTGCCCTCAGACAAGTAATACTCCATTGAAACATCACCTAAATCTACTAACCAAGTTACTTTTTTTCACATGAAAAGAACAGAAACAGTAGGTTCTTAAACCTTCTCCAATGGACCCTTCATCTTTATGTTTTAAGCACTGTAGTAGCTCCAATGGTACTGTAAAGTAGTGTAAAAATTATGAAGGAGTACCAGTTCACCTCAAATATAGCGTGAACTATTCTTCCACCAAACCTCTTTCCCTTTCCTTTTTCTTATTTTTTTGCCGTATATATCCTCCTGCAAATACACCTTTCATTTTCGTTTCTGTTTTTTTGTTCACGTTCTCATTCTTTCGTTTCCAACAAATAATTTAGGACTATTTTGATTTATCAAATATTTAGTTTCATGTTCTAGGATTTGTTTACTTTCTTGAAAATTTAATTATTTTCGGATTTGACTAATTATTTGATTTATCTAACTTGTTTTGACATTTATTTTCGGTTTTCATTCGTTCTTTTTATATTTGTTATTTTGTTTTATTATATTTCATTTTATGAACAAATATTTTTTAAAAAATTAAATAACACTGCACTGAACTGAGAAATGTCTCAATTAAGTTAAAAAATTTGAAATATATTTTGATAATCATATCACACCAAATGCAATAAACACGCAATATTAAAATATTAACAAATTAATTTTAAAATATACTTTTATTCATATGTATATTTGTAACTAAACAAAATAACAGTGCAATGTAAATAATTAAATTGATATAACTTTGCAATAAAATATAAAGAATTACAGATATAATTTAGAGAATATAGAGGAATATTCTTTTAGAGGAGAATTTGAAGTTGAACCATTGGAGTAGAAACACTGTTTTAACTGTAAAAATAACTGTAGCAACTTCAAAATAGGGGAAAACCATTGGAGATGCCCTTACCTTTGTAGGAAATGATCTGAGAAGAGGATATGCAGGAACTTGAAGATTCTGAGGAAGCAGATCATGATATAACACTCCATCAAACTCCTCAACAAATTCCCCCACAACCTGTTGTGCAACAAAAAAAGGACCAACGGGTATACACAGCTCAGGTGAGGAAATCCAATAGACTACTTGCAAAAAATACTCTTAATTACAGACTTATTTTACTCAACTTAACCAAATTATAGCTGGTTCAGTTACTAATAGCCCAGTTAAATCTTTTAAATGAATAGTACAACTCTGAATAATAAATTCCTTGTTTGGAATGTCAGAGGGATGGAAATTTCACTTGAAAGATTACATGAACTAATTGCCAACTACAACTTTGATGTTATGTGTTTAATTGAGCCTATGCATGATAGTACTAGATGTAATTATTATAAGACAGTACTAGGTACAAAAACTGTTTATTAGCACAAAATGAACAGATTTGGATTTTCTGGAGAAATGACATCCAATTGCACTTAATTTTAGATAACCCCCAAATTCTCCATGTCTCAGTACACAACCAAAAACTCAATGCTTCTAATAGAATATCTTAATTTAATTTAAAGATATTCTTATATTGTTGTTGAATATATCCATTCCTAGTTTAGAGTTACCTAGTTTAGGACTTTTGTATTATATATTGTACACTCTCAGATCAATACAATCATTCTGAATTTCACATTCACATGGTATCAGTTTTGGTTATCGATCTCCAAAATTATTACCCAAAATAGTGTTAGGTGCACTAAACCCTAACCTACTAAACCCTAGCCGTCAAAGCTCTAGGTGCATTACTAAACCCTAGCCGCCGCCGCCGACAGCTAGGTGCTTCTTCTCCGATCAAAACCCTAGCTTCCCGCCGTGTCCAGGTGCCGCCACAACAAATCCTTGGATTCTCGGCCGTTCTAGGTGCACTCCTCAAACCCTAGTCTTTGCTCTAGGTGTCACTCTTCCGCTGCTCTTCCCGTTTCTCCGATCACCTCATGGAATCCGGTAAGACCCTCTCCTACGCCACCATGATCCATATGTTGCCGATCAAACTTGGATCCGGCAACTTCATGGCTTGGCGGTCACAGGTTCAAACGCTCTTCGAGTCGACGGGACTTTTTGGTTATCTTGATGGATCCCTCGTCAAACCGCCCATCGCTGCTCCGGACGAGTCAAGCTCCTCCACCGACGTGTCTGCCGCGGCCTTGAAGTCCCCCGTCGATCCGGTCGCATCGTCGGACTTGGGCCTCACGCCGGAATCGTGGATCGCCCAAGACAAGCTGGTTCAGGTTCTCCTCCGAGCCTCTCTCACCGATGACTCCATCATGGAGACCATCGGCTGCTCCTCCGCCGCCGCCATGTGGGAAGCTCTCCTAGCGGTGTATGACAGCGTTTCCGATGCTCGTGAAATCCAACTTCACGACGAGCTTCACTCGGCCCGCCGTGGCTCCTCCACCGTCATGGAATATCACCGCCGATTCAAGCTTATCACCGATGGTCTTTCTGCCATCGGAACTCCGGTGGCCAACAGGGATAAAGTTCTCCACTTTCTTCGAGGTCTCGGCGCCGGTTTCGACACGTTCGTCACCATCCAGTTTGCCTCGTCTCCTCTCCCGCTCTATGCCGAGATCGTCGCTAGGGCTCGTATTCATGAAATCTTGATGTCAACAGGTGGTTATGGTTTAGCTCCGGCGTCTGAATCGTCCCCCGTAGCTTTTGCCGTTTCAGCCCAGCGAACCTTTTCAAACCCTAACCAGGCGCGTGGCTCGCACGCGCCGCCCTCTGGCGCGTCGACTGCCACGCGCGGCCGTTCTGGTGGCAACTCTTCTGGTGGCAGGTCTGGTGGTCAATCCTCCGGTGGTGGTCAGTCTTCAGGTGGCCGAAACCGTCGTGGTCGCAAGAAGTGGAATCCCAAATGCCAGCTCTGTGAAGAATTTGGTCACATTGCCAAAACATGCACGAATCCCCATCCTGAGTCCAATCTTGCTGATGCGTTTCAGTCCAATGTGTCTCTCGACGACTCTTCGGACTGGTACCTAGACTCTGGTGCAACCAATCACATGGCAACCACATCTTCTGGTCTGGACGACAGTGCTCCCTATAACGGTAATCGTTCTGTTGCTCTTGCTAATGGTAGACCTGTTAATATTACTCATGTTGGTCATCATCGGTTTTCTCGTAATTTTTATGTATCTGATGTGCTGGTTGTTCCGAATATTACGAAAAACCTTCTCTCCATTAGTAAACTGACCAGGGATTTGAAATCTGTGATCTCTTTTGATGAGAATATGTTTTTTATTCAGACAAAGGTCACAAAGGAAATCGTGGGCCGAGGTCGCTGTGAGAATGGTCTGTATGTGTTGGAGTAGGGTGGTGCTGCTTTTGTTGCTTATGTTCAAGCGAATAAACATAGGGCGTCTTTCGACATATGGCATGCCAGGCTGGGCCATACTTCCCTAGCTGCTATTTCATTATTAAATAAGTTGAACCTGGTTAAGGTTGTTTCTTTTTTGCCTAAACCCTCTTTATGCTCTTCATGTGAACGAGCTAAGGGTAAACGGCTTTCTTTTATGGATAATCCCAGACGGGCTGACTCTTTACTTGCTTTGGTACACTGTGATTTGTGGGGTCCTGCACCAATTTTATCAGAAAGTGGTTTTTCATATTATGCTATCTTTGTTGATGATTTCTCTCGCTTTACTTGGTTTTATCCGTTGAAGCGGAAGTCAGATTTTTTTGAGACATTTGTGCGGTTTCAGAATTTGGTTGAGAATCAGTTTTCCTGCTCTATAAAAATATTTCAAAGTGATGGAGGCACTGAATTCACAAATTCGCGTCTGCGGGCTCATTTTTCAGACAAAGGAATTTTTCATCAGATTTCTTGTCCTGCTACACCTGAACAAAATGGTAGAGCCAACGCAAACACAGGCACATTACGGAGATGGGACTTTCGATGCTCATGCACTCTCAGCTACCATCATCATACTGGGATGTTGCGTTTGCTACTGCAGTCTACACCATTAATCGTCTTCCTACACCGGTGCTTCAAAATGTCTCACCCCACTTTCTTGTCTATGGTCGTCATCCTGATTACTCTAATTTCCACCCTTTTGGATGTAGAGTTTATCCTTATACCCGACCTTTTTCCCCTCATAAACTTGCTCCAAGAAGTGTACCTTGCATCTTTATTGGATACAGTGCTCAGTATAAGGGTTTCCGTTGTCTTGATCCGTCATCCAAGAAGGTCTATCTCACTCGTCATGCTCGATTTGATGAGACCTCTTTTCCATCTGCTACAAATTTGACTCCTGCTGCTGATGTTGCTCCTAACACCTTGGATGTTTCGGTTTTTGTGGATTTGGATGATTTTGTCTCGGGTACAGTCTCTACTCCATCTCCCTTGGTATACACGCCTTCACCTACTGCACCTCCAGTTTCGTCGCCTGCTTCCTCAGCCAGTTCCTCGCCATGTTTTGCTTCACCGCCCTTGTCTCCACCGGTTTCTCCTTCGCCTCCTACTCCAATGATTTCTCCGAATCCGTTGCCTGCTCCTCCGCGACGCATGACTACTCGTTTGCAAACTGGTAGTCTTACAGCAAATCGTAGGTTTGGTGATTATGAGATGACTGGTCTGCTTGCTGCTTTGCTAGCTGAGACTGAGCCGCGTGGATTTCGCTCGGCTATGAAGGACCCTCGCTGGACTTCTGCCATGGATGAGGAAATGCATGCTCTTCGCCAACAGCACACTTGGGATCTTGTTCCGTGTCCTGCTGATGCTAATGTTGTCGGTTCCAAGTGGGTTTATAGGATCAAGCATCGTCCCGATGGTTCTGTTGATAGATACAAGGCTCGTCTGGTGGCTCAAGGGTTTACTCAGCTCCCTGGTTTTGACTTCACTCATACTTTTAGTCCTGTTGTCAAAGCTTCCACTGTTCGCATCATTCTTGCTCTGGCTGTGACGTTTTCGTGGCCGCTTCATCAGCTGGATGTTAAAAATGCGTTTCTAAATGGAGTTCTGGATGAACCGATCTACATGGAACAGCCAGCTGGTTACTCTGATCCTGTTCATCCGGATTCTGTCTGTCGTCTTCGGAAAGCCATTTATGGACTCAAGCAATCCCCTCGGGCTTGGTTTCAGCGGTTTAGCTCCTTTCTTGTGCTTTTGGGGTTCAAGTGCTGCTTAACGGACACTTCCTTGTTTGTGTTCTCTCGTGGATCGACTGTACTCTATCTGTTAGTTTATGTTGACGACATTATCCTTACAGGCAATGATTCTGCTCTTATCCGCAAGTTTGTTGCTCGTGTTGATGCTGAGTTTGCTGTAAAGGATCTTGGTTCACTTCACTACTTTCTGGGTATTGAGGTTGCTCGCTCTTCGGCCGGATTGTTTTTGGGACAGGTTAAGTATGCTATGGAGGTTCTTCAGCGAGCTGGAATGACTGATGTTGTTTCTGTCTCTACCCCGTTTATTCCAGGTTCGCAGCTTGTCAGCTCTTCTAGTCATGTGTTTTCCAATCCCAAGCTCTATCGATCTCTCGTTGGTGCACTGCAGTACTTGACGATTACCCGTCCTGATTTGTCTTATGCGGTTAACTCGGTCAGTCAGATTCTGCAGTCTCCTACTGATGATCACTTTCAGGCGGGTACTCGCATTTTGCGCTATGTTCGTGGGACACTTCATTATGGTCTGATGTTTCGTCCTTCGCCTGTTAGTCTTCCTGTTCTTTGCTACTCCGATGCTGATTGGGCTCGATGTCTTGAGACTCGCCGCTCCACCTATGGCTATTCTATTTTCCTTGGTGGCAATCTTGTTTCCTGGAGTGCTAAGAAGCAGTCTACTGTATCTCGTTCCAGCTGTGAGTCTAAATATTGTGCTATGGCGAACACTGCTGCTGAACTTGCTTGGCTGTGTCAGCTTCTCCGTGAAATTCGGGTTCCTCGATCCTCCAGTCCGCTTCTGCTTTGTGATAACAGTAGCGCGATCTTCTTGGCTCAAAATCCAATTGCTCATAAAAGAGCCAAACATATTGACATTGACTATCACTTTGTTCGTGAGCTTGTTTCATCTAAAAAGTTTCGTGTTAGTCATGTCCCGTCTGCTCTTCAAGTGGCTGATGTCTTCACCAAAGGTCTATCTCATCCGCTTTTTGAGTTGTTTCGTTCCAAGCTTTGCGTCTCTTCGAATCCGACGTTTCGCTTGAGGGGGGATAATAGAATATCTTAATTTAATTTAAAGATATTCTTGTATTGTTGTAGAATATATCCATTCCTAGTTTAGAGTTACCTAGTTTAGGACTCTTGTATTATATATTGTACACTCTCAGATCAATACAATCATTCTGAATTTCACATTCACAGCTTCCATGGAAGCTGTTTTTGTATATGGACTGAGATCAAGAAAAGAGAGGGAAAATCTTTGGATTGATCTTCAAAAAATAAATAACCCTGAGACCATGTTCATTGGAGATTTTAATGCCATCATTTCAATCTCTGAATACAAGGGTCCATCAACTCCTAATCTACACAGCATCAAGGACTTTTATGAGTTCATTGATAATATGACTTTGGAGCACATAAATAATGTAGGTAATACATTCACTTGGTCAAATGGTAGATATCAGTTTCCTCTTGATCTCAGTGATAGTAGTAGGAAGAAAATCCCTACTATCCAGAGACTTGATAGAGGTTTGTGCACTACTCAGTGGAATACTAAATTTCCTAATTCCTCTATCCAAGTAATGAATAAATTGTCTAGTGATCACTGTCCCTTATTCTTAAGTGTACGCAGTGATATAAAGTCAGCACCTAGGCCATTTAGATTCCTGAACACATGGTTTAAAAGAGAACAAAATTTAGATGTGATTCAGGAAAACTTGAGATCTAGTATAAGTTCAACTGGCATGTTAGGTTTCTACTTAAAACTTCTTAGGCTCAAAATTTTTTTGAAAATCTGGAATAGAGAAGTTTTTGGTAATGTACATGAAAATGTTATACATGCTGAAGAAAAACTGAGATTAATAGAAATTGTTCATGATGCTGATCAAAATGAGATACTTTTGGACAGTCTCAAAGAAGCAAAATCAAACCTTTCTAGAGCCATTAAAGAACAGAATCACTTCTGGAAATACAAATCTAAAGTTAAATGGTTTAAAGAAGGGGATGATAGTACAAAAATTTTCCACAACTCAGTCAGGGAAAGGAAGGGAAGAATGACTGTTACAAAAATAAAAAATCCAGTTGGTCAATGGATTGATGATTTTACAGCTATTGAAAGTGAAGCTATCTCATACTACTCTGAGTTGCTCACTGCTGAAAATAATCCAGATCAGAGAAATTTCTATTCTCATTTCTTATCCCAGATCCCAAAAATTATTACTGCAGATGATAATGTTGAATTGCTTAAGCATGTGACTTTGCAAGAACTGAAGGACATTGTCTGCTCTCTCAACAAACAGGGAAGTCCTGGACCAGATGGATTTACAGCTCAACTGTATATCAAAGGATGGGATTTTATACATACAGATTTATTGCATGTTGTCAATGATTTTCTGTCTAGTACTGACATACCTAAAGGCATTGCTAGCACCTGGATAGCCATTATCCCTAAAATTCAAACTCCCTCATCTTTCAGTGATTTTAGGCCCATCAGTCTTTCTAATGTGATTATAAAATTTTCTCAAAAGTTTTAATGGAAAGATTGAAACCCTACATGCAAAACATTATTTCCCCTCAACAAACTGCATTTCTAAAAAATAGACATTAGTGATAATGTTATCTATCTTAAAGAGATGGTTAGATTCATAGATAAAAAAGGGAGGAATCCTAACTGTATTTTAAAACTGGACCTTAGAAAAGCCTTTGATAGAGTCTGTTGGAAATTTCTTACTAGTATACTCATCAAATTTGGTTTCCATGGTCAGCTCATTTATTTCATCATCAAAAATCTTTCACAAGCTTAGTTTTCGGTCCTAGTAAATGGCAGTCCTGTAGGATTTTTTCAGACAACTAGAGGCATCAAACAAGGTGATCCTCTCTCCCCTTTCCTCTTTAATATTTTCTCAGAGGCCTTCACAAGAAGCCTAGCATACATTATTGAGATAGACAGCCTACAATATTGTAATTTGCCCAGAAATGCATCTCTCATCTCTCATTTATCTTATGCTAATGATACAGTGATATTTATGCAAGCTAATAAGGCTAACATCACCAAGATGAAATCATTTCTTGTTGTTTTTGAAACTGTCTTTGGATAGAAAATCAATTATGATAAGAGTGACTATTATATCAGTAAGCATGCTTCCTTGGCTACTATCAGAGAGATGAACACTGTGCTTGGAATGAAAAAAAAAAAGAGGATCATTTCCCTTTAAATATCTTGGTGTACCTATTTTCTCTGGTAGGATCAAAAATATATTTTTCCAGCCACTCTTAGAGATTATTGATAGTAGTATCTAAACTGGAAAAACAGATGGCTTACTGGTGCAAAATTAAGTTGCATAAACTCATGCATTTACTCCTTGCCACAGCACTACTGGGCAGTCATGAAGCCAACAGCTCATGTCATGAAACTGATTAGAAGAAGGATTTCTATATTCTTCTGGGGATTAGTAGATGACAAGCCTAAAAAATCATGGAAAAATTGGAATGACATGTGCTATCCTATTGCTGAGAATGTCCTAGATTTTAGGAATGTAAAATCAATAGTTACTTCTTTCTCAGTTAAACTGTGGTGGAAGTATCAATTAGCATCTGCCCCTTGGACTACTTTCATTGCTCCACTTCCTAAATCCTCACAAAATTCACACACTTGGAAAAGGATGCGTGAAGTTAGTGATTTCTGTGAAATGCATGCTAAAGTCATCCATGGGCAGGGCTCCTGTAGTTTCTGGTTGTCCAACTGGACTGATAGTGGTTCCATTATTGATATAGTGGACCCCCAACTCACAAATATTCATGTACCTTGCACTGTGGCAGAGTTTATTGAGAATAAACAGGAATATATCCCACTTATTTCCCCCTTCACTGATACTCTTTTACTTGACTTTTTGCAGGAAGCTGGAACTAATTTGTATAGAGCAGACAAGCTCATCTGGAAACCAGAGGTTACTGGAAAATTCACTTTCAGATTAAATTATCACCAGATCAGACCAAAGAGAGGTACCTCTGCATCACTCTCTAAATTGTGGAATGCCAAAATCCCAAAAAAAATTCTCTATTTTTATGTGGAAAAATTTGAACTCTTTCTTGCCTTTTGACAATGTGCTCAAATATTATGGTTTCAATAGAGTGTGTAAATGATGTTTCTGCAATAGTTTTGACTCTTTGGATCATTTCTTCAATAAGTGTCACCTAGCTACTCAGATATGGGAGGGAGTCAATATTTTTATTAGCATTAGAACACCACAACAGAATTTCCCACTATTTATATAGACATGGCCTCACTGCTATTCACACTCAGTTGATACATAACATTGCTATTTTCTCATGTTGGACTCTTTGGAAAGCTAGAAATAGATTTATCTTTGATAATCTAAAACCTACAGTTCCTGGAATCCTCCATGAGATTAAAGCAATGATTTATGACTCTTTTATGGCCAAGCCCTTCTATATTCAGTCTACTCATGACATTGACCTGGCTGATAATTGTGACGCCCCATTTAAGTCTGACTTAATCGTGACGTCAATCTGAATTTCTCTAGAACTAAACAGCGGATATAGTTGTAGTTTTCAGAGTACAAGAGATGCTTTATTACAATAGTACTAAGTCTGGATATTATTTACGTGACAAAAGATATTACACCTGCTCCTAGTTAAATAAAAGTACATAAGTCTTTTGTAGCGGCTATAATATTACACAGACCAAAATACTTTTTTTAGATAGGCACACACGCCATGGCTAATCTAATAGCACTTGAGTTTCATAGAGTAGGTTCAACAAGCATTTAGATGCAAATATACAGAGGGTTCAGCAAGCATTCCTAACCAAAATGTCTTCAACACAGATCTGCCATGCCACAGAAACATATAATGAGCTTTTACGCCCAGTGATATTCTCCGAAAAACAACTCAGAACACACATATGCTCATTAATTCCAACAAAAACAAGAACTTTGGTAAATTTTCTCTGAACAACTAATTCTAAAATGAGTTATCACATCTTTAATTCACAGAAATTTTTACTACCACAGGTTTCTCCCTAACCAACAAAAATGACAATTAAATACAGTAAATCCATATTTCTTCATTGTATATTTTAAGTTTAAAGCATTTTATGTTATCATGATGTTCTGATCAACGAATCATGGACGTAACTATTTAGACTTACTTAATCTAACCACACACAAAGAATCAATCACCAGAAGATATATCTTCCCCAAAGAAGGCCAATAACTTAAACACATAAATACAAAATCAGTAACCTATTCGTGTATATTCGTTTAAGTCATACAGTACTTCATAATAACATATGACGAGTGTTATTGTGTTATTAACTTCATATTTTTCCCAACAAACCAATAACTTAATAAATAAAAATTAGAAACCTATTCAGGTCGATCCACTTAAATCATACAGTACCTCATAATAGCAGATAACATAGTTCTCGTTTTATTTATCTATTTCTGTCTTATTTCGTTTCCTTTTAATGTACTCCCAGCCATGTGGACTCGTCTAATTAAATGAGTTTCCAAACACCATTTTATAACAAGAATGTGCACCATAAAATTTGGACTTCAATCAGAGAAAAATATATTAGTGATTACCACATTATATTTCAGAATCACTGAGATAAACAATACCTTATATTTCAAATTCACTAAGATAATTAGTACCTTATAAGTAAGAACACTGAGAAAATTAGCACATTATATTTCAGAAACACTGAGATATTGCACATCACATTAAAAAAAACAGATCAAGCAATCAGATCACGTCAAGCAAACACATCATGTCAGGTTAGGATACTAGAGGTGGCTTCCCGTACGTACGTAGCACTTAGGTCCTTTTTTATAACATAAACCTCATATGGACTACTAGCCGCAACTGACCAGCTCCATACAAGTCCAAGACACAATATACTCCCACTACACCAACCTCCTGCCGTGCGAACGAGTAGTATATTGCTTGTTCCATCTCGTATGACTATTAGCCGCAACTGACTTAGCCATACGAGGCATGGTTACAAAATACTCTCCCATGCACACAACTACATCCCCCGTGTGCAAGCGAGTGGTATTTTGCTCATGTTAGTCAAGTTCAAATAATAATTCAAACACAGACAAGATTCACAAATAGCACACACATTCCAATAAGAAAATCAGAGACACTCTTGCAATTTGACTGGTCATGACTCTTTGCAATTTAACTTCTGAATATAGCACATAAACATACTCTGATTTTAAATACTGTTGTTATTATCCATTATAAAAAAATTATCACAACTTATATAAATTACGCATATATTTATAAATCAAATTTTAGAGTAACAGAGTCGTTATACCACATATAAGCATGGCAGTTTTCGAAATTTATATATTTTTAGAAAAGTGAGAATACTCACATCAGTCCGTAGGCCTTGTAAGGTCCTGCTCGCTGAAATCTGCACCAAGATTATATCTACTGGTTACTTAACCATTCTTCTAAAGTCTGAATCTTAAACTAATAAAACCAAACAATAATAACAAACCAGATTCCTTACAAGATGAGTTCGATTAATTATAAATCAAATTGTTTATCACAACAACCATCACAGGTCTTTGCTGTTATCAATTTCCCAATAATATAATTACTTATTTACAGTGGGAATTATCAACCTATGCATCCTACATGATTATATAGTGCTATCAAGGAAATTCAGTAAAAACAGCCCTCCTTAATGCTTATATTATTTCCTTTGATCATTACCTCTACAATTCAGCTCACTCAATCTTGACATGTGCTTTTCCATTTTACAAAGATTATGCTACATACTGTTAATTTTGCCTATCGTCCTAGCTAAATTTCAGGATGCAGAATTTAGTTGCAGAAAATTTAAAGAATTTTGTTTTAGAAGAAAAAGAGAACCATGTCAGTTGTTATAAATTTCTGAATCAAAAACCGTTTACTTAACAATCATTTTTATGATCCTGGAAAGGAAAAGGAATGAATTTCGGTTCATAAACTTTGTTTTCAAACTGCTCATTTGATATGTAACCTGTTGGAATGAACAAAACAATAAATACTTTCTCTTAGTAATTCCATCAAACACCTTCATGATCAAAAATACCACACCCCTATATTGAGTTCTCCTGCACCTCATATGTTATTGCATGGGTGATTACAGTTCATATACCCCCAAAGTGTAGAATTGAAGAATTGTATCAAAGATATTCGGGTAAATTCGTGTCTGTATATTCATGAGAAAGTTTACATTATATAGGAAAGTTATGTCTACCTAACTATCGAATATACCGATGTGGGTTTAATGTACAATAACATAATTATAGAAGGAAAAGGATAGTCTAACCTATATTCCATATACAATACTAATTTATATAGAAAACAAACATCTTCTTTCCTTAACACTCCTCCTCAAGATGGAGCATGAGGATCCCGAATGCCCATCTTGCCAATCAAATCCTGAAATGTACGGCGTCCAAGTGCCTTGGTAAAAAGATCAGCAGGTTGCTCAGTAGTACGAATATGATGAGCAACTATCTCACGAGACTGAATCAAATCTCGAACAAAATGACAATCAACTTCAATATGCTTCGTTCGCTCATGGAAGACCGGATTAGCAGCAATATGTAGAGCTGCTTGACTGTCACAAAACAACTTCATCGGCTGAGAATGCGATACGCCTAGAGACTTGAGAAAAGATTTCATCCAAATAAGCTCACAACAAACATAGGCCATAGCACGATACTCAGCCTCGGCAGAAGAACGAGGGACTGTTGTTGCTTCTTTGTCTTCCATGAAACTGGAGAATCACCAAGGGTCACAAAGTAGCCTGTTAAAGATCGCCGAGTAATGGGACAAGCAGCCCAGTCAGAGTCACAGAAGCCAATAAGCTGCAAAGGACTACGAGCTGAAAGAAACAATCCTTGACCAGGATGGCCCTTGAGATAGTGCAAGACTCGAATCGCAGCTTGCTAATGCGCAACTCGAGGTTTCTCCATGAACTGAGCTAAAGTATGAACTGAATAACTCAATTCTGGACGAGTAATAGTCAAATAGATAAGCTTTCCAATGAGACGTCGATACTGAGCAGGATCATCATGCATAGGACCTTCATCTTTCGCAAGATTATGTTGTGTCTCCATTGGAAAAGCAGCAGGCTTTGCTCCCAATAAGCCTGTATCAGCCAAAATATCCAAAGTATATTTTCGTTGAGACAGAAACATACCATCAGGGCGACGTGCAATCTCAATGCCCAAAAAATACTTCAATGCTCCAAGATCATTCATGTGAAAGCAAGAACTCAAATACTTCTTGAAGGCAGACAAAACATCTCCAGAAGAACCAGCAATTACAAGATCATCCACGTAGACCGAAACATGGAGAGTAACACCATTTCGGATATATGAGAACAAGGAATAATCAGCTTTGCTTTGAACAAATCCATATATGCGCAATGCCTCAGCTAACTTAGCAAACCAATTACGAGGAGCTTGGCGAAGACCATAGAGTGATTTCCTAAGCTTGCAGACAAGCCCGGGACGAGGTAACACATATCCTGGAGGGGCTTCATATAAACCTCCTCCTCAAGATCACCATGCAAAAACGCATTATGCACATCCATCTGATGAAGCTCCCATCCCTTAATGACAGCAACACCCAAAAACAAGCGAACAGAAGACATCTTAGCAACAGGCGCAAATGTCTCAGTAAAGTCAGTTCCCTCTATCTGGCGATTCCCAAGCACAACCAACCGAGCTTTGTAGCGTTCAACAGAACCATCAGAGTTATACTTTGTACGAAACACCCATTTGCTACCAATAGCTCGCTTGCCAGAAGGAAGAGCAGATAAAGTCCACGTCTTATTGCGTTCAAGAGCATCAATCTCAGCAACCATTGCTAGACGCCAGTGAAGAGAGCGAGAAGCCTCAGAAAACGTTGTTGGATCCGAGTCAGCCGTAACTGCAGCCAAAAAATTAGAGTGCGAAACCGAAAAATTATTACAGGAAACATAATCAGCAATAGGATAGCGAATACCTGAGGACGGTGAGGACGAGGAAGCAGCTGGAGGAGGGTTTATTGAAGGTGCAGTGGCGGCACAAACATAATTGCGAAGACGAACAGAAGGTTGGCGAATCCTGGTGCTCGGTGGTCTAGGCGGCGGAGCAGTAACAATCAGTTCAACATCCGAGTCCGAAGGAGAAGAGGACGACGGAGAATCAGTGTCAGATTCAAATGCCAAGACAGTTGGGTCCATCGCCGGAGACCAAACGGAAGTTGAAGGCTCAGGCGAGGTATGCAGCGACGGCGGGCTTGTGGCAGTCGAAGGCTCGGTCGATGGTGAAACAGCTTTCGAAAGCTGAGCAGACGAAGTCGGCAAAACAGGAGCTCCCCCTCCAGGCGCGTGAGGAGCACGCGCGGGAGCTCCCCCTCCAGGCGCGTGAGCACGCGCGGGAGCCACGTCATGGCCATGCAAGGCCGGCACATGCATGCCCGGTTCAGCCGTACCCGGTCCATGCACGTCCAAATCGGTCAGGACGGGTTCATATACTTCTGGGCCATGCACTACGTCAGAAAAAGGCCCAGATTGCCCATAAACACGTTCGGTCGATGAGGAACACTCCGGTGAAGCAAACGGGAAGCAATCCTCGTAGAAAACAACGTCACGACTCACAAAAGTCGTACAAGTGTCTAGATCATAAAGTCTCCATGCCTTCTTGTCTGTAGAGTATCCCAAAAACACGCACTTTCGGCTTCGGGAAGCAAATTTATCTCTCGGTCTAGGGAGTTGGGATGCGAAGCACAAACATCCGAACACCTTCAAATTTCCATAGTCCGGAACTCGGCCAAAGAGAAGCTGATACGGGGAGCGATCCTTCAGTAGCGGCGACGGAGTTCGATTAATCAGGTAAGCAGCGGCAAGAACACAATCACCCCAAAATTCGATTGGAAGATTAGCCTGAAACATGAGAGCTCTAGCAACGTTGAGAATATGACGGTGCTTGCGCTCAACACGACCATTCTGCTGTGGCGTGTAAACAGTCGAAGTCTCGAAATGGACTCCTTTTTCCAAAAAATACTGACGAAGAGGCTGAAATTCGGTACCATTATCCGCACGAACACACTTGATATTGCGGCGAAACTGAGTAGAGACAAGTGCAAAGAACTCCTTCATCTTGGAAGACACTTCAGACTTACTAACTAGTAAATAAACCCAAACAGCTCTAGAGTGATCATCAACTATAGTCAAAAATGACACTGCCCCACTAAGTGAGGGGTTACTATAAGGACCCCAAACATCACAATGAACAAGATCAAATAAACTACTGGCTGTTTTGGTATTCGAGGAAAAACTACTTTTAGACTGTTTTGCTCGATGACATGTTGAGCAAGGAACAGATGTATTATTTCTATGCAATCCTAATATTGGAATAGATGACAGCACCGATGGAGAAGGATGACCAAAACGTCGATGCCACAAATCAAACGAAGAAACAGAAGCAGCAGACACATGGAGAGATCGAGCAGGCGAAAGTGGAGCCCCGAGACTACACAACCAATAAACCCCTCCTCGCTGACTACCAACACCAGTCACCATCCTCGTGCTGATGTCCTGAAATATGCATATATTTTCGGAAAGCAAAACTAGAGCTTTTAAGGATGCAGTTAGCTTAGCAAAATATAACAAATTACAACGTAATTCTGGAATAAATAAGACGCAAGGAAGCATAATATCGCCAAAATATAATGTGCCATGTAATAAAGCAGTAGATACCGAACCATCAGGCAGTGCAACATCAACATCAGTAGGCATAATATCGTGAAGAATGTCCTTGGTACCAGTCATGTGATAAGATGCACCCGTGTCAAGTATCCGGGGTGTAGAGACCTTACCGGAATTGCCAGAATTCATGTTAGAAAATATATTCTTAACTATACCCCATTGCTTCTTAGATAAGACGGGGCCAAAAGCCTGTCTGTCCAAATCGGTGACGGCGGCGGCAGTGGGTTCACCCGGGGAAGGAACAACTCCGGCGAACGGCACTCCAGGCGAGACAAACGAACGAGGAGCGGCGGTAACAGGAACAGCGGCGGCGGGGACATCATCGTGTGCGGCAGCAGCGATCTTAGAAACGGTAGGAAGAAGTGGTCCAGCGACGGCAACGTTGTCGTGGCGAGGATCCATGGAATAAAAGAAATGGTGGGAACTAATCTCTTCAAAAATTTCCAGCAAACAAAACACTGGCCACAAAATTTCAGCAGCAAAACAATTTATTTATTTTATTTTATTTTTGAACTTTTTTTTCGGATTTTTTTTTTTGAAATTTTTTTTTTCCGATTTTTTTTTTTTTTTTGGTGGAGAATAGAAGTCGGTAGCAGAAATCAAAGAAGTAGGAATGAAGATTTCGACAGCGGCAACGGTGGAGGCTCACGGCGGCAGCAGAGGAAAAAGAGATCGGAGAAAAATTGACTTTAGAGGATCGAAGGCTGTGATACCATGTAGAATTGAAGAATTGTATCAAAGATATTCGGGTAAATTCGTGTCTGTATATTCATGAGAAAGTTTACATTATATAGGGAAGCTATGTCTACCTAGCTATCGAATATACCGATGTGGATTTAATGTACAATAACATAATTACAGAAGGAAAATGATAGTCTAACCTATATTCCATATACAATACTAATTTATATAGAAAACAAACATTTTCTTTCCTTAACACAAAGTAACCTACATATTCATGTTTATTGATGAGAAACTACGCAATCCAAGTTTATTGCTTCAGATCATCAAATCGAGGGCTGAGATAATAATATATTGACTAACTATACCTAAGAATCTCAAAACTAGAAAATACCTCTTGATTCCCTGTTTCGTTTCTTCTCGAGTTCCTAAATATTACTCTCTGCTACAAGTTCCTGAAACCATACTCTGTGTATCGTTTCTTCCCGAATTTTCCTCTGTCCGACCCTTTTCCTTTTACCCTATTAATTTATATTATTGAATCCTATTTTCCCATATTTACTTCCCTCTTTTCTTATTATTATTTTATATTTACAACTGACCCTCACTTCATTTTCTTTAACTACACAGTGTAGGTTTTCTTTGTATTTTAAAATTTTTTAAAAAATTTTTGAGTATATTAATTCCAAACCAATCCTACCTTAAAAATTTATCTCAACATTCATATTTTCATATGAATATCATCTTACTAACCACTCGATACATTTAGCTAATGACCCCAACATAAAATTACTTGCAATCACTTAAAATTACCCTAATATAACTTGTACCTTTCTTCTGGTCCTCACAATAATGGCTATCTTCTCAAATGTATTAGGCCACCAAAGCAAATCATAACTAAAGCTCCTGGTCTAGACCATCAGTCCATTGTAAGGTTAATTTTGATGCTTCCTGGCTCAGATCACATGAAACTGATCTAGGTGTTATCGTTAGAGACTCAGAAGGAACTTTGGTGCTAAATCACTTTATACCCAAGCACACTCACCCTTACATGCTGAACTTTTAGCAATAGGGTTTCGTATAAAAATGGCCACTGAAATGAACTTAACATGCTCATATGAATCTAATTGTAAGCAAGCAACTAGAATGATTACAAATTCTGAACTTGCCCCATGATACTCTACTCACTAGTTCATGATATTGCTCAGGCTTGCCTCAATTCTGTCATTCATCATATTTATAGAGAGGGTGATTTTGTTGCAAATGCACTGGTAAAGGATGTCATCAATTCTAAACAATCTGTGCATTTTGATTCTGCTCTCACACTGCCACACATTGTTAAGGGTATATATTTACTTGATAAGGAGGGCACTCCTACTCTAAGGTTGCACCCTCCATGAATTGATACTACTCTCATATCCTTCCGTATCATTTCTTGCAGATGACAATTATACAGAAGGGTGAACAAACTGCTACAATTTGAGACATAATTTTTACTCTCCTGCAAACTGAACTCTTACTCATGATGATATCAGATGACTACAAGTGCATCTCTCACACTCACTAGATCCAAATCTCAAATGTTATATCCAACAGAGATCTCACGATTAGTGTTCACATATTTAGATAGCTATGTTTTTGGTGGGACCGCCTTGAGTTTTGCTTAGCAATTCTCTAATAGGTCCTAACAAACACATAGATTATTCTTTTGTATAGTGCTTTAGAGCCTATTCTTTTGAAAAGAATTTACCAATGCTTTTGGAGTTATCTCCGTACAAATTCTACCTGTTCTCGGGGCTATATCTGTATCATTGTCCATTTTTATGAGGTTTGTGAAGCCCAATATAATTTCCCCCACTTTAAAGTGGTTTGCTCAATATATCATACATTTTATACTTTTAGGAGTCACAACTATGCACTTTCTATATATGGGCCATAAACAATACATTTCAAATTTTTAAGGACCATATTTTACACTTTAATCTTAAATTTATTTAGATATAGTTCAATTCAATTCATCCCAATTCAGTCAAAAATAATGTCAACCGAGTAGGGCCTAATGAGTAACAAATACTGGAAATAGTAGTAAATCTTGGAAATAGAGATATATCATGAAAAGAAACCTGTCCAAAGCGACGACCTTCCGATCAAAAACGAAATTTAGGGGCAGCTGAATCACCCAGCGGCGACGCAGTTCACCTCATCACCCACGCGTCAGGCGGCGTTCAGTGACTCCAAAATCCTTACATAATCCACCTACAATTCCACGGGTAATTTTCGTCAATATCGTCTATGGTTATTTTTCTCTGTTCATGAATGATTTGTTGGGTGACTATGTTCGCTTTTAGATTGTGCCATAAGTTCTGCCAGTAATAATTACTAAGTGATTAGTTTGAATTTATCTTCAGCTAGACACCGTTTGCTCAAATTTGTGATGGTTGTGTGAAAATTTCTACCTGAAAGACGTTGTTTAGGAGCAGAGACTTTGAATTCTGAGTTTGTCTGGTGAATTAATTAGCTTTCTTCATTAGTCTTCAGGTCTCAGAAATTAAGAGTCCTCTTTAGGCTCATAGAGTTCACGAAATAATTTCTGTAATGAATAGAAGTTATACTCTTCTTTTTAAACAAAATTGAAGATATGATTTTGAATGCTAATTTGGATTGATGGTGTAATCTGGTTTCAAAATATGAGAACTCAACTAATGATTGGTAGGTTTTTTTTTTATTCGAACTTTTGGTTTCTAATGGAACTTAGTGGAATCCTTTAAAAAACCAACATTTATGTCATCAATTTGTGGAACTACTAAATTTTAATTCATGGATCTGCCATCGGCCCTACTAGTTTTGGCTAAAAACCTTCATGGTCATTTCTTTAATTTGCTCAAGAATTATTTGTTTTAAAAATATTGCATCCATGCATGCAGAGTATTGCAGTTGTTTTTCTTATATTTTGGAGAACCTGAGCATAATTTGGTGGGGATTTTTTGGATTTGGGATCTTCTTTTTGTTGAACATTTTTTAATCGGGTAACCAATCTAATACAACACTATATTGGACTTATTTTGATAATTACAAAGTAGGTATTAGGTATACTACTTTTGAAGTTTTTAAGTTGTTATGACTTTATGAGCACTGTCATCCAGACTTCCTCTAGTTGTGCGGGCACTGCCTTTTATATTGATATAATAGGTTTCTTATTTCTTTTAATGCTCGTGAGGCTTGGCATCACAGTCATCACAAACCAAGAAATTAACAGTACAAATATCAAGAGTCTTTACAGTGCACAAATTTTAAGTTGTCAACATAAAAGTTATGTTTTTTATGCCTACTTTAGTTATAGGAACATGATATGAATCTGTTTATGGAACAAGAGGGAGTATCATTGTCTATCTATATTGTCCTAAAGCAAATCGATCAGGATCCCAATCATACCATCGTAATGTATAAAGCATACAATGATACAAGTTTCTAATTTAAGTCCAGTTGGAATTTGTACATTTTTATGGTTGCACTTTTTAGTAACCTCAAATCTACTTTTTGTAGACATCATAAATGATCTCAGGCTACTGAAGGTTTGTATTTTTTTTTTCAACTGGGTAATTTTGCGAGGATATTTGGTGGCATATAGTATTTTCAGAATTGAGCTCCTTCACCACCACTCAAACGCTTATCCCCAATTTTTTCACTTTCACTTTTAGTTTTTCTGTCAGTTTAGTGTAGTTTCTGTGAAAGTTTTTGCCACTTGCTGGTTACCTGTTATATTTCACATTCCATCTAACGGGCCTTCACATTTGGTCACGATTGTCTTCTTTCAATTCTCTTCTTCTCTTCTCTATTCTATAATCTGGGGGAAAATCAAATGGGGTTCAGCTTATTCAGTAGAATTTTGTTTACAATTTAAAATCCCTTCAAATGAACAGTGTTATTTGAAATGTGTTTGTGCTTGGAGTGACTGTATGTTTGTGTTCCAATCTTGATGGCTGATGAAAATAGAGATTTTATGGTTTACGTGGTCTCTGTGTTTATTTTGCGTTTGACTGTGTATTTGTGTACTGTCATGTCTACTGATGACAGTTTTTATTGGTTTATGGATGCTGAACTGTGTTCTTGAATTTCCTAGTTCTTTTAGTCTGTACTTATTGCTTTTTTAATTGAATTCTTTAATGCTTTGTGAAATTGAATTGGTCTGTATTCAGTGGCCCAAGCAAATATAATTCTATTGACTTCAGAGCTCCTCAAACCAAGTAATAATTTCAATCCTCAAGATTTAAAATTATGGAAGGTGTATTAATTAATTTAAAGATGCTTAGGTACGTGTTTCCATGTCGCAATGTATAGTTGTATGGGCGTATGTGTAGTTTAAATCAGCAATGCCACAGAGTAATTTAAATCACAATTACTAGGCCTTGCACTAGAGTGATTATAGAAAAGTAAGTAAGGCTACTAAACTGTCAAAAGGAAGATTTTGGATAGGTAAGTGTCATAAAAATTGATTTTTATGTGTTTGCCTTATTTTTGAATGTGATCGGAGTAATATAACTTAATTTGGCTTCTGATTTCAGTTGATGGAGTTATGTATCTTTTATTATCTTTGTTCCACATGTGCAATATTAGTTTGCCATCAGATCCATCTTCAAATGGAAAAATGCAATTAAAAAAATATGGAAACTGAAATATCCTCTGTCAGATGAGTTATAATGATTAGTTTTCCAATTTGATTTTAACTTTTATGTGGGAAAGCTAAATATTCATAGATAGATGCCCGTGGTTTCTGTTCCATCACCTTATGTATTGCATTTGAGAAGCAGTCCAGTCCCACTTCTTGCACTGTTTCTTTCGGCTTATTTTTTCCACAAACTAAACATAGTACTTCCTGGTACTACCAAATTTTGCTGAGTTACACCCGGTCTTAGAAACGACAAACTAATGCACCACCAAAACTTCTTTGAGCTTTATTAACAATCATTCAAATTTTCTCTCATCATGTGTAGCAAATTGCATAGATCTATCAATGCAATCGGACATGAATCAAGCGTATCTCCTGCTGTTTATTACGCGGGATGACCAATTATTTTACAAGTACGCAGTTTTAACTTCGATGAAGTTGCAATATTGAGAACCTCTGTGAAATTATTAACATGTTTATAGTTCTGCAGATTTTGGAACTTAAGAGTAAGTTTTGGTTGTGAGGATTTGGTGGTTCTAAACAAATCTTTTTGGTACCTTGGTGATACCACAAAACACTGTGTTTCTTGTTCGTGAATTAGGTATATATTGTCGATTCATTTAAAAATGACTTTCCTTTAAGTGTGAATGTTCTAAAGAGATCCCAATGACACACATTTGTCTTTAACATTAGCAGTTGTTCTCTTTAGTCTATAGGGGTGAACTTTTGTTTTTCGCGTATTTTCATTAAGAAGGTTGATGCTGAAACTGTATCTCAATGTAGTTAAAAATAAATTGGTGTGTTGCTAAGTTGAACTGTACTTTAATGTAGTAAATGAGTGTCTTGAAGGAGATTGTTTGATGCAGCATTGTGGTAAAAAAATACTCTCTTTGTGAAGTGAAGTTATTCAGTTCTTGTGCCCAAATTTGATGTCAACACTTTGTGATGTTGTCCAAGTTGTACTTGTGCCGCTCACATTTGATGAGGTGAGGGCTGACCAGATAAGAAGAATATTGTATGCACTGAAATTTTTGATCGGGTGTGCTTGAATTCTAGATGGATAACTTTTAGGCAGCATTTACTTCTTTCTTTTGACTGCTATAGAAAATTATGTGCTGTTTTTATCCATGCAGTATGATAGTACTTTAGATGACCATTTTGTGCAGATTAGAACTTTAATAGGGATCCTAGAACTGATGTTGTTGCTCCATAGGAAGTCTTTGTTGTGCCTGGGAGTTAACTTATACCCAATAGGTAGGAAAAATGAAAAATAATAGAACTTGAATGATATGACATCAAGAAATTTTGATATTACTGAAATGCATGAGAATGGTGTAGCTATCTTGACCATATTTATTGAGGCATTTCATTGCTTCTTAAACCATATTTAGATATAATGCTTATTCTGTAAATAATCCATCTGTATTTAAGTAGCTGCAACCTTGGTGGGCATGCTGTCAGTATGCTTGCTAAGGGTTTCATGAGCCAGAGCGGAGATCCTGAACCATGTATTCACCTTCTGGCGTTTTGATGAACTCTGTAACTTTTTCCCTGACAACGAGATTGCATGAAGTTCAGCATGCCCTTACTAACATTTCACAGAGGCTCTCCTTATTTGTCCTACCTAACAGCCACTTTGGACTATCTTGGCCTGGAGTTTAGATTGAAAAATATAATAATAGCTATATTTCCTGAGGCATATTTGTGAGGCCACCCTCTCTGCTAACTGTTAGAAGATGGACTTAGTAGATGATTTTTCTAATAGAGGTGGGCTGGTGGACAACTTGGAATAATGTCATTACTTCTCCAGCAAATGTAGTGTTAATTGTTGATAGTTGTAGGTATGAGTATAATGGTGGTCTCAAAGAAAATGAAAACTGCACGTCCTTGAGTCATTTCAACCATGTCTTCATGTTTTTAATTGCCAACATTAAGATGATTGAACTTTTGACAGTCGGAATGAAGCATATCTTCAAAATTATGGCATTGCTGGCTGCAGTTTCTGCGATCTGGATTGGCCTTTTACAAACATCAGTTGTTCCAAGGAGTTGTACGTGGTTGGTGAGCTCCTTTTCAAAGTGTTCGATTCTCGCATGGATTTCTTCATCAACTGAACATACTCGCTTACATATTTTGCATCCTTACTCTGCAGTTGCCTCTCTACCTGATTGTTTCTCTGGGATGCTATGGACTGCTAATGGTTGGAATTGGTTTGATGCAATTTCCGACATGTCCTGAACAAGCACTTCTATTACAGGAGGTACTTTTACTTCATCTACTTTTGTTCAGACCAGTTTCATACTACTGCGGTTGTATAGGATTGTTGTAGTATAAACTAAATGAATTCCCCTCAACAAACTCTATGGAGAGAATCAATTACTTGAAATTTGTAGGGATTTTAGTCTTGTTTGCTTGTGCAGGATGTTATTGAAGCCAAGGACTTTTTGAAGAAGAAAGGGGTTGATGTTGATTCCGAATGAATTTTTGGCTGGAATTTAGAGGGATTGGTGTTGGTTTTAACGGTTGTTAGGCAAGTAATTTCTCTAATGATATATTGAAGAGGTGCAACTAACAAAGTATCAGAGATGATTCCAAGGAAGATTTGAATGTGATTTTTTTTGTAAAGTTATTCCATATACAGTTAAATCTCGATAAATGAATACTCGATAAATGAATAATTTTTTTCAGTCTTGACTTGGGTTAAGGGGCTAAATGAATAATCTTACTAAATTCATTACTGAATAATTTTCTTGAAATCTATATAGATCCTATGTAAAGAAAAATAAATAGTAATCACATTTCATTAAATATATATATATATATATATTAAAAAAGCACTTTTTTGCAATCAACAATCATCATGCAATAAATCATTCTTTTACAAAAAAGGATTCTATGGTTTTTTTTGGGTATGTTAGATGTATTTTAGTTATTTGCAGTCCAAAATAAAAAATACGTCTTCAATATATATGTTTTGGTTCATATTTATATACTCCCTCCGTCCCTTTATTTTGTCCTAGTTTGACCACCAATATTTTCATAATAATAACTTTAATTATACTTATTAATATTGTATAAAATTTGCATACTTAAAGTATGTCACACGAAGAGTTTTACAATATTTTTTGTGATGATATTTTTATTTATTTAAATAAAGTTATTAATGGTCAAATATGATATGAAAATATTTGACTGAAAATTAATACAAAATGAAAGGGATGGAGGGAGTGTATGAGACATGTATATCATATTATTTCTAGGTGTTTACTATATGCAGGTCCTCTTTGTTTATGCAGGTCCAATGAAAGTGGTAAAATACCATAAGTACCCTTCATTCGTTTATTAATTTTTATAAATATATTTCTAAAACCCTAGCCTTAAATGCATAAACTCGTCTATGTAATGATTGAACACGTGTCTAAATTATAAATTACTTTTTCGTGAATTATAATAAATATTTAAGAGGGACATTATTGTCATTTCCGATTTAATTTGGACCTGCAGAAGTAAAGTGGACCTGCATATAGAACCACCCTATTTCTATTACATACAATTGCAAATCAGTTATATATCGAAATTATTATATATGATTATATAATAAATACTAATTCAACTGGCAGACCTGTTTTTTTTTTGTTTTTTTTTTTTTGCACAAAACTTCATCTCATCCTTGATTTTTTTAGCGCGGACAAAACTTTAGGAATATTTTGCTCATGCTGTAGAAAATAGTCCCATAAGGTGAATACTGATTGATATGCTTCTTTTGATGACACATTTGGTACATACTATCTTATTTAGTAGTTTTAAATACAATATACATATGTACATTTTTGTACATAGTTTACATATAAACAATTTATGTATTACTAATATAATTTCTTCAATAATATCTAAATAAATATAAATTCATTCATCAATAAATGAATAATCTCGCTTAACGAATATTTTTTCCTAGTCCCAATAGTATTCATTCATAGAGTTTTCACCGTATTTCTTAGAGATATCTTTGTGATAAACGTATTGCCAAAGTAAATTGCTTTCGATTTGTGTTTAATAAATTTAACAAGTTGTAATGAATATGCTGAATACCGATATTTATTCATTTTCAGAATTGGGTTTTCACTTTGATAAGTGCATCACTCGTGGGATATTCTTTGATTTTCTTCCTTACGAGTTATGAATACGTTTTTATCAATGGAAATTAGATCAAGTTAATATACACCACGTTGAACATGTTTTCATCATTATATACTTTGTAGAATATGCATCTTCTAATTTTTTCTCCCATAAGTTGAATTGAAAATGTTGTTATAACAGATTTCTTCTGAAACATCATCAAAATAAGTTGAAATATATATATCATATATTAAAATTTTGAAAAGTATAAGTATTTAATTGAAACATTTTGGAAGTTTGAATTAGGATTAGAGAGAAATATTATTGGTAATTTTTAACTGGCTTACTAGTTACTGCCATATAAGATTAAAAAACACGAATTAGGAAATATCATTTTATTAGTGGCTGGGCCAAATTGCCCAAAAAAGCCATTCTGAGTTACCCAAAAACTCCGAAAACCTCTACCTCTTTTAAATTCTCGCCGCGTTCTCAGAGCTCTTCCAAAAGCAAAGGTTTAGTACCGCCGGCGAGGGTCAGCATCTCCGGCGTCCTTCCACTGTTCTTGTTTCGACAAAGCTCCAAGGTTCTTTCTTTATCACTACTTCTCTTCAATAACCAATTGTAGCTAAGCTGTAGTGTTAAACTTTCTTTGGACTTGTACTTTTCTAGCTGGTACAGCCATCTCTTTGTTTTCATCTTTCAATTGTTCAAAAACCTTGGTTATGCTGGTAAATTTCTAATTAATATTTTGCTGCTTGGTTCTTGAAGATACAATGGCTGTTGCTGGCAGCTCTGATTTGTCTTCGGAAATGGAGGTGGATGCGTTTAGGCGCATTTTCCCATTGCTTTACCATGAGCGGTTTCTTCTAAAGTCCGTAAGACCTGATGGCAGGGCCCTTGGTGAGGCTAGAGATACATCTATAGCCTTAGGTAGGTATCCAGCTTTCACTTATTTGAAGATATTTGTGTCTTTTGGGGTTCTTATCAGGGCTTGACTAATTTTAAATACAGGAGCTGTTACATCGGCTAATGGGTCGGCATTGACTAAGATTGGCAATACGGTGAGTTTGATTTGCATCTCATTCCAAATGCTTTATTTCCGTTCTTGTATGACTAATGTATGTGCATTTGATGATGCTAAGACCATGCTTGCTGCTATAAAGTTGGAGGTCATGACACCCACATCAGAATCCCCTGACGAGGGCTGCATAGGTTTTCTTCTAGCTACGCATCACTAAGAGTATTTTTATATGTATCAATTTAATTGACATGTTGAACATGTAAATCTCTATGCAGCTGTGGAATTCTATATGCCCCCAATTTGTTCTCCTACTATTCGGCCTGGTAGACCAGCTGAGGCTGCTCCTGTTATTGCAAAGCAATTATCTGATGTTATCACGAGGCAAGTGATGGAATTTTTTTTCTAATTTTCTGATATGATTAAGCTTAAAGTAAACAATACAGTCTAAACATGTTCTTTGCAGAACATTACAGGCCTGTTCTCATGAGCTTGTTTCTTGGTGAACTTAATTGATCTACTGATAAGCTCAAGAGAACAGGGCCTGCATGGTAATGTTGGGAATCTGTTTATATTTTTGGCTGCTGCAGATGCAAGCCCTTAAAACCAGGCTACTCTTTTTTCCTTTCTGTATTTAAGTTATTCTCTTTAGTAACTGGTTCATTGAACATTTGTACAGTTCTGGTATGATCGATTTGAAAGATTTATCCTTGGTTAGTGGGAAGGCAGCTTGGATGGCCTACTTGGTAATTAATTTGAACTTCTTCCCCTCTTCCTTTTTCTAACTAGGTCAATTTGGAACTGTTTATCAATTATGTGCCCTTCACCTCTCCATTCTGTTGGTGATAGTTCTCTTCTTTTTTTTTTACTTTTTTTTTTATTTTATGTTGCACTGCTTACTTGTTCTCACGCGATGGCACAGGATATTTACTGTTTAGATGCTGATGGTTCCTTATTTGATGCTGCATTACTCTCTGCTGTTGCTGCCTTTTCACACTGTAAGATAGCAACCATCTTTTGTACCTCGACATATATTTTTCAGTTGCCTTTTCATAATTTAACCTTTTTCAGCTGCCCCTTGTTTTTAGTTAAACATGCATTTTCTAAACATGTAGAGGTTCCACTCTTGCAGTACAAATCCCTGTGGTATCCTTGAGTGATGAAGGAAGAATAGTACTTTTTTCTGAGGACAATGGTGGAGAGAAATCGGAAAAGGAACCTGTCAATATAGAAAAGAGAAAGCTGAAATTGTGTACTCTGCCGTTCTCTTTAACATGTGTACTTCATAAGAAATACATTCTGGCAGACCCTACAGCAGAGGAAGAATCTATAATGGAGACACGTTTAACAGTGGTTTTGGATTCGTCTGGTTTACTGGTGTCTCTTAACAAGCCAGGTGGATTGGTTCTTGCCTACCCATCAGTTATACAGGTTAGTTTTCATGTTCAGATCTGTTTGAATAATGTAGCTGTCAGTTTTCTTATGCAACAAAGTAAATCAGTTTGCTATCACAATACTGTTCCTCACTAAGTCATTCATGGTTTCATGTAAATGCCACTTGCTGTTTAGAGATCCTCTCATTGACATGGGAGGCGGTGCATTATACATTTGATTGTAATGTTAGCCGAACTTTCTAGTTATTCTCACAATTATTAGCACAATTATTATCCCTACCAGGCTACCCTACTGAAACTTAGGTTGACAAGTGTTTTAAGTAATACTTTCAGTAGCTATGTCTAATATATTACTTGTAAATTTTAGTTTGACTGCTATCAGTTGCAGAGTATGATACAATTTATGTACTCAACAGCTGTTCACAAGAATTATGTGATTGCAGGATTGTGTAGCTTTAACGAGACAGAGAGTGAAAGATGTTCAGGCAATTTTGAATGAAGCAGTTTATGATATGGAAGTGGACTAATGTTCCCCCCAACATGGTTGATAGTTTGGTTCTACATTGCTGCAACCCTGAATTATTCCCCCCTTTTCTGGCTGCATGAGTTGGATTCATCGCTTACTACTTAAATTTAAAGGGGATAACTGAATATGCCTTTAAGGTTGTAGGTTAATTTGGTCAATGATGCTTGGAGTGATTAGCTTCATGTGTCGAGTTGAGGATAGCATCATCTGCAACTAGTAATTGTTCACTTAGTAAGTTCATTTTCAGACTGAATGCCTACTAGTTTTGTTAGTATATTAATATATCATTGGCCGTGTGAAGATGCATGTTTCGTTAGTGTATTAAATCCTTCAGTCATTTTCTGAACCCTAAACCCTTCTCCTCCTATTTCTGCCTCATGATGTTTTTTAAAAATTGCGTTTCTGAGATATGCATTTACATTATGTGTTTCTGTGATGAGCACGGGTCACTTGGATTCTTGTGTAGTTTGTCTCAGCAGTTAACACTTACCTGATATAGATTAGTTATTAGCTTCTGACATTGATAACTGTTTGTGAATTCCCTTTGGACTTGAAGGTATCTAGCGATAGAAATATTTATCTGCTTGCTTTCTCGTCTGTCTGAGAGAGCTCTTGGCTCTGATTGTTAACTTTGATTATCTGAAGTGAACAATGAAAATAGAAACAACTGATGAGAAGAAAACTGGAAAATATCACCTTTTGACCACCCTTTTAAGTTAGAATTGCGAAAATAATAGATTTTGATACGCCTTGGATGAACTCAATGCCTTGAGGTTGTCAAGGATGCAGTTCATCAAATGATTGTCGCGGACTAAATTTGTATTTGCCTTGGGAATGAAGTTCTTAAAATTCATGTCAATTTCTAAAATGAATCCATCTTTCAAATGACGACTCATTTTGGTAATTTGAATCAACCTCAAACATAAGATTAAACTCATCATCCATTGGTGTAATTAAGTTTTGTGGTGCCAAATTGCCAATCCAATGAAGCAGAAAAATATCAATTCCTTTTCAGTGAGGGACACACAACATCAAAAAACACCACACAATGACAATCATTTTCGAATCAGAAAAAGACCATTTAGCGCTGGTCTATCATCATCCGAACTCAACACTCTCTCCTGCCCATACTTTCCCCCATGAAATCCAAAGCAGCCAATAGGAAGGCAGGGAAATTCATCAAATAACATCTCCCCTACCACCTCTCAACCTCAAAACACACATACTCACACACTCGTACGTTTCATTACACGTGTTTCCCTGCATGACCACGAACCCAAAAACACTACAACTCAGTATATACTCACTCCCCACTTCATCTCCCTCATCACACTGCTGGTCTTTCACAAGAAACCAGGGAAATCAAGCCCAGACAGCAGGGGATGGCTTCTTTGGTCTCTTCACCATTCACACTCCCCACCACCAAAGCCGACCAGCTCTCCTCAATTTCTCAGAAACAGTACTTTCTCCACTCATTTCTCCCCAAGAAATCCCACCCCTCCAATTCAAAATCCTCCCAAAAGTTCAAATGCAATGCCATTGTTGGCAATGGCCTCTTCACACAGACCTCACCCGAGGTCAGGAGGATTGTGCCTGACAGAAGAAATGGCCTCCCCACTGTAAAAATCGTGTATGTAGTGTTAGAAGCCCAGTACCAGTCATCCCTAACCGCCGCCGTCCAGTCACTCAACCAGAGTGCCAAGTTTGCATCTTTTGAAGTTGTCGGCTACCTGGTCGAGGAGCTCCGGGATGCGAACAGCTACGAAGCCTTCTGCAAGGACCTGGAGGATGCAAATGTGTTCATCGGGTCTTTGATATTTGTGGAGGAATTGGCTCTCAAGGTGAAGTCTGCTGTGGAGAAGGAGAGGGACAGGCTTGATGCAGTTCTTGTGTTCCCATCAATGCCTGAGGTGATGAGGCTCAACAAGCTGGGGTCTTTCAGCATGTCGCAGCTCGGACAATCGAAGAGCCCCTTTTTCCAGCTCTTCAAGAAGAAGAAGTCATCCGCAGGCTTTGCTGACAGCATGCTGAAGCTCGTGAGGACTCTCCCCAAGGTTCTCAAGTACCTGCCCAGTGACAAGGCTCAGGATGCTAGGCTGTATATACTTAGTTTGCAGTTTTGGTTAGGAGGCTCCCCTGACAATTTGGTCAATTTCTTGAAGATGATTTCGGGATCATATGTTCCTGCTCTGAAAGGGGTGACCATTGAGTATTCTGATCCTGTTTTGTATTTGGACAATGGCATCTGGCATCCTATGGCTCCTTGCATGTATGATGATGTTAAGGAGTATTTGAACTGGTATGCTACCAGGAGGGATGCCACTGAGAAGCTCAAGGATCCGAGTGCGCCTATTGTTGGGTTGGTTTTGCAGAGGAGCCACATTGTCACTGGTGATGAGAGCCACTATGTGGCTGTGATCATGGAGCTTGAAGCCAGAGGGGCTAAGGTTATCCCGATTTTTGCTGGTGGACTTGACTTCTCGGGACCTGTTGAGAAGTACTTCATTGATCCTATATCAAAGAAGCCTTTCATAGACTCAGCGATTTCGTTGACTGGCTTTGCTCTCGTTGGAGGACCTGCGAGGCAGGATCATCCAAGGGCTATTGAGGCGTTGATGAAGCTCGACGTGCCTTATCTTGTTGCTGTACCTTTGGTGTTCCAGACTACTGAGGAATGGCTGAACAGCACTTTGGGACTGCACCCTATTCAGGTGGCGCTGCAGGTTGCACTTCCAGAGCTTGATGGTGGCATGGAGCCTATTGTGTTTGCTGGGAGGGATCCACGAACAGGCAAGTCAATTTCTCGTATCTTGTCATCATTTTCTCAGTATACGAAGGATGTGATGTTTGATTCTTGCATGCTTTGTTTGATATTTTAGAAATGATGTCGAATGTTAAAATACCGACATTTAATTATAGTTTCATTCTATGAATGCAGGGAAATCACATGCTCTTCATAAGAGGGTGGAACAATTGTGTATCAGAGCGATTAGATGGGGACAACTGAAGAAGAAATCCAAGGTATTTGAACTGATCATATCTTGTTACAATACTGCCATATTTTAATACTGTTTCTCTGCTTTGTTGATGGCTTCATGTAGATTAATCATACATCTGTGGTTCTTAAATGTGAATATTCAGTAATATTTGTACAGTTCACTTAATTTGGATCTTGCATATCTGTGGACTTAATAAGCAATGTTAGGTTGCTGTTAGCCTGCTACAATAATTAGTTATTTGCTAGTTAGTGCAATAACTTCTTGTTGTTGATTTACTGAAGTTACAATAGTAGAAAAGTTAGACTAACTTGAGTTACAATATACCATTTCTGCAGACAGAAAAGAAACTGGCTATCACTGTTTTCAGTTTTCCTCCAGACAAAGGCAATGTCGGAACTGCTGCATACCTTAATGTCTTTTCCTCCATTTATTCTGTGCTTAAAGAACTTCAAAGAGATGGATACAATGTCGAGGGTCTTCCGGAGTCTTCTGATGCCTTGATTGAGGAGGTTATTCATGATAAGGAGGCACAATTCAGCAGCCCGAACCTGAACATTGCTTACAAGATGAATGTGAGGGAGTACATGGAGCTAACACCTTATGCCACTGCCCTTGAAGAGAACTGGGGAAAGGCTCCTGGAAACTTAAACTCAGATGGTGAAAACCTTCTGGTTTATGGAAAGCAGTACGGAAATGTGTTCATTGGAGTCCAACCCACATTTGGATACGAAGGAGATCCTATGAGGCTTCTGTTTTCCAAATCAGCAAGCCCTCACCATGGATTTGCAGCTTACTATTCCTTTGTAGAGAAAATATTCCAAGCTGATGCAGTGCTTCATTTTGGTACTCATGGCTCTCTCGAGTTCATGCCTGGAAAACAAGTGGGAATGAGCGATGCCTGCTTTCCAGATAGTCTCATTGGAAACATCCCGAATGTTTACTACTATGCAGCAAACAATCCATCTGAAGCCACCATTGCCAAGCGCCGAAGCTATGCTAACACCATCAGTTACCTGACTCCTCCAGCAGAGAATGCAGGGCTTTACAAGGGGCTGAAGCAACTCAGTGAGCTCATTGCCTCCTACCAATCTCTTAAAGACACTGGCCGTGGAGCTCAAATTGTAAGCTCTATTATCAGCACAGCTTTGCAATGCAATCTTGACAAGGATGTTGACCTTCCTGATGAAGGAGCAGAACTATCTACCAAAGAGAGGGATCTTGTGGTGGGGAAGGTGTATTCCAAGATTATGGAGATTGAATCTCGCCTTCTACCATGTGGGCTCCATGTTATCGGTGAGCCTCCTTCAGCACTTGAGGCTGTTGCCACTCTAGTTAACATTGCTGCATTGGACCGCCCTGAAGAGGAAATCTCTTCACTTCCCTCTATATTAGCCGAGACAGTTGGTAGAGAGATCGAGGATATCTACAGAGGAAGTGACAAGGGAGTTTTACGTGATGTTGAGCTGCTGAAGCAGATCACTGATGCATCGCGTGGAGCTGTTGGTGCATTTGTTGCGAAATCGACAAACAGTAAGGGCCAAGTTGTGGATGTAGGTGGAAAGCTCACCACAATCCTTGGTTTTGGCATCAATGAGCCGTGGATTGATTATCTGTCAAACACCAAGTTCTACAGAGCTGACAGGGAAAAGCTTAGAGTGTTGTTCAAGTTCTTGGGAGATTGCTTGAAGCTAGTTGTGGCTGATAATGAGCTTGGAAGTCTGAAGCAAGCACTAGAGGGAAAATTTGTTGAGCCAGGGCCCGGTGGGGATCCAATCAGAAACCCGAAAGTTCTTCCAACTGGGAAGAACATTCATGCTTTGGATCCACAATCCATCCCAACTACAGCAGCAATGCAAAGTGCTAAAGTTGTGGTGGAGAGGCTGCTTGAGAGGCAGAAGGCTGACAATGGAGGAAAGTTTCCTGAAACAGTTGCACTTGTATTGTGGGGAACTGATAACATCAAGACTTATGGTGAGTCCTTGGCTCAAGTCCTCTGGATGATTGGAGTCATGCCGATTTCTGACACCTTCGGGCGTGTGAATCGGGTTGAGCCTGTCAGCCTTGAAGAGCTTGGAAGGCCTAGAATTGATGTTGTTGTCAATTGCTCGGGAGTCTTTAGAGACCTTTTTATCAATCAGGTACTTTATCCTTTTCATAAATGCTCTTTCTTTCATTCAATTATCAGTTCATTCACTATTTATCCATTTCTAACCCCTTGTTTGTTTTTCATGACAGATGAACCTGCTTGACAGGGCAGTGAAGATGGTTGCTGAACTTGATGAGCCAGTAGAGCAAAATTTCGTGAGGAAGCATGCAATGGAACAAGCCAAGGAACTTGGTGTTAATATCCGTGAAGCTGCAACACGTATATTCTCAAATGCTTCAGGATCCTATTCTTCGAACATAAACCTGGCTGTGGAGAACTCCTCCTGGAACGATGAGAAGCAGCTCCAAGATATGTACTTGAGCAGAAAGTCATTTGCATTTGACAGTGATGCTCCTGGTGTAGGCATGACTGAGAAAAGACAGGTCTTTGAGATGGCTCTTAGCACTGCAGATGCCACCTTCCAGAACCTCGACTCCTCTGAAATCTCACTCACAGATGTCAGCCATTACTTCGACTCTGATCCAACCAACCTTGTACAGAACCTCAGGAAGGATGGAAAGAAGCCAAGTGCATATATTGCTGATACAACCACTGCCAATGCTCAGGTAATTGCCATAATATTGCATGTAACAAGTGATTTGATTGTATAAAAGATGGTTCTAACAAACTTCATTACTTTGTGCTTCGCAGGTACGCACATTGTCTGAGACTGTCAGGCTCGATGCAAGGACCAAGCTGTTGAATCCCAAGTGGTACGAGGGCATGCTGTCGAGTGGATATGAAGGCGTTAGGGAAATTGAGAAGCGCCTCACAAACACAGTTGGATGGAGTGCGACTTCTGGGCAGGTGGACAATTGGGTGTATGAAGAGGCTAACACCACCTTTATCCAAGATGAGGAGATGTTGAACAGGCTGATGAGCACAAATCCGAATTCTTTCAGAAAATTGCTGCAGACATTCTTGGAGGCAAACGGGCGTGGATACTGGGAAACGTCTGAGGAGAACATCGAGAAGTTGAGACAGTTGTACTCTGAAGTTGAAGACAAGATAGAGGGGATTGATAGGTAAATAATATTTCAAGCAAAGCTCCAAAATACTTTGTTAATTTTAAGCCCCCTCATTGTTTAGTAGACATGTAGTCTGTATCTGCCTCTCTCAAGGAAAACCTTGCTTTAATACATGGCATCATTTCATTGTAATAATCAGATGAGATTGTACTGTTATGGAAAAGAAACATATGTAAAGGCAGAGAGGCCACATGTATATTTGCCTTTGAAAACGATCTATCAGTTTATCCTCAACCCTAGTGTTCCTACCCCTTGGAACACCTTCATCCCTTTGAGAATATACAAATAGCTAGGTTTTCAATTAGCCAAAAATGGTGGTCTTCCCTGTAGCTTGCTAGATCTCTGAGCCTTTTGAGGTGGTGAGCTTGAAGCTTATTGCCATATTCTGATAGTTGGTAACTGCATAGCATCAGCCTTGATTGCATTCAGAATGTCAGCTGGGATATGGTTAGGACTGAGAGTACAGTTCTGTGGTGAGGGCAGCTGTGTTATGGCCAATTTTGAGAGGAGATGAGCAACTTGGTTTGTTTCTCTGTAAGCATGACAGAATTGGACATCCTTGCCTTCTGTTTGATCCCACAGTTGCCACATCAGTCTTTGAACTCTCCATGGTGTGTGAACCTGCTTTTTGATGATTTGAATCCCCTGTAGACAATCAAGATCAACAGTAAGTGGTAAAAAATCATTATCTATGCATATAACGATCCCCCTAGCACATGAAAAATTCATGACACGAAAAACAAGCAAGGTTACTAGCCAATGACACACAACAGCAACCAGACCACAAGAAGATCAGCAAGCACATGGCATATACTTCAAAGAAACAGTTATTCAATTTTGGACAAATAAAACCAAATTAATGAGCATGCAGTAATATTTAAGTTGCAAAGTAAACCTATATCACTGGAAAGAACATTCGAGTCCAGTGCAAAGCAAAATCCAAGTACAAACAGAACAGGACAGGAGCAAGATTATTCATTGCAAAAATCCAACTTTAAAATCCTTTTTGAGGCTTGTCAAAGATGAACCATTGCAAGAGTGAATAAGATACTTTAACAGGCTATGTCGAAAGGGAATCTGAAAAGTTAAAAGTGTTTCTCGGAGAGTTAATACTAGATATAAACTCAGACTAGTTAGGAACATGCTCTAAACTAAATTCAGTACCTATACACAACCTTTACTTTTTGAAGAGTGATGGTGAATATACTCATCATATGTCTAAATAGTTCGATCATCAAGTATATCAAGCATGATAATGAAGAGCGAATAACAGGGAATGATAAAGAAGAGAAACAAGAAGGCAGAAAATGTGAACTAGTATATTTCATTAAATCAAGACAATTACAGAAGTCTAATAGAATACATTGGAGCTAGGTCAATCTTTATCAGCCGGAAAAGCACCCAAGCACAAAATTGCTGATTGCACAAACTAAACTAAACAGATTGCTCAAAAAAATTCTAAGCAATCCAGAAGTTCCTCTAGACTATATTCGTCAAAGAAATGTAAGTCGTCATCAAACCCGAGCATCTCAGAGAGGCTGGAAAGATCAGAATCATCAATTGGCCCCTCTTATCAACATCCAAATCCCCATCAAAGCCGCAAGCCAGATCTCCTTGATCTCAGGATAATCTCCTGAGACTTGCTGCGAGGAACAGAAGCAGACTGTGCCTTTCGCTTAGCAACAGTGGTATGAAAATGTTTGTTAGGGAACAGAACAATAGCAGGACGAGTCATGTTCATTGAAGTTCTCCTAATGGCAACCTTAGACACATTCGAACCAACCCTCAACCACGCCACTATACTCTCAAGTTTTAGATTTTACTGATGGACAATTCTATAATGTTGGATTTGCAAATAGAACAAATATACGGTAACCAATATCAATACAAACAAAACTCATCATGTGCACAACCAATACTCATCAAGACAAAAGCTATCATCAGAATCAACTTTATTCTAGCAATTAATTAATCAGCCAGCAACTAATCAACAATTTGCGCAGTTAGCAAACCATTCGACCAGTACACTCAGCAAATCATAAAACCATATATCAACACAAACAAAACTCAATAACGTACACAAACAAATACTCATAACAATACTCATCAAGGAAAATACAACCATCACAATCAAGAATATTCAAGCAATTAATCACCTCACACAACAATTAACAACTCGCACACTCAGACTAAGCAAAGCATTCGATCAGTAAGCATTGTCAACCAACTCAGTAAATCATAATGATTGCAACAAAACAAAAAAGTATCAACAGCAGATGAACTGAGAAGATATGGATGCTTACATATTTTCTCTTGAGGAAATGGGCTTGTTTTCCCCTGATTAGACACGCGTCTACAACCTTGTCGACCCAATGCATACTTGTAGCACTAAATTCTCTGCATACATGAAGCTAAATTTCTGAATCCGCCATTATGAGAATCACAGTCAAACCTACAGAAGGACATGCTCAATCATCCCTTTATGAGACCTGCAATAAGTGTCAGTAACCTAAACACTGAATGGGAGCTAAAGCATAGAGATCTACAAGAAACCAAAAAGAAAAGAGCTAGAAAATACATGCTACGATGAAAGTAATGTCATCGTACTTTCCGCCAAGATACTTCTTCTGGTCCCGACCGACATCAACTGCTGCCAACGTCCAAGGGGTGATACCTCCCTAGAGAGAGAGACATGCCTGGCCTCTAGAACCAGAATTCTGGCTATGATGTCATGAAGATGCTTATCTCCCATTGAAGAGTTGACAATGTCTTCAATCTGGGAATCGAAAAGATTATCAAAGAGGCCATCAGTGGCGACAACAATTATATCCCCAGACTCCATCCCCTCAAGCACAATCTCATCAGCGTGGGTGGGATTTCTACTGCTAGAAACCCCCAGCTGGTAAGGACAGTTGAAGCTACTTTGCTGAATAGGGGACCTGTAAACAACTACTTCATCCCTGATTACTAAAAACCCAGAATCCCCAATATTTACAGCATGAAGGGTGTCGCCGGCCAGCGTGATTATGCAAGCAGTAGAGGCCCCCAATGCGGTACTGGCTTCGTAGGCATACCGAAAGGGATCTACCTCGCCACCAGCCTCGCGCTGTAGAAATTTATAGGCGTTGTCCATCAGCTCGCGAGCATAAACACCCGAATCGATCCCATCCTTGGCGTATCCGCCCACCCCATTAGCAATTCCGATAGTGTGCGAGTGCATTAAGTATGAATCTTGACCCAGAGGCTTCTCCGGATCTTCTTTTAGATCGCAAACCACACCAGTCAATAACCATAGATTACTTTTAGCACGCTTCAAACTGGGGCCGCCGCTGCTTTTTTATGGGATTTCAACCGGCTCTCCCAATCGCCTCCCCACCCGTTGAGTTGCGCCTGGAATGCGAAGGAGCGAATTCATTTTTCCGAGAATGTAAAGATACGAATCCATTTTTCTGAGAATTCAATAGCAAGAAGAAACAGAGAGTTAGGGAAGGAGGATTAGAGAAACTGAAGAAATTAGGGTTATGATTTGGGGGAACTTTTTTTCTTTTTTCTGGGGACGTTGAACTGTGGGAACACCACGAATTAAAGATCGGAGATACGATTGGAGTTAGGGCTGACAATTGGGTCGGGTTGGCGGGTTGACGGGTTCGTGTCGGCGGGTTGGTGGGTTGGAAATGCTAAACTCAAACTCAACCCAATAATATTTCGGGTCACAAAACCTTGACACAAACCCGACCCAGCAAAAATTCGGGTTACCCAAACCCAACCCATGCTCATTTATTTATAACCGGACTGAATATGAGGCTAAATTTTAAACTTTATGCAACTCAAATGATCATGTCATATGGAAACTAAATCAAGAATTACAAAATTAATTCTTAATTTCATCATAAATTAGTAGGATAATTTCAATAGTTTTGGAATTAGAGGATTTGTTTGCATTTATAAAGGTAATTTCAATCATTTGCACAATTACACCTTAAATATATGGGTCAAACAGGTTACCCATTTAACCCACGGGTTTGACCTGAACCTAACCCATTTATTTTCGGGTCACTCGTGTCCAACCCAATATAGACCCATGCCGTGTTTCGTGTCAACCCAAACCCACTAAATTCGTGTTCGGTTCAGGTCGGGTTTTCGTGTTGTGTTCCAAATTGCCAGCCCTAATTGGAGTGAGAGAGAAGGAGAAGGTGGAACGAGGAAAGGAATGGAATGCGATAAGTGTTAGAAATTAATGAGATCGGGTTATTATATAGAAAGAGGTTCGGGTTTGGGCGTGGGAAAAAATTAGGGTTTCAAGGGGCAATATCGTCTTTTGCCCTAAGTAGCGTTACTGACTTGCTTAAAGACTGAGCACTGGGCTGTGATTGGGCGAATTAATGGGAGGCACGTGTCAGTCGGTTAGACAGTTACACGCAGAATGCATATTTACTACTTTACCCTCTAGTTTCTTATATTATTTGTTTTACCGAGACTAATTATGTCTTTTGGTCCTCTTAGTAGTTTTTTTTATTAAATAAAAGTTGTAATAAATTCATATTCTTCAGACGACAAAGTACACATAAACATACCTGGCTTGTTTCTTATGGGATAAACTCCCTTGTCACTTCCTGGGTAGATTATCCTCCATCTCCCTGCCAATTGTCTCGGCTAATACTCTATCGTACCATTCTGGATCCATGCTGTCTGATCAACATATGCGGGGATGGAAATCGAGCGGGTTTATGTGGATACCCGCCCCAGATTCGCCCCATTTAGGTGGACATGGATCATTATATTCATAAGGTGGGGCGGGTATGGATATGATTTTTAAACCCATGATGGGTATGGGGCGGGTATGGATATTTTTATAAAACCCGCCTCATACCTACCCGCCCCACCCGCTCCATACCCGCCCGCCCCACCCGCTCCATACCCGTATTATATCCACTATATTATAATAATATATAATACATTATTATAATTTCATTATATATTATTTATTTATTGTAATAAAACCATCAAAAAAGAAAGTTAAAAGACAGAGTATATACTATATTCGAAATCGGAGGAGACGATTGCCTTCAAAATAGTTGAGCTGCTGAAAAGTTTATGTCGAATACTAGACTCTTTTGAAACATATTTTTACGTATTTGAAACTTAAGAGAATTTTATAAGTATGCGTGTTAAATATTTCATGATTTCTTAATTACATATATGATATTTTAATATGTTATGTTTTTATTTGATAATTATGAAGTATATATTGATATATTTTAAACAAACAGATGGATATCCAAGTGGGTTGAAATGGATATCCAGGTGGACATGGATATCCAGGTGGGGATGGATATCCAGGTGGGGATGGATATCCAGGTGGATGGGTATGGATCTCAAAATGATATCCATCATGGGTTGATGGGTGGGGATGGATCTTAAATTTTTACATGGGTATGGGCATGGATATACTGGTATCCACGCCCATTTAACCCAGTGAACATCCCTAGGCCGGACCTGAAAAAACATAGATTTGCATTAAAACCAGACTGTTTTCCCTAACAGTATAACTAAATTAAGATGAATGCATAAAGATTATGGCATTATATACCTTTTAGAGTTTATGCATTTTGACTTTCCTGAACCAACAGTGCCAACAATGGCAGCAAGCTGGCCTTTCTTCAGCTCTTTCACCACTCCTTTTGTTTCATCGTCCACAGCCTTCAACTCTCTCCACTGAGTCATCAACCACCTCCTTGCTCATCATCAACTTATCCAGCCTAAGAAAGAGAAATCATGGACAGCGAGGTGGCAGTAAAAACCACCCCTGCATCAAGTCGGAACCCACGCAAGATCGCGGTCCCGAATGGAGTGCAGCTATCATTACAGGAGTTGTCCAGAGAACAACAATGTTAGCAGCAAACAAGTACATGAATTTAGACAGCCATGAAAACTCAGTGTCGCGAAAACACTGAATCCTCTTGTTAAAACGCTCCTCCCAAGCCTGCAACTTTATCACTCTCATGTAGCTGAGCATCTCATTAGTCGCCTTCATTCTCGAATCACGCTTCTTCATGATGTTGATCTGGTACCGGGTATTCCTCTTTGTCCCGAACACCACAAACACAATCACACAGACAAGTCCAAACAATGCAAGTCCAAGTAAGTGTACAAAAGAGAAATCGCGACAGTTATCTGCAGAAGCATTAACCGGATAGCATGTAACTGAAGTATCATGTCTGAAAGCTGCTGAGCATCCACATCCATGTAGTTCACAATCTGTCCAACTTCATGAGCTTGCCTAGCTGAGCATGAAAGTCTTAAACCTTTCTTGTACAAGGATGTAATAAGAGTGGAGCGAATGATTTGAAGTTGAACTGATGAGAGCTCAAAACCTCAACAAACTTAGCCATCAACACTAGATAGTATCCTTCGTAAACTGAGCTCCTTTTACCAGCTGTATAATCAACAAAGCGCTGAATGAGTGTGGGCCCGACATACATCACACACAGCCTCAGGATTGCAAGGAAGGCTGTGAAGGAAACCTCCTTCCAGGAATAGCGCAACAACGTTGTTCGGACAGGATGCTTAGGCCAGTTCCTCACAAAAAGCTCAGACATTACCTCAGCTCTGTCGTGAGGTGAGAGTGTAGGGACATCCTCAAGCTTCAGAGGCTCTTTATACCCTTTCGGCAGTAGATGATGTAAACTGTATCTGATTGCTTGATTAGAATAAGGCAGAAGCATGTCTATATATAGTTACATACAAGGGCCTAAAGCTAAATACTGAAGCTAGCTAAACCCTAGGCACATAAGTGCAATATACAAAATACATACATAATTAATAAATCAGTCCTCCAATTCTGATTCTATTGTCACACCCCCCTTCAAGCGAAGCGTCGGATTGACTGAGACGCGAAGCTTGGACCGAAAGAAGTCAAACAACGCCCGATTGAGCCCCTTGGTGAAGATATCCGCAACTTGTAAGGATGTCGGAACATGACCAACTCGTAGTTTACCAGCACTAACTAGCTCCCTCACAAAGTGATAGTCGATGTCGATGTGCTTAGCTCTCTTGTGAGCAACTGGATTCTCCGCAAAAAAGATAGCACTATTATTGTCACAAAGAAGCACCGGAGATCCCTGAAGTGGGAAGCGCAGATCCCGAAGAATATGTAACAGCCATACTACCTCCGAAGCAGTGTTCGCAAGAGCTCTGTACTCCGATTCAGAGCTTGACCGAGAGACTATGGGTTGCTTCTTCGCACTCCATGAGACCAAGTTGCCACCAAGGAAAACTGCATATCCATAAGTAGAGCGACGTGTCTCCAAGCAGCGCGCCCAATCAGCATCAGAGTAGGCCAGTATCTCCGAAACACCATCGGCAGTGAAGGTCAATCCACAATGTTGCGTGCCTCGAACATATATGAGAATACGAGTAACTGCAGCAAAATGATCATCTCGTGGATCCTGAAGATATTGACTCACAGAGTTGACAGCAAAGGATAGGTCAGGACGAGTGATGGTAAGATACTGAAGTGCACCTACAAGAGAACGATACAACTTCGGATTGTGAAATGGTCCACTAGTACTGCTGTGTAACTGAGATAACGGAAGAAACGGTGTAGAAACCGATGTAGAATCCAACATCCCAGCTCTCTGAAGAATATCCCCAGCATACTTAGCTTGACCCAAGAACAACCCGGTGGAGGTGGGTGTAACCTCCAAGCCAAGGAAATAGTTGAGGTATCCGAGATCCTTGACAGAGAATTCCCGATCAGCCCGAGCTATGAAACTCTGAATAGCAACCTTATCATTCCCGGTAAGAATGATATCATCGACATAGATGAGAAGGTAAAGGATGACTGAGCCACGGGTAAACACGAACAGAGATGGATCCGATAGACTACCAACAAAGCCAAGACCCTTAACAAAGGCATTGAAGCGATCAAACCATGCCCTAGGAGCTTGCTTAAGACCATAGATGGCTTTCCTCAAAAGACATACATGATTAGGGCGTGCAGGATCCTGATATCCAGCCGGTTGAGCCATGTAAACTGGACCGTCAAGAACACCATTCAGAAAAGCATTCTTTACATCGAGCTGATGAAGCGGCCATTTCCTCATAGTAGCAATAGCAATCACTGTGCGGACAGTGGCAGCCTTGATAACTGGACTGAAGGTATGATCAAAATCAAACCCCGGAACCTGTGAGAATCCTTGAGCTACCAGACGTGCTTTGTACCTCTCAATAGAGCCATCCTGTTTGTACTTTAATCGATAGACCCACTTGGAACCAACTACATTAACATGTAGAGGGCAAGGCACCAACTGCCATGTCTGTTGCCGCTGTAGTGCATCAATCTCCTCATTCATAGCAGTAACCCATCGGGAGTCCTTGACTGCAGCCTTGAAGTTTCTTGGTTCCTTCTGTACCAGTAACTCAGCAACTAAACCCGTGGCCACAAAATCAGGTCCAAGACTGCGAGCTGCTCTTGTTCCATCTTGATGACGAGTGACCATCGAGTGAGCTCTAGGAGCAGGTGGGGCTGCTGGAACCTGTAGAGCTGTGGAAGCAGGAGGAGTCAAAGTAACACTTCCAGACGAGACTGAGTCACCAGGTGAATCGGAGGAACTCGAGAATACTGGAGAAGGCTCTGGAGTGGCTGGTTCAGGTTCATCGGCGATTGCTGCTGATGTAGTTGAAGAAGGCTCATGACATGCCGTACAAGGCTGCTGTGGTGGAAGGGTCTCGACAGAAGATGTCTCTACATCAGGATCAGTGGGGTCAACAAAGGAAGAGACATCCAAAGAGGAGAAATGAGCCTCTGTGGATGCTCTCGAGAATGGAAAGTGACCCTCATCGAAGCGAGCGTGACGAGACATATAAATACGACCAGAGGCAGGATCCAAGCACTTAAATCTTTTGTAGTGTGCACTGTAGCCCAAAAAGATACACGGCAGACTGCGAGGGGCTAATTTATGTTCAGATGTAGGCCAAACATAGGGAAACACATGGCAACCAAAAGGATGAAAGTTCGAGTAGTCTGGCGAACGTCCAAAAAGTACTTCAAAAGGAGACTTGTTATCAATCACTGGTGTTGGCAACCGGTTGATAGTGAAGACAGCAGCACTAAATGCATCATCCCAGTGAGATAGCGGTAGGTGTGAATGAAACAACATGGAGAGGCCCATCTCCGTGATGTGTCTGTGCTTGCGTTCTGCTCAGGTGTATATGGGCATGAAACCTGATGATGAATGCCACGAGTTCCAAAGTGAGACTGCAACCTGTTGTTGATGAATTCAGTCCCTCCATCACTCTGGAAAACTTTGATTCGAGATGAGAATTGGTTCTCCACGAATGCCTCAAACTGGAAGTATACATCGACGAAATCTGATTTGCGACGAAGAGGGTAAAACCACGAAAAACGCGAATAATCATCCACAAACAAAGCATAATAAGAGAAACCATTTCCCGAAACAACCGGAGATGGCCCCCACAAATCACAATGAATCAAATCCAAAACATTCTTAGCCCGTCTGGGGTTCTCAACAAAAGACAGTTTGTGGCCTTTAGCCATAGCACACGGTTCACAAATACCAGGTTTTGGAAGTATAGAAGTAAAAGACAAAAGTCCATGTTTGTTCAAGCAAGAAAGAGTAGCAGAGGACACATGTCCTAAACGAGCATGCCAAACTTCAAAAGATGCTCTGTTATTGTTCTTCTTCACCACTGAAAGAAGTGCTGTCACACCACGGTCCAACAAGTACAACCCATTCTCATTGTGTCCCTGTCCCAGGATTGCCCTGCTGAGCTTGTGCTGAATAGTAAAAGACTCGTCATCGAAAGAAATAACAGCACATAGCTCCTTGGTAAGCTTACTAATTGACAACAGGTTTTTAGTAATAGCAGGCACAACCAAGACATCAGATATATGCATAGAAGGGCTAACTCTAGCAACACCAACAGCAGTAATAGGAAGAGAAGCACCATTACCAACAGAAACAGAGATATTACCATTATATGGAGCCAGAGCAGTCAAGTTCGAAGGGGTGGCACTCATATGATTGGTAGCCCCTGAATCAAGATACCAGTCTGAAGCTGCAGCAGCAGTAGCGGGCTGAGTCTGAGGAGCCTGGTAGGGAACGTACTGCGGTGCATACACAGGTGGCTGAGGAGCCACTGCCGCAGGAGCAACAGGAGCAGCATAAGTCTGAGCAACAAGAGCCTGAGGAGCAGATGGAGGCTGTGCCGGCTGAGAAGCATAAGTCTGGTACTGCTGCTGGCCATAAGGCTGTGGTGATGGAGCCACATAACTCTGCGTAGAGTTGCCACAAAACTTAGAGATGTGCCCGAAGCCTCCACATGTGTAACACTGAATCTGAGCACTCAAAACACCAGATCTGGACATACCAGGACCTCCAGGAGCTGCCCAGGGACGACGACCGCCACGGCGACCGTCGAAACGGCCGCCGCCAGCCGCGCGTGGGCCCCACGCGCTGCCGCCACGCGCGTGAGCCCACGCGCCACCGTCTGGCTGCTGGGCGGCCTGGGCAGTCTCCTGGGCTGTCACAGCAAAAGCTACCGGTCCCACCGGAGCCTGTACCTGCACATTCGTTTTCTCCAAATTCGCCAAAAAAGCCTTATAGCCCTTGGCTTGATCCACAACAGTTATATACGGAGGCAAGGGATCAAGAACAGCAATAGGTGCACTAAAATTTGAATAAGGTTGTCCAAGGGCAGTGAGAAACCACATAAGCTTGTCGCGGTTATCCGCAGGTTGGCCCATAATACTCAATTGATCAAAAATTCTAATCAGAGACAGATGAAGATCATGAATCGTACCAGTCTTGCGAAGGAGATTAGCCTGCTGTCGGAGGCTGAAAACACTAATCGAGGTGCTGTGTTGATTGGTGCTGGCGAAAGTGTCCCACATCTCCTTAGCGGTGGTACACCCAGTGATCTCATTCAACGCATCAGCAATGCATGAGGAGAGGAGCACACTACAAAGTCTCTGATCATCCACGATCCAGGATTTGTAGGCAGCAAGGGCAGTGTCGTAGGCGGCCTGCTCCTTCTGAAGAACAGCAGAGTCCGGTGGTGAGGAGGAGGAAGAGGCGGCCGTTGGCGGCACGGGAACGGGAGGGCGAGGAGTAGAGCCATCCAGATGGCCAAACAATCCTTGAGGCATGAACACATACTCTAGCTGCTTCTTCCACCGCAGGTATGTCGAAGCTTCCAACTTGGTATTGAGAAGATGCACCATCTGTTGATCGTAAGAGAATCATCCCTGGTAGCAGCCATCGTCGTGTGAACAACAAAAAAGAGGGCAGAAAATTTTGAACTGAGAGGGGAGGGCAGAAAAATTATTTGCGTGCGTGTGGGAGAAGGGGAGAGGAGGCGGCGGCCAAAAAAAGAAGAGAGTGGGAGAGGGTTTAAGAACCCTAGGGTTTAAGGAAAGAGAATCGTCAGGCGACTGATACCATGTAAACTGTATCTGATTGCTTGATTAGAATAAGGCAGAAGCATGCCTATATATAGTTACATACAAGGGCCTAAAGCTAAATACTGAAGCTAGCTAAACCCTAGGCACATAAGTGCAATATACAAAATACATACATAATTAATAAATCAGTCCTCCAATTCTGATTCTATTGTCACAGATGATTCACCCATAGCCAGAAAACTTTAGATAAAAGAGATGCAAAAGCAAAACCAGTGACATTTGGATCATCACTGTGCATTTTAACCACTCAATTTCCATTGGTTATGGATTCAGCTTCTCTTCCACACCAGTTGAGCCCTGTATTGCAACTGCCAAAAGAACTATCCACAAAGGATACTCAACTACTGAAACTATGTCATCCAACCTTAACCCTGAACTTGAACCATCCACGGATGTCAAGCGAATAAGGCCTGATGACACTTACTAAAATGCAGACCAAGAGAATGATGAAAACAGCCCCACCCCCCAATCTGCTTCAACACCTACTCAACTTATTTGATCCCTCAAATACTAAACAGTAGAAATCAAGAGACCCAAGCATCTCCTCCTCCTGATCATCAAGCTCCCGCTCATGGCAAGCTTCCTTATCCCTCATTCATTCCAACTGACCTGTCATTTTCCCATGAGCACAGACTTCATCCTACAACCAACTCAACCATCAAAACCCCACATACATACAATATGTGAGGTTTATTGTGACAATTGTTGATAACCAATAGAGTTGATAGTTTTAAATGCTATATGATCCTTTTCTAATTTCAACATCAATATGATACTGAACATCGATGTGATATGGGTGTTGATGGCACTATGATATTGATATTAAGTGGAGATTTTAATACGATCCATAACTTATTGGGCTACATGCTGAGATATATTGCGCATGAAAGAATAATGGCGGTCATGATGAAGATGGAAGAAGGGAAAGAGAATGCTAATGAAGGTGATGACTATTTGATGACAATTATAGAAAATACATGACCCATTTGTTGGTAATGAAAGTGACGAATTTCACATAAGGTCTTGGTTGGAGAGAGGTCCAGGGTTCAAATCCCCCCTCCAACAAGCCCCCCTGTGGCTTCTTCAAGTCTCGAAATCTCCATTCCCTCCACCGCAAGAGGCGTGCTCAATTGAGTGACAGGAGCTGCATCAACTGGCGCATGAAGTGTGAAGCGGCGAAGTGTGAAGCGGGTGTATCAAGTGGGAGTTTCACCTCACTCAAAATATCAAAGTGAGGATCTCGGCCACTCGACATACTGGATCAGTAGAATAGAATAGAATAGGATTACACTAGGATAGTTGTAGGATCCATGTATCAGATTAGGTCGTTGTAGTGTATCATTCAAAAAAAAGTGACAAATTTCATAATAATGTTAAGTGATTAATATTTATAGTATACTTTATTATAAGGACACTCATTCATAATACTTTTATGTATGACTTTGTGATTATTTGAGGTATTTTGTGTGACGACTGACGAATAATTAAGTTTGAACATCGTGTGACGAATAATTAAGTTTGAACATCGTGTGACGAATAATTAAGTTTGAAATTTGTGCTTCAATATTATATTTAATTTCATGATCGATCAATTCAATGCTGAAATATTCGTTTAGGCTTATGCTACTTATGTTGAACATGTATGGCTCACGCTCACCCCGAGTTTCACACATCGTAGATCTATGTTCACACCTCGTAGAATTATATTTTACACCTCACATCAAATTAGTAATAGTCAACGCCGGTCTTGGTCGGTCAACTTTCATTCAATGGTCAATAGTTGTATTGAATGTTGATTTTGAATTAATTTACAAATAATTACATCTTAGTCATATGTAATGTAGTAATTTTTATTAAAAACCATATCCCCAGCAATAGCATATTTGTCACACCTTGAAAGTAGGTTGTCTCACACAAGACTTTGTCTAAAACTATATGTGTTTTGATTTTTGGGAGAGAAACACAATGAGTTATTTTATTCAGTCTTTTTTAGGGTATATGTGTTTTAATTTTTGTACCAAATATTGGACTGAATGTGATATGATGATCCTAATTTTCTGACGGGTCCTTTTGTTCAATTAAACTTTGATTAGTTTCAGATTAGGTTTGTATAGTTAGGAGAAATCCGAATCAAAATAGTTTGAATACTTACTTTGGCGATAGTGCGACTAGATTTGTAGACTAGTTAAGCCTTAAGTTTATGCCGTGTTAGATTGCATTTGTCTGTCCAATATCTGCCCACTAACCAGTCAGATCAGGATTGGTTGGGATAACCTAGTACTGATAGTAATTTACATATATCTGTTTTTTAATGGGATATGATTTGGAGTGGGTCTTTTTGCACAAATATCCTGACTAAATTATGGAGTATCCTTTCCTATTTGTTTGTCATGTCTCTCCTAACCCGTGATGTTGTGGGAGAGGAGACCCTTTGGGTTTCGGTGTATGCATATTCTTTGTGCATAGACTGTCTAGACTTTGAGTATTCATACTGCGAGTTAAGGATATTATACCTGTCAGGTATCTTAGATACTTTACGGTATTAGACCTAGGTTTTCTTATGATGTATCCATTTTTTTATTTGTACATGCAGCATCACGAGGCACAGTGGTAGTACGGGTATGCTAGAATCACTCTGCACCTCACTCAAATTGCTATAGAAATCCAAAAAGGGTTTTATGTGTATTATTGGGTTTAACCAAACCTGATCATGTATCTTTAATTGCTTTTATGAAGGGTTGTTGAGTCGTGAATAATCCTCCTGTCCACTTGGATGGTTTTGACTTTAAAAAAACACTGCTCAATTTCGTCATTCACATATATATTATTAAATTTGCATTAATAGATAAAAACTGGATTGAAACGAATTAAACTGGACGATATTTTAATAATCTGAGAAACAATAGATATTTTGGTGACTGTAGTAATTTTCCTACAATTTGTTTTCACCCAAGTTAGAAACATGGGAAGTGGGGGTTTGTTACTGAGTATAAAGATGAGAACCGGGAGTCGATCAGATATACCTAGCCTGTAAGGGTTAATTTGCATATTGTTGTTTCTTTTCAATGAAGTTTCATAACCGAATCTCTCTCACTCAGAACAGGATCTATAAAAGCTCATCCAAAATCGATAAATGACAAGAACAGTGTAGAAAATGTTTCCTTTCTCATGAGATAATATATTTTTGAAGAAAAATAAAGGACTGATAGGAGTGGCAATAATCAAGTTACACAAAAGCAAACTATATGATAGGGTTTAACAATGCAGAATAATCTAATTATGTTTTGAGCTCTGGCAGAGCCTTGCTGAGAATCGTTAAATTTTTTATGATTACCTATTATTTATTATAAAGGAGGAAGAAATAGTAATACAGTTGTTGGCAAATATTATTGATTCATTGTAGAACACTGTAGTCAGAGGATTAACTTTATTAAGTCGGGCATTGTGACTAGTCCCTACATTCCTCATCAAGATGATCAGTAGTCTGAATTAAAATATACATTCTCAATATATACTTTATAATCTATATTAATTTGGAGGATTATCATTCCTCATGCTCTTAAAGCTGGATTTGGATTCTATTGATGAAGCTGAAAAGTAAGATGTTGGACAAGTTTCCAGACTCTGTTGGCAAAACAGGTATCAAAGCTTGTCTGGTGATATGGAGGACCCTTGGACCAAGCTTGTCTGGTGCAACAAGATTTTACCCAAGCATAGGTTTTTCCTATGGTTGTTTCTGAAAGGTAGATTAGCCGCAGTTAACAGACTGCAGAGATTCAAGATTTTAAACCAACAGCCAGATTGCTGCCTGTGTTGTCAATCTCCTGAGGCTGCGGCTCATCTGTTCTCTCACTGCTTCTTTTGCAAGGAACTCATGCATTTTGTTGGTATGCAAGCTCCTGCTAACCTGAGGAGGTTGAGGCAATGTTTGAAATTTTGGAAGCTCACAGGTCAAGGGAAAAAGCTAGCCCTCATAGTCTCTGCCATGTATCACATCTGGGAGGAGAGGAATTTACGTATTTTTCAGCAGAAGTGTTTTTCTGTTGGGGTTTTGAGGAAGAGAATTTTAGCAGAATATAACTGGTTGCCGGGATTTAGTGCCTCCTGAGTTAACTTGTATTTTCCGTTTTTTTGCTTGTTCTGGCTGGGAGTTAAGAGCAAGCCCTACAGCTACTCTAAAACTATCTCTATAATAGAGTACCAAATTTCAAAAACTTTATAATTATTTAGACTCCATCCAACAGTTGCTCCATTTTACCATTCCATGAATTTATTGCCATAAATAATAATAGTTATACTTAATTTTATTTGATACTCTCAAGAGCACACAATTAGCGCATGTTTGTTTGGCTTATTTCTTACTAATATGGACTGAATTAAAGTGAAATTTATGTATTGAAAAATAGAATCAAAAAGTCTAAATTTACTTGAATTTGATCAAATTATATTTTACTGAACTAAATTGAATTGAAGTGAAATTTATGTATTGAAAAATAGAATCAGAATTTCTAAATTTACTTGAATTTGATCAAATTATATTTTACTGAACTGAATTGAATTAGAATAAAATTAATTTTATTTTTTTGGTATTTAATTGAATTATATTTTCTGGCAAACATGGCTTTAATTTTATTTGAAAATTTATATTTTCAATATTTTTATTTGTGTGAAGATGTGAATGATTAAGAGAGTATAGGATTAAAAAGGAAGGAAAAAGTAAGAATCAATGGTAGCATTAAATTTTGGAGTATGAAAGAAGAGTAGCCCATATGCCCTTTCATTCTTCCAATTTTACCATATTTCTATTTTAGAGTATGAGATAGAGCATCTGTTGGAAGCAATAATATACTCAAAAAGGGCAAATCTAGCTAAAAACTCTATTATAGAGTAACTGTTGGGCATGCTCTAACAACCTATCATGTACTTGGTTTGATATTATGATGAAAATATTTCCAAAAAATTTATATCAAACTAACATAGGCGTACCACACAACAAGCGGTTTTCAAAGGCAATATTTTTGTATAAGTAGATAAATCTCAAATGCTAAATTATTTGCGCGAGATGATTATAAAACACTCAAAATGATGCCCTCGGTCGGAATTTGGCCGTGTTTATGTATGTTGGAAGTCAAGGTCAAAGTAGTAAAATATTAATTTTGCCCCCAAAATATCAAAAACACTAAATAATAATATGAATATACGCAATCCCCTAATTTTGTAATAATTATTAATTTATGCTCGTATTTGTGTTCAGCTCGATTATGACCATTAGAAGAATCAAATTATAATCAAAATACAATAGGGGAGAAGTAAGAAATCAAATCATATACAATCGATCGATATGGAAAATGAGAGAAGTAGAATCATAATTGAAACCATATTAAGGTTCCGTTTGATAAAACTGAAGTCTGAAATCTGAAGTCTGAAATCTGAACTCTGAACGATTAAGTGCTGAATACTGAAAAACTAAAAATAGTAAAATTCATATGTCTGAATCTGAAGTTTGAATGAGAAAAGTAAACTAAATTTTCTAAAAATAGTAAACATTTCATGCATTGAGTGATAAGTGAAAACTAAATCACTTAATTGGGAGGGTGTTTTTGTACTTGACAATTAAGACCCACTTTTTCATTAAGATGTCAATTTTACCATTATCAAACACTTTAAATTTTGATTAAGTACTTTTTCATTAAGTTACCCACTTAATTGGGTTATCAAACAGAGCCTAAACCTGCAAATATCCTCCTGGCTTCACCTCTCTCTCTCTCTCTAGCCAACAACACCCCATCTTTCATATCTATCTAGGCGGGTGGCAGCCGGCGCCATCACCGCCAGGTCACCCCTTCCCCCTCAACCTAGTTTTAACTTTCTATTCCGCCCAATCCTAACCCATACCTCGAAACCCCTTTCTCTCTCAATTAGTTACAGATATTTTTACATTTGAAGTTCCATAGTGATTGGCGGGAAGCGGGTCGCCACCGCACGTCGTCGATCCACCTTGGGAGTCCCTGCACACGAAGATCGGAGACAGGAGACCGGAGACCGGAGATGTGCGGCTGGAGATCCAGATCTGGAGCATGCGTTGATCAAAGACACGTTTTCAGAGCCCGTTAAGGACCATTGACGCTGAGTGCGCAACTTTTTTGGGGGATTTGACTCCGGTTTGCCTGGACTGCTTCGGTCCATACGATAGATCGGAAGTTTCGGTCGGGCCAGTTCCGGTTCGAATGGTTCTAACAAGTTTACATCGGATATGGCCCTATTAGATGAAGAGGTTGTTCTACTTCTTTTTTTTCTTTCTAAAAAAAATTATTTTCAGTTATTTTAGGGTGTATGTGAATTGAGACTTTCACTAAAATATTGAATTGAATGTGATTTGCTAATCTTAGTTTTTTTACGGGTCCTTTTGCTAGGCTTAACTGTAATTACCTTTTGATCTTGTTTATACATTTAGGAGAAATCCGAGTCAATTAGTTTTAATAGTTACTTTTGGCTGTTTGACTAGATTTGTAGGCCGGTTAAGTTGTAGCTTATATCGTGTTATATTGCATTTGCTCTGTCCAATGTTTGGCCGCCAGCCAATCAAACCGAGAATGGTTAGAATTTCTCTATTACTAATATTAATTTACATATATCCAATTTTAGTGGGATATGATTTGGAGTTGGTCTTTTTTAAATAATCCTCCCATCCAATTTGGATGGTTTTGACTTAAAAATCATATTAAACCATATTGTACAGAATGCTAATTATGTGCGATCTACACCTTTACTGTGTTCGATTTCCAATTGATCGGATGGTAAGTAACTCAATAAGAAGAAGTCGATCAGTCGGAGGGTGGTCGTAGTGCGGGAGGTGAATTGGTATCTGAAGGAACAGTTCTTGGAGATGGAGCTAGAGAGGGAGGACTTCTTAGATCGGAGGGACACGGAGATGGCTGGGTTGAAGGATCTATGTTAGCAACCGCCATCAGATTAAGCGGTGATGAGGATCCAACAACCATAGCTGCAGCAGCAACAAGAGCTGGAGACCAGCTCAGTACAAAAGACATTAGAGTAAGCTCAGAAATTGGATCCAGTACTGAAAATTATCCCAAATTAATGATATTTTTCTTTATAAATTACATTGATAAATGTTAAAATAAACAGCACAATAGTTCACGTTTGTCTGATTAAAATTTTTCAAAAGTACTCAAAATAAATAGGGTCGGTTAGTTCTACTTAATTGACAACAAAATTTGAACTCATGGGCAAAGATATAATACGGGAGATAATCTACAACTGCATGTAGTTTCGTTTAAACCAGAGAATTTTTTATTTTTTTTGAGAAGTAGTACATGAAATGTTAAATAAACAAAAGAAAATGGAAACGAACTCCTTGGTTTTTTTCCACAGATTTTGAGGTCAAAGAACAAAAATTACTTTTTAACAAAGAAGTACAACAAAATTAGGAGTATTGTTCATTACCACATGTTTTTGGTCAGTAACCTAATACACAGGTGAACAGTAAAACATGAAATCTCTACAAAGGAACCCTCCCAACCCATGTTAAACAGAGACAGAAAAAAAGAAAAAGAAAAAACCCCTTCCCATAAAATGGTACAAAAATGGCAGAATATGCTATCGACAACATTATATGTATAGCTTCCCAACTCTTTACCAGGGCTTTATGAATTCTAGGAACTCCTATTCCCATCTCATCATACTAACTCCATCAATAGCGGGTCACCGGCTGCCATTACTCTCACGAGCTTGATGAACTCTTGTTCGGTAGATATCTGCCACGGATGAACTGCAGCTGCTTCAGCAGAATACAGCATTGTCAGATTACCAGGTGCCTTTTCTTTATAGACAATTGAGTTCAAAACCGGGTCAAAGTTCTGCAGAGAATCCATTGCTGTAAAGAACATAGGTATTGCAACCTTGTGGTGGATATCAAGATTGCCGACAAGATTTACAAGATCCACAAAGTCTGCAGTAAAACGGCGAGGCACATAGAACAACTCTGAACCGCATACTGTAAGTTTCTGACCACTCTTCGCATATTCTTTGTAGTTGACTTGGAGATGGACTGGCATGGTGCCAACTACTTTCTTTACCAATTCTGCTTGTTGAGAAAACCATGTTGAGTTGCCAGCAGTTGAAACTTCAGTCCAAGAATTGTGAACCTGTATGCAAAAACATTTCAGAAGGAAAGTATGAATCAACACGAAGCATCACACATCCCAGTCCAATATATAGTTGCCCAATCATTGACTCTCTTGATGAGATAGCATCTAATATTTATGAAATTTTACCTTATGCGTAGTCCAGAGCTTAGTCTGGTCTGCTGGAAGCAGGTTCCAATAATTAAGAATTGTATCATCCTGAAGGAATAAAAAGCCTTCTGCACTGGTATATCTAGCAAATACTTCTGGTAAATACCTGTGAGTAATTACAGAAACAAGATTAAACTTGGGGTAAACTTCAATAATGTGAGCAGTAAGAGCAATGCAAAATTTGAAAGGCATGTGCTTTTGAAGAATTCAAAGATAAGATGGTCGTGGAAAGCTGAAAAATGAAAATCACTAACAGATCCTGGTTGATTATAGAGACAGCAAAGGCCTATAAAATGACAAGTATGTACTTGCAAACTCTTCTCTTTTCATCATCATAAATCTCAAGAATACATAATAGCAGAAGAAATATATGAACCTAAATGTTACTTTGAAATTTGGCAATGAGTGTAGAAGTAAATGCTTGATTATGTGGATAGATGATTCAAAGATGCAGATAAATCAAAGATATATTACAGTTTTTCTGGTAAAAATTATTTGCATAAATTATTTTCTGATATATTACATTTCCTATTTGCATCAATTTTACAATGATTTGTAATCAGGGCCCATCCCTCTCTATCAGTTCCAAGTTTAAAGACTATATTATTTTGTTTCCAACAGCTGTCTTGAAGAAAATATAAGTATTTCCTTTATTTATTGATAGTTTAAAGTAAAGCAATGTTATCTCATATTCTCAGCAGGACCTTACAGAAATTATATTTGAAGGTCAAATGAACGAAGGTTTCAGCTGTTATTCACACTAATCTGACCACCTCAAAAAGACATACATTACTTCTTGGAAGACTACGACATTAGGAAATGAATGATCAATGATTCCAACTCACTTCTTGAGTTAGCTGGTCAAGACTCAAGACTCAAAAAGTTTTCAAGTTTCTCAACCCTCAGCAGCAGCAACAACAGATATTTTCCGTAGTTAAACATTATGAGTCCATATATCCTAGCATGGGGGTCTACAACAGTCCTAATTAGGATTCTCATGTCAATATTGAAAATGTCATAGCATTATAACACGCATTATGGGGCATTAAAATCAAAAGCAATAAAAACAAAGCTAAGTTGACTTACTTGTACATGTAATCTATTTGTCCTTGTTCAACAGCAAGATCAACATTCTTCTCCTTTGATAGTATAATAACTGTCTTAAAAATCCTGCCGTATAGCAACCTCCACTCCAGAGCAGTGCGCTCAACAGGTCCATTGCAGAACATTATCAGCACAACATTCCCAAAGCTCTTCCTCCATTTAATCAAATTCCCTATTTCCATATTTACTGTCCCTATTTCCTCAACTGCAAGATGCACAGATGGCAACTTTCTCGGTACAAACTCCTTCCTATCACCATGACCAATCTGTGCCCTCGGCCGATCCAGTTCTAGGGACATCAGCCTAGGCTGTTGGTACCCAACAGCAAGTAAATCCTGTAACCACGCAGCAGTAAATTTGACATCTTTCTCAGACCAAAATCCCTCCTCTGCCATTACATAACTCAAATCCAGAATTTTCTCAAACAGTCTGTGCTTTTTGGATCTCCATGACACCAAAAATTTGATCAACCTACCTACATTGACATGAAGATCCTTCTCTTCTGAGAAAGGATAGGCTTCAGCTCTATCATACCGATGAATTGTAGGAGGATACACCACTACATAACCACCAATCTCCCACAGAAGCCTCTGCGCCCAGTAGCCCCTCAACACATCAGAAGCCATCGAACTAACCGATACAGGAAGCATCAAGGACCAAAATGCAGATGAATGGAAAATGGTATTAAAAGAATTAATCGGCACCATAATCCCCTGTGGCAGTGCAACTTTGGGTGCATGATCATCAAACCTAACATCAAACGCCTCCAAATTTGTCTTCCTGGTGAAGTAGAAAATCGAATCCACATCTGGCAAGCCATTAGAAATCCCCTGCTGAATGAACTGCTTCCCACCGAAGACCTCAGTATAGTACTGCTCATGATTAATCTCACCTACATTCTCCAGTGGCAAGCCTCTAGGCCAAACGGATCGCTGCCCGAAATGCACATAAGGGTTGACAACAGTCCTATTAGCATTCTCATGACTATACTGCAATATGACATCCTGCCTAGCCTCTTCCCCAACTAACTCAACATCAAAATGCTTCCCTATATCACCATCAATAACCTCCCCGCGATCATCCATATCAAATATTTTCTTAGCACCATGCTGAATAGCAAACAAATACCCAACCGACTTTCGCACGTACGAATCATAAGGCAAGAAATCAAGAATACGAAAGCCAAGCTGTGCCTGCATTTCCAAAGGCAGAAAGATCGCACCTTTAAGACTCCAGTCCTTCGGGGTCAGTGAATTGCCCACCGCCAGTAGCTGCCAGCCCTTGATCCTGGCCAGCTTGGCAAGCGAATCGGAGGGATATTCAGACACCGAGACCAGAATCCACTTTTCCGATTTGAAACTCGCAAAGGGGGATGAAGTGTCAGCAATTGCAGCGATGGAGTTCCACTGGACCTTGGGGAGGTTCACATGGATGGCGTGAGACTGGGTGGACTGAATGCAGAGCAGGGCGGAGGTGTCGCCGCCGTAGGCGCCGTTCCGGAGGAAGAAGAGGGCGGTGACGGTGGTTACGAGGATGAAGATGATGGAAAGTCTGTAGAGATTGTCGCAGAGCCATGAGGAGATGTTGGGAGCATGATCTCTAGACTTGGACGCTGCTCTGGCTGTGGAGATTGGGAGGAAGTTTGCCGATTCTTGGCCATTGTTTGGGGTTGAGGGTTTTTCATCAGGACGATCTTGGACTAACATTTGAACCATTTCATCAGAGGATTGATCTCAACTCTCTGCTCTGCTGCCGACAAAAGGAAGTAAAGCGAAGTGAGTTACTTCTTCTGGGGATACTTGAATGTCACTTCAACTCAGGTGGTTAGATCGGTGAGATCATCATAATTCACAAAAGCCTGTCCTTTTCCTCCTAATCTCCACGCTCTTCTTTCTTCCACATTCAATAAAATACTGTAATAAATTACTTTAATCTCGTCAAAGTATGATCTTGCTTTGTGTAACAACAACTTTTAACTCTCAAATTCCCGGTGTGTGTATCAATTTTAATCTTGCAATTATGACTCATTATTTTGCTGGTTTCTGATTTAGAGCTAAGGATTTGGATGGACTAACCAACTAGGGTGGTGGTGATGTTTGGTGCTTTGCTGGCTTGTGCTAATAATCTTGTTGAGAGCCCAACACCCAACTACTACTATTACATTATTAAATAAATTAAGGTGACATTAGCATTTAGCCATAGTGATATGACCTTCCAATCCAATTATCCAAAATGATCTAATCATTAAGGTAAATGATATGATAAAAGAAACATATGGAGTATCACAAAATCTCATAATAGAAGACCTTTATGGATTTTACTAAAAAAATACAATAATAAAATGTTTTCATATTTATAGTTGAAATGTCATGTTTTTTATATTTAAAGGATTTAAAGGGATTCTAAAATTAATACACTTTTCAAGAAGAAACAAAATATTTCAACTTAAATATAAACATTTCTTACTACTTATTATTGAATAGACAGAAACTACCTGGTACAATACACTCCTAAACTATAATATATGGATGAAAGGACCGCCGACTAATTACAATAATTTGCAAATATATGATTTTAGATTAATTTGGATGTTGGTTTTAAAGACATCATCATATAGTCATAAGAAACTCATCTAGGAACTTAATTGATTAATGCCTACTTAAGCAAATTTCCTTGTACATCATCTCTTCAAGCTAAATTAGCTGCAACTAAGCAAAGGCACGCATCTAGTTTTAGAATTTGGTAACTGATTGTAAGTTTGTTGTTTCTCCATCAAGCAAGATAAATTATACTCGCATGATTAATATTCACGATTGAAAAAATACAACAAACAACCATACTATACGAGTGTAATTTATCTTTCTGGATGGAGAGAGTTGTATACATATAGTTGTCACTGCCTGAGCTATTGATCATCTAAATGCGAGAACTTAACCACTGAATACCATCTCTGGTACACAACAAAGATTCCAAGACGCTGTGAAGAAAAGAAGGTGGGTATTCTAACACCCTAAGTTGTTACTGCCTATTGCATTTCCTAAGAAATGACTACCAGTTACTTTAGAACCACCAATATTTTCTTGGATACCACTACATCTGATGTGCTTCTTGTTTTCAAGATCCGTTAGGTGAAGTGAAGTTGAGGAAAAGTTCTGGCTCTTACTGATAATTAATCATATATCCTCAAGACAGATTTAGAGTCGCTTCAAAACGATATCGTGGTATGCTGTAAAATCTAAATTAAGTGAAAAGTAAAGTGTTTAGAATCATTATAAATTTAAAAGCGAGCAGTTTATTGAGGTTGAGAAGTCTTTACTTGATGATGTTCAAGTGCTTGCAGCTCAGACCAAGATTAGGTATCATGGAGAGTTCAAGAAGATTGAGCGTCCAATTACCAAGAAGAAGAAGGTGGTGGAGATCAGAGAGGATGTGGAGATTTTTTCTGATGATAAAACTCTGGAAACTAGAAGATTGAGAAGGAAGCGGGTTAAGGCTGTTGATTCTGATGAGGAAGTGTTAGTTGATTTGTTTCCTCGGTTATCCAAAAAGAGAAAGAGAGTGGATGATGGTAGATCTGATAAGCAGAATAAGAAGATTTCACAGTTGGTGGTGCCAGATAGCGAGAGTGACAGCTCTGTAAAACTGTTTCAAATGAGAAGGTTCAGGCTGGTGGGATCAGGTCTAAGTATAAGATTGGAGATGATGATCCTTTGTTGCAGCATAGCTATGATGACATGTTTTACTTCTAGAAGGACCTGAAGCTATATGATAAACTGGTGCGCAGAAAAATGCATGTTGAAAAAAGGCTAACTGCCAAGTTTAAACACGTTGGTTTTGTAGAGTATATGAAGAGGATAAGGATGTTTGAGCCTGCAAACTTCCGTGTCAGTGCAAATTAGAAGTTGGTGTTGGAATTCTATGCCAACTTGAAACCTGCAAACAGCAAGCCTAACTCTCCATGGTATCACAAAGTGTTTATTAGAGGGAAGCTATACAGGTTTAATCCATTCATCATCAATCATGCAATAGATTTGATCTTCGTAGGTGTACTGATGCTGCTTATCCAAAGGACTTCACTTTGAATTATGATGTTATTGCTTTGGAGCTTTCTGGAAGGAGATTGGCAAATTAGTGAGAGAAGAAGACTTTGCATGCTTCCGAGTTAAGTCCGAAATATTTCTGTTTGTATAGGGTGGTAGCAAATCTCTGGGTGTCAAAGAATGTATCTCTGGTGATTAAGGAGATGGCATGTCTAATATATATACTGCATTGGGACTGGAAAACCTTTCAACCTGGGTTGGTTATGACAGGATCCATGTTGCTGCCAAAGATCTCAAGTCTAATGAGTATCTTGTTTACCCCGCTCTCATAACTAGTCTATTTAAATGTGTTGGGTTCATTGATGATCTGAATGATACTATCACTTTCTTTGATGATGTGCAAGTGAATACCAGAATATTTGCCAAGTTCAATGAGTTACCAGCTACAAACTTGGATGTTGAAGAAGAAGGAAGTGAGCCACCAGTTGAGGAGGATGTTTGTGAGGTCAGAAGGGCTGAGATTCGAGCACAACTTCATTGTCTTTGACTGAAGATCGCTGAGCTCTAGGAGAAGTATTATGCATTGGAGCCAAAGATTGCTCGCAGCTCGGATGAGGAAAGCAGCAGCAGCAGTGGATCAAAGGCTTTGGCTTGCTTCAAAAGTTTTTATTTTTGCTTTGGCATGCTTTCTGGCCCCAAGGAGGAGGATATCTTGATGATGTTGTCAGTCCATTTATATTTTGGAACATTAAGGATGATTGTAATATGCATGTTTAATTTTGGAATTCTGCACTTCAGAGGGAGTTACTATGCATACTTATGTTTCTGGATTATTTTAATGATTGAAGATTCTGGAGTTGTGAAGTTCTGCCTTTGAGGGGGAGTTAGATCAAATTATTATCTTATGTTTTTGTACATCAAAATTTATGATTGTGGGTCCACAAAATACCAAATGGGGAGATTGAAAAGTCCATCATTTGAAAACTTGAAGTTTGACTATTTTGTAGGAATGTGTTTAAGACCATAGTGTTTCAACACTCAAATCCAGAAACAGAGTTCAAATCAAAGTTGCAACATACTTGAATTTTGGTCTAACTCTACAATTAAGATTCGATCACAGTCATTGTGTCATGGTCCAATTTCGACTTGTTCGTTGCAGATTATGCCGTTGCAACAGATTAGGCATATGATTAGAATTGGATTACGATTAGTTATATTTTCTGTATTCTCTATAGCTTTGTATTAGTATTCAACTACAGACTAGCTATAGACTTCTGATAGATTTAGAGGACTGTTCCAACCGTGAGTACCAGAAGATAGCACGGCCTAGAGCTATAAATAGACACACAAGCTGACCAAGATCTTCACCGATTTACACAGCGAGTATTCTGCATACAGAATCTCTTCAATCTTGGAGTAGCTTTAGTCCATCATCAATAACCTTTGTTCTTCACTGGAGTTCAAGATCCACAGCCTTTAAATCTAGGGAGAGGTGGTCAATCAAGGCGGCAAGGAGTCGGCCGACTGCCAAGTGAGTGGTGCTCACAAGTCTACTTTCGGGTATATCATAGATAGGTAAAAGTGAATCTTTGTACGCTATATTGATATTTAGTGCATGGGTTTTGAACCTAGCAAGGGCTCGCATATGTAGGTGTTTTAACACTGAACTACGTATACAATTATGTGTTTTCTTTCTTTTATGTTTAAACCTGATTGTACGTTTAAACCTAGTAATTACTAAAAGTAGTAAAGAACATAAGTATTGTGATCGATAGAAATTTTAGTAAGAAACTCCCGTTACTATCTGATAAATCCATGGTTGCTGCCCCTCATCCTTAACACTCACAATTGAGTCAGACTCACTGCCCCCAAATCAATGGTATATCCCTATTTCCCCTTTCTTGTAACCCAAAATCCAACGAGTTGTTTAGCGAATCAGTATCCAGAAGAGGAAGCCATTGGTTCGGATCGAGAAAATATGTGGTTCTAGTGGCGTTCATCCTTAGGAAAGTGGTCAGTGGTGGTGACTGGTGAGCTTAGTATCCATCGGTTTTGGTTTCGGACCATACAAAAAGGAGAGTGTTTTTCTGCTCTCTTTTTATTTATGTTTGTTGAAATATTTTTTTATTACAAAATTATAATGCTTCAATTATAAAAATATAATGTTTGATCTAGAATTTACAATGTAATTCTATACCGTTTAAGAAAGTTTGACTTTCATTAGACTTTACAAAATGAAAAAAAAAACATGTATCAAGGTAAAAATGAAAGAAACTTTATATAAAATATTAAGTTAAAAGATATATAGCTCATATTCAAAGATATACTATTTAAATTATATATATGTATATATATATATATGAGGTAGTCTTGTGAGAGACCGTCAATATTATAGACCGGGGATTAAGTAGTAAAAGTATGGTTAAAAACAAGGAGGTCCTTAATTGCAATTTAGAAAATTACTATTCACACGCGCACTATTCACGACCCTGAACTATTCATGTGGCACTATTCACGGCCCGACACTATTCGCGCGCACTATTCACGACCCGGTACTATTCACGGCCAACACTATTCAATTTTCAGTACTATTTTAATACGTTTTACGTTAAAATACCGAGGTTTTTAATTAAAACCATGATGTTTGATTTTTTCAAAATGATGTATATTAAAACACAGAGGTTGTTAATTAAAAGTGTAATGTTTGATTTTTAATACGTTGTACATTAAAACACTGAGTTTTTTGATTAAAAGTATAATGTTTAATTTTTTAATATGATGTACATTAAAACACGGAGGTTGTTAATTAAAAGTAAAATGTTTGATTTTTAATAGATTGTATATTAAAACACGGACGTTGTTAATTAAAAGTATAATGTTTAATTTTTAATATGTTATACATTAAAGCACAGAGGTTTTTTATTAAAATTAAAATGTTTGATTTTTAATAGATTGTAGTTAAAATAGGGATTTTTTTAATTTAAAGTATAATGTTTGTTATATGACAGGTTGTGAATTAAAATACAAAAGTTTTTAATTAAAAGTACAATGTTTTGTTTTTAATTGATTATAGATTTAAATACGGAAGTTTTTAATTTAAAATAGAATGTTTGAATTTTGAATACAGAGATTTTACTTTAAAAGTAGATTGATTTAAATTTTAATAGGTCGTAGATAATAACACAAAAATTTAGGTGAAAATATAAGTTTTATTTAATATGTTAATATATATGTATACTATTAATAGAGATAAACATCAAACATGAAATGGTGTAGTGGTAATTGTTATTTCAACTTTTAGACGAGGTAATGAGTTCGAATCCAAAAGGGAGCAACATTTTGCAAGATTTGGAGGAAAAAATGTGGCGGGTTCCGTTGTCATACACGCGCACGTGAATTTTAGGCAGTGAGGGTAAGTTTTAAAAATTGCAATTAAGTCTCTCTGTGTTTTGCAAGTAAGTCCCTTCATATTTTTCCAGTTAAAAATAGCCTATTCTAAATTATGGACGGTCTCTTTCGAGACTTTCTATATATATATATGTATATATATATATACCTTTTAAAGTTATAGTACTTCTTTCGAAAGAATATAATAATTAATAAGTAGGGGTGGCAATGGAGTAGGTTTATGTGGATACCCGCCCCAAATTCGCCCCATTTAGGTGGACATGAATCATTTAATTCATACAATGGGGCGGGTATAGATATGATTTTTAAACCCATGGTGCGTATCAGGAAGGTATGTATATGTTTTTAAAACACGCCCCATCTTCACCCGCACCCGCTTCATACCCACCCGTAATAACTGTATGATGTACACTATGATAATAAGTAAAATATTCTTTTACGTAACACCCGTAGTACCCATATGATATATTTTTACGTGGAGAAGTTTTATAAATATGTGTGCTAAATATTTTGTGATTATTTATTACATATATGAACTTTTAATATGTTGTGCTTTTTTGACTATTAAGAAGTATATATCGATATATTTTAAACGAACGGATGGATATCCAGATGGAGATGAACATCTAGGTGGATGGGTATAGTCGTTTAGATATCCATGTGGCAATGGATATCCGGATTGATGGATATGGATCTCAAAGTGATATCTATCATGGGTTCGTGGATGGGAATGTGTATGGATATGAACATACTGGTATCCACTCCATTTGACCTAGTGAACATCTCTGGTAATAAGCACTTAATGGTAAGAGAAAAAGAAAAGAGGCTCAACGCTCATTTGGAATGGAAAAGATTCTCTCCGTGAAGGGAATGAAGATAAAGGTGCCAAAAGTCAAAGTCAAAAGGGAAAATGAGAAAAAGTTATTTCTTCCTAAATATTAACACTAAAATAGCATTTTATTTAAAATTTACCACAACTCTAGCATGTTAGCGCGTCTATTTTGTTGCCAAAAAAAAAAATCTTTCTTCGAGTATTGCTTATTGGCCCCGTTTGGGAACTAGCATTTAGTTGCAGCAGACTGCACTAAATATTAGTTGTTAGCAGATTATGGCCCTGTTTGGAACTAGCTGTTAGCGAATTGTACTACCTGTTAGCTGTTAGCAAATTGTATCAGATGTTTTGACTAGTTGTTTTACTAACTGTTTATAGATGAGTGCTTGGTGAAACACAAATAGTGGATAGCTGTTTGTTATGATAAATGACAAAAATAGACACCAATAAATAAAATTTATCATTAGTTTTATAAATTTTAGTGTGGTTTTATTTTGAAGTATGAAAAATATCTTTAAAACTTATAATTTATTTTTATTTTTTAGGTGTTAATAAAATTTGTTGTAAGTTTTTTTAGTTATGTTAGTGTGTGATCTATTATTTTAAAAATATGGAAAAATATGTCTAATAGCTGTCTTTGTTATTTATTTTAATGTGTTTTTCATTAACATATATATAAGATATTTATATATGTTTAGTTAATATGCTTAAAAGGATAAAACAAAAACTTGCAGTGTTCAAAAGGATAGTAAAAAAATAAAATATTGTGTTCAGTTGCTGGAAAAATGTTTGAAAGGATTTGTGTGCACATGAAAGTTGTGAGTAAAGGATAAAAATGAAAATTATAATATTAATTGTTGAGTTAAGTTGGAAATGCAAGTTATATTTATGATAATGTCTCTCCTAACAGAAAAGTTTTGATCAGACAGATAAAGGACATGATGCCGTCTATATTCACAGCTCATGCTAAATTCTAGGTTAAGTATAAGCCCATGCAGTACCAATCAACTAGAAGCAGTGCTCCACCAAGACAAATCATACTGGTGCATTGGACATGACCTGCACAAGGTTTTTGTTAAACTAAATGTGGATGGTTCGTTTCAGGCCAATGGGAAATCAGGTGCAGGAATTGCTATAAGAGATAGCAGTGGAAGTATTCTATTGGCAAGAGCTCAAATGGTGGAAGCAGCTATCAGTTTGGAAGCAGAAGCACTGGCCTTATCAGTGGGGCTCCAAGCAGCTTATCATGAAGGTTATGAGAACTTAGAAGTGGAAATGGACTCACAACTACTCTACAAAATGGTTCAGAAACAGATCAAACCTCCATGAAAGCTAATGCATAAGGAACATTTGGTCTCTATCAGGTGAACTCAATCATATTTATAGAGAAGTAAACTCTGTAGCTGATGGATTGTCCGAAATAGCTAGTTCATCAGAGAGCTTATTTAACTACTCTTATAATTCCTCCTCTTCAACCTCACAATATTGTAATGTTTTCAAACTTGTCTTTGTTATAAAAAATTTTTTTCCTTATTGAAAACTATACTTGATCAACACAATGTCATTAAAAATGGATTGTATTCCTAAAAAAAAGGATTGTAACTTTTATATAATTTCTAAAAGATATAGTAATTCATTAGTTTAAATTTTTATGCTCTGGCCGTTGAATTATAGGCCCATATTTATTTTTTAATCCACAACACTAAAACAAATTAAAATTGAAGTTCCTAAATAAATCATCAAGCACTGCCCACGCGTCCACGCGCTTAGCACATAAATTGATTAAGGATGATTTGTGGCCAAATCCTCTTACTTCAACACAGATGATGGTGAAGAAGTTGAAGAAGTTGATCTCTCCATTAACCCAAGCTTGAATATGATCTCTCCATTAACCATGCATATTGGATGCAGGTTCCCAGCCATATGCATGTTCATCTCAAACCATCTTAGTAGTGTATGGCTACACTCGAGTAGATTAACAGTATGCAGCTTTTTCCAAACACTATCCTCCTCAATCATCCAAATATCCAAAACTCCAATGTTATTCATCTTTCCAGTGTTTCCTATGCATAGTTTCCCATCAACAACCATGAACACAACTGATCTCTGATTTTCGTTCGGCCAACCAGCAGGTAGAGGTATATTGCTAAATGCCTTGCTCGCAATGTCAAAGGAAAGAATCAATTCTTCAATTTTCAAACGACAAGAAGATTCCTCCATATCAGTCAACCAGTAGATCTTTCCATTTGTAGGTTGTTAGCACACACACCCCGGCAGAAATGTCAAATGCTTCCATTTAATAGGATGTCCAATCTATATATGATCAGAAAGGGTATAAACCTGGCTATGCGGAAGTTATTATACTGAAGATGACACAATATCTAACATGTAGAATGCAGGATTATTAGTTTCTATGCATGCATCAAAATCTAAAGTGTGAAAATTTCAATGGGCCAAAATTTTCAAATTTTAATATTTATCAATGGTGGTTATAACTCTTGAAAAATCTACACGAAGGAGTTTCAATTTTCAATTTCTTTGCTATTGTGGTGAAATTCCCGCTAATATTACAAAGTGTGGAAAAAGATCTACACTAGAGAGTTTCAATTTCAATTTTTTTTGTAGTAAAATTCTTACAAATTTAACAAAGCGATTGGCACGCGATAATATCAAATTCAATCAAAATTCTCGTAGTATAATAAAAGGTATTGACAGAATGAGTGATCGTAATTAACAATATACAACCTTTCATTTGTTTTGTTCCTTTTTGCATAAATGGCTCATTAATTATATGACCTACGGTTTTGATAATAATACATTTATAATCTCCAGTTCTTATTTAATGTTATTATAACTCTCAATTTAACTAATCTTTAAACATATGACCCTAAACGACTCAATTGTTAAATTGTAATTAAAGGTTTATAAAAAAAATGCAGAAATATATACCCTCTAAATTTTCTACTTCGAAACAAAATTCAGACCCCGCCCCTCTTCTTGGTATTGTTCAGGCCAACACTATGTTCTCATTGTCATTCTTCCCAGTGAAATAGTTGATGATAAAAACGATCCACAAACAATCTCTTCAGCGAAGGATTTGATCGATCTTGGTAGAGGCGGCGATTCGGGTTCGGGTTCAGCCGCTCAATTACAAATTCGAGTTCCAAATCGGGGAGGCGGTGATCTGGGATTCGACGGTTTCCGGGACGAGTTTGGCATCCGCGCGCAGGGGTGAAATGACGTCGGATAGGGGAGGACCGTGGTGAGATTCGGTGGTGTCCGTGAGGGTGATGGGCGGCGGAGAGCGGAGGCGGGAATCGCAGCCGCTACCAGCAACATTAAATCACTGCTTATCATCACCACTCATCGGCGGCTCGTACACAATCAGCCGGAGCGTGTTTGTCAAAAATAGTAAAATTTAAAGATCCTCCACGATCAGAAATTGAAAAATTTTCACTTTCTCATTTTCTAATTAAAAGATTTTCATGAGAGATCAAAACTGCAATATATTTTCATTCTCAAACCATAAACTTGGCACTTTTCTTGTCCAATTGTGTAGTTTCCTAGCTGACAAGAAACAATAGAAATAAAAGAAAATCAATCTGGAATTAGACTTCTCCTTTTCTAATCTAGCTAATTCATCATTTGGTTAATTGACTTTGACAGTCCAGTTAGATGTGTAGATTTTTTTAGATGATATTAATTCATTAGTTACAGTTTTTGACCCGTTTATTGCTGTTCGTAATTGCAGAAACGAAAGTCATTAATTTGCCTCATTAATTGCAGAAAACAGAAGTTTTACTTCATTTTTTAAAGTTGATGACTTCTTATGCTTCATGTTCAAACTCATCTCATGTTCAAACTCTAGTGGAGCTGTTCTTTGGTTTGATTTTGTTAACATGCTTTCTTCTTTATCATCATTGAAATTAAATCGTTGTGGGTTAGTTGGCATGACACTGTCTCGTGAACTTAATCTGACATCCCTCGTTAAAGTTGATCATAGTGATAACAACTTAAATTCTCCCTTTCCTTCAATATTTTTCAATCTTAGTAGCCTTGAGGTTTTTATGATGACAGGTAGCGGGTTGCGAGATTCGATCCCTAAAAGTTTTCAAAAACTAATCGCTCTAAATACTCTTCATCTTTCTTCCAATTCATTCGTCGGCTCATCATTTCTAGATTGATTGTGTACCCTAACGGATGTAACCTTCTAGGATAAATTCCTTTTTGCCTCAACAATTTGACGAATCTTACGGATCTTAACTTGGGTGAGAATGATTTAGGTGGCACAATACCGCCTGAGTTGGGTCATAATCAATTGTTTGGAGAAATTCTTTCAACTTTGGGAAAACTCACCACACTAAGCTACTTAAATATTTCCCCTAATATTTTTAGTGGTGAGTTTTCTAAGTCCCTTTTTTTCGAGGGACTAAAAAATTTTGAGAGTTTGGACATTTCTAAAAATAAGTTTATTGTGACCTCCCAATGGATCCCTACTTTGGAAATTAGCTTCCTTCATATGGATTCCATCTTCATAGGATTAAGGCCCCCATTTCCTACTTGGCTTCAAACCATACCAATCTTGCTCAATTGACTTTGGGAAAGAACAACATCACGGGTGTTATCCCTGGCTGTTGTCAAACTTCTTTTCCTTATATTAATAGATTCGATCTTTCCCACAACTTCTTGACGGGCCCTGTTCCTACATTTAATAGCAAACCAATAATTACATATCTTGATCTTTCTAACAACCACTTTACATTTCTTATGAATTGTGCAACTTGCGTTCTTAGGTGATTCTAAAACTTGCCAACAATCACCTGGTAGGAAGAATTCCTTCATGCGTGGGATATTTGTGGAAACTTAGAGTGTTAGATCTTGCAAATAATAGTATTTTTGGTCAAATACCAAATGAATTGGGATATTTGAATCGACTCGTATTTCTACGATTGAATAAAAACAAGTTGTTTGGGGAGCTTCGATTGTCCTTGCAGAATATGACAGAGTTGCAGACTCTCAATCTCGGTAAAAATAAACTAAGTGGCTCTATACCCAGTTGGATTGGAACATAGTTGTTATTGTTGAAACATCTTATGCTTTAATCTAACAACTTTTCTGATGAGATTTCGACGAGCTTTTGCCAATTGTCATTCCTTCAAATTTTAAATCTACATGACAACAATGTGGTTTGTACCATTCCTCCTTGCCTGGGAAATTTGAGTAAGATGCGGTCAGCTAAAGTATCTAACTCTCTTAGGTTCTCTGATGATACCTTTTTGACAATCATAATCAAAGGAATTCAGTTAGAGTTCTCCTCCAACCTCAAGTATGCAAAGTTCATATTCCTATCTGGAAATCACTTGCACAGAAAAATCCCCAATGGATTAATGGACCTTATAGATCTGCAGAGTTTGAATCTGTCAAACAATGAGTTAATGGAAATATTCCAGAGAGAATTGGAAACACGAAACATCTCGACTCACTGGATTTTTCTATAAACCATCTTTCTAGAACAATTCCTAAAATTTTGCTGATATAGATGGTTTGGGCTACCTCAATTTGTCGTTCAATGATTTTTCGGGCAGGATTCCTTCAGGGAACCATTTCGATATTTTGGGTGGTTTATCTGTATATGAGAGAGATGGTGAGTTTTGTGGGAAGCCGACAATGAAGAGATGTGCTGGTGATGATTATTTGGAAACAAAGTGGATCTGTCTCCGACGGTGATGAAGAGTTCGAGAGAGAATGGATTTATGCTGAAATCGGACCTGGTTTCGCAGTTGGTTTTTGGGAAGTTTTCTCCCTCCTTTATTTTAAAGACTCGTGGAGATATAGGTACTTTAGATTTCTGGAAACTTTGTACTATATATTCTAGCTTTGAGCTTATATTTGGAGTGATCAAGATATAAATAGTCATTCAGTCCGTTAGTGTTATAAGAGACTTGGAGCTGGAAAATGTTCTTGTCTATTCAATAATAAAACTACATTTGATGAAAAATGAATCTCTCATTGTTGTCTGAACTTCGTGTCTTGTGTTTGTTGAAGCTTTTGGAGTATGATGATTAAAGCCCTCAAAGGTAAGAGCATTTGTTCTTGTTCTCATAGATCAAATCCCAAATTGCGAAGTTTTTGCAAAACGATCCCCACCTCCACTTCAATCTCACTGTGTTGTAATGATTCAAACTTTTATCCGTGTTATAATGTTTATTTTTTCTTTTTGAAAACTATACTTGATCAAGACAATGTCTCTAAAAATGGATTGTAACTTTAATATAACTTCTAAAAATTATAATTATTTATTAGGTTATATATTTATACTCTAATCGTTGAACTATAGGTCGATGTTTCTTTTATAATCCACAACACTAAAACAAACAAAAATAAAAAAAATTGAATTTCCTAAATAAATCACCGCACACCGCACAAATGCGTGCACGCGCCCGGCACTGGAGACATGGTGTCTATGGATTAGGATTTACAAATTTGTTCCTTAAATTATGGTATTTATGCTCTTGGCAATAGTATTTGTAGATGTGATGATATTACTACGATTAAAAATCAAGACAACAAATAATTATCAAAATTTTTAAAGAGGGGTTTGCATTTCCTACTATTTTTCAACAAAACCGAAACATTCAATTCATATAACAACATCGATCTCATTTCCTATTTTTTCATATTTCTTATGAGACCATCATCCAGGTTCATGCCAAAGTTTACAGTGGTGATGAGTGTGAGATCGTCACCAAGCACCAACAGCTGAAGCGCAACAGAATATGAGCGATGGCGCTTCTTGTCAGAACTTTTTTTGATGATGTTGGAACTGAGACTAAAATTAATATACAATAAGTTGAATTTTGGATAGGTTGAATTCTCCAACCAAGTGTTTTTCTGGATAGGTTGAATTCTTTTATGAGTTTGAAGAATCCTAAATCTTGTTATTTTTCTTGTCTTTCTTTTTATACTCTAATCGTTGAATTATAGGCACGTATTTCTTTTTAATCCACAACCCTAAATAAAATAAAAATTAAATTTCCTAAATGAATTATTAAACACCATTCACGCGCGCACGCGCTCGGCACAGAAATTGACTAATGATGATTTGTGGTTGAATCCTCTTACTTCAACACAGATGATGGTGAAGAAGTTGAGAAAGTTGATGAAGGAAGTTATCATAGTGAAGATGATACGATATCTAATTAACATGTAGAAGGCATGATTATTAATTTCCATGCACGCATTAAAATTAAAAGCGCGAAAATTTCAACGTGCGGAATTTTCCAGTTTTTTAATATTTAGAAATGGGGGTTAAACTCTCAAAAAGTTACGTGAGAAACAATTTACAAAGGAGTTTCAATTTTCAATTTCTTTGGATGGCGGTGAAATTCGTATTAGTTTTGGAATAAACTATCTATGGGTTTTTTTCAATGAAAATTCTACGCAGCTTCTTTTCCAGTAAATATTATTTTGAGCGGGTTCTTTTTAGAAATTTGGCAAAAATTGCCATCACTCGCCCTGTATAAATTTATATACCAAATTTCTTTTTTCTTTCAGCTAAATTTCCTTTTTTACTCCCAATTCGTTTCAGAAATCATTGCTCCCAATTCATTTCATAAACCCTCGTCACTCTGTAATCAAAGATTTAGGATTAACTAACGTTTCAGTTGTGATTTGATTGATTGATGTTCTAATCGGTGTTTCAATTGATCGACACTATTTTCAAGTATTGATTTCGCTAAATTTGTGAATATTTAGCGATAAGTGTTGTAGTTGGATACAATATCCTAGGGGTAACTGTAAAATTGGCGAAATTTGGGAATTGCAATCCAAGTCCTAAACGCATCAACCCAACGCTTTTGGAGATGGATTTGGAACATGCTTGATTATGTTCTTGGACAGGGCCGACCCTAGGTAATTGGGGGTCTGAACCGAAAAATATTTTTTAAAGGGCCCTAATAGAGGGTCCAAAGAAATATAATTAAGATTAGTTAAAATAATGGAATTATTTTTAATTGGGCCCTTATTTTGGCCAATTTCTAGAAAATATAGGGGTTTAAATAAAAAAAATTAAAAAGTACACTGCATCTGAGTTTATTTTTTAAAAATGGGGCCATATTTTAGCTAGTTTTTTTTTAAAAAAATGGGACCTTAGTTTAGTTCATTTTTTGGGGGCCTGAAGCGCGGGCTTCACTTGCCTGATGGCCGGGTCGGTCCTGTTCTTGGAATACGCATTAATCCAAATTTTCAAAAAGACTAATGTTTTCATCATCAAAGTCGTTGAACAATTTTTTTCTAATAGTGTTATATGATATTTTCTAGAAAACTGACGTCTTTCAGTCTCTATCTCTACTCCAATATGCAGTGACAGATTTATGTCTAAATTAGGGCAGGCTTCAGTTTGCCTCAGATCTACAAAATAAATTTGTGAATATTATTTTCCGGTCTAATTGTCGTTATAGCACATTCCCGTCTTGTATTATCACCTAACTTAATATTAATTTCTAGATCCGCTACTAATTAATAGTTGAAAAAATTGATGTAGTGCTTGAATTCTCTTTAAATGGTAAGACAAGTTTGAATGGAACGGCCGGGCACGAGTTTGAATTTGTCAAAACCATTGAGTGTTATTAGTAATGTGAGCTTGAAATTTTTGACTAGCAGAAAAGAATGGTCTATAAGTTAATTAGACAGCACAATCAAAACTCCAAGCTCATCTTCCTCATATCAACATTGCTTATTAATTTTTGATGGCCAATCTAAATATTTTGTTCATGATCTTCTTCAGCCTCCACCCCCTTTCATTTTGGCAGCTCTTCAGATTTAAGCTGCGTGGAAACTGAACAGAAGATGTTGCTTGATTTCAGAGGAAGTCTTGTTAATGAAGGGAATGTACTATCATCGTGGATGGGACGAAATTGTTGTTCATGGTATGGTATTACATGTGATAAGCAAACTGGTTTTGTGCACGTGATTGATCTCAGAATTAACTACCCTTATGTCTTGGGAGGCCATATAAATTCTTCCTTGCTGCATCTGGAGCATCTTGAGTACTTGGATCTTGGCGGCAATAATTTTTCAAGATCCCCAATTCCTGAATTTATTGGATCTCTGAGGAGTTTGAAATATCTCAGTCTGAACAAGCAGGATTCAATGGGGAAATTCCAGAACAACTTGGAAATCTATCTAATTTGCAACTTCTGTCTCTTGGTGGTGATGGTTCATCTTTTCTAAGTTCCAAAAACCTCAACTGGATTAGGACACTTTCTTCCTTGAGAAGTTTGGGGCTTTTGAGTATCGACTTTGGTGAGTCTTTTAATTGGCTGGATTCTATAAACCTGTTTTCTTCTCTGATAAGGTTAACAATAACTAATTGTGCATTGGTTGGCATATCATTATCTCATAATTTAACCTCACATCCCTTGTTTCAATTGACCTTAGTTTCAACAACTTCAATTCCGCATTGCCCCCAAGTTTCGTCAATCTTAGTAGCCTTGAGGATATTAAGATTGTTCGTGCTGGTTTTGCGAGGTCCAATTAGAAAACTAACAGCTCTAAAAAGTCTTGATGTTTCTTTCAATCCATTAGGATCCTCTTTTCCGCACTCATTGTGTACACAAACTTATCTCACATATCTAGATCTTACAAGTGCCAAAATTAATGGTTCAATTCCCGCTTGCATTGAAAACTTGAGTGATCTTACCAACCTTCGATATAGAGGGAATGATTTAAGTGGAGATATACCTACTGAATTGGGTTCTCTTAAGCAGCTAACTAGTTTTGAACTTGGTCAAAACCAGTTGTCTGGCAGAATTCCTTCAACTTTGGGGGAACTCACCAAACTATTCGACTTGGATATTTCACTAGTGGAATCAGATACAGAAAACGGCGGTTCTTCCGGAGTTGGACGGCGGTTTTGACTCACATAAATTTTTTTTCCTTTTTTAAAACTATACTTGATCAACACAATGTCATTAAAAATGGATTGTATTCCTAAAGAAAATGGATTGTGTTCCTAAAAAAATGGATTGTAACTTTTATATAATTTCTAAAAGATATAGTAATTCATTAGTTTATATTTTTATACTCTGGCCGTTGAATTATAGGCCCATATTTCTTTTTTAATCCACAACACTAAAACAAATTAAAATTGAAGTTCCTAAATAAATCATCAAGCACTGCCCACGCGCGCACGCGCTTAGCACAAAAATTGATTAAGGATGATTTGTGGCCGAATCCTCTTACTTCAACACAGATGATGGTGAAGAAGTTGAGGAAGTTGATCTCTCCATTAACCCAAGCTTGAATATGATCTCTCCATTAACCATGCATATTAGATGCAGGTTCCCAGCCATATGCATGTTCATCTCAAACCATCTTGGTAATGTATGGCTACACTCGAGTAGATTAACAATATGCAGCTTTTTCCAGACACAATCCTCCTCAAGCATCCAAATATCCAAAACTCCACTGTTATTCATCTTTCCAGTGTTTCCTATGCATAACTTCCCATCAACAACCATGAACACAACTGATATCTGATTTTCGTACGGCCATCCAGCAGGTAGAGGTATATTGCTAAATACCTTGCTCACAATGTCAAAGGAAAGTGCAAAATTTAAAGTGCGAAAATTTTGACTCACAAAAAACGCCGGCCAATTTGGCCGGCGAAATCAAAACCAGTATAAATAAAAAGTATCACCCCTAGTCATGGGTACTTGTGGATCGATTAGATCGTACCCCAAAATCCCAAAAACACATAAACAATCATCCTAATCTATTAATTTTAGGCCTAAATCATATGAAGAACACATTAAATTTAAATTCAACCTTTTGCTTAGAAGAATGAGAGGGAGAGGTAGAGGGAGAGGGAGAGGGAGAAGAAGGAGAGGGAGAGGGAGAATAAGGAGAGGGAGAGGGAGAAGAAGGAGAGAGAGAGGGAGAAAGAGAAGGAGAGGGAGAAGAATGAGAGGGAGATGGAAAAGATGGAGAGGAAGAATGAGAAAACTTGCATAAACTTGCAAGGAGAGAATTTGCATAGGAAGGAGAGATCGTGTTTGATAACAACCATCCGGATAAGTTTCCTGAAACTCAGCCGGAACTCAATAAACGGTGATTTCTTAAAAAGTCACGCGGAACCGCCGTTTATTGAGTTCCGACTAAGTTTCAGAGTTCGGAAAGTTAGCCGGTGGTGATATGTGCTCTGGCCCATATCTAGGCTCCGGCCCAGAGAGTAGTCCGGTCCATGTGACGTCAGCTAGAATGGCGCTATCCGGGGACAGAGAGGACATGAATATGGCCTGTCCCCGGGTAAGGACAAAAGGGCAGGACCACTGCCTTTGGGCTGGAGGCTGACCACTCACACCTATAAATACAGCTTTGGACTTGTGGAGAAAGGTATGTTCTATCAGACTAAACTCTCTCAATATATCCTTATCCTCTCTCCTATTCAAAGGCCCCTCTTTCATCATCACGCCGGAGTAGCTATCCTCGGGATACTCTGGGGCGTTGTTTTGCAGGTCTAATAGGTGAGAGCGCGCGGAGCACGGACAAAGCCTCATCCGGGCCGGAGACCATCCTTGTATCCGGACCGGGACTGGAAGCTGATAGCATCAGTTGGCACGCCCGGTGGGACCTTACATTCCCAGTCATAAGTTACGTCCATGTCGCGCGGACGACCGAGGAAGAACCCTCCTCCGCCGGAGGAAGAAGCGGATGGAGGGCCAAAGACTAGAAGGGCAGCCGCAACTATCAGGGCCCAAAGTTAGCGGCTGAGAAGGAACGAGTTCTCCGAGCCAAGGAGGCAGCAGCTGAGGCGAAGGCTGCAGCTGAGGAACGTCGACGACAGCGCTTGGCAGCGTAGAAGGCCAAAGGGAAGAAGGCAACTCCGGAACAGACGCTGGCTGAGATACAGCGTGAGTACAGAGAACGACTGCGGGCTGCGGGAGAGGTGGAGAAGCAGAGGCAGTTCGAAAACCGTGCGGAGTCGGAAGGAAACACTGATCATTTGGAAGAAACGGAGGACCTGGGTGATCCGGAAGAGTACGACTCGGATGGAGATGACATGGAGGAGTACGATCTGGAGGTGTACGACACGAAGATGACGCTCAGAGTCGATCTGGTAGGAATCGATCGGGGCGGAAGGCCGGAACGGAGGAGCATGAGCGCCATGAATCTAGGTTTGGGGGCAGTATCCTGAGAACAAACGTGGCGGAGTATCAGCAGTTCCAAGCGTGGAAAGCGGCTCGTCAGGCCGCGGCCGATAAGCTTCCTCCGGAACAACAGAGGATGCCGATCCAAATCCACTTCCGGGCGGGAACCAACAGCAGACCACCGGCCTGAATCCAAACGCACAACCATATTGAGGAGCGCAAGCTCAACAGGCCTATGAGATGGGTGCTCCCGGGGGACCACAGCAGATGATGGTCGGAATGCAACCTGCCGGAGGAGGGTTTCCCGGAGGTTTTGGATTTCAGATGCCTTTTTTTGTCCGGATTCCATCGAGGATTGTCTGAACCGTCTCATCGGACGGAATGGAATTGGACCTCAGTCACCTTGGGTTCCGGAAGTGTTGAGCTTCAAATGGCCATCTAGAACCAAGGCTCCGGACGGACTCCCAACCTACAATGGGAGGGAGACCCAGAAGAGTTTGTCCATACTTATGCAAGCATCATGTACGCCAGGGACATTCCCGAGGAGTTACAGTGTAAGATGTTGCCTTCCTATCTAAGAGGTAACTGTTTAGCATGGTTCAAAGGTCTGCCAAACGGTACACTCTGGCATTTTTGGGATTTTGCCATCGCTTTGGTTCGGCGCTACTCCGCTATGAAGCACACGTTCGTAAACTTGGCCACAGTTTTAGCAATGAGGCAGCTAGAGACGGAGACAACTTGGGAGTTCTACACCCGGTACATAGCAGCGTCGATGAAGGTGGTTGACCGACACTTGCAGGAGAAGGCTATCATCCATAACTTTGTGAACGGATTAAGGGATAACACCTTCTACATCGAGCTCATGAAGAACATGCCGAAATCGTATTATCACCTCCAGTTGGTGGTGGAGATGCATTGTACGGTGCATGATGCCAACAATGTCCGGATGACCACCATGGGTTTCTTCGAGCAGAGGACCCTCACGATGACAGGAACCCAGACCGCAGCTGCCCAGACTCCGGCCCGGAACGATCAGGTCAGACGCTTACCTGCTCCAGCAGCAGCGGTCCCAGCTCCGGCAGCAGTTGCTCGACCTACCTATACCCCTCTCTCCAAAACCCATACTGAGATCCTCGCTGTTCATCGAGGCTTATTTACGGATCCGCAACCTATCGTTGGCGTACCGGCACCAGCAAATGCGGACAAGTGGTGCGGGTTTCACAAGTTGCATGGCCATACCACGGAAGGGTGTAGGGCGCTCCGTTCGGACATCGAGAGGTTGATTGGAGTAGGCCAGTTGAGGGACTGCATAGCGGGTGATGCACGGCAAGCTGCGGCTCCGGCCGCAGCAGCCGGACAAGGGAGGAAGAGAAATTGGAGGAAAAACCGCCCCCGGGGAGGAAACCAAGCCAACCCAGCCAATCCGGCTCCGAGACAGGCCGCGCCAGTACAAGCCCAAGCTCAACCCCGGATGATTAATGTGATCAACGACATAGTGGGGGATGGGCTCAACTCCATGACGGCGATCAAGGCTAAGAGCATATATGTGCCCCCGGGCGAGATACAAGAGAAGAGGTTCAAGGCAAGTGAAACCATCACCTTTTCGGACGAGGACCCGGTGCCTCCCCAGGTTCCTCACTCCGATCCGATGGTGATGATTGCAGATGTGGAAGATGTGCTGATCAAGCGAGTGTTTGTAGATGATGGGAGTAGTGTGGAGATCATGTTTGCAGAATGCTTTGATCAGCTCGGAATCGGGCGACAGAACTTGAAATCGTGCCATTCCCCCTTATTAGGGTTCACCGGACGGACCGTCCATCCGCTTGGTGTCATCCCCTTGAAAGTCACTTTGACGGATTTCCAAGATCCGACGAAGCGGACAACGATGGAATGCAATTTCACCGTCATTGATGCGGTGTCTCCTTACAACATGATCATTGGAAGACCATGGTTGTCACAGGCGTGGGCCATCTGCTCGCCGTTCCATTTGATTATGAAGTTTTCCACCGAGAACGGTATTGCATCGGTCCGGGGACACCAGCAGACCACCCGGAGCTGCATGCTGACCGCCATCAAGGATGCACGGTCCGGTGAGGGCCAGTCAAAGCTGTCGACCCGGATAAGGAAAAAGCCAGTGCAAACTTGGTAGGAGCCATTCACGGAGAGCCACCATCATACGAAGTGGAGGACATGATGGTCTGTCAGAAATGAGTAGTAAGCATGGGGAAGAATCTCCCGGATGACGTGAAGGAAGAGTTGCGTCGCTAGCTGGCGGAGTACGAGGATGTGTTTTCATGGGGAACGGAGGATTTGATGGGTGTTCCGGAGGAAATCGCCGTTCGCCGGCTCAATGTCTTCCCGTAACTGAAACCTATACGACAGAAGAATAGACCTCTTGCTCCGGAACGCGTGGAGGAAGTCCAAGCGGAGGTGGAAAGATTGCTGAGTGCCGGAATCGTGGAGGAGATATCCTATCCGGAGTGGATAGCGAACCCAGTTCTGGTGAAGAAGCACGATGGCTCATGGAGAATGTGTATTGACTTCACAGATCTGAACAAGTGCTGCCCGAAGGATAGCTATTCGTTCCCCTCCATTGATCAGCTGGTCGAGGCCATTACTGGTTACCAAGTGTTGGTATTCTTCGATGCGCACCGAGGGTATCACCAGATCACGATGGCCAAGGATGACCACCCCAAAACATCTTTTATTACTGACTTTGGTACTTTCTGTTACAGGAAAATGCCCTTCGGACTGAAAAATGCAGGTGCAACATACTAGAGGATGACGGACAAGCTTTTCCGGAACCAAATGGGACGGAACCTGGAGGTTTACGTGGACGACATGGTGGTTAAGAGCCGGACGTATGAGTCTTTCCTGTCGGATCTCCGGGAGATGTTCGACGTGCTCCAGACGGTGAATCTCAAGCTCAGTCCCAGAAAGAGTACCATTGGAGTCGGAGCAGGGAAGTTCCTCAATTTCATGGTGTCAGCTCGTGGAATCGACGTGAATCTGGAAAAGATATCAGCGCTCATGGAGATGCCACCTCCGAGGGGGGTGAAGGACGTGCAGAAGTTAACCAGATCGATGGCCGCTCTGAGCCGATTCCTCGCTCGGAGGGCGGAGAAACAGCTTCCCTTCTTCAACATACTCCGTAGGGCCAAACCATTTGAGTGGACGAAGGCATGTGATCAGGCATTCACGGATCTAAAGGCCCATCTAGCAAGCATCCATACCCTGTCCAAACCACTGCATGGAGAGGAACTCTTTCTGTATATAACTGCAACGGAGCATGCTATCAGTTCTGCCTTGGTCCGGGAAGATGGTAAGGTTCAGCGTCCGGTGTAATTTGTAAGCAGGGCGCTCCAAGGCCCGTAAACGAGGTACACCGTTTTGGAGAGGTTGATACTGGCCCTAGTTCATGCCTCTCGGCGCCTCCGACCGTATTTCCAAGGACATCCAATCACGGTTCTGACAACCATCCATTAAGACAGATCATGCTGAAACCGGAAGCCTCTGGAAGGATGATGAAATGGGCAGTGGAACTTGGGGAGCACGAGATCAAGTATCAGCCCCAGAAGGCCATCAAAGGACAAGCTTTGGCGGATTTCTTGGTGGAGATGACCTAGCCTTCGGGAGATCCGTCCGGATCAGAACCACCCTCTGACAGATGGAAGCTGCATGTGGATGGATCATCTCATGCAAGTGGAGGTGGGGCAGGGGTGTTGCTCACCTGTCCAAAGGGAACAGAACACAGATATGCCGGACTCCGACTGGCGTTGGAGGTAGGGGTCACGGATGTAGAAGTCTACAGCGATTCTCAGATAGTGGTTCGGCAAGTGAACGGAGAATACGAGGCGAAGGAGCGGAGCTTGCAGAGGTACCTCGGGAAGGTCAAACCATTGCTGGCTAAGTTCCGTAGCATTACCGTTACGCAAATCCCCCGTGAAGATAACGGCAAGGCGGACACTCTGAGCAAGCTTGCTTCCTCAGAAATCAAGCCAGATCCGGAGAACAACTTGATGATGGAGACCCTGTCCGCTCGAAGCTACGACACCCCTCAGATTGCAGTAGTAGAAGTGTCAAAAGAGTCACGGATGATGTCCATGTTTGAATACTTGCAGCACGGTAAGCTCCCGGAAGACAAGGCATTGGCACGGATGATCCGGCAGAAGGCACCACGATACACCGTTTTGGACGGATCCTTGCTCAGACGGGGATACCTCCAACCATGGTTAAGATGCGTGGACTCGGACGAGGCAGATCGGATTGTAAGAGAGATGCATGAGGGCCCAAACGGCAGCCACCAGGGGGCACAGACCATCGCGAGGAAGATAATGTGTACGGGCTATTACTGGCCGACCCTGTTTGAAGATGCGCAAAAATATGTCTGCTCCTGTGTGCAGTGCCAGAGGTTTGCCCCGCTCATCCACGTGCCTCAGGAGGAAAGAGTCGGGATCACCGGTTCGTGGCCCTTTAATCGATGGGGCATTGATCTGGTGGGACCCTTCCCCTCCACTTCGGGAGGATTCAAGTACCTGATAGTGGCGATTGATTAATTCAGCAAATGGGTCGAGGCGGAACCCCTCACAAACATCCGTGGCAACACTTGTGTCAAGTTTTGTTGGAAGAACATCATCTGCCGTTATGGAATTCCCAAGTATATTGTCACGGACAACGGAGCTCAGTTTGAAAACGACCTGTTTCGGTCCTGGTGCAAGTAGTATGGAATTACGCAGTGGCTCACCTCCGTCTACCATCCACAGGCCAACGGCCAAGTCGAAGTTGAAAACCTGACAGTGGTGAACGGATTGAAGATCCGTTTGCAGGGGGCACGAGGAAATTGGGTGAACGCACTGCCAAGTGTCCTTTGGGCATATAGGACGACCGAAGGATCCGCCACGGGTGAATCACCCTATAGTCTGGTATATGGAGCGGAGGTAGTCATACCAGCCGAAGTAGGAGTCCCCAGTCTCCGAACCCTCACCTGGGATGAAGACCAATCCGGACGAAGCTCTCCACTCGGATCGAGCAGGTTGTTGGACTTGGATCTTTTGGAAGAAAAGCGAGAGCAAGCAGCGCTGCATGAGGCCAAGGTAAAGGAACGAGTGAAGCGTTATCACGACAGATGCATCAGGAAGGAGTCATTTGCCATGGAGATTTGGTGATGCGAAGGAACGACAAAAGTCTGCAGGAGGCAACCGGCAAGCTGGCACCAAACTGGGAAGGGCCATATCAAGTCACGGCTTCATTTTCGGGCGGGAGTTATGAGCTGGCAGACCAGACCGGACGGGCTATCCCTAGAAGGTGGAACATTACCAACCTTCGGAGGTTTTACGGAGCATCCTGAGTAGGTATGCTTTTCGGTTTAGCTCCGGGTCCTCTGGCTAGGGTTGAGCCTAGGGCCCCATTTTGTTTTATTCACCATGTACTTGACTTCGGCTCCCAGAGGCAAAGGGTATGTCCGGCCGGAGTCCACTTGGTTTGATGAATGAAGAGTTTGTAGATTTTATACTTGTTTATTTTCAATTTCGCATGAGTAAAATCCTCCGTATCGTTTGAACAAACTGACGGGGGTGAACAAAGGCAAAAACGAGTAAAATCATTCGTATCGTTTGAATAAACTGACGGGGGTGAGCAAAGTAAAAATGAAACAGTTTGATCAAACAACAAGATGAAGCGCTTGAACAAGCTAAATCTTAAAAGGAAAGAGAAAACACATTTGGATAAATGATACTTTTGAATAAATGAAATACGCCACTGTCCGGATGGACTAAGTGTACAGATTAGGCCCGAATGGACCGATATACAAAATACAAATACAATGGTACAATCTATTAAGTCTGGACAGACTAAGATACAAACAAATAAGAAAACCTATCAATACTTGGGCCAATTTATGTCCCAATTGATAGGAGAAGACGTAGGCTCCGGAGTAGGAGGCTCCGGAGAGGGTATCATGGCACCATTCTCCGGAGAAGGAGGTTTCGAATCTTGAGGGCTTGCGTCCTGATTTTCGGTGACAGAAGTCCGCTCCGGAGTGTCATGATCAAGATCTTGGACCCTAGCACTGCTGGTTTGACCCGCCTGGCCCAGATACGGAAATGGAGGGATTGGCGGGAGCTCCGATGGACCTGCCGTGTCCGGGTCGGATCCAAATATACCATCAGAATCCGAGTCGGAGGATTGCACCATTTTCTTCGTGACTTTAGCTTTTCCTTTGCCTTTAACAGAGGGCCCGGCCCTCGACTGGTGGCATGGGTTCCTGCTCGGATACCGCGACGGAGAACGAATCCGTACGGGAACCTGGGGACGGCGCGTTTGTTGGGTACCTCTTTCCCTCGCCATTCTATTCAGGAGACAGTTGAGGTTTCGACTATTTCCGCGACGGGCAGCCTGGAGATCCCCCGGAGTCCCCGCCTCCCTCTGTCTTGACCCCGGCCCCAGATACGAGCCTGCCGGCGCCTCGCTAGTTTAGCTAGCTCCCTAATAATAAAGGACGGATGATAGAAGCATCTTGTCGAAGCCGCTCCACACGACAAGCGGACTCTTCCGGATCAATAGATACTTGAATACCAGCATACCTCTCAAAAGTGAAGTCCAATGCCACTTGACTCGGAATGAGTACAAGTGAAGGAGGGAGAGGACTGCCGGCATGCATCCGTTTCCACCATTCGACAGCCTCCTCGAACGTTGGGCGGTAGCAGGATTCTTGGTCGTTCCATCCCAACTTGAACATCTGGACGATCAATGCACTCACATCACAAGGGAAGTCACGGTATATGGTCGGAGAAACAAGTCCGAGTCATAGTCCGGTGAGATGGTATGACAATTGCAAAGTCATCAGATTGTCCCTAAGAACCATCACCCGGCCGGCCAGCTCGTGATTCTCTTCCTCCAACCTCAGATAATCTCGCTGGAATTCCGTCCGGCTTGCCAGCCACTTCAACTTCTCGCTATAGAAGGGAAGCACGGACCACACCAGATCCAATTCAGTTTTCAGCTTGGCCTTAAAATCTTCATGTTCAGCTTGTAACATGGAGATCGTCTCATCCGCATCAAGGGTCGCACTGATCTGTTCGCGAGCAAACTCTTGGCACTGGGACAGGGTACCAAACTCTTCAGATATCTCTCTGAGGCAAGCGGCCAAAGATGGAATATCCGGAAACTCTTCCAATAGGGGCCCCTTCCATTGTCCATCCGGACAGCTCCGCCTCCAGCTCTACGCATCTGGGGCACGGAGGGCTCGTCGAGTGAGAACTAGCCAGCGAAGGACACTCACCGGTTCCTCCGGTTTGGAGCACAGGACCCTGACCTTAGGGCTACGGAAGTAAAACAGTTATGAATAAAGAGACGACAAGAAACGGAAGAAGAAAGGATTCGTTTTATAAGAAGAAAAAAGAGTTACATTGTCCGGAGGGTTGTCATCCCCATCCGAGTCGTCACTACCATCCTTCCTACACTAAACAAAAGAAAATCAGATCTAGTTCGACGGAAGCAACTAAAAAAGATTACAAAATAAAAGCTAAGGAGTATGTTCTACATCTGTCTCCTCGTTGTCCGAGCCGATGTTCTGATTGGCATCCCCATCCCTGCCGCCATTGTCCTCGTCCACTTCTTCTTGATGATTTTCATTGGCATCCGGAGGGGGAAACATCCTCAACACGTCCAGATACTTGGCCCTAATAGGTGATTCAGGGGCAGTACTCTTCTTGGGCGGAGGCACCTCAACACTCAGGTTCACCAGCCTTTCGTCGAAAGCATGGATAGCTTCGACGGACAACGGCTTCGGACTCCCCTCAGGATCCTCCTCGAACATCTCAAGTAAGGAGGGCTTTATCCTCTCAACGCCGCCTCGGTAGAACTGGTCCACATCATAGTTATACTGATCAGCAGCTTTCGGATGATAGTAGCACTCGGTGAATGGACCCCTCTTACTATCCGGAACCCAACCCCTCATTTTATGATACACTTGGTGGGCGGAGAGCTTGTTTGAGGAGCGCAGCAGTCCTGTCAAATCTTCCTCAAAAGCCTTGCTCCGAAGCACTTTATCGGCGAAGGCAATCCACAACTCCCGCTGCGCGGACGGAGAGGCAAGAGTCTCCAGCTCCTTGATCCGAGCGTCCGCCTCGGTGGCTCGGATCTTCGCCATTGCAAGGTCGCGGGTGAGGTTCCCATTGCTCCTCTCAAGTGAGCTGATTTTCTGAGAGAGCCTCGTATTCTGGACATGGTAGGCTGGTTGATGGCCTCGGAAACTCCAGGAGAGGCGATCAAATAAGCAGCAAAATCCTAAATAAAAATATAATTATTAACAAAGCGTGAGAAATACTATCTATTGAATCCGTACCGGAGAGAGAAATACAACTTACCCTGCCAGATTGGCTCCGACTGCTGCTATGAGTGGTCTCCCTGCCCGCTTCACTGGTCGGGTCGACCACCCGCCTATCCATAACCCTCTTCCTCTCTCCGTGAGGATCACCCGCGCGAGAATGCTCGATGTCCTCCGGCTTCGGAGGCGTCAGAGGTTTCTTGAGTTTTATGCGCTTTTGGAGAGGAGGGGATTCCTCTTCTTCCTCGGACGACTGAGGACCCGGAACAGCAAGGGCGGCAGCCCTGTTTCTCCTTGACCAAAGGTCGCTCACCTCCAGTGGTACCAACCTTGATTGCAGCCTCATTCGCCTTCTTGACCGCGACCTCGTTCGCCTTCTTAACCGCAGCCTCTTTCTCCTTCTTGGCTTTCTCCTCGTTCGAAGCCTGCACACGCTTCCTATTCTTCTCAGCTTCTGCTGCTTTTTCTTGTGGGGTTTTCATGATGGTCCCCGAACCGGTTGGTGGCTTATCTGTCTTGTTCGTCTTGACCGGTCCAGTCGGAGGATCGACGTCGTTCTTTACCACAGGATACACTGCAGTCATCCGGAACGGATAAGACACATATACATGCCAATAAAAAAAAGGAAAAGGGGGGAAAGAAGCACATAACGACTTACGGGACGGATCCCTGCTAACGTAGAAGCGGCATTTGGTGAACACCTCCGGCTCGTATGCCCTCAAAGGGAGACGTACTTCCCGTTCCAGAAACTATTCAGGTCAACCTGATTGAAGCTCAGCTTTGCGATGTTTTCCTCTTGTCCCTCCAGACTTAACATCGTCTTCTTCTCTCTCTTGGCATCATGATTCCAGCTAGGACACGGATATTTTTTTGTGTCAAAGGTGAAGTAGCACTTCTGCCAGTTGGAGTAGTTGTCGCGCCGACCCCTGCAGCAGTCCTTCACCCCCTTCCGTCTCTGAAAGGTAAAGATCCCTTCATCCTTAGTGCCCTCCAAATGATAGAAGGCCCAGAACAGTTCCAGAGACGGCGTCACCCCGCAACGGTAACAGTTTAGGAGAAACGCCCGGACCACGGAGATTCCATTAGACTGCAGCTGAGCCGGAGATATGTCAAAGTGGTCAAAGATGGAGGTGAAGAGAGGGGAGAGGGGGAAAGTTCCGTATAGGAAGTGGCTTCGAGGGAGCTAGTTCAGCTGCCACTGTAGTATGATCCCCCTCGAATAAGCTCAACCCGAAATCGATAGCGAGCGGAACCACCATCACCTGAACTAGCTCTCTTACGGCCGGACTGATGTCCACGTCATCGCCCTCGACTGGATCATCATCCTCCAGCTCCGGGTTTACACCCACCGGACAAACCGGCGACAAACTCATTCTCTTCATTTTCGTTAGCCATGATATGAATGATAGAAATATGAAGAGAAATATGAAGAGGAAAGAGAATATGAAGATGAAAACACTGGAAAACGGGAGAAGAAAACAAAGGAATGAAAAGTGAAAGTGATTGGAAGGGCTCACTATTTATAGAAGCAAAGTTAGCAGAAAAGGAGGGTCGAGTCCCGAGGCGACATGATTGCTATCTTGAAAAGATAAACAGAATTTCTCGAATAGATAGCTCATTTATGATATAGCAGCACGCCTCATAAATGCGCCTGCAAACATGCGCACAAGAAGACCAAGCGCCCAGCGCGTACCCATACGCACTCAAAACAGATAACCCAGGAACAAGGCTCAGGGTCAGATTGCATGCCTCCGGGCGGATCCCATCAACAAACTTAGACATGATGAGACACGGGATCCCTCCTCCGGATCGGTTACCTCCGGACAGATCCCATGTTAGGGGGCTAGTGGTGATATGGGCTTTGGCCCATATCTAGGCTTCGGCCCAGAGAGTAGTCCGGTCCATGTGACGTCAGCTAGAATGGCGCTATCCGGGGACAGAGAGGACATGAATATGGCCTGTCCCCGGGTAAGGACAAAAGGGCAGGACCACTACCTTTAGGCTGGAGGCTGACCACTCACACCTATAAATACAGTTTTGGACTTGTGGAGAAAGGTATGTTCTATCAGACTAAACTCTCTCAATATAACCTTATTCTCTCTCCTATTCAAAGGCCCCTCTTTCATCATCACGCCGGAGTAGCTATTCTCGGGATACTCCGGGGCGTTGTTTTGCAGGTCTAATAGGTGAGAGCGCGTGGAGCACGGACAAAGCCTCATCCGGGCCGGAGACCATCCTTGTATCCGGACCGGGACTGGAAGCTGGTAGCATCAGCCGGATGCAATGCACGGCGGTTCCCTTAAATTCACGCGGAACCGCCGTCTAACAGCGCCGTGTTTCGGCCTGATTCTACTTGTGTTTCTCAGAATATGTTGGTAGGTGAGTTGTCTGAATCCTTTTTTAACAGACTAACAAGTTTAAACAGTTTGGACATTTCTAACAACCAATTGAATACGCTTGATGTGACCTCCCAATGGATCCCTTATTTTCAAGTTCATACACTTGATATGGATTTTGTCTTCATGGGATTAAGGACCCCATTTCCTGCTTGGCTTCAAAACCAGACCAGTCTTGGTATAATGAATTTGAGAAATACCAGTATCTCTGGTGATGTCCCTCTTTATTCCCTCTTTCGGGCATCTCCAATGGAGCTCCTTAATGCACCTTTTCTTAATAAAGAGTGCTCCTTATTCATTTTTTACCATTGTTGAATTTTAAGGAGCACTCCTTATTAGGTAGTTACTCCTTACTTAAGGAGCACTACCTAATTTAATGTGGTGCATTTTGAAGGTCTAATTTTTGGTCATATTAATTAATGATGGGTAGAACTTAAGAATGGTATCATTGTTGAGTTTGCTCCTTACTTAAATTTTATCAATAGTAATGATGTGGAATTTAAAAAACACTCCTTATTTTCTTACCATTGGAGATGCTCTTAGAGCTTTCTAACAATAAATTCAAGGGAAAGATTCCCGAGGAATTATGCAACTTACGTTTCTTGGGATTTTTGAAACTTTCCAACAATCAATTAATAGGAAGAATTCCTCCTTGCCTTGGAAACTTGCGATTGCTTCAAGTGTTGGATCTGGCAAATAATAGTCTTTCTAGTCATATCCCATATGAGCTCGGTTATTTGGACATGCTTGTTATTCTACGTTTGAATGGGAACAAGTTATTCGGGGAGGTACCATGGTCTTTGCAGAATATGACATTGTTGAGAACTCTTGATCTTGTTAAAAATGAACTGCGTGGTTCTATACCCAACTGGTTTGGTAAAGAGTTCCTATTCTAAGAATAATTTATGCTTCAATCAAACAATTTTTCTGGTGAGATTCCTGTGAGTCTCTGTGAATTGCCACTCCTTCACATTTTAGACTTACCTGACAATAGTTTGATTGGTATTATTCCTCCTTGTTTAGGAAACTTGAGTAACATGTTATTAAATGGTGAGAGTGAATATTTGTCGTACTATGATCCACTTTTAGTCGTCATCATGAAAGGAATTGAGTTGGAGTACTCCTCAAACCTCTAGTATGCAAAGTTCATATCCCTTTCAGAAAATCAATTATATGGTGAAATGATGGATCTCACAGAGCGGCAGAGTTTCAACTTGTCAAATAATAAGTTATACGGAAAATTTCATAGAGAATTGCAATATGATCAAGCTTGAGTCATTGGATTTGTCGATGAACATTATTTTCGGAACAATTCCTCTAAGTTTGGGTGGTATAGATTCTCTAGGCTATCTGGTAGGATACCGTCTGGGATGAATTTTGATACCTTTGACAATACATATGTTTATGAAGGGAATGATGAACTTTGCGGAAAGCCTACAACAAAGAGTTGTGACGATGATGTTTTAATGCCATGAAAACAAAATGGTCTTGTTTTTTCTTATGATGACAGAATTTGAGATCGAGTGGATTTATGTTGGAATCAGGCCTGGCTTTGCAGTTGGTTTTTTGAGAGTTTTCTGCCTCATTTATTTCAAAAGTTCATGGAGATATGCTCTCTTTAAATTCCTAGAAAATGTAAACAATACGATATAGCTTGGTTGCATACTGGGAAATTTTCTTTTTTGTATTGCTGGATATGTTCATGAATAATAAGACTTTATTTTTGGAAAACTGTATGTTCCATGTGATACCTTTCACTTCTTGCTGATTTTTGTTGCCTCTAATTAGCCTGATAGCCATAGGTAGAATCTTGAACAAGCTGATTTCTTTATGAAATTTTCTTGTGATTATTACTACCTTATTGACTGTAGCATTACAGGTGAATGTGTCTTTAGCCTTATTAAGGATTATTGGGCAATGGATTAAGAAGACTAAAAGAATTTCATCAGAGATAAAAAAAACTGCAATATATTCTCATTTGTATAACATGGGTCTCAAACCAGAAACTTTGGCACTTTTCCATCTCACACTTGGGAGGAATTACACTTCTCTTCTCTAAACTTAGGAGGAACATCTTTCATATGTCCTAATGAGAAACAGCCAAGGGGCGCAATGACTCGTGTACCGCCATCAGCATCGTATGAAACTTGCAGTCGGTTGCCATCAACTGATCAAGAAGAACAGAGTTAATCAGCTGGAGAAACAATCATTGCTAGATCCTCCCCATCATTCCATTCATGGACTTCTGGTTTCAGCAAGTGCTTGTTCTCACAGACTAGCTCCCAAACTGGAAAGTTTTTCCTTGGCATCATAAAATCTCCCTCCTTAAGCTTCAGACTAAGGCAAAAATCCCCAATTCCATCTCCAAGATAGATGATCTTCTCCTTGCCTTCTTTGGCAAGGTTGGCCTGGATCCTCTCTATAACCATACCTTGTTCATAACACATCAATGAAACTAAGTTAGGCAAAGTCCATCTGTCAAAGTTGTGTCTCAATCAAACCATAAAAAGGCACCTTTTTATAAGTTCAATTAAATTTAGACACATACTATTCATGAAAAATAGATTAATGCAAAAATACCTTGCACATGTTAGGTGGACACCTATGGCAGCCATGATATTTTGTCAGAAAATCATGGAAAGGCATAGTCCTCAGCCTCCCATCTTCATCAGCATAGCTGGGATTAGTGTTGATTTCCAAAGCATTCCCTAATTCCCAGATGGCTCAAGATTGTCTCAATGAAGAACACATTTGCATCGCTCACAACCCTCAAATCGCACCTGACCCACAACTAAAAATCCAATTTTTACTAACAAAAGATCATAAAATCCAATCTTTAAACTGAAAATTAATCAAAAAAAAAGGGTACCCTAAAGCATATGCTGATTTGATAGCTGGCACAATCCTAGGATGAATAGGAACCCTTTTCAAAACCTCTTCAATGTCCTCCATGGTCTTCCCATGGTCATGAATCTCCTCCATCATATTGTCCTATAAAATAAAAATAAAAATTAGTATTTTGAACATTAAAAATCAAATATCATAAACATAACAAAAGGTTCATAACATTAAAATGCTGAATTGTACCATGAGGAGATTCCACGGCATGGTGGGGAGGAGGCGGTTGAACAAATTGGTGAATCCGAGCTTGTTGATAACCCAATTATCGCTATCGACATCAATAATGGTCTTATCGAAGTTGAAAAGCACCACAATTCCGGCCATTCTTGTAAATTTGTTCTGGTTGAGAAATGGAGAAGATGAGGGAAAAAAGTGTGCTGTGATTTGAATTAATGGCTGAGGGGTATTTATAGTTTAATACGATTCGGATCTGTACAAATATGCTAAAGGGTGGCAAGGGAATATTACTAGAGGGGTTCGATTTGAAGGAATATTCTAGGAGAATTTGCAGAATTGGGTAAAATATTGGGGAATTGTAATCCAAGCATTAAACGCATTTGCCAAAGCATTTTGGAGGTGGATTTGGAATATGCTAGCTTGATTATGTGCTGGGATGAAATTAATTTCCCATGATCGTTTTTATTGTATAATCTAGTTGTCAAGCATATTAGATAGAGTTTATACAATTTGATGAAGAAGAGATTAAAGTAGATCTGCAGAATTCATACAAGTAGACTGTTGTGTTTCCGGTTAGATTATGTAAAATGGTGAGTTCAAATTCCGGTGAGATTTATCATACAAATAATCTATATATGCTTGATCTTATTTAATATGGATTTTAGATCTTGATCTTCATATAATTGTTCAGTATATATAATTGAGACCTGATTTTGACTTATCAAACCAATTAAACATGGTACGAATTAAGACAACGTCGCAGGGTTTGAAAAAGCTCTAAGATCTGAGATCCATCGCTTTGAAAATTCATGGAAATGTGAATTAGATAATTATTTAATGTAAATTATTATATTTTATTTATAATAAAAAAGTAAACAATGAGTAATGTACACTTAATATTGAATAGTATTGTAAATAAAAATGAAGAAGTAGGAAAATATATTCATGTACATAAATGTCATTTTGCAACGATTAATTGCACAAACAACTATTGTCGCTAATTTTACCAAACAATCAACCAGTCAAACTTTAGCTAACTGCAGCCAACGGCAGATTCCTAACACCACTATATATTAGTTATCAGTATAGATTTAATGCACACTAATCAAAGGTGTTTACTATATGCAGGTCCAGTTTATTTCTGCAGGTCCAATTAAAGCGAGAAAATACCATAATTACCCTTCATTCGTTGATTAGTTTTTACAAATATATTTCTAAAACCCTAACCTTGAATGCATAAACCCATGTATGTAATGATTAAACACATGTCCAAATTATAAATTACTTTTTCGTAAATTATAATACATATTTAAGAGGGACATTATTATCACTTTAGATTTAATTTGGACATGCAGAAGTAAATTGGACCTGCATATAGAACATATTGGTTATGACCATATCCGCAAACGAGCTTAATCTTCCGATCCTCATTATAGATATGGTTTAAGATGATTCCATCGTGGAATCTGCAGTCTTGGTCAAAGCAGATGAGGACAGTGGTTCCATTGAGCATAGAAATCGCCTGCTCGAGCTCATCGTCCCCATCTGCTTCAGCCTGTTTCTGTGATAATAAGATCGCTAACTTGAGATCTTGTTCTTCTTCTTCAGCGAGGGCCTGAGATTTGATCGGGGCATAAATAATACTAGGTTTTGGGAGTTGGCACATTGCTGAGTGGTAATCCCGCACTGATGAGTGGTAATCGCTCATTAATGAGTTGTAATCGAAACTAGGTTTTCATTCAATCATATTGTTCAAATTCATGGTTTTGATAAAAGTAATTTCTCTTTGAAATCAAATAAAAATAAAAATAAAAGTTTGAATTTCCTAATTAAATAAATCACCAAAGCACCGCACGCGCGCACGCTCCTAGTACTTGAGACATGGTGTAAAGGAATTAGGATTTACAATATTGTTCCTAAAATTATGATATTTCTATTTGTTGCATATAGTATTTGTAGATGTGACGATATTACTCCGGTTAAAAATCAAGACAACAGTTAAAAATCAGAATATTTAAAGAGGGTTAGCATTTCCAACCATTCTTCAACAAAATCAAAACATTTATCTCACATAATCTACAAACTCCATACTTGTTACCAATGCCGTATCTCATGCTTCCACCAAACGGTTGTAACGGTGTCACAAAACAATCCCCTCCTCCTCCGCTTCAACATCACAATGTTGTAATGTTTTCAAACTTGTTTTTGTTACAATTTTTTTTCCTTTTTGAAAAGTATACTTGATCAACACAATGTCATTAAAAATGGATTGTATTCCTAAAAAAAATGGATTGTAACTTTTATATAATTTCTAAAAGATATAGTAATTCATTAAATTTAATTTTTATACTCTGGCCATTGAATTATAGGCCCATAATTCTTTTTTAATCCAAAACACTAAAACAAATTAAAATTAAAGTTCCTTAATAAATCATCAAGCACTGGCCACGCGCGCACGCGCTTAGCACAGAAATTGATTAAGGATGATTTGTCGCCGAATCCTCTTACTTAAACACAGATGATGGTGAAGAAGTTGAGGAAGATGATCTCTCCATTAACCCAAGCTTAAATATAATCTCTCCATTAACATGCATATTGGATGCAGGTTCCCAATCCTATGCATGTTCATCTCAAACCATCTTGGTAATGTGTGGCTACACTCGGGCAGATTAACAGTACGCGGCTTTTTCCAGACACAATCCTCCTCAAGCATCCAAATATCCAAAACTCCACTGTTATTCATCTTTGCAGTGTTTCCTATGCATAGCTTCCCATCAACAACCATGAACACAACTGATCTCTGATTTTCGTACGGCCAACCAGCAGGTAGAGGTATATTGCTAAATGCCTTGCTCGCAATGTCAAAGGAAAGAATCAATTCTTCAATTTTCAAACGACAAGAAGATTTCTCCCTATTAATCAACCAGTAGATCTTTCCACTTGTACCTATAGGTTGATAGCACACACACCCCGGCAGAAATGTCAAAGGTAACTATTTATTAGGATGTCCAATCATTTTGTGATCAGACAGGGTATAAACCTGGCAATGCGAAAGTTATTATACTGAAGATGACACAATATCTAACATGTAGAATTCAGGATTATTAATTTCTATGCACGCATTAAAATTTAAAGTGCGAAAATTTCAATGTGCCAAATTTTCCAAGTTTTAATATTTAGCAATGGTGGTTATAAATCTTGAAAAATCTACACGAAGGAGTTTCAATTTTAAATTTCTTTGCTATTGTGGTGAAATTCCCGCTAATTTTACAAAGTGTGATAAAAAATCTACACTGGAGAGTTTCAGTTTCAATTTTTTTGTAATAGTGGTAAAATTCTTACAAATTTAACAAAGCGATTGGCACGCGATAAAATCAAATTCAATCAAAATTCTCGTAGTATAATAAAAGGTGTTGACAGAATGAGTGATTGTAATTAACAATATACAACCTTTCATTTGTTTTTTCCTTTTTGGATAAATGGCTTATTAATTATATGACCTATGTTTCTGATAATAATACATTTACAATCTCCGGTTCTTATTTAATGTTATTATAACTCTCAATTTAACTAATCTTTAAACATATGACCTTAAACGACTCAATTATTAAATTCTAATTAAAAGTTTATAAAAAAAAATGTCAGAAATATATACCCTCTAAATTTTCTAGTTCAAAACAAAATGTAAACCTCACCCATCTTCTTGGTATTGTTCAGGCCAACGCTATGTTCTCATCGTCATTCTTCCCAGTGAAATAGTTGATGAAAAAAATGATCCACAAACAATCTCTTCAGTGAAGGATTTGATCGATCTTGGTGGAGGTGGCGATTCGGGTTCGGGTTCAGCCGCTCAATTACAAATTCGAGTTCCAGATCGGGGAGGCGGTGATCTGGGATTCGACGGTTTCCGGGATGAGTTCGGCATCCGCGCGCGGGGGTGAAATGACGTCGGATAGGGGAGGGTCGTGGTGAGATTCGGTGGTGTCCGTGAGGGTGATGGGTGGCGGAGAGCGGAGGCGGGAATCGCAGCCGCTACCAGCAACATTAAATCATTGCTCATCATCACCACTCACCGGCGGCTCGTATACCTTCAGCCGGAGCGTATTTGTCAAAATAGCAAGATTTCAAGATCCCCACGATCAGAAATAGTAAAATTTTCACTTTCTAATTTTCTAATTAAACGATTTTCATGAGAGATCAAAACTGCAATATATTTTCATGACAAGAAACGCTAGAATAAAAGAACATCAATCTAGCTAATTCATCATCTGAAATTAGACTTCTCATTTTCTAATCTAGCTAATTCATCATTTGGTTAATTGACTTTGACAGTCCGGTTAGATGTGTAGATTTTTTTAGGTGATATTAATTCATTAATTGCAGTCTTTGACCTGTTTATTGTTGTTCGTAATTCCAAAAAAGAAAGTCATTAATTTGCTCCATTAATTGCAGAAAACGGAGGTTTTACTTCGTTTTTCTGAGTTGATGACTTCTTGTGTTTCATGTTCTAACTTATATCATGTAAATGCAAGAAATTAGAAAGAGCGCGAGCTTGAAAAAGTAACCTGGAAATTTAGAGAGTTTGGACATTTCTAAAAATCAGTTTATTGTGACCTCCCAATGGATCCCACCTTTAGAGATTAGCTTCCTTCATATAGATTCCGTCTTCATAGGATTAAGGCCCCATTTCATACTTGGCTTCAAAACCATACCAACCTTGCTCAATTGAGTTTGAGAAATAACAACATATCAGGTGTTATTCCTGATTGGTGTCAAACTTCTTTTCCTTATGTTGATAGATTCGATCTTTCCTACAACTTCTTGACGGGCTCTGCTCCTATATTTAACGGAAAATCAAGAATTACGTAACTTGAACTTTCTCATAACCACTTCACATGGAACATTTCTGATGAATTGTACAACTTGCGTTCTTTGGTGATTCTAAAACTTGCCAACAATCACCTGGTAGGAAGAATTCCTTCATGCATGGGATATTTGTGGAAACATAGAGTGTTAGATCTTGCGAATAATAGTTTTTTTGGGCAAATACCAAATGAATTAGGATATTTGAATCGACTCATATTTCTACGATTGAATGAAAATAAGTTGTTTGGGGAGCTTCCATTGTCCTTGCAGAATATGACAGAGTTGCAGACTCTCGATCTTAGTAAAAATAAACGGTGTGGCTCTATACCCAGTTGGATTGGAACAAGGCATATTAGAGGGTTAGTTGAACTGGATAGAAACCACACTCCTTATATTAGGAGAGTGTGATTATGCAAGTTGACTACTCTGTGCTTTTTGTCTGACAGGGTGGAAGCTACAAGCCTAGAAGAGGAATCTACAAGTTTTCTTACTCACTGGACTGCAACATAGCACGGAGAACATGGAGCAAGCTGGGAATAGTAGTTCAAAGCTGAGATTCTTGGGACTTTTTGATTGATTCGTTGTTGATTCCAGGGGAACCCCGTACTCGTCGGCAGAGTTGGGCTTTGATTTGACTATCCCTAAATTGCTTGCGAGTTATGAGTATTCTCATCGGCAGAGTTGAGTGTCACTTAGCGAACCCTAAAATGCTTGTGAGAAATGTCGACATAGGTGTATACTAGAGTCAAATTTAGAATCAAAGATATTTACTTAATAGTTTTAATTTTTTTACTATTATGTAAAATTCTCCAATATTGTACAATACTAACTTTTGAACGTTTATTTATGGCGTGGTGAACCCAATAAATCCCACCCCACTTTAGGTGGTTTTAAATATTAAAAAAAAGGGAAATGCAGATTTTCAAGCGTTTTAAATTGATAGTTTTGGATCATACAGCCAGGTGATATTTTTTCTCACCAAACACCATAAGTAGTTGTTTAACCAGACAAAATTTTATTTTTAGCAAAAAAACAAAAACTCTCCTTCAAAACTCTTGTAAACTCTTGCTACCAAACGGGGCCTATGTTAGTTGTTCTAACTAGTTGTTTTACTAGTTATTTGTAGATGAGTGTTTGGTAAAAACAAATAGCGGATAGCTGTTTGTTATGCTAAATGACAAAAATGGACACTTATAAATAATGTTTATCGTTAGTTTTATAAATTTTATTGTAATCTTTTTTTAAAGTATGGAAAATATTTTATATACTTATATTTATACTTATTATAGGTGATAATTAAATTTATTTTTCCAGAACATAAAGATAATTAAACTTTATTATAAGTTTTTTAGTTTAGTTAGTGTGTGATCTATTATTTTAAAATATGGAAAAATATGTCTAATAATTTTTGTCTTTTTATTTATTTTAAGGTGTTTTTCATTAACGTATATAAGATTTTTGTATAATTTTAGTTAGTAAGCTTAAAAGGATAAATAAAAACTTGCAATGTTTAAAAAGATAATAAGGAATAAAAATATTGTGTTCAGTTACTGCAAAAATATCTTAAAGGATTCGTGTGCATGATTGAGAGTAAAGGATAAAAAGGAAAATTATAATATTACTTGTTGAGTTAAGTTGGAAACACAACTTTTTCAAGTGTTTTCAAATTGAGAGTTTTGGAATAAACAGCTCGATGATATTTTTTTTCTCACCAAACACCTTAAGTAGTTGTTTGACCGGTAAAAAAATCTATTTTTAGCAAAAACCAAAACTCTCATTCAAAACTCTTGTAAACTCTTGCTACTAACGGAGCCATTGTCATTTAATTTTTTGTTCCTTTTAAACTCTAAATCATATTTTATATGTCCGTATTATTTTACTAGATCCAGTCAAATGAAATAAACATTCTGAGACTACTGTTATATATTTCCTAAATGTTTAGAAGATTCTAGTGAATTACATATATGTGCTTCTTGTATAGTTTATTGCACATAAGTCCCTCCATTCCATGTATCTATTTCTATTCTTTTGGAAATTAATCTAAAGGCACTTTGGGAAACTCCTTTTATATGGTAATATCAGTTGTCATATTCGATCAGTCTCCTTTACTTAAATCCTAGAGGCGGTCGTGACCCCTCCCTACCCATTTTTTTCCCATTAGAAGTAGCGCTGGCAATTTGGAATATGACACCAAGGCCCGACCTTAACCGAGCACGAAATTAGGGGATTTGGGTTGACACAAAACACGACTTGGGTCTATGAATGACCCAAAATAAATAGGTCACGTTCAAGTCAACCCATGGGTCAACTTGTTGACCTGTTTGACACAAATAATTTAAGGGGTAACTATGCAAAGTATACAATATTTTTGAGTATATAATTAAAATTGTTATGGATAAGAACAAATCCTTCATTGCCAAAATCATGGAGATTAAGTAACTATTTTTTTATGAAATTGAGAGTGATTCTGTTATTATTGACTGGGTTTGCATATCACGAGATCATTTGAGCAGTATAAATTCAGTCCCATATACTCAACTCTTCAATCTTCATAATTTGGAGCAGTGTAAATCTACTCTCATATACTAAGTATTTACACATATTTGTAAGTTAAATTTCCCAATTATTAGTAGTGTGTTTTGCAGGTTAGGTTTGGGTATTATCGGGTTTTTACTAGGTCATGTTTGAGTCAAGATTTTGTGACCCGAAATATAATTGGGTTGAGTTTAGTTTAGAGTTTCCAACCCACCGACATGAATCCGCCAACCTGACCTAATTGATAGCCCTAGTTAGAGGCGATGACGTTACTTTCTCTTTTGTCATGCAAAATAATAATTGAGTATCTTTTGATATTTGGCATGCTCGTTTTGGGACATGTGTCTAATAGTATAATTTCTCTTTTGAATAACAATGGATTTTTATCAGTTAGCTATGTACTTCCTAAACCTTATACGTGAGCTTCGTATGATGGCGAAAAGGGGCATGCGTTATCATTTGTTGAAAATTTTGAAGCGTGTTGAGAATGTTCTTGATGCAAATCACTGTGATTTTAATTAATATATTCTCCAGTTTTATATGGCAATTGATAATTTTAGGGGCATGCTATACGCAGTCTGTATTTTGCTTATTTTGCAGTCCAAAATAAAAATACGCCATCGATATATATGATATAATCAATAATTATTTATATCAGACATATGCATCATATATACTACTTTTATTGCATACACTTGCAATTCAGTTATATATTAGAATCATTGTATATATGATTATTTAAAAAAAATACGGACTGCAAATAAGCAAAATACGAACTGCGTATAGAAGGCCTGTTATTTTACTACACATTATTTGTGGATGATATTCTCTGTCCTTTTATTCAGAAGCCATATTTTATGAACGTTCATTTACAATTTCGAGGTTGTATAGAACCTTTATTCATCTCGAATCAAGGTTTCCATAGTGATGGTGGCACTTAGTTCATCAATGCTCGATTATAATCTCACTTGGTACTAAAGTCATCCAGTACCGTTCATTGACATGTGCAGTACGTGCACTTGCACTGGGCCCCAAAATTTTGGGGCCCCCCAAATATTTTTTACTATGTATATATATTTTAGGATTTTTTTCCTTTTAAAATATGGTAAATAAATAATTAGTTCCTAAAAAATAATAAATAAATTTTGTAAACATCAAATAAATTCCAAAATTGTGAGGCACCATAAAAATCATTCGTCTGCCTTCTCTGTGATTCTGCACGACAGGTATAGCATAGCCGACAAGTACGATGGTGATTTTTTTAATCTTAAAAATTTGCAATCCTCTGAATATGCTCATGTTTGATGAAACTAAAATAAGGTAATTAATTATTATTGTTTCTATGAATTTCGTTATTGCCATACTTTAGCAATTCGGAATACATAACGTTTTAATTTTCTATGTGTGGTGCTTGGATTTTCAAGATAAATATGATGATGCATATGGAGGCTATGGGTATGACACACTATAAAATTGTTTCGCTTACATTCTTAATACATCTGTGGGGTGGAGAGCTATAGCAACATAAAGGTGCATTATGTTTGAAATTTTCTGAGAATATAAGTGAAATTTTGAATATTTTTATTGCTCGTTAAATGATCACATTCATAATGAATTTTTATATGAGTGTATTTACAGGGACGGCCCTGAAGGCATCCATCATCAAATTTACTGCCCTTATACACCTGAACAAAATAAGCGAGCTGAAAGGCCATATCATAAAGATGTGTATTCAAGCTTAATTATTTCCCACATCCCCATTTCTAATTGGGACGATGATTTTGTTGCCAATGCTTTTTCGATCAACCATCTACTTCACCCCTCGAGCTACCTCATGGTCGACCTCTATTATACTCTAACTTTCATCTCATTGATTCCAAGGTTGTTCAGTATGTTCGTCCCACTGTGACTCACAAGCTTGCCCTAATAGTATTACGTATGTTTTCCTTGCATATGGTATTCACTCTAAGGGTTTCCGGTGTTTGGATACAAGCAACTGGTCTGCCATGCTCGTTTTGATGATATGTGTTTTCCTTCTTCCACTGAGTAATCTGTCGCTAGTTCTCTTCACTAGATGTATTTTCGTTCGTTAATCCCGACCTTCCAGATTTACCCACTTGGGTGGTAATGTTGATTCAGCCCAGACATCTACATCATGTTCCTCGTGTCCTGAGTTTTTGTTTACACTGACAGTGGTTCCCACCATCATTGTTCTTCCTATATCGGCATGGTCCCTTTTCACCTCAAGTACTCTTTTTGATGACAATATCAGGTCATCGATTGATGGTTCTTTGTCCTCTTGTAACGACTCAGCAATCGCCCTTGCTGCCCGCTCACACCAAACAGTTTTTTCATCTGTCCCAGTCTAAATTGCAGAGAGAGAAAAAATGGAAGTTGAAATTTGAATGGTGAAGCGTATGGTGGAGTTTGATATAAAACGAAAGTGTGTGAAATGAGTGGATGAAAATGAAGTAACATTACCATAAAAGAAAAGTGTGCAACTTGGATTGGGACACCTAAAAAGAAAAGTGTACAATTTCGACTGGAACAGTGTCTTTAGAATTGCAAAAAAAATTAAAAATTTTATATTATTATTTATATCATCTAAATAACATACTCTTGAAGTGGGTGTGGAAATTTAATCTTTAAACGTTTTCAAGATGCATGATTTCAATTATTCTTTAGAGGTAATCTATATTCAATAATTATCCATTATTTATAAGCATATTTATTATAGATCGCTAATGGCAAAATTCAGCTCCAACAAACACTGGCTAGATAACTCGAAATAGTAATTTACTAGTTCATCAGTTAGTCTCACACGCAAAGAATAGTACAGCGATTAGTAGAAACTGATTTAGAGCTCTGACTTTTTTTTTGTCAAACGATTTTGCACGTTTTTCAATAGTATGAAATGAGATTTCTTTTATTTTTCAAAAAAAAAAAAATATGACATGTTTGTTATTCATTCATTACTTAAATTCATCTTCATTCATATGTATTGAGTGACAGAAGTAATCAAATTTATATGTACAAAATACATATAATTAGTTTGCATATGAAATTTATTAAGTATCAGTGAAAATTTAATACACTTATATTGCATGTCTAATTAAATTTACTAATATATGTTTAATCCATGTCCTTCATCCACAACTTAAGGCATAAAATACTACATGAATAATAATAGTCTAAAAGTAGTTATAATTCTGAAATATTTGATATAAAAGTCACAAAATATGAAACATAGAGTGATTGAGAAGTCAAAAAATTTACACGTGACACATTTCGGCTTAATGTAACTTGTTAAATTGAAGTGCAATAAAAGCTGTAAATTATATGTTGAAAAAACATTATATTCTTACTACTAGGAGATCAAAAATAACCATTTACAGGAGGAATTCAAAGAAATTTCAGATCCCGCCCTTTTTTGGGCGAGAAAAAAAAATGGAGGCATCTTCATCGAATTCAAAATTTTCGGCTCCATCAAAACACGCATTTCCAACGCCAATCGAGCTCGAGGTTGCCTCTGCGCTTCTGATTCTCTCCGCCTTCTCCACCACTCCTCCGCCACGGTAATTTTAATTTTACCGCGTTTTCCCCCTTTCATGAAGCTTTCTAGGTCGGCACTATGTGACTGTGTGTTTTTCTATCTTCCTGCAGCGAGAGGGAAGATGAATCGGAGAAGAAGAACAAGTTTGAGTGGAAGACGAAGAAAGGCGAGGAGAAGATTGGTTCCGTGAAGGTTACCGGTTCCGATTCACGGCTGAGCAGTCCAGCTTCATCGACAGTGACGGCGGAGAATAACAGCGATCAGCGCGCGCGGTTCGTCGCCTTGCTCTCTAAGATTCCGCAGATGATGAAGCTCAAGGTAGTTTTCAATTTCGTAGATCTGATTTTTAGGACGTAAATCCCCGTGGTTAGATCGAGGCTTAAAATTCAATATCTAGCCACAGGATCTGATAAATTTAGGCAAATACTCTTATTGATTGAAATTCCTTTTAGGTCATGTTTAAGTTCTCTGAATCGCAGCTTGCATGTTCGGTGAAATACTCTTTGCTTTGATCGGGATTTCTTTGAGATTTTGCTCTTCCTGAAGAGATTGGGCTTGATTTGATTATCTAGGGTTTGAGATCTCTGAATCACCTTGCAATGATGTGATGCGATTACTCTATACTCCATCATCACGTTGAACTTGAGCTGCTTGTTTTTTGCTGTCTTTTGCTCTTCTCTTCATTTATGGTGGTGTTGAGATATTTCCAATTAGCATTACCTACTTACAGCTGTAGATATTCATGTCTAAGGCATCCTAGCTAAGAGTCTAATGTAGACTCTTGGAAATTGTATTGCTCCGTGCTTAATTCAAATGAATTTGTAGGTTGTGCGTAAGAAACGATCGAAGAGTTCGTGCATTTCAGTAAAGCAGGAAGGATCCTGTTCAGGTTCGATTACTTCATGTGTGTCATCTGGCTCAACAAGAAGCAGCGCAGTTTCCAGCTACAGCAAACAGCATCGCAGGAATTATATGCCCTGTACTCTGGTGCCTAAGAAGAAGCCTGTTCTCAGCTCAAACCACTTGAGAGGCCTAGCAGAATCCATACTGAAGATTCTGTCAACTCATGGTCGTGCTTCTGAAGTTATGATTCGTGATGTTCTCGGCGACAGCCCCAGCACCAGCAAAGCACTCAGAATGTAAGAACTCTTCCCTCTCAACACGCACATCAAAATAATGCTGTTATCTGCTGCTCAGTCATGGTAACACAGTTATGTGCTTCCATCAAAAGAATGTTGTCAGTCTGTTACTTTAGCTTTGCTTTAGCTGTACATTTACCCTAATCATGAGGTTATATTGGATCAAGAATTTGATTAGAAGTTCATACATGATTCTGCAGATTGCTCAACTTGGAAAAGGTGAAGAGATCTGGAGCAGGAGGTCGTGCGGATCCCTATATTTACATGGTATCATTTTATACCTTGTTAGCTATACACCGTTTACTCATAAGTGGGATGCAAATCCATTGTTTGCTTAATCGTGTCTTGTGTATTGCTTGGTTTGTAGATAGCTTGAAGTCGTATTTATTGGAGATATCCAAAACCAGTGTCTGGTTATACAGAATGAAGAACAGCTGGTCTTTTGATAGGTACATTTTTAGCATTACTGCAGATAAAACCTTCATCCTGGATGCAAAACTGGTGCAAGGAAGCATATATGAAACCCTTATAGTTATATTGTCAATCTGTAGGCTCCATCCTTTTTGTTCTTAAAGTTGTTGTGCCCCTTTGTATAGTAAGAGGGCAGTTATTCTCAAATCTAAACTAGGGGTTTTCTTTGTGCTTGCTTACAAGTTCTGGTCCCGTATGCCTTTATTCTGTCTTGACACTAGTTCATTGAAGTTGATACTACAATCTGTGATCTCATTGTTTGATGCGCGTTTGTTTATATGGGAAGAGCATTAGGCCAAGAGACTATATTAAGTCTGTTTGGTACATAATTACTAGCATATGCATATTCTCCTTTAACTGTATGATGCTCTTGTACTTGTATATGCATGATGTTTACTAGGCCGCAGATTCATGTTTTCTCTCTTTTAAGTAGGATGCGGTATATTTCGCCCAAATGTGATTCGAAATTGTTTGTCAACCTTGACTATGCGAGAATAAAACTCAAGCTGTTGTTACCTTGTTAAAATGTATACCATTACTATCCACAACTTTAAGACATCTGTGTGAGGCTGTGAGTCTTTTTTTTTTATAGATACATACATGTTCTTACTTTGTATATTGTCGAAAATGTCCTTAGACATGAACATCTCTTTTTGTTCCTTTGTTCTAAGCGTTTCCTTAAATCTAACTAATCAAAACATGAGATAAACATTCGACAAAACAATTTCCACAACGAGTCAGCCTTCAATGATTAATGTTTATAAAATATTTGAGATGCTAGTATAATAGTCCACAGACATTCCATTCCATAAGAACTCATTTAACTACACAGATATTTGATGACAAGAGCTTGATATATTTTTCAATTTTGAGTGCAACTGATAGCTTTTGAATGAGACTACGACTGTTACTTGGTATATAATTCTTTTCATAAAATGTGTGCTCTTACTTCTTAGTACCGAAGTGTTCGGGTAAGTGTTCAATACTTTTGAGTTCTCAAAAAAATAAAATCCATACCTGTATTTCACTTTTCAGCTTTAGTGATGACCCCTGTAGTTATTTCCGGCCATTCTGATGCAAAAAGACCATTACTTTGATTTCATTTAAGAAGTAAATTCTCTTGTATCCCAAATTCTTTGGTAAATACTATGATCTGGTTCTTAGAATATGTAAAATCGTACTTGGTTCATATAATTTGGCACAAAAGAATGGGTTTTAATAGTAGCTCGAAAATGTCAAAAGATAAAGAGTCATAATCTAGCACTAAAGAAATAACTTGCACCAAATTGATCGTTAAATGTCAAATTGTCAAGAATACTCTTCCAGTCACAAACAGTTTGTAAAAATAAAATAGAACTGTAATCTCTAGAATCTTTATTCCACAATGTGTGGAATGCGAATACATCCAATCTGAATCCAGTATCACTTTGAAGAAACTATATTCCGCAGTCATCTTTTCTCATATGCTTGTTTTCATTGAAGATGAGAATATAGGCTCATAGTTTCATAAAGCCGATGCCTCCTTTGAATGAACCAAATAGCGGATGTGATCTCCTGAAGCTGCATATGTCCTCTATCTGAACAAAGTCAGGTTCAACCAACTCGGTTTTGTCTTTACTACATTCCGATGAATGTGAGCCCCCATAAATCAACACACTCAAGGAACTTTTCTGTGAGGCACCAATTTTTATGTGTTGATTGAAGAATTTAATCAGATCATCTTTCGTCAATTGCTTCAAAGCTGCAACCTATCATAAGAAATCTTGCTCAGTCTCACAGTTTTGTTAGCTTAGCTTTTTGGCAGCAGGGTGGAGATGTTGTGGTTTGGTAAACAAAATATAGAGTAGTAAAATATTTACCTCACGTTCTCTCCTGTCAAACTTCAGAGTCCCATCAGATATTTCCCGCCAATAAAAACGAGTCTCCTCATGTAAATTCTTGTGCTTCTCAAGCTTTAAATCAACTAGCGCATTCACATTACTCTGAATTATAAGCACAATAAAACTTCATGTTAGATATATCACCAACGCAAAGGAAATATTCCAGATACCAGTATGGCAGTGTGGTAAACATATATAGTAATGCTTATCTAGCAACAGCAACATAGAGTATCAAGTGCTCATCCCAGAAGCCTACTTAGAAAGGGCTGAGGTTTTCCAAAAGGTGTAAGAAAGCATCACCTGCTAATAATATGGGGTATAAACTAGCACCCATTAAAAAAGTCTTTGGCTCTGCTACTGAATTGAGAGATGTCTATACTAATTTAACAGTTTGATCCAACAATGTAATACTGCCTACTTTATACGTCGATGAGCGTGTATTTTGCTGTTAGTGCTGTTTTTTTTTTTTTTTTTGCTCAACCTTTCAAAACATAGTAGTTAACAGTTAATAGTTAAACAGGCTTGTCAAGCTTACCTTGAATTCCTCAGTTGTCATTTCAGAAAGTTTACTCTCAAACATCTTAAGAAATGCCTCAACTCTGGAGTTGATATGTTTAGGACCCTGTCAAAGTAGATATTTGGAGTTGGAAAACTCAACAGCAAAAGAAGAAAAGAAAAAAAAAAAAAAAAATCTTGATCTCAGCAGTATACATAGCAACACAATCTTAAAACCACCTTTGCTGTAGACTGAATGATAAATTGTACTCCTCGAATGCCGAAGTCATCCCTGTCCAACAAAAACTTGATGTAAACTTAACTAAAGCAGTATTTCCAAACCCTATTAGTATGAACCATATGCCACATATGATACCTTGGCATAAGCACGGTAATGTATCCAAGCTGCTCAACAGATCTGAGCTGGTGGAAAGCTGGTTGTTTGGCTACCAGCCCAAACAGCTGCAGTTCAACATTCAGCATGAAATCATCCTGGTGAACCTACACATTAAAAGCTTTTCCATTAGATTTTCTAGGGTAGATAGTACATCAGATCATGCATCTATAAAAGCCCAAAATAGACAGCATATCTTAAAGATACTTTCAGACAAATCAATAGAAAAAACCAGCCCAGTGCTTAAAATTTTTGCATAAGTTTCTCTTAGGGTCCGAAAATCAAGAACCAGAGCCTAATATATGCAATCGCAGTCTCAAACATTTTTGCACTGTCTGCCAACTTAACCTCTTTGTTTCGCAAGAGTTGGAAAATATTAGGGTGTGTTTGGTTCGCAAGGTTTTTGAAAGTCTGGATTTTGTTTTGGGTTTTTGAGAGTTTGGTTTTTTGTTTGGGATTTTGAGAGTATGGTTTTGCAAAATCCTTGTTTGGTTGGGTTGAGTTTGTGAGTATAGAACAAAATCTTTGATTTGTTTTTAGGATTTTGCAAGTCTGGATTTTGGAAAACTTGATGAACCAAACAAGATTTTACAAAACTGGACTTGGATAGTCCAAGTTTTGCAAAAACTTGTCCAACCAAACACACCCTTAACCTTTATAAATTGGAAAAAGATTTACAACTTAAAAAAAAAGGATTAACAAAGGTGATTCTGCTCAATTGCAGTCCATTTTCAACTTGTACCTGAATATAATGCAGAAGGGCAGAATTTTCATCACTTGGATTTAGACCTTCCGCAGCATAGCAGTAATTTACCCCAGTTTCAAGCTTAATAACTCTGTTGGTCATATGTTGAGATGCAAACAAACCCTGAGATAAAGACTTGGAACCCTTGTAAAAGAGGTCCTCAACATGCTCTACCATTGATTCTGCTTCTTTTGGTTCAATATTTCCTGAAATGCACATAGTTTGTTATAATAAGCTGAAGAATAACTTCCACAATCCAAGTAATATAGACCAATATAATAGAAGTTCACAGCAGGAGAACAACCAGCTACATAGAATTCCAAAAAGGTCCTTGATAGCATCTGCGAGCAAAATCTCAGAAGGTTGTCAGCTTCAAGGTGCGGAAGAACTTCAAGTTCCTCTGCCCAGGATGTTGCTTGGTCATGCAAAATCAATGAGCAGTTGTACATAGCTTGCTGATACGGTTGTTGGAATTTGAAATTTTGATATTCCTTAGTTACCAGTTCCTACCAGAAAACAAGACAGTAAAACATTAGAGATAGCTTAAACATCTAACTTCTGGATGTGGAGCCTTCCAATTGAAGCATGCAGTGATGCAGATAAGTTAAACTTCATCCATATTCAAGGAGCAAAGCCAACTCAGAATTTTTGAGAAGCAAACATCCAATGCAATATAATTGCTTCACTTCTTTATGCAAAATTATTTTGCTCAGCCTAGAACCAATTAATCTAGACCAATCTGGAATATGTTTATCATGTTCAGCAATATACTGGCAATAAGCAATTTAATCAGATTTATCTATCAAAAGTTATAAGTGGAAAATGTTTATGAGTTCTACAATTAGAGCCAGCTATAGAAACTTGTAAGACTTCGAGGTTGTCACATTAGTCAATTTGCACTGGACCTCCATTTCATCATCGCAACACCTCAACTTCGACACAAGTATGTAAGATTTAGCACTTTGATTAAAACTATTAGAAGACTTTTTAATCATAAAAATCAGATCATTCAGTAAATACTCAGATTACTAAGTTTGCTTTAAAATAGGGATTAAATACACCCTAAAGTAACTCCTAGAAATTAAGAAATGTGTCAATAAGACCTATGTATCACATTCTATTTTTGTTTCATTATTGAAAATAGTCAAATAAATGGGAAAGAGTACAACCTATATATACTTGGACAGAGGCAACAAAGATGCTATACTTAATGTAGGCCCCACTTAATGGGATCAAAATTTGGTTATTGTATTCATAACAGATCTCCTTCATATATCCTACTTTCTTTCCTTGGAGTGTTCTTTCTACACTGTATAGACGATATCTAACCCTTCATGGTTATCTCCACAAAATATAACTATAGTTTTGCCTCAATTCTGGATAAAATTACCAGTTATGGCAAGGAAACCCTGCGTGGCATACTAAGGTTGGCATAAAGCTACTAATATAACTACACATAAATGCATTCACCCCCACCCCCTCTCTATAAAACCATCTAATGCTAGTTCCCTGTGATTAAAAAACATCAATCATTGATTTGCCATTGTTAACAAATTCATTTGCTATTACAAGGTTGTCAAAGAATCTGAAAGTCACCGTTAATCAAGACAAGAATTGCACTGACACGATGACTGCATAATATATGATAGTTTGCTTACAAAAGGGTACATTCAAGAGAACAAGCGGTTGTTGAACACCAGTGAAGAACATACCTTGATTACAGAAAATCTGTCTGGTTTTACTTCGAATTTTGCAATCTTTGCAAGAACTGTGTCAAGTAAAATCCTCAACTTATGATTATACCCAACCACAGTCACCTAAAACAAAGAGCATACATATACATGAGGTCAAAAAAATAACAATTTTTAAAATACAGAGGACAGAAATACCAATTAACTTGATTTTCAGCCACGATACAAAGTTATGATGCACAGCACGAAACAATTTTTTTTTGTAAATTATGATACAAATTCGCAACATATAAAGGAAAGACTAAGAAACTACCAAATACACATGTTAAAGGCAAAGTTATAATTATTTTTAGATGCTAATAGAGGGAAGATTGACAAAAAAGTTTTTAAAAGAGTGTTTGTTTGACCACAATTAATTTTTTAGTGATGCTGCCCCAAATTAAAAGACGTGAAACAGTCCAATAATTCATCCTCTGTCCAGATTTAGAAATGGTGAACTAAGTACCTGGAAACCATTGTTTGCACTGCTTATTCCATAATAAAGACCAGCAACTTGTGCATCATAGGCTGGAAGAGACAAAGCATTATGAGCCTCAAACTTATATGGTGTACAGGTACCAAAAATACAGAAAAGAGTATGGCAAGAAATGCTCTGATAAAAAGGACATCTAAACATGACAGAATCCAACTTTAGTTAGACATACCATATTCATTCAAATAATCCATCACCAGTCGTGTAAAAATTTCAGTTAAAACTTCTGCTTCAGGAGTATTTCCAGAATAGGGACAGCTGAAATCTATTATGACATGTGCCTTCGGAGTCAGAAAAACTGAGTCGCGCTTGTACCACAGCCTTGAATATGATGATTTCCTCAAAAGTAGAGGATAATCCGTCTGCTTTAAAAGCAAAAAAGTGCACATTAAGTTTAGTAATTGAAAATCTAATGAAATCAGGGTGTTAGGTTCATTACCTTCTGTAAGCCATCCTTTATTGATAGATCAGTTGGAATAAAAACATTGGGGTGTGGAAGATGCAGATGCTCATATGGAGCTTTTTCAATCCAATTCTGCAACAGTTCAGATGCCTATATAAGTTTCAAAATGTAGGCATGTATACATAGTACACAAGATCAAGAGCAAACCTGAATCATGGAACTAGTTATCTTCTCAACAGAATATGCAGTTCCATACCAAGGTTCATTTAAGCTTGTATGCCCCTCAAACTTCGTGGACTCCCAAAAGATTCTATAAAGATCAGACTTTCATTTAGATGCAGCAATCATAAGTTATGTCCAGAGACTATATTTTGAGTGTTTCAACCAGCATGTAATAAACTTTTGCTTAAATAGAAATAGTGTTTAAAGCCAGTTGAGAATAATTCTCAGCAAAAGGTAATTCACAAGCTTCGTGGAATCAAATAAAATTTACAAAATCAGAGTTGGCACCTAAACTAAGCTAAATAGCATCTATTTGAAATTTTACAAACTGAATAGAACATAGAGAACAAAATTTCCTCATAGCATACATGTAAGTTATCTGGTTGACTTCACACTCAATTAATTCAATGAGTGATATTTTCCAATCTTGACGCTAATTTATAAGCTTCAATGTTTACATGAATTTTCTTCTCCTTTTCTGTAATCGCCACAGAATTACCCATTCTATTTCGATGATTATACCAGCTTAAGTAAAGAAGGTTTTTGATTTTGTTTTTAAAAAGGCTAAAGAATATGTCATGATCAAGTATCTTCCTTTCCTTGTCAACTAAATGACCTCGCCATAGTTGCCCACTGATTTCAAGGAAATTTTATACAGCAATGAACTCATATTTTTAATTAAAATTGGTACTATTAAAATGGGGAAAAAAAACTCACCTGACACTATTTGTAGCAAGCTCATCCAAGACTGCTTGAATAATAACTGGGTTAAAGTTGGAAGGCAGAGACGATCCCACCAGCCAATCTTGTGGGGGATACATCTGAAATGAAAGTCACAATACAGAAAGGAAAATAAAGCCATCAGTGTCATCCAAGTTCCTATGATGTTTTCTTCCTAATACCCTTAGAAGTTAGAAGTAGCTATTTGGCAGTTCCAAGTAAATATAAGTTTGTAAGAGAAGAGGCAGTATCAATGAAAATTAAGTAATGTAAAGACACTAATACTAATAATCATCAATATAAACAAAAATATATTGAGAGTGATGCATCAAAACATAACCCACTGAGTTTGAAGAAACTACAAAATTTGTCTAATTCATCAAACACACTGTTTCATTAGTTAATCAAAAACCCAACTTACTATGATTACCTCAGCAGAAATTGAAAATTGAAAGTGTGGATAATTGAGAGTATGACTGGCCTATTAAAGAGATTGTTTGATGGAAATACAATGGATGACTATGTGTGTCCGACCTCCGAAGAGAAAGTACTAACCCAAATAACACACACACACACACACTTTTCCTCTTCATTCTAGCCGGCTCCTCATATTTCCATCTTATGACATGCATTGGCTTCTTTTTTGCCATCTATGTTTTCTTTTTGACAGATCAAAAGTTACACAACCAACGAATGTGTGATGCAACAAAACTCATACAAAAACGAACACACTTCTTGAGTCCAACAAAATTGCATTTATCCAAGATTATCAACTACAATAAATCAATTCAGTTTTAAGTTCAAACATCTAGGTAATTTTATTAGTCTTTTATGTTGAGTAACTTAAAACAGTCCAGAACGTTTCCTACAGACTTCAACTTCAAATTTCAAAAAAAAGTTTTACGTGACAAACTTTAAAAGTTCAAATTTTACCCTATATCAGTAAACAAAACCCAACCTTATCCATCTAGAATGTGAAGTATCTAAAAATAGAATTATATCAACCCTCTAATTCAAATCCATATGAAATATAAAAATAAAATAATCAATAAGATAAATCAGCTTATAAAACAACACTACTTTTATAGATACGCCAACCTATCCACCCACTAAAACTGAAATGTGATGACATAACAAATCGAAAGATTAAATAGTGTACAGTGAGTAATTAGCAATTTAACTACCTGCATACTTAGTGCAAGATTGACGACGTAGTCACTTGGACGAATTTTGTCTTTATAGTGGAACGCAGTCTCACTCACAGCTGAAATCTTCAATGAAAGAAAACCAACACATTAGAAACCATAAAATTTTCTGTTCACTGCACTTTTATTCAGTTGCTGGTAAAAAACAACCAGGGTAAGAATAATGAAGATGCATTCCAACAGGGATACCCTTCATTCATGCCATTATTTTTAGTTATCATGCCAATTGTATGTTGTATGTTGCATGAAAATAGTGAGTATTCATTCTTTACCGTTGAAACTGAAATTAACTACACAAGTCTATGAGCATGTTAGAGCAAGTCCAATAGTTTCTCCATTCACATTCTCCATAATAGGGAAGCTAACTTCATATTCCCCATATTTTTTCACCTCAAACCCAACAGTTTCTCCATTTTTCATTCCCTAAAATTTATTACTAACATTTAATACTACATATTTATTCAATTTTCTTCTATTTTTAAAGTCATATATTTAATAAGTCCAAATAATAATGAACTTATAATACACATTAAAATGACATTTCATATTTGACATTACTTATTCCATAATATAAAATTATAAAAAATACATTTTATAAAAAATAACACATTACGAATTACAATATATTATTTTTGTAACGTATTATGAATAATTAGACTCATCTCTTTTCAATTATTATTAAAAGTTATTTTTTTCAACTATTAGAAATAAAATGCTTGCCAAAAAAAAGATTTAGTTTAGACGTTGTGACTTATAAACAAACGTCAAAATAAATATATTTATGAACTTAAAATTTAGTAAATTTATATTGAAAATCTGATTATATTTGATTATTAAATATCAATAGATATGTATATGTAAAAATAGTCATATGAGATCTTATTACAATCGTTTTTATGCATATTTTTAGAATATGTATTTTTTATAAAATTTTATTGTTATTATTTTAAGATATTATCATTTAAAAATATTGAAGAGAAACAATTAATGAATCAAATAATCAAAAACTTTACAAGAAATATTAAATGTTGGTTCTCCAAAAAAAATTTCTCATTCTCCAAATTTGGAGAAGCAAACCTTCTCTCTCTTCAATTTTCCTATTATGGAGAATGAGATGGAGAATCTGTTGGACTTCAAAAAAGGCTCAAATTCTCCATATTTGAGCAAATTTGCTATTATAGCAAAGTTGTTGGACTTGCTCTTATGTTTCTCTGCATAAGGTGTTGACTTTCCCAGTGTACCTTCTCTATGAATTATCACCCTCTTTAAAAATGAGTACTTCTATTATTGGGGGTAGGGAGTTCATAATGACCATAGCTTCATCAATGCTAAGTTAAAAAGTTACTGACTGCAAGTGGAGAGCATAACAATAATTTTGAAGTGCATTTGACTAATTAAATTCCAAGATCCGATGATGCTAAAAGTCTCCTTGCAGTTAAGTCCTGAGTCCTTAGTTCTGAAGGATTACATGTAAAGGATTTAGTGCCTCTAAAGTTTTTCCTCATACTTTATTTAGATCATAACTTTAGAAATGCTGCCATGGCTTAAATCGGTCTAAAATCATCCAATTTTTAAATAAAAAAGCATATATTACCAGGATAAACACAAGAGTTTTGAGGGTATATACCTCGTCATATATCCATTTGCAAGCCCCAGACTCTTGAAGGAGATGAACATATCTAAATGTCAGCCCCACAATATCCTCAACATGCTCTGCAATCAAATTAGAAATTTTACACTTGCAGAAAAAGAAAAAAAGTAGATGTCCACCTAGGGTTCAGCTATTTGCAGTTCACATGACGCAAATAAAACCAACCAGGCCAGAAAGTAAGTGAAAGAAATCAGCCATAAAGCCTGATTCTTTCTCCATTCAAAAGCAAAAGATCTGAAGAGAAATACAGATACTAACCATGACCGGAGTCTGTTAAATCTATAATTATTTTGAAGAAAGCAAAATCATCTGTTGATTCTGATTCTCCTGCAGATAAACCTGTTGCCCACCCTGCATAGAAATCAATTAATCCATTAGAAATCTTCCTCCTGTTTGAAAAGCTATAAGAAACAACATGATTATGAAAAGGCAGCATCTGTTGAGAAAAATTGGACATGCTTTATCACTCTACTAGAACAAGGAACACTAGAAAAACTCATATTTTCTTCTAATGCATATGGGATATCATTGGCACTATCCCCTTCTTTTTCCTCTCTCTCACAACCAAGCGATACTAACTAAATGAAAAACTTCAACGGAAGGGAAGAAAATCAGATAAGGTCTCATCTAACCAAAGCTTTAGGCACGAAAAAAAGGTACTTGGAACTCCTAAAAAAAGGATACATGTATAGATTTAGTTGTATAGTGACATTTTATAGTTTTTAACTATTTTCTCAAACAACACAAAAGCTTATATTCCAGGTATACAAGCTCAATCATCCTGCATATTAATACTATATGAAGTGCCCAACTGCTAATTACTGTACGAGTTTTACAGAGTGAGGGAAGAAAATTTCAAATACCCTACTGATAGCTGAGAACCCACCCAATTTTTTCAAAACAAAAAATATAGATCCTTCTCCTTCATGTCCGATCAAGTGACCCAGGTACCTGCTTGGTCCCTCCTTATAATGACGTATCTCAGGGGTTATTGGCCATACGAGTCTCAGCTTATGACCTTGCTTTATAGGAACAGCTTTGACGAGAATCTGAATAAGGAAACAAAGGAGCAAATAACAAATGAGCAAACTTAACAGTACCAATTGAAAACTTTAAATTGTTTTTTTCAAATAATAATCAAAAACTTGCATAACTTAAACAGGGTTAGAAAAAGCTATCATGTTAGTCTGCACCAGCTTTGGTTTATCTTAGACGTTAAAAATACAGGAACCAGGCAAACCTTTAACCCCACTCATTCATGAAAATCTTAACCAATCGAGTTAAACAGAATCAGAAAGGGTTAAAATTCATTTTCATTATTCTCGGGACAATATACATGAAAGAAGCAAATGATAGAAAGTTTGCATTATAGAGGCATTTAAACTAAAGTTGCAATTAAGTGAACAAGATTGAACGAGAACAATTTGTACATGGAGTATTACATTAAAGAACAGACAAAATGCCCACAATCTCAATGAACTTATAACAAACTTTGAAAACACAAGTGTAAGTTAGACAATGAAAGACAGATTAAAATAACTACCTGAAGATATTCTGTAGTGCAAGGCTGTCCAGTAAATCTGGGAGAACTTCTATCAATATTTCGAATCTCTTGAAACTTACTCTTTACCAGAGTTTGAGCTTCATCAAGACTGCCTACAAACACCATAGAACAAAACTTACTCGAATTACAAAGCAAAGTGTCTAAAGAAACTGAAAAAGCAAAGTGTTGAAAGAAACTAACAACAGGCAACAGTCTCTTACCCTTTATGTACACAACTAAATTCATGAGATTTGCAGAGTAATTTTCTGCATAAAATTTGAGAAGCTCCTGCCTTGTATCCAGCCCCCTTGCTTTTGGCCTCACCTCCAACGTCTCCCAGCTCCCTATGCATACAACAAATAGCCAGACGACAAAATAATATTAGAACGGTCATGTATGATTTCAGAGAAAAGTTTCAAGTGAGTTTTGAAACATTGTCTTTTGACATACATACCTGTGCTGAATTTATTGTATGCATGGTCTTTTGAACTGAGATGTTTATGAAGCTGCAGACATTATTTGAACAATTCAGTTTAACAAATTTATCCTACGAACAGGAAGAAACCAAAAACTGAACATGCCCAACAAACTCTCAAAAATATTCAATATACATTCTCATCTCATGATTTTCTATCTTCTCTCTCTTTTTAACTCAATTTATTGATTCATTTATTTTACTTCTCTTCTAATAGTTTCTCCAGCATTGCCTTAGCGAGGAAACAACTAGATGTGGTATAAGCACTATTCAAACTGAGCAACGCACCAATTTGAAACGCTGAGGTCTAAACTATATACAGATGATAAAGCATGTACAGAACTAAATTGCCCTGAGTTACCTATCCAAAATTATTATTGCCTTGCTACCATTAAATTCTCTACACTAATCTGGAGCATACTCAGTTAAGCTATTATAAGTGAAAGGGTTTGTCCAATATGAGTGAAGCTGTTTTCTAATGTTATAAAATAATTGTCTTCCACCTATCCTACTTAAAATGATGAGTTTGCCAAGTAATGAATGACAGTCCAGCTATCTTATTGTTAAAGCCTTATAATTCAGAAGGGTTATATGATAAGAAGAAGTTTAACACTGCTGTATTGGATTGTTAATTTCCTAACAAGAATCATAGCCCGAAAAACTCCAACACCAATAGTTCAGAGAAAGGTACATGAACAATGACAAAGATATGGAAACACGCCATAGATCAGCCCCTCTCTAGTATTCAATGAATATTTTGAAAACATATTTAATTAGATTTGAAAGAGAAATCCATGATATGCCTAACTAAGATGTATAAAAATGTAGCTTCCAAAATAATCAGGGCAAAAAGATGAATCACAACTCTAACGCAAAAAAAGTGTGAAAGGCAGCAGTTCATCTAGGACTAGGGTCAGTCACAAAATCTATTACCTGGTTCATCCTCCAACCATCAGATAGTAAATTCTTCTGGTGCTCTACAAAAAGAGAATATTTAGAAATCGTTCAGTAGACTAAGAAAACACCAAATGAATTTAATAAGTACCAGAATCAACTGCCTTTATTTCCCTCATCGTAGCATCAGCTGACATCAATGGCTTAATAAAAAACTGGGAAAATCTGGAAGGCAAAAGCAACATAGATGAAAAATAACCACTTGAAACTTTCTATAACTTCAGTGGTTGAATAAAAGAACAGAGAGCAGAAGCCTTGCCTGTCTAGAGCTTCTTCAAAACAATCTGCATTAACTTCAAAATAATAGTTTGTTTGCTCTGCTGCTGTGAAAGCATTGGTACTTCCCCCATGCTGTAACAAAGAACAACGCAATTATTTCTAAAGCTGATAGTGAAATGCGCCAAATTATAATGCTGATGACTGGGAATGTTCAAAAGAGAATTCACAGCCAAGCCAACATTTTCATCCTAAAGGGAAGGGTTATGGACAGAGCATATGAAGATAAAGATTATTACTTTATAAGGAATTCACAACTAACAGTGTAGAGTAGGCAACTAGCATACCTCCGTAATATACTTCGAGTAGCTATCCTCCAAAGGATACTTTTCACTAGCATAAAATAGCATATGCTCTGCAATCAAACAAACAAAGGCTTCAACACAACATCAAACAACTCTCTGATTTCTTCGGCATAAGAAATTCCTACATACAAATTATGTAACGAACAAGGAAGAAGAATAATAATCACCGAGAAAATGAGCGAGCCCTTCGAGGCCATCGGGGTCACTGAATGCACCAACACCAACTCCCATGGAAGCCGCGCACTGAAACACACCAACGATTTAATGTATATAAAGAAAACACTCCTTTTGGAACCAAACTAAGATTAATCAGCAACTGAAGGCGTACCTTATCGGTTTCAGGATCGCTGATGAGCAGGACTTGAAGAGAGTTGTCGAGAAGGATTCTGCGGTACTCTCTTTTGTCATTCCGGGGCTTCACGATTTCAATTGGTTCCTCCTCCTTCCTTGCTCCAACCGCCATTTTCTCACTTGCAGAAAATGATAGAGCTTGAGTTTCAGCGATTGAACTCAGAGCAGTTTATGCGTGCTCAATCGAAAGAAGAGGGAGACTTTAGTCAGGGTTGAATCTGGAACCGCGACAAGCAACTTAGAAGCCAATTTATATCTTCCTTCCTGGCTATTGTGGTAATCAGATTCTGCTTTTTGATATCAATGTCAAGGATTTCAAGAACAAGGCTTTGAATTGTTTTTATATTTATTTATTTATTTCATGATTATTCATAACATTGCATTTTATACCCCTCCATTTCCAACTATATGCTTACATACCACTAATTTTATGGAATGTTCGATTTCAAATTTACATCTTCCTAGCCCCTAGTGTTCAAAATTGAATATTGTACCTTTGCATAATTGCATTGAGTTTTCGCAAGAAATGTGTGACTTTGAACTACTCAACTTCTCAATTATCAACAATAGCATGTGTGATGAGTTTAGAACATTTTCAACGGTAAGCCACACTCTCTTGTAGTTTAGGATGGCACGTCATATTTTTAAGCAAGTCGCTTTTCAAATTAGTGTTTAAATTAGTGGTAAGTTTTGGCTATTAGAGCAAGTCCGACAGTTTTTACATTCACATTCTCCATAATAGGGAATCAAATCTCATATTCCTCATTTTTTTTGCCTCAATTCCAACAGTTTCTCTATTTTTCATTCTCTATAATTTATTGACATTTATTACTACATATTTATTCTATTAAAAAAAGCTCAATTAAACATGGCCTTGGTCTCATAAAAGAGCCTCCCAAATTTCCTCAGTTGCGACTTTCCTGAATGAGTTTTGTCTGCTGCAACATTGTGGGACACTCACCTCTTGGTGTATAGTCAGGGTTGAGCTTGACATTAGGGTGATCCAGTTCCAAACTGCTTAGCAAAGACCTCCACCAAATGACATCCGATAGCACCAATATCATCCAATAATTTCACCCCATAAGATAGACATAGGATCTGATTGGTATATTGCATGTTGGTCAAAATTAAATGGAAGAGTTTAGTTGGCTTGTCTCCCTCTTTAGCCAATTTATCTTAGCTCTTTAGCCAATTTATCTTAGCTCTCCGCTGCAAGAACTGGTATCCTGCATCAGCATAGAATTCAGCAGCCACTCTTTTGTCCCTCTCTTCTGATTGAAGTGGTAAGGATGAGAGATTTATGTTCTGATTAATCACATCCCTTTCCCATTTTTCCTTAGCTAGAGCTGCCCTTTTTCCTATGTCAGAAAAACTGTCTATTAAGCTTTAGAAGTGGTGTATGCAGGGAGTTCAGTGCCTGAAAGAAGTTTTCCAGATTGTGGATGGTCTGATCACCCCAACATGCCTTTACAGTATCTTTTAAACAGTGAAGATGAGGACCACATGTAAAGAACTTGAAATATTTTGAGACCTTTTTGCCCTACTTCCTTAATTGGACCACTAAGGGGGGATGATCTGAGGTGTGTCCTGGTTTAATCAAGCATCGAGACTCATGCGGATGAGTGATCCAAGTATGATTTACCAATGCCCTATCAATGGTACTGAATATCCTCCTACCAGCTTGTCTCCTGTTCTCCCGGGTGTATGAAGGGTCAAAAGTCTTCAGCTCCAAAAGGTCCAAGTCCTGCAACAGTTGCTAGAAATCTTGTACTGTTGTGATGTCAACTGGAGTCCCTCCCTACTTGTCTCCCATATGCAAAGGAACATTAAAATCCCCTATGATTAGCCATGGATGAGAAGATCCATGGTCTAACTTTGTAAGTCGGGGCCATAATGGCTTCCTAGTTTCATGCGTGTGAAAACCATAAAGTAGGGTCTCATTTATTTATTTCCTCATTTCCTTGTTGTAGCATAGTGCATCTATCCACTAATCAGACTTTATTGTACTCAGAATGTCAACACGGTTAGGGTTCCACCCCAACCAAACCCTACCAGAGCCTGCAATATCACTATTACTAATCCACTTGCACTCCAGGTTCAATCTGTCCCATATGTCTTGTTATTTGCCTTGCTTTACTTTAGTTTCAAAAAAACAAAGCATACCAAAATCAAAATATGTACAGAATTTCTTAAATTTCAACCGCTTCGCTAGTTTATTTACACCTCTTAGATTCCAAAATATAATGTTGCTATTCATTATATGGAGGATCAGCAAGGGCCGGGTACTTTCCACCTGAAGATCTATCCATTTCCACAGTCTCCATTAGGCCTAATCATGGGGCGGGTATGGGTCTAATTTACCTAGATTCGGACCCGACCCGTAGAAAAAACGCCTGATTCAAATCTGACCCATATCCGCAGGGTCTAAAATTCGAAGATTCGCACCCATGTCCACCGGGTACAAGGATCTTAAACGGATCCAACTTTTTATCTATAAATCTGTTACTTTGATGTTAGAGATTTCGAAATAAATACGAATAAGCTCAAATGTCTCTATTTTCTTACAATAAGCGTAATGGTAACATACATAATGAATTATCAGCACATATTACACATCAGAATATTCAACAATTTAGTGAACTCGTAGATAATTCAGTACAAGAACGTAGGACATAGATATTATAAATAGAAATATATTATTTATAATATATTAATATGTAAATAGCTCTTAATATGGATGGATATGGATCCGGGTATGGGTTTGAAATCTTATATCCATATCCATATCCATTTTTTGAAACCTAGATCCAAATCCGACCCATATCCGATGGGTCTAAAAAAATTGGATCCATACCCGACCCGAAGGTCTAATCCCGCACGTCAAAACCGGGTCTCAGACCCATGATCATCTCCATTGGCCTTTATCCAGCCCTATGAGGGGAATTATGTAAGACCTGTTCAAAACCATCACCATCCCTAGTTATGACCTTAGCATTTTCCACTGACTTTATTGCTCTGGCTGGTACCCTTAAGTAGGGGTGTCCAACCGGTCGGTTTATAGGTTATCGGTTAAACGGTTCGGTTTCTACCGGTTTTTACAATTGAATAGAAAACATATTAACCAACCTATTATATTAACGGTTTAACGGTTCGGTTTCTACCGGTTTTTACGATTGAAGAGAAAACCTATTAACCAACCTATTATATTAATGGTTTAACGGTTCGGTTTGTACCGGTTTCGGATCACGTTGTCGGGTTACACGGTTATAACTGGATTACAGTTAACATTAAAGTGAAACACTTACACAAGAATTTCAACATTAGCACGAACATTCATATACATAGTTCTAAAGTGTCACTAATTGTTCAAATGTTTCATAAGTGCTAAACCTTCTTACAAAATACGGAAATATTTCCAAACATCTAATATAACATAAGGATTGGAAACAAAATAGACCATCCATGAGCCAAATCCCAAAGCTTGCAATTTAGAGAGCTTCAAACTCTTCAATTCATAAATCTGCATACAAATAACATAATTAAGTTATAAAAGTTGAGATAACTAATGCCTAATGGTACAAATTTTCATGTATGGAAAAACCTACACGTGAAGGTAAGCAGAGAGCTAATTCATACAATGAATTTCAAATTAAGAATGTGCATAGTCAATTTAGATAGCACCATACATCATACTCTAAAGCCTCAACACATACGTCACTAACAAAATTTAGAATTAAGATCAACTCATCAAGTTTGTATTCCTCCAGCATATATAAAAGTATAAATGCATAGGTTCTAAGAACATGAAAACTCAACATATATATCACGAAACATGAATTATAAGATGACAACAATAAAGCTTGAAATTAATACATATCTAAAAAGATATATGTTTGATCAAAGAATTGCTCTTTTCACATTAAGGGAGTGTATTACATGTTATCGAAAAAAGTGCAGTCCTTTTTAGATACATCCACTTCCAGCTCTGTGATCAATAATCTCAAATCAAAATATTATGAATCTTATGAAAAAGAAAATTTAGAAGTGCAATAAATAAAAGATACCATAGAAAATGTACCTTCTTCCACTTTATGAGGTTCAATCACATTAGCTTTGGTAACAAGTAGTATTCTAGAAGCTCGCATCCAATCTTGAGCACAAATCAGTGCTTGCACAATTCTAGGAATCAAAGAGCTCCTAAATGCATCCAACACTCTACCTCCAGTGCTAAAAGCTGATTCCGAAGCTACAATGGAGACAGGTACATCAAGAAAACGAGCCATCTAAGAAAGAATAGGATAGCTTGATCTGTTGTTCTTCCACCTATCGAGGATTTTACAGGCACAACTTCCTCGGCAAAATATTTCTCCAACTCTGAACTAACATCACCTGAACCAGCACTTAGTCTTGCATATTGTTCTTCTAGTCTGAATTTAATCTTTCCTCTGTTTTTCGAAGTGATTGAGCTCTGAGTATTATCTTGATTATCTAGAGGAGGGGACATAGTAGAAGGTACAATAGCATCACCTACATATAACCATTTATAATCATCAAACATCTCCACCATTGCATTCCTTGTATCTTTACCAAGATATGAGCAATATCCTTCAAATATACATTCTGAAGCATGAAAGTAAGATACACCAACTTGCGTCGTGGATCCATCACACAACACATATAAACAACCTTATTCATTTTCTAGACATCCCCCAATGCTTATTGTATTTCTCATGCAAAGTTTTCTCATTTGTTTCATATTCTCATCCTCATCAACAATTAACAATTTCACTAAACCATCAATTTCAGCCAAATGAGAAACAAAGTCACTTGAAGTAACATATTTAGAACCAGAAACTTGAACATTAACATTGTAGAAACAATCGAGATACTCATACAATCTCCTAACATTTTCCCAATCATCACTTGTGGGTACACCAGAACCATCATTAACTTTGAGAGCATCTACAATATCAGGGTGCTTAACAATAAATTTGATACTCAATGGATGTGCTAAGCATCAAGTAGGTTGAATTCCATCTAGTAGCAACATCCAATCAAATGTGCTTTTTATACCCCCCACACCCCCCCCCCCTCCATATGAGTAAGATCTTTAAACAAACTCAACTAAGTAGGAGACATTTTAACATATTTTACAGCTAACCTTACCGATTGAACAGACTTAGAAGCTGTCTTCAACCCATCTTGAGATATCAAGTTCAAAATGTGAGCCATGCACCTCACATGAGCATACTCCCCCTTTAAAACACATTTTTGCCAATTCTGAAATTTCGTTTTCAAATACCCTACAACAATATCATTAGAACTAGCATTATACATGGTTACTGTGAATACGCCATACCCCAATCAAGCAAACATTTGTAAATAAACATTTGCAAACATTTGTAAATATATTCACCAATATCACAACCTTTGTGACTAGTAATAGGACATAAATTCAGAATACGTTTATGCAACTTCCAATCAAGATCAATAAAATGTCCAGTTAGACACATATTTGATTCTTTTTGTTTGGAAGTCCATGTATCAGTGGTTAAACAAACTCTACCACGACAGCTCTTTATAAAAGGCTTTAGTCTACTTTTTTCTTCCATATATAATTCAAAGACATCTCTTGCCACTGTAGACCTAGAAGGAATCACAAAAGATGGACAACACACACTCATCAAATACATGAATCCCCTTCCCTCAATAAATCTAAATGGAAGTTCATCGACTACTATCATATAGAAAACAACTTTTCCAACTAATTGTTGGTCAAATTTCCAAGAAACCAAATAGTTTTTCCTTTTACAGTCACCACATCAACTTGTTTATTACCAAAAGCTAACTGAGTTTGCACTAGTTGAACATCTTGACTATTAGCAGGTGATTCGGAACATCTAGGAATATGATTCCGCATAGCAGTAGTTCCATTTTCAGAAGTATAAACATACTTAACGCCACAGTGAATACATTTTGCTTTCTCTACATTTTTTTCATCAAAAAGTAATTCAGAGTGAGCCCATACAGGTGAAGTTTTTTTACGCGGTCTCTTGCGTTTATGGCCTTCAAGCACACCATCTTCAAACTTCTGATTCTCGGTAGCTCCAGCGACCTCAATATTAATATCTTTCAGTGATATTCTTGCATACTATCATCATTCATCTACAATTGAAACAAAACTGATGTCATACAAAATTCAAGTAAACACAACAATAGCACCAAAGAGCACTCATTCACAATTAATCTGAAAAGAGAAAAATGAGTATAATTAACCTAAGCATCATCCATATTTTTGAATATTATCTTTTAATTACGAAACTCCATAGAAATACAAAGTTAAAAAGAATCAAATGTCTTGACCCAGAGCAGAAGTACAAACAAATCGGAAATGAAAAACCCACAACTTTCGGAAGAAGACACGAGTTTCATTCCGCAATATCAATTGCAGAGTGGATGGTTAAGCAGTAGAAAGAAATTTGGGGTTTGATATTGCGGGGATGACTGGAAAAGGGGATTGATAATAAACATATATATTAGGTTTTAAGTGGTCTCATGGAGCTATTTTTAGTAGGCCATGAAACAACTCACGTAGACTTTATTTGGTCGAACATTAAGTTGTATAGTTGGGCTGAAATAATAATAAGATTAGAAATTTAAATATAAAATATAAATATTATTATTATATATACAGTAAACTGTTTAACAGTTATAAAAAAATTAAAACCGAAAACCGAACCTACTAACCGGCAAAACCGATTAACTGAAACCGTATAAACCCTATTAACCAATTAACTGTTAGCCGGTTCTCATAACGGTTCGGTTTCCATCGGTAAACGGTTTTTCTGTTTTTTTGAACAGCCCTACCCTAAGACACCAGGTTGTGGAGGCTTAGGTGAGGGAGAGGATGCAACTGAGGGAGGGAGAACCTCAACACGTGGTGCAGGGGAGGCTTGCACCCTAGATTTAGAAATAGGGCTTAAAGGTGGGGATCCATTTCTGTGAGGAGGCTTTGGTTGGACATGATTCAGCCTTCTACAGTACGCTTTGGACTGGCCAAGCTTGTTGCAGATAGAGCACTGAACAGGGGACCATTCAAAGATAACTCGGTGCTGCTGAATGACATCATTTTCATCTAGATAAGGGATGGAGGTAGGGACAGATTCCCTAATTTCCATTTCAACCTATATCCTAGCATAATTCAGTCTATCTTGCTGCAAAGTATTATCATCCAATTTAAGTGGAGTGCCTAAAGGGCTCAAAATCGTACTCAAAATTGAAGGTTTCCAATAAGGGAGGGGAAATTTAGGGAGTTGGACCCAAACTGGAACTTTGTTATGCTCAAATTCATGCCAATTGTTAGACCATGCTTTTAAAAACACTGGCTTATGATCAAACAGAACCATGCCTTTGGCAAGCACCTCATCTATGTGTTCCTTCTGAGCAAACCTGACCATAAAGATTCCATCCATGAAACACCATACCTTCTGGATTGGCTTTGCTGCCCAAATTCTTTTAAATAATTCTTCCATGGCCTGCAATGGAGGAAAACCCCTATAATCTTGCAAACTAGTGTGCTCTCCCAGGTGTTGAGACTATCCTCAACCTCTTCTTTGGGGATTTTGGCCATCGTAATCCCCTCTAAAGTGATTGGTTGGAAAAAAAATCTCACTTCCTAAGACTGATCTACAAATAACTTCTTCCTCCAGTTAACCTCAGATCTGTGCTCAGCCTCCATCTGCTCACCTCAGCTTGTGGATTTTGATGAGCAGGCTTGCAACATCGGTGCTTGGGCCATCTGGACTGGTGGTGGTGGCGTGATGATCTCCTCCTGTCCGGTGGCGGCTCCAGATTTTGGATGAGACTTCCCATTGATTTCAAACTAATTACTTCTTGATCTGAGATGACAAAATCGCTCTCATAACTGTTGCGACGCAAGATGAGTTGATTCCGGCGCTTCTATTTTCTTTCCCCGGATTTACCTGGGCGGAAACCAATGTGGTACCAGATCCGAGCTAGGAAAGCCAGAAAGCTCAAAAGTTAATGAAAACACGCAGTGGAGGTGAAATCACCCACACTAGCGTCCTGCATCTTTATCTTTTTGGTCAAGTAGGTGTATTATCTTTTTGGTCGATTAGGTATAGATTCATATTATCATTTAAGTTTTTTTTATATTTCAGGGGCAAATTTACTGTTTTGTTGCTTTGACCTCGACCTCACACAAATATGGCGGAATATGACTAAATTTCAAATTTCTATAGTGAAATATGGTCGAGGCGTCAGTTTGAGTGGTTTATAATTCTCTCACACTAATAGTTTAGCAGTTGAATTTCATTGAGATATACAAAATATCGAGGGTATATTTTCATAGAATAAACTCAAATTTGGTTAGGGATTTATTTTCCATGTTTATGCAACAAAAAATACGGATCATTAAAGCATACAATGCTATTAAAATCGGAGTACCCGCGTAGCGCATATTGGAAAGTACTAGTCTTTTACTGGGTATATATTAAAGGCGGTGTTTGTGAATCAGCTGTTAGCTGTTAGCAGTTAGCTGATTGCATTAGCTTATTTGACTGACTGATTTGACTAGCTGATTGTATAAATGTGTTTGGTAAAATTAGCTGATAGATTTAACTGTTTATGGACAAAATGACATTTATGGACATGAATATATTTTACTGCTTATTCACTTATTAAAGGTACATAATTTATGAATTGCTATGTTTTATTATAAATGAAACATAAGAATTATAATAAATTAAATTAAATTATTATATAATCCACATTTTCATGAAATTCTTTTAAAACAATACATTATAAATTTGTTTTAGAGACTTTTTCAAACCTTTTTCTTGTTTCATGTTGATGGTTGTATGGAAAAAAATAATCAATTGTTTTCGAGTAATTTTGATGAATGTTATTGATATTATAGTGGAAAAAAAATGAGAAAAACCAACCAATAACATTATAATGAAATGTAATGAACATAAACATCCATAATATAATCATAATAATGCAACCCGAAATACTAATTGAACAATTAGAATGATGCATAATTATATTGAAAACTTGAATTTTCCTACGAAAAACCAAATCAAGAATATGTATTCTATCTTTTTGCATAATTAGTATGGAGGAGAAAGGGCAAAAAAGTATTTAATTGAGCATTTGAGTAGAAAATACTACTTGTTTTAGCCTTTTGAAAATTAGCCTATTGAGAGCATCTTCAACGGTAAGCTACAATACATTGTAGCTTACATTAATTCAAGCTAATTAGCTAGCAAATTACAAGTATCTCCAATGGTTATTAATATCATAAATTAGCTTGTATGATCTCATTCATTTCTAATACACATCTAAGAGCATCTCCAATGGTTGCATTTTTGGACTTGCTTGGCAATTTTTATAAAATATTTAGCACTAGCTTACCATTGTTTTACCCTTTACAAGCACTAGCTTCACAAGCAACTAGCATTGGCAAGCAACTAGCTTGAGTAGGCCCCACATCAATAATTCAATGTATATAGATGTGTATTAGAAATGAATGAGATCATACAAGTTAATTTAGAGCATCTTCAGTGGTAAGTAAGATGATGGTGTAGCTTAACTTGCCATGTCATATTTTCAAGCAAGTGGCTTGTCAAGCTAGTGTTTCAATTAGTGGTAAGCTAGCTTGAATATTGGCTATTATGGTCCCACATATGCACAATATCTACCTAATTCTATTGAATTAGTGATGTAGGACCCACACAAGCTAGTTGCTTGTGAAGGCAACCCTTCTTTGAGAAGGCTAATGACGTGGCAAAAAACAATGGTAAGCAACTAGCTTAACTATTTAGAAAAATTGCAAGCAAGTCCAAAAAACCAACCATTGGAGATGCTCTTATGATATTAATAACCATTGGGAGATACTTGTAATTTGCTAGCTAATTAGCTTGAATTAATGTAAGTTACAATGTATTGTAGCTTGCCGTTGAAGATGCTCTAAATACATTGAAATATTGATGTGGGGCCTACTCAAGCTAGTTGCTTGCCAAGGCTAGTTGCTTGTGAAACTAATGCTTGTAAATGGTAAAACAATGGTAAACTAGTGCTAAATATTTTATAAAAATTGCCAAGCAAGTCCAAAAATGCAACCATTGGAGATGCTCTGAGTACAAAAAGCACTTTTTGAAACTCATTCACCAACACTAAAAAGTGCTGTTTGACGGTCAAATCAACACTTTTTGGTCAAATCAGCTAATTTTAGCCCAAAAGGCACTTTACCAAACACCCCCAAAAACCAGAAAGTGGCGGCATAAATATAAATAAAAAAAGAAACACCGCCGCCGGAAATATTCCTCCAAAACGTAAAACGACTATGTTCTGTGCGTTTTATTTGAACGCCGCCGTCCGTTGATATTAATTCCAAACATGAATGATAATGCATCTATATATTCACGACTGTTTTCCAAATGTCGGCGGCCATTTTCCATTCCCATGGCCCTTTTACTTACCCATATTTTGCAGGCATTTATATACCAAATATACCATTTTAAAATAAAACCTCGAGCATATTCCCATGACTAATGAAAAATCCCGGATTTGAACTGGGGAATGGAAACCTCCCCTTTAAAAAGGATTTATGATATCCAGTTTTGTTTTCTTTGTTCGAGGTTCTGTTTTTTCGGGTTTTTGTTTTGATCATTGGCCGCATGATGCAACAGATTGATGTGTTTCTTTATTTTTGTAGTGCAGCCATGCAGGTTTTTGACGGAGGAATGTAAGTAGTTTGTTAATAAAAAGCATATAAGGTGTTTGACAAATTGCTTAGGAGAAAACTCTCACAAATACTGAATATATGTATCATAAGCCAAGTTAGTAATTTTTTTATATGTTTTGCATTTTTCAGAGTGACAGTTGGTATATGGAACATTGCCGGGAGGCTTCCACACGAAGATCTCGACATTGATGAGTGGCTTTCTGTCCAAGAGCCCTCTAATGTTTACATTCTTGGGTAAAGTTTTGTCCATTTTTCATCATTTTCTGCTACCTCTGTTCTCGCATCTCATTTTTTAATGCTACCTTTGTTCTGCAGGTTTCAGGAAGTGGTTCCTTTGAATGCTGGTTATCTTTTGGGGGCGGAGAATCAAATGCCTATCCCTTAATGGGAGAATATCATTTTAAGAACCTTAAACAGGTCTGAAGAGCACACAAGTGTACATAAATTATGGAAGGATGAGAAGGCACCAGGGTGATATCACTTTGATGCAGATGAAGAAAATGGATCAGGTAGGGAAGAAGTTAGGTCGAAAAGGAGGAAGTTTCAATCACGCTTTGAAGGGGCATCATCATTTGACACAAGGAGGAGGATTTTGATCCTAACATAAGGTAACTTCATTTTATTATAGAGTCTGAATTTTAATATTTTTCTTACATTTTAATTGACTGATGAGGAAGGTGAGCTAGGACCAGAAAGTTTTGCCGAAAAAATGGTCTCACTGCAGAAACTGCAAGAACATGGAGGCTGTGTTTGGCAAGGTTGGTTTTTGCAAATCTGGGATTTTGGGACACCTAATTTGCAAAAACGCATTTGGTTCATCTTTATTTTGCAAAACTAATTTTCACCCCACAAGTTCTGGTTTTTGTACTGTTAAGTCCAGATTTTGTTATCCAAAACCAGACTCAAAACCAGACTTCCCCAACTCCCTCGTCCCCAAACTGCAACCCTCCCACTTGTCGGGCCCCCTGGTCTTCGTCCCGGTGCCGACGAGTACGTGCTCACCATACCGGCGGCGCCGCTGCATTCCTCGCCCGCCTGCCGCTGTCAGAGATCTGTCCAGCCCCGCCACCAAACGCTCCCGTCGCCGGAGATCCGTACCGGCCAGCCACCAGACCGTCCCGCCGCCGGGGATCCAGACCGTCCCGACTCCCAGTTTCCCAGATCGGAGTTTCCCCGTTTCCCACTTTCCCAGGTCGGACTGCACAGTCACCGACGAAGCATCTAAAACAACGCCATCCAAGAAAATCAAAAGATTTCAATAGAGTCCAAGGTTAGTACTTTGGATGTATCTAAGAAAGTTTATTTCTGCCACTTCAGAACATTTATTTCTATGACAAAAGTGTTTGTACGCATGTCATTGATTTTTCGTGTCGTTTTAATGGAGTTTTGTGCTGGAATTATGATTTCTTGTATGTTTAGCTCAATAAGAGAATGAAAGTTATGATGAAATGATGATATTTATATTGATTGGATGACAAATGAATATAATTTCTCCCCTGGAAGTATGATTGAGATTCAGTTATGTTGCCTTTTCGGGGACCTAGTCTGTTCTCTATGGTCAAGTGTATAGGATTGATATTAAGAGTGTGTGTTTTCAATATATTAATGACATGCGGTTGTGATGATGCTGGTAAAGGCGGTTTTGATTCTTTGATGACCATTAAGTAATACTAGTAATGGACTAATGGGAGTTTCGATACTAAGCTGTGATAGTACTAGGATTAGAAATATAATAAATAGAGTTTGGATGGGGACTGGTTTAAAGAATTGTTACAAGACTCAAATAGAGCACTTCAATTACTATAGAGTAAGGTTTTTGACTTGACTTGTCGTTTAGACTGAGATTGTTGGATCGAGACTCACTCTACGTGTATGACTGAATTGGATTTAGAGAACCAATAGAAGTCTATTTGATTATGTGAGATTAACATGGTAGCGTATTTTGATGACATTATTTTATATGTCTAGTTGTTTCTTACACTGTGAAAATAAGGTTTAGTTGACATATTTCATGTCGTTTATCAAAAAAATTCAATACATGATGGTACTTGTACTAGAATTAGTAATACAAATAAAGAGTTTCATCAAAGCTTCTGTAGCTATATCCGACCACCAAATGTCATGGAGATAGATATCATTGATTTTTGTTCTGTTTCCTCTAGTTTTCTATCAACTTGTTCTACATGTGATTTTATTTTATTTTCATTTTTTAAAGCTAATACAAGTTTTCTGCTTTCAGCATTAGTCTTCTAGCTATCTAATCCTGATCTGTGGTTTCTGGGTATGATCTTTTACAGGAACGTGCTTCGTTGGGGGAAGAATGTTGGTTCATCTAGAAAAGAGACTAAAAGACGCGCTGGTATAGCTGTCTACAACAGAGCATCGTCACTTGAAACTCTGGCAAGTTTTTCTACCCACAGTATTTAAACATACAGTTGCACCTGTCCTATGATGGAGTTTGCATTATGGAGTTTGGTTTTACTTCTGAGTTATTCTGGTTGTGGTTCTTGAAAACAGGTTATCTGGTGTAATTTCTAAACCCGTTGCCGATCTTTCAGGGCTATCATTCTTGTATGTTTCTTCTGTATCATTTTATGTTTGTGTTTATGTTTAATGCAGCAAAATTGAGTTGTGATTGATGTGTTACAGGGATTTGTCTTTCAATGATCTCAGTGGACCTACACCAAATATACTAGCTAAATGGTACATGCAAGTATTTCTATCAAGCTGAAAACATGTATAGGTGCAAGTGTATTCATACTTTTGCTATTTTCCTGCACTATTAATTTCTTCAATTTAGGTTCTTTTCTGCTCCACTTACTCTTACAATGGGAACACCTGGTAGCTTTCTTTTACCTTTTGTACATGAATATATCCTTTGCCCGAGCTTTTCTCTGCCTTACACGGTCTTTGCTTCTATTTTTTAAGTATTCTTGACTCGCAATTAGATTGTAGTAATTTTAACAATGATAAATCAAAATGGAATCCATTATTAACTAAAGCTAGAAACTAATTTCCCTAACTCTGTATTACTGGTTGCTTCTTTGTTTCATTTAGATGCAATTTAGCGATTAGGTACGTCTTCTTCGTACAAAACATCCTCATTTCCAATCATATCTTTAATGTCATAATCAGTCATGAAAAAAATCATTACGGGTAGCTGTTTTCCTCGTATATCTACTGTGATATTGAATGTGGAATCTCTGCCTTTTTTTGTCGACATATATTGATGTTTCCTCCTGCTGCTTGTAGAATCAAACTGCTAACCTAGTTTAGATAGTTTCGAACTGCAATTCACTACTTCTGGAAAGGATCTTCGAATGTATGAAGACTTCAACCTCATCTTCGAAGATGCTCATGCAAATTAACAAAGTACTTTTGAAAGCTATTAGTGTGAGTGAGTTTCTGAAGCACTAGTTGTGTTCCTAGGTCAATTATCAATGATGTTGTCCAGGAATTATTATTTTAGTTAACGTTTTATGCTTGTGACAGAATTTGTAATAATCATGACTTTGTCATATCATGTTCCGCGTATTCAGTTGTTGTTGAACAAAAAATGTTGATTTCATAGCGCTATTTTTGTATGTATTTTGAATCATACGTAATGAATATGCAACGCGCATTCGAAGGGTGATAATGAACGTCAAAATCATCGAAATTTAGCGGAAAAAAAGGGCTTGTTTTATTCAAATTGTTGTTACCATGGACAATTTAAAATTTAAATTTTGAAACTAAATCGAAATTCACGCAACCCAAATAAGTATTAAATTGTATAATTATAAAATTTAAATGAAACCAAATATGGTTTTTGTTTTGGAATTGCATAATCCTGACGAACCAAACAAGATTTTTGTTTTGGACTCGCAAAATCCTGACGAACCAAACAAGGTTTTTGTTTTGGACTTGCAAAATCCTGACGAACCAAACAAGATTTTTGTTTTGGACTTGCAAAATCCTGACGAACCAAACAAGGTTTTTGGAAAACCAGACTCTCAAAACCCAAAACAAAATCCAGACTCTCAAAAACCTAAAACAAAATCCAAACTCTCAAAAATCTTGCGAACCAAACACACCCGTAATGCTTGCTGGATGCTCTATGGTAGTTAAGGTTAATGTTAAAGGCAAAGGGATACAATATGAACTTTATTTCTGCATTGGTCTCCTCTTTTCTCCGGTGAGATGTCTTGCACTTCCTTTGTTTGCTTATTTGCGAATAGGTTTTTACTTGACAAAGAAAAGAGTTTTATAAATAGTTCTTATATTGTTGTTTCTTTTTAAAAAATATATTAGTGCCAATACTACTGATAAGAGCGATGATCAGGAAACATCGCCGGCTGATTCTGCTGCTACTGCATTAGAAACTGAGGAGGACATTAAGGAAAATATAGTTTTTGAAATCTTCAGTTGAAGGAATACCCAATAGCTTGGGGGAAGAACCAGAAGATAGCTCTGTAGTGCTGGCTGAGAAGGTAGAGAGCAGTGAAACATCCCAAGGGAACCTGTTCCTGGAAGCCGAAGAGCCAGCAGAGGTACTTATTCCGGAAGCCAACGATTCTACTGCAACCTCAGGTGCGCAAGCAGATGTTCCTTCTAATCCAGAAGCTGAAGGAAAAGTTTTGTATAAAGGAATCAACTTTGAACTTTAAGTGTGTTTTAATAATTTTATATTTTATGATGATATGTTTTATATGAAGTGTCGGACAAGACGATTACAACCCAACTTCAAGTTACCCAACAATAAACGTCAAAAGTTTACAGGAAAATCATGTGCACCAGTGGGAGAGGCCAGTCACCATTAATATGTAGTGGTAAAGAAAACCCTACGAAAAGATGTATCTATACGTGAGTCAGAATTGAATCCATCTCCACGAGATAGTTCAGGTATGTTTCTCAAAAATACAAATATTTTCTCATTTACTTATATTTAGTAATTTTTGTAAACATAATTTTGAAAATCTCATAAAAAAATTTTTGCAACTTTAAATTGTCAATTTACATGTTTATATGTTTACTTACAAATTTAAATCCTCTCATGTTTACTTCCGGAGTTTAATCTTAACACAGATATTATGCTAAATGGTTCTAGATGTCGGAAGCATACTTAAAATTCATCCAAACAATCTACTCCAAGTAATATATATTTTAACACTTTAAGTTGAATATTGAATACAATGTAGTATAATCTATTGATAATATTTTGTTTTTTTTTCCACTTTAAAGAATCTCAAAATCTGAAAGAGCCATCTATTCAACAACTGCAGTTTAACCATTAAGCACATTCTTCATTACAGAAGAAAGGTATAATCATTATTTTATAGTATTAAAAATTCAATAAAACTTTTTATTTAATATGGTTATTAAATCTTTCCATTAACTGATTGTTTAATAATCACCCCACGTTTTTAGTTAAACGTAGTTTTAGGAAAGATTTTTTACAAAAAGTGCTCCCAACACCCACCGACAAAAACCCCACACCCCAATCTCTGCTCGCGCCGGGAGGTTTCGGCCGGCGCCTCTCGCCGGACCGGAGGTGACCTCCCCCTCCCCAACCAATAAAGATCCAAGCTCCCTTTTCCTTAACCCCCAAAACCCATACCTTTTTCAGCTCCGACCAACTACGGTATCTTTCCGGCAACTTCCTACCGATGAAGTGAACGGATCCGTGCAGATCCATGCAGACCTGTTGCAGATCGGGCGTCGAAGTGGCTCGAAATAATTTCTGGCTGACGTCGCCGGAAATTCGTGACAGAGCGGGGCAACAACTTCCATTCCGATGTGATGCCGGCCAAGTTAGGAGAGGGAGGAGATAGTCACGCTGATGAGATGGAGGAGGTATCACTGTATCAGCCGCGACGCCACGCGCAGTCGTTCTCTATCACGCGCCGCCGGTAGAGCCTCGTGCGCAGGCGACGCGCAACTCTACGGAGGCACGTTTTCTCACGCGCCGAATCACCGCGCGTGTTGGCACGCGCCGCCTCGCTCAGGCGCCCGCGCGTGCGGGCCACGCGCCGCCGCGCCGGAGTTTTCTTCAGTGACCTGCCCCTTCCCGACTGAAATGGGTTACTTATTTTTTTCATTTTTCCCTTATTTCCTTATTTTTGGTTTCTTAGATACATGGTTTTTGTGATTTATTTCTTTTCTTGATGATGGACTATATCACCTCTAACGGAGAAATCCATATGGCAATCTCTAGTTATAGTTCTGGATGAATCTTTCTTAGTTTTCATGGCTAGATGTAAGTCCGGTATGCTTATGGGTTACTCTACTGTCCAAGCCCTAAAACACAATCAGGAACTCCCTTTTACCCTGGGACAACTGCAACGTGATTGAGGGGTATAGGTAGAGGGTCTTTATTTTAATAGAACCGGCTGTCTTGGCACTGTTAACTGAGAGGGTGAATTCTTTGGAGCCCTAGAATGCTGTACATTGGTGAAGTGTCTATATTCAAAAGGAGGAAGAAAATCTGTTTGTTTGTAATATGCTGCCCCGACCTTATCTAGTATGGTGTCATTGCCATGAGTACGGAGAAGAATTAGCTAGTTATATCTTTAGAAACTTCTCCTAATCTCAACAAATTGTAAGCTTATTTGGGAAACTATTTTTGTTCTTAATGAAAAAGGGAGAACACCCTTAAAACCCGAAAAAAAAGTGTGGATGGAAAATTTCTTCGTTAAAAAAAACTGTTGTTTAATTGTTAAATACTACAGAGAAACGGAGCAAAAAGAAGAAGGTATAACGTTAGAATACATGAAACTATTCCAACTAAATGTAAAATTTTACCTACAGCCAACAATTGTGTTCACATCAAGGAGAATCACCCAATTTCTGTTGCGGTGGAGGTGAAATCAGTATAGAATCGAAACCAATGCCTGAAAAGTTGCGATCTCTATTGGTTGGAACCACACCTCAAAGTGATCAATTCAGGAGGAATATCAGAACCTACAACAACCATTTCGCATTCACAATATTCGCAACAGATAAGTATGATAAACAATTAACGGCATGCATTGATGGCGTATACACATTCAAAGCACAAGGTAATATGTAATTATGTATCATTATTTGGACCCTCTAAATAAACCTCCGAAGGTGGATCTGTCTGGTATTCAATTGTATTTTTATGATACCGAATACAAAGCACTAGAAGGAAGAATTGGTTGCATTGATAAGTTTAAAAATCATTTTGAAGTAGATACTTTAAATTTATGGATCCAAGTTTTTCGTATGCAAAATATTTTAGAAGGCTAAAGAGCATTGACGGTCTAGAAACCAAAAGCATAATTCTGAATGGTGATTCAGATATCGACTAGAGAAAGTACAATCTTCCAATTGTTTCTCAGGTTGCAGCCACTTATGTACAAGGCGACAAATTTGATCATGAAGATATAGTGCGAGTAAGAGTGTAATTATTGTAATTCACTTCTTTTCAATTATTTTATTTTAACAATTCTGTCATACAAACATTATTTATTTTACATAACATATTATTTATAATACTATTTATATCAAATATTTACTTTGTATTGACATATTCATTATTATTATTAAACAATTACATCATTTAAACCGCGCAACGCGCGTTCCGGTTAGCCTAGTATATGTAATTAGGTGTAAACACAAATCATTAAAACATGTTCTTTTGAGAATATACGACATTAAAAATCCAATAAAATCACAACTGACAATATTATAAGTTATATATCCATCAAATTTTAAATATAAACTAAAACATAGCATTTGACTACTACTACGAATGTGCCTGTTTAATACGTATGAACTGAACTAAACTGAAAAATACTGAACTGAACTGAACTGAAAAATACTGAACTGAACTGAACTGAGCTGAAAAATATTGAACTGAACTGAACTAAAATTCATTTGATTTTTTTTATAAAATAAATTTATGTTCAAAATTTTGATTACAAAACAAGCCATTAAAAAATATTGAATTGAGCTTAACTGAACAAAACATTTTAGAAGAAACAAATCACTGTATTGATATAACTATATTAGCTAAAGTTTATCAAATTATAATTCATCATAACCGAACTTAATAAAATGATCCTAGATATTTAAAAAATTGAGCTGAAGTATACTGAAATGGACTTTATTGAACTGAAAAAATCAATGTATTTATATAACCAAATTATGCTATATTTTATCAAATCATATTTTATCAGCACCAAATTTTATAAATCGAACCTAGATTGATAAACATAAAAGAACTGAAGCATATTGAATTGAACTAAACCGAACTTAATTAAGCTGAACTTACAAAAGCATGCATTAATGTAATAAAATTAACAAAAATTTATCGAATTATATTCATTAATTATGAACTTAACAAATAGGACCTAACTTATTAAACCAAATTGAACTGAATCACATTGAACTGAATTTAATTGAACTGAAATATATTGAACTGAATTTAATTGAACAAAAAGAAATTGAAGAAACAAATCAATGCATTGTGTGAAATCGAATGAATAATGCAACCAAATCAAATGGATATAGCAACAAGAATTTGGCATCTCTACCTAATGGTAGAGAAACTGATTGAAAATAAAACTGAACTGAACTACGGTTAACTGAAATGAACTACATTTAACTGAAATGAACTGAATTTTCAATATAAACTTAAAATCATTAAAATATATTTTCTCTGAATTGGGTTGAATTGAACTGAATTTTAACATATAATTTGTTTTTTTATAAATAACTGTATAATGCCCTTAACTGAACTAAACTGGAAATTACTGAATTAAACTGAAAAATACTAATATGAACTGAAAAATATTCAAATAAATTGTACAAATCAATTACAAATTCAGTGGGGTGCACAGACTAGTCTCTTGTCTGGGAGAAGAGAAGCCTACAGAACGGCCCAGCTATAGAAAGCAGAAAGCCTACACACATTGCATTTTAGTGGGCTTTGTCGAGGGCTTCATAAACCCTTTAAGCCTATATATATGGTGGCCGCAGCCTTCACACCCTGCAAGTCAGGAAAACCCTAAACCCCCTCTTCCACTCCGTTAACCAGCCGCCGATCTGAATCTGCGTCCTGGTTCTCATAGCTCCGAGTTTTTGTTCTTGTCGGCTGTTTAATTGTTTGATTCCAACGGTGGGCGAAGATGATTGATGCTTTAATTTCTGACACCTCTTGTATGAGAAGATCCTTCTTCTATGAGCACAGAAAGCAACTCCCTGAGCCCATTCGTTTTTGAATCGTAAATTTTCATTTGTTTAATCGAGTGGATATTCAGGCAACCATCTTCTTGATTCAATCAGAAGATAGGTGTTGATCTGCTCGTATAAAAAATTCCAGCTTTTGCTCTTCAGACTTGCTGAGGCCCTTGGGTCTTTGAATCTGGTCTAGTAAGCTCTAGTACATATTCTTTATGGGTTTCAAGAATTTGTCCTTGGTTCCAAATTTTGATTTCAAATTAGAATGCTTTGAGCGGTGAAGAAGTGTAGTGACTATATACAATGATATAATTGTATTATCAATCCAAATCTGATCTGGTCTTAAGGGTAGCATGAATTTTTTTTATTTTTAATTGTTTCCACTCACAAGTATAAAACTTGATGATGAAATGGAATACGAAAAAAGTTAAAACTGCAATGATGCAAATGACAGCAGCAGTTCTGTTTAATTATACCAGACATGAAATGCAATGAAGAATGAATAAACTAAATTAGTACATATTCCGATCAGTTAAAGTATAGTTATGGAGAGAATTTATTATGATACACAAGGTTGAGGAATGAGTAAGCTGGACAAGGTGACAGCTAGTTTGATCTGTGAGTTGAAAACTGAATGCAGGGCATCACTTCTTAAAATTAACTAACACAACTACTGTATGTAATTAAAATTATTAACGGTAAAAATAAAATGTTAAAATGATCAACTAAGACAATCTTATTTATATAAAATATTTTACCATCATCTACTGCATGTAACTAAAATTATTAACGGTCAAATAAAATGTCAAAATAGTCAACTAACACAACTTTCTCCGAACAGAGGATGTAAAATGAAAGGAAATGGGTCGGCTAATTTTTAATGAGGTTTTGGTCTTGACGATTTTTAAGGAGGTTTTGGTCATGACTTATATGGTATCTGCTTGCCTTTATTGCAACGCAAACTTGGAATTTGATCTTAAAATTAAAGTTATATAAGTATAAGGCTGTTGTGTTTCCCGGTGATAGAGGTTTGAGCTAGAGTGAGTCCAACAGTTATCCTATCTTCTATTTTATAAGGGCGAGTCCAACAGCTTCCCTATACTCTCCTTTGTAATAGGGAATGAAAATATTGATTTCCTAAACTTCTATAACCATTCCAACAATTTCCCCATTTTAGGGATTCTTAAATATAATAATTTTCTTATGTACCCCAAACACGAACTCTCTGTAACTCATCTCTTTCTCCGACGATTGGTACCCATCCTTGCATCACCGGAGACAGAATCGAATTCTTTCCGGGTACCCCATGTCCTTTTCTGCCGCTTATCATAGCCCTCTTCTGCCACTTCTCCACCGCTCTCTTCCTCCTCTTTACCCTCCTCCTCTTCTCAGCCGTCTTTCTCCTCCTTTTCAATATTCCTCTATCACATCGCCGCTGGCTTCCCCCTTCGGCATCCGCGTCCATCGATTCCTTCAACGCCGCCGGTGTTTTGAGCAACCGAGAGAGCGTCGGTGAAACTTCAGACGATGAGAAAATAGAAAGAGTCCAACATCAATATTATTATTTTATTCAGATCCATTCCCTAAAATTTCCCCCCTCTCTCTACAAATTTGGGGATTCACTCTCTCTCTCTACAAGTTGCAGTTGAATTTAGGGAAGCTGTTGGAGTATAAAATCCCTAAAAAACACCAAAATCCCCATTATGGAGCATCCGTTGGACTTGCCCTAGATGCTATATAATAGGGATTTTAGTCTTCAAGAGTTTCCCCAAATGCTGCTGCAACTTGTAGAGAGAGAGTGAGTCTCTAAATTTGTAGAGAGAGAGGGGGGAAATTTTAGGGAATGGATTTGAATAAAAAATTAATATTCCTCTTGTCTTTCACCCTACGTCTCTCTCCCCCAGCTTTCTAGACACCGTCTCTCTCCTTCATCTTTCCATCATCCCTTTGTGTTTTTGAGGCGCTCCCCACGGTGAAATGAACCAATTGGTCTCCAAATATGCGATTTGCTGATCTGGATTCGAAATCAGTGAGGAGGCTGGCGGATGAAGACAACAGTGATGTGGTGGAGACTAAAGGGATGCTAATCGAGCGAGTCGATCGCGAGTACTAGGTAACTCGACTCGACTCGAGAACCATATTAATCGTGTTCGACTCGATTCGAGAACTCGTGAGTTTAATAATACCATGTTCAACTTGAAATCGTGATTATTTATCGATTATCGACTCGACTCGCGAGTTCGAACTCGAATTATTTTTCCCTTTTTAAATAAAAACTTAACTAATTATTGCACAAGTTAATAGTTTATTCTTAATTAGTATAAAAGTGACCTTCATCCAAGCCATTAATACAAAATATTTTACTACACCTTCACTTTATAAAAATGATAAAATAATTTATTCTTTATATTTGACATTAATATTTTATAACCTTATTAAATAAATGCTAATACTGCCATAAAAATATACAAAATGTAAAATACCTGATCACATAACGTATTTAAACGTCTTTAGTATGAAATTTCTAATTATACATATGTGGCTTTGCATATACATAATGAAATTAATACTACTGCAATTAATTAGTTAATTCAATATTTAGTAGTAAATGAAAATTAATTAGATTAGATAATTGAACTAATTAAATTTATAGTACCCTCATAATAGTAAAAAACTATAAGCGATTATACTTATTGAGTTACTCACGAGTTTTTCGAGTCGAGTTGGGTTTTGCTCAAATTCGACTCGTTAACCTTTCGAATCGAGTCGATCTTGGGTCGAGCTAGATCGAGTCAAGGTTTGACCGAGTCGATCTCGAATTACTCGTGAGTTGACGATCTCAATTAGCATCCCTAGGTGGAGTAATAGGAAGAAGGCGGAGAAAAGGAGGATGAGGGCGGAGGGGATGGAGAAGCGGTGGGTATTCGGAATAAATTCGGCGGTTCCGTCGCTGGTGGAGGAGGAAGAGGGGAATCCAGTCGCAGAAATTAGTATTTGAGGTAAATTAAAAAAAAGGAATCCGTATATATGTAATAATTTATTATATCTAAGAATCCCTAAAACAGAGGAATTGTTGGAGTGGTTACAAAAATAGAGGGAATCAAAGTTTTCATTCCCTATTATAGAGGAGAAGATATGGAAGTTGTTGGACTCGCCCTAATAGGGAATGAAAACATTGATTCCTTAAATCTCTATAACCACTCCAACAATTCCTCTATTATAGGAATTCTTAAATATATTAAATGAATACAAATATTCTATTTTCAATTTTCTTTTTTAACCCAAATATCAATCTCTTTGCAACTCATTCTCTTCCTCGCCAATCCCTCTTCCTCCACCACTACATACGGCCGATCGATCCCTCTTCTCCACCATCATTCCTCCACTACTAGAGACAGAATCAAATTATCCAGATAGTTGCCACCCTCTTCTGCCGCTTCTCTGCCACCCTCTTACTCCTCTCTGCCCTCCTCCTCTTCATGTTCCTCCACCACATCGCCACCATCTTCTTCCATCGGCATCCAGTTCGTTCGATTCCTTTGATGCCGGCACATCCTCTTCCTGCTCGGCGGTTTTTGAACACCGGAGAAAGTTTCGGTGAAAAATCAGAGGGGTGAGAATAGAAAGTTGAAGGAGAGAATATTAATTTTTTATTCAAATCCATTCCCTATAATTTCTCTTCTCTTTCTACAAATTTGGGGATTCACTCTCTCTCTACAAGTTGCAGCTTGGTTTGGTGAATCTTTTGGAGCACAAAATCCCTATAGTCCTGATGTTAGTAACATGGCAGTGGATTCCTACTACCAGACTTCAGGGCAGATATACTAAAATAAATGGAGCAACTGGACAATGCTTTTGATCGAGCTTCCTGATCGGACATTAAGAGCATGTACAATGGGTGTGACTCATTTGAGTCCCAATCTCTTCTCTCTCCTCCCAATAGTTTCTACCCCACAGTCATCCAGTATTGTACACATTATCCAGCATTGTCCACATCAGATTTTAGTGGTCCTACTATTTCCATTCATTTCTAACTCATTGTTTTTTATATGTAGATTATTTATTACATTATAAATGTATTCATATAATTAATTAAGTGGAGATTTAATTTTGCATTCACATAAGCAAATTAATTGTCTTATTTCACAATTTATTTATTTATTTAAATATTGCAAATTAAGGGGTATTGGAACATAATAAATGAGAAGCATTATGATTTTTTAAAATCATTATCAAATACAATAATTAATAAAAGATCATCTATCATCAAAATATATACAATAGTAATATTTAAATGCAATTTTTACATAAGTAGAAATAAAAGTGCATATAAAACTAGTTGTAGTGGAACATAACAAGAAACAAGAGAAGCAATAAAATTTAAATACACAAAACCAATAATAAAAGAAATCTAATTGTAAAATGCGTTCTTCAGTTTTCTTATCAATTGATTCTTCATATCAACTTCATCTTCATTCACGTCTGGTCTGTTCAACAATGCTGTCAAGAGTGCTTTGTCTCCGTCACGTTCCTGTTGTTCAAGCCTTTTCATTTCAACCTTCAACTTTTACATCTCAATGGTACTGGTGTACTCGAACGATTCCATTTGAATTCTATATTCAACAAGAGACTTCATGCAAACACTAAATTTCTCATGCACGGAAGAATCAATTTTTCCCATCGAACTCACTCCTCGTTTACCTTTTTCTTTCTGCGCTTTTGAACCAGGGGGTCTTGATGGGAATTGAGGCATAAGAATCTCGCCGCTGGTAGGAGTTGAAGGATTCGGCGATGAAGAGTAGCCCCCGCTTTCATTAACCCTTGACCTTTTAGAGCTTCATTCACTGCTTGTTGTGTTTACATGTTGGTCGAAGATGTAAACGTCTTCCTGATTTGTGGTGGAGTACTCACACAAAATTTTTGGCTCATTGCGTAGTAACTCGTAGGCATTCATGAAAGTAAAATCAATACCTACATCTTGCTTGTAAAAGAAGTGTGCTTGCTCTAACACGCCTGCCTCCAAGGTACCACTCTTGTGAGTCCTGTTAGCTTCCAACATCGTCTCAACAACTTTTCCAACCGCCTTTGATATTGTATTCCACCTATTTTTACAAGACTTGATGGTTCGAATCTTGTTATGATCCCGAGTTACTCCATTCTTCAATTTGATGATTCTGCCCAGTAGGTTTCTGCCGACTGGTCGGTGCTGATCTCTCCGTCATTCGTAGTTGTCAACCACACATGAATTAGAGCACGATCTTCATTCAAATCCCAAAATAATTTCCCTGCTGTTCTCTTCTCCTTCCCCTTCGATGCTGACACGCTAGCAATTTGATTCGCACCTACTTCGGGATTAGCCACATTAGAATTAACTACCACGGAATTATTGGAATCACTACCTTGGACTCCACCTCCCAACATATTCATGAATGCACCGCAGGGATTGTATGAGGAGAAACCACTCGGCGGTATTGAATGTGGATTCATAGGAATTGGCGGACAACTAAAAAACGGCATCAGTTGTTGATACATCATTGCCATATGCGGATGCATCCGAGAAAACTACAAATTATTTGGTTGCGAATGGCTAGGTTGAGAATGACTTGGTTGAAAAAGACTCATTTCGGAGCTTTCATTCGGAGCACCCTTAACATTTTGGTATTGACTAAATTTTGGCAATTGGGAATTTTGGGACATTGGATTTTTTCCAGATCCAGAAAATCTTTCTCCCATGAAGAGAAAAAATCAATTGAAAGAGATGTATGGAAAATTTCAAAATTGATGAATGGAAAATTTGAGAAGGATGAAGGGAAATTGCTTTCTTGAAACATGTATCAAACATATGGCAATATTGGGCTTTATTTATAGACAAAATTAAAATATAGCCATTGGAAAGAAAAGGAAAAAAAACAAAAAATATGGAATGAGAATATTACCGTGAAACTTAAACAAGAAGAAAATAAAAAAGAAATGAAAGTGGATGTTGGGTAAATATGGTAAAAAAGACGAAATGATCCCGTGGGACAATCTACGGGGACAGAAGCTGGCGTTAAATTCCCGTATAATACAATAAATCCTAATTTTACCCCCAAGACCCAAACTATTGGTTGCATAGGGGAAATAATATACCACCCAAAAAATACATACTCGGGTAAAACAAATGAGATTAAAGTCAAGAGAGTATGGTTAGACAATTAGATGAATTTTTTCCCTGCTGTTTTCTTCTCCTTCCCCTTACATAACAGCTATACGTAATGGTTTGATAAACTCGTCGAGTTTATTGAGATAAAATTTATAATTTCGTATTCGACTCGTTACACATTTAAGTCTAAAATTGTTCATACGGGAAGTGGGGAGTTGAGGTAGATATGCTCTCCCTCTCCGTAGTCCTAAGAATTTTGACTTATACTCCCTCCGTCCTAAACTATATTGAACAAAAGATAAAATTTGAGAATATTAATGATTGTAAAATGAGTGGATGCGATTGAGTTTGATTAAGAAGTGATGTATGCAGGACACCAACACTTCGACGACGAACCAGGCTCTCGAACTGATCTGCAAGACAAAGGCCCCGGGTGTCCCGGGGATAGACACTCCGACGCTCAAGTCAGTATATTTGCTTAAGGCGTAAAGTATAAAGTATGAGATTAGATGAGAGGTCTACCAAACCTTTAGGGTATTTATATGGCTACAATCCGTAGATCACCAAGATATGTATTTATGGTATGAATACAACTCTTATGGGAATAGAGGTTGTATTACCATGTATAACAGAAGTGTATTTCGGACATGGTTGTGTTACCATGTTTAGGATAGCTGTATTACCATCTTTGAGAATATGTATATTCCTTGTGGAACATTTATAATATACACATTCCTTATAAGGATTAGGATTGATGGACCTGTGGATCCATCCTCCGCGTATCTCGAGCCCACGACCCTTCTCGGGCCCTGGTCCGAGTATGAATGAGGTCCGAATACGAACCATGGACTTATCAGTAGCCCCAAGGTAGATCTTCAGAATATAGAGTACTCCATCTCGAAGGTTTGAAGGAGAGACCTGCTTCTTGAAGGAAGACCAATAACTCGAGGGAGATTAATTCGGGGTGTCCTTCTAGGACTATCCTCTCGAACTTAACCTTCTGAATATCTAGCTTAAAGTTCTTTCGTATTCCATCAAATATATGAATGGCTGAGATTAGCTTCCTTTGAAATTCAGATGGTGGGTACACGTGGCGTGTCTTCATTGGCAAGCAGAGACGGTCTGTCCCCCGTCTCTTCCAATTACTTGCATTGGAAACAGAATCGAGGTAATTAATCGTCTTCAATGCTGTCTGGGTTTGGATTAAATTTCTCAAATCATTCCCATTGTCTTCTCTTATTCAAAAATTTATTCTTTCCAAGTTCAGAAGACACATCAGTATTTCATCAATTTCTGAAGCCTCAAATTTATGTTTCCATCATTAGTAAGTGCTATCTTCTTTCTCTGCGCATTTTCTTGTGTCTGTTTTTTCCTTTTATCTCTGTGTGTATTACCCCCCATACTCTCTGTAATCATGAGTGATAATAGTAAAACAATTTCCACCCCCATCATGATGAGGGAGAGTATGTAAAAACTCAGGCTGAGGAGAGTAGCTCCCATGACCGCCGCAGAGCTGAGGTAGTGAGTGGGAAAAAATCTGTAGTTTTGAAGAAGAAAGCCTCTGAGGAAGAGAAGAGGTTGAGGGCTATGGCCAGGAGGGCTCAGATAGAGAGGAATAGCCCCATGGTAATGCATGCATCTGAAGGTATAGTATCCATGGCTGGCGAAGGTAGTAGTAGAAAGTTGCTGAAGGAGGATAAAGCACGCGCTAATGCTGCTATCTTCGCAGAAGGTTGTCCCTTCTCAATTCCTTCTGATGCTGACCTCATGTACTTTGGAGAAGACAAGTCTGCAGCTGAATTAGTAACTCCAAACCGAGGGGTCATATATGGGAGGTTTCTGCAGCATGGGTTAGCTTTCCCCTTTCCCCCACTGTTGGATGATTTTCTTCAGCATTATAGGGTGCATCCAGGGCAGTTTCATGCCAATGTGATAGTAATCATTATGGCCTTAATAACTTGGTGTGCTCGTAAAGGTTACCGTCCCAGTCTCTCCTTGTTGCGGACCATGTATAAGGTTTCCATTGTTAAACAAAATGTGACCTTGATCTTTCGGGATACCTCTTTAGGTAAGCTTTTTGTGCTTCCTGTGAACTGCGGGAAGTGGGATAAGGTAAAACTAACCTTCGATCGAACCAAGTATGAAGTTCCTGATTGGAATGAAGAGGTCCAAAATGAGATCTGGCATGAAGTGGAGTCGTCCCGCAAACTGCTAAATATAGCTGGGGAGTTGGTGAGTTATAAGATCAAACTTAGAGAGGGTAAGTTTGTATCTGGAGATCATCAAATGGGTTGGCAATGGCCTATAGAAACATATGATTGGTTGAATCAACTATCCGGCCGTACTCTTCAAAATTGCAGCTTCTTGAAGTTGACACATTTTTGATCAGGCAGAAGGTGTTGAGATGGATTGGTATGAAACCCTTCTGTCTATGGAGCAGGATCCAGTTGGTGCAGCTAAGGCGTTGCAGGCCTATAGGGCATTAGACGAAAGAACTGCTTAAGATGAGGTATCCGAGAAAGAGGTAGATAAGGAGATCTCGGGTATGATGAAAGATGCTCGACGTGGACGTCGGTTCAAAAGCTGGTTCAAGGGCCTAAGAAGACTCAATCCCAGCATAAGGTGATTGAGGAGGCAGATTGCCTATTTGTTCTTGTGGCTTTAGATCCATCAGATGAGGAAGAGGATGAGGGTTCAGCCCTAGTTCGATGTCCGAGAAAGGAGGTGTCTCGGACTTCTAGTGTTATCCCAACCATGGTTGATAATTTGGATGAGGTCATGATGATAACTCCTATGATAGATTCGAATGCGTTGCGAGAGGGTATTTCTTCTTGTTTATTTTATTCTCGTCCTCAATGTGCCAATCGCTTCTTATGCTGACTCCTTTTCTTTTATATGCAGTGGGTGATTCTAGGGCGAACATGGCAGCAAGTTTGTTGGCTCAGATAGCTGAATCGAGAGGGCCGTTGAATAGTAATGAGAAGAAGAGGGATCTCGAGACTTCAGGGAGCTCTGCGGATAAGTCTCCAAAGAAGCCAAGGCTCGAACTCGGACCATTGGAGGAGTTCGAGAAATACGTGTCACCTCCTCCTTCCGAGGTTCTGGTCGAGGTGGTACCAGGCTGTCCCGAGATTAGCCAGGTATGATTTAGCTTAGCTCTCAATATGATTAGCTGTGTAGTTAGCTAACTCTCTTTATTTTGCTTTTATAGTCTGTGAGTCAGATGAAGTATATGTACAACTCCATCCGGACACTGTACAACCGTTCTCAAGGGCAGGCGTCCGAGCTCGAGCTGATGAAGGAGGAGATATCCAAAAGGTCTAAGGAACCTTCAGATATGCTGAAGCACCTCCAGAATGAGATGGCTCAGGATAAGGCCAAAATAAAGGCCTTGGAAGAGGAGAATCAAGCCTTGAAGAAGGCGAAAAGGCTGTTTGATGGTTCCTTCTTAGATCTGAAAAGGAACATGGCTCTGGTGGAAGCGGAGAGAGACCGTATGCTGATCCCATTAGCCAGAGGCGGCTAGTTCAGTTGATAATAGATTTCTGCCTCAACTGTCCAGAGATGGAGGCTCATCGCCAAGAGTATGGTGAATTCTACCATAAATCTGAGCTCTCGAAGATGTGGATTCCTCTGAAGGGGTTTCTCAATGAAGAAATTCAAGGATGTCTTGCCCCCGCCTACACTTGGCCGGAAGTACCGGAGAATTTGAAGGAGTTTCGGGCGAAGTTTAGCCAGATTGGGGGGTTTGAGACCAGTTTACAGACTAGCCTGGAATCCTTGAAGAAGGCTTTAACTCTGGAGGAGTTCCAAGACAAGCTGTCCAGTTTGTATCCTGAGCTGTCCTTCCTGGCGGAGAAGTCGGCTACGGAAACTTCACTTTATGACCCGAAGACTTCTGATGGGCAGGAGAAGACTGTAACTCCTTAGAGCCTTGTCTTTTACTTCAAGATTTTTCTCTTTTCGCCAGATTTTGGCGTTTCATGTATTCTGAACATGTGCTTTGTCTTTGGAATTAATTGGTCTTTACCTTCCTTTATGTCCAGTGTTGCTCTGCCGCATGTGCTGATTTGAAGGTCAAGTATGAAGATGTCCTTCAGAAGAACAAGAAACTGGAGGAGTATTTGGGTGAATCCAAGGACTGTTTTAGCATCATGCGGGAAAAATGTGAGAGTCTTCGTGGCGGGCTGAAGATATCTTTAGAGTGGAGAGCCGAACTGAATCAGCAATTGAGCGATCTTCAGAAGAGGTATAAGGATCTAGAAGAAGCGCTCAACAAGGCTTTGGCCACCAATAAGGAGTATGATCAAGAATGGAGGAAAGTCCGGAGTGACTTAATGAAGGTCAAGGGTGAAAGTCATGAGAAAGATCTTCGTATTTCTACCCTCTGAGATGAGAATATCACTGTGAATCACAAGATTGCCTCCAGGATATATGAGTTGAGAATGTGCCAGGCCGAGCTTAACGCTTGCAGGTTCCAAATAAAGGAACTAGAAGCTCAAGGTGTGTTTGTTATACCTTCAGGATCTTCAAGGAGGGAGATAGGTGGACCTTCTGGTGTCCCATATTCAGGACCTTTGATAAGGCCTCATGTCCAAGGGGGTGTATCTCGAGGGATCCCATGTGGAAGGGGCAAAGAGGTGACACCTACTCCTAGAGCTCGTGGCTCTATTGACTCTCCTGCTCGACCTATGATTATAGAAAATAGAAGTGGATCTCCTACATCCTCTCAGTTGATGAGGATAGCAGAAGAAAGTAACTGGGGCCGTGGCCTCCAGAGTGTTCGAGGTCGTGCCTCTACTTCTTCTCGCGGTCGGGGTCGTACCCCTATATTTAAAGACTTTCACGAGGTGTAAGAAGTTTCGTAGTGTAATAACACTTTTTGATTTTGCCTTTATAAAGGTCTTTATCTTGCAATCCTTGAGAAGATTGACTCTTTAGGCTTATGAATAGCCTTAATAAATAGTGATGTGTACCTTAATAGGAGTATCACATGGAGAGTCGTATTTCAAATTTTGATAGTTTCCATGACCCGTATCATGTTGGCCTTTGACCATATACTTTTTATAAGATTATTTTATTTTGGCCTAAGATGATTGTAGTTCAGACACGTAGTCTAAACAGCTCATATTAGACAAGCATCAATCGTACACTTATAAGTGTATGGATCTTTAGGCAGCAGTCTTTACTTATGCTTTGTGAGGCATAGTTTCTCTTTGTATTTAGAGAGTATGGACTGATTCAAAATAAAATAGAAGATATATATTGAAAAGAAATTACATTCTTCGAACTTGAGAGTTCGGTAAAATTATGAAAGACAACCCCGAGTTTGGGAGCTCGGGTATAAAAATGTAAAAAGATGAAAAGAAAAAGAACTTGGCCCATAGGCCTTATTGAAGTAGTTTTTCCTGATATGGAGAAGGTCTACTTGGTTTTAGCTCTGAGGTACCTGCGTAGGAAGGGCGCCATAATGACAGGGTCCAAGTGCTCTCCTTCGCGTGTTTGCAAGAGGTAGAATCCACCGGATTATGCAGCAAAGATTTTGTATGGTCCTTTGGTCCTTGGCTCCAGCGCTCCTCCTAGCTTGTTGGTGCACCACGGGCCAACCGGCATTACCAGTTCCCCCACTTGGAAGGCTTGGTGGCGGCGTTTATGCCATAGTGTAGTCATCTCGTTGTAGGCCTCTTCTTCAAAATGGAACACCATGGGTTGTTCGAGATCAGGATCAGGGACCAGATCTCCTAGAATAGTGTTGACGGCCGAGATGTTGCTCACTTTTCTGGCGTCACGGATGGCGTGATCATGCAAGAACGTGCCACTCCTTGGTCTCCTTTGATTGAAACTACTCCTTGTGGTGTTGGAAACTTCAGCATCAGATGGTAGGGAGACCATACAGCTTTAGCTTGGCACATCCAAGGTCTACCAAGGATAATGTTGAAGGGTGTGACGGTGTCTACTACCACAAATGTGCAGTATAAGGTTAGGCTCTTAGCTCCTTCTGCTACTGTGACGGGGAGTGTGATTTCCCCGAGAGGTATTACTTGATTTCCTGTGAACCCCGAGATCGGACCCATAGGGTTAAGGTCATCTTTAGTAAATCCTAACTTCTGGAAGCAGTCTTGGAACATTACTTCTACCCTACTCCCATCATCTATGAAGACTCTTTTTACCAGAGTATCTTGTACGGTTGCTGAGATGATGAGAGGATCCGAGTGAGGCATCTGATTTGGCACGGCGTCCACGTCCGAGAAGGTAATGGTTTCCTCGGGGCGGAGCCTCTTGTTGACTGGCTCAGTGTGGGGTATAGCTCGCACACTATCCTTCAGCTTGGTCAAGGAAATTGCTTCTCCTGTGTAGCCATTAGGGGATGACTCGGTTGGCTCCATTAGGTGGTGAGGGAGGAGGATCTTGAGGATTGTTGCCTCCACCACCGTAGTTGTTATTAATGTTATTGTTGTTACGGGGGCCATCCTTCTTCTTCTGCCAGGGCTTTCCCCCATACCTCCTCTGGGTCCCCTGGTTATCGTTGGTTGTTGATGGTGCAATTTGTTGTACAATTCCCTGGCGAATCAACTTCTCAATTTCGTTCTTGAGTTGATAGCACTCCTCGGTATCATGCCCTCGATCTCGGTGATATTGGCAAAATTTTGGTGACCTTTGGCGCTCGGCTGATTCCTTCATGGCGGGCGGGTCCTTCAAAAGGTGCATGTAAATGGATAGAATTTCAGCCCAAGATCTCGCCAGAGGAGTGTATGACTCCAAGGTGGGCTTTGGAGTGTTATCAGTCTTCTCGACCTTCGGTATTTTCGCCCTGGATTCTTTTCTGTACATAAGGAATTCTGGGGGTCTTTTGCCCGTCACGACATTTGATTTGCTAGCGTACTTTTCCATGATGGCCTGTAGGTGTTGAATGGTTGTTGGATTTTTTGTTGCCAGCTTCATCCTTAGAATGTCATCATCCACGCTCATCCGGTACATATTTATCAGGAGGCGTTCATCCCGATCATAGCATTCAATAGCTAGATCCATGTATCTATGATAGTGTTCTATCACAGTCTCTCCTTCGAGGCGGGCCACATACCCCAGATCTCCGAGGGACTTGGTAAACTTCTTCTTCTGGAAGAAAGCGTGGAGAAGGAACTCGGCGAAATCCCAGTAATCAAATAAACTTTCTGGTTTCGTCTGGGTAAACCATGTCCGTGCTTTCCCTCGGAGGTAACTGGGGACGATCTTGCATATTTCCAATTCATGGAAGTTCCTGGTTTCTAAGGTCTTAAAAAAGACCGAGAGAAATTCTCTAGGATCGCTAGTGCCATCGTATGTGGGTAAGTGCTCTGGGACCTTCTTGTGGTTATCGAAGGGGAGATTCACAATATGCCATGAGAAGGGAGAACGATTAGCTTGTTCTCTAGGTCCGAGGATACGTGTGATTTCTTGGTCAACTTCATATTTACCTCGGGTAGGGTAGCCTCCATCTTGGGTGTAGGGACGATCGGCGCTATTTTGCCATTCGCTTCGAGTTCGCTCCCTCTTCTCGCGTCTGAGTTCTTCTTCGATGTTGATGATGCGCATCCTTCGTACTTCCTCCCTACTTAATCCTATGCCTTCCCCCTGATAGTTAGATGTATTAGGAGGTGGTGGCAGACTGCTTTGAGCATTATAAGGCGGTAGATCCTTGGATAAGTTGTTGAGGAGTCTCCGCTGTTGAGTAGGATCAGCAGGTGGTGTAGTTTGGGCTCCTGAGACAGATACTAGTTTGGGGCTTCATGCATCTGTGCACTGAGTTGTTGACTTGAGTTTATCAAAGATGCGACGAAATCAGGATATTGGGCCTGTACGTTCCTCATCAGCGTTCGGACATCTTCAGGGATCGTTCTCGGAGGGTCAAGGTTGATATAAGATGGCCCGGAACCTGGAGGGTTATTACGCACAGTCTGGCTCAAGGTTTTCCTAAGACGTCTTTGTCTTTCCTCCTCTTGTTGTTTTTCTGTGAGGATTTGTTGATCTCTTAATGCTTAATCTTCTGAGGTAAAGATCGAATCAGGTCCGTTATATCCAAACCCATTCTCTAGGTCAATGCCGTCTTGATTGTTAACGTGTTCGCTGTAGTTCATGTCAGTCTAGATCGAAATTCTTGGTCCCGAGTTCGATGCTTCAGATCCAACAGGATTTGATCCAGAAGGTGGCACTCCTAACGCAACAGGATTAGATCCAGAAGGTGGCACTCCTGATGCAACAGGATTTGGACCGGAGAGGGGTACTCCGGATACGACAGGATTCAGACCGAAGGAGTTTGGAACGTTGGAGTTTCCTGCCCCCACGGTAGAGCCTGACGGTGGTTCAGAGGTGGAGCGTGTGCGAGATCCTCCGGGTCGACCGCGTCCTCGTCCTTGGGGAGGTAGCTCTGCTTCTAGATTCTCTTCTGGATTTTGCCCTAGCACTCGGGCACTTCGTCTAGGTTGCTCGGCGTCAGACATGTTGTCGGGGAAGTTGCTTCTTCAAGTGCGCTTAGACCAGATCGAAAATAAGGTTCGGCGACGTCGTTAATGAGTGTGAGATGTCCCACTGGGCGTGCCAAATTGATGTATGCAGGACATCAACACTTCGACGACGAACCAGGCTCTCGAACTGATCTGCAAGACAAAGGCCCCGGGTGTCCTGGGGATAGACACTCCGACGCTCAAGTCAGTATATTTGCTTAAGACGTAAAGTATAAAGTATGAGATTAGATGAGAGGTCTACCAAACCTTTAGGGTATTTATATGGCTACAATCCGTAGATCACCAAGATATATATTTATGGTATGAATACAACTCTTATGGGAATAGAGGTTGTATTACCATGTATAACAGAAGTGTATTTCGGACATGGTTGTGTTACCATGGTTAGGATAGTTGTATTACCATCTTTGAAAAGATGTATATTCTTTGTGGAACATTCATAATATACACATTCCTTATAAGAATTAGGATTGATGGACCTGTGGATCCATCCTCCGCGTCTCTCGAGCCCACAACCCTTCTCGGGCCCTGGTCCGAGTATGAATGAGGTCCGAATACGAACCATGGACTTATCAAGAAGTGAGTGAAATAAGTGGAGATAAATGAGTGAGGTTTACTAAATAAGGAAAGAGTCCGTTTGATAAAACTGAAATTTGAAATCTGAAGTTTGAAGTCTGAAAAGAATAAGTACTGAAGTCTAAAAAACAAAAAATAGTAAAATCTGAATAAAAATAGTTGTTTGATAAAATTGATGGGTTGAAGTCTGAACATACTTAAGTTTACGTTAATACCCCTATATAACACATTAATTAAAACACTTATTTTTATACAAGTGAATAATTATTTTATATAAGCTTCCAATTGTAGAATAATACTTGCTTTAAAATGAGAATTTAATATCACAACAAAAAATAATTATAAACAAAATTTGTTTTATAAATTTTGAAATGAAAATGGCAATGTGTCAGAAATAACTAGAAAATGAATTTACAAATTAATCAAAATGAATACGAAATTATTATTGATATTTTTTTTGCACAAATATAACTAAGCAAGTCCACATATCAAAGTGAAATTCGTATATTAGCCCGATGCAAAAGGAATTGCTTGAACTTATCTAGTCTTCTTTGCTATTTTTCCCTACAAAAAGAGAAAGTCTTCTTTGCTATTGATTTTTTTAGACTAGTGATACATGCATGTCCATATTTACTAATGTAGGTCCAAAATATAATATTTTGGATGCATTAGCACAATTCAGCCATATATTGTGTTTTTCATACCTGCATTTAGTAAACATGGATCTGCATGTATAATTACTGTTTTTTATCCTTATCTTCTTCCCCGAATGAAATCCCCAAACGAAGTCTCCAATTACTACGTATAAATATCACACATCTTTTTATCTGTATCTCTGCATTGTTGGCTCTTACGGCGGCTCCCTCTTTGGCTATGATCTCGACGTTTCAGGTGATTGATTTTGACTTGATCTGAGATTTCGAGTTGGGATTAATGGTGATGAATTGTAAGGACCAGGTTCTGACGCTCTTTACATCCTCGATGTACTATGATGCCTCGTCATCACGTTGGTGGTTCACGGTTTGCCCGGAAGTTGGGGAGGCGGGCCAGCATACTGGTCAGGTCACTCAGCTTCTACGCCGGAGGTGTTATTAACGCCGCCACCAAGAACGTCCAGATATGACGTGAAGAGACGTTATGGAGACAAAACGGTCAGGGTGATAATTGTCCAATTCAAAATTAATCTCCCTATCAAGTTCAGACTTAAGTGATAAGTGATTGGAAAATCACTTATTTTTGTTGGACTCAAATTAAACTACGGAGTTCAGTGGCTCTGAAACGGTTCAGACGTACGGATCCGATAAATGAGTGAGGTTTACTAAATAAGGAAAGTGTGCAATTTAAGGTGAGACATTCATATAAGGAAAATGTGCAATTTAGTGTGTGACAGGAAGTACCAGGTGACAACAGAGCTATCAGATAGGGGATAGATGTGTGCATCATTATATCATAAACCTGGAGTAGTGCGAAACCAGGAGTAATCTTGGAGCAAAGCCCCTGGAATAGGTAGTCAATTGATTCTAAGTGAGTATGATACACAAAAAGAACAAGTCCATAGGATCTTCCGCTCCAAACTACGTGGAGGTAGTTTGCACTATAGCATGCAAAGAACAAGCCTCAAACTCGACCCTAGCTTTAGTCACAAATCACAATGTCGGGATTTTGATTTTTCTCAAGTTCAACGAGCTTAGCGAAGTACCTAAAATGTATTCTACAAAAAAACTTGAATCAATGTGTTTATTAGACTTACGTATGTGGTATTTCTGTAACCATTAGAACTTAGTTGGTGCATCAATCAGCTTGTGAGAGAGATGCATTCATGCAAAATCTGCAATAACTTCTCTTAAGAAACAGATCTCTGCAATAACTTCTCATTAGAAAGAGATCAGGAAAATCAAAATTTACTGCCAAGAGGCACAACTCTAACATCATCCAAAACAGGACCGCAAAAATGACCATAATCTCCATGTTTGTTGTGGTAGAAAGGGCTGAAGAAGGTGATTCTAGTTCTGTTGGAAAGAGCCAGAAACTTGAGGCCAGCTCTCTTGAATCCACCCTTTCCAGTTGATGTAAATGGGACCTTCAGGGTTGCACTGCCTGCAAATGCTTCGATCATCATTGTTCCATTACAATCATTTCTCGCATCGCCAACTGAGAAGGAGAGAAAATAAGATCTCTTTTCCACTGTCTTTATGATCTGCGCTATTGCCGTTTCTCTGCCTCCAACCAGTTCAATGGCTGCTTTTCCCTGAGGTACAAAGAAGTGCTTCGAATCAATGTATCTAACGGGTTTGATGGATTCCACTATCCATCCAGGCAAGGGGGAGTACAAGTCTGTCTGCTTGGGAGGAATGAGAACCCCAGTTGAGAAGTTCTTGAATACATGAGGACCAATTTCAAAATCACCATTCTTCACTATGTTACCTGCAGTTACGTAAACATAAATAATAGTTATTGGGAGTTCTGATCAATACAAGACTATTAGAATAACCTCATCTCATCTGTTGATACATAAAGCCACTAAATATAGTATATGTAGAGCAATAGTAGATCAAGACTAAGCAAAAATAATTTACTGAAATCAAGCATATGGTATATAGTACTTCCTCTGATTTTGCAGAGGAAGTACAAATAAGTTGGAAAAAAAGGCCTATTTTACAACATATGGTATATAGTACTTCTTCCGATTCACTGTATTTGCATACTTTTTTCCAACTTTTTTTCTTCCATGTTTGACCATAAATTTCATATAGTGTGTGAATGCTAATATCGTTGTATGAGATACTTTTGGATTCTCCGTAACATGTAGTTTTTGAATATATATATTTTATAATCTGTTATTATATGTAACTGAAGTTATCAACAGTCAAACACGTCATGAAAAGATTTGCAGTCAAAGTATGTCATTAAAAGTGAATCAGAGGAGTATCACACAAACACACAACAAATTTTGACATTGTTATCATTAGGTGAAGTCAGAGATCTTAATAATGACACATGATTTTGCAGATGTTGAAATGATAATTTGAAGAGAGTTTGATCTAGGACGAAGGTAGTACCTTTAGGGTACCTGCAAGGTGGCATCTCCTTGATAGCAACAGCATCAATAAGAGGTCCACAGGTTGGATCTTCTTGAATGCCAGGGTTATGAAAAGTGACCTTAACAAGGGTAGAGGTAGCATTAAAAGTCCAGGCATAAGTATCACCTCCATCACTGCTGAACAGCGTCTGAATGGGGAGCTCGCTGGAATAACCAGGCACCGACACCCTCAGCTTCTCGTCCTGCGCACACGTCCTCGTGGATCCAAATGTCACAGAATACACAGTCCCCGCCTTCACCTTCACGTGCTGAGATATGGAGCCCTCGTTCCCCAGCCTCGCTGCGTGGGCTCCACGAGGGATCGCGAAGTAGTAACCGCCAGGCTGTGGCCCGCCGGAAACGTACTCTACCAAACCCTCGATCTCCCATTTCGGCAGCGACTGCTTTCCTATGATCACCGTTTTCTTCAGGTTCGATGGATGTGGGGCTTCCTCAAAGTACCCATTTTGCAGCAGTTCTGCAGAAAGAATCTGTTCTTTAGATTCAGTTGAAAGGGAAAGTATAAAACTAGGAAAAGAAAACTTACCATCAAGAAGGGGCTCATCTGTGGTTGAAGAAACACATTGGCAGCAGGTTATGAGAAGCAGGTAGAGAATAGGAAGGGAAAGAAATGAAGCCATTGTTAAAATCGAAGTTCTCAACTAGAAATATAAATACAAGTAATTCATTCAGGTTGAGGGGTGCATGTTAGAGTGTCATGAGATGAGGCGTTAGATGCGTGGGATTGTCTCAAACTTTGAGGGCTTGGATCAGAAGTCTGCCTTCTTGTTCCCGTTAGTGGTCGTCTACCTGAGACGCCTTTAATGTTTTGCCGGGATTTGCTCTGAATGCTTTTCCAAACATGTTCAAAGAAGCTCCCCGCCCACCATTTACTTTGATACTTTACCACTAGCATATTCGAGAAAAAGCTACTTTTGTGATGAGTTTGAAAGAATAGGATAATAATAAGATAGTTTGAAAAACCTGGAAATGGACTAGGAAAGTCGCATTTAGGGAATGCTACTTTTATTAATTATTAATTTTTAACGAAAATAACATGAATTGACCTGCGTGGCGAAGTGGCTGCGTGGCGGAGGGACCCGTCCCGCGTGGCATAGTCGCATAACCTGAACGCGACTTCGGTCAATTCTTTAACCCCCAAATTAAAACAGCTATGGGAGACGGGCATAATAAAAAATGGGAGACGGGCGCAAAAAAAGAAAACTGCTCAAAATAGATCTGGGAATACGGCGGCTGGGTGACTGAGGGACGGCGGCTGGGTGATGGAGGAACGGCGGCTGGGTGATGGAGGAACGGCGGCTGGGTGACGGGCAGCGGCTGGGCGACGGGTTTGGTGACGGGCAGCCGGACGGCGGGAGTCGGTGGCAGAGAAGCTAATTTCCGGTAGAGAAGGTGATTTCCGGCTGATAAGGTAATTTTTATGCTTCCGTTTCCTCCTCCTTAGCTGGTCTCATCAAGCTAACTTTTCTCCACAACAGATCGGCGACAGAAAGCACCTTTTACTTGAATCTATTTGTTGGTGGCTTTGAGCCTTGTTAAAAAGCTCATGTGAGGTAAATCAACCCTATCAGAAGCAAGTTATTTTGATGCTAAATCAGTTTTTGCACATTTTCAGTAATCATAGTTCATCTCTGTTTTTATGGAATGTGTTACAGTGTCTGACTGGGTATAAATAGTTGAGATTTAGGGCTTCTTGGTGTGTCAAATTCGATAGCTTGTTCGAGTTAGTGTGGTGACCTTAGGGAATCCTCCTTTTACCTTGCTTTCTATTGGCTTACCGTAGGTAAGGGCACTCTTTTCGTAGTAAGAGACTAAGAGTCTTTGAGATGCTTTTCGAGGGGCCAGTGAATCCTAACGTTATGTGCATTATGTTGTCCTTAAGTTCTGAAAGACCTGGATATGCTTCCCTCTCAGACCTAAATATCAAGCTGAATTCTTGAAAAAACTACTTCATTTTATCTCTTTTCTTACAGTGGTTAAATTCTGACTAAAAAGGTGGAAAATTTGTTGTGCAAAGCTACTTTTACCGTACATTTGTTTGCTACCATGTGTTCAACTTTCTGGGTGTAGTTCACAAGCTCACTCTAGATGTGGTTTAAATTCTAGTTTCAGGCCTATCTGAACGATCATATCTTTTCATCATAACTTGGGTTTGGCTTTTTATTGCATGGTAATAACCCTAGGACTCTAAAATATGATTTAGAACCAGGAATGGACCAATTTGTTTCAGAAACGAGCAAGAAAATGATTTTTAAACATCTGCAGTTTTCCAGTTTTTGGCAGCAGCTGTGTTGTACTTTAAAAATTCATATCTTGACAACCGTGACTCCGTTGTGACTGGTTTTGACTCCATTGCCATCTTTAAACTCTAAACTATGATTTAGAATCAGGAATGGACCAATTTGGTTCAGAAACGAGCAAGAAAATGATTTTTAAACATCTGCAGTTTTATAAGTTTTTGGCAGCAGCTGCGTTGTACTTTAAAAATTCATATCTTGATAACTGTGACTCCGTTGTGACTGATTTTGACACCATTGCCATCTTTAAACTCTAAACTATGATTTAGAATCAGGAATGGACCAATTTGGTTTAGAAACGAGCAAGAAAATGATTTTTTTAAACCTCTGCAGTTATCCAGTTTTTGGCAGCAGCTGTGCTGTACTTTGAAAATTCATACCTTTTATACCGTAACTCCGTTGTGACTGGTTTTGACACCATTGCCATCTGTAAACTCTGGACTATGATTTGGAATAAAAAATGGACCTTTTTTGTTGCTTTTGTTTTTATGTGCTGTAGATTTATGGTGGGCTTCTTATGTTTCTGTTGTAACAATGATTTGTAATAATGATTTATATTTCTTGTTCTCTTCTTATGATTGATATTTTTGTGTGATTTGAAGGCTTCCGTGACCACACAATGTACAAAGGTCACCGGGTTTTCCTGTACAAAAGAGCTCAGATTTATGGGGTGCCTATAAAGGTCAAGGTCTTGGAGAGCTTAATGACATAGGTTCAATAAACATGTCTGCTGATTACACAGTCCCAGCAATTCTCGAGCAGCTTGGCGTGTTGAATTACAGTTCATCTTTGGCTCGCATCATTCAGAAAGTGGGTGAGATTTGCTCTGGCAGTGAAGAGAAAGTACAGTTGCGAGCATGTTCTGTCCACACACTTGAAAAAATGAGAGACTTGCTTACTAATTCTGGAAAGCAGGTAAATTTACCTTTCTTTTCTGTAATATTATCACACTTTCTTTAGTTTTTGACTGGTTTTGCCATGTATCAACTTTCTGAGACCTATTTTCCATTGTATTTAGGTTTTGAGTGTGGAACTGTATTTTGTCTTGTATGTATATGTGTTTTTGTTCTTTAATTTGGTTTTATGAATTTGGTGGCTGTGACATGCTGTTCGAGCTTTAGTTGATATGTTGCCGATTCTGTGTTCTTATCATGTGCTGATATTGTGATAGATCATTTATGCCTTGTAGAAAAGCAAAGCAGAACAAGAGCGGTCTTTACTTTCTGCTTTAGTAAATAAAGTAAGCTCATTTTTGCAGTCTATTATAAAATTTACCGTGTATTATGATACTTCAGTTTCCTTCTTAACTACGAAATCTTTTGACTAGTTCCTTTTCTCCTTTCGCTTACATTAGGCGGGGGATCCTGGAAAAAAAGTTGCTTCAATGTTGATTATCATCTATCAAAACTTGAATTTGAATAGATGACCTCTGATATGGATGACATGTTCTCTATAGTTGAAAACAGGCTATATGGGTATGAGTTTTTGATGAGTGCGATATACATTATCATGTATGATGTACTGTTAGAGGGCTCAGTATAATGGATGGTAAAATAGTTATTGACCTTATTGAACTAAACATGGTTGCGAACTTTGTATTTGCAGAAGAAGACTAGACTGCTGATATGGATGGCGGTGCTAATAAATCATCAGGGATTCCAGTTATTGGTCAAGTATGTATAAGGTGAAGAATATTATGGTGCTGAAAATCATGACAGGCCTTATGAATCTTCTTCTCGCACCAGTAATGAGAGAAAGTCAAGGCTCCAGTCAAGCTTTCTATTGTGTTGATGATGAAACAGAAGGCTACTCAAAATTTCTGTCAGTTTAACATCAACTAAAAAGATGAGGCCAAGAAGAGTTTATGCATCATCTCATCTGTACAGAATATACTAGTAAACAGGTCGGACGATGGAAGAAGTTGAAAGATATATGATCACCGTGATAGTCTCAATGGTTCAAAAAACTCATTCATGATGGATTTATAACGGTGACTTGAAGCATCAAGTTTTACTCAAATTTTATCAAATATTAACAGGCGATTGATGTGAATAATTTTTTCCTTTAATTATTCTTCAACGGGAAAAAAACACCATCTTTCACTGAAATATTACAATTCAAATGCCAGAACCATTCACTCCATGTGTTGATACAATTTGAACTAATTTTTATTTTGATCAAAAAGTAGATTTTCATATTTATACTTGTATATGTATATGAAAATTTTAACTATAAAAACAATTCAACATATCCAAAAAACCATTAGGATGTCTTTAATTAAATAATCATATTATATGAGTATAATTTATGACGTTACAATTAAAATTATGAAAAATTTGCACAATGTAAATAATACATGACGTCGCATACGGTGAAAGTCGTTTTAATTTAAAAATTACTAAAAGTCGTATTATAAAGTCGCATTTTACAAATGCGACTTTGGTTAAAAATTAAAAATTAACAATGTATAGTTGAATTCCTTCAATAAGAAACTTAAAATCAAAGATTAAAAGTCGCGTTTCCTAAATACGAGTTTGATTAAAAATTAAAATTTACCAATGGATAGTCAAATTTGATCAAGTAAAAATTAAAAATTAAAAATTAAAGATATAAAGTCGCATTTAATTTAACAAAAATTTAATATTCCCCGCTGGGATAGTCGAATTTCATCAAGTAAAAAAATAATTGCAAACTCACATTCAGTGATTGCGACTTTAATTAAAAATAATTAAAACCCCCACTGTGATAGTCGAATTTCGTCAGTAATTACAAATTAAAAATTAATGCAAGTTTATTTTAAAAAATAAAAAATAAAAAATGCAAAGTCGCATTCACTGAATGCGACTTTAATTAAAAATAATTAAAATCCCCACTGGGTCAAATTTCATCAATAATTACAAATCAAAAATTAAACATAGAAAGTCGCATTCACTAAATGCAACTTTATTTTAAAAAATAAAAAATAAAAAAAGCAAAATTTAATATTTAAAATTTAACATAAATATTTAAAATATATTTAATTGAAGTCGCATTCGCTGAATGCGACTTTACGACACGTCAGCACCCACGTGGCGCCATGTCGCTCTAACATTAACCCGTCAGAAAATGAATTTGCATTTAAAATTAAATCAAAGTCGCATTCACTGAATGCGACTATCACACTGATTTCCATGTTTTTCATATCTTCCTTATTTTGCCCATGGTTTTGCAAAACTTTCCTACTTTAAGAAAGCTCTCTAGCATATTCCTAAGCCACTAGAAATTCCTTGTTTGTTTTACTGAAGTGGTCTATACACTCTAACATTTAATTTTATTAGGTGTATTTCAAAATATCACTCAAATTATAATACAAACTCTTCGAATATTACTTTCTTAATAAACATAATAAATAAACATATTTTCGTAAACTTATATCGTATTTTAGATTGCAAGAGTAAAATATCCGAGTACGTACATCAACACCTTTTTTTAAACTACTTTTTGTTATTGAATCTCTTTTTTCAAATGACAAAATTATACTCATCTATCCTATCTTAATTTGCACAGTGTATTTTCAAACAAAATAGTAAATTTTGTCTGAATATTTGTATGTGTATATAACCTTTTTTTTAATTAAACCACTAGTTGGTGGGGTGAATTTTATTTGGTTCAGCACGCCATAAAAACCCTTGTAAAAAAAGGCAATGTTGTACAATGTTGGATTATTCACCTAATAGTAAAAAAATAAAAACTATTTAGATAAATATCCCTGATTCTAAACTTGATTCTAGTATACACCCATGTCGACATTCTCACAAGCATTTTAGGGTTCGTTAAGCGACACCCAACTCTGCCGATGAGAAGACTCATAACTCGCAAGCAATTTAGGGATCGTTAAACGAAGCCCAACTCTGTCGACAAGTACGGGGTTCCCCTATAATCAACTTAAAATCAGCAAACATTGACAGTTTGATCAGCTTCCCATCTTGATCCTAGCTTGTCTGCTTCCAGTGCCTTCAAGTCCCATCTGCTCCTATCTTCATCCTTGCTTTTGCTCAAGTTTTGTGTGCTGTCATCTCCACATGCTCCTAGCTCCATCATAATAAGCTCATAACTGCTGGTTTATCCCCTGCAACATATAGAGTAGCTATAAAAATTCTTTTATGATAAACTTCTCTGCCTGAGATAAGGCAGTTCTGTACTGTCCAGAGACACAAGTCCCTGGATATGCCTAGGCATGGTATCAGTGGTATAAACATGGGAAGTATTAGTTTCGGTAGCCAGTTTAGCTAAAGCATCAACCACAACATTGGCTTCTCTATACATATGAGAATAAGTTATAGTGATATCACCTGATAATTCCCATATGTTCCATATATATATATATATATATGTATATATATATCATCAATGCCCAGGGCACTTTGTACTTCCTTTCAATAATCATCAGTAATAATTGGGAATCCATCTCGGCCTGTACATGTTGAAAGTTATAATAATTGGCAGTTTCCAGTCCAATAGCTAAAGCTATGGTTTCAGCTTTAAGGCTAGATGTTGCTTCTGTCACTAAAGATTTGGCATATAAAACTCTGCCATTAGTATCCCTAATGACAAAACCTGCACCGGCCCTTCCATTCTGTAAGAAAGATCCATCAGAATTCAACTTAACATAATTCCGATTAGGTACTTTCCACCTTATGATCCTTTCTGGCCTAGGTCTAGCCACTGTTTGAACAAAATAAAATCTGAACTGCATAGGTGGATTGTACTTAGACCAAGAGATAACATGTGCTTGAATGATGGAAGTAATCAGATTCCGTATGTTCAGAACAGTATTAATCCAGATCATCAAATCATCATATCCTTCATATAAAGGAAAATCCTTTGACAGCATAGTGACACATAATTCAGGGAATCCATGTTTCAGTATATCAATATAGTACTCTTGATGATTGATAAAATCAGCAACAGTCACTCAGGAGCAATAACCTCCTGAGTATCATCCCATTGATCAATTAAATCTTTACCTCTCAGCCACTGAGCATTCCAAAAGGATACATGTCCCTTCCCAATCTGAATGTAAGTATTCTCTGTTGCTGTAAGCTGAACTTCCTTGATCCTACGCCATGTCTTTGAATTCTTTAGATGATTGGGCAATGACCACATGAAATTAGCCCATAAGCTTCGTCCTGTCTGTAACTTCCACCACAGCTTTAGTGAAAAAGCTTGTGTTGTAGATGTAAACTTTTAACACCCAATCCATTCTCATCTGTAGGAAAACAAACATTAGTCCAGGATCTCCATACTTTTTTCTGACCATACTCTGAGGAATCCCACAAGAATTTTGAGAAAATAACATGCAATTTGTCTATCACTCCTCTTGTAGGTTTAATAACAGTGAGTATATGAAGAGGAATGGCTGATAAAACATGTTTAATTAATATCAATCTTCCAGCCTGGTTTAAACATTTATTTTGCCATATAGCCAATCTTGCTGCTATTTTATCATAGAGGGACTGAAATAGGACTGTTTAGTTCTCCCCAAGTAAATGGGGCATCCCAAATAGATAAAAGGATAGTGACCTTCTGTAATCCTTGAAACTTGCTCTACCATGGTTTTAACAGATAGAGGTCCATTCTTGGTGATATAATATGAAGATTTTTCCAAGTTTATTTTTTGACCAGTAGCAGATTCATAACAAATTAAAAAACTCATCAAATTGGTAATACTAGTTCTGTTAGCCTTAAAAAATACAACAGTATCATCTGCAAAGTTTAAATGTGTTATATTCCTAGCTGAATGCGGCAACTTAAAATAACCAATTCTTGACTCAGTAAACAGTAAACCTAGGTTTCTAGAGAACACCTCAGTGAGTAGTATGAACAGAAAGGGAGATAAAGGATCTCCCTGTTTAATACCCCTGGATGTACTAAAGAATCCTTTAGGTTGACCATTCACAAGAACTGAACATTTAGTTGCAGATATATTGCCCATAACATTACTGACAAATTTGCTGGGAAAACCTAGTTTTAGTAAAAATAATTTCAAGAAACTCCAAGAAATCCTGTCAAAAGCCTTGACCATATCCAGTTTAAAGAAAATATTGGAGCCTCATGTTTTAATGTCTAAAAAACTGGTAATTTCTTGCATTAGTAATACATTGTCAGCTAGGTCACGCCCTGAACAAAAGCTGACTATTCAGGAAAATCAAACTAATCATTATGGGCTTAGGTCTCTATATGTACAATTTACTAAAGATCTTATTAATAAAATTAGAGAGACTAATAGGTCTGAAATCAGAGAAATGGTTAATCACAGTTTTTAGGGATCAATGTAATGAATGTAGCAGGTATGGCTCTTGGTATAGGCACTCTAGATAGAAATTCATTAACAACACATAATAGATCAGAACATATAATATCCCAGCAAGCATGATAGAACTTCCCTGAAAAACCATCTGGCCCCGGGGCTGAGTTACCATCCATTGAGAATACAACTTTCTTCAGTTTATCCATATCAGTGGTCCTGATCAGCCTCTGATTGATCTCCTCCGTAACAAGAGTTGGTATATTTCCAAGAAGTAAATTGGTGTTCTTAGCATGATCAACTTGTTGTTCCTCAGCTAACAAGTCAGAGAAGAAATTAACTGCTTCTGCACCAATAAGATCAGGATCAGTAATCAAATTATTCTGGCTATCTTTTATAGCTAAAATCTTTTGTCTAGCAATTCTGGATTTTACAGTAGCATGAAAAAATTTAGAGTTTGAGTCTCATTCTTTCAACCACTTAACCCTTGATTTTTGTTTCCAGAATGCCTCTTGTCTAGCAAGTGCTAAAGTCAATTCAGCCTGTAATCTATTAAGTTCTGACTTATTAACATCATTGCTATCATTTTGAAAGGTTACCTCACTCTATTCAACAAGCATTTCAGCACTGGCAACCCTATCATTTACATTACCAAATATTTCCTTGTTCCACTCTCTAAGTTTCATTTTTAGCCTTCTCAATTTCAAGGAAAATATCATCATACCATATGTATCACAATTCAAATTCCAATTTTCAGAAATGACTCTATTAAAATCATCATGAAGTAACCAGCTATTCTGAAATTTAGAGGATTTTGGCCATGACTGGTGGTCATTATTTTTCAATGTCATCAGTAAGGGAGCATGATCTGAGGGTGATCTAGACTTGACTTTGACTCTGCTATATGGGAAAATTTCTAAGAACTGATTGTTGGCTAAGCCTCTATCAAGCCTTTGCCAGACATTACCTCTACGACGGACCCATACCAAGTAAATAAATTACATATAGTAGGTAATTCAACCAGATTATTGACCTCAATGAAATTATTAAAATCATGCATGCTGTTATGGCTAGGTGATGACTGACCCAAGTATTCACTAACTTCCCTAACCACATTAAAGTCTCCAGCAATCATCAGAGCATTATTAACAAATGCACTCAAATCTTGCCATAGAGGCTCTCTATCTAATCTTGTATGTCTTCCATAAACAAAAGCACTATTCCATGGTGTAGGTATAGACTCATGTTTAATCTTAGCTAATATAAATTGATCATGCACAGACTTAACAAATACAGTGTAGCAATCATCCCAGAATAACCATATTTTATCCCTAGGATCTGCATAAAAATGGTTATATCCTAACTGGAAAGCAGTAGACCTAATTTTGGCAATTTTTAACATGGGTTCTATGATGACAAAAGGTCCAATTTTATTCTTCCTTTTTATATTTCTGACTCTTCTCTGAGTTGACTTGCTCTTAATACCTCTAAATTCCAAACACAAATATTAAGACTAATCATGATCAAACATTACTAGAGGGACCAAGTTGTGATCTGGTAGTGACAGTTTTAGGACCCCGCGTATAATCTTTTTTATTATATTTACGCTTCCCCTGGGTACCTATTCGTACTGACTCTGACTGAGGAACAGAAATGCTTGGTAACGAATTATTGACTTTTTTCTGAGATTGAAGTAAAGTATCTACTATAAAATCTACTTGCCTATCCCTTTCTCAGTTGACCATTTTTCTGTTGGACTCCCAGGATCACTTAGACTCATCCCTCTAGTTTTATTCATCATACCTTGGGGACTAGTATACTCATTTCGATCTGTCTCACTATCTGAGACATTCTCTCTTGTGACAGTATTATCCATATATGCTTGATTATTGATGTCATTATCCATTGAGCCTTCTTCTGCGATTTGTTTCTGTGTAGTTATTTGTTCACCTGCATTATCTTGAGTGGAAAGATTAGTAATAGAGAGCATACCAGGTGTTTTATCCCTGGTATGCTGTAAGATATTAAAATCATCATCATTATCCTTGCCCTGATTAGATTCAAGATTGGGGTCTATCTCAATGTCATTTTTAATGTTTATCGTTTCCACAAGCACATTAAAACTGTTATGGGTATGAATCTTAGTGACAGGTTTCACTGAATCAGCTAAAGGTACCTTAATCTGGGGGTTTGAGTCCGCTGCCCTTCATCCCTTCTTATTTGCTGTATTAGCCCTAGCTTTTCGTTTGGTCTTCCATACCTGTCTGGTACCTGCAACGTGTCCAATATTTTCCAAGTTGGTTTCTTTAGCAAAAGGGTAGTAATAACATGTTCATCTTGTTTATGTGACTCAGTACAACTGCCTTAGCCAGTGGCCCTTAAAAATTGGGGCTTTGTCTGATTGTTGTATCAATTTTGCATATAGAGCTAGTATGACCAAGTTTAGAGTAGTTAAGACAATAATCAGGCAACCTTTCATACTCAATATACTGCCAGAAACCTGAATACCTATAGCTTATCCAGATTATTTCAAGTAATGGTTTTGATACATCCAGTTCAACACAAACTTTGGCCACATGAGGTCGAGATCTATTCAGAGTTGCTTGGTCTATTTTCACAGGATGTCCAATTAAATTACCAATAGAGAGCATTGCAGACTCATCAAAAAGTAGTTGCGGCAACCCATACAAGCTTCCCCATACTGGAACTACAGGTGAGTCGGCATTGGGGTTGAAATCGGGGCTCAATTTCGTGATTATAATTGAATAGAACACGATATCCCAGACCTTGTGCATCCAGCAGTGATAATAGTCACCTGCAAGTTGAAAATGGATAAAAACGTGACGGTTGTCTACTAGATAGATACCAAACTTGTAACATCCCAACTAAAATCACATATTCATTCGGTGAGTTTAGTTAGGATGTCTGCCTAGTTCGCACCAGGCTCAAGAAACGGTATACATGCATAACTATAATACTGCTATTACACCTTATACTTTATATTAAAATTTAAACTAAGAGATTTTTTTTCAACTCCAACTACGAATGGAAGTACTTCATAAGATTGTCTTTTTGTGCGTCTACGATCTGGTAGCACCTCATAGATTCACCTAGCTCTGCCATGCCACACATAATACACGTAATGAGCTTGCGCCCAGTGATGTTCTCCATAAAACATAATAAACATGTCCATTTCACAGATAATATATCATTTCAGTAGTGAAACAAAACTATAAACACCTAACACTTTTATCTTCACTAACAAATCTTAAGTAAGTTAACAACAATTTATTTATATTTATTGATATTTAGATATAAACACCATCAAGAAAAGAGTGACAATTAAACAAGTTAAAGCTACTCAGCACAAATCATCTAACCCCTCCAGTTACATTTCAAAGTATTATTTCAATGATTTAATTCACTAAAAGACATAATACACAACTTAAACCTAACTTACCCTAACCCTAAATCGCAGATTAATCATCAAACTTATAAACTAATCCTTCTAATATAAACAGTAACAGTTGGCAATATTTTCTCTATTCAAACTTGATATGCAGATCTCATACAATTACACAACAAGGTTCCAAGAGTAAACAAAAACAAATCTTCTACCCTAGGTACTTAAGGAACAAGACGGGAAACACATACAAGAGAAAATTAGATCACACTAATATCTGATATACCTTTTTAATTACGTCACATTAAGTAATGTTCAGGTCAAGCACAAATATATGACATTAGGCATAAACTAGTCACGTCGAATATGAACAAATCATATCAAGTACAATTAAGTCATGTCAAGAATAATTAAGTCACACAAAAACGGACACATCAAGTATAGACAAGTCATATCAGATAACCACAAATGTCAAGCATAATCAAGTCAGGTCAAGCACGAACACGCTCAAGTAGTAACAAGTCACAAATCATGTCTAACACAAACACGTCACGTCAAGCTCGCTCCCGTACGTACGTAGCCCTTCATCTTTTGTACAACATTCCTCACACGGACTATTGGCCGCAACTGACCAGTCCGTGCAAGTCCAGGTCACAATATACTCCCGACTACACCAACCTCCTGCCGTGTGAACGGGTAGTATATTGCTTGGTCCATCTCGCACGACTATTGGCCGCAACTGACCTAGCCGTGCGAGGCATGGTCACAAAATACTCTCACTTGCACAAAACTCCATACCCCGAGTGCAAGTAAGTGGTATTTTGCTCATGGCATCACATATATTACATATACAAATTCATACTTTTAAATCATATGTATTTAGATACCAGCCAATCTAGTCACATTTTATACATGTTATTTAAGTTAACTCAGACATTATCACGATTTTTAGCACAAGCACGTCAGAGTAAACTATAACAAATCAAAAACTGCACATTTTATTTTTCATGGCATCATATAATTATTCTAGGTACAAATAATGCACACATCTTTATTTTATATTGTTCAAGTCAAGAATTTTAAACATTACCATAAGCACCACACAGAGTAACCACAAGAAGAAGAGATTGACAAAGACGGTGTAAACACCGAAAGTTAGCTAACACCATGTTAAGCACTCCACAAATACTAGCTTAAAAGACAGAGAAGTATAACACGCCAACAAATATCTCAAGAAAAACTTACAACCACTTAGTTTCATATATTACTTATTCATGTAGCAGGTTCAAAACATGCCCTTTATTCACTCAAAAATCATCAAAGTATGTATGAAAACTAGTATAACCATGGTATGTATATAAGCGAAGAACACAAGTAGCACATAGGCATGACAGCCCCAAAACTTTATAGATATATTCTACAAAGTTTTGAAGAGTGAGAACACTCACCTGATTTGATAAAATAGATCATCTTATGTATTCAAGTCCCATTCCATAATCAGTGTTTTACTGAATATCAAATCTGAGAATAATGTAGTAATAAAAGAATTAGTCTTGATGTTGCATCACAGTTTCTTATTCACTATTCCTAGTTGCTCTTGCCTCTAACTTTCCTTTCCCCCAAGGCTTTAGAAATTTTAATTGTACTCTATACTATAATTGTATAACAACTAATTAAAATGAGCAATACTGCTGCCCTCGAAAACTGAAACTTGCTATTTCGCTTAGTTTCTCAATTCTCTGTTATCATGTTAAGTTCCAAACCCTATAGTACCTCAGTATTTTCAAAGTATAAACACACATGTTCTTAAACTACTTTTACTGGTACGTCTCTTACTCTCACTGGAAAACATTTGCAGAAATCTTGAGGAGACATGTCCGAATTAAACCTAGTATTTTAATGTCAGTCTCAGACTCAAACTTTAGCTAACATAAGTTTGGTTTTACAAAGGTTTGTCAATTATTTGAAACATATCAACAGTGAAAGGAAGATACTTACTGCGGGTTAGACTCGAAATCATACACTACTTTTGAAAATACATCTCTCATTGATTTTATGCTAGAAAAACACTGTGTGACTGCTTAAAACCCATATCTTAAGTCTTAAAGATTACATAAAATGTAACATCTTATATATCATAGTAAAATCTCTTTAAAATCTTAAAGTCTCAAATTCTGAAAAATGGAATTAGCGGCAGAAGTTTGACAGTCATTTTCAGTACCGGTTTCTCAACCAAATCAAAAGTTTCCTTAAGTTAAAATGAAGATCAATGTTTCATGATCACAATAAAACAAGAATCATTTAAATCGGAGTCTTGGTTGGAAATATATGGTGATTTGAAGTTAGTCCGCTAGAAATGGTTATCCTGCAGTAATTCAAATACAGTAGACTTGAAAATCGACTGATATAAGTCATTATTCAGAATATCCTGATAGTTCAAAGCTTTGTACTCTGCTCCTCATTAGAAAGATCATCACAGCATGAAAATCATTCAAAATTAAGGTACATGTTAGAAAGTATCAGGTTTCGAAAATCAAAATTTCAGCAAGAATAATAATTAAAAATGCAAAACTTTGATGCATTCTTTCTCACTCATTAGTGAGTTTGTTTTAACAGTTCAAAAGTATACTATGTAGCTAACATTAGGAAGATCATTTTGGTATATATATCATTCAAAACTAAGTTCCACGCTAAGAAACAAGAGGTTTAGAAGAAAACAACTTTCAGCAAACTGTCAAGCAAGAGTACAGATTTTCAAAACAATTTTTCTCACACGTTACCAATCTGATTCTTAAAATTTCAAATCCTATAATCTACTTTATTTCCCAAAGATTGCACAGGTACAAGAATCGACAGAATCAGAATTATAGTTTAACCAATACAAGCTTTTAAAGTCCAGTCTGCTGCAACAAAACATACACAGGGCAGAAACTTTGAAACCCTTTTTCTTACTTGTCTCTTAATCAAATAAACCCATTCTTTATATCAAATTGAAGCTCAAAATCCAAGGTTTTCAAATCACTTTTCCTCACTCAAAACAGAGTTATGGATTTAAATTTACAGGCTCTTGAAAGCCAGCACTCTAGACTAGAAATTCTCAGATAAGTTTCAATCACATTCACAACACACCACTGAAAACCTCACTATAGTAGACTCCCCACAATTTTATACCAACACAGTTCATCCACAATTTATACCAACTCAGTTCATCCTATTCAACCAATATAAGTTTTAGATTCAACTGCAATCTAAGAGGTATTTGAATTGAAAAGAGTTCTAGTTTTACCTTGGCTATATGTAAGGATCATTTTGCTGTAAATAGTGGTACTCGGCCATGGTTCCTTAGATTGTCGATGGCCTTGTAGAGGTGGTGGTGGTGTTAGGCGATTGGTTTGGCATGGCTGTTTCCGGCGGGGGGAGGGGGGGGGGGGGGGGGCAGTGAAGATGTTGGCGAGGGTGATGGTGATTAGGAGGATGGTGAGTCTGGTATGCGACGGTGGTGTGTGTAGAAGAACAGAGAACGTTGTGGAGAGTTTTAAAATTAATCAAAATAATTATAAACTAAAAAGGACATATGTAGTGTGCACACAAATTAAGTAATTATTTGCTCTATTATATATATTTCATGACAATTTTCATTTCGATGAATTATGAATGTTATTATTTAGTAATTAAATAATTTACTTTACTTTCCAATACCCTTATAATTTATGTCCTATAACTCTAAAAAAATATTTCCACTAATCCATGAATGTGTATATATATATGTGTGTATATTATTCATTTTATTCAAAAGACATTGTCGTGTCTGTGTATATAAATACGAATCTTCAAAGATTCTGTATTTCTCGTTTAACCTATGCTTAGCTATACTTTTATTATATATATATATATATGAATTTTTTAACTAAATATTTTTCGCTTGTTGTTTCCTCGTAAATCTATAACCATTATGAATATATCCCTTTTATTATCTTAACTCTTGATGAGAATATTGATAATCACTCACTTAAACTCATCTATGACCTAACTTATCATTGTTAACCTGATCAGGTGTTAGGTGTTTGTCTGAGAGACTAGGTCTCCACAAAACTGGCCGGTGAAACCTGCCGTATGAAAAAGTCACGCCGGAGACGTTCAAGCTGTGGCCGAGCCCGGGCAAAACATCCGACTAGAGTGTATCGGAGAGGGGCTTGCAGGGTATCGCATTCCTCGTCTGAGAATTGGATCCCTGGTTCCCCAGGTGATCAATTTGGGGTTTTGGATTGAATGGGGTTCTGGGTTCTGATCTAGAAGAAAGGACAACCAAATCTAGATATTTCTTATTCAAGGTTTGTGCATATGAAGTAGGTGGAGACGAAGATAGTATCGGATTGATCGGTGATGACACCGCAATCCTGGCGGCGCCGATCAACGGCCGTGTATGAGCCCTCAAACACCTCCTACACAATTCCCACCCCAGTATCAAACATAACAATCAAGGTTGCCATCGTCTGAAATCCGAGCTCTCCGGACAGAGCCCGCACTCCGAGCAGCCTCCGGACAGAGCTTCCGCACAAGGGCTTTGCTCCGGGAAGCAGGGAAGGCGGCTGGGACGAAGGTTGTTCAGGCGGCGGCGATTTTACGGAGGAATCCTGATCGGAGGAACCCTGAAGGTTGTTTAGGCGGCGATTTTGCGGATTACCCCGTGAAAATCTTTCTTTATTTAAAATTTGCGATCCAATTTCTGTATATAAACTTTTGTTTTGTAGAATTCGTAACATGCTAAAGTTTTTAAATGTCTATTTTTTATGTGCCATTAATGTAAATAGTAAATAACTAGATAATATGCTGGCATATATACACGTTCATTGCAAATAAATAACATGTAAAAATACTTTAAAAAAATATAAGTTTGTATATGGAGTACTCGGGAAAATTGGTATATTAATGTACTTGAAAAGTACATCGTATTGAGAAAACTTTTTTTTCATTTTTCCAAATACTCTTCCATCAATCAAGAATATTATTTCATTTACTATAGAATGAATCTGGACATGCATAAAAAATTGGAACTAATCAAGTTGGGAAAGCAAAAAATTTAAAATTGAAATAGTAAATTAAATGCAGAATGAGGATACAAAAGAGTTTATGTGTGAAAATGATTTTTATTTTAGTTTTTTTTGTAAATTTTGAGAAATTTTGTGAGAGCGTCAATAGCAAAAGTGGTCTTCTTTAGTAAATATTAAGATAAAAGTCAAACATGTTTATCAAAAATTAATCATAAAAAAAGAGTTTTGCATTTGGAGGTGTGAGAAAGAGACATTATTAGCCTACAGTAAGACTAAGCATCGTCAGGCCGTGTAAGGCGCGGCTATGGCCCAATTTACATGAATAAAAATTGAATGTTTTGGTGTAATATACACAGTGGAGTAAATATATGTTTTACAAATAAAATTGATTGAAAGTAGTTCGTAGATATTAGGAATCTTGTAATAGTATGGTTTAGTCACTGAAACTGTAGCATTAGATATGTGATATCTCTTGCATGGAAGAAGTAGGTTGGCAAATACCGAATGTCGCCATCAAAGATGGCCGCAGAAATTCTTGCATCCTTTGAAAGGTAATTACCATTATAATAAAATCAAATGAACACGTGACTAAACATTTGCTTATCATGCATTTATGAAAAATTCACCTCATAATCTGTTAACACCATCTTCCTCATCTGCTTGACTTTCGATGAATTCATGTGCGAACTCTCGAGAATTTGGACAAGTGCAATCCATCGGTCCCTTCTTTGTGTTGGTGGATGGACATCTGCGATGGACAAAATTCTTTTAACTATTTTGCAATTTTCTCAGTTGGCACAGGTCTGGAATAAAAAATAATGATGAAAAAGATTAGGATTCCATGATTTGAGACCTGGGTGGGAAGTAAAAGTGTTGTGGAAAAAGAAAGAATTAGCTTATTTACCATTTCTAATCAGTGAGGAGAAAAGTCACAATGATAGTCCTATTAATGATAAGAGCAATGCCAAGAACCCTTTAGAATTTCAAAAGTTGAAACAAAATTGGTGTTAATTACAATTATTGCATTGATTTCATTGAAAGCATTCTAACTGTCCCGTGATTGGGTGTTACATAGTGCATGTTGTAACCTCCATAGAATGATTTAATATAATTATGAGGGTTGTTATTTCTAAACTGTTGTACCTTCTGATTTTGGTGCATCTTCTAGGGTTTAAGTCACTGGAAGTTAACTGCAGCTCCAGTTCTCCTCTTCCACAAAAAGCAGGATGTTTGAGCACAGAGAAAAAACCGACCAAACACAGAGCGACCACAGGGAAAGAAAAGTTCATCCACAAGAAGAAATCCGCCACTTACCGTATGCTCGACCGTGATAGCTCCGACCTGAACTATTCTTCACCCGGCGACCGGATGTGTTCGCCTCCCGTCCACCTCGCCTATGGCTGCGTGACGTGTCGCTGGCACCACTCAGCCCGAAGTTGAAGCAAATGATGAGCCAGATGAGAAGCCCCAGGACGACGATGTTTAGAAGCAGAACCTCAATTCTATCTTCGACGTCGCGTTTGGATTTTCTGGCAGCACTAGCAACGCCACCAGCCCAGGCACCTCTGCCTCGGAAGAAGAAGAATCGACCGAATTGAGGATGTTAAGAAAATTAAGAAAATAGAAAGAGATGAGATTGAAAATTAAGTTAAGAGATTAATTGGGTGGGCCAGATGCTGATGTGGAGATGACATGGCGGTTGATGTGGCATGGCACATGTTAGAAGTATGGGAAATTTTGCTATAAGGGATTGTTCCAACAAATTCATGCGCTCTTCACTCTTAAAACTGCTTTCATCATTCATGCTTTCATATAGGAAGTGAGTCAAACTTTCTTTCAATTATTTACTTTGAAAGGAATAGATATGTACCCTTATTTAAATTTATTTACTAATTAAATTATTTGGAAAATCTAGTTAGATGGAATAAAGGTCATTTAAAATCAAATATCACAACCTACCTGAGAAATTTGTTGAATGATAGGATAAGAGGTTTCTCTATGCACAAAATTAATAAAATGTAAAGGCACTTAAATTTTGGAAAAGACGTACTCTGGTAATTTTGAAAATTATGGGATCTTTTCCCATTTAATTCGCAACCATCCAGAATCTTTTCAAATTTTAACCTAAATTAAGTTAGAACTCTACGTTGATTCGCAAATATTCAGAGTCTTTTCAAATTTTAACTTCCTCTAAATTAGGTCAGGACTCTAGGTTATTTTGTATATAAATATGTGAATTCTCTCGCTCATTATTATCTTTAATCTATTTTCTTTCAAATCTTTCTTTCAGTTATGAGTACTGTAACCAAGCGAATGGGCAATGAAGAAGAATCTGATGAGCAAATTCCTCTAGTGAAGCGAGTCCCGAAAATTAATGGAACTCGCATGAATACCGGAGGTTATGTTCCGGGGAAAGAAAAGTTCATCGACAAGAAGAAATCCTTCACTTATCACATCCTCGCCCGCGACAGCTCTGACCCACTACTCCACACCCGGCGACCGAACGTGCTCGCCTCCTGTCTGAGGACCTCGCTGCCGTCCACCTCGCCTACGGCTGTGGTGACGTGTCGCTGGCACCACTCAGCCCAAAATTGAAGCAAATGAGGAGCCCCACAACGACGATGTTTCGAATCAGAACCCCAGTTCTATCTTCGACGACGCGGTGGAGGAGGAGAACGACGAGTTCGACGCCGGGTTTGGATTTTCCAGTAGCACTAGCAATGCCACTAGCTCCGGCACCTCTGCCTCGGAAGAAGAAGAATCGACCAAATGGAGGGGGTTAAGAAAATTAAGAAAATAGAAAGAGATGAAATTGAAAATTAAGTCAGGAGATTAATTGGGTAAGATGCTGATGTGGAGATGACATGGCGGCTGATGTGGCATGGCACATGTCACTAATGTCAGAAGCATGGGGAGTTTTGCTAAAAGTGATTGTCTTTTTATATATAGTTAAATATATAAGCATGACAAAGTAAAACCAAGTAAAAATTAGAAGTGTTTAATAATCAAATAAAAGCAGATCTTCTTATGTAATTAGACATATTTTCTTGGGGTCTCACTTTTAATCAGAATAATTTCAGATCAATTTGATATAATACTATGCCAATCAAATAACAATATGTCATCACTAAGTAATTTAATTTAGGGTCATTAGGATATATGATAACTTAGTTCTTAGATGTAGTTTAATCTAGCGTTGGAGTGATTTTAGTATACTTTAGAATTTCATGAAAATATAATTGTAATGTACGTAGTATTATTATCTCTTATAATTAGATTAGTGACTGAAATGGGGTTGAGTAGTGTTAGTGGCGGAATCAAAAGAAAATTGAATAGGTTGCTGAACAGGCCAATGCTAAAAAACAGAGGTTGCCGACGCCTCACATCACCACCGCACCACCGTAAGATATAGTAAATTACTAGTTGTTCCCTAAAATTTGGGGGTTGCCGCCGCCACCTCCGGCAACCCCCTAAATCCGCCCATGAGTAGTGTCATACTCCCCTCTTGGTTACTTGAGGTATGCCATGATTAATCTTAGTTTTTCAAACATATGAAAAAAAGGCACAACTCTATTTCTCAAACTAAACAGATACTAAAAATTTTGTAAAGAGGCACAACTCCAAGGACAGAAAGTCTATTAAGATACACGCTGAACATTCACAATCAAGGAATTGGATCAAAATATTTAGGGGTAAATCTTAATTTGGCAGAAGGAAAGAAAATAGTGTTTGGGAGTTTGATTAGCAAGGTCTGAGGAAAGTATGACTCCTGGAAAACAAAGTATTTGAATTTTGCAGGAAGGGTAACATTGGCAAGACATACATTAGCATCGATGTACATTTATCCGATGGGAATTTTCAAGATTCCTGCATCTGTACTGGATAAGATAGACAAGATGACAGCTAAATTTATATGGTCTGGTAAGTTAGACGGAGGCTGTCTGCATTGGATGTCATGGGATCAGATGTGCAAGCCCAAAACACGAGGAGGATTAGGGCTTAGAAAGTCAAAGGATATGAACAGAGCCTTACTAGCAAAACATGCATGGAAGATTATAGTTGAGCCACAAAGTCTACTTTCACTCTTTTTCCAACAAAAGTACTGTAAAAGAACTACTTTCAAAGAGGTAAGAAACAGAGGGCAAGATACATGGGGATAGAAATCCATAGTATGGGGACTGGACCTTTTTAGAAATCAGCTCAAATGGAAAGTTGGGAGAGGAGATAGGATCAGGTTGCAGGATCAGTGGATTCCAACTTACCATAATCCTTTAGCAGATCAACAACAGTTAGCTTCTCACATGGGCCTTATGGTTGAACATCTAATCACAGACCAGAAAAAATGGAGACTGCCTCTTCTCAGTACGATCTTTCTACCCGAGATTGTTGCACAAATTGTGAAGATTCACATCCCAAAGTCAGATGGCCAACATGATCAAATGATATGGGAACTATCAGAAAATGGAATCTACAACGTTAAAGATGGATACAGGAATCAGCAGGTACATCACTACAATCCAGTGACTCAAGTAAACAGAAATTGGTCTACATTTTGGGGGTTAAATCTCCCACTAAAAATCATCACAAGAGCTTGGAAAGCTCTGCAGAACTGTCTCCCTACAGCACATGGATTATGGTTCAGGAATTGTATAGACACACCAATCTGTAGAAGGTGTGGTCTAATTCAGGAAGATGTAACTCATCTATTCCTAGGTTGTGATAAGGCAAGAAGAGTATGGAGATTATCTAGGCTAGGTTTTGATTTCACTGCAGCTCCAGCCTCAGATTTCAAGTCCTGGTTTTGGAATTGGTTTGACACTGCACCCACAAAGGAGGACCGACTACTCACAATTTATCTCATATGAAATATTTGGAGGATAGAAATAGAGAAGTGTTTGAAGACAGATTATAGGATCCCATTCAAGTAGTGCAAGCAGCAAATGCAGATTTGACAAGCACCCAGTTAAGAAGTTCTTGGGAGGATATTGATGAAGTTCAGCTACCACAACAACAGTTCCCATCACAAGAGCCAATATGGGACATGACTCAACAATACTGGGAGGTGAGACTGGATGGTGCTTTCAAGAGAGAATCTGAAGTGCAGCAGCTACATGGACTTGTACACCATACAATTATGTTCATCAACATCAATGGATTGGAGAAGAAAAGTTCAGAGTTTTCTCCCCGCTACATGCGGAGCTTTACGCATGCTGGAAGTTCTTAACACAGATGCTGCATTTACAACCACAAAGATTGCATGTCAAGACTGATTCCCAGTTGATGGTTTCCTACATCCACAAACAAGAAGGTAAACCACCATGGCAAGTAGCAGGTTTGGCAGGCTTGATAATTTGGTTTTCAAAAGTTTCTAGGCAGGAGGTTCACTCTGAACATTTCCGAGCCACTGTGCTAAATTCTATTTAAATTAATTAATCAATGTTTGTTATCAAAAAAATAATAATTTAGAATGGTTATCTCTATTTTTTGGATTATGCTAGAAATGGGGTTGAGTGGCGACAGAATTCTCCCGTTGATTGCGTGATTATATTTGACACACGCCATGATAAATGTCAATGTTTCAATGCAATCATATAACAACTCGGATTTTTTCCCCAAGAAACTCGACAAATTTCTCATATTAAACAGATAAAAATTTACAGTCTACTGCGGAGAGGCACAACTCTAACATCATCCAAAACAGGACCGCAAAAATGACCATAATCTCCATGTGCGTTGTGGTAGAAAGGGCTGAAGAAAGTGATCCTAGTCCTCTCAGAAACAGCTTGAAACTTGAGGCCTGCTCTCTTGAATCCCCCTTTTCCAGTTGAAGTAAATGGAACTTTCACAGTTGCACTGCCTGCAAATGCCTCAACCATCATGGTTCCATTGCAACCATTTCTTGCATCACCGACCGAGAATGAGAGAAAATACCATCTCTTTTCCACTGTTTTTAAGATCTGCGATATCGCGGTTTCTCTGCCCCCAACCAGTTCAACAGCTGCTTTTCCCTGAGGCACAAAGAAGTGATTCGAATCAATGTATCTAACGGGTTTGATGGATTCCACTATCCATCCAGGCAAGGGGGAGTACAAGTCTGTCTGCTTGGGAGGAATCAGAACTCCAGTTGAGAAGTTCTTGAATACATGCGGACCAATCTCAAAATCACCATTCTTCACTATGCTACCTGCATTTAGGCCAATATATATAGTTATGGGGAATACTGTATTGTTTGTGAATCATATGTCAAACACAGTACTTCTGAATTGAACTGAAGTGAAGTACTATAAACCGGAAACAAGGCCTATGTTACAGCATAAAGTTTTTTAGGTATATAGTACTATGACACACACATACTACTACTACTACTACTTACTACTACCACTTACTACTACCACTACGACTACTACTGCTACTACTTTCTGAATAATTAACCAATTTTGACATTGTTAGAATTCAAACATGATATATGCGAATCGTGAAAAAGATGAATTTGAAGACAGTTTGATCTAGGACGGAGATAGTACCTTTAGGGTACCTACAAGGTGGCATCTCCTTGATGGCAACACCATCGATAAGAGGTCCACAAGTTGGATCTTCTTGAATTCCAGGGTTATGGAAAGTGACCTTAACAAGGGTAGAAGTAGCATTGAAAGTCCAGGCATAAGTATCGCCTCCATCGCTGCTGAACAGCGTCTGAATGGCGAGCTCGCTGGAATAACCAGGCACCGACACCCTCAGCTTCTCGTCCAGTGCACACGTCCTCGTGGATCCGAATGTCACAGAATACACAGTCCCCGCCTTCACCTTCACGTGCTGAGACACGGAGCCCTCGTTCCCGAGCCTCACGGCGTGGGCTCCACGAGGGATCGCGAAGTAGTAACCGCCAGGCTGTGGCCCGCCGGAAACGTACTCCACCAAACCCTCGATCTCCCATTTGGGCAGCGACTGCTTTCCTACGATCACTGTTTTCTTCAGGTTCGATGGATGTGGTGCTTCCTCAAAATACCCATTTTGCAGCAGCTCTGCAGAAAGAAATCATACATTTAGCTCAATCTAGCATTCTCGCTGATGATTCATGAATCATGATGATTTGAAAGGTAAAGTATAACAAAAAGAGAGCTTACCATCAAGAAGGGGCTCATCTGTGGTTGAAGAAACACATTGGCAGGTTATGAGAAGCAGGAAGAAAATAGAAAGGGAAATACATGATGCCATTGTAAACCGAAGTATATATCACTTGATTTCAATAGGAAATATATATACAGCAACAGAGCAACTGATTAATGGAGACAGCAGGTGATGGATGCATGTTACAGAGCCATAAGATGAGGCGTGATATAAGAAAGATTGGCCCTGTCCAGTTAAGCCTGATCCAAGCACTTTTAGCAGTTTTAGCAGTTTTACCAGTTAGCCGCTCCAAGTAGTTCAAGCACTATTAGTAATTTTAGGAGGTAAATTCATCCGACTTGTATTTTTTTAAAAAAATTAAAATATTTTAAATTTCACAAATTATACCATACACTAGGGGTACGCATCCCCACGTGCATTTTAAAATATGAATATGTGCATTTTTATGTGTATAAATGTGCATTGAAGAATTCTTTTCCTTATAATTTCTGTAAATAGTATATGTAAATAGAATGCACAACTATAATTGTTTTACATATCAAAAGTGGGGATACATACTCCTTGGGTATGGTATAAGAATTGTTTAAATTTAGGTAATAAAAAATTATTTTAATTATTGTTAATGAAATATTATTTATTTTAATTTGTCTAATAATATTTAAATCACATACAAATATTCATTCATAAATAATAAAATAATTTAAATAGTTCAATCAGTTAGAAGTAGCTTAAACAGTTCTAGTAGGCAGTTAAACACCCGTTCAAGGTTTAAAGCAGATCAACTGGGGAAGGCCTTGTCTAAAAAAACTCTGTATTTGTGGATGCGAACTTTGAGGATTGGTGTGGCTTCTTGTTCCCGTTAGTGGTCGTGTACCTGAGAAAGTCTTTAATGTTTCCGTGATTCGCTCTCAGTGTTTTTTCAAACAATATGCATTTCAAAGAAGCTCCCCGCTCACATCTACTTTTATTAAAAGCAGTATTTTTTACTCCTTTATCTTTGTCATTTGTTGTTTGAAAAATGTTGTCATGATAATATATAATAAGCTTATAAAGTACAAAGCTTGCCGAATTTGAAAGCAGGAACTTGATTAGAATCAATTAGGATCTATTCTTTCAGACTCATGTGCCCTTGATCACTTTAGTTCTTTGAACAGCTTGTTCGATTACATAAAAAACCTTGAGCAGGGTGGATCTAGGCGTGTGCATTTTAATTGGCTGAAGTGCCATTTTTGAGGTGTTTAGCTGACTTGCTATATTTGATTGACATGAAATTAGTGTAAAATCAAGATTTCTGAGTGTTATCTATTTTGTGGAAGTGATGTTTTAACCATCATTTGACGAAATAGCAAACCCATGTTTAAACATTACTTAAGGAATGTTGCACTAGTGCAAGAACATCTCCAATGTTAAAGGAGTTGGGAATAAAACTCAAATACAATTGTCCAATTTTAATTTTACGCGCTAAAGTGATTAAGTGATGCATACATTAAAAATTTAAATCAATTGATCATGAATTTAGTGTAAACTGTGGTACCATCTATATAAACTAATAAAATATCAGCTATTTTGTCCGGCCATGTCACATACTTTGGCCATGTCCAGTTGAGCTACTTGAACTGCTAGAAATGTTTGAACTGCTTGTAGTTGCTTGAACTGCTTGGAGTTGTTTGAACTGTTTAGAGTTGCTTGACCTGTTTGAAACTTTTTGGATTATTTTATTATTTATGAATGAATATTTGTATGTGGTTTAAATGTAATTAGACAAGTTAAAAAATAAATATTATTTCACTGAAAATGATTAAAATAATCTGTTTAGTACGTAAATTTCAAAATATTTAATTTCTTTTCAAAACAATACAAGGCGGATGAAGGCAGCTGCAAAAACTGCTAAAACTGCTAGAGCTGTTAGCTGCTAAAACTGCTTGGAAGAAGTTGAACTTGACATGACCTTCCTTTGTCATTGCCAAAATTTTCTAGCTCTACATGTGATCATTGATTTATATTAAAATAATATTAGCATGATAACATATTTTTTTCAAATAATTATAGGTACATAAATAAAGATATCTGTAAATTTGGAAATTATATGTTGGCATAATTTGTAAATGAACACTTTTGATGTTGAAATGTCTTTTCCGTAGTTCTTCAGAACTCAGACATTGAAATGTCCTGGTTAAATTTCAAAAATAAGGAACATCCAAGTTTATGATGGCTGATCAAAGTAATTATGGTAATGTAATTCAACAGTGTTCTTTCTAAATTTTATGTATTGTTTAAGTCGGTTAGATTAAACATAATAAGGAAAAAGATCTAGGATTTGTAAGGTCATTTCCTAATTTAGAATAGAACTAGTTTTTCATTTTCTATGATCTTGTAATGACTAAAGTTCATTTTTTGTACTTAATATTGCTCAAAATGTTAATTTTTGTACCTAACATTCTAATATTGTTCTATTTTTGTACCTAAGAGCATCTCCAATGCTAACCTTCTATATGGAAAAAGTGCAAATCCACGTCATATTGCATGTGGCTCAAGCAAAAAATATCTCCAATGCAAGAGTTAATGAACTATATGACATGGCATTCATTTTTTTGAAGCCCTCAACTTGACTTGCAAGATGTAGAGGCTCGGGGTGAGAATGATCACGAGCGTTCTTTAAAAAGATCGAAATCGGATCGGTTAAAGATCGGATCGAGATCGTTAATTTAATAAGTGAACCGATCATGATCAAATTTTATGATCGTTTATTAAATAAACGATCAACGATCATGAACATAAAATCTCAATCATGATCGCGAACAGATCGATAAGATGATTAATCGATAAGGTGATCGGGATCGATCGATAAAAATAAAAATAAAGTAATATAATTATATACATTAATAATAATGGGGAAATATAATCAAATCTTAGCACATGAAGATAAGAGGGGAGGAACAACTGTGAATTCCCAGTCACTCACTGAATTACATAAGTTGATCAGCTTGCATGGCCTGAAAGAAGTTAGCTCATAAGGGTTATGGTATACCTGGTCCATCAACCAAGATCCACCACATAATATTGTGGAAAGAGTAGACACGGCCCTTTGCAAATCCCTCTTGGCATAAAATTTGGCCAACAGCAAAGTTAACTAACTTGTCTTTCAATGATTCTGATCACAGTCCTATTTTACTGAATACATCACAACCAGCAAGAAGGAATATGAGGGCACTGAGATTTAAGGCATTTTGGGTGAATATGGAGCCACTAGAGCAAATTATCACAAGAGTATGGAATTAGAATTTAGAATCATAAGGTATTGTGGACAATGTTCATAGATTCTCATCTAAAATGCAGTCAATACTCTTGCATCTAAGTAACTGGCACAGAAAGTCATATGGGAATATGGAAAAAATACTTGCTAGAATGACAAAAGAGCTGGAAAAACTTCAAGTAGGAGCCGATTTTTTCACAAATTGCAGGTGCATCAAGACTTTAATTGCATAGAAACAAATTTGGAGCAAAAACAATCAGAATATTGGTAGCAAAGGGTAAACGTAAATTGGATGGTCTTTGGTGAGAAAAATACAAATTTTTTTCATATATGGGCTACATAGAGGAAGGACTCAAATACCATACAAGGAATCCAGGATCAGAGTGACCAATGGATCACTGAACAGTCTCACATTATGGAGGCTGTAAATGAACATGTCAAGGAAGTCTGTGTCACCAAAGAATGGGTCTGTCACATCTCAACATTAAGCATCCAGTTCCGAGTAAGTGCAAGTTGAACTATTTATGCAAACCAATCCTAGGAGGTTGAACACAACCCAAGTAAAGGAATTGGAATCTCAGTTCACAAAGGAGGAAGTCAGGAAAGCATTTCAGGACATGAAACCTTAGGGTGTTCCAGGAGAGGATGGAATTTCAGCTGGCTTCTATAAGCACTACTGGAGGGTAGTAGGCCAGGATTTGTCTAATACTATACTACAAATAATGCAAGGTGTACAATTTCCTCTATAATGGAATAAAACACATATCATCCTCCTTCCTAAAAAGAAGATGCCAGAGCTAGCCACTAATTACATACCTATCACATTATGTAATGTAAAGTATAGTATCATTGCTAAAATGATTGCTAGCAGGTTGAAACATCACATTGGTACCCTCATAGCTGATAACTAGAATGGATTTGTCCCTGTTAGGAATATATTTGAGAGTGTCTTGTTGGCTCATGAAGTGGTAGAACATATGAGGATGTATAGGACAACCAAAGTTGGTCTAGGTGCTGTTAAATTGGACATGAGCAAGGCATATGATAGGGTTCTTGGAGTTTTTCGAGAAAGCTTTGAATTTCATCAATCTGCCTTCAAGGTTGATTGATCTCATCATGATGTGTGTACAAATTGTATCCTACCAGGTGATAGTCAATGGATCCACCGGTCATGCATTCCTTCCAAATAAAGGTCTGAGACAAGGATGTCCTTGTCCCCATACATTTTCATCATTTTTCAACAGTACATGTCAGCCTGGCCAGAGCTGAAAGTGCAAAATTTTAAGAATTCCAATATATAGGTGATGAGAGATGTATTTATACATCTAATTTACATGATTTTATACGTTTATTTTCCAACTTGATGTGCTCAAAGGTGTGTGATTTTGCAGTAAATCATAGAAAACATGGAGGAGGATATTAAATGAAGATTTGCTAGAAAGAGAGCAATTTGATGTTGTTTTGAAGTGAAGGGGGAGCTATACACTACACTCTTTTTTTCCTACGGGTTTTAAATGAAGTAGTGTGCTCCAACAGAGATAATAGATCATCAGTATTCTATTATCCCGGCATCGAAGGGGCAAGGAGCAAGAAACAACGAGCTGAAAGCAAATCCTAGTACTGATTTCTCTACGGGCGGTTAAGTTGTGTTTCACGGGTCGATCACTAATCAGCTATACGTTTTGAAGAAATCAGTATTAGGCTACATTTATTATGGGCTAAATTAATATTAAGTCCAAAGCTGAGCAGCTCGAAAGTCCAAAATGAATCAATACTTAAATAATAAAAATATGCATGTTGCCATATATATTTGTTCACACGTATGTGTGCAGGTGTTTTGTTTTGGAATTTTTGTCCTCTTATAATTCTAATTAGGCAAGGCATTGCCACATAGACTAATTATAGGTAGGGTTAAGTATATAATCCCTTCTTGTAATTTATTAGAGATATACGCAGACTAAAGACATTTTGGTTTTCGGCCGAGACTTTGGAGCACGAAAGTTAGGGTTTTGCAATTTATTCAATTCGGTGATTTCTTTCTCTCATGTTTAATTAATATTATTGTGTTCATCGTAATATGAGTAACTAATTTTATAATTCGGCGAGAATAAGGAAGCAGTAGTCATGAGATTCTGTGAGATCTAATTGTACATGACAATTAACTACTGTGAATTTTGATTTATTCTCTGTGCATCCTGTTATATCTGATTAATTTAAGCATGAGCAACTTAGATTAAATAGGATTACAACAAATTAGTACCACCAATCAGTAATTGTTGGAAAGAGCTAATTAATGGTAAAGCTATCGCTTAATTAAATAGTGAGAATAAACTGGTACTTGCATTCTTGGTTAATTTTTCTAAATTGGGTTCCTTCATATCTTAATTCTATCAAACAACTTAGAACTGGTGCTGCCAACTAGGTTTGATATGATAAGAGAAATAGTTAGTTTAACTGTCTCTTGCTAGCTATCGACAAATTAAGTAGGAACTAGGGTATGTCCGTTGCATTTATGGTACCCTATAACTGGTTGATTCATGGTCGTTAATAAAATCTCCGCATCAATGATCAGAACATATGACTAGTGTGGAATTATTTGAGCCGGATTTTTTTAATAAATTGATCTCTCTTTGCAATTTTAAATCATTCTGTTTTCTTTCATAGTTATTTGTATTATATTTAGTAGGTAATACAATCTCTCAAGTAAAATGTTTGGTGACTAAACACCAAACATTGATCTTTAGGAAAAGAAAAGTGTTAATTTGTTCTCTGTGGGTTCGACCCTACTTGCTGCTATATTATTTAATATTCTTAACATTGTAGGATATTTTGGTGGTATTCGACGTTCACCACTAGGGAAGGTCCTCACATCACTCACATAATGTATGCAGATGATTGCATCCTTTTCACTAAATGCAAACAAGAGGCCATAGTGGAATTAGCAATGACAGTTGAATTGTACTCAGAATTCTCAAGAGAAACGTTAAACCATGGATAATGCTCCATACAGTTTAGCCCCAATACCCATATGGAAATACAACAGTTTATGAGACTAAGGTTAAACATACAGGGCAAGGGCATATGAGGAAACTATCTGGGGAATACAATTCTCTTTGATCTGAAGAAATCACATATTTTCAGTTATCTAGTGCAGAAGATCAAGCAGAAATATGAATCTAGGAAGGTTAAACTATTAAATTTTGCTGGGAGGGTGACCGTGGCGAAACATGTCCTCCAATCAATTGCAATCTACCCCTTAGGAATTTTTAGGATTCCAACTAAGATTTTAAAGAAACTTGATGCAATGACGGCACAGTTTATTTAAAGAGGAAGATTGTGGTAAGTCAGTACATTAGAAGTCTTGGCATATAACCTGTAAGTCCAAGCTAGAAGGAAGTCTTGGCCTGCGTTTTGTAGTTGGTATGAATAAGGCCTTGCTAGCCAAGCATGCATGGAACTTGATATCAAATGGAGACTCTTTACTGCAAAAGGTTTATATAGCCAAGTATCTAAACCATGAGGATTTACTGTCAGTCAAATCTAAAGTTGGGGACACTTGGGGATGGAGATCACTGGTGTGCAAAG